>CAJTBE010000008.1:0-1226944 GCA_910574555.1 Trichaptum abietinum
CCCTAAACCCTAACCCTAACCCTAACCCTAACCCTAACCCTAACCCTAACCCTAACCCTAACCCTAACCCTAACCCTAACCCTAACCCTAACCCTAACCCTAACCCTAACCCTAAAACGAACTAACCTTAACGTAACCTTAACTTCTGTTCTGCTTCTATTCCCGGCTTCTCCTTACATAATATATCGGGTTACACTCTATATCTGCATGCTTATCTCCCTTCTCTCATATAATATCGGGTTACAACTTGATCTGATTACCTCGGGTTATGTACTTTACTTATTTCTCTTGCGGAATCCTTTACGCTTTACCACTTACTACTCTACTTGACTTCTACTGTTAAATCACATATATCGGGTTACTGCTATATTTGTAATCTACAGAGACATCTGGTTATACTGTACTTCACGGGTTCCAGATTACGCTACGGGTTAGACACTTCTCTACATCAGATATAGCATAGCTATACGTAAAGTTAAGATGTAACTCAGCATTGACTGCTACTGTTAGACAGACACATTCTGAGATTAGTGCAATAAGTAAACGTAACAGAATACTGGCAGTAGACGTAAGAGAACGTACTTGGACATACTGATATACAATAACTCAGTAGAAATATAGCTCTGCAGACGTAACAGAAGCAACTGATATATACAGACGTAATAGAATCAACTGACTTGCAGATATAAGCATAGCAGACGTAAGTCAATGTAGTTAGACACAGAGATATACAATACCTCAGTAGAAATACAAAGACTTATAGTTATACGTTAACACTGGATATACAGCAACATATCAGAATTGAAGGTCTAATGTATGGCTTAAAGCACTTTAACATATGTACTTCTACTTATTTAATGGTTTAAGTTTAGTACTTAATGTTAGCTACTGATGACTTGCATCATTAAGCTCAGCTACTAAGTAACCATATGTGGCATGTGCTCCTAGCCCCTTGACTGTAGAGATAATACGCACAGAGTAAACTCTATGTGCATATACATCATATGGATTCGTTGCCAGTGCCAAATCGCCTTCTTTATAGTGTAGTCCAGAGACTGCTGTTGTTCCAGTTGAATATGCTGTAGATGATGCGCTCCAGCAGACAGGTTGTGAATCATAAAGTGAATCTGAAGTAAAAGTTAGAAAATAGAGTAGATAAACAATATTATCCTACCAAGATGGTCAGAAACAGTCCAGCAGCTCATATCTACAAGTATAAAGTTAGCAATAATCAGCAGACTGACAACTGAATAACGTACTAGCGTATATATAGTAGTGGTTAGAGAAAGAAAGAAGAATGACTGTTTGTCCCTTTTATATATAGTACTTCAGGGCAGGTAAAGATGTCCGAATATAGAAGTAGAATACATTTACAAATAAAAATGCTTATGTCAGAATCTAAAAGCAGATCTTCATCACCTACTTATAAACCACATTCTGCGCCTTAAGTCTGCTTCTCTATCCAATCAGCCAGATGTACATTGAGAAACAAGATTCTATACAGTGACGAAGAACTCAGAAGACAATGTACCCTGCTCTAGCGCATTACAAGTGTTTGAGATATCCTCTAGTTGGCGTACCTGAAAGCAATGACAGTATACTTAGTGGAAAGTTGTAAGCGCTACAGTAATATATTTATAACAGTAGATGTAACGTAATATATATACTAAGATTCATATTTATTATAATCACATTAGACTTTTACTCTGGCATAATCAGATATATTCACAATTAATACTGACTTTACGCTTTAGTAAAATAATGTCAAGCTCTAAGACCCTGACTTTCATTCTAGTAGAATGAGAAATATTCAGAATTATTATTGATTTTACATTCTATTAGAATGAGATTGGACCCTGTGACCCTGAGACCCTGAAACACATTCCAGTGAAATGAGATTAGACCCTGAGACCCTGAAATACATTCCAGTAGAATGAGATTAGACCCTGAGACCCTGAGTTTTATTTCATTAGAATGAAATATATTCTGATTTAAGGCTTATTTTTCTGATTTTGGACTTGTTTATTTCATTACATTAAACCAGAAGTCAGACTGTAAAAGTTAGAATTAATCTATAGACCTTAGATAACAGATATTAGACTCTGAGTAACAGAATCTAGATTTTAAGCAATGATATCTAGATTCTGAGCAATAATACCTAGACTCTGAGTAATAGACCCTGGACCCTCCTAGACCCTGAGCGATGGAGGCCAGACCCTGAGCGACGGACCTAAAAAGGCAAGAGACCCTGAGCGACGGAGGCCAGACCCTGAGCGACGGACCTAAAAAGGCAAGAGACCCTGAGCGACGGACTTAAAAAGGCAAGAGACCCTGAGCGACGGAGGTCAGACCCTGAGCGACGGAAATGAACCCTGAGCGACGGACCTAAAAAGGCAAGAGACCCTGAGCGACGGACTTAAAAAGGCAAGAGACCCTGAGCGACGGAGGTCAGACCCTGAGCGACGGAAATGAACCCTGAGCGACGGACCTAAAAAGGCAAGAGACCCTGAGCGACGGGCCTAAAAAGGGAATTTGGCCCTGAGCGACGGAGACCCTGAGCGACGAGCGACGGTCGAGTACCCCCCCTACTCGCCGTAGGCATATATATAGGCTCGAAGTATGCAGTTGGGATTGGAGCTAAAGGGACAATGACAGGCTGAGGAGGTGGATGTTGGGGAGCCTGATTAATGGCAATTGCTACTGCCTTAATGATAGCAGTCTCCATTCGCTTTTCCATCTGCTGCATTTGCAACATCATCTTCTCTTGCTGCTGGTTCATCTGAATCTGCATTGCTTGAATAATGGGATTCAGATCTAGAGGTGCAGCAGCAACAGATGGAGCTGGAGGTAGAGCAGGCTGGACCGGATTTCTGTTAACATCATCAAAGGGCTGAGCAGTAGTGAACATGTGAGAGACATGATGCTGCTGGCCATAACATGTACAGGTTGTACGCTGTAAAAGAAGAGGAAGGCTAGGCGGATTCTTCCCAAGGCCCATCAGATCATGCCAGCGCCTTGAGAATTGCGCACAGAGAATGAGCATGCTGGTTGTTGTCTGCTGGCCATCCTTGACAGCATACAACCGATTTGCAGTTGCAGTACTGTGGCCAGACAGAAGATCGCCTACTTCATTGCCTCGCTCGTGGTTCCAGAACAGAGCAGGAATGTACTCTCTCTTGATTGCTATCCACATATGCCTAATAGCCAATAGCTTCAGAGTGACATTAAAGTACTGCTCTGTGTACTTGGCCAAAAGCGCACTGAACGCATTGCTGTCAAGCTTCTTGGCATGCTGAACCATGAAGAATTCCTGATATAGATTGTACGCATCATTGCCATGCAGCTGATGGGCGAGAAGGGCCTCCATAGGACGGATGAGACCCAGATACTGATGCATGCTGTCTTGTAGTCTCTGACACAGCTGATGGGGAAGATATGTCTCTTCGTTCTGTAAATTCGAAGTCTTGCTGTAGTTGAGAATGTACATAAGCTTGCCATGTACTAGCATGAAGTTCCGCAGCATCTCTCTGTTGTTGATTCGGATATCCGAGACTTCTGTGCCTCTGCCGACTTGACCACTGGTAAGATGCAGGATAAATGTAATATGGCTGTTGAGTTCAGCTGCCTTAACCATCCACTCGTACGCTGTCATCTTGTTCAGCCTAGTCTGTCCGGCTTCATCCACATAGGACATGTGAGTGGTCGAGTCCTCCATGATCTTCTTCAGCAGATAGTTGTTAGAAATAGACTTGATCTGGCTGATGTATGAGTAGCCAAAGTGGTCATTTGACATATCATCAACTAGATCGCCGGGGATTTCGACCTTCATTCCATGGCCAAGATACATCTCCTCCATCAACTCCTCCATCCTATCGCAGGCCTTCTGCAGGCCAATCCTAAGCTGAGGCAGCTCCAGAGTCTGGTCATGATAAGTGACTGCTGTCATGTCCTCGTTCCAAGAGATGCTAGCATGACTGGGTGTACCATAGGCTGCAGCGCTGGTATATGTATCCAATTCGCTAAGCATGCTAAAGCAGTTAAGCTTGGTGAGGCACATGTAGTTTGCGCATAGCTTTTCCGCCACTTTGCTGAAGCTCTTCTCTGCTCCAAGCTCAACCTGATCAACTGTCTGTTTGAAGAAGACGCACTTGAATGCATACTTGAGTCTAGCCAGATAGGGTGTCAGGTCCTTGGGATGCTTGAAGCACTGGTAGGTCCGCATGCAGAACGCTGCAATAAACGACTCAACCGGCGAGTTCCACCTGCTCATCTCTAGTGTGTCTGACTTGATGGCAAGAGAGAGAAGAGGAAGGAGTGGAGGAATTTGATATCAGGCTCTGCAGTCTCTAGCTGCTGCAGTAGATCTCGGCCGCATGTTATCGCCTTTGGCTGAAGCGCTAGCTTGAACTGGCCTTGAGGCGCAGTAATCGACCTGAGACAACCATGACAAAAGTCCGCTAAAAACAGACTGTACTTCTTGATTGTCTGATCTTGAGACAGTGGAGTCCAAGTCTGCATTGGATCACTAAGAAATAGTCAGTAGAGATATAATGGTAAAGACAGAAGACATACATTGGATAAACTTCAAATGGTCGAAGAACACTAAAGTCTCGACCTCTAGCCTCGCTGGAGATGTCTTCAATGTAAGTGAGGCAGAGCTTCCTCAGCTTGACACAATAGCCATCCTTTGGCATGGTCCAGATGTCAACAACGGATTGACGCTTCTTTGGATCCTCATACCAGTCCTTCAGATGTTCATAGATGCCCTTGGTTATAATGAACGTGGGGAGATCTCTGGTATGCTTGTCATTTGGCGGAGCAATGCAAATTGGTAGAGTTGGCTTGACAGTATCATAAAATGAGGCAAAGGAGGTAGAGTTGGATGAAGGAAGGGGTGCCTGGACCTGAAAGTATGTACCGTGATAGATAAACTGTTGTGCTTTACAGTTAATCCAGTTGGATGGGATATGCGGATGATGAAGCATAGTATGCTTTTGTTGCGACCTTAAAGTTCCACAGATATACGTACAAGTGCTATTGATATTGCACTTATATGCATCCTGAATTGACAGCCCAGTAAATGCTTGAAATTCGGGTCCACCAATAGGCACAGAAGGAATGACATCAGAGATACCATTTTCAAGACAGATGTTGTTGAGTTTCAGTTGAAGTGCTTCTCTGTTTCCCAAGTATGTGGGGAATGTATGTTTGCTAGCAACATGTTCCAAAGCGTTACTGGAAGTAACACAAACTTTGCATCGCTTGCAGAGTAAAGCAAAGAGACGATATTCAATAATCAAGCCAAGTGAGTTGAGAATATCTTGATAGACAATCTCAAGCTCTGGCAGATCAGAGACTAGTAAAGAGTTTAATAAGTAGAGCATATAATTAATAAATTACTTACTTATTGGTTGCTGTGAATATTCAGTATTCACAGTAACATCCATATCCATATTGTCCAAATTATTTAGTGGTGTATCAAGTTCCTCCAAATGATGTGCAGTTGTATTGATAACATTAGGTACTTGTGTATCTTCATTCATTGCTTGACCTTCACATATTCGCACATGTGATCTAAATGAATCTCGATTTGCCACATCATAGTTTTGACAGAGAGTGCATGAAAGAAGTTTGGTGATTGGCTGTCTTTCAGCAGAAATAGCTTGACCATCTATAATATTATTAATTAAACTCAGAGAATAACTATGAAATAGGCTTACTTCTGTCTGTTGCTGTGACAGGTGATGCATGATATCTGTTATAATGCTTCTGCATATTCCTCAGAGTATTGTATGTGAGATCACAATCTGAGTCATTGCATTGGAAAGACATGTTGAAGATAATCTAAAAATAATAATGTAAGTTTCATTCTAGTATAATGCAAATTAAAAGCAAATAATAAAATGGAAAATTAGAATTAAATCAGAATATTTTCATTCTAGTGGAATGAGATTCAGGGTCCAGAGAAAATCAGATTAAATCAGAATATTTTCATTCTAGTGGAATGAGATTCAGGGTCCAGAGAAAATCAGATTAAATCAGAATATTTTCATTCTAGTGGAATGAGATTCAGGGTCCAGAGAAAATCAGATTAAATCAGAATATTTTCATTCTAGTGGAATGAGATTCAGGGTCCAGAGAAAATCAGATTAAATCAGAATATTTTCATTCTAGTGGAATGAGATTCAGGGTCCAGAGAAAATCAGATTAAATCAGAATATTTTCATTCTAGTGGAATGAGATTCAGGGTCCAGAGAAAATCAGATTAAATCAGAATATTTTCATTCCACTGGAATGAGATTAAGGGTCTCAGGGTCCAGAGAAAATCAGATTAAATCAGAATATTTTCATTCCACTGGAATGAGATTAAGGGTCTCAGGGTCCAGAGAAAATCAGATTAAATCAGAATATTTTCATTCCACTGGAATGAGATTAAGGGTCTAAGGGTCCAGAGAAAATCAGATTAAATCAGAATATTTTCATTCCAGTGGAATGAGATTAAGGGTCTTAGGGCCTATGACCAAATAGGAAACTCAGGGCAGAAAAGACTTGTAAATATAGACTCACTCAGATAAGTATGTCCTAATAAGGAAGGTAGGAAGTGGGAAAGAGAAGTACAAATAAGGAATAGGCTCCTTATATACATCTATAATCCAAATAAGACCAAATAAACATTATATGATTTGCTCTTCCATATATGGTATTTCTAATTCTAATGGAATGAGATTGGACCCTGAGACTTGGACCCTGAGACCCTGAGTTTCATTCCACTAGAATGAAATATATTCTGAATTATCACTGATTTTTCCGATTTTGAACTTAGTAAATTTTGTAAAGTCTTTGAGACACAGCCAAATTGGGTGGGACACGGCCAAATTGGGTGAGACACGGCCAAATTGGGTGAGACACGGCCAAATTGGGTGAGACACGGCCTAATTTGGATGAGACACGGCCTAATCGGGTGAGACACGGCCTAATCGGGTGAGACACGGACTAATCGGGTGAGACACGGCCTAATTTGGATGAGACATGGCCTAATTGGGTGAGACACGGCCTAATCGGGTGAGACACGGTCATACACTACCCCCCCTAGTGTATGCGGGCATATATATAGGTAAATGAATATCTTTGTTCAGCTGAAGGAAGTTATATAAGCAGAACAAACAATGAATAAATAGAAGGTAAATGAATATCTTTGTTCAGCTGAAGGAAGTTATATAAGCAGAACAAACAATGCATAAATAGAAGGTAAATGAATATCTTTGTTCAGCTGAAGGAAGTTACATAATACAAGGCTATATACAAACAGAAAATAATACTTACTGTTGAAGATTTGTTGATGAAATGTAACTGATAGTGTCAGGGTGGACAACAAGAGTTGGGGCATTTCACCCAGACATGCCCTCCTTATATACCTTTTGCCCTTTGCATCTATTTTTATGTTTACTCTCACACAGATAAGCTCCAGCCAATCAGATACGTTGATGAATTACACGCTGTCACATTGCATCATATTGCATCATTCACTTAGTATATGACATCATTGATCTAAAATTAACCAACAATGTTCAGCTGAATGAAGTTACGTAAGCCAAGTACTGTAGATTTAAATGACAGAGACAGTAAATAAATTTTCTAAAATCAGTACAATTATCAGAAAAATCTGCTGATCTTAAATATCTACTTTAAAATATTACATCTGAAGAGCTAAGTTATATAAATAGACTCCTACTTATACAAAATTAAATAGTACTTTATTAATAAAATAATGACCCTTCCCACAGTAGATGACCCCAACCTGATTAGGAAGGTGACCCTTCCCACAGTAGATGACCCCAACCTGATTAGGAAGGTGACCCTTCCCACAGTAGGTGACCCCATTCTAAATAGGAAGGTGACCCTTCCCACAGTGGATGACCCCAACCTAAACAGGAAGGTGACCCTTCCCACCCTTAGTGACCCCACTCAAATAGGAAGGTGACCCTCCTCAAACAGGAAGGTGACCCTTCTCACGCTCCAGCTGACCCTAGCAACACCATATATAGGCAGATTAAGAGTGACCCATGACCCTTCGAGTAACCGGTAACTATCCGCGGTTATATATATAGGCTTACTTCTGTCTGTTGCTGTGACAGGTGATGCATGATATCTGTTATAATGCTTCTGCATATTCCTCAGAGTATTGTATGTGAGATCACAATCTGAGTCATTGCATTGGAAAGACATGTTGAAGATAGTCTAAAAATAATAATGTAAGTTTCATTCTAGTATAATGCAAATTAAAAGCAAATAATAAAATGGAAAATTAGAATTAAATCAGAATATTTTCATTCTAGTGGAATGAGATTCAGGGTCCAGAGAAAATCAGATTAAATCAGAATATTTTCATTCTAGTGGAATGAGATTAAGGGTCTCAGGGCCTATGACCAAATAGGAAACTCAGGGCAGAAAAGACTTGTAAATATAGACTCACTCAGATAAGTATGTCCTAATAAGGAAGGTAGGAAGTGGGAAAGAGAAGTACAAATAAGGAATAGGCTCCTTATATACATCTATAATCCAAATAAGACCAAATAAACATTATATGATTTGCTCTTCCATATATGGTATTTCTAATTCTAATGGAATGAGATTGGACCCTGAGACTTGGACCCTGAGACCCTGAGTTTCATTCCACTAGAATGAAATATATTCTGAATTATCACTGATTTTTCCGATTTTGAACTTAGTAAATTTTGTAAAGTCTTTGAGACACAGCCAAATTGGGTGAGACACGGCCAAATTGGGTGAGACACGGCCTAATTTGGATGAGACACGGCCTAATCGGGTGAGACACGGCCTAATCGGGTGAGACACGGCCTAATTTGGATGAGACACGGCCTAATTTGGATGAGACACGGCCTAATCGGGTGAGACACGGTCATACACTACCCCCCCTAGTGTATGCGGGCATATATATAGGGTCCAGAGAAAATCAGATTAAATCAGAATATTTTCATTCCAGTGGAATGAGATTAAGGGTCTCAGGGTCCAGAGAAAATCAGATTAAATCAGAATATTTTCATTCCAGTGGAATGAGATTAAGGGTCTCAGGGCCTATGACCAAATAGGAAACTCAGGGCAGAAAAGACTTGTAAATATAGACTCACTCAGATAAGTATGTCCTAATAAGGAAGGTAGGAAGTGGGAAAGAGAAGTACAAATAAGGAATAGGCTCCTTATATACATCTATAATCCAAATAAGACCAAATAAACATTATATGATTTGCTCTTCCATATATGGTATTTCTAATTCTAATGGAATGAGATTGGACCCTGAGACTTGGACCCTGAAATGCATTCCAGTGAAATGAGATTGAACCCTGAGTGGACCCTGAGACCCTTAATTACATTCCAGTGGAATGAGATTGGACCCTGAGACTGGAACCCTGAGACCCTGAGTTTCATTCCACTAGAATGAAATATATTCTGAATTATCACTGATTTTTCCGATTTTGAACTTAGTAAATTTTGTAAAGTCTTTGAGACACGGCCTAATCGGGTGAGACACGGCCAAATTGGGTGAGACACGGCCTAATTTGGATGAGACACGGCCAAATTGGGTGAGACACGGCCTAATCGGGTGAGACACGGCCTAATCGGGTGAGACACGGCCTAATCGGGTGAGACACGGTCATACACTACCCCCCCTAGTGTATGCGGGCATATATATAGACCCTTGACTGTAGAGATAACACGCATAGAGTAAACTCTATATGCAGATACATCATATCTTTTGTATAGTGTTTGATATCTAAGCAGCCAGGCGTATGTTGAGAAATAAGGTTCTACTCAGTGACGAAGAGCTCCGAAGATGATGTACCCTGCTTCAGCGCATTACAAGTGTTTGAGATAACCTGTAGCTGGCGTACTTAAACTTAGTGCAAAGTTGTAAGCACTATAGTAATAGCTACTGCTTACGGATGGAGTCGGAAGAGAATGCACTTGCAGTGTAGTTGCTCTGGATGTGTAGTGGCAAGATGCATTTGTAACTTTTGTAACTCGTACATCACTTAGTACTCAGTTTTTGAAATCTCATATTAACGAATATGCCGTTCGATTTCAATTATAAGGATGCGTACATAGTAGATACACTAGCATTTACGAAGAAGATAGAGTTCAGGAGAAATAGGGAATAAGACATCTTTATAGGTGGTAGATGCATTTATCTATCATATTGCGCTTCAGGCACTGGTTGCACGGCATGCGTGAATCACATCTTAACTTCAGCTGCTTTACTAAGTTAGAAATAGTATAAATACTGCTGAATCACATATGTGATCTAGATATTAACTACGGAGGTGTAGCTACCGATGGTGGATCTGCTATAACATTGTCAAAGACTATTGTTTAAGCATTTTCAACTTAGAGCGCTGACATTTGTACCTCCTGAGATCCTGCAGCAGATATATTAGATTCACATGTGCTTAAGAATAATATATTATTCTTATATACTGCTATATATTATTGATATCATCAATTAGATTATTATTGTTTGGCTGAACAATATTAATTATTGTATTCGGCTGAACGCTACTTGTAATTAGCATTCGGCTGAACGCTACTTGTAATTAGCATTCGGCTGAACGCTATTTTGTTATCAGACATATATATAGAGATAAGCAAAATAATATTAGTTATTAGCATTCAGCTGAATGCTATCTGATCTAAATAGGAAGTGACTGTTCCCAATTAAAGTGACTGAACTCAAATAGGAAGGTGACCAGAGTGACTGGCTTAAATAGGAAGGTGACTGGCTTTCCCACACAGTGACTGAGCCTAAATAGGAAGGTGACCAGAGTGACTGGCTTAAATAGGAAGGTGACTGAGTTTCCCACACAGTGACCGGCCCAGATAGAAAGGTGACTGAGTTTCCCACACAGTGACTGAGCCTAAATAGGAAGGTGACTGGCTTTCCCACATAGTGACTGAGCCTAAATAGGAAGGTGACTGACTCCCACGCTCTAGCTAACCCTAGTAGCACCATATATAGGTGGATTAGGAGTGACGGGGAAAAGTCGAGTACCTAGGTACTATGGAGCGTCATATATATAGCAAGCTGTTATTTATCCTATAGACGTAACAGAAGCAACTGATATATACAGACGTAGCAGAATCTACTGACTTGCAGATATATGCAGTCGCATCAGTATATAATAGTAGCGTAGCAGACGTAAGTCAATGTAGTTAGATGCAGAGATATACAGTACCTCAGTAGAAATACAAAGACTTATAGTTATCCGTTAACACTGTATATACAGCAACATATCAGAATTGAAGATCTAATGTATGGCTAAAGCGCTTTAACATATGTACTTCTACTTATTTAATGGCCTAAGTTCAGTGCTTAATGTTAGCCACTGATGACTTGCATCATTAAGCTCAGCTACTAAGTATCCATATGTTGCATGTGCTCCTAGACCCTTGACTGTAGAGATAACACGCACAGAGTAAACTCTATGTGCATATACATCATAAGGATTTGTTGCAAGTGCCAAATCGCCTTCTTTATAGTGTAGTCCAGAGTCTGTCATTGTTCCAGTTGGATATGCTGTAGATAATACGCTCCAGCAGATAGGTTGTGAATCATAAAGCGCATCTGAAGTAAAAGTAAGTAAACAGAGTATATTGATGTTATTATCATACCAAGATGATCTGAAACAGTCCAGCAGCTCATATCTATGAATATTAGATCAGCAATAATCAGCAGTCAAGTAACTTAATAACATACTTGTGGATATATAGTAGTGGTTAGAGAAAGAGAGTCAAAGCGCTATTTGTCTCTTTTATATAGAGCACTTCAGGGCAGGTAGAAATGTCTGAATATAGAAGTAGAACACTGAGTTGCATTCCTCTAGAATCAGTTTGGACCCTGAAATGCATTCCAGTAGAATCAGTTTGGACACTGAGACTTGGACCCTGAAATGCATTCCAGTGAAATGAGATTGAACCCTGAGTGAACCCTGAGACCCTTAATTACATTCCAGTGGAATGAGATTGGACCCTGAGACTGGAACCCTGAGACCCTGAGTTTCATTCCACTAGAATGAAATATATTCTGAATTATCACTGATTTTTCCGATTTTGAACTTAGTAAATTTTGTAAAGTCTTTGAGACACAGCCGAATTGGGTGAGACACGGCCAAATTGGGTGAGACACGGCCCAATCGGGTGAGACACGGCCTAATCGGGTGAGACACGGCCTAATCGGGTGAGACACGGCCTAATTTGGTGAGACACGGCCTAATCGGGTGAGACACGGCCTAATCGGGTGAGACACGGCCTAATCGGGTGAGACATAGCTTAATCTGGTGAGACACGGCCTAATCGGGTGAGACACGGTCATACACTACCCCCCCTAGTGTATGCGGGCATATATATAGGCAGATTGAAAGTGACCCATGACCCTTCGAGTACCCGGGTACTTTGGAGCGTCATATATATAGGATTTGGTAAATCAGAGAGTGATGAGAGAGAAATTTTCCGTACTTCCCAATGTAACGTGGTGCACCACCGCGACCTTCTTTGCATGGAGCGTCTCTGTCAGGCTGGGATCCTGCATGCCTTAGGGATGCCTTGTCAACGGGAGTCAGGATCATGCTAACTCGGAGCATGATGTCCTGCAAGGTCGAATACTCGGGGACGCCTTCGGGATCGGGACGAGAGCGCGGGAAGCGCTCGGGAACTGGAAACGGGAACAAGAACAAGGGTACTTTAGACTGGCCACGCCAGGGATAAACGGGACAAGCTTTAGACTGGCAGCGCCAGGACACGAGTGACAGCGATTGGTCTTCGGGGCAGTCCCGTATGAAGGCTCGGGGTGTCGGGGATGCTTCTCGGAAGCAGACAAACAAGAGATAAGCTAGAACTAGAGACAAGGCAAAGACAGAGGTGGATCTCGACAGCCTGGCCTGCAATTAGGCCCAAAGACTTATGATATTTGAGTCAAGGGTACTAAGTACATATGCTATGGACTTATATACAAGAAGGGGGAAAAGGAAAGGAATCCCGGACCGCGCGATAGCGTGGGAAAATCGGGGAAACAGGCAATGCGGCAAGCAATGAGGCTTCCACATGTAAGGCTAAGGGAGAAAGAGGAAAAGAAATACAAAGGAGTGTCTGGGACATGTCTAGGACATTGGAAATCGGAGTAATGATGGGGAAATGAGGGGAACATGTGGGGGACACGAGGGAGAGGTGAGGATGAGGGGGGAAGGGCCTTCGGGAAAGGGAGAAGGGCCTTCGGGGAAAGGGAAGGGACTTCGGGGAAATCCCCGGGATAAGTCCCGAAAGAGAAGGATGTGTCACGATGTGACATGGAAGGCCCCGGGATGGGTTCCAAAGGGGAAGTGGGCTATGTCACGTCGTGACAGTCTCCTTCAGCATAAGCAACAATTAGATTGATACGGGACACGGACCCTGTCCGTGCCCGTCACGCGTGACGCCCGGCATGGGCTTGGCCGCGCATGCGAGCATGCCGGGACCCGGGGCACCTCTCGCTCAGACAACACTCGCACGCGTGCGGGTTGTTTGTCCTTGACCAGGTCCCTCCGGCGACGCGTTCGACGCGCCGATCCCCGCGCGCGCGTCGATCACGTCGATCCAGCGCAGCATCGGCGTGCACCGACGCTGCGAGAGGGCTCGGGGAGCGCGCAAAGTCGTGCATATGCGCTCCCCTTGGCCTCCTAAGGACCTCGCTTCCGACGCGAGCGCCTTACGTCCTAGGAGGACAGGTGAGTGACACACTCACCCTTAGCGCTTCTTTTTTTGCTGATTCTCCCACAGACCCTGTGTCTCGTATCTTTCTGTACGACTTAGAACGGTACGGGACACAGGGTCTTGAATACAAAACTGTATTCTATCGTGTCTCGTACCCTTTCCCTCAACTTAGGGAGGTACGGGACACCAGCGCCTTTCCAGGCGCTTGCGCCCCCCCTTTACTTCCTTCCCCAGGCCCCGTAGGCGAGCACGGCGCTGGTGCTCTCCTCCTTTCCCACCCCCCCCCCCCCCTTTACACCGGCGAGCACGGCGCTCACCCCCCCCCCCCCTTTTACACCGTGACGCCCCCCTCCCCCTCCCCCCCACCATCGCCCACACCACCGCCATCCAGAAACGCTGCGCCTCACCACTGGAGCCTATCTACGATGAGGACGACAAGCCTTGCGCCTGACCTTGACCATCGCTATCATGGCTGGTCAGCAACTCATTACAAACGCGCCGAAAGCGGATCCTCGCCTCGACCGACGACTGGAGCTCGCCGTAGAAACGCAGATACAAAGATGAGCATGTAAGGAAGGGCAAGGTGTTGGTTTGAAGGTATGTATTTGGCCTACAGTGGTGCAGCAGCGGAAGCCTCTCCCCGTTCCTCACACTCATCCCAAGTTGCCAGATCATGTTCAATCGCCCATCAGCCCAAACCACACCCAACGTCGGCCAGCGGGACGCTCGAGCTTTCACAAGCTTTCATGCACACATGCGATCAACTGGCCTCGCAACAATATCGGCGAAGCCTGAGATCCTGGCCCGCCTACTTGATCACCTTTCTTGGAGCGACTTCCATGGCCTCTACAGCGCTTCGCGCTCCCTACGTCGAATATTTCTCGACCAAATATCAAGGATGCCGTCTTCGGTCATTTTGTGCCTGGGTACTGGCGGAGCTTGAGGGACAAGCGGGTTGGGAGGACACAATCAGGATGGACTATACAGACTTGGGTCTGCTCAGTGAGTCAACCATTGCATGTGGCACCGAGCACAGTTCTGACCAAAGTAATTTCAACCTCAAGTGCTGTCGATGGAAACACCGTTGCACCGATATCCTATGCACGCCATATTTCGATGCTGTCGTCGAATACGAACGAACCATCCACATCAGCTCACTCTGAAACGACAAAACACTTGCAATCACTATCGCAAGTACACTCACGGGCCGTGCTATTATTGCAGAACATGGTGCACAGCACTACGCAGCCTGTTGCCCCAGAACTGGAGGACCCGCGCTGGAAGACATCTACCTTGTCCCCCAGCTCGAGCATGCGCGAACTGACGTTCCCCGCCCCACTGTCGTACTTCGACTCCCATTCCTCGTCAGCGGATGGACGAATGAGCCAGAGCAGGTCGCCATCAGAAGATACTCGCACATCATCGCCCAGCGAAGAGGCGCGTAAACCGGGGAATTCGCCGTCACGAAGCGCCACGACGACCAAAACGAAGCTGCCGAAAGCCAAATTCGACCTCAAGCCCATCGTGCGCTCCGTCGCGCGTCCGAAGCCGGGACAGGGGAAGAGCCAGGGCCATGGGCGGAAGTGGGGCTCAGAAGTGGGGCTCAGAATCGAATGCGTCTCCCGCGTACGGGACGAACTCGTTTGGCGCGATCGGAGCGGGGGGACGCGCGGCGGCTGCAAGGGGCTTCACCACGAGAAGCGCGAGTGCGGGGCCGAGCTCATGGAAACCCGCTGTCGACCCACAGCCACCGCTACGACGGGGGAGCCGCCTGTCAATCTTCGGCGGACCCGCGAGTCCCATCCCGCTTCCTGGGCTCGTCGAACCTCTCCAGCTAGAGTTCGCTGAACAGCTCGCCGACGCAAAGCTCAGGCGGTAGTGGCGGTCACAGTGCTGCGACGCCGAGCGACGAGCCGTACACGCGCGCCCATCCTCAGAGTCTTCGTGCCCTGTTCTTCGCTCTCGGAAGAAGTTATTGCTGTTTGTGAGGACCAGCTCATTGACGATGGCCTCTGGGACCACCTTTCTGTTGGAGACGTCGTATGCAATTTTGGGTATGTCCCGCCGATAGAGGGGGTATGTCCCGCCGATAGAGGAAATGGAGGAGATGCAGAGTCCAGAAAAGGATCATAGACATGGCTAGTGTACAACGGCGACAGACTGCTAATTTACTTCCCAAACCAAGTACCTCCCTTCCCAGACCCTCTCTCGCCACCACCATTCCCTCTCTCGCCACCACCATTCTACTACTCGCACATCCTCCCCCCCCGCAGCTCAATCCGCGCTTGCGCCTATCGCTCCCGCCGTTCCGAGCGAGCTACACGCTAGCGCCGCTCACGAACACCATCTCGATCACGCCGTCGCCCTCTGTCTCGCCGAGCGCGTCGCAGCGGCTGGGGATGGGTGCGAGCGGGCTCGTGCGCGTGAAGACGTACGCATGGCTGGCGACGCTCGACGCGCACGTTGATCCGCGGCTCGTCGAGGAGGGCTGGCTGATGAACGAGGGCTGGGTAGGCGAATGGGTCCTCCAGGGCGAGGGTACACGAGAGGGCCGCGTGGCCCTCCAGGAATCGCTGATGCGGCGACCGGACAAGAGTGCCCCAAGGATGGAGGGGGAATACGAGATCGTGCTTGACAAGAGTGGAAGTGGGAGACTTTGGCTAAGGTGTGTCCCTTTCCTTCTTCTTTTATGTTTTACCAATGCCTCACAGGACAACACGAACTCTCTGCAACTTCGGACATCATAGTCGATGTACAGCAGGAGCGTCTCGAACAACAGCAACGAGCAGAGCAAGTGCCTCTCGGGCAAGAGGAACTGGCTGAAGAGGTTACTCACTTTCCTTCCCGCCATCCTCCTGCCACACAGCCGAGTTCATACAGCAACTCACATCCACTACCCAGCATACCACAGTGCTCGAACACAGCGCCACAAGCTTCGTCATCGAGAAGTCGTCTCGAGGTATCAGTCACAGAAAGCCGTGGCTGTGGGATCTTCGCGAAGATGTCTGGTAGAGTCAGAACAACTTCGACTCCCGCGCTACAGCCTTCGCCCGCCACGGAAGATAACCAAAAGAGCTTGCGTAGGCACAAACGCGGTGAGAGCGCACAAGTGCAGCCCGTGGCATATCTAGCGACATCCACATCCATGGACCTTCCGCCTTCCGCGCCTTCTACTGGCAGGTCTATGTACGATCAGCAAGTACAATCAGCAAGCATCCAGACCAGTAATTACACATGAGGCGGAACGTGAAGAAAGACGGAGGAGGAAGGAAAGTGAGAAGGAGAAGGCTAAGGAGGAACGGCATAGAGAAAAGAATGAGAACCGCGAAGGAGAAGTGACGAGCAGAAGCAGCAATGCTAGAGGCTATACAAAGTGCAGACCAACAGACTGCTGCTAAGGCAGTGAAAGCAACAAAGGTCGAGCGAGACAGAGAGCGACCCTCTTCGCGACGTGGTGTGTGGCGGGCTTTGCGCGTGCACGGATGACTGCACGGTCGCTATCGCAGAGCACATACCAGCCATTCTACGTGGTGAAGCACAAGCATCTGACTGAAGGTTGATAGCTAGTTATATGTATATAAATATAAACAAGTTGCATTGTTAATTTAAGCTTAATTTAAAGAAAAAGAAGCATGTCCGAAGTCGAATGATAGACTTTAGAAGTCAGTGGCTGTGCACTTCCGTGGACTTCGACGACGGGTTCTTTCCCCTTCTGTCCATCCTCTCTCTTGTCTTTCTTCAGCTCTGGCTCCTTTCTCTTGCTTCCACAGCTATTTTAAATGCCTCTATTAAGCACTCTTAAACCGAAGAAAGCATCTAAGGGTGAAAAAAGAGTAAGTAAATGTCTACAGCTGCTGTTTTATCATTCAAACTTATCTGAGACATCTGTCTTTTTGTGTATGTCAGATCAGTGATGATTTGATCAAGATAGATCTGGTGGAGGCCATGGAGCTGGAGGAGAACTCGATTGATGTAGTCAACAGCTGCTTGGAGGACTATCCTGAGATAGAGGATGACTCTCCAGAGGGAAGATATGCTGCTGAAGTGACTAGAGCACATATCACTGAGCAAACTCGAGAGGGACACATCAGGTGCGCTCTTGACCTTCTCTTTCATTCTATGTCTACAGCTGATGCTTTGAGGGTACTCTCAGAATTACAAGATACTTTCTGACATATGCCAAGAAGAAGTATCCTGACTGGAGTCCGTTAGAGGTGGATAATCAGGTGCCACGTATGATTACCAGTTTTATTTCATCTCGGTGTGCACCTGTTGAGGAAGGGGGTGAGGGTTTGAGGGTGTGTCTCTGTTCTTCTTCTGGTATTCTCATGTGCTAAGCCTATGGGGCTTCTAGTTTTCTACTGCAGTAGCAACTCGAGCTGCTTTGACGTACTTCTTTTCGCGTCTGCGTCCTAATGAAAGCACATCTTCATGGTATATGGATACCTCAACAAATATATGGTATGTTCTTCTCTATACCTTCTTTCTCTTCACTTCTCTAAGTGCTTCTGCTTGATTAGGCATGGACTTCCTACACGTTCCAAAGCTGTCTCTGAGTTTATGATTGGACTTGAGAAGCGAAAGGCAAAGTTAGGCGAAGTTTCTCGTTCAGCACGTGCTATTCATTATGAGGATATGAGGAGGCTTTACTATATCTGCATTGAGCACCATGAGCTCAAGACAGTGCAGCGCCAGCAAGGAACTGTGCGATATGTGAGTGGCTGAATTTATCTCAAGTACATCTGCTAATTTGAATTTAATTCAGGCCGTCTATCTCTTTGCCTGGCTTCTTCTGCTGCGTATAGATGAGGTTCTCAGGCTCAAGTTTGAGAGCCTGAATATGGTCCATCCTCCTGCGCCTGGGAAATGTAAGTTACTTTTATATATTTATTTATATGCCACTTACTGTTCTTTTATAGTAACATATATTGATATCTATCTGGGGGACCGGAAGCATGCACAGACAGGGGATCCGCACTGCTATCGTGTCTATGCAAATGACAGAAGACCTGAAATTTGCCCAGTCAGAGCTCTCATCATGCTGTCTCAGGTGTATGGCCCAGACTTTGATCCAAGTGGCTCTCTCTTTCTGAATATTAATCAGAAGGGAATTGTAGAAGCTGGTCATCCACTGGTAAGTGGTTTTCCTTTAGTTTCTTCTTCTTTAGTCTAATACATCTTGCACTAGACAACAAGTGCTATATCACGCGCTTTAGCAATTGACTTTCAGAAGATAGGTGATCGTAACTGGGTGCTTTCAGTACACACTCCTTTAGACGAGGCGGCTGTGAGCATCGCTTGCGTCTAGACTGGACACTTGGAATGGTAGCAGCATGGGGAGGATGGTCCCAGCAGGAGGCCACCACTATGTATCGCTACATCTACTCACCAAGAGACAATCACGGCATGACTGAAGAATATGATAGAAATGATGGAAAGCGCTACAAATCTAAACTTAACTAGAATCTTATACATAAAGCTCAAATGTTTACAAAATCTATCATATATTTCACATATCTATCAATTGGTGTATATAATTCTATATCTGTTTAATCAATTTCCTGTAAATTTCAAACCAGTGCTTGCAGAAGCCCCATTTCTGATCCCAAATCGCTTGAGAGAAGGCATTATTCTCCAAGTAAATTGCCTTCTGCTTCTCTGCTTTAATACGCTCCTGGCAAAGTGTGCGAAAGATGAAAAACCTATTCTGATCGCCCCACTTCTGCTTCCAGAGAAAGTCAGAGAAGTGACCATAGGCAAAATACATTCCTTTTGCCTTCTCAGCCTGGATAACAGTCTCACACGCCTTTAACATCTCATTGACAAAGACATTAAAGGAGAGGAGACCATCGTCTCCAGGCTTCTTGCGCTTGAGTGTCTTGTCTGAATCAACAGTCAGATACTCAGCAAAAGCACCCCAGTTGGCTCCAAAGTCCTCCTCGTAGACCTTGGCAACTCGCTCACGGCGGGTGATAACATTCTTGATTGAGCTCCATTCAACGTTCTTCAGAGCTCCCTTGTCATGAGCAGAGCGAATGCGCTTCACCATATCCATCTGATGAATAGCCTCCTGAATGCCACTGGCTCTGTTCAATGCATCAATCTCTTTGCGAGAGATGGCCTGAAGAATCTGAAGCTCCTGGGATGGCAATGAAGACTGGCTGGCATGTTGAGGGGAGGGTGGTGGTGAATAATAGCGCTCAGTAAATGGAGCTGTATTGCGCCACTCGCTAAATGAGAAACTTGATGACGAGTTGTTCTAGAGAATTAAAGGTAAGCACCATAATATCAGGAATAGATAGAAGACAATACATACCACTGCAGAAGCATTGAGCTCAGCCAACACTTGATTACGTTCCAGAATCAGTGAGTCTGAAAATTAAATTAGAAATGCAGTTTAATTATAAATAATAAAGTGAGAACATACCTTCAGCTGGCAAAAGCAAGAACTTCTCCTTCTTTGCTGCCTTCTCATGCCATTCCAGTCCCAGATTGAAAAGGCCCTTGTACTGCTGTACACGCATGTTGTGATCGACTTGTGCAGTTGCAGAAGTATGCGTGCTGAGTGTCGCAGTGTTGTTGAGTGCATTTGTACTCAATGGATCATCAAGTGAAATGTTGAGGAAGCTTGCAATTGCTGCTCTGAGCTGAGGGACATTCTGGTTGCGCACGATAGCCTTCCGCTGTTCTGCTTTATTGATCTCATCGGCCCAGACCTGCAATTCGCGCTTCTTTGCATGATTGATCTTGAGTGCAGTCAGTTCAGGTAGAACAGAGTGGTGGCTGCGTGAAGCATCCATGCTTAATAGCTGTTAACAGTCTTGTCAGTAATTGTATATAATGTCCGGGGCCACCGGAAATTTAATTTAATTTAATAGCAATTAAAATGAGCAAAACATGCTATCAGCACCGGCCTCAGCCCAAATAATAGCTCCAAATCTATTGTCATTGAAGGCACCCATGCTCAGATAGAAAGCACAAAAAAAAACCGAGGCTTTCCGAGCCCCAGTGAATATTTTATTATTTTATTATTATTTTTCGGAGCAATATAGTGCTCTGTGCACCGGCCGGAGGCAGCCCCGGACACTCAGGGGGCACCCCGGAGCGTTCGGATACCTTCGAGCGCCCTTGTGGGGACTACCCCGGGAAATCCCGGCGATCCCGGCACTCGAACGGACTATCCGAACGTGGCAAAAGGGAGGGGAGGGAGGGAGAGGGTTACCGGGAAGAAGAAGAAAAAGAAGAAAAAAAAGGGGAAAAAAAGAGAAGGCAAGGAAGCTCACCTGCGGGGCCTCGTGATTCATTGCAGGTGCGTGAGGGCTCAAGCGAGCGAGCGCGAGCGCAGAGCAATGGCGAGCAAGCGAGCGAGCGAGGGGGAACGAGCAAGAGGGGGGGGCCGAGCAGAGGGGAAGGGGGCATGCTATATGCGGCAGCCCCGGTACCCTTCCGGTTGAGGCCTCGGAGCTTCAATCGGAGCTGCCACGCCAGCTCGCGCGCCTTTCCGCAATCGGAAAGCGCCCGCATACAGCGGCGAGGGAGCCCCGATACAGCAACGGGGCCGGAAGGTAAGTCTAAAACCAAAAAAAAACCGGCCGGAGGGCCTTAGAAGGAAAAAGGCCCCGGAAATGGCCACACAGGCCTGGAGCGGCGAGTTTGCGGGGTCCTCGCCGCATGCGGCCGTGTGTGGCGTGCGACCGCACACGGCCGCATTCGGACGTCGTGTCTCGAGACACGGTTCCCACGCGCTCACGCGCCAGGGGGCCGTGTCCCGTACCTAAGAAGCATCGCCTCGTAGCATTCAGGTCGTATAACTGTGCTCGAATATCGGTAATTCCTGGTTGATAGGCTCGTCGGTCGCGGTCCCAGGTCTCTATCCGTCTCCGAGAAGTGACCACGGAGCTGTGGAAAAGGTTGGTACAGCGTCAGGACCAGATGAACTTAGGGTCAGTTCTTATGGAAATAGGCACCAATGTTTGCTCGATGGTCGACGACATAGTACATGCTTACTGAAGTTAGGATCGTGTCCTTAGACGTGTCTGTAGCACGTGATTGATGTCCGTGACTTCATGAACTTCAAGTTGAAGTTGCCGGTAGATCGGCCGGCGAACGTTGCGCCATGGGTTCGTATCTTATCTTAGCTCTGCAAAGCTGGCCTCTTCCCACTCACCATGCGTCCTTGCTCTAGCATAGTACCCTCTACTCAGCGTATTCCCTGTTGGAGTACAGGCTAACGAAATGTCAGGCGTCGACGACCGTAGACCTCTGCTCGCGCCCAGCGACGACGACGACGACGACGGTGTGCTGTCGAAGAAGAACCAAAACTATGCGTCAGTCCAGATTATTCCTAGGGAAGAAACTGGCAGCTCGGGCCTCGAAGATGGAGGTGGAGATTTGAATGAGATAGATATCGAGGCGAAAGAGAAAGAGGCAAACCGACGTATGGCGAAACTCGTAAGTCTATGTTGACCTGCAGGCGCTGCCACGGAGACTTGGACTTAACGACTTCTGCAGATGATTCCTCTCGCAATCGGCATCTTTCTTGCTGCGATGGACCAGACAATCGTTACATCCTCATATGCATCAATAGGGAGCGAGCTTAAGCAGCTTCAGAATACGAGTTGGGTTGCTACGGGATACATGTTGACTTTGACCAGCTTCCAGTACGTATTGCCTTTTGCTTTGCGTCCTTGCGTTCTCAACTCAACTTCTCGACTTAGACCTCTGTACGGAAAAATGAGCGACATCTTTGGACGCAAATCGTGCCTCATCTTTGCCTACACCGTCTTCGGCTTCGGGAGTTTGTTTTGTGGACTGGCGAGGAATATGACCGAATTGATAGCTGCTCGGGCACTAGCTGGTCTGGGCGGCGGCGGTATGACGACGTGAGTATCTGATTGAAGAATCTCTTTGACTATCAATACTGAAAAATGTATTGGTAGTGTCGTGTCCATCCTTGTTTCTGACATCGTACCTCTTCGCTCAAGAGGGACTTGGCAAGGTCAGTGATGCCCAGTGCACTCAACTCCCGGACTGTGGCTCATGCATATTGCAGGATTCTTGAACATCATATTTGCTACTGGATCAGCTACAGGTGCCCCACTTGGTGGGTTTCTCGCCGATGGAATTGGCTGGCGCTGGTAAGTCAATGTTAATAGTCGACTTACCTTTAGCTTACTCAAGCTTCATCACAGGGCGTTTCTTATCCAAGTGCCCTTCACTGCTCTGGCAATCCTCGTCGTCTCTCTGCTGCTGAAGCTCCCCAAGAAGGACACATCTGACCTGGCCTCCAAATTGCGCCGCATCGATTTCTTCGGTGCTGTTACACTCGTGCTCACCGTCTTCACCCTCCTTTTCGGCCTTGATCGAGGCGGAAACATCTCATGGACGGATAGAACAACCGTCCTCTCCCTCCTTGCGAGCGCAGTAGCACTCCTGCTGTTCGGGTTCGCAGAGATGCACCCGAGCATCGCCCGAGAACCCTTCGCGCCGAAGCGCATCATTGCGCACCGGTCGCTCGCAGCAGCGTACCTGTGCAACTTCTTCGGCTTCGGGTCCAGCATGTGCACGATTTTCAATATCGCGCTGTATTTCCAGGCCGTCGCGGGCCGCAGCGCCTCTCAGGCAGGGTTTGGTCTTCTGCCTGCAATCTTCGGCGGTGTGTCAGGAAGCTTGGCGAGCGGCATCCTGATGCAGAAGACGGGGAAGTACTACTGGCTCACAGCTGGCGCTTATATCGCTGAGTTTGTCGGGACGATCTTGATTTCGCTGACGACGGGCGTGGTTGTACATAATGCCATTGGAACAACGTTTGGGCTGCTGACGATGAGCATTGGAAACGGTGTGTTCATTTTTAACTTTTCTTCTCAACACTTCGCTTATAAGGGTGCAGGGACTGGAGTCACGACAACGTTGATTGCTTTGATAGCGAATGCCGCTCCTGAGGACCAAGCTATGGCGACAGCAGGTGCACATTTGAAGGCTACATTGAGTATGTGGTATCTCTAACCAACTTTTGGTCTCGTCTAGTATCGTATCTTTTCCGTTCATTGGGAGGAGTACTTGGTATCTCTATCGGAAGCACGCTCGTACAGAATACTCTTCGATCATACCTCAGGAAGAGGTTAGCAGGACAAGACGTAGGTATAGACGACGTACGCTGGCTTTTCTTTCTTTTATGTCTAAAGCTTATCTTAACTTCGAATTTACAGCTAGTTCGTCGTGTCCGCGAGTCGCTCGCTGCACTTGACGACCTCCCGCCATCCATACGCTCCATCGTGCGCGGCTCGTACGAGGAAGCCATTGAAGTCGCTTTCTATTTCGCGATTGCGCTCGCGGGCGTAGCCGCTGTCTGCTCCTTCTTCATCAAAGAGAAGACGCTCGTTAGACGGAGCTGATCAATAATCATGGGTATATTAGAAAAAAGAAATGTCGTGTTTATTCACATATTTAAACCGATAATAGAATCAGTGCGTTCCATGGAACAAAGAGCGGGCACCTTCTTCCTCCGCGGAGATGCCGAAGATCAAATATGCGGGCGCGCTCTACTGCCCGAAGCGGCGATTGTCAACTTCAATTGACCTTAGCCAAGCACGAGACTTGCAATCTTGAAGCTTTCTCTCTCATCTATTTATGCTTCACTCTCACACTCTCTATCAGACCTGGAAGTTTTCAGAATCTCGCGTCATTCAAACGGTTCAAGACTGCATAGTCTATCTTGCTCGCGGAACAGCCTTGTTCTAATTTTACACTTGGCGATCATCATCTACCCGCTTCCGTTGGTGATCCATTGAATCCCAGCAGACCATCTGCTCTGGTGGTTCTTTCATTCTCCTCGTGATAGCTTCGTGCGCTAATTAAGATGCGGGTGAACAATTGTGGACGAAGAAGCGGACAACTAATTACTTAGCGCGGGGAACAGGATGTCTAAGGAGCAACCAGGACACGATCACTGGTCACTTGACCTACGACCTTGATTCAAGCTTGGTTTTCAGCGAGACCCATGTGTTGAGAAAAGACACTTTTAAAATGGTCAGTCACCGTATAAATTTGACAGCTTCACTCTTTAATTGCTCTCCCTAGCTCGCCCGCCCACGCCCACTCACTCGAACGTCGATCCCAATGAAAATCATTCTTCTGTCGGTCCTTCTGTCGATTTTCTGCTTCGCGGTAGCTTCCCCGGCGAAGAAGAACGCCGCTGTTTTGAAGAACGCTGCGGCGCCTCGTTACGTCGCAGCCGCGCTCGGCGTAGGTCATTTAACCAACGCGACTGACCCGAACTTCAGAGAAATCGCAGCTGCGGGTGGGATTGAAGTCTTTTTGAGTAAATTTTAATACCAAACTGATTGGATTTGTTAACAGAATACAGTGGAGCAACTCCGGAGAATGAGATGAAGTGGTCCGTGATTCTCTCTTTTCCCTTTTCGCTCTGATAGTTAACTCTTACGGCAGGGAAATCATCGAGCCTTTTCAAAACGTCTTCAACTTCACTCCCGGAGACACTATTCGAGACTTTGCGAGAGCTCACGATTACACTCTCCGTGGACATACGCTAGTCTGGCATAAGTGAGTTCCGTTGATTCTTTTGCGTTATTTCTGACACTCATCCTCTTGCCAGCCAGCTTGCTCCATTCGTTAGCAATCTTACAGGTAATATCGCTAATTCCGGGTCCCTGACACTGAGTAGCTGAATACAAACGACCTTCCAGGTGACGCACTCCTCGACGCCATGAAGAACCACATCACAAAAGTTATGGGCCACTATCGCGGGCAGATATACGCTTGGGACGTCGTCAACGAAGCGTTCAACGATGACGGCACACTCGGTGCCTCGCCCTTTCTTTCTCAAATCGGACCGTCATACATAAAGATCGCGTTCGAGACTGCAAGGCTGGCTGATCCTCACGCGAAGCTGTACATCGTTCGTCCTCATCACTACCAAGCCTTCACGTACTGCTGACGAATGACGAGCTTCTAGAATGACTTCAACACGGAAGGCATCAACAACAAATCGGATGCACTGCTTGCACTGGTCAAGTCCCTTAGGGGGGAAGGCTTGATTGATGGCGTCGGGTTTCAGAGCCACTTCATCGTCGGAGAAGTACCGCAGGACCTCCAATCGAATCTGCAGCGGTTCGTGGACGCGGGCGTGGAAGTCGCGATCACAGAATTAGACATACGAGTGAGCATCTCGGTTCGGTTCTCGGTTATATCGGGCGGACGGACCATGCAGGATTGGCTTACAAAGAGATGCAGACGACGATTCCTGTTAGCTCCGATGCAGCTGCTCAGCATCCGGTCGACTTCCAATTTGTCGTCGATGCATGCCTTGCAGTGAAGAAGTGTGTTGGAATTGTGGGTGCAAAATTGCCACTTTAATAGCTGCTATCAGTTCACGTTTTTCCCGTCATGACAGACAACTTGGGGGATCACGGACTTGTACTCATGGATCCCGAGCACATTTGCGGGGATGGGTTTCGGGTTGTTGTGGGATGGTGAGTTCGGATCCGGCCGTGAAACATCCTGATTCTCATATGTCCCATTTCTAGACGAATACGTGAAGAAACCGGCGTACTTTACAACATTGTCGGCGATGAACAGTGCATGATATCTCTTGCAGTAGCCGCCTGTTTGTTTACTATGTGCAGTGACAACTTTGGCGCTTGCAGAAACCAATTCCTAAGTGCATGATCGGTTACTTGGCGTTCGGAGTCGGACCGGAAGCACCTGTGCGACATGTGCTCAACTGGGTAAACTAATTGTCGAATGATAGCCATGACACACATTACTTTGTCAGGACTTTTGCTTCCTCGTTTCAACCCGCCGGACATTCCGAAAACAAAGTTCTATCTCATGTTTTTGCTTGGAAGTCGTTTGAGCTCAACATTTCTATCTCTGCGAAGAATGAAGAGTTACCCAAAATAGAGAAATGTATGTAAAGTAGGATGACATCATAAGCAGTAAGACATGACCTGCTTCTCACCACCATTATGTTGACGTTCGCCACCTCCTCCAGATGCGATCATTACGAACGCCGTCAGCTGCTCTTCTCTTCGGCGAAGCGTGTAACTGCAAATGATCGATCGAGGCCAAAATTTGCCGAATTACGAATGGGCCGTGACATTCGCTTTGTCGAGAAAGAAAATATTCCGACACACCGACGAGCGGGCTCGGACGCCTACAAACCGCCCGTGGAGTGTTATTAGCCGGGCGGTATCAGCGTCATGCGTTACACTCGAATCTAGACCAAGACTGGGTCTGCGCTAGGATATAAACCAGCCCGAGACATAGGTCAGCCCCACATCTATTACACCCGCGACATACTATCTCATCTCGACCTTCACATCTATTGGCATCTCGCAAATCAACACAACTTCTATATCTCTTGTAAACATCACCGATTAAAAATGGCCTTTGGTCGCAGCCATTCAGCTAACGGCCGCAAAGGCCTGCACGTCAATGGCCTTCCCATCGGCTTCTTCGCCATCATGCTCGCCCTCATCGCGTCCATGGGTGGCTTCATCTTCGGCTACGACACGGGCCAGATCTCCGACCTCTTGATTATGCCAGACTTCAAGCTTCGTTTCGCATCGTGTTCGACCCCCGGCGATGTCAGTACTTGCAATTTCAGCAACGTCCGCAGTGGCTTGATCGTCGCTTTGCTCAGTGTAGGAACGCTCATTGGTGCTTTGATTGGAGCTCCGTAAGTCGTTTGTATGACTGTTGTCATCTTCTGTGCTCATAGTTTTTCAAGGCTCGCAGATTTTGTTGGCCGTCGGCACGCCATGTCTCTTGAATGTATCGTCTTCGTGATTGGAGTTATCATTCAGCTTGCCACCTTTAACAAATGGTACCAGTTTGCAAGTAAGTAGCTTACCTTGCCCTGATCTTCAGTGGCTGACTTTCTTTTCCAAGTTGGTCGACTCATTGCAGGTCTGGGAGTGGGTGGACTTTCAGCCGCCGTACCAATGTATCAGGCGGAAACCGCACCTCCTCAAATCCGTGGAACAAACACTGCGACGTACCAACTCTTTATTACGTTTGGCATTCTTGTGGCTTGTCAGTATCGCGCATCCTGCTAAAATTTCTTCTGGCTAATATCTTTCTATAGATCTGATATCGTTCGGAACACGCAATCTCTCTGGAGCTGCGTCATGGAGGACTGTTGTCGGTATTGGCCTAATTTGGGCCGCTTTCCTCGGAATCAGTATGTTATTCATGCCAGAGTCACCTCGGTACGTGTTTTCGTTGTAAAGTCCTCAACCTTTTACTCAGGTCCTTTCTTCTCCAGATGGTCTGCACGCAATGGCAACCTGACCGCTGCTCGTCACGCCATCGCCCTCGTCCGCGGTATCCCCGATGACCATCCCATCGTCGATGCCGAGCTGCAAGAAATCGTTGACAGCTTGGCTTTCGAAGAAGGTGTCAGCAGGGAGAAGATGGTTGGAAGCGACGAACGGTTCGCGGACACTGTCTCTGACCACAAGGGCACTACAACTCACAATGCCACACACAATTCAAACCAACACGCCCACACACACCCGCCGACGTGGATGGAATGTTTCGTTGGCTACAAGAAGGGTACTACGCGCACTGGCTACCGTACGTTGCTGGGCATGGCGTTGCAGACTCTTCAGCAGTTGACGGGAGCGAATTACTTGTAAGTCTTTTTTTTTCATCCTGTCCTTCATTAATTCACTCTGTGCAGCTTCTATTATGGCGCCACGATTTTCCAGTCAGTCGGTATCTCAGATTCCTACGTCACCCAGATCATCCTCGGAGCTGTCAACTTCGGTTGTACGTTTGGCGGTTTGTATGTAATGGAGAAGGTAAGCTTCTTTGTTTCGTAGACATTCGTATTGCTCACCCATGTCTGTTAGTTCGGTCGTCGGATGCCCTTGATATGGGGCGGATTATGGCAGTCGGCATGGCTCTTCGTGTTTGCAGCCGCAGGAACAGCCAAGGATCCAACGGAAAATAAGAACATTGGCAAATGTGCGTCTCATTCGCTGATCTCATCTCCAGCTACTAACGCTTCTCGAAAGTGATGATTGTCTCTGCGTGCCTATTTATCTTTGGATACGCAATGACTTGGGCGCGTGCGTACTTGTGTTATCTTCGGTTTTAATTTATTTTACTGATCTCTTTACCTTCTGGCAATGTCATCTATCAGCGTAAGTCCCATATCATCTTTAATATATATTACTCTTAAAATCATTGATCATTGTAGTGGCGTTTGGATTCTTATTGGAGAGACATTCCAAACACGCACCCGTGCCAAGCAAGGAGCTATCGCAACTGCCTCGAACTGGCTTTGGGTATGTGTCACATTCATCTTTCCACGTGTGAAATTGACGTCTTCGTGTGCAGAACTTCCTTCTCGCTTTCTTCACTCCATTCATAGTTTCCTCAATCCAGTTCCGTTACGGTTTCGTATTCGCTGCATGCAATCTTCTCGGTGCGGTTGTCGTGTGGTTCTTCCTGTACGAATCATCGGGAATGTCCCTCGAAAACGTCGATCTGGTAAGCTCTACTATCCTTGACTGTAAATTTACTTTCAATTTGCTCATTGTCGATTGTTCTGGTTCCGTAGATGTACAATGACCCTGACTGCAGTCCATGGACATCGCGTCGTTGGGCGCCACCGGGATACGCGTCACGGAAAGATGTTGTGGAAGAAAAGAGGGCGCAAGAAGCGTCGCGTGTGGCTGGGCTTGAGAAGGGCCAGGTAGGAGGAGAGGTACGAAACGAACGCTCGGACTTGGGACCTCGTTCAATCTAATTCAGCGACAACGATATATTTTGCACGACGTATCTTATGACCGCGCTTTCAATGTATTCTACAGTTTGGTACTCATCTCTTCGAGGGGTTGACTTTGTGTTGATCTGTAACATAGATAATATAATTTTTAATATATACCATTACAATTCTCTATGCTGTGATGCTCGATGCTTTTTCCTCCATTGCGAAGTAACCGGAATGAGTCGATTGAAGAACGTTTGCTCGCCGCTGAGATGATCATTGACACGGTCCGGATCTTAGATAATTCGCCTTATCCCACCACGGCCGAGCTCTCCCTTGCGCAAGAACAATGCTTCAAGTCGAACACCAGCTTGCTTGATGGAGACGAACCCGGGGCTGACGAAAGAGCCGACTCAGACGCGAACGGCGATCGATCGATCGATAAACCAGAGTCCTCGCGAGCCAGGGATTCGGCCTGAGCAGTGCGCGGGGTTGCCGTTGTCACATTACGACGCCTTATGTGGAGCGCAGCTTGAGGCCATGCTGCTGAATGATGGGCCAGATTAGTCGTGAGAATGGATATCAGGAAGTAAGGCAAAGCGCTAACCATTTCGTGTTGTCAGCGAGCTGCTGAGTATTTAGACATTTGTCTAACACGGACCATTGATGCGACAGAACTTGAGCACACCCGACTGCATTCTGATGAGAAGCTTTGGTCTCAGTCGGAAGGAGCTGATTACTGATCTCACCGATGATACCGAGGATGATACAATGTGAATTGAGTGCAGTTTTCTTTCCCAAAAGTTGGTCAGAAGAGTTTCCGCCTTGCCTTGAAGATGCTATAGGCAGAAGCGTCTTCAGTCAACTTCCAAGGATGTGTCAAAGACGCACGCGCCTTTCCGAAAGAGAAGCCCGCCAATCAGGCAACCGTAGCCTCACACCCGCGTCCCACTCGTGCAAAAAGTTCCAGAGGTCGTGTATACGAAAGGAACTTGGTATATACGTGAAGAGGAGTCGAAGGAAGCACCTGCCATGGACGCAAGCGCACACGAGTAATGGACCTTGAGTCGCGTGCAGGGTTGGATTCGTCTTGTACAGATGAAGAACATTGGACATTAGAATTTCAAGTTCCGAAGGAGGGAAGGGAAGGGAAGGCATACTGACTTGTAGAAGAGCCGAAACTGAAGAAAGAATCCTATTGCACATATCGAGTCCTGACCCAGAGTCACTCCTGTGAGAACGAATGACATCTAACGCCTGCGCTAACCACCCATTCCGACAAGAAGAAAGCGTACAGGCCGGAATGACTGCGTCCGGAAGGCGAGAGCGTTCGAGTCTGATATGCTACACAGCTGAGTGACGAGTGAGGTGAGTAAATATGAAAGAAGAATGATTAGACAATGAAGTTGACGGACCTGCGAGCGATGGATGTAAAGAAGGCGAGCTGCAGCCAGCGTTGCTTTGACAGGAGATCATGACTTGTCTAATTGACCTATGGTGGTCATGAGGAAGACGAGAACGTTACTTTGCAGAGGGAGATGTCGGATGCATATGCGAGTTGTCTCCCAGCTGACAGGTGTGCTGAAAGCACAGCATGCTAATGGAGATTGACTCTCCACGAGAGATTCTGAGCAGCGTGCGTCTCAATGGTACGATACGTAGGGTCCTTGCTAATAGCAGATTCAGATCCTAAGCGGCACTTTGAACTTTGAGGAAAACGTACCTAACGTACACCAAACACAATTGTAGAAAGTTGAAGCATTGGTTGTCTACTATGCTTCAATATTGGCGATGAGGTGATTGAGGTTGATATTGCGAGTTGATTCGCCCTATGTTGTAGTTGGTTGAACAAGTGAAGAAGCGTAAGCGCCCATAGACGCCGCGTCTGCGTGCGTTATTTGTCTTCAACAGACATGTCCAGCTCATCTGCACCTACTACTTCCCATCTCAATACAGCTCCGTCTGCACCCATCAGCACGCTGGTTGCCATCGCGTATACCTTTGACAGTGAATAGAGGGTCATAGTAAAACGCTACGCTAGTCGGACCTGGTGCACATACTCTGTAATGTACAACGTACGCATCTTCCAACCTACTCGTCTAACTTCTGTCTCATTCTTCGCCGACAAGCAGAGTGTCCCCGTCATCCATCCGGCATGGGACCTTGAAGTCATGTGTGGTGATTGCGACAATACGACACCATCTTCCCCACAACTCCAACCTTTGACCTGTTGACACACTGCTACCCGGAGGTCCTTTCGTCTTCAAACTCTGTTCCGGCTTTCACGACAGCGTTTTCAAGGGATTCGAGAGAAAACAGAGATCTGCAATCGTGTATGGAAGACTGCCAATGGATGGTCATGGTCTACGCTACCTCAGCTCAGCACGGACATCACGTCAGGAAAAGACCAGGCGACGCTTGTGGCAAACGAGAGTTATGGAGGAAGGACGTGATCAACGCAGTCTATGGCGTAGTACGAGGTACGCAGACTTTCTTCATGACCATGTTCAACTTTACTAAAGCTTTCGCGACCCTCAGGGCACGAAGTCGAAATAGTTCGAGGACGAGTCCCTCGAGTACGTCGAAGTCAGCCTATCCTCTGCGGCTCTCTCATAGACCATCGGTTCCCTGTCTACGGAAGGAACAATCCGACGTTAAGATGACATCCTTACGCTGATTGCGTCCGGCTTTGATGTTGAGACCACCGAAGTCGTCCTGAGACGGTGTGTATGACAGGAAACAGGAAGAGGAATGATGAAAGTGTGTATCTCCTCTCGGCGGTGGCTACTGAGGGTGCAACTGCGCAGGTGAGTGATGCACGTTTTAAGGAAGGGATGAATAACGATTGGATATGACAGCAAGACGTACAACTGGACATATTGCAGCTCTACTCGCAATACGTATTTGAAGACCTACCAGCAGATGAAAACTCCGTGCATTCAATAACCGGACGATGCAATTCACGATTTGTACTCCGTCCCAAATCGAGTCCGTTCCTACTATTCAATCGTGTAAGACGTGCTTTGATCAACTAAGCAGCGCGCAAAAGTGAACCTCGCCGGACTACGTGTGCTACATGTCAGAACGGCAACCATCATCTGGATATAGATCATCAAGTGCGGCCCATCCTTACTGTGTGTATCTTAACTATCTAAGGCGAGCAATTTTCTGACAGCCTCATCAGTTTCAACGCCGAAATTGCCGAAAATTGCGAGTTATCCTGAGCGCACGGTCGAATTTGGCATCAGAAATAGAGCGACCGCTACATTCTTCAGGTGCCATTCCCGCCGCAATATACAAGAATTGGTGTGATCCCAGCTTCAATTAGCAGACGTCCGAGTCAAAAAGCTAGCAGCATGACTTGATGATGGTTTACGTTTGTCTCATGCCTTAGACGCTAGCGGCTGTCGATCTGGCTCTTTTGGGTTCTTTCACGAATATCTCACAGATGAATGTCGTTCATGAGTAGATTTCCTTCCTGAACGACTAGTACAGTCGACCTAATGCGTTTACAGTCTTCATTTAGGTCATCTTCAATTTTATTCGCAGCTTCATGACGGCGACTTTTCCCCAATTATCGCTCTATCCCATTGGTCCTAATCTCGCTCTCTTTTTTCGTACGCGATTCCTGCACTCGTACACCTTTGATGTGCGTTCAATTCACGCCTTCATTGCACGAGACGCCGTGCGAAGAATCTAAACTCGGCAGCTTGCTGCTATTCCTGACGTCGTCCATCGGAAGGTAAGTCCTTGCCCACGACTCTTGCTATACTACTTACCGACTGCTTTAGATCGGCGTCTCTCACTGCGCTCGTCAGACTCTTTCTTGAGGCCATTCACTTAAAATCTGGTAAGCGAATATTATAGCCGTTCACTATTTTCACGGTGACTGTATTTCTTACTTGTGTGGCGTTTACTCTTTAGTTTATAACTTTAGACTTGCAGAACATTCTGTAGGTGGCGATATGCGATATTGGCATTATCATAATGTATGTAGATCCAAGTCTATGGAGATCAAATAATCACATGTATACAAGGGTTTAGCCACCGCATCGTCATATTCTTGCATTAAGCCAGATCACCAGCTCTAACACTAATGCCCAACTTAATCAGTGACTGATTGTAGAATGTGTATGCAATCTTTGCACGTACCTGCTCGAAATATCGGACTCGGTAGCCAAATTGGTTCCTCTCCCACTTCTAAAGACAACTTTCGGTAACGCATCCTCTGTATGAATAGAAGTTGCATGTTTGACGCCGAAGAGCCTGCCGACCAAGGAGAAAAAACGACGATAGCCTTTCTTCGCTTCTGGAGCGAGGCCAAATATAGTGAAAAAGACCAGCGCGTAGAAGGGATTAATCCACTCATTCCAATGCAAGTTGAATACATCCACTTTATACATTGACCATAGGCTCTTTGGAACGAGGATCGGAGCCCAGTTCGAGTGAAGAGACGTCTTTCCCTGATAGAACTTAAACCCGAACGGGAGCTCATCGCTGATATTGAGGGTGAGGGTTAGATCTAAAAGAGCTGCCTGGTCTAAGTTACGAGACTAGTCGACTCAGGCTGACGCGTCTCGCGTTGATTATGACTACTACTACTAGTAGAAAGGCGATTCTGACTTCTGCAAGTCACCATCATGATGAACTACCACTTGATTCGTATCCACGATTTTTCTCGCTGCTAAATCTATCATGAAATGATAGGAGACGCATTTAACCACCTTCCTTCCCCTGCATTCCATGCTTCTCTAACCCATCTTAAGGCTGCTTTCGCTTGAAACCGAGGATGGATTGGCAATACATCTCGTAGAAGGACTGCACTACCAAGGGTGCGAATTACACGTCCGACTTTGGAGAAGTATCACACCGCTCTCATCTCTGACGAGCTTATGGTTACGATTCACACTGATACATAGTCTCTGTAGCGCGCTCCTTCGTGATCTATGCGTGGCGATGCTAATAAGTGGTGCTTGGTACTATAAGCACCACGCAGCGCCTAAAGCCAACAGGTCTCCAACTGAGATTCTCTGCACATGAGTTGAGCCGAGACTCTGATGTTGCTTTCCTGAAATACAGTCGGTAAGATCCTATCCCGAGAAAAGCCATCTAAAGGGGCAGTAGCATTTATATCTGTACGTCCCACAATCTCAGTAACGAGAGGCTGACAATTTCCTGTGGGTGATAATATAATGCTTCCATAGAAACTTGGTGATATTGAAAATGAACACACTAGAGCGCTCATCCATTGCGTACCATGGCTTCCTCATTGAAAAGTATCCTGCCGTTCTCTTTGGAGTTCGCGGATATTTGCTTGTTTATATCTTCATATTTTTTATAGTTTGCGGTGCTTCGGCGCTACCCTTGCGATTTAAATGACTTCCGATTCAACGGTTTCATTGGTACTTGACATCCCATTGGCTTTCATCGATTTCAGTTCAGCGGAGCTCTCGCCCTTAATTCTTTCTTCAACTTGGTGGGCATAATGGACCCGACATATCCGCTTGTTCCAATAGCGAATTTCATCGCTTGCGCTCTTGCAGTTATCCCACTATTCCATATGGTTAATAGATCATGGAATACGGGCGTCTTCGTCTTTGATTTATGGTTGTTCCTTCTCAGTCTCATTACAGCTATCAACACCATTATCTGGTCGAGCGATGCAAAGGATAGGGCGCAGGTGTGGTGCGATATCTGTGAGTCTCAAACTTATTCCGGCGATACATAGTACGAACAACTGATAATTGGGCTCAAAGCGTCACATATTCAAGTGCTCACTAATACCGGAGTTCCGGCATGCTCGTTCATTATCACACGGAAGCTCTATAAGATAACAAGACTGCAAGCTGCAATCGTCAGCAGGCGACAGGGAAGTAGCTTCTCTAATTGCTTCATCTGAAGCTGAATATTTACTTGAGTATACAGAGGTGTATGGAGCTACTACTGGAGTTAGCAATTTGCGTCGGAATCCCTATCTGTGTCACGGGTCTCTGTGAGTAATGTTTTAAATTCAACCACACCTATTCTAACTATATTTAAAAGACTATATTGTTCAAGGCGCACGTTATGTAATTTATGAAGAGCTGGGATGCGTCAGTGCAGAAGATTCTTCGGGACTGAGCATGATCCTCATTGATTCATGGTCCGTAATCTTCCCATTTATCTCTCTTATATTTTATGCGCGTAAGTGATTACATCTATTATTACGTCGACTGCCGGGATTTACCACTTATATAACAGCGCAAATCATCTGTAAATTCTACCGACATCGCAGAGAAATGAGCGACCACCTTGATAGCTTTGATGCGGAGCTTGACCAAAGTCAATTCCTTCGGATGTTTGCGCTCGGTTGTTTCGATTCTTTTATCACACTACCGCTCACTATCACGAATCTGGTCGCAAAAATCGTTAGTACTGGTTCAAACTTCGATTTCTATGAAGGATGGATGTTCATTCACTCAGACTGGGATCCATTGCTTATTCCAAAGAGTACATGGCCACCATCGAAATGGAGGGTATTCATAGTGCACTGGGATGAATGGATCAATCCTTTCTTAGCACTGGTATTCTTCGCTCTTTTCGGCCTCACTCCAGAAGCCAGGAAAGGGTATCGTAAATTCTTCCGATTCCTAAGGAGACCCTTTAGTGACAAGCAGGGGGACAGTACGGAGGAAGAGCTACCGGATGTTGTTTTCAGAAGTGAAAGAGGAACCAACGCAACTGTCACTTCGGACATTTCAAGCAGGTATAGTTTAAGCACACTCTCTACACGTAGAAGCTTATTTATTTTATTACATAGCAGTCCTCGTGCAGATGTTCCGGTATGAACTATCATTCAAGACGAACCGAACAGCTCACAAACAGATGCGTCATTGCGAGGCGGAGATTAGAGATACAAGTAATTATTTGGACTGTGACCTAGAGTTTGGACGTTTGTTTGATAATATAATTGACACATCGAAAATATCTACTGAAAGCTCAAGCGAGTCCGCAAACATGAGAAGAATGTCATTTTGCAAAGCTGAAGCAGTAGTACAGTACGCACCTGAAAAAACGACAACATAGCGACAATTGAGCATCAAGGGCTCGACGACCAATGTTCCTATCAAAGACGGCAGCCTCTGTGCTCTGACCCAGAAGGTCATGACGCGATGAAAGATGTGTAGACAATCGGGAGTCGTAGTTATTGTAGGAGTCATTGCTAGCCCGGATTGTTCCCGCGACGAATCAGGGACTATAGGTACAACGAGTTAATCGAGATGAGATGGGTACCAGAAGGCTTCGTCTGTACGGCCTCAACGCTCGGGATTCAATCAACTGAGTGGTAGCGGTGGTTGTAGGGTAGAAATAAAGAAGAGTCGTCGTGTGCGGCCATGGCAGCTTGGCAGCAATTGAAACCTGCACTAGAGGTCAGAACAGAGCTTCTTGGTACAGAAAACACACACACATATTGGTTTCTTCGTCCTTTCCACACGCCAACAACAGCTCAGCTCAGCCACAGCCACACCTCGCAGTCAATGTAGCCCTTTTGTACTTCCAACTCCGAGCGCGCCATCGAAGAAATGAGGATGTACGGGTTTCTCTGGGTGACGAAGTCGACTGGCAGGCTGACCACGCACGTCTGCGCCTATTTGACTTCGCTCTCTAAGTTTTTGTGGTCGAAGTAGCAGGCCTTCCAGAACAAACATCGTCTGTTCAGCCACGATAATATCCATTGACACATGATGAGAGCCGACGTACGAAGTCCAAGGCCTCGTCATCTTGATCTAGTTGGTTCTGACTTGTGGTCGACGGTAGACATGGTAACAGTTGAATTACAAAGGTTCGACTGGTTTCCATCGGGGCAGAGAAGGTGTAAGACGTTTCTGCCAAATGCCCGCGTCCTAAATAAGAGATATCGCGCCCTCTCCAAGCACAGCCCCATCCTGCCTCGCCCGAGCGTCAACCAGATGGACACGAAGCCGAAGCTGGCAAATACTGCGGTCGATCGTTCGGTAGATCAGAGTCCTCCAATTCCGGACTTCCTCGCAATCGACGACCTGAGTTATGCGCGACTTTGCCGTCATCTAAGTACGGGACTCATGTGGAGTTCGGGCGGAGACTTTGTTGGTGAATGATGGGCAAGTTTAGGAATGGATATCAGGAAGGCAAGGCCCTCTGTATTTGTGGTGACAATAAGCTACTGAGTATACGGGCGTTGGACCTATACGGGCCGTCGAGGAGTTAAGAAGAAGCCAGATAGCTTAAATTCTGGGCTTACCGATGACACCGAAGACGAGACCGTGTGTCCTCATACACAAAAGTCCTTCAGAGTTTAAGACTCCCGTGTCGAATATGATTCTGGGAAGACAACATAATCCTGCACACGGAAGCATCGTCGGTCAAATTCAAAGGATGTTTCTTTAATGATACACGTACACACCTCTCTAGAATCAAACCAACCACTCAAATAGCCAGAATCTCACTCCACGTCGCCCACCTGTGCAGCGGTCACAAGTCGTGTGCACAAAAGATCCTTGGTAAAGCCGCAAACGAAAATAGGTTGAGCGATGCGTTTGCGTCGTCTTCACGGACATGGATCAAGGACCTTCAGTCGCAGGCGGTGCCGGGAGTTGTTTTTGCTATCATTTGGATGCAAAATGAGTTAGATCTTAAAGCTGCAGCTGAGAAGAGGAAAGGGAGAACGTACTGCTGGTAGAGGGAATCCCATCTCAGATATCAATCTTCCACCGTACGCGATACCGAGAGCCTACCCCGACTAGAACTGGGAATCAGAGCAGACGGAAAGCGGTGCGGACCGAGGCTGGGACTGTTGAGTAATGTCGGGAAAGAGGCTGAGGGGGACGAAAGTAAGTTTCCCCATAACAGAAGCAGCTGAAAGTCTATAAGAGATACAGGTGACACGTACAAGTTGATTTGTTGCCTTCAACAACGGCCTACGGTGCCCTTAGTATACCCTTCGCAGGATAGCTTGCGCTCCTGCAATTTCGTCTCTCTGCCTCTCTTCAAGAACGTGATGGACAAGTTGACCTTCGGGTGGTGACACGGTTTTGGACGATGAAGTCGACGCACGCGATAGACAATGTTGCGCTAAAGACCCCCGCAGTCAACATAGGTTCACGAGCAGGTATACTTAAGAAGAGGATTGGTGCGATTTGTGAGAGGAATTTGGTGGCAGTTGACAAGACGAACGTTGACGCCGCGTCACGCGCTGTTTGTCTTCAACGGGCACGACTACCTGCGAACTCACCTGAACCTACTGCTTTCAACCCGCGTATATGTGCATGCCAGATACTACCGCGCACCACGGCGAGCTATAGCGAACAGGACTTTCGACGTCGGGGCGGAAAGGTCGAGCCATGGTCATGGAGGTCATTGGAGGGCATACAACGTACGCATCTTACAATCTACTCTTTCATCTCTTACGTCTCTCATTCCTCGTCACCAACAGACTTTGCTCACCAAGTACCTCGCTTGAGAATTGAAAGCATGTGTGGTGACTCCGATATTACCCTTCCGCACTCAACTCAACAACTTCAATCTTCGAACTCGCCGAGGTGTACACACATCGGTGCCCGGACGTCCTTTCATCTTCAAATACTATACAGTCCAAAGTCTTAACCGGGTAGAGCTCTATTCGTACACTTCCCCGGAACGTGAGATACGTAGGCGGCCTCTTTCATAACACTCAACTTCTCTGATGCTTTCTCGACTAGCAGGACACGAAGTCGTACGAACGACTCGCGAATGCGCCCTTCACGTTTCGGGTTAATCAGCTTCCTCGCTTTCCATCAAACCCTGACTGCAGAAAGGAACCACCCGATATCAAGCTGCGGCCTAACTTCTAAGTCCTCCCTCCATACGCTGGTTGTGACTGGTCCTGCGTCTGAGACTACCGAAGTCGACCTGGCGTTCGTCGAGAATAGGCCAAAGTGTATAGCGGGAAAAGGAAGGATGAAAGCGTGTATCTCCTCATGGTGGTGGCCAAGGCGGGTGCAACGGTGTAGGTGAGTAATGCATGATCATTTCGAAGAAACGGCGGATAATGACGTGGCTCAACAGAAATGCGTATAGTGAGAAACGATTGTTCGTATGGACATGATCGTGCCAATTAATGAAGTAGAGGTCCCATTATCGAAACCATGCGCGGCTTGCATGGTATGAGCTATTAGTGGCCTCAAGGGTTGGCGTTACTTAGCATATAATTAGTCGTCACGAAATGATGTCGATTCGCGTCCCGCTCTTACTACAATTGTTAGGCATTTTAAAAGCTTACCGCTTCGTAATGCAGGTTCCCGTGTCTACCTGCCTACCTGCCTAGAGTGATCGAACAAAAGTCCAGCTGTCTCCGGGCCAACTTTGTGTATAAGGCGGTCGCGAGAACGCCTGTACTCTCATCTCACTCCCGAAGTAACATCAACAGTAAGCATACTGCAATTGAGAAAACAAGTAATTACCGAGAACATTAGATGGTCGATGTACAGCCCTGGGTGGTCCAACTTATCCTCGTTCCTTCCACTCGTCGCACATGCGTTGCGAGCTGTTGTGCGTCGATCACAGAATTTTCAGGGGTTTCTCTACTCTGGACAAAGCAGTGTCACGTTCTGTCAATTGTCTATATACTCATCTTCCGACATGCGGTCTTTGTCCTCTAGTAGGTCTGCCAGATGAATGTTTCGTAACTTATGGGGAAACAAAAATCTAACGCAGTGGATCATCTTTCGCCTTCGATGGGAAGCAGGAAGAATCTGAGACCTTTTGGTGTGAATGTACTTCCATCTCACAATCTTCATCTTGGATCTGATTTTGATCTTATGCTATATATGCCAAATAATACGATCACATGCAATCATGATGAACGGCGAACTGAGGTGAGCTCCAAGATTTTATTGCGTTATTTACTAGTTGCTGTATAAGATCTAATCCCGTCAATCTGAATCTCAGTGCCAGGGTGATCCGTTACCGTAGAACTTGGAGTACAAGGCTTCTGACTTCCGAACATCTTTCTCATGCTGGAAACGAACACACCAGTCATCCGTTATTCTAAGTTTGCACACTGAGTATACACTTGATATGAGTGTATATTTTAACCTTTCAGATATATAAATGGTCTGCGTCGCATACCATTTCTGCCGTGCTCTCATTTACTTCGCCCAGCTTTCAGCTAAGAGAAGCCGCCCTTCATTTCGGTTGGAATAATGGACCCGACGTATCCGCTTGTTCCCATAGTGAACTTCATCGCTTGCGCTCTAGCCATCATCCCACTGTACCATATGGGTAATGGATCATGGAACATAGGCGTCTACGGTTTTGCTCTATGGTTGTTCCTTATCAGCTTCAATGTTGCAATCAACACCATTATCTGGTCAAGCGATGCAAAGAATAGGGCGCCGGTGTGGTGCGATATCTGTAAGTCTCTAACATATTCCTGTGGCACTACAAGCAGCTGACGATTGGGCCCAAAGCATCTAATACTGGAGGTCCAGCATGCTCGTTTATTATCACACGGAAGCTGTATAAGATTACAAGACTGCAAGCTGCAATCGTCAGCAGGTGACAGGGAAGTAGTTTCTCTTATGCCTCATCTGAAGTTGAATGTTTACTCGTAAATTTACAGAGGCGTATGGAGCTACTTTTAGAATTAGCAATATGCGTCGGCATACCTATTGGAACTGCAAGTCTGTGTGAGTGATATTTCAAGTTTATTGATACCTATTTTAACTACGGGAAAAAGACTATATTGTTCAAGGTTCCCGTTATGAGATTCTCGAAGAGCTGGGATGTATTGGTGCAGAAGTTGCATCAGGAGTGAGCATGATCTTGATTGATTCATGGGCTGTATCTTCCCATTTATTTCACTCATATTCTATGCACGTACGTAATTGCTTAATCTGTAAGAATGACTGCTGAATTTGACTCCTGTTTGACAGCGCAAATCATCTATACATTTTACCGACATTGCAGAGAAATGTGCGATCACCTTGATAGCTTTCATGCAGAGCTTAATCAAGGTCAATTCTTTCGGATGTTCGCACTCGGTTGTTTTGATGCTTTTATAACACTACTGATCTCTATCACGAATCTGGTTGCCAATATCGTTGAAGCTGGCGCAGAGATCGATTTCTATCAAGGATGGACGCTCATTCACTCAGACTGGGAACCGTTGCTCATTCCAAAGAGTATACTGTACCATTTCGAATTGTTGTATATCCGGTTGTGACTGTGACAGCTGGACTAGGTTGTATAATTGTATAAGAAGCCCAAACAAGCATAACACAGCAACAGAATTTCTATTTGGCCCAGTCGTGAGAGTACTAGATTACCTTATTTAGGTATATGTTACCTAAATAGATTCTACAGAGTCATGCGTGACGCATGACAGGGATACAAATTTCTATATTATCATGCCCTCTGTGACGCGTGACTATACAACAATTCGAAATGGTACAGTATGGTCAACATTAAATTTGAATGTATTCTCAGTGCACTGGGATGAATGGATTAATCCTTTCTACGGTCTGGTATTCTTCACTCTTTTCGGCCTCACCCCAGCAGCCAGAGAAGGGTATCGTAAATTCTTCCGTTTTCTAAGGGTACCCTCTGATTCCAAGCAGGGGGAGACCACAGACGAAGGGTTACCGTGTTAGAGTACAATACCGGTTCAACCCGGATTATATAATTTAATTTCCTTTTTCATATATTTCAAATTAAAATGGACTCTTAAAAGTTTTCCTTGCATGTATGCTACCTCATCGCTATTGCATAGCGCTGAGGTATGTCTCACTTTATATTCGTCTTTATTTCCTGCGCTAATTGTCATGTATTTAGTTCTATATATTATAGGTAACTAAATACATCCTCATCGCTATTGCATAGCGCTGAGTTCTATATATTATAGCTCCCGCAGGTTATGAGCCTTGCGACGCTGTCAGCGTAAAAGCAGTAGTGCATCAATCGAACATCCGTACTATCACCAAAGTCTAAATCCTAAGTACAATGACCTCACCTACCGGCTCGGAAACAGACAAGGATGCCAAGGCAGCGCAAGACGCGAGCCAAAGCAACCAGATGGACGAGATCGAGCGCCAGAAGATCGGGATCGACCTGATCAAGAAGGCGCTATACGGAGGAGGCAGTTACAAGCCGCAACCGGCTAAGAACGGTCAGCTTAAGGAAATTGGGTGGGATGTCTGGATGTCGAATGTATTGGTGGCGTGGTCGGAACACTTCGTCAGGGAGGTCGGACTAGGTTTGGACCCATGTCGTAAGATTAGCAAGCTTCCAACGGAAGAAGAAAGAGAATCACTCCTAATGTGGAACCAGATGGACCAAAAGGCCAAGACCATTATTCAACAGGGTCTTTCCATGGAACACATCAAGCTAATTCAAGGGGCACGCACGTCACACGAGATGTACCGAAAGCTCGCAAGGAACTTCGCGAAGGACGCCCAGCTGTCACCGGCGATGGCCCTAAGTGAAGTATGCGTCCACAAATGGGACCCCCCAGTCTTCGACGTTCGATGAGAACCTTCAGTACATTCAGGGTCAGATCGAAGACTTACGACAGTACCCTGGCACGAAGGAGGAGCTAATCGACCTTATTCAGTCAGTAGCCATCCTTAATTCGCTTCCACCCGAGTGGGAAAGCATTCGAAGCGCCATATACAACACGGCCAATATCGAACTAGAGAACGTAATTCTCACCGCTCGGCGCCACGCGCAAGCGACGGGCTCTGGAAACGGCGATCAAGCCCTGGCGATCAAAGTGAAGGGTCTGGCTAAAGCAAAGGGTAAAGCCAAGAAAGGGAAGACTGTATGCGAGAACTGCAAGAAGACCGGTCACACGAAGGCTTCTTGCTGGTCTAAGGGTGGCGGCAACGAGGGCGGCGGACCGAACAAGAACAAGTTTGGTGATGGAACCTCCGGGGACACCGGGAAGGAGTCGAAAAAGGGGAAAAGTGCCTATTCAATAACGGCAGACAATGACGATGACGACTTCTCAACCAGTGATGCGTCGGCTAACGTCTGTACTCTGGGGCCGAGCCCCACTTACTCCCCTGAACTCTCGCCTCCCTCTGAGGAAAGCGAAGAGTGGTTACCATTTCCAACGATATTGCCAACCGAGCGCGCAAATGTCATCAAAGTAGCGCCAGCCACGCCCGCGGAACACTCCCAGTGGGTTTTCGACACGGGGGCTTCAGCCAGCCTAACTGGCGATCGGCAGTGTCTTCACGACTACCAGCCGATTCCGCCCATACCCGTGGGAGGCTTTGGAACTGCGATGACCGCCCAAGCGATCGGGAAGGGTCGAGTGAAGCTTCGATTCAATCCCGGGGAGGAAGAGACAACCCTGAGTCTGGGAAATGTACTCTATGTCCCCGAGGCTGCGTGCAATATTATTTCCGCAAGCCGTCTGCTGAATTCAGGCCTGTCCTTTGCTAGCACCCGAGATGGTATTAAAATTACACACAATGGTACCCTACTCGCGCGTGCGGCTCGAATTAATGGTCAATTTATTCTCAAAAATGCGAAAACCACGCTTATTCGGGCGAACGCCGCTGCAGTGACTGAACTGCCCTTTCAGGAATGGCACCTTCGGTTCGGGCACCTAGGCAACACTTACCTAAGGAAGCTAATCGAGAAGAAGATGGTAGAAGGACTTACTGTGGACAAAAATACACTCGGCGCGCCGGCATACTGTCAATCGTGCGCAATTGGGAAGATGGCTCGTCAACCATTCCCGAAATCCAAGTCCAGGGCTACGCGCCCACTGGAACTGGTGCACTCCGACCTAGCCGGGCCACAGAAGGTTACGTCCCGTAAGGGATACCATTACATCTTGACGATCACGGACGACGCCACCCGATTTACGTGGGTGTACTTCCTACCCGATAAGGGTGCCGCCCCGCTTGTCTTCCAGGAGGTGATCCCCCTGTTCCAACGACAATATGGATACGAAATTAAGATCATACGTACCGATCGAGGGGGGGAGTTCCTAAACCAGAAGATGACCCAGATATGCCGTCAGTACGGAATAGTGCAGCAAACGTCAAACGCGCACACTCCGCAACAGAACGGCGTAGCCGAACGCCTGAATCGGACGCTAGCCGATAAGGTTAGGTGCATATACGCAGACCAACCGAACATACCCGCCTATCTCTGGCCCGAGGTGTTCTCACACATTAATTATTTACGGAACCTATCGCCTACCTCGGCTCTCGCCAAGAAGACGCCTTACGAAGCTCTCCACGGCTCGAAGCCGAATGTGATAGACCTTCGTCCCTTTTGGGATGAGGTAATTTGTGCACATCCCAGCAGTCGAAAGGGCGAGCAAACTAAGCCCACGAGGCCGCAGTGTGCGTTTCATTGGATTTCCTGAAGGAATTAAGGGCATATTGTATTATGACCCGAAATCCCGTAAGGTATCCACCTCCAGGGACTTCGTGTACCCCCGCAACCCATTTGCATCCGCTCAGGGTCCTGCCTCGATCGAGGGGGGGAGTACCCCAAAAGGGGATGAGGACGATCTCACGTACCCAGATGCAGCCGAATCAAATGCAAACAAGCCGAACAACTCAGTTTCTCCGCCGGTCACGGAATCAAATGCGCCGCCGGCTGAAGCAGCAGCAGCAACAGCAGCAAACCAAAAAGTCTAGGCCTCGTATCGATTACGGCCCAAAGACACGCACGTCCTCGCGTCTCATCGAACGAGCGCAGGCGCAGCAAACAGATCAACACTCGGATTCGGAACCACCCGAACTGGTTACGGAACGAAGCCAGGAGATCGGTGGTGAGAACTCCATAGCCCACTACGTATATTCGAATATAGTAGTGGACGGTCGAGACCCGCTCGATTATCGGGAGGCGACAGCCGGCCCGAATAAGGAAGCTTGGATGGAATCGATGAGAAAAGAACTCAATAATATGGAGCGACTCCATGTTTACGAGATAACCGAATTACCGTCAGGCCGTAAGGCCATCGGCTGTAAATGGGTATTCAAGACCAAACGAGGAGCCGACGGTGAACCGAAGGAGCTCAAGTCTCGATTGGTCGCCCAGGGATTCACACAAAAGTACTTGATCGACTACAATCAAGTACATGCTCCCGTGGCCCGAAAAGGGTCAATTAAAATTTTGGCCGTAATTGCCGTCCATTTGGGGCTGAAGGCTCACCAATTGGATGTCAAAGCCGCATTTCTTCACGGGGAACTCAGTGAAGAAATCTATATGCGGCAACCGCCCGGTTTCGAGGACCCGAGCAAGAAGGGTCACGTACTTCGGTTGAAGAAGTCTATTTACGGCCTCAAGCAGTCTGGGCGCGTATGGAACCAGCGCTTCGATAAGGAGCTGAGGGCCTTAGGCTTCTCTCGCCTCATAGGCGACCCTTGTGTCTATATTAGGCGATCCGGCTCGCAAATTTCCATGCTGGGACTTCACGTTGACGACATGGAGTTCTTTTGCTCGAATGACGCAGCTGTGCCGGAGTTCATCAAACTTCTTGGGGATCGTAATATTGAACTGGTTCACGTTGGGCCACTTACCTACATGCTAGGGGTAAAATTTACATTCGATTATCGCCTCCAGACAGTCGGAATCGACCAACACGGCTACATAGACGTGTTACTTACCCGATTTGGAATGAACGATGCCAAGCCGGCGCCGTCCCCGTTCCCTTCGGGTGTCAAGCTAACGAAGGACGACTGTCCGCGGACAGACAAGGAAATCAGCGAAATGAAAAATTACCCATATCACGCATTAATCGGTAGCCTACTCTACTTGACAGTTTGGAGCCGGCCCGATTTGGCCTATCATGTTAACGCGCTGGCTCAGTTCTCCTCGAACCCCGGCAAGCGCCATTGGGAACTCGGGAAGCACGTACTTCGCTTCTGTCATGACCCAACCGGCGATCAAAGGATTTAAATACCGAAAACCCCGATTAGTCAATCATACTCAATCCCTGGCTTTCCCCCTCTTCCCCCTTTCGCCCTGAGCATGTCTCCGATGACCTAGAGTGCCTGACACATCCTCCAGATGTGTATCTACGGATCAAAAGTTGTTTGGGGAAGAAAGGAGGAATAATGACGCAGCCACGAGAAGATTGATGATCTCCATCGAATCGCAGATTGATCACAGTAAAACATATCGTATCAGGATCTGCTGATGGTGTATCATCTTCAGGGGTTGTTAGGAATATCCTGAGACGTCCGGAGGACCGGAGGGACGAAGGGCATCACCGGAGTTTCAGAAGAAATGTTTCAGCAATTGATCTGACTCATTATTGTCCATTCGATGAGTCAGTTGATGCAGGATGATTAATTATTCTTTGTGATCAGTGATGACTCGTCTGTGCGGTCTAATTATATCCTAGATCCCTTCGTGTATAAAAGGCTGGCGTTTGTACATAGAGTTCCCCAGAATTGTTAACATATTTGATTTGCTCGTCAAACATCTGACTACCTGCTCAGTGTTGCTTGTGCTCCTTCGACACTATATTTGCCGCCGTGCATCTTCGGGACCCTTGCCATAGGACTTCCCCAAGTGTCTTCGATCGACCACAGTATTACCAGTGTAGTGTAGGCTTCAGTTCGTGACGTTCCGATTATAGTTACGATATCTCAACACCGCGCGTACACGTAAACGAAGCTTCGTCCTTGCGTTACGAATTGATCGCTCGTAGTTTGAATTAATTAAGCGTGCATACATCGCTACGTAATCCCCACAAGTACTCGCTGGCCGGGTCGTCACAGCTTAACAATTCTCAAACTACTCTACCTGGTTTATTCGGTACCACCTCATTAAACCATTTTCCTTCGGTATGGCACCCAAGACCGCTAGCCACTCCGATCGCGCCTCTGAAGACGGCCGCTCACATCGTATGGCTACTCGGTCCCGATTAGGGAATAACTCCGAAGCAGCAATTGAGGAAACCATGGAGGAAGGCGAAATACGTAGAGAAACTCCGCCTCACATCCAATCGGTATCCTCTAAAGGCAAACAGCGACAGGTTATATCGCCTAAGGAAAACCCTAATGAAAATCGGATGGATACGCTTGAAATTCGCATGGATAATATGGAGTCTAGATTTGACAATCTGGACCACCGCACTGGGGAGATACAGCAATTATTGGAGATGCTTGCGGACAAATTGGATAGAAAACCCGTTCGGTCGCGGACAAATTCGCCACCACCAAATCAACTCCAATTCCAAGAGGATCATAACTCCGATGATTTCCGTCCTTCCCAGGAGGCACAAGATCCATATGAAACTATATCAAATGATGTACCAGAGCACACTCGCGGGTTGCGTGAGGAATCACAAGAACTAGCAGATATGCGGGATGAAATTCGAAGCGTCAGTCAAAGTGTCCGGGAGCTTGCAAATGCTATGCAGAACCTGTCCAGGCACTCTTCAATGGTCCCTGCACCTGCACCTGCACCCGCACATGCTCCAAATCGAATTTCAACCTCGCTTAGCAAGGAAAAGGCTCTAGACATCAATGACCCTGAAGCGTTCTCCGGATCGAAACCTGAGAAGCTTACAGAGTTCCTTTCCCAGCTTCGCATCATTTTCCATGCTAAACCGGTTACCTACTCCGAAGACCATGATAAAATCTTGTATGCCATTTCGCACTGCAAAGGTATGGCCCAGAGACACTTCTACAACACAATCCAGAGGATGGAGGAAGAAGGTGAAGAGCCACCCTTCATGCGCAGCTGGCCACGATTTGTCCATGAGTTGAAAACTTATTTTGGATATCAAGACGAGGACCGGGAGGCAGAACAAGAACTCCGTTCCCTTCGGATGAGGGATAGTGACACTGCTAATAAGTATATTGTTGACTTTACTGAACTTGCAGATCGTGTTTCATGGGAAAACAATGCACTTGCGTCCCAGTTCTATGAGGGACTCGCGTGGAGAATTAAGCAGCGGATGTTCAACCTTCCAAATGGGGCACCAAAGACACTCGCTAAGCTCAAGCTTATGACTATCAAGTGCGATAACATGGACAAAGAAGAGCAACGGGAACGGAACCGGTCTCACAACTCTTCTTCGTTCAGGTCAAGTGCCACCATAAAGAAACCCTCTTCGTCATCATATAAACCTTCATCATTTGTCAAATCTTCAAAACCTACACGTCCAAACACCTCTCACTCGTACCCAAAGTCGACTAGTGCTACACACGGTAGTTCCAGGGCTCCACCCACGTCGGAAGTGGCAAAGAACCTGAAACCCGATGGAACCTTGAAGGAGTCGGAAAAGGAACGCCGTAGACGCGAGGGACTTTGCACCTACTGTGCTTCCCCTAATCACATTGTTGCAAATTGCCCCAAGCGTACAGATAGGCAACAAGGACAAGGTTCAAAACCTAATGTGACAGGTCGGACAGCGGACGTGGAGGAATACTCCGAAAATACCACGGATTCATCAGAACCTACCAACTCGGAGGAATCCGAGGAGGAAAGATCAGAGGAGGAATATGATGAAGACCTTGAGGCTATAGATGAAGATCTGGAAGCAGAATACATGGAACAGGAAAACTTCGAGGCAGCCTCGGATATGGAGTGAACCAGTCATGGGCCCGAGCCTGCCATATACCAAAGTCCCGTGAATCTAAACTCAATGCAATAAATCCGGAAAAAATAGGAAAACACCAATTAACCATAAACATTGTTATTCCAGAACTCGATAACTCATCCATAAATGCCCTAATCGACTGCGGAGCCTCTGACAACTTCATTGACTCCTCTCTTGTTGCTCAGAAAAATATAAAAACCCAATTACTTCCGAAACCGATCCGTTTGACACTCTTCGATGGTAATGCAACATCGAGCGGTCTTATCACACACATGTACACCGCCTATATCACCCTTCAAGGTGTCAAACAGAAGGTTCCCATGCTTGTAACCAAGCTACACCCCTCTTGTCAAATTGTCTTGGGCTATAAGTGGTTGGAAAAATATAACCCCGACATCGACTGGACATCAAAAGTGCTACGATGGCGAAGCACCCCTGATGTCAAGATCATTGACCTTCAAGCGTTTGCCGCTGAAGTCAATGCTGGAGAACCTTTTTTCCTTTGCCAGATAAAACCAGAAGAAGCTTTCGCTCGTTCTACTGAAAGCAAACCCTTGGTCTCCAAGGAGGAAGAAATCGCGGAAATCAAGAAAACCCTTCCCAAGTGCTACCATGACTACGTGGATGTTTTTCTTGAAAGTTCAGCAAATGAACTTCCTCCAACTCGACCTTCGGATCACAAGATAGAGTTTCTAGAAGGTGCCAAGACGCCGTTTGGCCCCATCTACAGCATGTCCGAAGTCGAATTAAAAACACTCAAAACCTACATCAACGAAAATTTGGCAAAAGGATTTATTCGTCCTTCTTCATCACCCTGCGGATCTCCTATACTCTTTGTTAAGAAGAAGGATGGTTCCCTTCGGCTATGTGTTGATTATCGAGCCCTCAATAATGTCACTAAGAAGGATCGTTATCCGCTTCCGCTAATCAACGACCTTCTTGATCGACTGCGAAAATCACACATCTTCACCACCCTTGACCTACGGTCGGGCTATAACCAAATCCGGATCCGAGAAGGTGATGAATGGAAAACAGCGTTTAGAACACGCTATGGCGCGTTTGAATATCTGGTTATGCCGTTTGGTCTCTCAAATGCACCTGCAACCTTTCAACGCTTCATGAATGACTCGTTTCATGATATGATTGACGTTTTTCTCATCCTTTATCTGGATGATCTCAACATACATGATGAAACGAAGGAAGATCACATTCCTCATGTGCGCCAAGTTCTGCAACGTATGCGAGAACTTAAACTATTTGCGCGCATTGATAAATGTGACTTCCACAAAGACACAATCGAGTACCTCGGATATATCATCTCGGACAATGGGTTGACAATGGATGAAAAGAAAACCAAAGCCATACGTGACTGGCCTGTTCCCAAATCGGTCAAAGACGTCCAGTCATTCCTTGGTTTTGCTAATTTCTATCGGCGCTTTATCTATCGCTTTGCGGAAATTGCAAAACCGCTTACCCAGCTCACGCGAAAAGGCCTTGCCTTTGCTTGGAACCCCAAAGCGCAGATGGCTTTTGAAGCCCTCAAATTGGCATTCACCACTGCACCAGTCCTTGCCCATTTCCAGCCCGAGCTACCCATCGTTGTGGAAACTGATGCATCTGACTATGCAATAGCCGCAATTCTCTCACAGATACACGCAAACAATGAGTTGCACCCTGTTGCATTTTACTCCCGCTCAATGCAGGCAGCGGAGCTCAACTATGAGATCCATGATAAGGAGCTCCTCGCTATCCTTGTGGCGTTTAAACACTGGCGTGCATATCTTGAAGGTGCCCAACATGTTATCGATACCATCACCGATCATCGTTCTTTGGAATATTTCCAAACCACAAAGCAGCTCACCCGTCGCCAGGCTCGCTGGTCTGAATACCTCTCCCAATTTGACTTTCATGTCAAATACAGACCAGGAAAGCAAGGCGCCAAACCCGATGTCTTCACACGTCGAGCCGACGTCTACCCTCAGAAGGGGGATGGCACTTATGCACACGCAAATCCTCAGAACCTGACTACCATATTCAAGAAAGGTCAATTGATGGCGTCTCTCAGAGCAACTATAATTCTTGAGACCAGCCTACACGGTAACTTCCTCATTGACATGGAGTCGGTCCGAAACGATATTCTTGAAGGTCTGAAGTCTGATACGTTTGCACAAAAACAAGTTCAGGCAATCAGAAAAGGAGATAAAACAGAATTTACCTTAACCGACTCGGGATTTCTCCTATTCAAAGGAAAAATCTACACACCTGATTACAAGGACTTGCGACTGCGAATTCTGAAAGAGAAACATGACCACATCACTGCAGGTCACTTCGGAATTAGCAAAACACTCAAACTTGTATATCGGGAGTACTTCTGGCCAAACATGAAGAAGTTCGTGCAGGAATATTGCAGTACGTGCACCGAGTGTCCAAGAGCAAAGACACCTAGACACAAGCCATATGGGTTACTAAAGCAATTGCCCATTCCGGAAAGGCCTTGGGCATCAATCTCTATGGACTTTATTGAACAACTTCCAAACTCCAATGGTCATACGGCAATTCTCGTAGTCGTGGATCGGTTATCAAAAATGGCATTGTTCATTCCCACAGATGACGAAATTGATGCACCAGGTCTAGCAAAGCTATTTCTCATTCATGTGTTCTCAAAACATGGAGTACCGGTGGATATCGTCTCAGACCGAGGATCGGAATTTACTTCGCGGTTCTGGAAAGCACTTAGCAAATTACTCAACTTCAAGTTGAATTTCTCATCTGCATACCACCCTCAGACGGATGGTCAGACTGAGAGGACAAACCAAATCATTGAGCAATACCTGCGAATCTATTGCAACTATCAGCAGGATGATTGGTCATTGTTCCTACCACTTGCAGAATTTGCGTATAACAATGCGTCTCATTCAGCAACTCAGGTCTCTCCATTCTTCGCAAACAAGGGATATCATCCGCTTATTCAACCTGTCATCAATGCTGAGTCAATCTCCACCGAAGCATCAGCATATGCAGCTAACTTATCGGATCTGCACGATTATCTCCGAGAACAGTTGAAAATTGCGCAATCGGCTTATCAGCACCCAGCAGACCAGAAGCGAATACCATTTCCGGTGCTCAAGGAAGGAGACTTCGTCTACCTATCCAGCAGGAACATAAAAACAACTCGTCCTAGCAAGAAACTAGATTGGAAGCAATTAGGACCCTTTAAAGTGGTTAAACGCGTATCGGAAGTAGCGTACAAGCTTGAACTCACAGATGGGATGAAAACACTTCACAATGTTTTCCACGTCTCGTTGCTAGAACCTGCAAAACGAAACACCATTCCCAACCGGGTACAACCACCACCACCTCCAGTGGAAATTGACGGCCACATCGAGCATGAAGTATCAAAGGTCGTTGACTCCAAGCTTGACAAACGTCGTCGTCCACCAACAGTATTGTACCGCGTACAATGGTTAGGATATGAAGGAACACCCGATGAGTATTCATGGGCGAGAGCAGAAGACTTGGAGAACAGTTGGGAACTTGTTCAGGAATTTCACAAGGAACATCCGAACAAGCCACAAAGTAATTTATTTATAAAGAAGAAAAACAAACGAATGACTCGAAAACGTTAAACATTTTCCCCCTTCACCATCTTATGCACTAAGAAACATTTATTTAATTCTCTTTCGTTATTTCATACTTTTCTCACTTACAATCGAAAAACAAATCCCGTTCATCCTCCGTCATCCAGGACGCCTTGGGGCTAAGGACGTTTCCAATGGAGTCCAACGTAACCCTCGAACTTGTTGCTACGGGCTGAGGAGTAAAGTCGTTCAGCTCATAGATCTTCTCCATGCTGGTTCGAAGGTGTACGGGCTCGGGGCGGATGATGGCAGCAACTCTACAAATAAAAATGGAAAACAAAAAATAATAAGAAAAAGAAACTCATTACAACAAAAAACACAATTTCACCTTTTCTTCTCAACTCTACACAAACAAATTTCAGTCACATTGTTCCATAACTCCTAATCGACCATCTGCCACTCACATATGCTTCGACTTTGCCTTGGAAATTGTTTGCATTTCCAATTCACTTGGAAAATCGTCTCCGGCTCGGGCGCGCGACCGCTCCTTTTGCTCCAGTCGTTGCCGTTGTCTCCAGACCCAGACATGGACCCCAATGATGGCAACAACGAGGATGCCTGCAAGAAGGAAGGCTACATAAGTCAGAACACCCCAGTGAGAAGTAGTAGACATGGTGGTGGAAGGAAACAAGATAGGTTACGGTCGAAATGCGGAAATGGACGAAAGCATATAGAAAATTCAAACGCCGCTCTAATTTTGATTCATTTTGCAACATATGGCAACCGTGGACCCACACAACTACCCTGGACTATATCTAAGCGATTTTAGCGCGGAATATTAAGGCCGGGTAGCGCAACGGTTATTAGCGCATGAACTACTAGGTGGCCACCGCAAGTTCGATACCCGTGGAAGGGCGCCTTTCGAAGTACTCGAAGGTCTGCGAGGAAGAGGGGCTATACATTCAGACCTTGTATAGGATCACACTGATCGGGCAAGCCTGACCTTCGCAAATTTTTTCTATTTTATAAAGAAGAAACAAGAAACAACAATCTATTGGCGCTATCTACTCTCTACATCCCCGTAGCCTCTCCTGCAGCCCTATCCGACTTCTCAAACGCTTTCACAAAAGCTCCAGCACGAAACTCTATCTTAGTACCCTCAAGATACTTCGAAAACTCAGCAAGGCCCAAACAATCATTCCCCAGAAGCATGAATTCAGACAACTCATGCACTGTCAACCCTGCCGGACCAAACTGCGCATACTTCTGCATAATGGTTACCTTCATCCTCAGGATGTCAATGCGCAACTGTTGCAGTTGGATCACCCTCTTCCCAGCGCAGAATATGCACATGGGGGCACAGGACCCATTGCAAGTGATTGGCAGACCAGGAACTATTGGTTAAAGGTCAAAAAACGCGTTTTTGGAGGAATTTAAAAGAAATAATCTCACCTGGGTATTGGAAAGACATCTCCCGCTCCGGAGCATGTCCAGATGGTGCAGGCCCTTCAGGCGAAGCAAGCCTATCAGCTAGAAGGCGTTAAATCAGTCAAAATAAAATTATACAGAGCTGTATATCCAAACATACCCAAGTTCAACCTCCTCCTGTCCCCCCCATCATTCCTCTGCCTATCCAATGTTGCAAAGTGACCAAAGTCGGAACCATCCTCAGAGGGAAGGAACAAAGGTGTTCCAGTAGATCCTGACGAAGATGGGGCGACTCTGGTAGAACCAGAAAGGGATTCAAGCAGAGGGGCAGAGTGGAACATTGATGATGATTAAAGGATGAATAGATCAATAACTGGAAATAGAGTGGTCTATTTCAAGACAGAGCAGGATAAGGTGTAGATGGATATGAAGGTGACGCTTCGAGGCCTCAGCGCTAAAGGAGGGGGTACTGTCATGACCCAACCGGCGATCAAAGGATTTAAATACCGAAAACCCCGATTAGTCAATCATACTCAATCCCTGGCTTTCCCCCTCTTCCCCCTTTCGCCCTGAGCATGTCTCCGATGACCTAGAGTGCCTGACACATCCTCCAGATGTGTATCTACGGATCAAAAGTTGTTTGGGGAAGAAAGGAGGAATAATGACGCAGCCACGAGAAGATTGATGATCTCCATCGAATCGCAGATTGATCACAGTAAAACATATCGTATCAGGATCTGCTGATGGTGTATCATCTTCAGGGGTTGTTAGGAATATCCTGAGACGTCCGGAGGACCGGAGGGACGAAGGGCATCACCGGAGTTTCAGAAGAAATGTTTCAGCAATTGATCTGACTCATTATTGTCCATTCGATGAGTCAGTTGATGCAGGATGATTAATTATTCTTTGTGATCAGTGATGACTCGTCTGTGCGGTCTAATTATATCCTAGATCCCTTCGTGTATAAAAGGCTGGCGTTTGTACATAGAGTTCCCCAGAATTGTTAACTATTTGATTTGCTCGTCAAACATCTGACTACCTGCTCAGTGTTGCTTGTGCTCCTTCGACACTATATTTGCCGCCGTGCATCTTCGGGACCCTTGCCATAGGACTTCCCCAAGTGTCTTCGATCGACCACAGTATTACCAGTGTAGTGTAGGCTTCAGTTCGTGACGTTCCGATTATAGTTACGATATCTCAACACCGCGCGTACACGTAAACGAAGCTTCGTCCTTGCGTTACGAATTGATCGCTCGTAGTTTGAATTAATTAAGCGTGCATACATCGCTACGTAATCCCCACAAGTACTCGCTGGCCGGGTCGTCACAGCTTCCTAAAACACTCTCGCAGCTTTACCCTTATCCTCAAAACGGATCCAAAGGGACCACTCCTGACCGGCTATGCTGATGCCGACTGGGGCTCTAGCGAAGGTCGCCGTTCGACGACCGGCTACGCATTCACCCTAGGCTCTGGTGCCGTTACCTGGCAATCAAAGAAGCAGCCTACCGTGGCACTTTTGTCTGCCGAGGCCGAATACATGGCACTCTCGGCTGCCACGCAGGAGGCCCTGTGGCTCCGTTCCTTACTTTCTGAATTAGGTTTCCCTCAACGGAAACAAACTACCATTTATTCTGATAATTTAGGCGCTATTTCTTTAACCGAAGACTCGGTGCTCCACCAGCGTGTCAAGCACATTGACATTCGCCACCATTTCATTCGTGACCATGTCACCAATGGATCGGTGAAGGCCGAGTACTTGCGTACCGAGGATCAACCGGCGGACGCGCTAACTAAAGCGCTTCCGAAGGCCTCGCACTCCCGTCTATCCTCTATGCTTGGTGTGAACCGGCCTTGAGGGGGGGTGTTAGAGTACAATACCGGTTCAACCCGGATTATATAATTTAATTTCCTTTTTCATATATTTCAAATTAAAATGGACTCTTAAAAGTTTTCCTTGTATGTATGCTACCTCATCGCTATTGCATAGCGCTGAGGTATGTCTCACTTTATATTCGTCTTTATTTCCTGCGCTAATTGTCATGTATTTAGTTCTATATATTATAGGTAACTAAATACATCCTCATCGCTATTGCATAGCGCTGAGTTCTATATATTATAGCTCCCGCATACCGGATGTTGTTTTCAAAAGTGGAAGAGAAACCAATGCAACTGCCATATCAAATATTTCAAGCAGGTATGGTTTAAGCATACTCTCTGCATGTAAATACTTATGTATTGTATCACATATCAGTCTTCAAGCAGATGTTTCGGTATGAATCATCATCCAAGACAATCCAAACAGGTCCAAGACGCGGAGATCAGAGATACATACATGTAATTGTTCGGAGCAAGTTTGGACATTTCGTTTGATAATATTGTTAACATATCGAAAGTATTTGCCGAAGCTCAAGCCAGTCCGCAAACATGAGTGGAATTTCATTCTGCGAAGCTGGTGCACTATAAACCTGCAAAAATGACAGCATTACACAGCGACAATGGAGCATCAAAGGGCTCGACGTCCAATATTTGTATCAAAGACGAAAGTCTCTGTTTTCTGACCCAGAAGGTCATGGGGCGTTTGAAGATAAACAATCGGGATTCGTAATGATTGCAGGAGTCACTGTTATCCCGGATTGCGCCCGCAACAAATCGGGACTGTAGGTATGTACAACGTGTTAATCTAGATGAGATGGGTGTACGGTCTCAATGTTCGGGCCACAATTAGATGAATGGTTGAGGCAGTTGTAGGGTAAGAATCATCATATGCGGCCGTGGCGGTGATTGAGACCTGCACGGGAGGTCAGAACAGAGCCTTTTGATATAGAATAGATACGCACACGTTGGTTTCGTCATCCTCCCCACAACAATAGCTCAGCGCAGCCACAGCCGCACCTCCTCGCAATCGATGAAGCCTTCTGTACCTCCCAACGCCTAGCGCGCCATCGGCGGGATGAGGATGTAGGGGTTGTGCTAGGTGACGAAGTTCAGAAGCAGGTTGGCCACACGCATCTGCGCACATTTGACATCGCGCTCAATGTCTTTATCGCCAACATAACATCACAGTAAGTCCTGATAAAGCAAGGTCCTTCCGTTCAACCGCGGTCATATCCGTCGTGACATGATGGGAATGAACATACGAGGTCCAAGACTTCGCCAGCTTGACCTGTTCATTTTTGACTTGTGGTTGACGGTAGCCATGGTAGCAGTCGGATTTTAGAGGTTCGAATCTCGCTTCCGGAGTGAAAGCCATTTATTCATTCAATCACCATGAAATATTTACAGAATGCCATTGCGCCTGCTTCCGCAAAGTCAATTGAAGCTTTCTGATCAACAAATAATGTCTGAGGCCAAATGCTAACCGGTGAACGTTCACTTACGGCTGGAAGGATTAGATGACAGATAAGTCACTCTCTCCTACTATAACCCTATCTTCCTTCGCGCAAGAATCAAGCCTTTCAATCCGGGCGTCAACTTGATGAGAATGAAGTCGAATCTGACAAAAGGAACGACATAAGCGGCGGTCGACCAAACGCTCGGTCATCCAAAGTCTCCTAAGTCAAGGCCTCGTCGCAGCCGACCGCCTGAGTCGTGCGCGACTTGCCTTCATCCAGGTACGAAACAAATGTGGAGATGAAGGCAAGGCCTCTGTATTTGTGGTAACACCGAGCTATTGAGTCTTCGAGCATTGAACCTACACAGGCCGATGAGGAATTAGAAGATGTCAGATAGCATTGATTGTTGGGCTCACCGATGCTGTCGAAGGCGATGTACGAGACTATATGTTCTAAGTCCTTATCCTCATTCCCAGTGGTCCTTCAAAACTTAACGGTTCCGCATCGAATATGCTCTGGGGAGGCACTGTGGACATAACCGTCTTCGGTCAACTTTCAAAGAATACATGATACACGCACACACCTTTCTTCAGTCAAACCAGCCACTCAACTAGCTAAGACCTCATTCAGCGCACTCCACAGCGTGCAATCGAAGTTTGTGCGGCGTCCGCATAGACAAGGGTCAGGAAATTTCAGTTGCTCGCAGTGCCGAACTGTGGTGGGGACCCGGTCGAGTATGACGGATTTGGGACTGGGATTGTTGAGGTCGAGTATTGTCTGGGCAGAGCCTGAGGAGTGAAAGTAAGACTACTGTAAATCTGACAATATCCGTAACAGCAGCAGCTGGAGGCCTATAAGAGAAACAAGCGACGATGAAGCAATGAGGATGATACGCAAAACTTGCTTTTTGCCACTAACAACAGCCTTCGATAGCCTTAGTTTACCCTGCGCGGATAGCGTGCGTGTATTCAGAGTTCTCCTTCTGCGTCTTTCTCTTCGTGTCTCTCGAGCACGTCATGGACAAGTTGGAGATGTACGACCCACGAGTGGTGACGATGTTTGTTCGACTACGAAGTCTTCTTTACGCACGCGGATATCCTTGTAAGAGACCTTAGCAGCACGAGCAGCTGGGCTTTAAAAGTGTATCATGCAGAAAAACTTGGAGGAAGTTGACAAGAGCTGAGACAGCACTGCCACAGCTCAACATTTGAATTTCAAGCGCCCATTGAGTCTTGAACGACTATACTGCACCTACTACGTTCCACCCCCGCCTATGTACATCGTGCACGCTAGACACCATCCTGAATTCCTGCGCACGGCAGTGAGCTATGGGGGGACGGACTTTGGACGGTCGGAGCGGAAGGGTCGAGCTATGCCAGTGGTCATGGAGGTCATTGAAGGACATGCAACGTACGCATCTTACGATCTACTCTTTCATCCTTTGCATCTCTCATTCGTGGCCACCAACAGATTATGCTCACCAGGGATCTTGCATGGGATTTTGAAAGCAGGCCAGTGCGTGGTAACCCCGACATCACGCCACTTCAATCTTCGAACTCGCCGTGGCTCATCTTCAAACGCTATACAGCCCATCGCATTTACTGGGTAGAGGTCTGAAATAGGATACACTTCCCCGTAATATTCACTCGCCCGGGAAACTGCACGACGATGGCTTCGGGGATGAGGAAAGAAGACGGACGAATCAATCAAAGCGTGGTGATTTCCAATGTTGCAAAGCGAGGTACATAGGCGGCCTCTTTCATCACGCTCAGCTTCCCTAATGCTTTCACGAAGTCGTCCGAACAGTTCGCGAATGTGCCCCTTCTCGATCACGTTTCGAGTTAATCAGCTTCCTCGCCTTCCATCAAACCCCTGACTGTAGAAAGGAACCACCCGACATCAAGCTGCAGCTTAAGTCCTCCCTATGCACGCTGGTTGCGTCTGGCCTTAAGTCTCAGATCGCCGAAGTCGTCCTGGCGTTCGTCAACAACGCGCCGGAGTGTATAACGGGAGGAAAGAAGGGGAAGAAAGGATGGAAGCGTGAACCTCCTCATGGCGGTGGCCACAGTATAAACAACGTCACCGGTGAGTGCTGCACGATCATTCAGAAGAACCAAAAAGCGATGAATAATAATGGGTTTCGACAGAAAGACGGAGTAGTGAGAAACATTGTGCCGATAAACGAAATTAAATATTCATTATTGAAAATATTCTCGGCCTGTACCGTACAAGCTATCACACGTTAGTGGCCCCGATTGCCCAGGTGCTTGATGCTATTCACCACATAATAAATAGCCCCAATACGATGTTAGTTTGCGTCCTGCTCTTAATACAATTATTCTTACCTTTTATTAAGTATTTCAGACGTTCACCGCTTCATCCATTCAGGCTCTATGTCTACCTCGCAAGAGTGATCAGACAGAAGTCCAGCTATCTCCATTAAGGCGGTCACGAGAACGCTCAAGTTTTTAACTCACTCCCGATGCTATGAGAATAGTAAATCGCTGATGCACATCCCTGGCCCCTGGATGGAAGAGACACCAGAAGATTCATAACTGCATCTGACTCGAAATGTTGTAGAAAGCAATCGCAAGGAAGGTCATTCTGAGGCCTCGTGCACAATCCCGTATCACTTAATCAATCAGGTCAGCTTTACTCGATCTAACAAACAGATCTCGACCAAGAACCATTGGTCTTCGATGCACAGCAATGAAAATCATGCCCGACTCCATCAATGCACTGAAGATGCCACTTATGCATCAAAGACAAATACTTCTCCAGTATGAGTTCCTTCGGCCTGATATGTCGTAGATGCTTTCAAGCTGAGTATGCATGTCTCTCAGATATAGGCGTCTCAATGCCAATCCTCCAATTGATTAAATAGCTAGTCGGCATCTCGATCTCATCGTGCTCTCCCTTCCCTTCGCCCAGCTGTCAAATCAGAGGAGGATCCGCCATCGAGTTTTGGTTCGAATAATGGACCCAACATATCCGCTCGTGCCGATAGCGAACTTCATTGCTTGCGCTCTTGCCGTTATTCCACTATTCCATATGATTAATAAATCTTGGAACACAGGCGTTTACGTTTTTACTCTGTGGCTGTTTCTTATCAGCTTCAATTTGGCAATCAACAGCATTATCTGGTCAAATGATGCAAAGGATAGGGCACCGGTGTGGTGTGATATCTGTGAGTCTCCAGCAACGTCCTATGGTATCACGGTCGACTGACAATTGGGATGAAAGCATCACACATTATCATACTTGCGAATACCGGAATCCCGTCATGCTCATTTGTTATCACTCGAAGGCTATATAAGATTACAAGGCTACAGGGAGCAATGGTCAGCAGACGACAGGAAAGTAGTCACGGTTTCCCTCATTTGCTTTCATCTCAACCTAATTTGTTCCAATCAACAGAGACATCTCGAGCTACTACTGGAATTAGCTATTTGTGTCGGGATGCCTATTGGGGCCGCAAGTCTTTGTCAGTAACATTCTAAACTTAATAATTGGTATTCTAACGATGAGAAAAAGACTATATTGTCCAAGGGAGCCGATATGAAATACTTGAAGAGCGGGGATGTGAAACCACAGAAGACTTCTCAGGACTGAGTATAATCCTGATCGATTCATGGACCACAATCTTCCCATTCATCTCACTCATATTCTATGCACGTGCGTGATCACGTCGTCTATAACTGCCGGAACTTACCATCTATTTGACAGCACGAATCATCTATACACTCTACCGACATCGCAGAGAAATGAGCGATTACCTTGATAGCTTTGATGCGGAGCTGAACCAAAGTCAATTCCTTCGGATGTTCGCACTCGGTTGTTTCGATGCTTTTATCACACTACCGATCTCGATCACGGATCTGGTTGGAAATATCATTGAGACTGGGTCACTGTTAGATTTCTATCAAGGATGGACGTACATTCACTCGGGCTGGGAACCACCACTCATTACAAAGAGTATTTGGTCAACATCTAAGTTGGGCATATTCTCAGAGCACTGGAATGAATGGATCAATCCTTTCTTTGCTTTGGTATTCTTCGCTCTTTTCGGCCTCACTCCAGAAGCCAGGAAAGGGTACCGTAGGCTCTTCCGACTCCTAAGGGGGCCCTTTGGTGCCACACACGAGGTGAACAACACAGAGGAACGGTTACCGGATGTTGTTTTCAAAAGTGGACGAGGAACCAACACGACTGTCACATCGAACATTTCAAACAGGTATAGTTAAAGCATAATCTTTGCACGTAAACACGTATTTAATATATCACAAAGCAGTCACCGAGAAGATGTATCTGTATGAATTATCCTCCAAGGCAAACTAGTCAGTTCATACGCAGAGACCTCATTGCGAGGCGGGCAAAAGAGATACAAGTATGTAATTATTTGGACTGTGACATAGAGTTTGGACATTTGTTTGATAATATTGTTGACACATCGAAAATATTTACCGATAATTCATTTACCTCGGGAAGATGATGAGAGCACTGACTTCGATTGGCAGAGTTACTATGGAGGACTGAAGCAAATTGAGACCTGCACAAGAGGCAAGCGTCAGAACAAGTAATTTAATACAGAAGAGACACGCACACGATGGCTCCCTCCTACTTTCCCGGTGCTAACAACAACTCGCTCAGCTAAAGCCGCACCCCGCAATCAACGTAACCCTTAAATATAATAATGCCCCAGCACGCCATTGACGGGATGAGGATGTGCGGGTTTCTCTGGGTGACGAAGTCGACAGGCAGGTTGACCACACGCGTCTGCGCATATTTGACTTGGCGCTCGAGGTCTTTGTGGCCGATATAGCAGTCCTTGTAAAACAGGTTCAACCACGGTAATAAACGCCGAGACTAGATAATAATGGACGTACGACGTACAAGACCTCGTCATCTTGACCTAGCCAGTTCTGACCTGCGGTTGATAGTATCCATAGTAGCAGTTGAATTTTGAAGGTTCGAATGTTCTCTACGGGACTTCAGGAGGTGTAAGACAATTCTGCAAGTTGCCCGCGTCCTAGGTAACAGATATCTCGCCCTCACCCAGCACAGCCCCATCCAGACTCGCGTAAGAATTAAACTGCTAGCATCAACCTGACCGTCAACTTGATGGACATGAAGCCGAAGCTGACAAAAAGGTCGACATAAACGGCGGTCGATCAAACGCTCGGTCAACCAGAGTTCTCAGAATCAAGGCTTCCTCGCAATCGGCGACCTGAGCGGTGCGCGTTTATGCCGTCTTCTGGATACGAGACTCAGAGGAGATCGGGTGGAGACGTTGCTGGTGATTGTTGTATAATTTAGACATGAGGATGATTATTAGGAAACGAAGGCGCTTCGTGTTCGTGTTGACATCGAAGACAAGACGGTGTGTCCTCATTCTCAAAAGTCCTTCACAGAGTTTGAAGCTCCTGTGTCGAACATGGCTTTGGGAAGACAGCATAATCCTGCAGACGGAAGCGTCTTCGGTCAACTTTCAAAGATGTTTCCTAGATGAGACACGTACGCGCCTCTTTAGAATCAAGCCAGCCACTCAAATAACCAAGACCTCAATCCACGTCGCCCATCTGTGCAACTGTCACAAGTCGTGTGCACATGAGATCCTTGGTAAAGCCGCAAACGAAGATAGGTTAGATGATGTCTGTGCGTCGTCTCCACGGACATGAGTTAGGAGTCGCACGTGGTGCCGGGAGTTGATTTAGCTAACATTTGAAGGCAAGTAAATCAGATCATCAAAGCTGCAGCTGAGAAGAGGAAAGGGAGAACATACTGCTGGAAGAGGGATGGACACACCCTTCTTAAATACCGACCTCCCACCCTACGCGATACCGAGAGCGTACCCCGACTTAACGTCAGAGTCAGAGCAGAAGGAAAGCTGTCCGGGCCGAGGCTGGGACTGTTGAGTAATGTCGGGAAAGAGCCTGAGGAGACGAAAGTAAGTTTTCCCATAACAGCAGCAGCTGAAGTCTATAAGAGACACAAGCGACACGTACAAGTTGATTTCTTGCCTTCAACAACAGCCTACGGTGTCATTAGTTTACCCTTCGCGGGATAGCTTGCGCTCCTTCTGCAATTTCGTCTCTCTGTCTCTCTTCAAGAACGTGATGGACAAGTTGACCTTCGGGTGGTGACACGGTTTTGGACGATGAAGTCTACGCACGCGATAGACAATGTCGCGCTAAAGACCCCCGCAGTCAACATACGCGCACGAGCAGTTATGCTTAAGAAGAGGGTTGGTGCGTTTTGTGAGAGGAATTTGGAGGAAGTTGACAAGACCTAAGACAGCGCTGCGAAAGCACTGGCACGAAGCGTAAGCGCCCATTTGACGCCGCGTCTGCACTGTTCATCATCTTAGACTTCAACTACGACGGCCAGCAAACTCACCTGAACCTACTGTTTTCCACCCGCACCTATGCGCACGCTGTGCTCCATCAGGTATACCTGCACACCGCAGTGAGCTATAGCGGAAGGACTTTGGACGATCGGGGTGGAAAATTCAAGGCATGGTCATGGAGGCCATTGAAGGACATGCAACGTACGCATCTTACAATCTACTTTTGCATTTTTTGCATCTCTCATTCCTCGTCACCAACAGACTATTGCTTGGATCTTGAAAGCAGTTGTGGTGACCTCGACATTACGCTACTTTCTCTCCGTACTCAACTTAACAGCGTCAATCGAGGTGTACGCACATCGGTGTCTGGACGTCCTTTCATCTTCAAACACTATACCGTCCATCACTTTAACTGCGTAGAGAACTGAAATCGCGGTGTACAAGGGGATACTCGTACACTTCCCCGGTACAAACATCCGTCCGGGAAACTTCACGGCGACGCCTTCGGGAAGGAGGAAAAAAGACGAACGACGCAATCAAAGCGTGCTGATCTCCAATGTTGCAAAGCCAGGTACACAGGCGGCCTCATTCATCACGCTCAGCTTCGATAATGGTTTCACGAAGTCGTACGAACAGCTCGAGAACGTGCCCCTTCTCGAACACGTTTCGAGTTAATCAGCTTCTTCGCCTTCTATCAAACCCTGACTGCAGAAAGGAACTACCCAACATCAAACTGCAGCCGAAGTTCCCGCTCCGCACGCTGGTGGCGGCTGGCCTTAAGGCTCAGATCGCCGAAGTCGTCCTGGCGTTCATCGAGAATAGGACGAAGTGTATAGCGGGAAGGAGGGAAAGGAAGGATGAAAGCGTGTACCTCCTTATGGCGGTGGCCACGGCGGGTGCAACGGCATAGGTTAGTAATGCATGATCATTTCGAAGAGACAGTGGATAATAACGTGGTTCAACAGAAACGCGTGTAGTGAGAAACAATTGTTCATGTAGATATGTTTGTGCCAATAATCGAAGTACACTCTAGCTGTTATCCCTTTATTCCATATGGTTAATAGATCTTGGAACACAGGCGTCTACGTTTTTGCTCTATGGTTGCTCCTTAACGGTCTCTGTACAGCAATCAACACCATCATCTGGTCGAGGGATGCAAAGGATAGGGCACCAGTATGGTGCGATATCTGTAAGTCTCGTCGCCACCCTGCAGTCTCAATATTAACTAAAATTTGGATTGAAAGCATCACATACAGACATACTTGTGATTACTGGACTCCCAGCATGCTCCTTTGTCATCACGCGAAGGCTCTATAAGATTACACAACTACGAATCTTAATGGTCACCAGACGTCAGGGAAGTGGCTTCTCTCAATACTCTGTTTCGATCTAAATCTGTTCGAACTCACAGAGGCGTATCGAAATACTACTGGAATTAGCAGTCTGTATCGGGATCCCTATTGGTGTTACATGTGTCTGTGGGTAATTTCTAACCCATACAACAGCTTTTCTAACTAGGGCTATAAGATTACATTGTTCAAGGCTTCCGTTATCAACTTTATGAAGAGTTAGGATGTGCTATTGGAGAGATTTCTTCAGGACTGAGCATAATCCTGATCGATTCATGGTCCGTAATATTTCCTTTCATTTCTCTTGTATATTATGCGCGTAAGTAATTACATCATCTGTAAGAATGACTTCTGACATTTACCACTTGTTGAACAGCACGAATCATCTATAAACTCTATCGACACCGCAGAGAAATGTCCGATTACCTTCATAGCCGTGATGCGGATCTTAATCAAAGCCACTTATATCGGGCGCTCGCATTGGGTTGTTTCGATTCTTTTATCACACTACCGATCTCTATCACGAATCTAGTTGGCAATATCGTTAGTACTGGCTCAAATTTCGATTTCTATCAAGGATGGACGTTTATACACTCCGACTGGGAACCAGCGCTTGTTCCAAAGGAAGTATGGGCGTCCGATAGGTTGGGTGTATTATCAGTATATTGGGATAAGTGGATCAATCCTTTCTACACTCTGGTTTTCTTCGCTCTTTTCGGCCTCACTCCAGAAGCCAGGAAAGGGTATCGTAAATTCTTCCGGTTCGTAAGGAGACCCTTTGGTGCTAGGCCGGAGGGGACACGGAGGAAGGGTTACCGGATGTTGTTTTTAGAAGTGGAAGAGGAACCAACGCAACCGTCACATCAAATATTTCAAGCAGGTATGGTTTAAGCATACTCTCTGCACGTAGATACTTATTTATTATGACACATAGCAGTCCTGGAGCAGATGTTTCGGTATGAAATATCATCCAAAACGAACCGAACAGCTCACAAACAGAGAGCTTAATGCGAGGCGGAGATCAGAAATGCATGTATTTATTTGGAGTGTGACCTGGAGTCTGGACATTTCATTTAGTAATAATGTTAACATATCGAAAGCATTTGCTGAAAGCTCAAGTCAGTCTGGGAATAGTGACAGGAGCACCATTTTACGAAGCTTGAGAACTACGCACTTGTAAAAATGACACGTACAGAGCGACATTCCAGCATCAACGGGCCCTACGACCAATGTTTGCATCAAAGACGCCGCCTCTGTGTCCTGACCCAGAAGATCATGACGCGTTTGAAGATAGAGAATCGGGAGTCGTAAAGATTATAGGAGTCTTTGTTAGCCCGGATTGTGCCCGCGACGAATCGGGACTGTTGGTACAACGAGTTAATAGAGATGATATGGGTGCCGGAAGACTTCGTATGTATGGCCTCAACGCTCCGGGCACGATTAAATGAGTGGTGGCGGCGGTTAGAGGGTAAAAGGTGTGAAGAATTATCAAAAGCGGACATGGCAGCAATTGAGACCTGCACGAGAGGCAAACATCAGAACAGTGCTTCTTGATACAGAAAACACACTCACATATTGGTTTCTTCCTTCTTTCCACACGCCAACAATAGCTCAGCTCAGCCACAGCCACACCTCGCAATCGATGTAGCTCTTCTGTATCTCCAACTCCTAGCGCGCCATCGGCGAGATGAGGATTTCCGGGTTGCTCTGGGTGACGAAGTCGACAGGCAGGTTAACCACACGCGTCTGCGCCTATTTGACTTAGCACTCAAGGTCTTTATGGCCGATGTAGCAGTCCTTGCAGAACAAACATCGTCTGTTCAGCCACGATAATACTCGTCGACACATGATGAAAAAGAACGTACGAAGTACGAGGCCTCGTCATTTTGACCTGGTCAGTTCTGACCTGTGGTCAACAGTAGACATGGTAGCAGTCGGATTTTAGGAGTTCGAATCCTTCTTCCGGAACAGAAGAAGTGTAAGCCGTTTATTTCATCCATAGAATAGAATAGTTTACAGAATACCATTGTGCCTGCCTTCCGCGAAGTTGTTTGAGGCTTTCCGAACAAGAAATAATGAACAAGGCGAAATGCTAACGTTCACTTGTGGTTATAATGATTCGATAGACGTACGTCAAAAGGCGCGCGTCCTAGATGTTAGATAACTCGCTCTCTCCCACCACTGCCCCATCTTCCCTCGCAAGAATAAAGCCACAAGCTTAAACCCGAGCGTCAACGAAGTCAAAGCTGACAAAAGGACCGGCATTAATAGCGGTCGATGAAACGCTCGGTCAGCCAAAATCCTCCGAGCCAGGGCGTCCTTAAACTCGACTGCCTGAGTGGGGCGCGACTTTGTCGTCAACCCAGGTACGAGAATCATGTGGAGATCAAGTGGAGGTTTTGTTGGTGATCGTTGTATGTTTAGACGTGAGAATGAATACCAAGAAGGCAGAGCGCTTCTTGTTCGTGGTGATAGCACTTGCTGAGTCTTCGAGCATCAGACCTATACAGGCCGTCAAGGAGTTAGAAGAAGCCAGATAACTTAAATTGCTTGGCTAACCGAAGATATCAAAGACGAGACGATGTGTCCTATGTCCTCATTATCATTCCCACCAATCCTTTAGCGCCCGAAGCTTCCGGTTCGAACGTGCGTTTGGGGAGGCAAGAGAACTCTGTAGACGGAAGCGCCTTCGGTCAACTTTCAAGGATGTTTCCTAGATGAGACACGTACGCTTCTCTCTAGAATCAAACCAACCACTCAGATAACCAAGACCTCAATCCACGTCGCCCATCCGTGCAACGGTCACAAGTCATGTGCGCAAAAGATCCTTGGTAAAGCCGAGAACGAAGATAGGTTGAATGATGCCTGTGCGTCGTCTCCACGGACATGGGTTAAGGACTTTCAGTCGCAGGCGGTGCCGGGTGTTGTTTTTGCTATCATTTGAACGAAATGAGTCAGATCTTCAAAGCTGCAGCTGAGAAGAGGAAAGGGAGAACATACTGCTGGAAGAGGGATGGACACACCCTTCTTAATACCGACCTCCCACCCTACGCGATACCGAGAGCGTACCCCGACTTAACGTCAGAGTCAGAGCAGAAGGAAAGCTGTCCGGGTGGAGGCTGGGACTGTTGAGTAATGTCGGGAAAGAGCCTGAGGAGACGAAAGTAAGTTTCCCCATAACAGCAGCAGCTGAAGTCTATAAGAGACACAAGCGACACATACAAGTTGATTTCTTGCCTCCAACAACAGCCTACGGTGTCATTAGTTTACCCTTCGCGGGATAGCTTGCGCTCCTTCTGCAATTTCGTCTCTCTGTCTCTCTTCAAGAACGTGATGGAAAAGTTGCCCTTCGGGTGGTGACACGGTTTTGGACGATGAAGTCTACGCACGCGACACACAATGTCGCGCATAAGACGCCCGCAGTCAACATAGGTGCACGAGCAGTTATGCTTAAGAAGAGGATTGGTGCGATTTGTGAGAGGAATTTGGTGGCAGTTGACAAGACGGCCGTTGACGCCGCGTCACGCGCTGTTTGTCTTCAACGGGCTCACCTGAACCTACTGCTTTCAACCCGCGCTTATGTGCACGCTAGACACCATCGTGTATACCGTGCACCGCGGTGAGTTATAGCGAACAGGACTTTGGACGTCGGGGCGGAAAGATCGAGCCATGGTCGTGGAGGTCATTGAAGGGCATACAACGTGCGCATCTTACAATATACTCTTTCATCTCTTACGTCTCTCACTCCTCGTCACCAACAGACTTTGCTCTCCAAGTACCTCGCTTGAGACTTGAAAATATGTGTGGTGACCCCGATACATCTTACCCTTTCGCACTCAACTCAAGAACTTCAATCTTCGAACTTGCCGAGGTGTACACACATTGGTGCCCGAACATCCTTTTCATCTTCAAATACCATACAGTCCAAACTCTTAACCGGGTAGAACCCTATTCGTACACTTCCCCAAAACAATCATTCGCTTGGGGAACTACAATACAACACCTTCGGGGAGAGGAAAGAAGACGGACGAAGCAATCAAAGCGTGCTGATTTCCAAATGTTGCAAAGTGAGGTACGTAGGCGGCCTCTTTCATCACACTCAGCTTCTCTGATGCTTTCTCGACCAGCAGAACACGAAGTCGTACAAACAGTTCGCGAATGCGCCATTCTCGAACACGTTTCGAGTTAATCAGCTTCCTCTCCTTCCATCAAACCCTGACTGCAGAAAGGAACCACCCGACAAGCTGCGGCCAAAGTCCTCCCTCCGTGCGCTGGTTGCGTCCGGCCATAAGTCTCAGATCACCAAAGTCGTCCTGGCGTTCGCCGACAACATACCGGAGTGTATGACAGTAGGAAAGAGGAAGAAATGATGGAAGCGCGAACCCTCTCATGGTGGTGGCCACGGCGGGTGCAACGGCATAGGTGAGTAATGCATGATCATTTCGAAGAAATGGCGGATAATAACGTGGTTCAACAGAAAGGCGTAGTAGCGAGAAACGATTGTTCATGTGGACACAATCGTGCCAACAAACGAAGTAGAAGTCCCATTATCGAAACCATGCGCGGCTTGCATGGTATGAGCTATTAGTGGCCTCAAGGGTTGGCGTTACTTAGCATATAATTAGTCGTCACGAAATGATGTCAGTTCGCGTCCCGCTCTTACTACAATTGTTAGGCATTTTAAAAGCTTACCGCTTCGTAATGCAGGTTCCCGTGTCTACCTGCCTACCTGCCTAGAGTGATCGAACAAAAGTCCAGCTGTCTCCGGGCCAACTTTGTGTATAAGGCGGTCGCGAGAACGCCTGTACTCTCATCTCACTCCCGAAGTAACATCAACAGTAAGCATACTGCAATTGAGAAAACAAGTATCTACCGAGAGCGATAGATCGCCGACGTACAGCCCTAGGTGGCCCAACTTATCTTCGTTCCTTCCACTCGTCGCACATGGGTTCCGAGCTGTTGTGCGTCGATCACAGAATTTTCAGGGGTTTCTCTACTCTGGACAAAGCAGTGTCACGTTCTGTCAATTGTCTATATAGTCATCTTCCGACATGCGGTCTTTGTCCTCTAGTAGGTCTGCCAGATGAATGTTTCGTTACTTATGGGGAAACAAAAATCTAACGCAGTGGGTCATCTTTCGCCTTCGATGGGAAGCAGGAAGAATCTGAGACCTTTTGGTGTGAATGTACTTCCATCTCACAATCTTCATCCTGGATCTGATTTTGATCTGCAAACTGAGGTGAGCTCCCCAATATGTTGTTGCGTCATTTCTTAGTTGCAGTATAAGATCTAATCCGGCCCATCTGAATCCAGCTCAGTGCCAGGATGATCCATTACCGTAGAAATTGGAGTACAAGGCTTCTGACTTCAAGTTCCGAACGTTGTTCTCAAGCTGGAAACGAACACGCTAGTCATCTGATATTCTAAATATGTGCAAATGTCAGCTTGATATTTTTTACCTTTCAGACATATAAATGGATTACGTCGCATACGATTCTACCGTGCTCTCCTGTACTTCGCCCAGCTTTCCATTCAGAATAGGTCCACCCTTTACTCTTGCCAGTGGTTGGAATAATGGACCCGACATACCCACTTGTACCTATAGCGAACCTCATCGCTTGCGCTCTTGCCGTTATCCCACTATTCCATATGGTTAATAGATCTTGGAATACGGGCGTCTACGTTTTTTCTCTATGGTTGTTTCTTATCAGTTTCAGTACAGCTCTCAACACCATTATCTGGTCGAGAGACTCAAAGGATAGGGCGCCGGTATGGTGTGATATCTGTAAGTTTACAACACAATCCTGCGGTACTACGAACAACTGATAATCGGGCTCAAAGCATCACATATTGAAGTACTTGCTACTACCGGACTTCCGGCATGCTCATCAATAATCACACGGAAGCTCTATAAGATTACAAAACTGCAAGCTGCAATGGTCAGCAGACGGCAGGAAAGTAGCTTCTCTCATTGCCTCATCTGAAGTTGAATATTTACTTAAATATACAGAGGTGTATGGAGCTACTACTGGAGTTAGCAATCTGCATCGGAATCCCTATCTGTGTCACGGGTCTCTGTGAGTAATGTTTTAAATTTAACAATACCCATTTTAACTATGGAGAAAAGATTATATTGTTCAAGGCGCTCGTTATGAGATTGTTGAGGAGCTGGGATGTGACGATGCAGAGGACTTCTCAGGACTGAGTATAATCCTGATCGATTCATGGACCATAATCTTCCCAATCATCTCACTCATTTTCTATGCACGTAGGTAATTACATCAGCTATAAGAATGACTACTGGGATTTACCTCGTATACAACAGCACAAATCATCCATACGTTCTACCGACATCGCACAGAAATGAGCGATCACCTTGATAGCTTTGACGCGGAGCTTAACCAAAGTCAATTCTTTCGGATGTTCGCACTCGGTTGTTTCGATGCTTTTATCACACTACCACTCTGTATCACGAATATGGTCGTCAATACCGTTGGGGATGACCCACGGTTCGGCTTCTATCCGGGATGGACACTCATTCACACAAACTGGGAACCGGTACTCTTTCCAAAACGTATATGGTCAACATCAAAGTCGAGTGTGTTCACATTGCACTGGAATGAATGGATCAATCCTTTCTACGCTCTGGTATTCTTCGCTCTTTTCGGCCTCACTCCAGAAGCCAGGAAAGGGTATCGTAGGCTCTTCCGTTTCTTGAGGAGACCCTTTGCTGCCAGGCAGGAAGGGAACAACACGGAGGAACGGTTACCGGATGTTGTTTTCAAAAGTGGAAGAGGAACCAACGCAACTGTCACATCAAATATTTCAAGCAGGTATGGTTTAAGCACACTCTATGCACGAAGACACTTATTTATTGTATCACACAGCAGTCCTGGAGCAGATGCTTCGGTATGAACTACCATCCAATACTATCCGAACAGCTCAAAAGCAGAGACCTTATTGCGAGACGGAGATTAGAGATACATGTATTTATTCGGATCATGACCGGGGTTTGATAATATTGTTAACATATCGAAAGTATTTATCGGGAGCTCAATTCAGTCAGGGAACTGAAGGCAGAATGGCAGGAGCACCATTTTACGAAGCTTGAGAACTACGCACTTACAATGATGATAACATTTCAGAGCAACAATGGAGTATCAAAGGGCTCGACGACCAATGTTTGTACCAAAGACGGCAGCCTCTGTGTCCCGACCTAGACGGTCACGACGCAATTAAAGATAGCCAATCGGGAGTCGTATTAATCATAGGACTCATTGTTAGCCCGATTTGCGCCCGCGAAGAATCGGGTATAACGAGTTGATCGAGATGAGATGGGATCCAGAAGGCTTCGTCTGTACACCTGTACGGTCTCAACGCTTGGGAACTCGGGGCTCGATTCAATGGGTGGTAGTGGCGGTTATAGGGTAAAAGGAATGAAGAATAATCATATGCGGCCATGGCAGAAATTGAGTCCTGCGCGAGAGGTTAGAACAGAGCTCTTTAGATACAGGACAGACACACACATATTGGTTTCTTTCTCCTTTCTACACGTCAACAATAGCTCAGCCACAGCCGCAAATCGCGATCGATGTCGCCCTTCTGCATAATAATCTTGTAGCGTGCCATCAACGGGATGAGGCTGTACGCTTGCTCTCCGCGAAATCGTCTGAGGCTTTCTGGTCAACTAATAGTGGCCGAGATAATACTAACCGAGGAACGTTTGCTTACGGCTATATTGATTCGATAGACATACATTAAAAGGCGCGCATCCTAGATGATAGATAACTCACTCTTTCCCACCATAGCCCCATCTTTTGTCGCGCAAGAATCAAGCCGCAAGCTTTAACCCGAGCGTCAACTTGATGGTCATGAATCCGAAGCTGCAAGAGGGCCGACATAAACGGCGATCAGTCAAACGCTCGGTCAATTAGAGTTCTCCGAGTCAAGGCCTCCTCGCAATTGACGACCTGAGCGCTGCGAGTTTTTGTTTGCCGTCAGCTAGATACGAGACTCATGTGGAAATGGGGTGGAGACGTTGCTGGTGATTGTTGTGCAGTTTAGTAATGAGGATGATTATCAGGAAGAGAATGCGCTTCGTGTTGGAGCCAATATTGAGCTACTGAGTGTTCGGGCGTTGAACCTATACGTGCCCTCAAGGAGTTAGAAGAAGCCAGATAGCTTGAATTCTGGGCTTACCGATGACATCGAAGACGAGACGGTGTGTCCTCATTCCCAAAAGTTCTTCAGAGTCTGAAGCTCCCGCCCTTTTGGAAGACAACATAATCCTGCAGACGGAAGCGTCCTCGGTCAAATTTCAAGGATGTTTCCCAGATGATACACGTACGCACGTCTCTAGAATGAATCCAGTCACTTAAATGACCAAGACCTCACTCCACGTCGCCCACTTGTGCAACGGTCGCAAGTCGTGTGTGCAAAAGATCCTTGGTAGAACCGCATACGAAGATAGGTTGAATGATGTCTGTGCGTTGTCTTCACGGACATGGGTTAGAGACCTTCAGTCGCAGGCGGTGCCGGGAATCGTTTTTGCTATCATTCAGATGAAATGAGTCAGATTTTCAGAGCTGCAGATGAGAGGATGAAAGGGAAAACGTACTGCTGATTGAGGGATACCTGTTGAGCATCTACGGTACTTACTACTGGATGTGCCGACTCCCGAAACATCACCATGACCAACTCAAGAACACTATTGTTGAGCCGAACGCGTTGCAACGCATCCATCGTGTGTATGTGTTCGACAAGCCGACGTAAAACATCTTGAGGAGAAGAAGAGTAATTCGGACGACGAGTAGCAGCAAAACGGCTGTCTGGACGGCTGTCTGAGCCTGAGAAGCGGGAGATCAGACAATGCAGTCCAAGACAGAAAAGAAACGCACAAGCTACCTCCTTCCTCCCACCCATGCATCATAATGCACACTCCACGCCTAGCTTGTACCAGAGCACTTCTTCTACGCCTCCACCCCCTAAAGCGTTATGGACAAGTTGAGGATGGACGAACGGCAAACAACGACGATGTCCAAGAGTAGGTTCGCCTCCACGCTCGATTCACGATTCAATATGAGTTCTTGAGACAAGTCCCCAACATTATTCATTCGTGGTATGCTGAGGCCGTCCTCTTCGCCGGCTGTTTTACACTCTTGTCCTTCGGGATTCGAACATATTGTTGCGTGTAGGCAACTTTCAACTTGAAGTAGGTTCTCGAAGACACTGATTACGTCATAATGCTGATTTCCTACTGCACAGCCTCAGGCTCTCAGTCCTCGTGAAGCCTTTCGCACTTGCCTTCCTCTGCTTATGACTTTGATTTGTTTACTGTGAAATCCGGTAAGCCAGTGGCATTGGTTAACGTCAGATACCGTAACTACGGTACTCATAATCTTGCCTCAATGACTTGTCAACATCATAATGGAGGTTTACTGCAGCTCATAAGATCAAACCTCAAAGAAGACGGTTCTACAGCAATCAGAAAGTGAATTTCTTATTCTGAGATGTCCTATCTAGTACTGAAATCCTGCGCAGATGTGAGTCAGATTCTCAGACACGAATCTCTGGTAAAATCATCTTTCGGCGCCGTCGTACCATCTCCCGTTCAATTGGAGGTTTACCGGCTATTGTATTGCATTATTTGCAGATCCGCAGCTCCTTCTATTGATGCCATTCCTTCTAAATCTACCACACTGGCAACTGAGGCCCTTCTGTATCGTCGAGCGCGACCATCTTTCTCCACGTTGGGCCCGTCGCAACACACATGCACTCTAACCTTACACCCAACTTCATCCCACCCGAACCGTTCAACATGATTCAATTCAAGAAGCAGATCTCTAAAAGCTGGAGAAGGAAAGACGCGCAGCGTACATCTTCTCATTGCACTACATTTCTTGGATGTAAACTTTAACACCCTCTGGGTGCATCTGTTTCAGATCAGGTATCGCCCATCAGAAGCCTGTGAATATCAAAATTTACCGGACCAGAACCTCCGTTGCCTTTATAATTTTATTGCTAGCTCCGTTTCGAGAACTAGGCTAATGTACCCCATAGCATATCCAATGGCGGGTGAAATGAACGGTCACCTTGTGGTTCATCATTTATGAAGACATTCGAGGGACTCGCGCTGCTGTTAATAGTTTCGCACTGGCGATGGGTAGATCAAATCGACTCAATAACAATATCCTTCTAGGTGTCATCCCCTTTTTTATCTGCAGTCTGAATTCTGAATATTGTTTCGTAGATTAATGTAGTGTTTGTTATGGGAACTTAGCAGAACTTCGCAACAGAATGAACCAACAGCCTACGATTTCCTTTAAGAAATACAACGTGGAGATCACTGTGTGTACTACGGATTCTCCATCTGGGATCCTCATTGTTCGAACTATTTTAATCTTCTGGTTACGCCTCTCTATCGCATTGATGTGCAGTACTTCTGCACCATCGTCGGGATTGGAATAAATAGGTCAAGATCCCTTGTGTGGCCTATCCGTCCCTTCGTGGTCTCCCTCTCGTACTTCGCCTCACTTTCAGAGAGACACTTTCGCCCTTAACAGCTGCGTCGAATTTGTTGAGACGATGGACCCGACATTTCCGCTCGTTCCTATAGTGAACTTCATCGCTTGTGCTCTTGTCGTCATTCCACTATTCCATATGGTTGATAGATCTTGGAATACGGGCGTCTATGTCTTTGCTCTATGGTTGCTCCTGATCTGTTTCGTTACAGCTCTCAACACCATTATCTGGTCAAGCGATACAAAGGATAGGGCGCCGATGTGGTGCGATTTCTGTAAGTCTCCAACATAGTACCGCAGTACTACAATCAACTGACGATTGGATTCAAAGCATCACATATTAACCTGCTCACTGGATCCGGAGGTCCGGCATCCACGTTTGTTATGACACGGAAGCTCTATAAGATTACAAAACAGGAAGTTGTAATGCTCAGCAAGCGACATGTAAGTAGTCTTTTTCATTGCCTCATCTGAAGTTGAATATGTACTTGTAAATCTACAGAGGCGAATAGAACTACTAAAGGAATTAGCAATATGCGTCGGCATACCTATTGGAGTCGCAAGTCTCTGTGAGATCTGTTTTGAAATTAAACAATACCTAGTCTAACTATGTGCAAAAGACTATATTGTTCAAGGCGCCCGTTATTTGATTTTTGAAGAGCTGGGATGCAACTATGCAGAAAACTTCTCAGGATTGAGCATAATTTTGATTGATTCATGGGCCGTGATCTTCCCATTCATTTCTCTCGTTTCCTATGCACGTATGTAAAGAAATACATCATCTATAAGAATGACTACAGGGATTTACCTTCTATTCAACAGCACGAATCATCTATACATTTTATCGACATCGCAGATAAATGAGCGATCACCTTGATAGCTTTGGTGCGGAACTCAACCAAAGTCAATTCCTTCGAATCTTCGCGCTCGGTTGTTTCGATTCTTTAATCACACTACCGATCTCTATCACGAGCCTGGCCATCAATATCGCTGGTGATAGCCCACAGTTCAGTTTCTATCAGGGATGGACGTTCGTTCACTCGGGTTGGGAGCCGCTACTCCTTCCGAAGAGTGAATGGTCGACGAATAAGTTGAGTGTATGTTCAGTGCACTGGGATGAATGGATCAATCCTTTCTACGCTCTTGTATTCTTCGCTCTTTTCGGCCTCACTCCCGAAGCCAGGAAAGGGTATCGTAAATTCTTCCGTTTCCTAAGGAGACCCTTTGGTGTCAAGGAAGGGGACAGCACGGAGGAAGGGCTTCCAGATGTTGTTTTCAAAAGTGGAAGAGGAACCGACGCGACTGCGACGTCAAACATTTCAAGCAGGTATGGTTTAAGCATACTCTATGCATGCAGACTCTTACTTATTGTATCATATAGCAGTCCTGGAGCAGACGTTTCGGTATGAGCTACCATCCAATACTATCCGAACAGCTCAAAAGCAGAGACCTTATTGGGAGGCAGAGATCAGAGATACATGTATTTATTTGGATCATGACCGGGGTTTGATAATATTGTTAACATATCGAAAATATTTACCAAGAGCTCAATTCAGTCAGGGAACTGAGGGCAGAATGACGGGAGCACCACTTTACGAAGCTTGAGAACTGCGCACCTTGCAAGAAACAACATTCAAGTTGGGGCATCGAAGGGCTCGACGACCAATGTTTGTATCAAAGACGGCAGCCTCTGTGTACAGACCCAGAAGTCATAAAGCGATTAAAGATAGACAATTGAAGAGTCGTATTAATCAAATTGTGCCGACGCTGAATTGGTAACTGTAGGTACAACAGGTTAATCAAGGTGAGATGGGTGCCAGATGACTTCGTCTGTACGGCCTCAGCGCTCGGGGCACGACTAAATGAGTGGCGGTGGCGGCTATAGGGTAAAAGGAATGAAGATTCATCAAAAACGGGCCATGGCAACAATTGTAACTTGGACGAGAGGCAAACATCAGAACAGAGCTTTTTACACCGCACACCTTTCCACACACCAACAACGGCACAGCTCAGCCACAGCCGCTCCTTATCATCGAAATAGCATTTATACATATCCACCTCCCAGCACGCCTTCGACGAGAAGAGGATGTATGTATGGGTTGTGCTGGGTGACGAAGTCTAAAAGCAGGTTAGCCACGCGCAATCCGCGCCTGATCAAGCTCGAGGACTTTCTGGCTGGCGTAGCACCACCGACAGTCCTGGTCGAATAAGCAGAGGAGGTAACCCGCGTTTCTTGTTAAAGTCCGTAGGACTCGTCGGGACTTGATGAAAATGAACATAACCCTGCGTCCAACGGTAGGCCATGATAGCAGTATGGTTGAAAGGTTCAATTTGCTCAAATTGTTCCTAACGGAAGAGGTGCAAACCGTCTATTCTAAACCTTAAACACCATGTTAATCTCTGCGAAGCCGTTAGCACAGCAATTGGTAGCAATGGAAATGATATGCTCACCACTGAAGTAACTCGATGTACACAACTACTAAAGGTCCAGACCATATGTCTCCCCCACGACGTCCCCATTCTCCCTCGCGCAAAAACCAACGCCGCAAGCTCCAACCCTTGCGTCAACTTGATGAGCACGAAGCAGAAGGTTCAACATATGCTCGGTCAGCCAGAGTCCTTCGGGTCAGAGCTTCCTCGTAATTGACGGCCAGAAAGCAATGCCGGGTGTTTGCACCGACTCAAAGGTAAAGTCAGAGCATGATACAGGTGGTCTTGGCCCGAACCCGGACGACTTTGACAGACCTGGGTCTGAGTTGTTGGGGTTGACTACTGTCGGGGAAGGGCTTGAGGGGCGGGCGACAGTAAGTTCACAGCAAATCTGACAAGCATCCATATGTGAAACTGCTAAATGGAAAAGAAAGCAAGAACATACTGGATGGCAGAGGGAGGACCTTGCCGATTACCAGCACATCGTACGCCAAGACTCACTTTATTGAGAGAACGGAACGACACCTGGTGCCTGCGTCTATACCGATCGCCTGGGCCAACCCTTCAAAAGCCTCAACATAACCCGCAGACTGTTATCCGTCTTGGACAGCGTGAACAAGTCATTTGACTGAGACGTATGTTTGACGCGCATCTGAATGAAACACCACGTCAGAGTCAGAGCAGAAGAAGAGCGGTGCAGTACCGGAGTGCGGCAGTTGGGTGTTCGTGGAAGAGCTTGATGGGCGAAAGAAAGGTCAATAAAGGCCGACAAATAGCCATGAAAGGAATGGCAAGAAGTACATAAGAGAAGCAGGCGGCGACGAAGCAATGAAACGCAAGGGAAAGATGACACACAACATGATTTGTTTGCCTCCCAACAGCAAACAACCCACAGTATCCTCAGATAACCCTCCACAAAAGCTTATAGCTTGCGCTCTGTCAGAGTGCTCCCTTAGGCTCTGCACTTTCACTTTCGTCAATCTCTGAGCATAGTGTAGTGTCCTCAAAGGCCAGGTCAGGCCGGGTCAAGGCACCTTTTCAGAGACCCCTAGCCCGGCCGGGTCGGCATTTTGTAGTAAGTGTCCGACCCCGGCCTCGACCCTCTTTGACCCTCCGGGTCGGGTCAATGGGGGTCGGGTCGAGGTTGACCTCAGCTTGGCCCCGGGTCGGCCTTATATGCTAATGCATCTATATAATATCCGGATAAAAAGCTATATAAAAGTTTTAACAATCAAATACACTTATCTGTGTCAATGTTGACACTCCTTGGGGATGAGTAGATGTACAAAAGTAATTGTTTTTAATTGATCTCTAATTATTTTATTCTCCCACACCACTCATTGGGAACTTTGTCACAATTTCCGGGTCATGTAGTACCTTTGCAACTTCCATTTGAGTAAGTACAGCTATAATTAGTAAGCTATAACTTATTTACTTACCCTAATAAAGCCTAGACTACTTAAATACTACTTAATATGGTCTTAATAGGGGTCGGGGTCAGGCCGGGGCTGACCCGGGTCACGGGGGGTCAGGTGAATCTCCTCTTCATCTGACCCTCGACCTGACCCAGTACAGGCCCTCTCTGACCCGGCCCTATCTTGACCTGACCCATGGGGTCGGTCAAGGCCGACCTTGGGCCAATAAGGGTCGGCCCGACCTATTGAGGACACTAGCATAGTGTGAGGATGCCCATGGCCGCGTTGGACGATGAAGTCGGCTTTGCGCACGCGCCTGGGCATTCGCGACGCCACGCTGAGATCCTTGCAGTCGACATGGAGGTACAAATAGCTCGGCTTTAGAAGAGGATTGAGCCTTTAACGTATGAGAAGAAGTTGCAAGTTGACAAGAAGACAGCGGAGCCTGAACGCCCATTGACACCGCGTCCCGCACACGCGCTATTCGCCTTCAACGGACACAGCTACGACTGACAGCGAACTCTCCTCTACCTACTGTCCTCTGGGATCTGTCGTACATTACTGTCTGACGAGGTGAACTTTGGCGGACGGGACTTTGGTCAGTCAGACTGGAAGGGCCGAGGGAGGACGTGCAACGTACGCATCTTGCAACACTCTTTCATCTTCTGCGTCTCAAACATCAACACCAAACAGAATAAGCTCAACAATAGCATTGCTTAAAAGCAGGTACGGTAGCCTCGACAACCAAACGACTTCGATCTTCGAACTCGCCGAGGGGTAGACACATCGCTGCCAGAACGTCCTCTCATCTTCAAACACTATAAAATCCATTGTTTCCAGTTCGGCAATCCACATCGTAATGCCTTTCAGAAGGGGGAAGGAAAGATGAACGGTGATTAATGTGCGGTGCTTTCCACTCTCCACAGAGCGATGTACGCAAACTTTCTCTTTCATCACGCCCAACTTCTCTAATGCTTTCTCGACCGGCAGAACACGAAGTCGTACGAACAGTTTGCGAATGCACCCCTTTTCGATCACGTTTCGAGTTAATCAGCTTCTTCGCCTTCCATCAAATCCCTGACTGCAGAAAAGTACTACCCGACTTCAACTTGAAGCTTCGGCTGGAGTCCTCCCTCCGTATACTGGTTGCGTCTGGCTTTACGTCTCAGTCCACCAAAGTTGTCCTGGTGTTCGTCGACAACGCACCGTAGTGTATGACGGGAGGAAAGAAGAGGAGGAAAGGATGGAAGCGTGAACCTCCTCATGGTGGTAGCCACAGTATTTACAACGTCACCAGTGAGTGCTGCACAATCATTCAGAATCACTAAAAAGCGGCGAGTAATGAAGCGGTTCGGCAGAAAGACACAGTAGTGAAAGACGTTGTGTCAATAAACGAAATAAAAAATTCATTGTTGAATATTATTCGCAGCATGTACCGTACGAGCTATCACACGTTAGCGGCCCCAATTGCCCAGGTGCATTGATGTTGTTCACCACAAACTAAATCGCCCCGATACGAGTTAGTTTGCGTCTCACTCTTCATACAATTATTCATACCTTTTATTTAGTGTTTCAAACGTTCACCGCTTCATCCATTCAGGTTTCCATGTCTACCTCGAAAGAGTGATCAAACAGACGTCCAACTATCCCCGGACCAACTTTGTGCTTAAGGTGGTCAAGAGAACGCTCATACTTTTAGACCACTCCCGATGTTATGAGAATAGTAAATCGCTGACGCACAGGCGATGGAAGCAGCATCGCAGTCGGAAGATTCGTAACTACATTTAACTCAAAATGTTGTAGAAAGCAATCACAAGGAAGGCGGCAGTACTTCTGAGGCTTCGTGCACAATCCTATATCATCTCATTAATCAGGTCAGCTTTACTCGATCTAACAAACAGATTTCGACCAAGAACCATCGGTCTTTGACGCACAGCATTAGAGATCACGCCTGAGTCCATCGATGGACTGAAGATGCCACTTATGATGCATCAATCACAAATACGTCTCTAGTATGAGTTCGTGAGTACGCATGTCTTCTTGATATAGGCGTATCAGTGTTGATCTTCCATTTGTTCAAATAGCCTGTCTGGCGCCTCTATCCCATCGTGCTCTCCCTTTACTTCGTTCAGTCACCCAATCCAGAGGAGGATCCACCCTTTACTCTTAGTTGGAGTAATGGACCCGGCATATCCGCTCGTTCCCATCGCGAACTTCATCGCTTGCGCTCTTACCGTCATTCCACTATTCCATATGGTTAATAGATCCTGGAACACGGGAGCCTTCGTCTTTGCTCTATGGTTGTTCCTTATCAGCTTCATTACAGCTCTCAACACCATTATCTGGTCCAGTGATGCAAAGGATAGGGCGCCGGTGTGGTGCGATATCTGTGAGTCTCCAGCAACAACCTGTGGTATCAAGGTCAACTGACAATTGGGATGAAAGCCTCACATATAATCGTACTTGTGAATACCGGAATCCCGGCATGCTCGTTTGTTATCACTCGAAGGCTCTATAAGATCACAAGACTGCAAGCTGCAGTGGTCAAAAAGCGACAAGAAAGTACTTTCCCTGATTTACTTTGTTTTCAACCTAATTTATTCCATCATCAGAGGCATATGGAACTACTATCAGAATTAGCAACATGCGTCGGCATACCTATTGGAGCCGCTAGCCTCTGTAAGATCTGTCTTTAATTTAAACAATACCTAGTCTAACGACGTACAAAAGACTATATTGTTCAAGGCTCCCGTTATGTAATTTTTGAAGAGCTGGGATGTAACTATGCAGAAGAATTTTCAGGACTGAGTATAATCCTGATTGATTCATGGACCGTAATCTTCCCACTCATTTCTCTTGTTTGTTATACACGTAAGTAATCACATCATCTATAAGAGTGACTGCTGGGATTTACCGCCTACATAACAGCACGAATCATTTATACGTTCTACCGACATCGGAGAGAAATGAGCGATCACCTTGATAGCTTTGACGCGGAGCTGAACCAAAGTCATTTCTATCGGATGTTCGCGCTCGGTTGTTTCGATTCATTAATCACACTACCGGCCTCTATCACAAGTCTGACCATCAATATCGTTGGTGATGGTCCACTGTCCAGCTTCTATCAAGGATGGACATACATTCATTCAGACTGGGAACCGGGACTCGTTCCAAAGAGTATATGGTCAACAAATAAGCTGATTGTATTCTCAGTGCACTGGGATGAATGGATCAATCCTTTCTTGGCATTGGTATTCTTTGCTCTGTTCGGCCTTACGCCAGAAGCCAGGAAAGGGTATCGTAAAATATTCCGTTTCCTAAGGAGACCCTTTGGTGCTAGGCAAGGGGAAAGCACAGAGGAAGGTTTACCGGATGTTGCTTTCAAAACTGGAAGAGGAACCAACGCAACTGTCACATCAGACATTTCAAACAGGTATGGTTTTAGCATACTCTCTGCACGTAGATACTCATCTATTATATCGCATAGCAGTCCTGGAGCAGATGTTTCGGTTTAAAATACTATTGAAGACGGGCCGAATAGCTCAAAAACAGAGACCTTATTGCGAGGCGGAGATCAGAGATACATATTATGATCTGGACCGTGACCTAGATATTGGATATTTGTTTGATAATATTATTGACACATCAAGAATGTAAAAGCAGACTTCACGGATGCATCTTCAGGACATCGAATATAATAGGCGCTCTGAATTGCTGAGGTAAGTGCAGGTGGAAATATCGGGGAGTGCACTAGGACGACGGAAGAGTCCAGTTGAGGTAGCGCATCTAAGGAAAAATATCGCAAGAGGCACGCATTGGTGCCCTAGCCCAATAGATCTCGACGTGGGTAAAGATAGACGACCGGGAGCCATATTACTTGTAGGAGACACTACTGGCCCGGACTGTGCCCACTATATGGTTGACAATAGCCAGGTCGCAGGTTCGAATCTTGTTTACCAGAGTAGTGGAGGTGTAAGCCGTCTATTTCATTGAATCATCATGATATAATCTACAGAGTACCATTACGCTTTCTCTCCGAAGACTAGTTTGAGGCTTTCCGATCAACCAATAGCGACTGAGACGAAATGCTAACTGGTGAACGTTTGCGTGCGGCTATAATGATTCGATAGACGTACGTCAGAAGGCTCGCGTCCGAAATAGCAGATAACTCACTCTGTCCCACCATAATCCCATCTTCCCTCGCGCAGAAATCAAGCTGCACGCTTCCACCCGAGCGTCCACTCGATGGACATGAAGCCAAAGCTGACAGAAGTGACGACATAAACAGGGACCAGACGCTCGGTCAACCAAAGTACTTCGAGCCAGGGCTTCCTCGCACTGACCGCCTAAGTGGTGCGCATCTTTGGCGTCAATCCAGATTCGAGATTCATGTAGAGATTGGGTGGATACTTTGCTGGTGACTGCAGCTTGATTTGGACGTGAGAATAGTTATCAGAAAGGTAAAGCACTTCGTATTTGTGTTGATAGCGACCTGCTGTGCCTTTGGTTATTGAACCTACACGGACCGTCGAGGAATTAGAAGAAGCTAGATAGCTGGGCGCACCAATGACATCGAAGAGGAGACGGTTTGTCCTCATTCCCAAAAGTCCTTCAGAGTTTGAAGCTCCCGAGTCGAACATGCCTTTCGGAAGACAACATAATCTTGCAGATGGAAGCGTCTTCGGTCAACTTTCAAGGATGTTTCCCAGATGATACACGTACGTACATTCTAGAATCAAACCATCCGCTCAAATCGCCTACACCTCACTCCACGTCGCCCACCTGTGCAACGGTCGCAAGTCGGTTGCGCAAAAGATCCTTGGTAAATCCGCATACGAAGATAGGTTGAATGATACCCGTTGCGTCGTCTTCACGGACATGGGTCAGAGGCCTTCAGTAGCAGGCGGTGCCGGGAATCGTTTTAGCTATCATTTAGATGAAATGAGTCAGATTTTCAGAGCTGCAGATGAGAGGATGAAAGGGAGAACGTACTGCTGATTGAGGGATACCTGTTGAGCATCTACGGTACTGGATGTGCCGACTCCCGAAACATCACCATGACCAACTCAAGGACACTATGATTGAGCCGAACGCGTTGCAACGCATCCATAGTGTGTCTGAGTTCGACAAGCCGACGTAAAACATCTTGAGAAAAAGAAGAATAATTCGGACGACGAGTAGCAGCAGGACGGCTGTCTGAGAAGCGGGAGATCAGACAATGCAGTCCAAGACAGAAAAGAAACGCACAAGTTACCTCCTTCCTCCTAGCCATGCATCATAATGCACACTCCACGCCTAGCTTGTACCAGAGCACTTCTTCTACGCCTCCACCCCCTAAAGCGTTATGGACAAGTTGAGGATGGACGAACGGCAAACAACGACGATGTCCAAGAGTAGGTTTGCCTCCGCGGAGTCCGCGCTCGATTCACGACTCAATATGATTTCTTGAGACAAGTCCCCAACAATATTCATTCGTGGTATGCTGAGGCCGTCCTCTTCGCCGGCTGTCTTGCACTCTTGTCCTTCGGGATTCGAACATATTGTTGCGTGTAGGCAACTTTCAACTTGAAGTAGGTTCTCGAAGACACTGATTACGTCATAATGCTGATTTCCTACTGCACAGCCTCAGGCTCTCAGTCCTCGTGAAGCCTTTCGCACTTGCCTTCCTCTGCTTATGACTTTGATTTGCTTATTGTGAAATCCGGTAAGCCAGTGGCATTGGTCAACGTCAGATACCGTATCTACGGGACTCATAATCTTGCCTCAATGACTTGTCAACATCATAATGGAGGTTTACTGCAGCTCATAAGATCAAACCTCGAAGAAGACGGTTCTACAGCAATCAGAAAGTGAATTTCTTATTCTGAGATGTCCTATCTAGTACTGAAATCCTGCGCAGATGTGAGTCAGATTCTCAGACACGAATCTCTGGTAAAATCATCTTTCGGCGCCGTCGTACCATCTCCCGTTCAATTGGAGGCTCACCGGGCTATTACTACATTGCATTATTTGCGGTTCCGCAGCTCCTTCTATTGATGCCATTCCATCAAACTCTACCGCATTGGCAACTGAAGCCCTTATGGAACGTCGAGTGCGACCATGTTTCTCCACGTTGGGCCCGTCGCAACATACATGCGCTCTAACGTCACACCCAACTTAATCCCATCGAACCGTTCAACGTGATTCAACTCAAGAAGCAGATCTCTAAGAGCTGGGAAAGGAAAGATATCCAATGTACATCTTCTCATTGCACTGCATTCCCTGGATGTAAGCTTTAACACACTCTAGATACATCTGTTCAGATCAAGTATCGCATCAATTAGAAGCCTCGACAAACCCCGTGAAAATCGAAGTTTACCGGACCAGAACCTCCGATGCCTTTTATATTCTATTGCTAAAGGAACTAGGCTAATTTACCCAATAGCATATCCAATGGCAGGTAATATGAATGTTCACCTTATTGTTCATCATTCATGAAGACATTTGAGGGACTCGCGCTGCTGTTAATAGTTTCGCACTGGCAATGGGTGGATCAAATCGACTCAATAGCAATATGCTTTTAGGTGGCATCCCCTTAATTATCTGCAGTCTGATTTCTGAACTTTGTCTCATAGATTAAATGTGGCCTTTGTTATGGAAACTCAGCAGAACTCTGCATCAGAATGATCCAACAGCCTATGATTCCCTTTAATAGATACAATGTGGAAATCACTGTGTGTACTACGGATTCTCCATCTGTGATCCGCATTGTTCAATATCCCAACCATTTCTATCTTCTGGTTGCGCTTCTCTTTCGCATTGATATGCGGTACTTCTGCACCATCGTCGGGATTGGAATAAAAAGGTCAAGAGCCCCTACCCATCCCTTCGTGGTCTCCCTCTCGTACTTCACCTCACTTTCGGAGAGACACTTTCACCCTTAACAGCTGCGTCAAATTTGTTGGAACAATGGACCCGACATATCCACTTGTGCCCATAGCAAACTTCATTGCTTGTGCTCTTGTTGTCATTCCACTATTCCATATGGTTAATAGATCTTGGAACACGGGCGTCTACGTTTCTGCTCTGTGGTTGTTCCTTGTCAGTTTCAGTACAGCTCTCAACACCATTATCTGGGCCCGCGATGCAAAGGATAGGGCGCCGGTGTGGTGCGATATCTGTAAGTTTCCAACATATTCCTGAGGTACTACAAACAACTGACGATTGGGCTCAAAGCATCACATATTGTAGTGCTCACTAATACCGGAGGTCCAGCATGCTCGTTTATTATCACACGGAAGCTCTATAAGATTACAAGACTGCAAGCTGCAATGGTCAGCAGGCGATAGGGAAGTAGCTTCTCTTATTGCCGCATCCTGAAGTTGAAGATAAACTTGAATATACAGAGGTGTATGGAACTACTATTAGAATTAACTATCTGTGTCGGAATACCTATAGGAGCCGCAAGTCTCTGTGAGTGATGTTTCAAGTTTATTGATACCTATTTTAACTATGGAAAATAGACTATATTTTTCAAGGCGCTCGTTATCATATTATCGAAGAGCTAGGATGTGATGGTGCAGAAGATCTCTCAGGACTGAGTATAATCCTGATCGATTCATGGTCGATAATCTTCCCATTCATTTCACTCATATTCTATGCACGTAAGTAGTCACATCAGCTATAAGAATGACTATTGGGATTTACCTCCTATTGAAAAGCACGAATTATCTATACGTTCTACCGACATCGCGTAGAAATGAGCGATCACCTTGATAGCTTTGATGCGGAACTTAACCAAGTCAATTCCTTCGGATGTTCGCACTCGGCTGTTTCGATGCTTTTATCACACTACCGATCTCGCTCACGAATATGCTTGCTAATATCAAAAATATCAAACAGTTTACTTTCTATGAAGGATGGACATACATTCACTCAGACTGGGAGCCGGCACTCGTTCCAAAGAGCATATGGTCAACATCGAAGTCGAATGTATTCTCAGTGCACAGGGATGAATGGATCAATCCTTTCTATGCTCTGGTATTCTTCTCTCTTTTCGGCCTCACCCCAGAATCCAGGAAAGGGTATCGTAAATCCATCCGTTTCCTAAGGAGACTCTTTGGTTCCAGGCAGGAGGGGGACAGCACGGAGGAACGGTTACCGGATGTTGTTTTCAAAAGTGGAAGAGGAACCAACGCAACTGTCACGTCGAACATTTCAAGCAGGTATGGTTTAAGCATACTCTATGCACGTAGACACTTATTTATTGTATCACATAGCAGTCCTGGAGCAGACGTTTCGGTATGAATTACCATCCAAAACGAGCCGAACAGCTCAAAAGCAGAGACCTTATTGCGAGGCGGAGAAACATGTATTTATTCGGATCATGAACGGGGTTTGATAATATTGTTAACATATCGAAAGTAATTACCGGGAGCTCAATTCAGTCAGGGAACTGAGGGAAGAATGACGGGAGCACCATTTTACGACGCTTGAGAACTACGCACCTTGCAAGAATGACAACATTACAGAGCGACAATGGAGCATCAAAGGGCTCGACGACCAATGTTTTTATCAAAGGCGGCAGCCTCTGTGTCCTGAGCCAGAAGGTCACGACGCAATTAAAAATAACCAATCGAAAGTCGTAATAATTACAAGAGTCATTGCTAGCCCGGATTGTGTCTGGGACGAATCGGGACTGTAGGTACAGCGAGTTAATCGAGATGAGATGGGATCCAGAAGACTTCGTATGTTCGGCCTCAACGCTCGGGGCTCAATCAGAAGAGTCGTAGCGGTCGTTGTAATGTGGAAATAAAGAAGAGTCGTCGTATGCGTCCATGGTAGCAATTGAGTCCTGCGAAGGGTCAGAACAGGGTCTTTTGATATAGAAAAGATACGCACACGTTGGTTTCTTCCTCATTTCTCCACGCCAACAACAACTCGCTCAGTCACGGCCGCACCTCGCGATCGATGTCGCCCTTTTGCATAATCATCTCGTAGCGCGCCATCAGCGGGATGAGGAAGTATGGGTGGTGCTGGGTGACGAAGTCCATAAGCTGGTTGGCCACATGCGCCTGTTCGTACTTGACTTCGCGCTCAATGTCTATGTGGCCAAGATAGCATCGCAATAAGTCTAGGTAGAGCAAGCAATTTCTGTTCAACCACGGTAGTATCCGAGACATGCTGATAGTGGACGTACGAAGTACAAGATCTCGTAACCGTGACCTAGTCAGTTCTGACCTGTCGTCGACGGTAGGCCATTATAGCACTTGGATATTGAAGGTTCAAATTCTTTTTTACTGGAGCAGAGAATGAGTAAGCCGTCTCTTTCATCGAATTATCTTTTATGACTTACGAATACCATCACGCTTGCTTTCCGCGAAGTCGTTTGAGGCTTTCTAATGAATTACAAGTGATCGTGGGGTTGCGTCTGCTTGCGGCTATGAAGCGTCACTCGCCCTATCCAGCCACAGCCCATCCTCCTTCGCGCAAGAATCAGGAGCAAACTTCAACCCGAGCGTCGACTTGATCGATATGAAGCCTAAGCTGGGAAATACGGCGGTCGATCAATCGTTCGGTTGATCAAAGTCCTCCAATTTAGAACTTCCTCGCAATCGACGACCTGAGTTGTGCACGACTCTACCGTCATCTAGGTACGGGACTCATGTGAAGATCAAGTTGAGACTTTGTTGATGAATGATGGGCAAGTTTATGAATGAATATCAGGAAGTCAAGGCCCTCTGCATTCGTGGTGACATCGAGCTACTGAGTGTTCGGGCATTGAACCTATACGGGCCGTCGAGGAGTTAGAAGAAGCCGGATAGCTTAGATTCTAGGCTTACCGATGACATCGAAGACGAGACGGTGTGTCCTCATTCCCAAAAGTTCTTCAGAGTCTGAAGCTCCCGCCCTTTTGGAAGACAACATAATCCTGCAGACGGAAGCGTCCTCGGTCAAATTTCAAGGATGTTTCCCAGATGATACACGTACGCACCTCTCTAGAATCAAACCAGCCACTCAAATAAGCAGGACATTACTCCACGTCGCCCACTTGTGCAATGGTCGCAAGTCGTGTGTGCAAAAGATCCTTGGTAAATCCGCAAACGAAGATAGGTTCAACGATGTCTGTGCGTCGTCTCTATTAGAGACTTTCAGTAGCAGGCAGTGCCGGAAGTGGTTTTTGCGCCATCATTTGGAAGCAAATGAGTCAGATCTTCAAAGCTGCAGCTGAGAAGAGGAAAGGGACAACGTACTGCTGGTAGAGGCTCGAACGAATACCCATTTCAACTATCGGCACCCACCCTACGAAAGACGCAACGATATCGGATGCCTACGCCGACTCAAAGTAAGAGTCAAATTGGCACTCTTAAATAATGTCGAGATAGAGTCTAAAGGGACAAAAGTAAGATTCAAGTTCCCCATAACAGCAGCAGCTAGGAATCTATACATACCCATGTTGACTTTTTATCTCAAACAACAGCCTACTGTGTCTTCAGTTTACCCTCCGCAGATAGCTTGTACTCAGTTGGAGACTCGGAGCTTCTGCGCTTTCGTCTTCGAGAGATGTCATGGACGAGTTGATCCTCTGTTGGACGATGAAGTCTACGCACGCGATAGGCAATGTCCCGCTAAGGACCTCCGCAGTCCACACAGTGCACGAGAAGTTAGGCTTGAGAAGAGGATTGGTGCGAGTTGTGAGAGCAATTTGGAGGAAGTTGACAAGACCTAAGATAGCACTGCCACTATGCAGTGTATGAAGGCATGAAACGTAAGCGCCCATTGACGCCGCGTCTGCAGACTCTGTTCATCTTCGACTACGACGGCCAGCGAACTCACCTGAACCTACTGCTTTCCACCCGCGCCTAGGTGCACGCTGGAATCCATTGTGTATACGCGGAAGGACTTTGGACGGGCTCGGAGTGGAAGGGTCGAGCCATGGACATGGAGGTCATTGTGCAACGTACGCATCTTACAATCTACTTTTGCATCTTTTGCATCTCTCATTCCTCATTACCAACAGACTTTGCTCACCAAGTACCTTGCGTGAGATTTTGAAAACATGTATGGTAATCCCGACATATTACGCTACCATATCTCTATACTCAACTCAACAATTTCGACTTTCAAACTCGCCGAGGTATACACACATCGGTGCCCGGCCGTCCTTTCATCCTCAAACGCTAAACAGCCCGTCGTCTTAGCCTGGTAGAGCTCTAAATTCGCGTAGTGCGGCGGGTTACTCGTACACTTCCCCGGAAGAATCATGCGCTCGGGGAAACTACAAGACGACACGTTCAGAGAGGAGGAAAGAAGACGGACGAGGCAATCAAATTGCAACGCGAGGTACACAGGCAGCCTCTTTCATCACGCACAGCTTCGCTAATGTTGTCACGATGTCGTACGAACGATTCGAGAACGGGACCCTTTTCGAACACGTTTCGAGTTAATCAGCTTCTTCGCCTTCTATCAAGTTCTGGAGCCACCCGATATCGAGCTACAGCCTAAGTCCTCCCTCCGTACGCTGGTTGTGTCTGTCTTCAAGTCTCAGATCACCGAAGTCGTCCTTGCGCTCGTCCAGAATAGGCCGGAGTGTGTAGAGGGAAGGAGGAAAGCGTGTACCTCCTCATAGCGGTGGCCACGGCGGGTGTAACGGCATAGGTAAGTAATGCATAATCGTTTCGAAGAAATAGCGGATGGTAACGTGGTTCAACGGAAGCGTGTATTAGTGAGAAACGATTGTTCGTGTAGACACAATCCTGCCAATTAACGAAGTAGAAGACCCATTATCGAAAATATGTGCGGCTTGCATGGTATGAGCTATTAGTGGTCTCAATTGCTCATGGCCAGAACTGGTGGATTGGCGTTGCTTAGCACATAATTAGTCGTCACGACATGATGTCAGTTTGCGTCCCGCTCATACTACAATCGTTAGGCATTTTTTAAGCTTATCGCCTCATAATGCAGGTTCCTATGTCTACCTGGCCTAGAGTGATCGAGCAAAAGTCCAGCTGTCTCCGGATCAACTTTGTGTATAAGACGGTCGCGAGAACGCCTGTACTCTCACCTCACCCCCGAAGTAACATAAACAGTACGCATACTGCAATTGAGAAAACAAGTATCTACCGATAACAGTTGATCGTTGACGTACAGCCCTGGGTGGTCTGGCTAATCTTCGTTCCTTCCACTCTTTGCACATGCGTTGCGAGCTGTTGTGCGTCGATCACAGAATTCTCAGGGGTTTCTGGGCAAAGCGGTGACACGTTCTGTCAATTGTATAAATACTCATTTTTCGAGCTGCGGTCTTTGTCCTGTAGTAGGTCTGCCAGATGAATGTTTCGTAACTTATGGGGGGAAAAATAAATCAAACGCAGTGGTTCATCTTTTGCCCTCGATTGGAAGCAGGACGAATCTGATGACCTTTTGGTGTGAAGGCACTTCCATCTCACAATCTTCGTGGATCTGATTTTGCGCTTATGCTATATATGCCAAATAATACGATTACATGTAATGATCGGCGAACTGAGGTGAGTTTCAATATGTTGTTGCGTCATTTACTAGTTGCAGTATAAGATCTAATTCGGTCAATCTGAATCCAGCTCAATGCCAGGGTGATCCGTTACCGTAGAGCTTGGAGTACAAGGCTTCTGACTTCCGAACATCTTTCTCATGCTGGAAACAAACACACAAGTCATCCGTTATTCTAAGTTTGTACATTGAGTATACACTTGATATGAGTGTATATTTTGAACTTTCAGATATATAAATGGTCTGCGTCGCATACCATTTCTGCCGTGCTCTCATTTACTTTGCCCCGCTTCCAGTTAAGAAGAGGATCCGCCCCTCATTTCGGTTGGAATAATGGACTCAACATATCCACTTGTTCCCATAGTGAACTTCATCGCTTGCGCTCTAGCCATCATCCCACTGTTCCATATGGGTAATAAATCATGGAACATAGGCGTCTACGGTTTTTCTCTATGGTTGTTCCTTATCAGCTTCAATATAGCAATTAACACCAGTATCTGGTCAAATGATGCAAAGGATAGGGCTCCGGTGTGGTGTGATATATGTGAGTCTCCAACAAATTCCTGCTTTAGTACGAACAACTAACAATTGAGCTCAAAGCATCACATATTGAAGTGCTCGCTAATACCGGAGTTCCGGCATGCTCGTTTATAGTCACGCGGAAGCTCTATAAGATTACAAGACTGCAAGCTGCAGTGGTCAGCAGGCGACAGGGAAGTAGCTTTTCCTATTGCCTCATCTGAAGTTGAATATTTACTTGAATATACAGAGGTGTATGGAACTATTATTAGAGTTAACTATCTGTGTCGGTATTCCTATTGAAGCCGCATGTCTCAGTGAGTGATGTTTCGAATTTATTGATATCTATTTTAACGATGGGAGAAGACTATATTGTTCAAGGCTCCCGTTATGCAATTGTTGAGGAGCTGGGATGCTTCAATGCAGAAGATTTTTCAGGACTGAGCATAATCCTCATTGATTCATGGACAGTAATCTTCCCATTCATTTCTCTTGTATTTTATGCGCGTAAGTGATTACATCGTCAATTACATTGGCTGCTTGCATTTACTACCTATTGAACAGCACAAATCATCTATACGTTCTACCGACATCGCAGAGAAATGAGCGATCACCTTGATAGCTTTAATGTGGAGCTGAACCAAAGTCATTTCTATCGGATGTTCGCGCTCGGTTGTTTCGATTCTTTCATCAATCTACCAATCAATATCACGAATCTAGTCTTCAATATTGTTGACTCTGGCCCAGAGTTCAACTTTTATCAAGGATGGACATTCGTTCACTCAGACTGGGAACCTTTCCTTGTTCCGAAGAGCATTTGGTCAACATCTAAGTTGGGTGTATTCTCCGTATATTGGGATGAATGGATCAATCCCTTCTACGCTGTGGTATTCTTCGCTCTCTTCGGCCTCACTCCAGAAGCCAGGAAAGGGTATCGTAAAATCTTCCGTTTCCTAGGGAGGCCTTTCGGTGTCAAGCAGGGTGACAGCACGGAGGAGGAGTTGCCGGAAGTCGCTTTCCAGAGTGCAAGAGGTACCAACGCGACTGTCGCATCAAGCATTTAGGGCAGGTATGGTTTAAGTATACTCACTGCACGTACTAGACACTTATTTATTTTGTCACATGGCAGTCCTCGAGCAGATGTTTCGATTTGAATTATCATCAAAGACGAGCCTGCGAGTTCAAACACAGAGGCCTTATCGCGAGGCGGAGATTAGAGAGTCACGTAAATATTCTGATCATGGACTGGAGTTTTGGGTATCTAATTTAATATTATCAGCATATCGAAAATAATTACCCTAAGATCTAGTCGGTCGGAAGGACTCGAGAAGAGGCTGAGGGGACGAAAGTAAGTTTCCCCAAAACACAGCAGCAGCTGGAAGTCTATAAGAGACACAAGCGACACGCACAAGTTGATTTCTTGCCTTCAACAAACAGAATCTTACCCTCCACGGGATAGCTTGCGCTCCTTCTGCAATGTAGTCTCTCCCTCTCTCTCTTCGAGAACGTCATGGACGGTGTTGGACGATGAAGTCTACGCTCGCGCAAAGACCCACACAGTCAACATAGGTGCACGAGTAGTTCGGCTTCAGTCGAGGATTGATGCGATTTATGAGAGGAACTTGGAGGAAGTTGACGAGACCTGCTGCCACAATGAATTGCGTGAAAGCATGAAACGTAAGCGCCCATCGACGCAACCTCGTTCCCAGGGGCCGTCAGAGCCGGCTTCCTTACTTAGATACCGGCGGCATGTACTAAATAGTGTTTGCTACAAACAAGACATAACTTAACGTGAAAGGAAGCCGTCTCTGATGGCCCCTGGCAAAGGACCTGCTTACGTCTGCTCTTTTGCCAGGGGCCGTCAGAGACGGCGTTCCACTAACGTTAAGTTATGTCTTGTTTGTTACAAACACTATTTAGTACATGCCGACGGTAACTTCTAATTTGGGACGCCGGCTCTGACGGCCCCTGGGAACGAGGTTGCCATTGACGACGCGTCTGCGCGTTCATCTTCAACTACGGCGGCCAGCGAACTCACTTGAACTTATTGCTTTCCACCCACACCTATGTGCAAGCCGGTCACCATCCTGTATACCTGCGCACCGCAATGAGCTATAGCAGAACGGAATTTGGACTGTCGGAGTGGAAGGGTCGAGCCATGGTCATGGAGGTCATTGCGGGCATGCAACGTACGCATCTTACAATCTACTTTTGCATCTTTTGCATCGCTCATTCCTCGTCACCAAGCACTTTGCCTGGGATTCTGAAAGCGTGTGTGGTGGCCTCGACATTAAGCCTCCATCTTTCCGTACTCACATCTACAATGGCAATCTTCGAACTCGGCAAGATCTACACACATCGGTGCCCGGACGTCCTTTCATCTTCATCACTATACAGCCCATCACCTTAACCGGCTAGAGATCTAAAATCGTGTTTTATGACGGGCTACTCGTACACTTCCCTGGAACAATCATTTGCTTGGGAAACTTCAAGGCGACACCTTCGGGAATGAGGTCAAAAGACGAATGGCAAAGCCAAACTGTGTTGATCTCCAGTGTCCACATAGCGACGTACGCACGCTTTCTCTTTCATCACGTCCAACGTTTCTAATGCTTTCTCGACCACCAGAACACGAAGTCGTACGTACAGTTCGCGAATGTGCCCCTTTTCGATCACGTTTCGACTTAATCAGCTTCCTCGCCCTCCATCAAACCGTGACTTCAGAAAGCAACTACCCGACGTCAAGCTGCGGCGGAAGTCCTCGCTTGTACGCTGGATACGTCTGTCCCGAAGTCTCAGATGGCCGAAGTCGTTCCAGCGTTCGTCGACAATGCGCTGGAGGGTATGACGGGAGGAAAAAGAGGAAGAAGGGACTAGGGCGTGAACCTTCACGATGATGACTGCTGTGTGGGCGCAATTGCACAGGTGAGTGACGTATGATCAAACAGAAGAACCGGAATTCGGTGTACAATAACGGGATTCGACAGAAAGACGTATGACCGTGAAACATTTGTTCATGTAGACGTTGTGTCAATAAACGCATTAGAAGATTCATTCCGAAAGTATTTGCGACCGTAAAGCTGTCACACGTTAAAGAGGCCCCGATCGACCTGGTACATCGGCGTTGTTCACCACATAAATAAATCGCCCCGATACGACGTTAGTTTGCGTCCCGCTATTCATACGATAATCCCTACCTTTTATTGATTGTTTCAAACTTTCACCGCTTCATCCATTCAGGTTTCTATGTCTACCGCGAAAGAGTGACCATAAAAACGTCCAGCTATCCCCGGACCAACTTTGTGATTAAGGTAGTCAAGAGAACGCTCATACTGTTAGATCCCTCCCGATGTTATGAGAATAGTAAATTGTCGACGCTCAGCAAATGGAAGCAGCACCGCAGTCGGAAGATTCGTAACTGCATCTGACTCGCAATGTTGTAGAAGCTATCGCAAGGAAGGCGGCAGTAGTTCTGAGGCATCGTGCACAATCCTGTATCATTTCAACAATCAGACTCGATCTAACAAACAGATTTCGACCAAGAACCATTGGTCTTCGACGTACAGCATTAGAGATCATGCCTGACTCCATCGATGCACTGAAGATGCCACTTATGATGCATCAATCACAAATACTTCTCTAGTATGAGTTCATTCGGTCTGATATCCCGTAAATGCACTCAAGCTGAGTACGCATGTCTCCTTGATATAGACGTATCAGAGTTGATCATCCATTTGTTTAAATAGCCTGTCTGGCGTCTTCTATCTCATCGTGCTCTCCCTTTACTTCGTTCAGCCACCAATTCAGAGGAGGATCCACCCTTTACTCTTAGTTCGAATAATGGACCCGTCATATCCGCTCGTTCCCATAGCGAACTTCATCGCTTGCGCTCTTACCGTCATTCCACTATTCCATATGGTTAATAGATCATGGAACACGGGCGCCTTCATCTTTGCTCTATGGTTGTTCCTTATGAGCTTCATTACAGCTCTCAACACCATTATCTGGTCGAGCGATGCAAAGGATAGGGTGCCGGTGTGGTGTGATATCTGTGAGTCTCCAGCAACGTCCTGCCAGTGTGGTATCGCGGTCGACTGACAATTGGGATGAAAGCATCACATATAGTCGTACTTGCGAATACCGGAATCCCGGCATGCTCGTTTGCTATCACTCGAAGGCTCTATAAGATTACAAGACTGCAAGCTGCAGTGGTCAAAAAGCGACAAGAAAGTAGCTTCCCTGATTTGCTTTCATCTCAACTTAATTTATTCCAATCAACAGAGGCGTCTCGAGCTACTACTGGAATTAGTTATTTGTGTTGGAATACCTATTGGGGCCGCAAGTCTCTGTAAGCAACGTTTTAAACTTAATAAATGGTATTCTAACTATGAAAAAAGACTATATTGTCCAAGGAGGCCGTTATCAAGTTGTGGAAGAGACAGGATGTGCAAGCGCAGAAAACTACTCAGGACTGAGCATAATTCTAATTGGGCAACTATATTTTTACATGCAGGACTTCCGAGGGACGTGCGTGCGTGCATGAGCCTCAATACTTCCGAGTATTTACATGCAGGGTCCAATGACACTTCCTTGCAGGGTCGTAAGCACTTCCGTGCAGGGTCGAACAGCACTTCCGTGCATACTATGTAGGCTCACGTACTGCGTGTCTTTAGATTTGATTCCACTGCTGAAGATGTCATTATGATTGCCAGCAGTATAATACTTATTCTTGTAAAATATGAATCACAATTATCTTCTAGTAGGTCGAAGCAGTGATTCCCACATCCACTCGTGACCCCACACCTTTCCTTTGCAAGATGAGAAGAAGCAGCGAACATGGGGTCATATGATTCCGTATGACACAGGGTATCCAGAGTGTCAAAATGTCCATCAGTTAGCTCCTCTCTCCCCTTGCGTACTTCTTTGTACTTGACCACGCGCAAGGAAAGAGAGGCTGGACGGGACAAGTTTTGTCCGAAATGAGACCAGCGCATCAACGTGGGAGCAGTGAGATCCCATCTGAGGTAAAATGATTATGTCGTCGTCGAGGTCGCAGAAGATGGCGACTCGTCGAGCAGTCTTCAGCGTAGTTCTCGCAGAAGAAGAACGGCAGGTCCAGTACCTGAAGGCAATGCTCCGCTCCGCGAGCGACAAGCTTCAAGGCGAGTTCCGCAGGGAGAATGAGGCGGAGGAGAGAGTCGCACAGATGCATAAACGCAGGCAGGAAATCCTCGTGAAAGCCATCAAGTCTGAGCAGGCAAGGCAGCGGGCGGCGCATGAGATCTCTCGTCAGCAAGAGGAGATCAAGAGATACAAGATGCAGATCGAGATGATGCAAGCTCAGTTGCATAAAGCGGACGAAGACGCTAAGACCCTTGATCAGCAGAGAGACGAGGCAGAGAAATCGGCCTCTAGGGCTCGCGAGACTGCTAGACAGTACAAGCAAACACCCGTCGAGTGGAAAGCCCGCAAGGAAGGAAGAGAGGAGGGCCGCTGTGCAGGCATGGTCCGAGGTTACAGCGATGGCGACATAGACAGTGTCCGGGGCGGGCGCCATCGAGGATTTGAACAAGGACGTCATGCTGGTGAACAAGAAGAAGAGCTGCTGGAGAGCAAGATGGGAGAGCCCCCGAACGACAGAGGGCATTGCAAGAATTCGACCGGTTTGCAAAGGCGAGCGGCCTCGATGAGCTTGCGTATCGTTTGTTTGTCGAGCACCAAGTCCGGAAGTAGCTTGTTATTGTCCATTGAATATCAACAGAAAGAGGAACTGTCTTGTGTTAAAACAGATATCAAAGATAGAAGAAATAAGTACTTACATCAAGAGATTGAGTCTCTGTATATGCATTGTGGTCGATGATGAAGAGACGCGACGACGCAAGGAAGTCGCACTCACGGAAGACCCTGCACGGAAGTCTTGGCGGCATGGAAGTCTTTGCACGGAAGTCTTGGCGTGCCGAGACTTCCTTGCAATAGATAATCTATCTAATATATGCTTTCTAGCATCACAAGCATACAAATGATTTAATGATTATGCTCTTGTATGTACTAATGTAATATATATCTAATTTTTTCCCTTGTAAATGTTATGGTATTTTATATCAGATACATACATAGTAGGAAGCCTTTACATGTAACTGCAAGGAAGCCGTGGCCTTCCGTGCGTGCCAAGGCTTCCGTGCAGGGTCTTGCAGGGTCGTATTGACATTGGATGACTTCCCGTAAGGATTTAGAACGACATTCTCGTCCTAAATGGCACGGAGCCAAACTTTCGGTCTTGGACGGACAGTCCTAAACTTCAAGGATCTGGCAGAGGGGGGAGGGGGGTCAGCCAGATGCTCGAGCTCTAGGATAGTCGTCCTAGATGCACTGCCCTGACCCTCGCTTACCTTTCCGGGTAAAGTACACCCTGATGCCTTACCTTGTAAGGTAAATTTTACCGCGGGAAACTCTCGGCAGAACTTCATGGAATTTCTGATCACAGCACCGGGAAGATGTCGCAAAGGTTGGCTTACGGTTTAGAAAACCCTCCCTAAATGCTTGCCGAGCGGAGTTTCAAGGGTTTAGGATAGGATTCGTCGTCCTAAATCCTTACGGGAAGTCATCCATTTGAGTGAGAGCTGTCATGCTGCCGTGATGTGCCGTAGCCATTACCGTGTCTTCCGTGCCTTGATTCAGGCACTTCCTTCCCTTCCGAGTAGGTGTTCCTACCCTTCCTACACTATTTTCCTTCCCTTCCTTCCCTTCCTTGCAACTTCCGTGCAACTTCCGTGTCTTCCTTGCAGTAAGCTCCTTTCCTTCCTACCTTTCCTTTGTACAGTTCCTTGCCTTCCGTGTCGCAAGGTACGTGAGCTCCGTGTGTTGTGCGTGTTCTTCCTTGCCGCTAACATTTCCCTCCTTTTCTTCGATATGGTACTCTGAGTCCAATTTATATGCTATAATTCGGAAAAAAATGGCTTGTATTGAAATCAACTATAGCTACATACATGTACTATCCATTCTACAATATATGCCTTTTTTTGAAGCTGTAAAGAGCATACAATGAGTGAGAAGAAGTGTGGGAAAGTTACAAGTCACTTACTTACCTCGAAGGAACGTTGCTCGGAAGCACGCAACGTTAGCGCATATATGCACGGCCCTCACGGAAGGCCCTGCACGTCCCTCGGAAGGGCCTACATGTAAAAATATGTTGGCCCATTCTAATTGAATCTTGGAGCATAATATTTCCATTCATTTCACTCATATTTTATGCACGTGCGCGATCACATCCTCTATCACATTGACTGCCGGAACTTACTACCTATTGAACAGCACGAATTATCTACAGATTCTACCGACATCGCAGAGAAATGAGCGATCACCTTAGCTTTAATTCGGAGCTGAACGAAATTCATTTCTATCGGATGTTCGCGCTCGGTTGTTTTGATGCTTTTATCACACTACCAATCACTGTCATGGGTCTGACTGTAGATATTGTTATAGCTGGCCCACGGCTCGTTTTCTATCAAGGATGGACACTCATTCACTCAGACTGGGAACCGCAACTCTTTCCAAAGAGTGCATGGTCAACATCTAAGCTGGAGGTATTCTTAGTGCACTGGGATGAATGGATCAATCCATTCTTGGCATTGGTATTCTTCGCTCTGTTTGGCCTTACTCCAGAAGCCAGGAAAGGGTATTGGAAGGACTTCGAAGAAGTACCACGACTCGTGACAACTTGAAGCGGGAGCACGCGAACGTCACGCGTCAAGTCGCTCGCGTCTCTTCATCACCGACCGCGACAACAAGGACGACTTCGAGCCTCAAGACCGTGCCAACGCACGATGAAGACCGCAAATATTTCGAACTATTATGTGTCGGACGAGGCCACGGTCGTGCCACCCGAATACATGCGTCGGTCGATGTCACTGTTGCGCCACTCGGAAAGCGGTTGCGCACGCTCATAATTTGCTGCCTTGCTATCATGTCTACTGTCATTTGCATGTTTCGGACGAGGCCTTATTCGTGCCACCCGACTGGATATCACAGCAGACGCTACCTGCTTTGTTAAAGCGGCAGACGCTACCTGCTTTGTCAAAGCGGCAGATGCTACCTGCTTTGTTAAAGCGGCAGACGCTACCTGCTTCAACAAAGCCCAGTCGGACGAGGCCTTATTCGTGCCACCCGATCTATGTTAACTAGTGGATGCTCCCACTATACAGCCTGGCTGCCCATGCGGACGCTACCCGCTCTCAAAGCAGAGGACGCTACCCGCTTTAAAAGCAGCAGATGCAAACTGCTATATCAAAGCCACACATCCGGAATATGAAATGGAATTCAGGTGAGTATATATTTTCAATATGCATTTACATGGGTGGCACTATCTAGGGAGACCTTGGTCGGCGTAGCCTTCTTTTGGGTTTGCCGAGGCTTCTCCTCGCCAGAGGCTGCGCCTCCCTTCGGTGTGGGCTTGTCTCGTCGGCCCCTCGGCAAACCTAAGTCGCGCTTGAGCAAGGACCTTTCAGCGAGCTCAGGGCGGCTTCTAAGGGTATTGTAAACTCTTCCGTTTCCTAAGGAGACCCTTTGGTGCTATTCAAGGGGAAAACACGGAGGAAGGTTTACCGGATGTTGTTTTCAAAAGTGGAAGAGGAACTAATGCAACTGTCACATCAGACATTTCAAACAGGTATGGTTTAAGCATACTCTCTGCACGTAGATACTTATCTATTATATCACATAGCAGTCCTGGAGCAGATGTTTCGGTTTGAAATACTATTGAAGACGGGCCGAATAGCTCAAAAACAGAGACCTTATTGCGAGGCGGAGATCAGAGATACATTTTATCATGTGGACCGTGACCTAGATGTTGGATATTTGTCTGGTAATATTATTAACACTTCAAGAATGTAAAAGCAGACTTCACGGATGCATCTTCAGGACATCGACTATACTAGGCGCTCTGAATTGCTGAGGTAAGTGCAATTGAAAATATCGGGGAGAGCACTAGGACGACGGGAGAGTCCAGTTCAGGTAGCACATCTAAGGGGAAATATCGCAGGAGGCACGCATCGGTGCCCTAACCCAATAGACCTTGACGAGGGTAAAGATAGACGACCGGGAGCCATATTACTTGTAGGAAACACTGATGGCCCGGACTGTGCCCACTATATGGTCGACGATAGCCAGGTAGCAGGTTCGAATCTTGTTTACCAGAGTAGTGGAGGTGTAAGCCGTCTATTTCATTGAATCATCATGATATAATCTACAGAGTACCATTACGCTTACTCTCCGAAGACTAGTTTGAGGCTTTCCGATCTACCAATAGCGACTGAGACGAAATGCTAACTGGTAAACGTTTGCGTGCGGCTATAATGATTCGATAGACGTACGTCAGAAGGCTCGCGTTCGAAATAGCAGATAACTCACTCTGTCCCACCATAATCCCATCTTCCCTCGCGCAGACATCAAGCTGCACGCTTCCACCCGAGCGTCTACTCGATGGACATGAAGCCTAAGCTGACAGAAGTGACGACATAAACGGGGACCAGACGCTCGGTCAACCAAAGTATCAGAAAGGTAAAGCGCTTCGTATTCGTGTTGATAGCGACCTGCTGTGCCTTCGGTTATTGAACCTACACGGACCGTCGAGGAGTTAGAAGAAGCTAGATAGCTTAAATAGCTGGGCGCACCAATGACATCAAAGACAAGACAGTGTGTCCTCATTCCCAGAAGTCCTTCAGAGTTTGAAGCTCCCGTGTCGAACATGCCTCTTTAGGAAGACAACATAATCTTGCAGACGGAAGCGTCTTCGGTCAACTTTCAAGGATGTTTCCTGGATGATACACGTACGCACATTTTTAGAGAAAACCAGCCAGTCAAGTAACCCAAACCTTACTCCGCGCCGCCCACTGCGTAGCGGTCATAAGTCATGTGCACCAAAGATCCTTGGTAAAGCAGCAAACGATGCCTGTACGTCGTCTCCACGGACATCGCTTAGGGACCTTCAGTCGCAGGCAGTGCTGGGAGTTATTTTGCTATCATTTGGAAGCGAGATGAGTCAGATTTTCAAAGCTGCAGCTGAGAGAAGGAAAGGGAGAACATACTGCTGTTTGAGGGATACCTATTGAACATCTACGGTACAGGATGTGCCAACTTCCGAAACATCACCATGTCCAACTCGAGAACACTATTGTTGGGCCGAACACGTTGCAATGCATCCGTAGGTGTGTATGTGTTCGACAAGCCGACGTAAAGCATCTTGAGGAGAAGAAAAACAGTTCGGACGACGAGTAGTAGCAGGAAGGCTGTCTGAGAAGTGGGAGATCAGACAATGCAATCCAAGACAGAAAAGCCACACACAAGTTAGCTCCTTCGTCCTAGCCACATATCTTCAGTGCACCCTCCACTCCAAGCTTGTACCAAGAGCACTCTTTCCACGCCTTCGCCTCCGGAAGCGTCATGGACGAGTTGAGGATGGACGGTGATACTAGACGACGATATCCAACAGCAGGATTACTTTCACGCCCGAGCCACGCTAGGATGAACCATGAAAGAATCAAGGGTTTCCCGTGTTAGCCATAATCAGGTTCGAAGAAACATGTTGGGAATGAACCTACATGACCAGTAATTGCATCGAAAAATGATCTCTTGGGACAGGTTTCGTCCATATGGGACCAAGAAAGATACAAAAATTTTCAATATTGGTATGCCGGTGTTGTCCTCTTTGATGGCTTCCTTGCACTCTTGTACTTCGGAACAAGTAGTGGTTCGTTGCTCGAACGAAGTTCTTGAACAACAATTCCCTTACTCCCATCAGAGGGCACTGGGTCTGAATTATCGTGCCAACATGAACGTGGGAAATTATTCCTAATTCGCCGACCACCTTTTTTTCTTCTCCCTTCCCCTTCGAGTTTCGTCTTGTGCTTCTCTTTCTCAGTCTGGACTCTGTCTGGCTGACGGAAAATGAATCATCTATCACAGTACTCACTGGAAGTCACCGCATGAGGGCCTTCGTAACCACAATTCCATACCTTCTTCTGTTATAGCTTTGATTTGTGTACCGAGAGATCCGGTGAGCCAGTAGCATTCATCAATATCAGATACCGTCACAGTAACTGCAGGATTCACTTAACTCAATCACTTATCATCATCAGAAGACGCCTCTACAGCAATCAGAAAGAGTACTGAGATGTTCTACCCGGTACTGAATTCCTGATTCTTTGACACTAATCTTCGGTAAAACCATCTTTAGGCGCAATCGTACCATCTCCCACGACCTACGACTACGCTCAATTCGAGGCTCACCGGCAATCACATTGCATTAACTGCAGATTTGCAGCTTCATCTATTGATACCGTTCCATCCAGCTCCACTACAACTGCAACTGAGGCCCTTCTGTAACTTCGAGCGCAACCATCTTTCTCCATGTTGGGCCACCGTCGCAATGTATAAATTCGCTAAAACCTCATACCCAACATAATCTCAACGAGCCTTTCAACGTGACACAAGTAAAGAAGCAGATCTCCAAGATCCTCGAGAAAGAAAGATGGGAGACGTTCATCATTAAAATATACAACTTCATCTTTTCATTACACTGCAATTTTTGATTATGTAAGCTCTAATGTCCTCTAGGTGAATCCTTCTGAAAACATGCATTGCCTCCGACAGACGTTTCGAATACCCCAGTGTATATTAGCACATACCGGACCAGACGTTCCAATGCCTTAAATATTCTTCAGCAAGGTCCATACATGAAAACACTGCAACAAACTGAGCCGATCTACCCATAGAATATCCAACGGCGGGGACATTTCATAAACGGTCATCGTATGGTTCTAGTTTACCAAAGCTTCTGAGTCGGCTGTTATTAAACATTCGCCTATAACATGCTCTTAAGTGTCATCATCCTCTTTAGTAATCACAGCCATAATTCTGACTTTTGTCTCGTAGGTTCAATATGGTCCCTCTTATTGGAGCTTAGCAGAACTCCGAATCAGGATGATCCATCAACCGACGATTCGCTTTGAAAGATTCAATACAATGTGGAAATCACTGTGTGCTACGGATTCTCAATCTCAGTTCTGCATCGTTTGATATCCTAACCATCTGTATCTTCTGGTTGAGCCCTTGTATCGCCTTGATATGCAGTACTTCTGCACCATCTCCAGGATTAGAATAAAAAGGTCAATATCCCTCGAGTGGCCTATCCATCCGTACTTGCTTTCCCTTTACTTCGCCTCACCTTTGCAGTGGCACTTTCGCCCTTACTGCCCTACGTCGACCTGGTTGGAGCAATGGACCCGACATACCCCCTTGTACCTATAGCGAACTTCATCGCTTGCACACTAGCCATCATCCCACTGTTCCATATGGTTAATAGATCGTGGAATACGGGCGTCTACGTTTTTGCTCTATGGTTGTTCCTTATTAGCTTCACGTTTGCTATCAGCACCGTTATCTGGTCAAACGATGCAGAGGATAGGGCGCCGGTGTGGTGCGATATCTGTAAGTCTCCAACATAGTCCTGCTAGTGCGGTCCTACAGACAACTGATGATTGGGCTTAAAGCATCACATATTCAAGTGCTCACTAATGTCGGACTTCCGGCATGCTCATTTATAACCACACGGAAGCTCTATAAGATTACAAGACTGCAAGCTGCAATGGTCAGCAAACGACAGGGAGGTAGCTTCTCTTATTGCCTCATCTGAAGTTGAATATTTAATTAAATATACAGAGGTGTATGGAACTATTATTAGAATTAACTATCTGTGTCGGAATACCTATTGAAGCCGCAAGTCTCTGTGAGTCATGTTTCGAATTTATTGATATCTATTTTAACGATGGGGAAAAGACTATATTGTTCAAGGCAACCGTTATCAAATTTTCGAAGAGCTGGGATGCGTCGATGCAGAACATATCTCAGGACTGGGCATAATCCTGGTTGATTCATGGACCATAATCTTCCCATTCTTTTCTCTTGTATTTTATGCACGTAAGTAATCACATCATCTATAAGAGTGACTGCTGGGATTTACCGTCTATACAACAGCACGAATCATATATACGTTCTATCGACATCGCAGAGAAATGAGCGATCACCTTGATAGCTTGGATGCAGAGCTTAACCAAAGTCAATTCCTTCGGATGTTCGCACTCGGTTGTTTCGATGCTTTTATCACACTACCGATCTCTATCACGGGTCTGGTTGGAAATATCTTAGGCTATGACCCACAGTTCAGTTTCTATCAAGGATGGACGTACATTCACTCAGACTGGGAACCGGTACTCCTTCCGAAGAGTGAATGGTCGACGAGTAGGATCAGTGTATTTTCAGTGCACTGGGATGAATGGATCAATCCTTTCTTTGCATTGCTATTCTTCGCTCTTTTCGGCCTCACTCCAGAAGCCAGGAAAGGGTATCGTAAATTCTTCCGTTGCCTAAGGAGACCCTTTGGTGCAAGGCAGGAGGGGAACAGCACGCAGGAACGGTTACCGGATGTTGTTTTCAAAAGTGAAAGTGGAACCGACGCAACTGTCACGTCAAACATTTCAAGCAGGTACTGTATGGTTTAAGCACACTCTATGCACGTGGACAATAATTTATCGTATTACATAGCAGTCCTGGAGCAGACGTTTCGGTATGAATTACCATCCAATGCGATCCAAACAGCTCAAAAGCAGAGACCTTATTGCGAGGGCAACTAGTTATTGCGAGGCGGAGATCAGAGATACATGTATTTATTCGGATCGTGACAGGGGTTTGATAATATTGTTAATATATAGAAAGTATTTACCGGGAGCTCAAGCCTGTCCGCAAACATGAGATGAACGCCATTCTGCAAAGCTGGAGCACTACGCATTTGCAAACAGGAGAACATCGCAGAAGGATTAAAGCAACAAATTGCTCGATGTCAAACAGTGTTTATTTTACTATGGGAAGGATTATAGTGCACCATGAACATCCAAAGATGGGCAGTGGTTTTTGAAGGTGGCAACATGAGCACAAGAGCATTGTGGCAAAGGGACATGTCGACGTCGAAGTTGAAAATCGGAGGACTGAAGGCGCGAGAATCCGTGGGTGTTCTCGGGAAAGATGTCGCAGTAAACGCATGTTCTTTCAGGGCCGACGAAGCACCACAGGAAGTCCTGGTAGCGCAAGTAGAGGAGTAAGTATGTCAAGGTCCAGTGCCAGTTAGAGGAAGGTAACCAACAACACTTCGAGTCCTCGTTTTTATACCCAACGTTCTGCCAGCTGTTTCAGACACAAACTTGTCCCGAAATTGCAATTTGATGCTATGTGTAGAAGCGTTTTCAGTGAGCCTCCAAAGATGGTTCTAAGATGAAACCACGTACACGCTAGTTATACGTAGAGCCTAAGCCGTCCAGGTAAACCGTCGCCTCACTCCGCACCATTCCACAAGCAAAGGTCGTGTATACGAAATAACCCCAGCGAAGACGCGAAGAAAGGCGAAGCATGTACCCGCTGCAACTCTAAGGACGCAAGCGCACATGAGTTAGTTGCTTGCGAGGCGGAAAGTTTGGTTTTTCTATCATTAAGAGACCCACTTCACCGCATCACAACAGTCTGTATGTTTGGTGTGCCGATGTCAGATATCTGAGTGGAAAATAGGGTAAGAGCCGAAGAAGGGTTGCCTGGACGACGATTTCGACGGACCTAGGGCTTAGATTTCGAGGCGTTATGGTCGTCGGGTAAAAGAGACAAGAGACAGACAGAAGTATGATAAGTTGCTATAAAAGGAGCAGCCACAGCAAGCCTATATAAGAAGCAGGCGCGATCAGAAATTCTAGTTCAAGATATAGAAGACACGCACAATATGATTCCCTCCTCCCTCCAACAGCTCACGCATCTCTAGTACATCCTCCCTGCTCCATTATCGTCTCCGAGTCCGCCATATACGAGTTGAGGAAGTATAGACCGTACAATACAACGATGTCCACGATCAGACTTACTGGGGTCGCGTTCGGGGCTTCAGAGCGATGCAGTACCACGTTCAGAACTAGAACACGTTACAATGATTTCTCGTGTCAACCAAAATATTGTACGACGAGACTTAACGGTAATGAACGTACGATGGCGATTTGTTTGACCTGTGCCCAACTGCGGCAATGGCTGGGAGGTGGTCTCAGGCTATAGAGCGCGATAATCATCTGCATGCTCTTTTCCTGACGGAGGCGCACGTCGTGCGTTTGTTTTTTTGTCGTCGTCGCAACCTCAACGCTGGCCGTGATTATTGCAGAACTTGAAACTTGAAATAAGGCAATTCATGTCACGGTAACTTGAGCTCCGATCATCTTCTTTCTCTTCGTGCGCACTGTCTACGGGTAGACGAGTTGAGGGTGGTACGGAGGTACGTATTGACAGAGTCCAGGGTGCAATAACATTCGCTGCGCGCCTGAGCAAATCTGTTTGGCCGTTTTAGAAACAAGCACAAAAATGGTAGAGCAATAGAAGAAAGAGAGTATGGCTTCTCGTGTCAGCCATCATAAGCTCAAGCAGAACTCGAGGAGAATGAGCGTACCAAATCCGAAATGTCGGCCGCCTTCTATCAGACGTCTGCCCATGACGGCCCGGCCTGCAAGCTGGTATTGAAAAACCGATGATTTTTGAGCGTTTTTGCCAGCGAAGGAGTAGGCATCCTACCTCAATCTAAAGAGACATCGATGTCTTAAGCCTCGATATGTTGGTCAAGTCCGCCTCGTCGTCGTCGTTCATCGTCGAATGGAGATGCTCGGTTAAAAAGGTGACTTGTGACTCCCGGACGGACTCCGAGAATATCCGAGTCGCAGGACCATCACTCTTCTCCGACTAGTATTCATCGAGACTTGATGAGAATGGACGTACAAAGTCCAAGGTCTCGTCATCTTGCCCTGTTCATTTCTGACCTGCGGTCGGTGGTAGCCATGGTGGTAGTTGGATTTTAAAGGTTTGAATGTTTTCTACCGGGGTAGTGGAATTGTAAGCCGTCTATTCCATTCAATTATCATAAAATAATTTACAGAATGCCATTACGCTTGCTCTCCGCTAAGTCGTTCGAGGCTTTCAGATCAATTGATAGTGACCGGGACGAAATGCTAAACGGTGAACGTATGTTTGCTGCAGTAATGATTCGCTAGACGTATATCAAATGGCCCGTATCCTAGATAACAGATAGCTCGCCCTCTCCCACCATAGCCACATCCTCCATCGCGCAAGATTATCGTAAGGCCGCAAGGTTCAACTCGAGCGTCAACTAAATGGATACGAGGACGAAAGTGACAAAAGGACCGACATGGACGGTAGTCGACAAACGCTCAAAGTCCTCCGTGTCAGGGTATCCTCGCAATTGACAGCCTAAGTGGTCCGCGACTTTGGAGTCAGTCCAGGCACGAAATTCATGTAGAGACCGGGTGGAGACTTATAGGGGGGTTGTTGTGTAGTTTAGACGTGAGAATAGTTGTCAGGAAGGCAAAGCGCTTCGGATTCGAGGCGAAACTGAGCTGTTAAGTCTTCGGCCATCGAACCTATACGGGCCCGTCGAGGAGTTAGAGAAAGCCGGGTAGCTTAAATTGCTGGGCTCACCGATTATATCGAAGAAAAGACAGTGTGTCCTAAGCCCTCATTGTCATCCCCAGAATTCGTTCAGAGCTTGAAACGCACGACTCGAACATGCCTTTGGGTAGGTAAGATAATTCTGTAGACGGAAGCGTCTTCGGTAAACATTCAAGGATGATTCCATGATAATACACGTACGCACCTTTCTCGAATCAAACCAGCCACTCAAATAACCAGAGCCTCACTCGGCGCCGCCCACTGTACACAAGTCACACGAAGAACCTTGGTAAAGACGCAAACGAAGATAGCTTGAAAGACGCGTATGCTTCATCTCCATGGATAGGGGGCCTTTGACATGCTTGCAGCGCCGGGAGGTTTCGCTTTTGCTATCAATCAAAGACGAAATAAGTCAGATCTTCAACGCTGCTGCTGAGAAAAGGAAATGGAGAACATACTGCTGGTAGAGGGGTGTCGATACCCAACTCGGGTGACAACCCCCACCCTATGAAAGAAGAAAGAGTCCTAGTGTCTACGCCAACCCGCGAAGCATCAGCAACACCCACTCGAGGACGCAGAGTCCCCTGCCGTCGCATCCAAAGAGTATGTACGTTAAACATGTGAACGTTAAGCAAGTGGATGAAAGTACTGAAGAAGAGCGGTCCGAACGACGAATTTGTCGGAGGTCGAGAGTTGTGGTTGACGGGAAAGAGGGAATAGAGATAGCCACAAGCGTGCCACGTTCTCAAGACAGCAGCAGCAAGAAGGCAATCTGAGAAGCTGGGGGATCAGAGAATTCAGTCCAAAAAAGAGAAGATACGCACAAGTTGCCTCCTTCCTCTTAGCCACACATCTTCAGTTCCCCTTCCCGCCAGACATGTAATCGGAGTACTCCTTCAATGTCTTTGCATCCGAAAACGTCATACGGATGGACGGGTGGCATGAGACGACGATGTCCACCACCAGGCTCGCTGCACGCGTTTGGGCACTCCTGATGTCACTTTGGGCATAGCCAATATGAGAAGCAATGAAAGCAGTGTCAGCTATGGTTAGGTTCATCACCTAGAAGCAGTCGTCTACATGAGAGTAAGAGAAACACAATCAAATGTCGCGTTCCAAGTCGCCCAACGTCTTTTCTTGCCTATTGAGATTTGAACTTCAAGCTGATTACGTCATACTACTCAAACTTTTGTTTCCGACTTCAAGTTCTGGTCAGACGGACTCATCCTCTTTCCCACTTATATCATGAGCTTTATACCTCTTCACGTCTTTAGCAACCACGATTATTTCTTTCCTCTGCTGATCCGGTTGGTAAGATCCTATCTAACAACTTGAACCGAAACCATTCTCAACAGCTCCGGGGGTTCGCAGTCATAACCTGAACTACTAGTAGAAGCATGACTTTCTTCGCGTCACGGTTGGGCGCCGGTTCCACAATTGCAGATGTGCATCTGCTTCCGGAATGGAATGTATCGAAACGATACTCCCGACGTAGTCTCATCAAACCTGTCAACATGATTCAGGTTATCAACATCTAGATCTGTCTTGAGAAGGAAAGAGCGCGATGTACATCATTACAATGCACACCTGATCTTCCCATTGCACCGCATTTCCGGGCGACAATCAGCTTGCATTAGCTTCAACATCGTTAAGGTGTATCCGATTCAGAAAAACCATCGCCTCCCATAAAGATATGGACACCTTTTTAACGAGCGACATCTAACCTTTTGCTGTTTTTTATGAGGTTCGTATACGGATCCTCTACAGTATCTACGCTAAGGAGCTCAAAGCAAACCAAATGGTGTATCCCCATCCCTCGGCTCACTGGCAGAAGCCTCCGGGTATCTTAAATGTTCACCGGTACACTTCATCATCTTTAGAAGAGGCTGTCATCAATCGATGCACGCTGCTGTATGTATCATGAGTCATAACCACCGCATTTTCTCCTTCTGATTTTCTTTTTTAGTTTATGATGAAACTTTGTGTTTTGTCCTCTTTACAGATCAATCGGATAGCACGTAGTGATGGGCTACATACCAACATGTTCTCAGGTAGCACCTCCTTTACCAAATGTGAGTTTAGTCTCATAGGTTATGCAACATGGTTCCTTTTTCGGAGCTGGAGTTGACATCAGTACCAGGATGATCCTTGGAATGCTGTACCCAATGTATGATAGCGACTAACCATCTGGGATCCGCATCATCTGATATTTCAAACATATCTTTTACGGCACTTAGATCGCCACGATATGCGATGATTCTGCACCATCGTCGGGATTAGAATAGAAGGGTCAAGATCCCCAATGTGTCCTATCCATCTCTTCGTGCTTTCCCTTTACTTCGCCCCACTTTCGCAGTGGCACTTTTGCCCTTAACTACTGCATCGACTAGGTTGGAACAATGGACCCAACGTATCCCCTTGTACCAATAGCGAATTCCATCGCTTGCGCTCTTACCGTCATCCCACTATTCCATATGGTTAATAGGTCATGGAACATGGGCGTTTACGTATTTGCGCTATGGGTGTTCCTTGAAAATCTCTCCACTGCAATCAACACAATTGTTTGGTCTAACGATACAAACGATAGAGCACCAGTGTGGTGCGATATCTGTGAGTCTCCAACAACATCCTGTGGAATCATGGACAACTGAAAATTGGGATGAAAGCATCACATCTAATCATACTTGCGACTACCGGAATCCCGGCATGCTCGTTTGTGATCACTCGAAGGCTCTATAAGATTACAAGACTACAGAATGTAATAGTCAGCAAACGACAGGAAAGTGATTTCCCTAATTTATTCTTGTCTCGACCTGATTTATTCCAGTCAACAGAGGCGTATCGAGCTGCAATTAGAACTAGCTATCTGTGTCGGAATACCTATTGTAGCCGCAAGTCTCTGCAAGTATTTCTTAACTTTAACGACCCCCTAAGCTAACTATAGAAAAAGACTATATTGTTCAAGGCTCCCGTTATCAAATCGTTGAGGAGCTGGGATGTGGCGATGCCGAAGAGCCCTCAGGAGCGAGTATAATCTTGATTGATTCATGGTCAGTAATCTTCCCATTCATTTCTCTTATATTTTATGCGCGTGAGTAATTGCATCATCTATCACATTAACTACCGGGATTTACCACCTATAGAACAGCACGAATCACCTATACGTTCTACCGGCACCGTAGAGAAATGAACGGTCACATCAATAGCTTTGATGCGGAGCTTAACCAAAGTCATTTTTATCGGATGTTTGCACTCGGTTGCTTCGACTCTTTCATCACACTACCGATCTCTATCACGAATCTGGTCACCAATATTGTTAGGTTTGGCCTAACGTTCAACTTCTATCAAGGATGGACGTTCATTCACTCAGACTGGGAGCCGGCGCTTATTCCAAAGAGTGGATGGTCAACGGATAAGTTGAGTGTAGTCTCAGTGCACTGGGATGAATGGATCAATCCTTTTCTTGCATTGTTATTCTTCGCTCTTTTTGGTCTCACCCCAGAAGCCAGGGAAAGTTATTGTAGGTTGTTCCGTTCCTTAGGCAGGCCTTTCGGGATCAGACAGGCGGGAAGCACGGAGGAGGAGTTGCCGGAAGTTGCTTTCCAAAATGGAAGAGGAACCAACACGACTGTCACTTCGGACATTTCTAACAGGTACGTATTAATCCCAATTTCTGCGCACAAGCACTTCGCATTCTAAGTCACGTTATAGTACTTAGGTAGAAGTTTAGACACGAGTTACCGTTTGAGATGGTGTTGTTCACATATATAGATGTGATTGCGAGGCAGAGATTATAGATAAATGTACTTATTTGAAACCGAAACTAGAGGTCGGTCCTAGCGGTAAAATCGCTCTACGCGTCTGCACGACAAAAATTTCAAGATTGAATCCAAATTCAGTATGGATGATCATCAAAGTACAGAATCACAAATACGTACAGTTGCGATGCACGAAACGAACAAGCATTATGTCCGCTTAGCAAACCTTAAGTCAGGCTGCATTTAAATCCCAGCATCAAGATTGCTTAATGTGCGGTCGCTGAGACCTAAAAGTCTCTTTGGAAATACCAGATGAGACTTGTGAGTTCGCATAGCTTGCAGAAGGTAGATTGTGCTGAGGTATCCGGCAAATTATCATGTTTTCGCCGAAGCTGACAGAACGCGCCCAAGTTTGTTGACTCCGTCTGGTCAAAAACCGTCTGCATCAGAGACCAGAGCGTTGTTGCCTTTGCCTTGTAATAAGATAATCACTCAGTTTGGGGGGTAAAGATCTGTATTAATCATGTAAAGTACCTAATAAGATAATCACTCAGTTCATGGGGTAAAGAACCCCGAGAAGCCAAAGTTATATACAAAAGGGAACAATAATTTGCCTCGGTACACACATCATGTACTGAGACATATCCACTATGTAGACGTGCGGATGATACTATCCGACACTCTACTCCTAACTATATGCGCCTGACGTGCATACTATCCGACACACTCTCCTATATGCGCTCGGACGTGTGCGGACGCCGCACGGACGCGTACGGACACGCGCGGACTTGTCCGTTCGAGCGCGTCTCAAATGTGTGAGTTGAATAAAATACATAAAATAAAGGGAATAATAATGAATAACTCTAACACCTTGATGGCGAATCATGATCTGATTCGTTGAGCGTCATCGGTGGTCTCTTAATACCCTTGGAAACACAAGTTAAAGAACCCGGTTATCTCGCACCGCCATTATCTTGGCAACATCGTATTTGCAGTGCCCGCGTCGTGACTTCCGCGAATTAGTCTCCTTGCTTTTTCGAGTCGAGGCAAGCTAGGAGACGTCGTGGAAGTTTCGCTCGAGAATAATCGACCGATCAAGTGAATTTCGGGATGCGATATCAAAGAGCGCACGAGGACGTAAGGATACGCATCGGTGTCTTGATACTACTACAAGGCCTGATACGGACAGGCTTGAGATGTGGAATCGTCGGTCCCCGAAGAGCAGGGTAGAGATACTTGCTTGCCGGTGTTCAAGTTGAATGAGCTCCGACGATGTCTACGGTTTGAAACACGTTTAAGAAGAAAGGAAGAATCAGGTAAGTGTCGATCTTCCGGTGAGCACCAGTGAGAAGTCAGGTTACGTGAGGTACGTATTGACGAAGTCCAGGGAAAAATAACATTTGCTACGCGCCTGAGCGAATCTGTTTGGCCGTTTTAGAACCAAGTATAAAACTGGTAGAGCTGTGAAAGAAAGAGAATATGGTCTCTCATGTAAGCCATCATAAGCTCAAGCAGCACTCGAGGAGAATGACCGTACCAAGTCCGAAATCAGGGCCATATTATATCAGACGTCTGCCCATGACTTGCAAGCTGGTTTAGAAAAACAAGTAATTTTTGAACGCTTTCGCTAGCGGAGGAGTAGGTGTCCTACCTCAATCTAGGAAGACGTCGATGTCTTAAGACTCGGTGTGCTGGTCAAGTCCGCCTCGTTGTCGTCGTTGTCGTCGTTCATCAAACGTCGCTTTGGAGATGCTCGCCTAAAAAAGTGCCAATTACGTCACTGACTTCTCAGGCTGCAAAACTTGAAACGGTGACTTGAGACTCGTGCACACTCTTCTCCGACTACCATGAGCCAACCCTGGAGCTTGTTTGCATTCACAAATCCTTGCATATTGTATTTAAGAGCTATGGATCCGCCTGGAAAATCATACCGCAAGAAATGCTAGTCTCCGAAGAACGTATGATATCCGGGCCATTTCGAATTCCTGATCTTGATTACGATGACCTTTCGACATGCTATTCTACGGTGCTTGATCATGAAGAAGGGAACGAAACACCGTATACCTCTATCTCATTGTTTCGAACTGGCCCTCATCTCATCTGGAGCGACACTGATAAGCGCATGAGAACGTGATCGTGATGCGGTGTTGGCCAACTTGAAATACACATGCGCATGGTCATTCAGGGCGTTCAAAGTAAGATATATGTACTGTAATGCGTTACCTGGAGCTGATACTTCTCGATAGTAAAAGCGGAATGAAAGCCTGAGAAGCCGAAAAGGGTTTCGAAACGTCACGGCCCCTTTTACACATCTACGAAGCTTCAAATTCATCATCTCTGACGTCCTCCATGTTTTACCAAGCCATCGAAAGCAGGATCTTCGTTGGGCATCCAAGGATGAAATATAAATACTCCTTGTAAAAGCACTGCATTACCATGTGCGCGACTCACATGACCATCTTCGAAGAGAGATCATACCGCTCTTCATATTAGTGCATATGCTCTTTAGCGCACTCCCTTCATTATCTATGGGTGGCGATGCTGAAACAATGGCGCGCGTATGGCCTCAACCGCAGCCCTTTCGGACGACCTCGCGTTCATCACTACCAGTGGGCGGCGTGCGTAGAGGAGCCGAACTGAGACTCACTTCGTTGAGTTGACGCTCTGATATGGGTTTCTTGTCGTGCAGTCGGTATATTCCGGTCTCACTATTTCACTTACTTTTGATGCCGGATGGTCTAATGCATGGTAGGTACACCTAAGTACCTCAGTACCGAGAAAAGGACAATAACTTGTAACTATCAAGGAAATAAAAAAGCACGCATCGATCATCATCAGCAGCTTTTTTTTATTTGAAAATACAGTCATGGATTTGATTGACCCGCTTCTCTCTTTGGAGTTCACGGCTATCTATTTCCTTCTATTTTTTCTATTGTATGTAGGTGAGCATGTCTTCTCCAGTTGCGGCGCCTCCGTGCTAATTATGCGAATAAAAGGGCTTTCGACTCAGCGTCCTCAGGTATCTGTCCTCACCCTCTTGCTCCGCCTTGCTTACAGTTCAGTGTGGCATTCACCTTAAACTTCTGCTTCAGCTTTCCCGGAAGTATGGATCCGACATATCCACTCGTTCCCATAGCGAACTCCATCGCTTGCGCTCTAGCCGTCATTCCGCTATTCCACATGGTAAAGAGATCTTGGAATACGGGCATTTACATTCTTGCTCTATGGTTGTTCCTTTGCAGTTTCACTGTTGCAATCAACTCCATTATCTGGTCAAATGATGTAAAAGATAGGGCGCCAGTGTGGTGTGATATCTGTGAGTCTCATCAAAGTCCTTTGCTATTATTAGCAACTGAAGATAGGGTGAAAGCATCACATATAAACGTGCTTGTGACTACAGGAGTCCCGGCTTGCTCTTTTGTTATAACACGAAGACTTTATAAGATTACAAGACTGCAAGCTACAATGGTCAGCAGGCGACAGGAAAGTTATTTCTCTGATTAAATCTTGCCTCAGCCTAGTTTAATCCAATTAACAGAAGCGTATCGAGATACTACTGGAACTAGCTATCTGTATCGGAATACCTATTGTAACTGCTAGTCTCTGTGAGTAATGTTTCAAATTCAACAAAGCTTATTTTAACTATGGGGAGAAGACTATATTGTTCAAGGGGCACGATATGGAATATCTGAAGAGCTCGGATGTGAAAAGGAAGAAGACTTCTCAGGACTCAGCATAATCCTGATTGATTCATGGACTGTAATCTTCCCATTAATTTCTCTCGTTTTCTATGCACGTAAGTATATACATGATCTTTACGAATGGCTGCTGAGATTGACCACCTATTGAACAGCACGAATCATCTATACATTCTACCGACATCGCAGAGAAATGCATGCTCTGCTTGATAGCTTTGATGCCAAGCTTAACCAAAGTCAATTCTTTCGGATGTTTGTTCTGGGTTGCTTGGATTCTTTCATTACACTACCGATCACTATCACGAGCCTAGCTGCAAACATCGTTAGGACTGGCCCACAGTTCAAATTCTATCAAGGATGGACGTTCATTCACTCAGATTGGGAATCGTCACTCGTCCCAAAGAGTATATGGTCAACATTCAAACTGGGTGTATTCTTAGTGCACTGGGATGAATGGATCAATCCTTTCTCAGCATTGGTATTCTTCGCTCTTTTCGGCCTTACCCAAGAAGCCAGGAAAGGGTATCGTCAATTCTTACGATTCCTGATGAGACCCTTTGTTGCCAGGCAGGAGGGGGGCAGCCCGGGCGAAGGGTTACCGGATGTTGTTTTCAAACGTGGAAGAGGAACCAGCGCGACTGTCACATCGAACATTTCAAACAGGTATGGTTTAAGCATACTCTCTGCACGTAAACAGTTATTTATTATATCTCAAGTGACCCTCGAGTAGATGTTCCGGAATGAATTATCATCCAAGACCCTATCAGCTCAAAACAGAGACCTTATTCCGAGGCGGAGATCAGGGATACGAGTAATTATTCGAATCATGACCATATTATTAACATAACGAAATAATTACTGAAAGCTCGAGTCAGCCCGGGAAGATAACGCGGGCACCATCACAAGGAGCTGGAGAACTACTCACTTTCAAAAATGAGAACGTTACAGAGCGGCACAGATGTCGACCAGTTTTTGTATCAAAAACAACAGGATTTTGGTGCACCATGGGATAACAACGACGGTTGCCAATGTGTTAGGAGTTCACACGAGCATAAGAGCATGGTGGTGGTGATCGGGTGGTGATAAATAGATTTTCGCATTGAGATCACGAGTTGATAGACTGTAGACACCTTCGGAAGGGCTGTGGGCGTTCTCGGGAACAATGCCACGATAGAAGCTTTTGACGGACAATCAATCGTAGCATTGAGAGACATTGACATAGATGATCAGAGGTACCCTTGAGTGCTGAAGCAAGTGCGGGTGGCGATATCGGGGAGTATACTAGAACGTTGCCAGAGTCCAGTTCAGGTGGCGCGATGAAGGAAGAAGATCGCAGGAGGCCTGCATCTGTACCCTGATCCAGAAGGTCACGACGCGATTAAAGATAGACAATCGGGAGTCGTGCTCCTTATAGGAGAGGCTGATCGTGCGGACGTAAGACGAGTGAATTGAGGTGAGATGGGAGCCAACAGACGTCGTCTATCTGGCCTCAGCGCTCGGGCACGATCAAATGAGTGACAGAGGTGGTTGAAGGGTAGAAGGAACGAAGAGTCATCGTAGCCGCCATAGCAGCAACTGAGACCTACACAAAAGGCTAAGTCAGAACAGAGCCTTTTGATACAGAAAAGACACGCACACGTTGGTTCCTTCCTCCTTTCCCAGCGCAGCCCTTGCCGTACCTTGTGCTCAAAGTCGACCTTCTGTATCTCCATCTTCTAGCACTTCATCAGTGGGATGAGGGTGTACGGGTTGTGCTGAGCGGCGAAGTCCATAGCCAGGTTCTCCACACGCGACTACGCCTAGTCGACAAAACAGCTGGGTTTAAATGATTAATTTTACTCGAATCTTCCCTAGTAGAGGTGTAAGTCGTCTATTTCATCCCAGTAACATGATACAATTTACATTACTGTTGCTCCCTACTAAGCTACTCGACCGATAAAGCAGATGAAATGCTCGCCACTGAAGTGTTTCGATAGACATGTCGTCAAAATGCTCTGATCTTAGATAAATCGTCTCCTCTCACACAGCCTCTTCTCCGTCGCACAAATAACAAGGCTTCAAACTGAATGATGAGCATCAACTCGACGATGTGGAAGCCGAAGCTCACAAAGGGACGGACACGAACGGCTGTGGATTAATCCGATCAACCAGAGTCCCCCAAGTCAAACAGTCAAGGCTTCCTCGCTATTAACGGACAGGATAGCGCGCGACGTTGACGTTGATACATTACGAAGCTCGTGAGGAATTGGGTTTGGAGGCTGTGCTGGTGAATGATACGTAAGGTGGACATCAGGATACGAGAAAGGAAAGCTGAACGCAACATACTCGGATTAAGAGCGTGCCACTTAGTCGTCGGGCACTGATTCAACATAGGTCATCGATGTGAGAGGGCTCGTATACGTCCTGGAAACACGTCTATGAGAAAGTTTGGTCACGTTCAGAAACAGCCAGGTAACCTGAAGTTCAGACTAACCGATAATACCGAGGGCCTTCTCACCAACAATTGTCGGTAGTTTCGGCCTTGGACATGCCATTAGGATAGCAAGCCTTATACGATAGAGAAAGCATAGCTATTAACGTCTGAGTATGGTTCTTAATGAAACATGACATACCAATCAAAAAGAGAAGCCAGCCAGCCAGCCAGCCATGTAACCATTGCTTCACTTCCACACATCCACTTGCTAGAAGATACAAGTCGCACGTAAGGAAGGACCCTAATGAAGACTTGGAGAAAGAGCGGAGAGCGTACCCGCTTCACCTGCATAAGGACAAGCGCGCATGAATTAAGGACCTTGACTTGCTTGTGGGTCTGAAATTATCGGTTTTTGCCAGTTAGAAACGAAAACGTCAGATCTTTATATTTCCAATGGCGAAAGGGAAGGAAGAGAATACTGACTGGTAGAGGAAGGAGTATGTTGAGTACCCATTGCGCGCCTCCTATCTGACGAAGGGGAGACAACACCCAGCGCCGCTGCCGACACCGACACCCAAAACTTTAACATCACGGCTCAAGAACGGGCCAACATATTTTTACATGCAGGCCCTTCCGAGGGACGTGCAGGTGCCTTCCGTGAGGGACATGCATATATGCGCTAATGTTGCATGCTTCCGAGCATTGTTTCTTGGACGCAAGTAAGTATTCCCACGCTTTTCTCACTCAATGTATGCTCTTTACAGTTTCAAAAAAAGGCATATATTATAGTATAGACAACACATGTATGTAGCTACAGTTGAGTACAATACAAGGCTTTTTTTTCGTAATTATAGTGTATAAATTGGTCTCAGAGGACCAAATCGAAGAAAAGTAGGGAAATGTTAGTGGCAAGGAAGAACACATGCAACGCACGGAGTTCACGTACCTGCAACACGGAAGGCAAGGAAGGAAAGGTAGGAAGGAAAGGAACTTACTGCAAGGAAGACATGTAAGATGCACGGAAGTCGCAAGGAAGGGAAGGAAGGGAAGGAAAACAGTGTAGGAAGGGTAGGAACACCTACTCGGAAGGGAAGGAAGTGCCTGAATCAAGGCACGGAAGACACGGTAATGGCTACGGCACCTCACGGCAGCATGACAGCTCTCACTCAAATGTCAATACGACCCTGCAAGACCCTGCACGGAAGCCTTGGCACACACGGAAGGCCACAGCTTCCTTGCAGTTACATGTCAAGGCTTCCTACCATGTATATATCTGATATAAAATACCTTAGCAAAAAAAAAAAAAAAAATTAGATATATATTACATTAGTACATACAAGAGCATAATAATAAAATCGTTTGTATGCTTGTGATGTTAGAAAGCATGTATTAGATAGATTCTTTGTTGCAAGGAAGTCTCGGCATGCCAAGACTTCCGTGCAAAGACTTCCGTGCCGCCAAGGCTTCCGTGCAGGGTCTTCCGTGAGTGCGATTTCCTTTGTCGCGTCTCTTCATCATCGACGACAACGCATATACAGCGACTCAAGCTCTTAGCAGCAAACCACTTCTGAAAACGTGAGCACTTCTTTCTTATATCCTTAATAGCCTGTTCTCAAGCTACTTCCGTACTTGGTGCTTGACAAACAGACGATATGCAAGCTCGTCAAGCTCGTCAGGACAGTCACACTGTGAGTTGCTTTCAAAGGCTACCACCGCCATCCAACCTGACTTGCCAATAGCAACATATATTCCTCCACATTTACGAAAGCTTCAGGAGGGCGGCGAAACGAACATTAAGCTTACTCGAACGCTAAAGGGTCTTTTGAATAAGTTGAGTGAACAGATTATAAGACTCGATACTCAAGGAGGTCGAGAGTCTGTACCGGAATCATAGGCGTCATGGTGTGCTTTCCTTGGAGAAATCTCATGCAAGCAGTTCAGATTCCACTCTAAAGACATCACTTCAACGTTGACGAACCTGACTATCGAGGGTACGTGCTCACATTCGATTCTCCTCGACTCTTACGTTGAATAGCTTGACGTGCATTTGAGCAGAGGTTTGCACCTCAAACACGCGCGAGTATATCAATAATCAAAAGAAAGCACACGCGTCTCTCCATTACACGCCAACGAATCAGAGATCAGCTCGCTCATGGGTCGCTACAGTTCAGCAGTAGGTGACTCTGGCGCCGAATCAGAAGTATCTCAGCCCAGAGACGACGACGATAGTTCAAGCTTCACCTTCGGAATGGGGACGAGAGAGCTAATCGATGGAAATTCCAACATGTCCACCCTCACAGAGATATATGCGTACAGATCAACGCACTTCTCACACTTTGGGTGTTTGAATAAGGTATTGCAGCTTCTCATTCTTTTCGTCCTATGTCCATGCTTCATTCAGGTGCCTATCTTGAATAGGTCAACACAAGAAAGGCTCGTCATCGAGATCGACACACCTGATCATGGCGATTATCGCACTTCGGATTGGTACGTCCTATGATATGACTTAGGATACACATGGGCTTATCTTAAACTTTAGACAATCAACCCGTACAGTGTCGAGGAGAGTGATGCTTTGGATACTCTGAGTCATACGGAATCATACAACCCCATGTTTGCTGTTTCTTCTCGTCTTCCTGTTACGACTCAGAGTAAATCTATGCGTCTCAGGACCTCGGACTCGTTCGGTTCGGACGATCAGCGGCTACGCGAAGCGGTTCCAACTCTGGGAAGCACTTTACAAGTTAATATTCTATTCTAGTACACAGAAGCATCAAAGTAACGTCACCTGGGAAGCACTTTACAAGAGGCCAAAAGTGGAGTGCTTCGCAGGTAGAACGGCGCTTTTGGCAAGCGCAGAAAGAACTGTATAGTTAATGCAAGCCACCGCGGTTCTATCCGAACCGAACCGCGGTCCGATCCGAATATGAAATAGAAAGTAAAACAATCATAAGTCAACGGGTTCGAACCAGGTTTGAACCCGAGCTCACAGAAAGTGTCCATTAGTGAAATATAGCAGATAACAGCAAAAGAGATCATCGAATAGTAATAGAATGACTGACAATGGACGTACGCGTCGTACGGCCGTTCGGTACGAGCGTATCGTACGCTCGTACATGTCAGGAATCAAAGTAAAATAATAATCAGTAAAATAAAATAAAAAACCGTACGGAATCAAAGGAAATACGTGGGGATTCCTGACATTACCCCCCTCTAAGGACACTGCTTAAACAGTGTGTCGACCGAACCGTTCGTTCGGTTATCGTACCGCCGTAGGGTATTTGCGATGGAACGCACGGATTTTGGCTTGTGCGTGAGCCATATCAGCCTCGTCGACCCATGTGTCTTCGTCCGACTGATAGCCCTTCCACCGTACGAGGTATTGGAGCTTCTGGTTCCGAGCCGTCCGGCGAGAGTTAATGACTTCTTGTACTTCATACTCTATGTCTCCATCGACCGGTACGGGCTCGGGCGGTGGCTGGACGCGTCCTGGGATTGTATCAGGCTGATACTTCGTCAGGAGAGAGACATGGAAGACCGGATGGACTTTCATCGACGCAGGGAGCTTGAGTTCGTAGTTCAAAGGACTTAGCTTCCGTACGATCTCGTACGGACCGAGCCGGCGATGGTTCAACTTCCTAGCGCCTGGCAATGCAATGTTGCGTGCCTCCAGCCATACTCGATCGCCTGGTTCGAGGTCCGGTACGCCCGTACGGTGCTGGTCGTAATAACGTTTCATACGATCAGCAGCTACTTCCAGCGCCGCCTGAGCATCATCCTGAGCCTTCTTTAGCAGGTCTAATCGGTCGTCCGCGGCCGGTACGGTCGATAGGCCCGTACTGGGCACAATCGCAAAACCGGGCTCGTACCCGTACAGCAACGCGAACGGTGAGAGTCTGGTAGCTGAGTGGGCTCGAGTATTGTGTGCAAACTCGGCCATAGGCAGTAGGCTTGCCCAGTTCTCCTGCCGGACGTCCGTAAACGCCCTAAGGTACTGCTCCAGCTCTTGATTAACTCGTTCGGTCTGTCCGTCCGTCTGAGGGTGGAAGGAAGTCGACGTTGCACCCTTGATACCCAGTTGCCTGAAGATCTCCTTCATGAACCGAGACACAAACTGAGGTCCCCGGTCCGAAATCACCTTCCGAGGCGTACCATGGTGCTTCCAAACCTCAGAGACGAACAGTTCGGCCGTACGGGTCGAATCAATATCGGACGTCGTTGGTACAAAATGGGCCTGTTTGGTCAGTCGATCCACTACCACAAAGATTGCATCAAACCCGTTCGAAGGTGGCAGCTGTGTGATAAAATCACAAGTGATCGTTTGCCACGGTCCGTCCGGTACCTCGTTCGGTTCGAGCGGACCAACAGGTCTATGCGGCAGATTCTTTGTACGCATGCAGGTGTCACATCCGGCTACGTACCGTTCGACAAAGGACGACATCCCCGGCCACCAGTAGTTACGGCTCACCAGCTCGTACGTTTTCCACCGTCCGGGGTGTCCAACCGGCAGAGAATCGTGATGTAACTTCACAATATCTCGCCGAATGGCTTCGTCCTTGGGCACGTAGACCTTACCTCGATACAGCAGCAAGCCATCCTCCGTGTTCCAGTCCTGCAACTCCTTCTTCAACGAGACCGGCGCTTTCCCCTTCAAGGCCTCAATGGCCTCCACCAATTCCTCATCCCAACTCTTCGATCCTCTAATCCTCTTCAACAGGGCCGTGTCCCCCTCGATCCTAGCCATCCCTCGGCGCATCGCATGCACTCGAAAGAGCTCCCGGTCCAAAAGCGTACGGTTCGCGTTATCCGTACCGTCCGGCAGCAAATCCGTACGCCTGGACATCGCATCTGGCTTTCCCCCAAGCCTTCCAGGACGGTGACGGATCGCAAAGTCGAACCGGCTCAGGAATATACTCCAACGAGCTTGTCTACGCGTCAGATTTCGAGCCTGTGAGAAATACAAAAGGTTCTTGTGATCAGAAACCACATCAACCTTATGTGGAGAGCCTTCGAGATAGTGCCTCCACTCGTCTAGTGATCTAACGATTGCTAGAAGTTCCTTGTCGTAGATCTCATAGTTTCGTTCGGCATCATTCAAGGACTTTGAGTAGAACGCGACCGGATGGACCGAACCGTCCGTACCGACTTGCGAGAGGACGGCTCCAGTTGCGAAGTCTGAAGCGTCACATTCAAGAATGAAGGGTTTCTCGAGGTCAGGCATCGCTAGAACCGGTGCCTCAGTGAACAAACGCTTCAGTTCTTCGAACGAAGCTTGTTGGCGCGGTCCCCACTCGAACCGAACGTCCTTCCGGAGCAGTTCGGTCATCGGCCGTACGATCCGGGAGTAATCTTCGATGAATCGACGATAGAAGTTCGCAAAACCAAGGAAGGCTTGGATATCCTTGACCTTGGTCGGTACGGGCCACTCTAGGACCGCGCTGACCTTGGCCGGATCCATGGAAACCGTACCGGCTCCAATCACCATGCCCAAGTAATCGACTGAGGACTGGTGGAACTTACACTTCTCTGGTTTAACGAAGAGGTCGTGCTTCTCGAGCCGTTCGAGTACGGTACGGACGTGCTCGACGTGCTCCTCTTCGTTTTCAGAGAAAATCAGGATGTCATCAAGGTATATAATGACAATTACCCCTGCCAGGTCCTGGAAAATCTCGTTCATCATGTGCTGGAAGGTTGCCGGAGCATTGGTAAGTCCAAACGTCATAACAGTCGGTTCGAAGTGACCCTCCTGCGTACGGAACGCAGCCTTCCACTCGTCTCCTTCCTTCATCCGGACATTGTGATATCCGGCTCGAAGGTCCAAGGTGGTAAACACCTTCGCTTTCTTCAGCGAGTCGATCAGCTCAGTTGTGAGGGGAAGGGGGTACCGGTTCTTGACAGTCATCGCATTCAGCTTGCGATAGTCAACTACCATGCGAAGCAAACCGTCCTTCTTCTTAATAAAGAACACAGGAGCCGCAGCCGGTGACTTGGAGGGTCGAATGTACCCTTTCCTCAAGTTCTCCTCGATGAACTCCTTCAGAGCGGTACGCTCGTTCGGCGCCATGGGGTAGATCTTGCTGTACGAAGGAACGGCACCCGGTACGAGGTCGATAGCATGGTCGTACGGTTTTCGAGTCGGGAGCCGTTCGGCTCGATCCTTCGAGAAGACCTTTGCGAAGTCCCGGTACTGTTCCGGTACGAGTTCTTCGAACGACTTCTGCCCTTCCTTGACCGCTGTCTTCTCAGCAATAGCCTGAGACCAAGTGTACGAGGCAGCGATCCTCTGGACAAAGTCCGGGTCATCCGAGACAAAAAACTGTTCAGCATTGTGATATATGTCCCAATACTTCTCAGAATATCGAAAACCCGGTGGGACTTTGTCTCGTTCGTCCGCCGGTTCGTCTGGCGTACCAGAGTCATCCGGGTCATCGTCTAGCTCGGCCACGGTCACTCGTACGCGTGGGGCCGGTCTGGCCTTCGTACGACGTGGCTTTGTACGCTCGTCCGAGCGAACCGCTCGTACCGCGTCCGTGTCCTGCGGACCTTCGAGTTTGACCTTCGTACGGTCCGTACGAGGCTTACAGACATCCGCACACCGCGTAAACGTCATCTCGTCGTTCGCCCAGTCGATCTCTGGGTTGTGGAGCCGCAGCCAGTCGACCCCAATGATCAAAGGGTAGTCCCCAATGTCTGCCACCACAGCTGTCACGCTTTCCGTGTGGGATCCGACTGTCAGACTGAGAGGGACCTCGTCCGTGAGCCAGCCCACGTTGTTCAAGGTGTTGTCCGCATTGTAGAGCCGCGTACGAGGCACCAAAGGCCTGGTACGGAGTCCGAACCGTTCGACAACCGTACGGTTAATAAATATCGATGAGGCCCCACTGTCTAGGAAGGCTCTCATCCTCAGGAGTTTTCTGCCATCGCTCACTCTCACTGGGAATCGGATGAACCGGCGCAACTTCTTGTCTATAGGTTGTATACTAGTGGACACAGAAGGGGCTGGAACATCATTTTCTAACAGTGAAAAACGGTTCTGGGTCTCAAGCGGCGCGACAATGCGCTGAGACCCTAGTTGAAACCCTGTCCCTTTGACAAATGAGCCATCAATACTTTGGCAGCCTCCTCAACCGAGATTAAACGTTCGGTGGTACCGTCCGTACGGTTCGAACCGTTCGGGGTTTCGTCCGTGGTGTCTGAGATCGATGCAGTGGGGGTGACCGGTGCCGTGCTTGGGGTAGCAGCCGCGTTGACGTTCGTACGGTTCGAAGGGTTCGTCTTCGTACGCTTGGGGCACTTGAACGAGATATGACCTTTCTCTCCACAGTGGAAGCAAAGTCCCTTGCGTAAGGCTTCGTCCCTATCAATCTGATCGACCTCCATTGCATTGGGGTCACGGTTCGACGTGGTACGGTTCTGGTTCGGGCTCGGCTGCGGTCGCGAGTGAGAAACAGTACCGGTACGCGGAACAAAGGCGTTGTTCGTACGGTTCGCAGACCGGAGGGATCGAAGCTCGTCGTCGTAAAGGCAGGCGGCCTTCACATACTCGTCAAACTCGGTGGGCATCTTCTTCAACGTCAGGTCCGTACGGAAACGGTTCGAAAGTCCGTGTCGGAAGAGCGCAATCCATGGCTTCTTGTCCATCTCCCACTGAGTCTTCACCTTCAGAGCCCTGAACTTGGCTGCATACTCCGAAACCGTACCAGACTGCTTGAGATTGAGAATTTCGTTCTCAGCAGCAGTAACAGTGTCTGCTTCACCGAAAGCAGCCGCCAGAGAGTCCAAAAATGTTGTCAGACTGTCGAAAATCGGTACCGGCTCGTTCTTGTGCAGAGCCGACGTGTACGGACGTACCCACTCGTCCGCTGAGCCCCGGAGATAGCTTGCGGCGAACGCGCACTTCGTACGCTCGTCCGGGAACTCCATCTGCCGCAGGGAAATGTAGGTCCTGACCTGGCCGGACCAGGACTCGAACGAGACCTTCTCGTCGTCCGGTACGACGCCCTTCGTACCATAAAAGAAACTGGGGGCCGGAATCTTCGGCCCTCGAGCGGGGCGCGATGCAGCAGCACTAAGACTCATCATCTGATGAAGCCCAGCATTCTCCTGCTGCAACCGTTCGAGTTGTTGCTGGTAGGGGGCCAGGAAGTACTGAAATACTGCCTCAGTACCTGGGTCCATGGGTGGTGCCCCCCCTTCGACTACAGGCGGGTCACCCGGCGGTGTCGGTTCGGTTTCTGGGTTTCCAGTGTTTGACATCGTACGGGCGCTCGCAGAGAGGCGAGAGTCGGCAGGATGGTACGAAAAATGGTTCGAAAAAAGCGCGAGGCGGTGAGAGACTAGACTTTTGGCCTAATGTTACGACTCAGAGTAAATCTATGCGTCTCAGGACCTCGGACTCGTTCGGTTCGGACGATCAGCGGCTACGCGAAGCGGTTCCAACTCTGGGAAGCACTTTACAAGTTAATATTCTATTCTAGTACACAGAAGCATCAAAGTAACGTCACCTGGGAAGCACTTTACAAGAGGCCAAAAGTGGAGTGCTTCGCAGGTAGAACGGCGCTTTTGGCAAGCGCAGAAAGAACTGTATAGTTAATGCAAGCCACCGCGGTTCTATCCGAACCGAACCGCGGTCCGATCCGAATATGAAATAGAAAGTAAAACAATCATAAGTCAACGGGTTCGAACCAGGTTTGAACCCGAGCTCACAGAAAGTGTCCATTAGTGAAATATAGCAGATAACAGCAAAAGAGATCATCGAATAGTAATAGAATGACTGACAATGGACGTACGCGTCGTACGGCCGTTCGGTACGAGCGTATCGTACGCTCGTACATGTCAGGAATCAAAGTAAAATAATAATCAGTAAAATAAAATAAGTAAACCGTACGGAATCAAAGGAAATACGTGGGGATTCCTGACACTTCCTGGTCTTTATCCCGAAATTCTTTCTTGTTCTGTTGGCGACTATTCTTCTGGTTCCCGCATTCTTTGAATCTCTTACGCGCAAGATCTGCGCGTCCCCGAGGGACACAAGATGCCGTTCAAGGACACCCTGCACACGGTGTCGACTGACGTGATTCTGACTGGAAGTCACTGCTTCGACCTACTAGAAGGTAGTTATGATTTATATCTTAAAAGAATAAGCAATGTATATATGTAATGTAGTTAATTACATGTATACTGCTTGTAACCATAATGTCATCTTCAGCAGTTTGCGTGAGCCTACATAGTATGCACGCAAGTGCTGTACGACCCTGCACGGAAGTGCGTACGACCCTGCAAGGAAGCACCGTAAGATCCTGCATGTAAATACTTGGAGGTAGGAAGGCTCGTGCACGCACGCACGTCCCTCGGAAGGCCTGCATGTAAAATTATAGTTGCCCCTCAAGAACGCAGACACCCTGCGCATCCGAAGAGCATGTTTTTTGACAAGCGGACGTTAAGAATCTCAATGAGACATGGCGAGACGAGTTTGACGGTCGAAGGGCTCAGAGTTTGAAGTCATGATGGTCGGACAAAAGGTTGACAGATAGCCGCTAGCGCGAGAGATACATAGCCATGGCAGCAACAGGATCTATATGAGAGGCGGGGCAATCAGGAAATGCAGTATTAGAGAGTGAAGTCTCGCACAAGTTGATAATGCTGATTCATTCCTCTCTTGGACACCAGCCCATAGCCCCACGCATCTTCGGTGAACCCTCAATGTCCAGCTTGCGTTTCCTTCTTCGTCTCCGTCGTCGAGCAAGTTATGGGCAGGTTCAAGGTGTACGAGTGGTAATGGGTGACGAGTTTACGAGCAGGTTCGCTGCACACGCCTGGGCGATGCCACATTTGAGGAGGTTCTTATGGCTGATGCGGGTATTGTGGATTCATGGGTAAAGCTAGAAAAAGCAGGAAGGTAATAAGGCTTCCTGACCTAGCCACAATCAGGATTCAACCATTTGATATGAGTAAACGCACCTCGAGATCACGTCAGTTATGTGCCTACCAGGAAGAAGAAGATGAGAAAGAGTCCCGCAGCGGCGCAGCCCACACTCGAGTCAAAGTTGTTGAAAAGTGCTGCTTACGTCATACTACTACTAGGTATGAGTCACTCAGGCTCCCTCACTTGGTCCTCTGTGACTTCCAACTTCGATGAAGACACGAATGCTTTGACTTCAAGTTCGGGCTGCTCTCTCTGACTTGAAATGAGCTACCTCTTGAAACCTTTCGCCTTCGCATTCACGAATGTCATCTCTCCTATGCTGACCGCTTTGTCTGTCGTGACTTTGACAACGTGATTAAAGCACGAAGAAATCGACGATGATCCTTCAAGGCATTCAAAGTAAGGCATTTTCATTGCTATGCGTCATCTGTAGCTAATAATCTCGGAGAGTATAAGTAGAATGAAGGAGCCGAAAAGGGTTACGGGAAAAGCCAGAACAGGTGTTAGAAACGTCCCTTTGACACACCTACCCCTCGCATATTCAGCGGAAGAGATACTTCTCAGGCGACATCTTGAAAATACATCATCACATTAAAGTAAAAAGAGAAACTTTCTTCTGCTTTATCTCCGCATTCCCTGTTTCACCAAGCCATCGAAAGGCGGCTCCACTGGCAGCATACATTACATAGGTTGCGAGACACAGCGACCATCATTGAAGAGAAATCGAACCGCTTTCATCTAGTGTCCTCAAAGGCCGGGTCGGGCCGGGTCAAGGCACTTTTTCAGAGACCCCCAACCCGGCCGGGTCGGCATTTTGCACTCAGTGTCTGACCCCGACCCCGACCCTCTTTGACCCTCCGGGTCGGGTCAATGGGGGTCGGGTCAAGGTCGGCCTCAGTTTGGCCCCGGGTCGGCCCTGTAAGCCTTTGTATCTGTATAATATCCTAATAAGAAGCTGTAAAAAGGTTATAACACTTAGAAACACTTATTTCTCTTAACATTAACACTCCTTGGGGATGAGTTAACGTGCAAAAGCAATTGACCTATATACTTTATTTGTATTCACACACTACTCATTCAACCTTTGTCGCATTTATGGGTGATGTATCATATGTGTAACTTCAATTTGGGTAAGTCATACTATACATGATATTTTAAAGCTAAATTACTTTGCGTAACTTACTTTAACTTAGGTCAGTACTACTTAATAGGGCCTTAATAGGGTTGGGGTCGGACCGGGCCAACCCGGGTCACAGAAGGTCAGGTGAATCTCTACTTCATCTGACCCTGACCTGGCCCAGTACTGACCCTCTTTGACCCGGCCCTATATTGACCTGACCCGCGGGTCAGGTCAAGGCCGACCTTGGGCCAATAAAGGTCGGCCCGACCTATTGAGGACACTACTTTCATCCGAGTCAATGCCGCTCTTCTTATTAGTACATATGCTCTGTCGTGTTATATGGTGGCTGTTCATCACTGATGATCGGCGCTAAATACGTATCAACATATTGCCTCAACCGTAGCGTTTTTAGATGACCTCGCGTTTAATAGTATCGCTACTAGGAGGCAACTTGTATACTATGGGACCCGAGATGAGGTTCGCTTCCGATGCCGCGGATGATCTGATTCATGGCAAGTACACCTCAGTACCTCGGTGCCGAGAGGAGATCAATCGGTGATATCGAAAATGAGCGCGCTAAAGCACGCGTCCATCATTATCAACAGCTTCCTCTTTGAAAACACAATAACGGATGTTTTGGTTCTTTAAATCTCTTTATATTCTATAATTTGCATCCTTTGGCGCTAGCCTTGCGGCTAAAATGACTTCCGATTCAACGTACTCATTGGTACCTGTCCTCCCTTCCACTTCCCTCGCTCTCAGTTCAGCGGAACTCTCGCCCTTAACTTCTTCCTCGGTTTGGTTCAAACAATGGACCCGACATACCCACTCGTGCCCATTGCTAGCTTCATCGCTTGCGCTCTTGCCGTCATTCCGCTATTAACTATGGTTAATAAACCTTGGAACACAGGTGTCTACGTCTTTGCTATATGGCTGTTCATTATCAATCTCTCTACTGCAATCAATACTATTGTCTGGTCCAACGACGCAGAGGATAGGGCGGCAGTGTGGTGCGATATCTGTATGTCTACATCAGATTCTTGCTGTATCGTGGACATACTGAAAATTGTGTATAAAGCATCACATTTACAATTGCTTGCAAACACCGGGATCCCGGCAAGCGCTTTTGTCATCACACGAAAGCTGTATAAAATTACAAGACTGCAAGATCCAACAGTAATCAGACATCAGGCTAGTTGCTTCTCTGATTAATCTATTACAAGTCTGATTTGTTCGTATTCACAGAGGCGTACTGAGCGAGTACTGGAGCTAGCGATCTGTGTAGGAATTCCCATCGGCTCTACGGCTCTCTGTGAGTATCTTTAATTTACCAACGCTTGATCTAACTGAAGGAGAACAGATTATATTGTTCAATGCGCTCGTTATCAAGTTTATGAAGAGTTGGGATGCATTTCTGCGGAATTCCCCTCAGGAGTGAGCGTACTCCTCTTTGATTGCTGGGCAGCAATATTCCCGATTATTTCTCTCATATTTTATACGCGTAAGTACAGTAAGCACACCATCTGTAATTCAGGTCGCTGATATTTCTCACCTTTGAGCAGCACAAATTATTTATGCATTATACCAACAACGAAGAGAAATGCACAATCTCCTTGATAGCTATGATCATGATGCAGAGCCTAGCCAAAGCAACTTCTACCGAATGCTCGTACTTGGCTGTTTTGAGTCTCTCATCACCCTGCCAATCACTATCACTGATCTGATCCTAGCCATCATTAGTCTTGGTCCACTGTTCACCTTTTATCAAGGATGGACATTCCTTCACACAGACTGGGAGCCGACACTCACTCCAAAGAGTACGTGGTCAACGCTTAAATGGAGTGTTTTTGGAGTGCATTGGAATGAGTGGATAAACACTTTCCTCTCATTGGTATTTTTCGCTCTTTTCGGACTCACACAAGAAGCTAAGAAGGGGTATCGAAGGTTCTTGCTCCTTCTCCGCAAGCCATTCGGCGTCAAACAGGAGGGCAGCACAGATGAACCGGATGTTGTTTTCAAAAGTGGGAGAGGTACCAACGCGACGGTCAATTCAAATATTTCAAGCCAGTACGCCTTCAGCATATTCATATTCTCTGAGTTCGAAAACTAAATCATGTTGCAGAACTCAAACGGACGTCTGAACGCAAAGTATTCGCATACGGACTGCTCAAAAAAGTTAACGTGAGGAAGCCATCATAAATACCAGCAACTGCTGAGATTTATGTATGGCAAACACCTTGGCCGTCTTTGATGATACGATCGGTGTCGTACCCACTTGTTCACAATGTCTGCTCTCAATATTAGATCAAATTGTGGATGGCTGGAGAAAAAATGTTGTAAATATAAACGCGATGGAATAAACAACTAGTTTAGAGTACCGCAAGTCAAAGACATCATATGAAAGCCCCTCGCCGAGGTTGATTGGTACACGGTCGGCGCCCTCGAGTTTCAAGCGCTAAGGTCAAAAGGCTCCGATAGCACCGTAAGTCGAGAATTACAAGTCCATAGCTTCGTGAGGGCGCAGGAGGAGTAGCCTATGGGACTGAAGCAACGGGCGTTTCCAAGGCAGGAAACTATAACGAAGCAGCACCCAACAGTGGAAGGGTTCGGGGCTGAAGACACGGATCATTGTTGACGTTTTCAGCGAAGACAGACATGCAAAGCAGCAGAATTGGAATGTCTAGCATCTTCGCGGAGAGCCCTGGAGTGTCCGACTGATGAAGCAGACGTTTGGTGGCGGTAACGCGGAGCACATTAGGACGTAGCTATAGTCCACTTTATGGAGCGCAGTATATGAAGAAGAGCTCGGACGATCTGCATCGGTTTCGCAATCCAGGAACAGTCAATATGGGTAGACCTAGGCAGCGGGGATTGCGTTTCACGCAGAACCCCTCGAAAGAGTTGGCATAGCTGCCTGCTTCGAGCGCTGTGTTGCAGGGTTCTGAGAGCTCCCCGTTGAGAGCAGAAGTCTGCTGAACATCGAACGGCCGACGAGAATCAAAGGCATACACAGCATCAGGCTGCTATTCTCCTTGTGCACCAAATACCAGATCCGTCAGAAGACTATCTGCTCTGTGTCCTCTGACAGCGATTGTGACAATAGTGAGTTATATTATTGATTGAATTAGGTACATCTGCCGCATCGGAGTGCCGCCGTTTGCCATTAGAGATGAAGGGCAGAAACAGAAGCAAGATGCCTAAGATGTAAATGATGAAGCAAAACAGTTTCAAATAGAGAACGACACACACAGTGGATGTAACACCTTCTGCCTTCCTCCAACAAACCATCATTGTCTCGTACACCATCAGCACACCATTGAACCTGAGCTCGAGCTCGAAGTACTCCTTCTTCGCCTTCGTCTCGAAGCATTAACGGGTTAAGAAGGTATTCATGACAAAGTCTGCTCGCGCCTTGATTGTCACTATGTTCGATGGCGTCCATGGTTCGCGAGCTGGACCACAGAGGGTCCCGCTTCCACGGATTTTTTTAATAGTGGCGGTACATGTTGTCTAGCTCAAGCCTGAGTTACTGTCGTCTCCAATCTGGATATGTCGGGAGCATCATGTCGTCTTCGTCGTTGTCGTCGCCCCCGGCACTGTCGTCGTCAACCGTTGACTTAAGATGATTATGTCATAGTCCCAAATAAGGCAATTTCAAGATCAACGACTCACGTCGATATCGTCGTCACTTCATACACTCTTACCCTATGTTTCGTTCAGATATTTGATGTCGGCATATCAAACATAATGGGTCTCTGCGCTCGTTAGCTGGTATGCTGGTATTTTGGGGGTCGGCGCCAGGTCTCATTCCTCCTTGCGCTGAGTGGGGTCAATGTGCACAATGGGTATTCAACCAATCAGTACGTCCTTTTTCCTATGTCGCGTTTCACAGTTTTGAAGGTCTGATAGTCACTGTTTATAATTGATAGCACACCCAAACCTTCCGCCTCGCAAGCACTCAGTCCATATGCGCTTGCGTCCTTGGCGATGCGGTGGGTACCTCTCTTCGTGTCTTCGCAGGAGGTTTTTCATACGATCGACCTTTGTAAGTTATGCGTGGACAAGGTCGTAGCTGAAACAGCTAGAAGAGCGTTGTGTGCTAAAACGAGGACTCGATATCATGGTGAGCTCAAAATCTAGAATCTTTTGACCGAGATTGATCATCGTCATATTTACTCCTCTGCTTGCGCTAACAGGATTACCTGTGGTGCTACATTAACCAGACCGGAAATAGCCCACTTGTAATGTCGACCAGGTGCAGGCCCGTGCGGCCAACCTACTCGTGGACTTCGTCACCCAGTAGAATTCGTACATCCTCATCCCGCCGATGGCGCGATAGGAGCTGGACATACAGAATGGCTATATCGAATGTGAGGTGCAGCTGTGGCTGAGCAAGTTATTGTTGGCGTGTGGAAAGGAAGAAGAAACCAACGTGTGCATATCTTTTCTGTATCAAAAAGCGCTGTTCTGACCTCTCGTGCAGGTTTCAATTGCTGCCATGGCCACATGTGATTATTCTTCATTCCTTATACCCTATAACCGTCACCAACACTCATTTAATCGTGCTCGGAACATTGAGACCGTACAGACGAAGCCTTCTGGTACCCATCTCATCTCGATTAACTCGTTGTACCTACAGTCCCGGTTTGTTGCGGGCAAAATCCGAGATAACAATGACTCCTGCGATTATTACAACTCCCGATTGCCTGCGTATCTTTCATCGCGTCATGACCTTCTGGGTCAGAACACAGAGGCTGCCGTCTTTGATACAAACATTGGTCGTCGAGCCCTTTGATGCTCCATTGTCGCTCTGTGATGTTGTCATTTTTGCAGGTGCGTAGTGCTCCAGCTTCGCAGAATGACATTCCACCCATGTTTGCGGACTTGCTTGAGCTTTCGGTAAATACTTTCAATATGTTACCATTATTATCAAATGAAATGTCCAAACACCAGGACACGCTCCAAATATATACATGTACATATCTCTGTTCTCCGCCTCGCATTAAACTCTCTGTTTATGAGCTGTTTGGTTCGCCTTGGATGATATTTCATACCGAAACATCTGCTCGAGGACTGCTGTGTGTTATAATAAATGAGTGTCTATGTGCAGAGAGTATGCTTAAACCATACCTGCTTGAAATATTTGATGTGATGGTCGCGTTAGTTCCTCTTCCACTTTTGAAAACGACGTCCGGTAACCGTTCCTCCGTGCTGTCCCCCTCCTGCCTGGCGCCAAAGGGTCTCCTTAAAAATCGGAAGAATCTATGATACCCTTTCTTGGCTTCTGGAGTGAGGCCGAAAAGAGCAAAGAATATGAGTGCTAAGAAAGGATTGATCCATTCATCCCAGAGCACTACGAATACCTCCAGCTTAGATGTTGACCATCCACTGTTTGGAAGGGATACCGGCTCCCAACCCGAGTGAATGAATGTCCATCCTTGATAGAAACTGAACACTCGGTGATGGAAAAAGATATCTAAAACCAGCGACACGATAGAGATCGGTAGTGTGATAAAAGAATCGAAACAACCAAGTGCGAACATCCGATAGAAATGACTTCGGTTAAGCTCCACATCAAAGCTGTCAAAGTGATCGTTCATTTCTCTGCGATTTCGGTAGAATGTATAGATGATTCGTGCTGTTCGATAGGTAGTAAATACCGACTGTCAATGTATCATACGATTTCAATACTTACGCGCATAAAATATAAGGGAAATAAATGGGAAGATTATGGTCCATGAATCAATTACAAGTACGCTTAATCCTGAGAAATCTTCTGCATAGGTACATCCCAGCGCTTCACCAATTTCATAACGGGCCCCTTGAAAAATATAGTCTTTTCCCATAGTCAAAATAGGCATTGTAGAGTTTAAAACGTCACTCACAGAGACATGTGACTCCAATCGGTATTCCGACACAGATTGCTAATTCTAATAGTAGCTCCATACGTTTCTGTTGATTGGAATAAATTAGTTTGTTGCGAGAACAAATTAGGGGAAACACTTTCCTGTCGTCTGCTGACTATTACAACTTCTAGTCTAGTTATTTTATAGAGCCTTCGTGTGATAATAAACGAGCATGCCGGAAGTCCGGTATTAGTGAGCACTTCAATATGTGATGCTTTGAGCCCAATTATCAGTTGTTCGTACTACCGCAGGAGTATGTTTAAAACTCACAGATATCGCACCACACAGGTGCCCTATCTTTTGCATCATTTGACCAGATAATGGTGTTGATCGCAGAATTGAAGCTGATGAGGAACAACCAAAGAGAAAAAACGATGACGCCTGTGTTCCATGACCTATTAACCATATGGAATAGCGGGATAACGGTGAAAGCGCAAGCGATGGAGTTTGCTATAGGTGCGAGTGGATACGTCGGGTCCATATTTCGGGGAAAGCTGTCGCAGAAGTTTAAGGCGAATGCCACACTGAACTGCAAGCAAGGGGGAGCAAGAGGTTGAGGGTAGATACCTGAGGACGCTGAATCGATAGCCATTTTATTCGCATAATAAGCGCGGAGGCGCCGCAACTCGAGGAGACATGCTCACCTGCATACGATAGAAAAACTAGAAGGAAATAGATAACCGTGAACTCCAAAGAGAGACGTGGGTCAATCAAATCCATGACTGTGTTTTCAAGATAGAAGTTGCTATTAATGATCGATGCGTGCTTTAGCGTCGTATCCTTTTCTCGGTACTGAGGTACTTAGGCGTACCTACCATGCATCAAATCATCCGGCATCAAAAGTAAGTGAAGTAGTGTGACCAGAATATACCGACTGCACGACAAGGAACCCATATCAGAGCGTCAACTGCACGAAGCGAGTCTCAGTTCGGTTCCCGTACGCAGGCCGCCTACTGGTAGTGATGAACGCGTCTGAAAGGGCTGTGGTTGAGGCCATACGCGCAGCATTGTTTCAGCATCGCCACCCATAGATTGTGAAGGAGCGCGCTAGAGAGCATCTGCACTAATATGAAGAGCGGCCCTTGATCTCTTCGAAGAAGGTCCTGTGTGTCGCGCCCATGGGCAGTGCATTTACGAGGAGCATTGATCTTTCATTCTGGATACCCAGTGAAGAGCTTCCTTTCGATAGCTTGGTAAGACATGGAGGACGACAGAGATGATGTAGCTATAGCACCCCTCTTCTCGCTTAAACGGAATGATGGATTTGAAGCTTCGTAGATGTGAAAATGGGCTGGGACGTTTCGAAGCCCTGTTCGGGATTTCCTCGAAACCCCTTTCGGCTTCTCAGGCTTTCATTCCACTTTTACTCTAGACCAGTATCAGCTCCAGATAACGCATCACAGTACATATATCTTACTTTGAACGCCCTGAATGACCATGCGCATGTGTATTTCAAGTTCGCCAACACCGCATCACGATCACAGTCTCATGCGTTTATCAGTGTCGCTCCACATGAGATGAGGGCGACTTCAAAACAATGAGATAGAGGTATACGGTGTTTCGTTCCCTTCTTCATGAATAAGCATCGTAGAATAGCATGTCGAAAGGTCATCGTAATCAAGATCAGGAATTCGAAATGGCCCGGATCTCAGACGTTCTTCGGAGACTAGCATTTCTTGCGGTATGATTTTCCAGGCGGATCCATAGCTGGTAAGAACAATAAGCAAGGATTTGTGAATGCAAACAAGCTCCAGGGTTGGCTCATGGTAGTCGGAGAAGAGTGTGCACGAGTCTCAAATCACCGTTTCAAGTTTTGCAGCCTGAGAAGTCAGTGACGTAATTGGCACTTTTTTAGGCGAGCATCTCCAGAGCGACTTTCGACGATGAACGACGAAAACAACGACAACGAGGAGAATGGTTTCGGTTTCAAGTTGTTAAATAGGATCTTACCTATCGGATAAGCAGAGGAAAGAAAGAATCGTGGTTGCTAAAGGCGTGAAGAGGTATAAAGCTCATGATATAAGTGGGAAAGAGGATGAGTCCGTCTGACCGTTGACAGAACTTGAAGTCGGAAACAAAAGTTTGAGTAGTATGACGTAATCAGCTTCAAATTTCAATGGGCAAGAAAAGACGGCGACTTGGAACGCGACATTTGATTGTGTTTCTCTTACTCTCATGTAGACGACTGCTTCTAGGTGATGAGCTTAACCATAGCTGACAATGCTTTCATTGCTTCTCATATTGGCTATGCCCAAAGTGACATCAGGAGTGCCCAAACGCGTGCAGCGATCCTGCTGGTGGACATCGTTGTCTCGTGCCACCCGTCCATCCGTATGACGTTTTCGGATGCAAAGACATTGAAGGAGTACTCCGATTACATGTCTGGCGGGAAGGGGAACTGAAGATGGTGGCTAAGAGGAAGGAGGCAACTTGTGCGTGTCTTCTCTTTTTGGATTGAATTCTCTGATCCCCCAGCTTCTCAGATTGCCTTCTTGCTGCTGCTGTCTTGAGAACGTGGCACGCTTGTGGCTATCTCTATTCCCTCTTTCCCGTCAACCACAACTCTCGACCTCCGACAAATACGGTTCTCCATTTCCTTTTCTCAGCAGCAGCGTTGAAGATCTGACTTATTTCTTCTTTGATTGATAGCAGAAGCGAAACCTCCCGGCGCTGCAAGCATGTCAAAGGCCCCCTATCCATGGGGATGAAGCATACGCGTCTTTCAAGCTATCTTCGTTTGCGTCTTTACCAAGGTTCTTCGTGTGACTTGTGTACAGTGGGCGGCGCCGAGTGAGGCTCTGGTTATTTGAGTGGCTGGTTTGATTCGAGAAAGGTGCGCACGTGTATTATCATGGAATCATCCTTGAATGTTTACCGAAGACGCTTCCGTCTACAGAATTATCTTACCTACCCAAAGGCTTGTTCGAGTCGTGCGTTTCAAGCTCTGAACGAATTCTGGGGATGAAAATGAGGGCTTAGGACACACTGTCTTTTCTTCGATATAATCGGTGAGCCCAGCAATTTAAGCTACCTGGCTTTCTCTAACTCCTCGACGGCCCGTATAGGTTCGATGGCCGAAGACTTAACAGCTCAGTTTCGCCTCGAATCCGAAGCGCTTTGCCTTCCTGACAACTATTCTCACGTCTAAACTACACAACAACCCCCCTATAAGTCTCCACCCGGTCTCTACATGAATTTCGTGCCTGGACTGACTCCAAAGTCGCGGACCACTTAGGCTGTCAATTGCGAGGATACCCTGACACGGAGGACTTTGAGCGTTTGTCGACTACCGTCTATGTCGGTCCTTTTGTCACTTTCGTCCTCGTATCAATTTAGTTGACGCTCGAGTTGAACCTTGCGGCCTTACGATAATCTTGCGCGATGGGGGATGTGGCTATGGTGGGAGAGGGCGAGCTATCTGTTATCTAGGATACGGGTCATTTGATATACGTCTAGCGAATCATTACTGCAGCAAACATACGTGCACCGTTAAGCATTTCGTCCCGGTCACTATCAATTGATCAGAAAGCCTCGAACGACTTAGCGGAGAGCAAGCGTAATGGCATTCTGTAAATTATTTTATGATAACTGAATGGAATAGACGGCTTACAATTCCACTACCCAGGTAGAAAACATTCAAACCTTTAAAATACAACTGCCACCATGGCTACCACCGACCGCAGGTCAGAAATGAACAGGGCAAGATGACGAGGCCTTGGACTTTGTACGTCCATTCTTATCAAGTCTCGACGAATACTACCGTGGTTGAACAGAAAGATGCTCTTCCAGGATTTACTGTGATGCTATGTCGGCCACTAATACTTTGAGCGTGAGGTCAACGAGGCAAATAGGCGCAGGCACGTGTGGCAAACCCGTTCGTGGACTTCTTCGACCAGCACATCCGTACATCCACATCCCGTCAATGGCGCGCTAGGGGTTGGAGATATAGAAGGGCTATATTGATTGCGAGGTGCGGCTGTGACTGAGCAAACTGTTATTTGCATGTGTGAAGGAAGAAGAAATCATCGTGTGCGTGTCTTTTCTTTATCAAAAAGCTCTGTTCTGACGTTTGCCTTTCGTGTAGGTTTCAATTACTGCTATAGCCGCATTTGATGATCCTTTAACCCTTTTACTCTACGACCGCCACCACCGCTCATTGGATCGAGCCCCGAGGGTTGCGGCTGCACAGAAGAAGACTTCTGGCACCCATCTCATCTCGATTAACTCGTCGTAGTACCTAAAGTCCTCGATTTGTCGCGGGCACAATCCGGGTCATCAGTGTCTCCTGGAAGTAATATGGTCCTCGATCGTCTATTGTTAACTGCGTCATGAACTTCTCGGTTAGGGCACCCACACGTGCCTTCTGCATTCTTCTTCCTTCATCGTACTACTTGAACTGGGCTCTGCCAATGACCTAGTACATTCCTCAACATCTCTACCCGTATTTGCTTTAGCTCTCCAGGGCAACTCTGTCAATCGATGTCAGGATCTCTAAATGCTGCAATTGATAGCTCTGTTTGCTCTGCTCTTACCCTTCCCAGAATGACCACAGAGTCTCCTACCTTCAACACTCCGATATGTCACTTAGCCACAATGCTCTTATGCTCATACTCCTCTCCTAAAAATTGCTGACCGTAGTTAGATGTTGATGATGAGCCAGTATACTTGTCATCTTTAATGCAAACGCAGATTGACGTCAAACCCCATTGATGTTTCAATGCCATTCTGTATTGTTTTCATAAATGCGAAGTGCGCAAGAAACGTACAAAAGTGCTCCCATTATATTCCTGGACTGACTTGAGCATTGGTGAAATATTTTTGACATGTTAATATTATCAAATAAATGTCCGAACTTCAGGTTGAGCTCCAAATGATTACATGTATCTCTGATCCGCCTCTGAATAAGGTCTCTTTTTGTGATTGGTTTGGTTTGCCTTAGATGATAGGTCATACCGAAACATCTGCTCGTGTACTGCTATGTGAATTAATAAATGAGTGGCTATGTGCAAGAGTATGTGTGCTTAGATCATACCTGCTTGATTTGAAAACAACATCCGGTAACCCTTTGCCTGGTCTGCCCCCCTCCTGCCTGGCAACAAAGGGTCTCATCAGGAATTGTAAGAATTTACAATACCCTTTCTTGGCTTCTGGAGTGAGGCCGAAAAGAGCAAAGAATACCAGTGCTAAGAAAGGATTGATCCATTCATCCCAGTGCACTGAGACTCTATTCCACTTATCCATTGACCATGTAGTCTTTGAAGCGAGCACCGGTCCCCAATCTGAGTGAATGGCTGTCCATCCTTGATAGAAGTCGAACAGTGGGCCATCCTCACCGATATTGACGACCATACCCACGATAGCGATCGGTAGTATAATGAAAGAATCGAAACAACCGAGTGCGAACATACGGAAGAATTGACTTTGGTTAAGCTCCGCATTTAAGCTATCAAGGTGATCGCTCATTTCCCTGCGATGTCAGTAGAATGTATAGATGATTCGTGCTGTTCAATATGAGGTAAATCCCAGTTGTCATTCTTATAGCTGATGTAAATACTTACGTGCGTAGAATATGAGTGAAATGATTGGGAAAATTATGGTCCATGAATCGATCAGGATTATACTCAGTCCCGAGAAGACTTCTGCAACTACACATCCCAGCTGTTCAAGAATTCCATAACGGGCGCCTTGAACAACATAGTCTTTTCCCTACCGTTAGCATAGCTGTTGATGAAATTATAAAGATACTCACAGAGACCCGTGACACAGATAGGAGTTCCGACGCAGATTGCTAACTCCAGTCGTAGCTCCATACGCTTCTGTTGAGAAGGATGAATTAGGTTGAGACGAGAACAAACTAGGTAAACCACTTTCCTGTCGTCTGCTGACTATTACATTCTGCAGTCTAGTTATTTCATAGAGCCTTCGTGTGATGATAAATGAGCATGCCGGAATTCCTGTATTAGTGAGCATTGCAATATGTGATGCTTTGAGCCCAATTGTCAGATGTTCATACTACCACAGGAATATATTGGAGACTCACAGATATCGCACCACACCGGTGCCATATTGTTTGCTTCATTTAACCAAATAATGGTGTTAATTGCTTTAGTGAAACTGGCGAGGAACAACCATAGAGCAGAACCGTAGACGCCTGTGTTCCATGATCTATTAATCATATGGAATAGTGGGATAACGGCAAGAGCGCAAGCGATGAAGTTCGCTATGGGTACAAGGGGATACGTCGGGTCCATATTTCCGGGAAAGCAGACGCAGAAGTTTAAGTCGAATGCCACGACTGAAATGTAAGCAAGGAGAAACAAGAGGGCGGGGACCTGAGGATACTGAATCGGAAGCCATTTTATTCGCATAATTAGCGCGGAAGCACCACAATCTGTAGGCACATGGCCACATATATACGATAATGAAAGATGTAAAGGAACAGAAAGATGTGAGCGCCAAAGAGAGATGTTGGTTGTTCAGATCCTTGGTCATGTTTTCAAACAAAAAACCTCGGCTGATGGTGTATGAGCTCTTTAGCGCGTTCATTTCCAGTATCACCCGTTTCCTAGGAATAGGCGCAAGTAATTAAAGCACTCTCGTTACTGAGGTATCGAGGTGTACCTGCCATGCATACAATCAATCAGCGGTGCCAGAAGTGAAGTAGTGTGATGGGAACATACAAATTACATGATAACAGACCCACATCAGACGCCACTGGCAGTCGCACGAAGTGAGCCTCAGTTTGGGTTTTGTATACAGGTCGCCTACTACTAGTAGTAGTGATATCGCGAGGTCGGCTAAAACTTGTGGTTGCGGACATGCACTGATATACATTAAGCACTGAGCATCACTGATGCTGCATCGCCACCTACAGACCAAAAAGGAGCGCGCTAGATAGCATATGTGCTGCCATGAAGAGTAACCATCTTAGAAGTGTCGGGGATGAGAACGGTAAAATCTTTCTTTGAAGATGGTCAGCTGATTCGCATCCTTGGAGACATACGTTTCTACGAGACGTGTTGATACTCCGTCCTTGGATTCCTACCAAAGAGTCGCCAAACGATCGCTTAGTAAGATACGGATGGCGGGGGAGATAGCGTATAGGAAGGCGTCTCTTGTCACTCATATGTGACGGTAGATTTGTAGGATATCACCCGAGAAGTATCTCTTCCGCTGATTATGCGAGAGGTTTTAAAGGATTTGCAGTTGATTTAGAGGCTCTCCTGTTTTGCTTTTGCCCGCTTCATTTTGCATCTACTATCCGAAATCATTCAGCTTAAATTAAATCATCATAGTACGAATAGCTTACTACTTTGAAGTTTGAACGCCCTGAATGAGCATGTGCATGTGCATCTTAGTGACAACGCATCACAATCACAGTCATACGTGCTTAGCGATATCGTTCCACTTGGAGTGATGTCCAGATCTGAACAAGTGGGATGAAAATATACGGTGTTTTGTTCTCTTCTTCTTAAATTAGCAGAGTAGAATAGCATGTCGAAAGTTTGTCCAAAACAAAATCAGGAATTCGAGATGGATTGTATAATCCCGGATCTCAGCCGTTCTTCCGTGACTAGTCTTTCTTGCCGTACAGTTCCCAGGCGTATCCAGAGTTCTTAAGCACAATATGCGAATTGTGGATGCAAACGAGCTCAGGAGCTGGCTCTTGCCAGTGGTAGTCGGAGAAGAGTGAGTGTCCCGCGACTCGGATATTCTCGGAGTCCGTCCGGGAGTCACAAGTCACCGTTTTAAGTGTCTGACGTAATTGGCTTCTTCTTCTTAGCCGAGCATCTCCGGAGCGACGTTCGACGATGAACGACGACGACAACAAGGCGGACCTGACCAACATATCGAGGCTTATGACATCGATGTCTCTTTAGATTGAGGTAGGATTCCTACTCCTTCGCTAGCAAAAAACGCTCAAAAAATCATTTGTTTCCCAAAACCAGCTTGCAGGCCGGACCGTCATGGCCCATGGGCAGACATCTGATAGAAGGCGGCCGACATTTCGGATTTGGTACGCTCATTCTCCTCGAGTGCTGCTTGAGCTCATGATGGCTGACACGAGAAGCCATACCCTCCTTCTTTTATTGCTCTACCAGTCTTGTGCTTGTTTGTAAAACGGCCAAACAGACTTGCTCACGCAGCGAATGTTATTGTACCCTGGACTTCGTCAATACGTACCTCCGTACCACCCTCAACTCGTCTACCCGTAGACAGTGCGCGCGAAGAGAAAGAAGATGATCGGAGTTCAAGTTACCGTGACATGAATTGCCTTATTTCAAGTTTCAAGTTCCTCCTTAATCACTGCCAGCGTTGAGGTTGCGACGACGACAAAAATACAAACGCACGACGTGCGCCTCCGTCAGGAAAAGAGCATGCAGATGATCATTGCGCTCTATAGCTGGAGACTACCTCCCAGCCATTGCCGCAGCTGGGCACGGGTCAATCAAATCGCTATCGTACGTTCATTACCGTTAAGTCTCGTCGTACAATATCATGGTTGACACGAGAAATCATTGTAACTCGTTCTAGTTCTGAAAGTGGTACTACATCGTCCTGAAGCCCCGAACGCGACCCGAGCAAGACTGCTCGCGGATATCGCTGTCCTGCACGGCTTGTACTTCCTGAATTCGTATGTGGCGGACTCGGAGACGAAAATGGAGCAGAGAGGATGTACTGAAAATGCGTGAGCTGTTGTATGGAAGAGGGAATCTGTTGCAGGGAGGAGGGAATCATATTGTGCTTGTCTTCTCTATCTTGAACTACAATGTCTGATCGCGCCGGCTTCTTATATAGGCTTGCTGTGGCTGTTGCTTCTATGGCAACTTATCATACTTCTGTCTGTCTCTTGTCTCTTTTACCCGAAGACCATAAAGCCTCGAAATCTGAGTCCCAGGTCCGTCGAAATCGTTGTCCAGGCAACCCTTCTTCGGCTCTTACCCTATTTTTCACCCAGATATCTGACGTCGGCATACCAAACATACAGACTGTCGTGATGCGGTGAAATGGGTCTCTTGATGATAGCAAAACCAAACTTTCCGTCTCGCAAGCAACTAACCCATGTGCGCTTGCGTCCTTAGAGTTGCAGCGGGTACATGCTTCGCCTTTCTTCGTGTCTTCGCTGGAGATATCTCGTACACACGACCCTTACTTGTGGCACGGTGTGGAGTGAGGCGACGGTTTACCTGGGCGGCTTAGGCTTTACTTATAATTAGCGTGTACGTGGTTTCACCTTAGAACCATTTTCGGAGGCTCACTGAAGACGCTTCTACACATAGCATCAAATTGCAATTTCAGGGGCAAGTTTGTGTCTGAAACAGCTGGCAGAGCGTTGGGTATAAAAACGATGACTCGAAGTGTTGTTAATTAACTTCCTCTAACTGGCTCTGGACCTTGACATACTTACTCCTCTACTTGCGCTACCAGGACTGCCTGTGGTGCTTCGTCGGCCTGAAATAACATGCTTTTACTGCGACATCTTTCCCGAGAACACCCACGGATTGTCGTGCCTTCAGTCCTCCAATTTTCAGCTTCGACGTCGACATGTCCCTTTGCCACAATGTTCTTGTGCTCATGTTGCCACCGTCAAAAGCCACTGCCCGTCTTTGGATGTTCATGGTGCACTATAATCCTTCCCATAGTAAAACAAACACTGTTCGACATCGAGCAATTTGATGCTTTAATCCTCCTGCGATGTTCTCCTGTTTGCAAATGCGTAGTGCTCCAGCTTTGCAGAATGGCGTTCAACTCATGTTTGCGGACAGGCTTGAGCTCCCGGTAAATACTTTCTATATGTTAACAATATTATCAAACCCCGGTCATGATCCGAATAAATACATGTATCTCTGATCTCCGCCTCGCAATAAGGTCTCTGCGTGTGAACTGTCCGGCTCGTCTTGGATGGTAATTCATACCGAAACATCTGCTCCAGGACTGCTATATCATAGAATAATAAAAAAGTGTCTACGTGCAGAGAGTATGCTTAAACCATACCTGCTTGAAATGTTTGACGTGACAGTTGCGTCAGTTCCTCTTCCACTTTTGAAGACAACAGCCGGCAACCCTTCCTCTGTACTGTCCCCCTCCAGCCTGGCACCGAAATGTCTCGTTAGGAAACGGAAGAACTTACGATACCATTTCCTGGCTTCTGGAGTGAGGCCGAAAAGAGCAAAGAATACCAATGCCAGGAAAGGATTGATCCATTCATCCCAGTGCACTGAAAATACACTGATCCTACTTGTCGACCATTCATTCTTCGGAAGGAGTAGCGGTTCCCAACCCGAGTGAACGAACGTCCATCCTTGATAGAAACCGAACAATGGGCCTTCGTCGTTAACAATATTGGCGACCAAATTCGTGACAGTGATCGGTAGTGTAATGAAGGAATCGAAACAACCAAGTGTGAACATCCGAAGGAATTGACTTTGGTTAAGCTCTGCATCCAAGCTATCAAGGTGATCGCTCATTTCTCTGCGATGTCGGTAGAGTGTATAGATGATTCGTGCTGTTGTATAGGCGGTAAATCCCAGCAGTCACTCTTATACATAGATGATGTGATTACTTACGTGCATAAAATACAAGAGAAATGGATGGGAAGATTATTGACCATGAATCGATCAGAATTATACTCAGTCCTGAAAAATCTTCTGCATAGACACATCCCAGCTCTTGTAGAACTTCATAACGGGCTCCTTGGACAATATAGTCTTTTCTTCGCAGTTAGAATACCAGTTAATAAGTTTAGCATGCTACTAACAGAGACTTGCGGCCCTAATAGGTATTCCAACACAGATAGTTAATTCTAATAATAGTTCCATGCACCTCTGTATATTCAAGTAAATATTCAACTTCAGATGAGGCAATAGGAAAAGCTACTTCCCTGTCGCCTGCTGACTATTGAAGCTTGCAGTCTTGTAATCTTATAGAGCTTCCGTGTGATTATAAATGAGCATGCCGGAAGTCCGACATTAGTGAGCACTACAATATGTGATGCTTTGAGCTCAGCCGTCAGTTGCTTGTAGTACCGCAGGACTATGTTGGAGACTTACAGATATCGCACCACACCGGCGCCCTATCATTTGCGTCATTTGACCAGACAATGGTGTTTATTGCAATAGTGAGACTGATAAGGAACAGCCATAGGGCAAAAACGTAGACGCCCGTATTCCATGACCTATTAACCATATGGAATAGTGGAGCAACGGCAAGAGCGCAAGCGATGAAGTTCGCTATAGGTACAAGGGGGTATGTCGGGTCCATTGTTCCAATAAATTCGACGCAGCAGTAGGGGCGAACGTGCCACTGCGAACGTGAGGCGAAGTATAGGGAAAGCAAGTAGGGATGGATAGGCCACTCGGGGGATCTTGCCCTTTTTATTGTAATACCGGCGATGGTGCAGAAGTACTGCATATCAAGGCGACACAAGGGCTCAACCAGAACATACAGATGGTTAGATATCAAACGATGCAGATCTCAGATTGAGGATCCGTAGCACACAGTGATTTCCACATTGTATTGAATCTTTCAAAGCGAATAGTCGGTTGATGGATTATCCTGATTCGGAGTTCTGCTAAGCTCCAATAAGAGGGACCATATTGAACCTACGAGACAAAATTTAGAATTCTGGCTATAATTACTAAAGAGGATGATGACACTTAAGAGCATGTTATAGGTGAATGTTTAATAACAGCCAACTCAGAAGCTTTGGTAAACTATAAACCATACGATGAGCGTTTATGAAATGTCCCCGCCGTCGGATATTCTATGGGTAGATCGGCTCAGTTCGTTGCAGTGTTTTCATGTATGGACCTTGCTAAAGATTATTTAAGGCATTGAAACGCCTGGTCCGGTATGTGCTAATATACACTGGAGTATTCGATGCTTCTGTCGGAGGCGATGCTTGTTCTCAGATGGATTCACCTAGAGGACATTAGAGCTTACATTCAAAAATTGCAGTGTAATGAAAAGATGAAGCTGTATATTCTAATGATGAACGTCTCCCATCTTTCTTTCTCGAGGATCTTGGAGATCTGCTTCTTTACTTGTGTCACGTTGAAGGGCTCGTTGAGATTATGTTGGGTATGAGGTTTTAGCGAATTTATACATTGCGACGGTGGCCCAACGTGGAGAAAGATGGTTGCGCTCGAAGTTACAGAAGGGTCTCAGTTGCAGTTGTAGTGGAGCTGGATGGAACGGTATCAATAGATGGAGCTGCAAATCTGCAGTTAATGCAATGTGATTGCCGGTGAGCCTCGAATTGAGCGTAGTCGTAGGTCGTGGGAGATGGTACGATTGCGCCTAAAGATGGTTTTACCGAAGATTAGTGTCAAAGAATCAGGAATTCAGTACCGGGTAGAGCATCTCAGTACTCTTTCTGACTGTTGTAGAGGCGTCTTCTGATGATGATAAGTGATTGAGTTAAGTGAATCCTGCAGTTACTGTGACGGTATCTGATATTGATGAATGCTACTGGCTCACCGGATCTCTCGGTACACAGATCAAAGCTATAACAGAAGAAGGCATGGAATTGTGGTAACGAAGGCCTTCATGCGATGACTTTCAGTGAGGGTTGTGATAGATGATTCATTCTCCGTCAGCCAGACAGAGTCAAGACTGAGAAAGGGAACCGAAAGACAAAACTCGAAGGTGAAGGGAGAAGAAAAAGGTGATCGGCAAATTAGGAATAATTTCCCACGTTCATGTTGGCACGATAATTCAGACCCAGTGCCCTCTGATGGGAGTAAGGGAATTGTTGTTCAAGAACTTCGTTCGAGCAACGAACCACTACTTGTTCCGAAGTGCAAGAGTGCAAGGCAGCCATCAAAGAGGACAACACCGGCATACCAATACTGAAGATTGTTGTATCTTTCTTGGTCCCATATGGACGAAACCTGTCCCAAGAGATCATTATTCGATGCAATTACTGGTCATGTAGGTTCATTCCTAACATGTTTTTTCGAACCTGATTATGGCTAACACGGGAAACCCTTGATGCTTTCATGGCTCATCCTAGTGTGGCTCGGGCGTGAAGTAAACCTGCTGTTGGATATCGTCGTCTAGTATCACCGTCCATCCTCAACTCGTCCATGACGCTTTCGGAGGCGAAGGCGTGGAAGGAGTGCTCTTGGTGCAAGCTTGGAGCGGAGGGTGCACCGAAGATGTGTGGCTAGGAGGAAGGAGTCAACTTGTGTGTGTCTTTTCTATCTTGGATTGCATTGTCTAATCTCCCACTTCTCAGACAGCCTTCCTGCTGCTATTCGTCATCCGACTTGCTTCTTTTCTTCTTACTCTATATCTCACCAAAGTGTTTACGTCGGCTTGTTGAACACACGCACAATCCGGATGCGGTGACCCGGTCGCGGCGTTCTCGAGTTGGTCTTGTTGAGGTTTCGGGAGTCAGCGTAGGCAACCAGTACCTTTCCTTCCTTCACAAGGTTGGTATTCAACCGGCCCATCCTTCTATCAGCAGTATGATCTCCCCCTCCTCTTTTCACCTGTTGCGTCCATGGAGATGAAGAATAGGAATCATTTGGCATATCATTACTCGCTTTGTTGCGTGGATATTTTGCACAGTGGACGGCAAGAAGTGAGGTCTTGGTTATCTGAATGGCTGGTTCTATCCTGGAAAGGTATGTTCTTGTTTTGTCTAGGATACCGTCCTTGAAAGTTGACCGAAGACGCTTTGTCTACAGGATCATCTTGCCTTCAAAAAGGCATGTCCGAGGTGGGAGCTTCAGGCTCTGAAGGATTGTTGGGAATGACAGTGAGAACTAAGGAAACTGCATCTCCGATTTGATATCGTCGGTGAACCCAGTGTTCTAAGCTATCTGGCTTCTTCTAACGCCTCGATGGCCCGTGTTAGTCCAGTGCCCGAAAACTCAGCAGGTACGAATACGAAACCTTTGCCTTCTTGATATCGTTTCTCACATCGAAACTAACCCTTCATTCATTCACCGGCAAAGTTTCCATCCGGCCTCCACATCCGCCTCCTATCTAGATGACGGCAAAGTCTCGCCCTACTCACGCCATCGACTGTGAGGAAGTTCCAAATCGGAGGACTCTGGTTGACCGAGCAATTGATCGTCCGCTTTGGTCAGCTTCGCGTTCGATCTAGCTGACGCTCGGGTTGAAATTTGCGGCTTTATTTTTTCGCAAAGAAGGATGTGGCTATGGTGGGAGAGGGCGAGTTATCTGTTATCTGGGACGCGGGCCTTTTGACATACGTGTAGCGAATCATTACTGCCGTAAGCATACGTTCACCGGTTAGCATTTCTCCTCGATAATCACTCTTTGATTAGAAAGCCTCAAACGACTTTGCGGGAAGCATGCGCAATGGTATTCTGTGAATTATTTCATATAATTGAATGAAGTAGACGATTTATACTTGCTCTGCCCCGGTGGAAAGCTTCCGAACCTTTAGAGTCGAACTACTACAATGGCTACGTGGACCACGAGTCAGAATCAACTAGGTCAAGATGACGAGGCCTTGGACTTCGAACGTCCGTTCTCATAATGTGTCGACGGATATTATCGTGGCTGAACAGACGATATTTGTTCTGCAAGGACTGCTACATCGGCCACAAAGACCTCGAGCGCGAAGATGAATAGGCGCAGACGCGTGTGGTTAACCCGCCTATACTCATTTCGTCGATGGCGCGCTGGGAGTTGAAGATACAGAAGGGCCGCATCGATTGTGGGGTCTGGCTGTGGCTGAGCTGAGCTATTGTTGGCGTATGGAAAGGAGGAAGAAACCAACATGTGTGTCTTTTCTGTATCAAAAAGCTCTGTTCTGACTCGTGCAAGCCTCAATTGCTTCCATTGCCGCATATGATGATTCTTAATTCCTTTTACCCCATAACCGTGATCACAACTCATTTAATCGTGCCCCGAGCGTCGAGGCCGTACAGACGAAGTGTTCTGACACTTATCTCATCTTGATTAACTCGTTGTATCTACAGTCCCCGATCCGTCGCGGGCACAGTCCGGGCTAAACAATGACTCCTGTAATTAATACGACTCCCGATTGTCTATCTTTAATCGCGTCATGACCTTCTGGGTCAGGACACAGAGGCAGTCGTCTTTGATACAAACATTGGTCGTCGACCCTTTAATACTCCAATGTCGCTCTGTAATGTTATCATTTTTATCAAATGCGTAGTTCTCAAGCTTCTTAAAATGGTGCTCCCGTCCTTCCTGGACTGACTTGAGCTTTGTGTAATTACTTTCGATATGTTAATAGCATTATCAAATCAAATGCTAAACAGTCCGAGTGATTACTTCTATCTCTGATCGCCGCCTCGCAATACATTTCTTGTCTGTGAGCTGTCCTGTGTGTCTTGGATGATAATTCATACCGAAACATCTGCTCGAGGACTGTTATATAATATAATATATAAGTGTTTGCGTGCAGAGAGTATGCTAAAGCCATACCTGCTTGAAATGTCTGATGCAACAGTCGCGTTGGTACCTCTCCCACTCTTGAAAGCAACTTCCGGCAACTCCTCCTTCGTACTGTCACCCTGCTTGACACCAGAAGGTCTCCTCAGGAAACGGAAGACTTCACGATACCCTTTTCTGGCTTCTGGAGTAAGGCCGAAAAGAGCGAAGAATACCAATGCCAAGAAAGGAGTTATCCATTCCTCCCAGTGCACTAAGAATGCAATACTCTTCTTCGTTGACCATACACTCCTTGGTATAAGCATTGGTTTCCAGTCTGAGTGAATGAACTTCCATCCTTGATAGAATTTAAACAGTGGGCTACCGATAGCGATATTGCCGACCAGATTCGTGATAGAGATCGGTAATGTGATGAAAGAATCGAAACAGCCGAGTGCGAACATCCGAAAGAATTGACTTTGGTTAAGCTCCGCATTAAAGCTATCAAGGTGATCGTTCATTTCTCTGCGATGTCGGTAGAATGTGTAGATAATTCGTGCTGTTCATTAGGAGGTAAATCCTAGTAGTCATTCTCATAGTCGATGTAATTACTTACGTGCGTAGAATATGAGTGAAATAAATGGGAAGATCACGGGCCATGAACCAAGCAGGATTATGTTCAGTCCTGACATGTCTTCTGCAAGTACACACCCCACGTCCTCGAGAATTTTATAACGGGAGACTTGAAAAATGTAGTCTTTCCAACATAATTAGAATAGGTGCTGTTGAATTTGAAACGTTACTCACATACACTTACGGCTCCAATAGGTAACCCGACGCATATTGCTAATTCTAATAGTAGTTCCATACGCCTCTGTAAAGTTACAAGTAAATATTCAACTTCAGATGAGGCAATAAGAAAAGCTACTTTCCTGTCGCCTGCTGACCATTGCAACATGCATTCTTGTAATCTTATAGAGCTTCCGTGTGATAATGAACGAGCATGCCGGAACTCCGGTATTAGCGACTACAACAATATGTGATGCTTTGAGCCCAATTGTCAGCTGTTTGTAGTACCGCAGGACTTTGATGGAGTCTTACTGATATCACACCACAACGGTGCTCTATCTTTTGCATCGCTCGACCAGATAATGGTGTTGAGAGCCATAGAGAAACTGGCGAGGAACAACCATAAAGCAAAGACTAAGACGCCTGTGTTCCATGATCTAGTAACCATATGGAATAGCGGAATGACAGCTAGAGCGCAAGCGATGAAGTTCGCTATGGGAACGAGCGGATATGTTGGGTCCATTATTCCAAACAGCGTCGAGGGCGGATCCTCCTCTGAACTGCGGAGTAAAGGGAGAGCACGACGATATCGAGACGCCGTATAGACTATTTAAACAATTGAAAGATCAACACTCCCAAGTCAAGGAGACATACGTACTCAGCTTGAGTACGTATATGTACGGAGTATCAGACCGAACATGTTAGAATTAGCTGAACGCGGCATATGTTTACGCTTATCGGAATAGAGAACATTCAAATCAGTTTCATCACGCTCAAAAACCAGTATGTATGGAGCAGAGATGCGGAAGGAATGGAACCGAAAGGCGGTTGCTTATTTTAACCAACGGCCAACCTTTGAAAAGACCATGAAGCGTACCTGTCGACATTCCGGATTCCGGTGTTCTTCGCCAAGAACTGAATATTCTTATAAATTTCTTCAAGGCTTGTTATGCAATCTTTATGCAACACGCGAGATAGGCCTACTAGTAGTAGAGAACGAAAAAAGCATCTTGGATTTCGGGAGAGTCGAAAATAGTACTTTTGTATAGCTGGTTGACTGGAGGCGTCTCTCCCCGGAGGTGCAACCGCTTTTGGGATTGATGCACAGTAGTTGACATCTTCAGTGCGTCAAATGAAGTCGGGCATAAATTTTAAGGCCGTGCGTGAAAGATCAATGCTTCTTGGTCGAGATCTATCTGTTAAATGGAGTAAAGTTGACCTGATTGATGAGCGATACAGTGCCACAGTATCACTGCCGCCTTCCTTGCGATTGCTTTCTGCAAGATTTCGAGTCAGATGCATTTATGAATCTTCCGACTGCGGTTCTAGCTTACAGCATGGAGGAGGAAGCGCTCGAAGATGATGATGAGTCGGAGAAGAGAAGAGCTGGTCTAGCCTCGTGACCAGGCCAGGCTACTTTTTAGTAGCCGGCCTGGTTTTTAACGTAAAAAATAAAGCCGCCGCCAGGGGAGTTTGAAATTGATACAAATGTAGTAGTGAAATGTACGGTATACTAAAGATCCAAAAATAAACTGACCTTCAATCGGCTTGCCCTGAGGTGTGCGTCACACAAGCTAAATAGAGAGCACCAGCGCTACGTGAGCGTTCGTAGCAAACATTGTCTAAGTAATGTAATGCACAACTTTGGGAGTTATCAGGTGCACAGGATCTATTCTACGAATCATTATTTACCGTTTACCGCATTTCCAATGTCTCCAAGTCGGAACGAATGTATTAAGTGAAGCTACGTGAAGTGCCTATTACTGTACTTGTGACTTTCACGTCACGCTGACGACATATAAAGTTTATATTGAATCGGGCCACTACATTAACATGGGTTTACTACTACATTTGTATTAATTTCGAACTCCCCTGGCGGCGGCTTTAATTTTTACGTTAAAAACCAGACCGCTACGCCTCGCAAGCTCGGCTTGCCTTATAAGAAAGTAGCGGTCTAGTTCAGTCTCCTACCCAAACCCTCCTACTGTTCGGAAGAGGAGACTGCGGTTTAGTTACGAGACTAGAGCCGGTCACTGCCAGTGTTTACTTGAACTTTAAATTGCCTTTCTTGGACTTCAAGTTCTGACATAAACTGGCACTGCTGGCTGCGACTGGCAGCCGTGCCACTCGGACTCGGAGTGCCATTTCAAGCTACTTCTGTACGCCTCCGTCAGGGGAAAAAACATGCAGAGAAACATTACACTTTATATCCGGAGACCACCTCAACAGCCATGGCAGCTGTTCAGCACAGGTCAATCAAGATCGCCATGGTACGTTCATTCCCAATGAGTTTCGTTGTACCTTATCGCAGCTGACACGAGAAATCCTTGTAACTTGTTCTAGCTCTGACTGTGGTACTGCATCGTCCTAAAGAACGCCAAGCGTTACCCAAGCAAATATACTGATGGACATCTTCATCCAATACGGTATGCACTTTCCCAACTTGTGCATTGCGGGCTCGGGGACAAAAATGGAGTGGGAAGGATGCATTGAAAATGCGTGAGCTGTTGCATGGAAGAGGGAATCAAACTGTGCGTGCCTTCCCTATCTTGGACTGCAATGTCTGATTGCGCCTACTTCTTATATAGGCTCTATGGCTACTTATCACGGCTCAAGTGCTGACTCGTCTCTTTTACCCGAAAACGCCAATACCTCGAAATCGGAGTTCCAGATCCGTCGAACTTCAGCAAAGTCTTACCATATATTTCATTTAGATATTTAACGTCTGCATTTCAAACATAGAAACTCTCATAATGGAATGGGTCTCTGCGTTCTTGAGTCGGTGTGTTGGAGTTTTGAGGGTTGGCGCCAGGTGTCTTTCCTCCTTGCGCTAAATAGGGGTCAATGTACACAATGGATATTCTATCAATCAGTACGTCCTCCTTTCCCTCTGTCTTGTTTTGCAGTCTTGAAGGTCTGATGGTCACTGTCTCTCTCTCCCTTAACGATAGCAAAACCAAACCTTCCGCCCCAGAAGCAACTACGCCTTGGTTGCTTGCATCCTTGGAGATGCAGCGGGTGCATGCTTCACCTCTCCTCGTGCGTGTCTTTGTCGGTAACTCTATCGTGACGGATGGTGCTTCATCGGCCTGAATGAAGAATGTAAGCGTGATGTCGTCTAGGTGCAGTCGCGTGTGGCTAATCTACTTGTGTACTTCGTCATCTAGTACAACACATACACCCTCGACCCCTCGATAGCTTGTTAGGAGATGATTATTCAGAAAGACGAGATCGACAGAGAGGTGCGGCTGTGGCTGAACGAGTTGTCGGCACATGGAAAGGGTGAAGGAACCAACTTATACAGTATGGGTCTTTTCTACCTTGAAATCCTTTCTTTTAACGTTTGATTCTTGTTTAAAGTAATTGCTGACATGGCCGCTTTCTATACGTTCGATAACCCGCCATCGTTTTGCCTACCAACCACAACTACCCTCCCTAAGATCAAGCCACGGGCGTCGAGGCCGTACGGCCGAAGTCTTCGGGCACCCATTTCATCTCAGTGAACTTGTCTTACCTACGGTCCTCGATTCGTCGGAGGCACTGTGTAATTTACCAGTATTTCTACACGGACCACGACTTTCGATTGTCTGCCAGTTATCGCGTCATGCCCTTCTGGGTCAGGGCACCGATGCGTATCTCCTGCGATCTTCCTTCACGGAACTACCTAACTGGACTCTTACGGCGCACGAGTGCGAACTCCGATATCGCCTCCCGCACTTGCTTCAACAATCCAGGGCAGCTTTTACATTCAATGTGAAGTTCTCTCATTGCTGTGATTGATAGTCCGTCATACTGTACAAGCATTTACCATGACATCTTTCCCGAGAACGCTCGCAGATCTTCGTGCCTACAGTTTTTCAACTCTTAGCCTCGGCGAAGCAAGGATCTCCAATTTCCACCGCCAAGCTCTTACGCCGTGTAAACTCCTTACAGATTGTCAACCCGTCGTTGTTGGCCGATGGTGCGCCTAGTTCTGTTGTCTTTAATACAAACGCTGGTTGACAATGAACCCTTCGAAGCTCCAATGCCGCTCTGTTATGCTCTTGTGTCTACAAGTGCGTGTTGCTCCAGCTTCATAGAACGGTTCTCCTGTAATCGTTACGGGCTCCCTTAAGCTTTCGGTAAACATTTTCCGATATGTCGATTGAATTATCAAATGAAAGGACAAAAAATTCATGATCCAAATAATGACATAACCTCCGCCTCTCAATAAGGTTTCCGGCCGCGCTGGTAGGTCCATCTTGGATTGTAACTCATGCCAAGACATCTGCTTGAGAACTGTAATGTGACTTCAAATGAGAATTGCTTGCGAGAAAGTAGTATGCTTAAATTATACCTTCTTGAAATGTTCGATGTGACAGTTGTGTTTGTTCCTCTTCCACTTTTGAAAACAACATTTGGTAACTCTTCCTTCGTTCTATCCACCTGCCTGGCACCAAAGGGTCTCCTTAGGAAACGGAAGAGTTTAAGGTACCCTTTCCTGGCTTCTGGAGTGAGGCCGAACAGAGCGAAGAATATCAATGCCAAGAATGGATTGATCCATTCATCCCAGTGCACTGTGAATACACTCGACTTTGATGTTGACCATATACTCTTTGGAATGAGCAACGGTTCCCAATCTGAGTGAACGAACGTCCATCCTTGATAGAAATCGATTTCTGAGCCAGCTTCAACGATATTTGCAACCAGATTCGTGATAGAGATCGGTAGTGTTATGAAAGCATCGAAACAACCGAGTGCGAACATCCGAAAGAATTGACCTTGGTTCAACTCCACATTAAAGCTATCAAGGTGATCGCTCATTTCTCTGCGATGTCGGTAGAATGTATAGATGATTCGTGCTGCTCAATTGGTGGTAAACCTCGGCAGTCAATGTTATGAATGATTTAATTACTTACGTGCATAAAATACGAGTGAAATGAATGGGAACATTATGGTCCATGAATCGATCAAGATCACGCTCAATCCCGAGGGATCTTCTGCATTGCCACATCCGAGCTCCTCATAAATCTCATAACGGGCGCCTTGAAAAATATAGTCTTTTTCCATAGTTAGAATAGGGGGTTATTAAAGTTAGAAAAATACTTGCAGAGGCTTGCGACTCCGATAGGTATCCCGACACAGATAGCTAGCTCCAATTGCAGCTCTATACGCCTCTGTTAATTGGAATAAATCAGGCCGAGACAAGAATAGATTATGGAAAGCACTACCCTGTCGCCTGCTGACCATCGCAGCCTGCAGTCTTGTGATCTTATAGAGCCTTCGAGTGATAACAAACGAACATGCAGGGATTCCGGTAGTAACAAGTAAGTCTAGATGTGATGCTTTCAACTAGGGTTTCAGTTGTCCATGATACCACTGGACATTGCTGGAGACTCACAGATATCGCACCACACCGGTGCCCTATCCTTCGCATCATTTGACCAGATAATGGTGTTAATTGCAAAATTGAAGTTGATAAGGAACAACCATAAAGCAAAGACGAAGACGCCCGTGTTCCATGATCTATTAAACATATTGAATAGTGGGATAACAGCAAAAGCGCAAGCGATGAAGTTCGCTATGGGAACGAGTGGATATGTCGGGTCCATTATTCCTCTAATCAAGTCGAGAATGAAGTTAAGGGCGAGAGCTCCACTGAGCTGAAAGCGATGGAAGCGAATGGGATGTCAGGTATCAAAGAGCTTGTTGAATCGGAAGTCATTTTAATCGAAAAAGTAGCGCCGAAGCACCGCAAACTATAGAAAATAAAAAAATATAAGGAACCAATTATCCGCAAGCTCCAAAGAGAGCTGAAGGCTGGTTAGATCCTTGATTACGCTTTTGAAAGCGGAAGCCATAGTTGACAATGGATGAGCGCTCCAGCGTGTCAGTTCTCGGTATTACGAAGCTGCCATGGAAACATTGTATTATTACTTACAGGACAATGACAGCCTCTCGTTACTGAGACTGTAGGACGTACTTGCCATACGTTAGATTATCGGCAGCTATCTGTGTAGACAAATACAAATGTTACTGCCAGGCCCTTCAGAATCCAGATAAGATGGCGTTTCTTATCATGCATATTGCGAAAGATGTAGGGAACAGACCTGGATAACGACGAGAAGTAGCTATCAAAGGCATATAGACACCACTGACTGTAGTGCGCAACGTTAAGATAATCATTGCTCAAATAATTCATGGATCTAGATGGGAAGGGTATTAGTAGAGATAGAGAGGGAAGTAGAGTGAGATAGGATCTTACCGACTGCATTACAGGAAAGTTATATCAGAGTCTCAGCTCAGCGAATGTGCGGCGAACATCAGTTTGTTGGCTTTAAGCGCTGCGGTGCTTATAGCACCGAGCACCACAGTTTCAGCATCACTACGCATAGGTCACGAAGAGCGCGGTAGGGAGCGAATGTATCAGTGTGGAAGGCAAACACAGATTCGTCACAGATGAGGGCGGTGTGATATTTCTTCAAAGTCGTACATGTGATTCGCGCCCTGGTAGTGCAGTCCGTCTACGAGATGTGTTGACAGTCCATCCTCGGTTTCAAACGAAAGCAGCCTTTCGATGGCTTAGAGAAGCACGGTATGCAGGGGAAAGAAGGTGAAGTTTCAAAAGAGGTCCGAGTCTGTTCTGTTGGCAACATAGCCTCGTGACCAGGCCAGGCTACTCTTTAATAAGGCAAGCCGAGCTTGCGAGGCGTAGCCGGCCTGGTTTTTAACGTAGAAATTAAAGCCGCCGCCAGGGGAGTTTGAAATTAATACAAATGTAGTAGTGATATGTACGGTATCCTACGAATCTAAAAATAAGGCAATGGGTTTGTAATGCAAACCTAATCTCTGATCAGCTTACCCTGAAGTGTGCGTCACGCAAGCTAAATAGAGAATACCTGCGCTACGTGAGCGCTTTTGCGCATACGTAGCAAACGTCGTCTAAGTAAAATAATGCACGGCTTTGGGGACCATCAACTGCACAGGAACTATTTTTTGAAGTATTATACACCATTATCTGTATTTTCAACACTCGTGTGGCACGGAGATGTGTCTCCAAGTCGTCAAGTGAAGCTATTCGCGAAGTGCCTATTATTTGTGACTCTTATGTCACGCAAATGGCATATATAGTTTATATTGAATCGGGCCGCTACATTAACATGGGTTCACTACTACATTTGTATTAATTTCGAACTCCCCTGGCGGCGGCTGTAACTTTTACGTTAAAAACCAGACCGCTACGCCTCGCAAGCTCGGCTTGCCTTATAAGAAAGTAGCGGTCTGGTTACGAGACTATTGGCAACACAACTCTCACGCAAAATTCAAGTTGCTTTTTCCGGATATTATTACCACTGTAGTACTTACTAATACAGTATTACGAAAAGGTGATTTCAACACTAGAGATGCAAGCACACGCTCTTTCCAACTCACCATGACCTGCTTTTAGTATCCACTATTCTTTGCCTTCTTGTGATGATCATTTCGATCTTTCCGCAGGGTGAGCGGTACAATCAGAAGCACTGGTTGCCGAAAGCCAGGATGTATGCGGTGCTACATCTTGCATCCCGAATACTTGATCTTGCTTCATGATGATGTTTCAATGTGATCTTCGTCGCTCTTCTATCACATCATAGCATGACGAGGATAATGATGATGTGATATCTCCATTTCTACTGCTACAACATATTATGAGTGGTATCTACCTATCTTCTGGAACCAACGATGCCAAGCGCGCACAAGGTGTCAGCTAGTCCTGTCGGGACTACATGCGCTTAGATATCTGCGAAGGATAGATACATAATCAAGTCAGCCAAGGTAAACTCCAGAGATAAAATGTTATCTACCCTGTTCTGATGGAACTCCGGAAGGCATGGTGGGAACGGCATGATATGAGAGGGAAGCACGAAGCTGAATCTTCGCGTGAGAGGGCTCGAGGTCAGACTACGACTGCGTTTCAAACAGCAAGCATGCTTGTAATCCATCGGCTACTAACGGCGGTTGGCGGACCGAGAAAAAGAAAGCGAGTCAGTAGCTTGATGGATGATCATCGAGTGCTCGCTTTCTTTCCCAGCGCCACGGAAGCTTCAACAGGCGGAATGGTGTTAGTCAGTGCTCCGTCTCCATTGAAACTCGTAAGTTTTCGCAGTACTGATAGCGCCAATGACGATAGGGTGACATGGAGAAGGTGGGAGTTGAAGGCACGCATCCAGGGAGACAAAGATGTGATAACCGGATGTCAGTCACGCAGTTGAGGACTTTCGACTTCAACCCGCGATTCAACCCGCGAACACGGATGTTGACAACAGTGTCCTTGCATGTGGTACTGCCAGTCGACGTTGGCGCGGAGAGATCGGTCGTAGACTGTACTACTCTTCGTGCAAATATTGAGAACTGAGAATGAACATTGACCGGTTGGCGAGCATTCAGATAGATGTACGGCAGTGCGTAGCTTTCCTCCTAGCAAATTGCAAGACGACCATATTGTTACTGCCCATCACCATTGGAGGCCAGACCCAACGACTCTGCTGCTGAATGAGGTTATACTTCATCAACAACATTGAGTCTCAAAGCTCAAGCTCAAGATGCTGTAGTGGCGGTTGTCGGATGGAATGAAGGAAGGAATATCGCAGGCATGCCAAGCGGCCACAGTGGCATCAACATGGAGCCTACATCAGAAGTTGTCACCAAGACGAAGCAGCCCAAATTAAAGAGGCACGTACATATTGGTTCCATCCTCCTGTTAGAGTACAATACCGGTTCAACCCAGATTATATAATTTAATTTCCTTTTTCATACATTTCAAATTAAAATGGACTCTTAAAAGTTTTCCTTGCATGTATGCTACCTCATCGCTATTGCATAGCGCTGAGGTATGTCTCACTTTATATTCGTCTTTATTTCCTGCGCTAATTGTCATGTATTTAGTTCTATATATTATAGGTAACTAAATACATCCTCATCGCTATTGCATAGCACTGAGTTCTATATATTATAGCTCCCGCAGGTTATGAGCCTTGCGACGCTGTCAGCGTAAAAGCAGTAGTGCATCAATCGAACATCCGTACTATCACCAAAGTCTAAATCCTAAGTACAATGACCTCACCTACCGGCTCGGAAACAGACAAGGATGCCAAGGCAGCGCAAGACGCGAGCCAAAGCAACCAGATGGACGAGATCGAGCGCCAGAAGATCGGGATCGACCTGATCAAGAAGGCGCTATACGGGGGAGGCAGTTACAAGCCGCAACCGGCTAAGAACGGTCAGCTTAAGGAAATTGGGTGGGATGTCTGGATGTCGAATGTATTGGTGGCGTGGTCGGAACATTTCGTCAGAGAGGTCGGACTAGGTTTGGACCCATGTCCTAAGATTAGCAAGCTTCCAACGGAAGAAGAAAGAGAATCACTCCTAATGTGGAATCAGATGGACCAAAAGGCCAAGACCATTATACAACAGGGTCTTTCCATGGAACACATCAAGCTAATTCAAGGGGCACGCACATCACACGAGATGTACCGAAAGCTCGCAAGGAACTTCGCAAAGGACGCCCAGCTGTCACTGGCGATGGCCCTAAGCGAAGTATGCGTCCACAAATGGGACCCCCAGTCTTCGACGTTCAATGAGAACCTTCAGTACATTCAGGGTCAGATCGAAGACTTACGACAGTACCCTGGCACGAAGGAGGAGCTAATCGACCTTATTTAGGCGGTAGCCATCCTTAATTCGCTTCCACCCGAGTGGGAAAGCATTTGAAGCGCCATATACAACACGGCCAATATCGAATTAGAGAACGTAATTCTCACCGCTCGGCGCCACGCGCAAGCGACGGGCTCTGGAAACGGCGATAAAGCCCTGGCGATCAAAGTGAAGGGTCTGGCTAAAGCAAAGGGTAAAGCCAAGAAAGGGAAGACTATATGCGAGAACTGCAAGAAGACCGGTCACACGAAGGCTTCTTGCTGGTCTAAGGGTGGCGGCAACGAGGGCGGCGGACCAAACAAGAACAAGTTTGGTGATGGAACCTCCGGGGACACCGGGAAGGAGTCGAAAAAGGGCAAAAGTGCCTATTCAATAACGGCAGACAATGACGATGACGACTTCTCAACCAGTGATGCATCGGCTAACGTCTGTACTCTGGGGCCGAGCCCCACTTACTCCCCTGAACTCTCGCCTCCCTCTGTGGAAAGCGAAGAGTGGTTACCATTTCCAACAATATTGCCAACCGAGCGCGCAAATGTCATCAAAGTAGCGCCCAGCCACGCCCGCGGAACACTCCCAGTGGGTTTTCGACACGGGGGCTTCAGCCAGCCTAACCGGCGATCGGCAGTGTCTTCACGACTACCAGCCGATTCAGCCCATACCCGTGGGAGGCTTTGGAACTGCGATGACCGCCCAAGCGATCGGGAAGGGTCGAGTGAAGCTTCGATTCAATCCCGGGGAGGAAGAGACAACCCTGAGTCTGGGAAATGTACTCTATGTCCCCGAGGCTGCGTGCAATATTATTTCCGCAAGCCGTCTGCTGAATTCAGGCCTGTCCTTTGCTAGCACCCGAGATGGTATTAAAATTACACACAATGGTACCCTACTCGCGCGTGCGGCTCGAATTAATGGTCAATTTATTCTCAAAAATGCGAAAACCACGCTTATTCGGGCGAACGCCGCTGCAGTGACTGAACTGCCCTTTCAGGAATGGCACCTTCGGTTCGGGCACCTAGGCAACACTTACCTAAGGAAGCTAATCGAGAAGAAGATGGTAGAAGGACTTACTGTGGACAAAAATACACTCGGCGCGCCGGCACACTGTCAATCGTGCGCAATTGGGAAGATGGCTCGTCAACCATTCCCGAAATCCAAGTCCAGGGCTACGCGCCCACTGGAACTGGTGCACTCCGACCTAGCCGGGCCACAGAAGGTTACGTCCCGTAAGGGATACCATTACATCTTGACGATCACGGACGACACCACCCGATTTACGTGGGTGTACTTCCTACCCGATAAGGGTGCCGCCCCGCTTGTCTTCCAGGAGGTGATTCCCCTGTTCCAACGACAATATGGATACGAGATTAAGATCATACGTACCGATCAAGGGGGGGAGTTCCTAAACCAGAAGATGACCCAGATATGCCGTCAGTACGGAATAGTGCAGCAAACGTCAAACGCGCACACTCCGCAACAGAACGGCGTAGCCGAACGCCTGAATCGGACGCTAGCCGATAAGGTTAGGTGCATATACGCAGACCAACCGAACATACCCGCCTATCTCTGGCCCGAGGTGTTCTCACACATTAATTATTTATGGAACCTATCGCCTACCTCGGCTCTCGCCAAGAAGACGCCTTACGAAGCTCTCCACAGCTCGAAGCCGAATGTGTTAGACCTTCGTCCCTTTTGGGATGAGGTAATTGTGCACATCCCAGCAGTCGAAAGGGCGAGCAAACTAAGCCCACGAGGCCGCCGTGTGCGTTTCATTGGATTTCCTGAAGGAATTAAGGGCATATTGTATTATGACCCGAAATCCCGTAAGGTATCCACCTCCAGGGACTTCGTGTACCCCCGCGACCCATTTGCATCCGCTCAGGGTCCTGCCTCGATCGAGGGGGGGAGTACCCCAAAAGGGGATGAGGACGATCTCACGTACCCAGATGCAGCCAAATCAAATGCAAACAAGCCGAACAACTCAGTTTCTCCGCCGGTCACGGAATCAAATGCGCCGCCGGCTGAGCAGCAGCAGCAACAGCAGCAAACCAAAAAGTCTAGGCCTCGTATCGATTACGGCCCAAAGACACGCACGTCCTCGCGTCTCATCGAACGAGCGCAGGCGCAGCAAACAGATCAACACTCGGATTCGGAACCACCCGAACTGGTTACGGAACGAAGCCAGGAAATCGGTGGTGAGAACTCCATAGCCCACTACGTATATTCGAATATAGTAGTGGACGGTCGAGACCCGCTCGATTATCGGGAGGCAACAGCCGGCCCGAATAAGGAAGCTTGGATGGAATCGATGGAAAAAGAACTCAATAATATGGAGCGACTCCATGTTTACGAGTTAACCGAATTACCGCCAGGCCGTAAGGCCATCGGCTGTAAATGGGTATTCAAGACCAAACGAGGAGCCGACGGTGAACCGAAGGAGCTCAAGTCTCGATTGGTCGCCCAAGGATTCACGCAAAAATACTTGATCGACTACAATCAAGTACATGCTCCCGTGGCTCGAACGGGGTCAATTAAAATTTTGGCCATAATTGCCGTCCATTTGGGGCTGAAGGCTCACCAATTGGATGTCAAAGCCGCATTTCTTCACGGGGAACTTAGTGAAGAAATCTATATGCGGCAACCGCCCGGTTTCGAGGACCCGAGCAAGAAGGGTCACGTACTTCGATTGAAGAAGTCTATTTACGGCCTCAAGCAGTCTGGGCGCGTATGGAACCAGCGCTTCGATAAGGAGCTGAGGGCCTTAGGCTTCTCTCGCCTCATAGGCGACCCTTGTGTCTATATTAGGCGATCCGGCTCGCAAATTTCCATGCTGGGACTTCACGTTGACGACATGGAGTTCTTTTGCTCGAATGACGCAGCTGTGCCGGAGTTCATCAAACTTCTTGGGGATCGTAATATTGAACTGGTTCACGTTGGGCCACTTACCTACATGCTAGGGGTAAAATTTACATTCGATTATCGCCTCCAGACAGTCGGAATCGACCAACACGGCTACATAGACGTGTTACTTACCCGATTTGGAATGAACGACGCCAAGCCGGCGCCGTCCCCGTTCCCTTCGGGTGTCAAGCTAACGAAGGACGACTGTCCGCGGACAGACAAGGAAATCAGCGAAATGAAAAATTACCCATATCACGCATTAATCGGCAGCCTACTCTACTTGACAGTTTGGAGCCGGCCCGATTTGGCCTATCATGTTAACGCGCTGGCTCAGTTCTCCTCGAACCCCGGCAAGCGCCATTGGGAACTCGGGAAGCACGTACTTCGCTTCCTAAAACACTCTCGCGACTTTACCCTTATCCTCAAAACGGATCCAAAGGGACCACTCCTGACCGGCTATGCTGATGCCGACTGGGGCTCTAGCGAAGGTTGCCGTTCGACAACCGGCTACGCATTCACCCTAGGCTCTGGTGCCGTTACCTGGCAATCAAAGAAGCAGCCTACCGTGGCACTTTTGTCTGCCGAGGCCGAATACATGGCACTCTCGGCTGCCACGCAGGAGGCCCTGTGGCTCCGTTCCTTACTTTCTGAATTAGGTTTCCCTCAACAGAAACAAACTACCATTTATTCTGATAATTTAGGCGCTATTTCTTTAACCGAAGACTCGGTGCTCCACCAGCGTGTCAAGCACATTGACATTCGCCACCATTTCATTCGTGACCATGTCACCAATGGATCGGTGAAGGCCGAGTACTTGCGTACCGAGGATCAACCGGCGGACGCGCTAACTAAAGCGCTTCCGAAGGCCTCGCACTCCCGTCTATCCTCTATGCTTGGTGTGAACCGGCCTTGAGGGGGGGTGTTAGAGTACAATACCGGTTCAACCCGGATTATATAATTTAATTTCCTTTTTCATACATTTCAAATTAAAATGGACTCTTAAAAGTTTTCCTTGCATGTATGCTACCTCATCGCTATTGCATAGCGCTGAGGTATGTCTCACTTTATATTCGTCTTTATTTCCTGCGCTAATTGTCATGTATTTAGTTCTATATATTATAGGTAACTAAATACATCCTCATCGCTATTGCATAGCGCTGAGTTCTATATATTATAGCTCCCGCACCTCCTTTCCACGCGCCAACAAGAGCTCGCAACTTTCATTGCTTCCGATGACCCCATGGATGGAATGAGGATACTTTCAAATTACTGGATAGCAAAGTCCTTTGCAGTGGGCAAATCAACTGGGCAATTAAGCGCTCGAGGTTCCAGGACAGAACTGATAGAGCAATATGTAAAGGGAGCACTAAATTTCCGCGTCAGCCATGAATGGGGTCGGAACATATTGGTGAACGTACAAACCAACGGATCTAGATCTCTTCGTATGTTCGATGACGGCTATGGTTACTACAAATCAGGTGGCGGAGGCGCAGATTGCATAGAGAAGTCACAAACGTTCACAGACTTGGTGCGCCGAGATTGTCCATTTTGCTGGCTGCCGCATGGTCACCGCCGCTCTCGTCCTTTGAGCCCAAGTTGTTCTTCGTCGCGTAGCTTCACAACTTGAAGACTCGGATGAACTTGAAGAAACTGAACAATTTCATTTTCTAGTCCTTTGAAATTTTTTTCTACTGGCTGAGATGTATGCTGTCTGGCTCGTCCTCTAAAGCCGCAGTTTTTTTCAGTCTCAGTATTGGATGGGCCATTCGCTTCTTCGTCTTCGTCATCCGCGAACGCTGCCTTTGTCGTCCCTATCAGTCAGGCTAATCCTTGCGCAGGTCGCCAGAGAAACTGATATGAAGAGGGCTGGAGGACGCACAAAGCATAAGAGATGTAGTGTAACGGTGTCCGAAGAGAAAGTTTCTCTTCGGACACCGTTACACTACATCTCTTACGACTCGAACTCCGGAGGCATGGATCGGATTACGTAATACGCTTCAAATTGAACTCGCTAACTAACTTGATGCGGCTCTCAACGTACCATCACTTCCGAGTCCTTTGCCCGTGTTGGGGCTGCTCTTGACGGATTACATATGAGGTGATTAACTATATTTATGTATGAGACACGGGTGTAAGGTTATTTTCCAAAGCCCCATGTATTACCCCAATTATTATACATCGTATTTTTAGTTTCCGCAACACCACAATCTAGTAATGCCTTATAGAAATGGAAAAGAAGTTGACGCCGATGGAAGTAATTATCGGAGATCCTCTTCGCAGGCTGAGAAAGCACGTCTGGGGAGAGCGCCGAGCCTATAGACAATGAACTAACTCATAGTCAGCAAGCTGATACGAAATCATAGAGCGAAGTGACTCAACGTACTGTACGCACAGATCTGCGGAAGAGATGCCGCGCTGTCTCTAGAAAGGTACGCTTTCAAACCCGTGTTTTCCTTCTTCGATTTCGCCTTCGCATCGTTCATGAGTGTATAGGAACACAGGTCCGTCTGAATCCTCTTCACCAAAGCCTGTGCGTTGGCTTCGTCTATGAAGGTGTCCTTAACGCGGGGTTTCGATGTTGCGGTTTATCGCTTGCTCATGGTCGAAGTAATAAACATCTACCGCTGCTGTAGCCCAATCTAATCCACGGAATCGTCGGGTCCATCCTTTGATACTCAGGTGACGTGTCTGTTGACCACGAATCGGGCTGCGTCTTTGTGGAAGATTATGGGAGATATGCCACCGTTCCCTCGCTCAGAGACGTCGGATACGGGCAAATCTAGATAGCTGGAAGTTGAGTCCCGCGCAGAAACCGTTCGATGACGAGTGGGCAGCACTTCTTGATTTCGCTGTCCGGAATGAAACATACATTCGTAACGCCTCCGATATAAATGGTCCTAGAAAGAAGAGTAACGAAGCACGGATAGAAATGGCAGGACTGGATGGCCATCGAGAAGTTCCTATCGTACGGGGTAGGAACGATGTTCGACATGCCAAGGACAGCCAGACGTCAATAAGAATTATGACACGAAAGAGGCAAGTGATGTTTGCCTGTAAGTAAATTATGATCAGTGCGAAGCCTACAACTAAGATAAGGGCGTACGATCATTGTTCAGTTCCCAATAGCCTTAGTCAACATTCTCGCCCCTAAAATGCTCACAATAGGGTCGTAGTCCATGCGTCCAGCATAGGGATGGATGTCTTACAGCGACTGAGCCAGAAGCCTTTGCGAGCCGTTCTGATTTCCGGAGCTGCGAGTGAAACGAAATTGTTCTCCGTAGAAGGAGAGAAAGTAGTAGCGTATTTGCGCAAGCAAGCATCCGAGATCGTGGAGAAGATGTACAGTGCGCAATGTGGTATTCATGAAGGTGTGTTTGACCAATTTCGTCCTTATCAAAAGGCATATGCATCTTTCAAGTCGAACAATGGTTATTGTTAGCCCTCCAAATGCTATCTCACAGGTATACTAAGCGTACTTTTAGCCATCAAAAATCCTCTTTAACCTCATTCTACTGATCCCACTTCCAGGTTGCAGCTCATTCAGTTAATCCATTTCGCTGAGAGACGCGCATGCTGTCAAGTTGAAGACATAAGATAAACGAGATCTTGAGAGAGACTAAACAAGGGTGGATGCAGATGGCAACATGCTCGGAGGCGCACGACTTTTGAAGTTTTATACACGATGACGTAATCTGTGTGTAAAATGCTGTACATGTACGACTCGGACCCCCGAATCGGTGACTCGCCAGCCTTCTTTGATCAGTACTATTACCTCAAGATACCTACTCCATATCTTCTATCACTGTTCTGAGCTTCCGTGGGACTAGGACTTGAGAAGACTACGCAACAATTAGATTGAGCTATATCGACTGCGGTCAGTGGCCCGCTTGGCAGCTACATTGCGCAACAGAGAGACTTCGCTGCTGTTTGAAGTTCGAACGTCAACTTCCAGATCAATGATTCTCTTATCTTGGAATGTTCTGATATAATGCGGGAGCAGAAAGCTATTCTAATCGTTCACAAGAGCGCGGTATCTTTGCTTTCCTTTCATCTGCGAAGAAGCCTCGTGCGACAGAAGGTCCCGAGCTCCAGTATTACGTCTGATGATAGCTAGCGTTCTTCGAAATGTCACGGTTCCGTTAGTGTTTCTATATTTTGATACACCGTTATGATTGCTGAACGGTGTCTTCTATGTCCAGATTCTGGTAGTGGTCTACCTAAATTGCAAGAAACCTCCGTGCTAAAGCAAACGAAGGAAACGAATCTCGTTACCGGTTTCTCAACATTAGTGACTTTTCCATTGGTGCTCAACATTGAGCTTTTATCTGCGAAATTTATAAGCGCTGTATGTCCTCGGCAGTAATGTGCTACCTCGGACGTTTATGAAGTGGGGCTCTAAAGTGAGTATGAGCTTCCCGCTGACATGTGGAAGTTGTATGAACTTATTTGCAAATTAAAGTTCATCACTTTATGTAGAAGACACAGCAATCTGATTTAGGTGCATCCTCATTTGCGTTTCGATCAAGATACAAATGACCGTGTGGGTTAGCTTTGTGATTGGAAGCGCCCAGATGATTGCAATACAAGATCGAGGATAGTTTAGAATATGTTCAAGCTTTTCGGGCAACTCCAGGCACAGCCATAGTTGAATAGTCGTTATGAAGGAATTCTGGGAGCTCCATATGTCCATTCGACGGAGGTGTGTACTTCGTATGACTTCACATAAGAAGTCGATTGATGAACACTCTTCCGATTCCCAGGTCGTATCAGATAGTCCCCTCGCCTATGGATCCCACATTCCCCCTCGTCCCAATCGCAAACGCTATAGCATGCGTCCTCATCCTCATTCCTTTGGTTCACTTACTCAGCGGGCCGTGGAATACTGGTGTTTGCATGTTCGGAATATGGGTGTTTCTTGTTGGAGTTGCAACATGTGTCAATACTTCGCTTTTTTCAGATAATGTCACTGATAAGGCACCTATCTGGTGCGACATATGTGAGCGTTACTTCTATTTTCCGACGTCCTTATTGCACTACTAAAATCGTTTTTAAGCAACTCACCTAAATATCTGCTCTCAAGTTGCTGTTCCTGCTTGTGGACTCGTGATCACCCGGCGCCTCTACAGAATCGTCCGGCTTAGGGATACAGTAGAGTCGAAACGCTCGGTGGGTGGTTTTATTTCAAATGAGTAGTGTATTCTAACAAATAGCTCTAGAAACGCATTGACGTTATATTTGAGATATTTCTTTGTGTCGTGCTTCCCTTCATAATGACTGGGCTATGTGAGTGACGGAGTCTTTCTTAATCAGTATTTGACTCACATTTCTGCAGACTACATTGTGCAAGGAACACGATACCAGATAATAGAGGAGATAGGATGCGAAACCTCTGTAGTAACGTCCGGAGTAGCATTCATTCTGGTCGACATGTGGCACATTTTATTGCCGTCCATTTCATTGCTCTTCTACTCACGTAAGTCTCTTCTATTTATCTTCCTAATACATGTAAATAATAATAACATGCTGTTTTACAGCCTTCATCTTATGGACATTCTATCGGCACAGAAAAGAATCATCTGAGTTTATCGGAAGCAACAGATTCGTGTCTTCAAGCGACTTTTACAGACTCTTCGCATTAGGCTGTTTCGATATTGTACTTACCCTACCTCTTGGCATTATCAACGTTGTGTCGAGCTTTCTCCAAGGGGGACCATCTGCTATTCCCATCAAGTTCTATCCGGGATGGACGTTTATACACACAAACTGGGGCCCGGACTTCATCCCCAAAAAGGTGTGGATTACATACGGATTCTGGGACCAGTTTGCGGTGCACTGGGGTGAATGGATCAATCCTCTTTTGGCTTTGATTTTCTTCACAATATTCGGGATTTCCAAGGACACCCGCAAGTTCTATCAACGCATCTTGCAAAAGATATTTGGAGCGCCCACAAAGTTGAAGGATGAGGCATCAGTCATTGTATTTCAATCTGGCAATACCCAACAAATGTCAGCTGATCCTTCTACGTAAGCCACTTGTCATCATTCGTCGATTTTGCTTCTGATTAATGCCATTTTAGATCTGAGGTGGAAGTGTTCGACCACTTCAAGCCTGCTAAGTCCAAACAGTCAATTTCATTGAAAACGTAAGCATTCTGCTGTCGTCAGAGTGAATGTATCTAACTAAAGAAAAGGTCCCATGAAATCGTTTGAAAGGAGTCTCCACGAGCGATTTGGCCTAATAGAATGATATATGATAACGGGATGCGAGGGCAGATGTACTTTGACCAAATGTTATCACAGAATAGGGGAACTCGTCAGTGTTTTGCTGTTGTAGGTTTGAGATGGGGCTGTTCTGTATTGAGCAAATGCACAATTCAACACATTTGGATGCTATATCTATTTCTTCAGCTTCGTATACATAACACTTGAGCCTCGGCGAGGAAATGCTCTTATCATGCGAGCATAGAAGAGCGACTATGGCATATGTCATCCATGCCGGGCCATTTACTTTCGGCAGTCGTAGGCCAAATCAATCACGTAATCATATCTCCTGGAAACTTTGACCGCGCTTGTGCGGCATGCTTGTCTTGCCGACGCCGGCACGTGCTTCAAGCTCACGGCGGCCTCGGCAAATCGAGCGCTACCGCCGGTCGGCGTACACTTCGGCAACTCATCGGCATTCCTCTCTTCTGACATTGCAACAGTCCAATACATACCAGAAATCTACTTATCTTAGTTAAGTTAAATATCATAGTTTTACTTTACTATGTCTACTACTGTTGCCGCAGTCAAATGCGCGAAAAGTGAAGAAGAGTAACTCCGAAATTGGAATGTTGGCCAGCCCTAATACATCAGGGAAACTACTTTCTGCTGAAAGTGACTTAAGCGTTACTTAAACGTCCTGAGTGACTTGAAGTCTGAATAAGGCAAGCTTGCCTTATTCATGCATGTCCTCCCATTATTCAGGACGAGTTGCCTGAAATAAGGACGAGTTGCCTGAAATAAGGACGAGTTGCCTGAAATAAGGACGAGTTGCCTGAAACAGTGCTCTAAGTGTTTCAGGCAATCTGCACCCCAGTGCTCCAGTGCTTCAGTGCTTCATCCTTTAATTACAGCAGGAGACAAGTGTTGTAAGACAAATTGCAGCGCTCAAGAGTTCAAGTGCATAAGAATGATCCAAGTATTTCATTGCATCAGAAATAATATAAGACAACGGTAAGTAGCTATCAGTGCCTCAGTGTTCAAGTACATCAGTCATTTACACAAGACTAAGCATAGCAGACACTATCGTGGAACCCGCCACGACACGATTCTGAACCACTGCCACGGGCAGTGGCAGGCCCATTTCGCTACCGTGCCTTCAATTCTGCATGTTCTTTAGCGTGCCAGTAGAAACGAAGGTTGCTCTGCGAGTCGATGGTAATAAGTTATTGAGCGCACGGACAGAAACGAAACGAGAGGCTCACCAGTGAACGATTTGCTCTTAGAAGTCGACGCATTCCGTGGCCGAATCCCATTTTGAAGCGTCGTCCTCCTCATTATCGCCATCTCCGCCTGGATCCTTCTCCTCGCCCTCGTCCTTGTCCGCGCCCTCGTCCTCGTCCTCGTCCTCGTCCGCGCCCTCGCCCTCGTCCGCGCCCTTGTCCTCGTCCTCGTCCGAGCCCTTGTCCTTGTCCTCGTCCGCGCCCTTGTCCTCGTCCTCGTCCGCGCCCTTGTCCTCGTCCTCGTCCGAGCCCTTGTCCTCGTCCTCGTCCGCGCCCTCGTCCTCACCCTCACCCTCAATCTTGTCAGCGCCCTCGTACCCGCTCTCACTCAGGTCGTCATCTCCTTTAGCATCGGCATCCTCGTCCTCTGCATCACCTTCAACATCGCTTCTATGCTCAGCTCCTTCACGCTCGTCGCCCTTATCATCGCTCCCGTCTTCCCAATTACCAGCGCCTTCGTCATACGCTTTCTCGCAGGTCGAACCCGGACCTGCAACATCAAAATATAAGGAAAAGTCCCTGCCAGTGATACCCGATCCAAAAAGTTCGGTGTTCTTTCCAGCATCGATATCGTTACTGGCATCGTAAGCTAGGAGGTGGGATCGAACCTTTTCCCAGTTTGATTCAGTGAAGAAAGAGGGATTCGACAGCAATTTAACATAGTCGTCCGTATGAGGCTGCCACAGAGCGCTAGTGAAATACCACTCAGCGCCGCCAAGCTCTTCTTTGATATTTTGCAACCGAGCCACCTGTTTATCAATGGCGACCTTGACCTATCCATGAGGAGATCAGCGAATAAAGCCACTATAAGTTCTGAAAAAAAATACCGCTGTTGCCGCAAGGGCGAGGGCACCGATAGGCTTTCCTATGGAGTTTTTGTCCAGTACTTTATGCCGACCCATGGCTAAGACGATGTGTACGGTGAAGGGCAAATGGTGGTTTGGTCAATGAAAAGTGGACGCTTGATGCGAAGCACTCAACAAAGATAAGAGAAAGTAAAGTGAGCGAGTGGATCGCCCGCAGGGAATGAGTTACGAGTGGTAAAGGGGGAAAACAAGGAAAGTAGGGCGTGTTTGGGTACACAGATCACTTCGACGAAGGGTAGCAAAGGGTTTTCGAAGATACAAACACTCCAACGAATGGATCGAACCTCTCGAGCGAGGTTCGAAGTAGATACGAGGCTTCGAGGTGGCTTCGAACCTGAGTCGAATGCTTATACAAGCGTTACGACGGGTCGCGAAGGCGCAGAGAGAGAGTTCGAAGACAGGTTCGAAGGATGTGTAGAGTAGAGAATAGATGTATTGAGACGTATAGAGGACAAGCAGTGACTGATTCGAACCGCTCAGAAGAGCTTGAGGGCTTGAATCGCTATGTACTCGACTACGTAGCTGGTGTCCTCTTCCCTTCGAAGCCAGTGCACCTTTTATACACTACTGGCCTTCATCCCCTTTGCCCGCCTCGCGACTATTGAATATATTCACGTCGCGGGGTCCAGCTGGTTCTGATGAAGAAAAGAAAGAAAATATGAAATAAAATAAACCGCCTGACAGACAGCCCGGTGTTGCACGCGTGTCCGACCCTCCGCACGGACCATCCAATATACCTCGTATCCCCCGTACTATCCCGCCTCACTAATCGTTCGAAAGCCTTCGCTCGCGCCCTCCAGAGGCCATCCCCTCTCTTCGAAGCACTTCGAAGCGCCGGCCGTTACCCATAGCTATCGATAGACACCCCGAAGTCGATATTCTTGTCCTTTCGGTATCTTCCGGTGCTCGATCGACGCGTCGGACCTATTGTGGGTCCACCTACTGATGCAGCGAAGTCGCGAAGCACAGTGTTCCATATTTGGACAGGTTACCTGATTGGTCGATCCTTCCTTCGAATCTGCTTCCTTCGAATGCCCCTCGATTGGGTCGCTTCGCCGGACCGCGACATATCTTCTGTGGGGTCCTTCCGAGGTACGAACTCGTATCGAACCACTTTTCCGGCCGGAGTCGGGCTCGGTGCCTTTCCGCGCGAGACATTCGGAATCAGATGCCCCTCATCGATCGGTTGTTGTTCCTCTTGCTTCGATCAGCTTCGACCACCCACGTGTCCCCTATTCGAGTGGGAATTGGCCTTACTCAGCCTCTATAGTCGGTTCGAACCGTTATTGTTGACTCGGCAACTCGCGCGTGTAAGTTAGCTTCCGCAACGTCGATCCCTGTATAGCTAGTGCATATGGTACGCTTGTTGGCCGTTCTAAGGTGTATGCGGTCCGATATCTTGCTTCGATGGACTAGCTACCGCTTCGAAGTGACGTATAGACTTGATTCGAGTCACAATTGATGATATTTCCGTCCATAAGGGGACTATCTCCCCTACATCTCCCCGGGACTTTGAAATAGTGACCTCCTGGTCACTCCGCGCTGGCAACTGACTGGAGAAGACTTAACTAAGCACCCAAAGGGATAATGCCACCGTCTCGAGATATAAGAGTGCTCCGTCCCTTGCGACTCGATCTTCTTGACCTCTGACCTACACAGTCGCTCGGAAGTCTTTTTAACTCGCTTTTGCCCCCTTCTCGTATCTTTACCTGCAACCATGTCTCCCTCGACACAGAAAGTCACCCTGATCACGCGCGATGGAGAGAGGGTCGAATTCCCCGTGCTGTCCAAGGCGGCTTGGGCTCGGGCGAAGGAGACCGTGCGTGTGATTGACGAGCTGCTCACGAACTTGAAGCGTCACCCAAGCAGATTGTGGGACACTTTCTTGATACGAAAGGCGCTCAGGGACTGGGCGATAGCTTGCGCTTATCTGGCTGAAGGTCATGGGATCGACGTGAACACGGACCCGCAACTTAAACAATGGCAAGAGTCTACACCAGGTGAACTTAACCGGCTCTTGTTCATGGTCGAAGGAGAGCGTTGGACTGCAACGACGAAGAATTGGAAGGTTCCAGCAAGTACGGATTCGATGGCGAGGGAGTTGATTGCCATGGGCCAGTTTTCTGACGTATGTTGTGAATGCTGAGTCTGTCTTGATACGAGCTAAAATTTTTCCCCCCCCCCCCGTTTTGTTTCGTAATGCGCTTGACAGGGTCCATTCGAAGACATTTCCCCGGTACGGTTCGAAGGTGATACGAAGGTATTGAGTGCCCTGCCCGGCTTCCGTCCAGAACAGGAGCCAGAGTCGCCCGCCAGTCCCCCTCGGAAGAAGGCGCGGTTCGACTCTGCGTCGTTTGTGCAGGGCTCGTCAAGTGCCAACCCAGTGGTCGTCGAGACGGGCGAGGGTGACGATAGCGATGACGATGATTCTAGTGATTCGAAGGAGAGCGAAGAGAGTGAATCAGGTTCGAATTCGGACGACGATGATGATGATGATGGTGATGACCCGGCAGTTGCTCGCCAGCCTACGATTAGTAGGTTCAATTTGCGTGCCAAGCCGTCGGTGATACCGACTGCTGAGGTGACGGCGAATGCGAGTGCGCGCGCGACGGGGTCGAGTGTTCGAGGCGGCAAACAGCCCGTCAAATCCGCGAAGGTGAAAGTGGAGAAGGGGAAAGGGAAGCCAGCCGCCTCCCAGACGAAAACGGCGAAAGGAAAGGGGAAAACAATTGCCCCTGATCAGACCCCCGAGTGGGCGAAGCCCGTATGTTTCTGTCGTTATTTCAGTTCGATGCCATTACTTATTCTTCGCTGTTTGTGTTCTGTAGGTACTTGCTCCCGAGGTCTACGACTTCGAAGTGGTTGCGACGGGCCAGATCAAACATGGCACATTGAAGGTGATATGCGACGCACTGGTCGAAGCGTTCGACCAGTATTCCAACCATCCTCCTTCGATGAGCACGAATCCGCGTCCTTTCTTCCGCAGTCGGGGTGCCTCTGACGGGTACGACATTGCTGTGAGTACTGCATATATGGTGTTCATTTGTCTCCCTCTTTTTAATTGGTACGATTCAGCGGATGTGCGAGCATGCTACCTCGTGCGAGCGGTGTGTCTCCCTCGGCCATCGATGCTACGTGTGGCCTTGGCCTCGGCCGCCGCCTGGCAGTCAGCGTCTACCGAAGTGCCTGCAGTGTGCTCGGTCGAAGCAGAGCTGTTCGAACGCCCCCACAGTCGGTCGGTGGTTGAACATCCCGGCGGGGCTCGACGCAGATAATGAGCCAGGTACTCCCGCGTCGTATTCCGCAGTTGATCCCTATATTAACTGGTCTTTCCAAGCTGTGGGCGATCGCTTCCCCGCAGCCTCCCCCTCCGGCGACTCACGTATCGTCGACTCTATGCTTCGACCGCATGTCGAAGCTAGCCCTCGTTCCCGTGGGTCTACTGCCGACCCCTCTTCGCATACTCTTCCTTCTCCTCTTCGCCCGAGTCCTTCGATGTCTCGTCAACCTAGTCTCGCCCCTCCTGGATCACCGAGTCCTGTTCGAGGTGGTCCCGTTTCTTCGTCCCAGTTTCAACTAGCTCCAGCCACAACTTGGCCTACCCGCGATAGTGTGGGGCCTCCAGATAATTTCTCCTTCTCTCGGTCGGTCTCGAGGTCTCGACCTCCGGTGACCCCACCTCGTCCTGTCGTGTCGGCTACGCCTCGAGACCCAGTGTCTCCTCCTCTTCGGGCACGATTCCGGTCGATTACAAACGACGAGCAGGCCCTTTCCGCGCAGCGGGTGCTGATGGACATCCGGTATCGAAGGGCGGCTCAATTGGAGATGGAGCGTACTGCGACTGACAGGACTGCTGCCATGCTCACGGCCTTGCGACCTATCTGGTTGGCATGCCGGAGTCAGATCGAGCAGCTGCACCTCACTGTCGACAACGTCCGTGCGAGTATGGAAGACGACGAGTTCTTGGTGTCCCTGCTACGCGAGTACGACTCCGGAAATCCGAATTCGAGAGCCGTGGACCGTACTACGCTGACGGGTGGTGACGATCGCGAAGCAGTGAGGGAGCTGTCGAATGCGGTCGGTCGACTCTCTCCCCTGCTGGCGGATTCCGTTGGTAGTCTCGAAGCTACTCGTCGTTCGATTTCGTCTAGCTCGTTTGCGTCGAGGGGAATTGGCGGGTCGTCGAGTCGAGGGAGGGGCGAAGCGGGATCTCCTGCGCGCCGAGGATCGAAGTCGTGAGGTGCGGGTCTTTGTATTTTAAGAGCCTCGCATGTATCTATGTATTTTTATTAGTATTTAATGATACCGTTCTTCGAGTTCCTTGTGCGTATGAATGGTGCCCTAGATCAGAACAAACGGTTTCGAAGTGAGGTAACGAAGGCGAGAATAAAAAAATCGGGGGGTTCGAAACACGATTGACACTGTTTCGAACGCATATGAATGCATACAGCTGCCTGGTTCGATCGTTGTGTTTTAAACGGAAATATACATTGAGACAGAAAAGGTACGTGAGTGAGTAGTGAAACAGATATTTTTAAGGATTTTTAGTGTGCTGTGGTGATTCTCTGGATGGTATATGCGATCAGCACTAACAGAAAAGAGAGGTGATATGTTTTTGTGAAGTGTTTGGATCTTTATGAAGTTTTGTGTGGGTTTTTCGGATATTAAGGTGGTGTGAAACAGAGTAAGAATCGAAACGCGTTAGAAGGAATGGGTGAGTGAGAAATATTGGGAAATGAATTAATTAATTGTAGGGAAATGAAAAGGAAAGAATGGTATCATTGGGTATAGTCCGTTTTCATGGTGTAACGGTTTTAGTTTTCCTCCTCTGAGCTATCTTCTTCAGGGGGTGTTTCGTCCCTGGCTAGCTCGTCCAGTTCCGCTTCATCTAGACCTGTGAGTTCGGATAGAGAGACCGCTATTTCTTTTCGAGCGTAGTACGGAATGACTCTGAACGCAGCGTAAGCGTGTTTTCGAAACGGATCCATCGAGTTCCGCCAGGATATATGCGCCTCCTTTCGTCCGTCGAACCACTACGAAGGGTCCTAGGTACTTCGGTTTTGATTTCCGGTTTAGTTCTAGGTTAATCTTCGTGTTTCGTGCCAGAACTAAATGGCCGGGTTCGAAGTCGTAGCTCTTGATGCTATGCTTGTAAAGATTTTCGAAGGCTCTTGCCGAATCGAATCTGGATTTTAGGACGAGCTCTTTAGCTCGTTCTAGGTCCCCCGGTCGCTTTAAAAGCTGAATAGCTCGGATTTCAAGGAGTTGAGCTGTTGTAAGAGGTTCGCCGAAGGGTTCCGTCATGTAAGTAGCTTCGACGAGGTCGAACGGGTGGAGAGGTTCGACTCCGTGAGCCAAATAATAAGGGGAGTGTCCGGTGGTTCGAGAGACCGTAATACGCTCGGCCCAGAAGACTGCGTTGACCACTTCGGCCCAGTTCGATTCCCCCCGGCTCGACATCTTCATTAAAGCTTCTCGAACGTCTCTATGGCGTCGCTCGACTATGCCATTTGCTTGCGAGTTGTATGGCGAAATGCGAATGTGATTAATGCCATAACGCTCGGTGAGGATGCCAGCCGCCGCGACGTAGGCCGAGCCATTGTCCGTGACTAGATCTTCGATGGCACCCCATCGACACAGTATATCTTCGTAAATAAAATCTGCAATAGCTTGAGCTGATTCTGATCGAAGTGCGCGCCATTCAGGCCACCCAGAGAGAGAATCCCTAGCTTGTACGAGATACCGTTTCCCCTTCGATTTGGGGAGCAACATAGTGTCGATATAGACTTTTCGAAAGAGCGGAGCCGGAGTTGCGACAGTCGGAGCGATTCGAAGCTGTTGAAACGATCGAACTTGACATTCATGACATGTCTTAATGTACCATTTAATATCGAGTTCAAGGGAAGGCCACCAGAATCGATCCAGAGTCCGCATCCTGACAGAATAGACCCCTTTATGTCCTAGGTCATCATGAATCTGTTTAACTAGACTCATACGTTTCGAAGGGATAGGAACCAGCTGGTGTCGACCGTCTGGCCGTTTTCGCCATAGTCGATCCCCCTTGACGAAAAAATTGCTCGCGTATTTGACGAATGCCTTGAAATCCGCTTCTGACTGTCCGTCTGGTTGAGTCGGGTGGTTCAGAAAGGCTTGTACTAGTTCGAGACGCTTGTTTCTGGTGACAGTGGTGTCCGAGACTGGGAATTCGATAGGCTCCTCGAAGGGGGGTGTCTCTGACTCCGTTCGAAGTGATTCTTGCGTATGCAGCGCGCTTTCCGCAAGGGCGAGGCATGGGTTGTCGCGAAGCATGAAAGAATACGAGCGATCGAGCCATTCTTCCTGGTCTGAGTCCGAGTCTTGCTCGTCTTCTGAGGCGTGAGGACGGCGAGATAATCCATCCGGTCCTTGGTGTCTCGAAGCCGGGACATGCACCAGTTCGAAGTCGAATAGTAGGCAGCCCGCTATCCAGCGGTTGATTGTTGCGTTAGGCTGTAAGTCCGGGTTATTGATCATTCCCTTAATATACTTCGCGTCGACCTCGACAATTAACTTCTGAACGTTGATAATATAATGTCGAGTGGCTCGAAGCGCGCAGTATAGTCCAAATAATTCGACCTTCGGCTGGGAGTAGTTGCTCTGAGTCGCATTCCATGTAGCCGATCCGAAACGGTTCGGATATCGTCGATTATCCGCACCTAGTTGGTAGAGGATGTAACCGTATCCTTTGTTCGAAGAGTCGACTGCCAGGATGACTGGCCGTCCAGACGCATAGTCAATGGGTCGAAGAGCTGGGCTAGATACGACTGCCGCCTTGAGCTGATCCATCGCGCTTTTACAGTCTTCGTCGAAATAGAATTCCGCATTTTTGCGAGTGAGGTTGACCAGTGGTCTAGCGATAAAAGCGAAGTCCTTAATGAAGGTTCGAAGCACTCCTACTGTCCCTAGGAAGCCGCGAACTTCATGTACATTAGCGCATATAGGCCAGTCAACTACTCGCTGAACCTTCGACTCGTCAGGGACACGCCCTTCGTACGTGAGTTTGTGCCCTACAAATAACCCGGTAGGTTGTGCGATAGATAGTTTCTTTCCCGAGACCGTTGCTCCATACGCTTCGAAGCGTTGTAAAACCCGGTTTAAATCCTGTAAGTGCTCCCAGACGAATCGTCGAATCCGCGGGTTGGCCACTGTGGTTTCGAAGGTGCCATCAGGTTGTTCATATCGCGATTTCGGCCCACTGACTAGGACATCGTCCGCGTACGGGCTAGCAATGTTAGGCATTTCGTCTTGAAGAATAAACACCACATCGTTATGCATGATCTGGAACGAATTAGTGTATCCCATGGGGATAGCTGTGAGCCGGAATGTCCCCAGGGGCGTCTGGAAGGTCGTAAGGTCTCTCGAACGCGAGTCGAGCTTCCGCTGATCAAAAGCAACGAATAAATCGAGTGTCGTGTAACAAGCACGTCCGGCTGCCTTCTCAGACATCTGATCCATGAAAGGGGGAACCGCTGGGTCCCTGACTGAGACACCATTGAGAGGCTGTAAATCATGAACGAGCCGAAGGGATTTGCCATCCTTCTTGACCACACAGAACCATCGCGAACGGTAGGACGAGTTCGACGGCTCATAGATACCCGAGTCGACCTTGCTTTTAATGATTCGAACCACTTCGTCGTATATCCCATTGGGAATGGGGATATTCTTGAAGACCCAGGGCGTGTGTTCGATGGTCGGGATCAGGACAGGGGGAAAGTATTCCTCCTTGAACGATCCTTTTTCCGATTCGTCGAACGCGAAGGCCTTAGGGTGATTCGCGATGAGCCAAAGGACGAGTCGTTTCTCTTCCGCCCATAGGAATTTTCCCGGGTCGATATCTATTGCGTCGCGCCTTTCTTGAGTAAAATGTTCTGTGGGTTCGAACTCGGGCGGGTGAGTGGGTAACTCTGGTAGTCCAGCCAACGGGTCCGGATGCGGGTGTCTGACGATTCGAAACTCCTCTGGTAGCGTGGCTGGTACTGGTCGAACCTTGTTAGCGACCTTTTTGTACGCATATACTCTGCTATTTGGGTTTGCCGGCGTCGTAGGCTTTGGTTCGAAGCTGGCCTCGAGTACCGTGTCCTTTTCGAAGCCGCTTCGATCTCGTCCCAGCTAAGTTCGAAGACATGAGTTGGGTGATAGAACGAAGGGACTAGCTCTGGGTTGACAATGTCCACCGCCGGAAGGTATGGGGGCTCTTCTGCGAGTGGTCGCCGCTTCCGTAGGAGTGTAGCCTGCGGTAGGCCCGGTTTGTTGTTTAGAATGTGCTGTCCCTCGGGGTACGAACTGTGACCTAGCATCCAGCACGACTGTACGTAGGGTATTGCCTGACGCCTGTCTTGTAACAAGCGAAACACTTCAGCCGTATGTGTGACTTCCTCCCCTACCAGGTATGCTGTAGTGGTGGGGTCGTTCCTTGCAATCCGCTCCCAACGAACTAGCTTTCGAAGCTCTTCGACCCGGTCCCTGCGACCGTGCTCTGGTAACCTCTTCCATGACAAGGCTGTTCGAATCCATAGGTCTGCGGCTGTGATCTTCCTCCCCCACTCGTCTCTGGTATGGAGGGTAGCATCGGCTTCGTCGAGTGTCTGGGCAGGGTACCCTGTGGTTCGAAGTGAGCTGGAACTCCCCCACCTTCCCTAGCGAACCGTCACGGTGACTGTTGTCCCTAGTTATGACCTTCGAAGGGTCTTCCTTTGCGCAAATGGGCGACCATTCCAGGAAGGCTTGGTCACTGCCGCCAACCCGCAAGTTCGTCCTCTCGGTGCCTTCATTTACATGCGAGTACGACTTCGAGGGAGCCCGTCTCGAATCCGATTCTCCTCCCGTTCCTGTTCGCGCTTTTCGAACCCTTGCTTCGTCGAGCTCGCCTTCGTCATCCGCATCCCCTGTTTCGTCCTCTTCGTCGACGTTTCCTTCGCTTCTGGGTTCGAATTCGTTATCATCCGTATCCCCTGTTTCGCCCTCTTCGTCGCCGGTTCCTTCGCTTCTGGGTTCGAATTCGTTATCATCCGTATCCCTTGTTTCGTCCTCTTCGTCGCCGGTTCCTTCACTTCTGGGCCCTGTCGAAGCATCGCAATCACCCATCCTGAACTTAGCTGCTCCTCCTTCCGTTCCCCCATTGCCTTTCCTGAACTTGGCCTTTCCTTCGTTTGAGTCCTCTTCGGATTCTGAGTCTGAGACAGGCAGAAGTTCTGGTATTGGTTCTTCGGTGTCTGAGCCCGCCCCTCCACTGCTGCGATGGAAGGGTGGCCCCACGAAGCCTGAGCCAAGATCTTTCCCGGGTTCGCCCTTTCTCAGGAAACCGCGTTCGAAGTGGTTCGACCGTCGTGGCTGGCGACTCTTGCGTTCGTTAATGAATTTCAGGGGTGCTTCGAACACTCCCTCGTCGTCTTGGACAAGTTCGTCCCGAGGCTTCGATGCCTCTCTACGTTTGCTGCTGTTGGGGTTCACGGACCCCCCTCGTTTCCTTATGGTGGTTCTCGTACGCGTTGTCGATGTCGAAGCCCGATTCTCCTTTGAAATCGTCAGCTTCGCGGTAGCTTGGTGAGTCGTCCTGAGGCTTCGATACCTCTCCACAATCGTGGCCCAAGTCATATTCGATGTATGGCATTGGTTCGTATTCGTTCGAACCGCCTCGTACAGGGGGAAATTCCCTGAACTCTCGTAATCCTTCGTCGGTAGGCAGGACAATAGGGTGAGTGTTATCGTCCTCATATTCGTCTCGTTCGGGGTATGGCACCTCGAATGGTGCAGGGATCGCTTCAGTAAAGCCCCCCACTTCCTCTTCACAATCATAATCTTCTGCGGTCTCGCGCTCGTAATCGTAGTTCATGGGTACTCGCCTAATATCGGCTCCTCGAATCTCATCCGAATCCTTGCTTCTTAAAAACCCGTTACTTTGAACATGTTTTCGTCATCGTCTAACACGCCGGTGGGTATGGTATACTGGCTTCCCTTTCTAGGATCTGTGATCGTAATCGACTGGGAGCCGTCTTCCATGTCCTTCGTAACGCATCGCGTGTGCGCGAAGAATGGCCTTCCCAAAAGGATGTCGAACGAACCGTCTGTGGTGACCTGTATTGGAACATTCAGTTTTACCGGACCTACCTGCAGTACGACTTCAGGGATAACACCCATCGTAAAGTGTTCCTTGCCATCCGCTGTCACCATTGCCAATGCCATGTCTGACCGGAAGGGCCTTCCCAGTGCGAACGCGACCCTGTAAGGTATCGCAATAAACGAGGAACCCGAATCCAGTACCGCCTGCAGTGGTCCTAGTCGGTCTAAGTGGACTCGAATCGTCCGCAGTCCGTAGCGGTCCATCGCAGCAGACTGGCCATCCTCAGATACCCCGAACGTAGGCATGTCTGGAGGAAGTCGAAGTTCGAAGTGGTGTTGCATATACACCTGCGTTGCTCGCGAGATATGGGTATCCTGTCGAGGAACCCGCTTGTTCGAACACTTATCCTTCAGCTGTCTGCGCACATCCGGGCATGCTGCTAAGAGGTCGGCCACTGAGACTGTGATATGTTCGTTCAGCAGTTTAGCCAGAATTCCCTCTGCCGCGTGGCCATTTTCGAGTTCGATGGGGGTCTGAAAGCGAAAGTTCTTATCCCCTCCCAGTTTCGAACCGTCTTTAGGTGCGTCGAAGCTGTCGTTCTTCTTGTCCATGGGCTGTGCTGTGGATGTATGCGCCGTAGTTGCCGTGGGACTTCCAGTATTACCGCTTTGGGTGGGCTTCGACTTCGATGGCTTTGCTGCGGGAATAGCCGGATCGACGTTCGCCGGTGGCTTCTCAGTGGGTTTCGTGCGTATTGTAGGGACTTCTACCCCCGCGAAGCGTACTTTCTTGCCGGATCGAAGTTCGGCTAGGTAATCTTCAGCTCTCTGAAGTTCCTCGTCTGCTTTCCTTCGGTCCTCGACATGTCGAAGCAGCATCGACTCGGCTTCTGCGATTGCATATGCCCCCTCTTCATCATTAGATTGGCCTTCGGTGACCTCTTCGATGTATGCCGCGGGTCGAAGCGTCTTCAACTTGTCCGATGATTTACTGGCCTGCATGAAGCTTTTTGCGCGAAGCATCAGGACCGGTGCTGCACTGGTAGAACTCATGTGAGGGGGGACGTCGCGATTCAGTGTCCCTCGAGCTTGAGCCCGAACTCTGTCCTTCAGTGACATCGACGGCGGTCCCGGAACTTCGGATCCATCGGCCATCACTACTCGATTCGTGTCTGGGTTCTGACGTACCAGGTTGTCTCGCATGTCCTGGGCGAGCGAAGGGCAGTTTCGCCTGAAGTGACCCGCTTCTCGGCAATATATGCACGTCACCTGTTGTCCAGTCGTCGTTCGATTGCCTTGGTCTCCTTGATAGTTGTTCGGGGGTGGACCACGAGCTATCATGGCACGCATCGAAGCCATAGATTCCTTTAGTTCTCGAACCGTAGTCTCCAAGTCGTCTTCTGCCTTGACTCTTGGTGCGGGTGTGCTTCGATCGGACCGTCCTAGGTTCGAGGCTGGCCTGACACCCTGCGAGGTGCCCGTGAGGAGAAATATCGCGCTGGTTCGAACTTCTGCGATGTCGTATGGGCCTCCCATGTGTACATTGGGCAGTATGATCATGAGCCGTCGAATGAGGTCTTCTCGAAGCTGGCCTTTGAAACCTGAGAAGTATATCCTAGTCCCTTCTTCTTCTGATATCTTCTTTTTGCGTTCGAGGAATCGGATGACCTGGGTGATGTCGCGATGATACTGAAGGAACTCTTCGGTGCTGGTAAACTCCGAGGTGCGTTCGACGATATTCTCTGCGTCTCGAAGCGAGTACCGGTTCTTGGCATCAGCAATGTAGTTCCCTATCACCTCTTTTTCGAATGCTGCCCATTGTCCTACAACGTCATAAGACTTCAGTTCGACCCAGAGCGCCCTTGCTTTCTGATCAATGTAACGGATAACTTGTTTGTACTTCTCGGCGTCCGTTAATTCGCGAGTCATACAGGCTTCGTTAAAGTCGAAGAAGAACAGTTCTATGTCGCCGGGGTTTTCTGTTTTGAAGGAAGGAGCATCCTTTGAGTTTCTTGCTGGCATCGGCGGGGGCCATGTTCGAAGCGGTCTGTAATAACGAAAGTGAAGAAGAAGGTTGATTAGCAGTCGCTGTTTCAGGTATTACAGGTTGTCTGTCACTACTAGATGCAGCCGAATCAAATGGTAATTGAATAAAAGGAACTTCGAAAGAAGAAGATGAAAGATCAATTCGAGGTTCGACAGGCCGCGTTTCAGAGGGAGAGTCCTGGAATTTCCTCTTCGCCGACCGGTTCGATTCTTCGTTTATTGGTGGCAGGCGCTTCGACGATGTCAGGATCGATAGTGTCGATCTCGATGACTGGGGCCCGGCGCTTTCGAACGACCCGCTGCTGCTCGATCTGCTGCCTGTAGTTGAGGCAGGTAATTCTTGAGTGCTGGCGGCGAGGGGTGTAGACGAAGGGGATACCGTTCCTGATACGTTCGAGGAGTTCTGCGCTTTTGAACGAGTCTGGGATACCTCTGTGTTCGGCGAGCGCTGCTTCGAGGAAGGCGCGGTCGAGCCTGGTGAGCGGGTAACTTTCGAGACCGTTACCGAAGACTGCGACTGGCGTGAATGAGAGGTGGCGTGCGCTGATGGTTTCGGCGGCTTCGAAGATGAGGGTTGCGTAGTTGAGGCCTTTGAGACGTTCGAACTGGAGGAAGGTAGGGGAGTTCTGATTGACGAAGGTGAAGTTTTGCGTTTCGATTGCTGCCTGCTCTCGGACGACGTTTCGGAGGATGATTCGGACGTATCGTTCGTCAATATCTGGCGGGTTAACGTCTGGCTCCTCTGTCGAGCGGATCGCGGCAAGAGATTCCTCCGCGTCGTCTGGTCCTGTGAAGGTGATATGGAGGACGGCGTTGGATTTCACACGAAGGTCGGTGAACTCGTTCGAACTGAACCTCCAGAGGTGAGGTCCGCCGCGGTTCTTCGAAGCGACTCCGAAGGTGGCAACTGTCCCGGGGTATAGGTGAAAGACGGCCCCTTCGACGATGCCGGGTTCGAGTAGGAGTGGTGATTCGTTACGCGAGACTTCGGTGAGGAATGGGAAGGTGTCGTCCGCCTTTCGACACAGTTCCTCGGTAGCAGCCTCTACGGGGTCTGCTTCGCTGCCTGGTGGCGATGTCGAACCTCTTGAAAGGTTTCTGAAATAAAGTCTGTCCAGCTTGGCTAGCTTTCTACTGTATAAATTCGAAAGGTTTTTAAAGGGTAGTCGTCGAAGCGAACAAAAGACGACTACGGCTCAAAATGCTACGCAAATGAATCGAAGAAGTAATCAGAATGTAAAACACTTAACACCGTAACGTTTCCCCTCGCGGTGGGCTCCAGATGAAGGGCAAATGGTGGTTTGGTCAATGAAAAGTGGACGCTTGATGCGAAGCACTCAACAAAGATAAGAGAAAGTAAAGTGAGCGAGTGGATCGCCCGCAGGGAATGAGTTACGAGTGGTAAAGGGGGAAAACAAGGAAAGTAGGGCGTGTTTGGGTACACAGATCACTTCGACGAAGGGTAGCAAAGGGTTTTCGAAGATACAAACACTCCAACGAATGGATCGAACCTCTCGAGCGAGGTTCGAAGTAGATACGAGGCTTCGAGGTGGCTTCGAACCTGAGTCGAATGCTTATACAAGCGTTACGACGGGTCGCGAAGGCGCAGAGAGAGAGTTCGAAGACAGGTTCGAAGGATGTGTAGAGTAGAGAATAGATGTATTGAGACGTATAGAGGACAAGCAGTGACTGATTCGAACCGCTCAGAAGAGCTTGAGGGCTTGAATCGCTATGTACTCGACTACGTAGCTGGTGTCCTCTTCCCTTCGAAGCCAGTGCACCTTTTATACACTACTGGCCTTCATCCCCTTTGCCCGCCTCGCGACTATTGAATATATTCACGTCGCGGGGTCCAGCTGGTTCTGATGAAGAAAAGAAAGAAAATATGAAATAAAATAAACCGCCTGACAGACAGCCCGGTGTTGCACGCGTGTCCGACCCTCCGCACGGACCATCCAATATACCTCGTATCCCCCGTACTATCCCGCCTCACTAATCGTTCGAAAGCCTTCGCTCGCGCCCTCCAGAGGCCATCCCCTCTCTTCGAAGCACTTCGAAGCGCCGGCCGTTACCCATAGCTATCGATAGACACCCCGAAGTCGATATTCTTGTCCTTTCGGTATCTTCCGGTGCTCGATCGACGCGTCGGACCTATTGTGGGTCCACCTACTGATGCAGCGAAGTCGCGAAGCACAGTGTTCCATATTTGGACAGGTTACCTGATTGGTCGATCCTTCCTTCGAATCTGCTTCCTTCGAATGCCCCTCGATTGGGTCGCTTCGCCGGACCGCGACATATCTTCTGTGGGGTCCTTCCGAGGTACGAACTCGTATCGAACCACTTTTCCGGCCGGAGTCGGGCTCGGTGCCTTTCCGCGCGAGACATTCGGAATCAGATGCCCCTCATCGATCGGTTGTTGTTCCTCTTGCTTCGATCAGCTTCGACCACCCACGTGTCCCTCTATTCGAGTGGGAATTGGCCTTACTCAGCCTCTATAGTCGGTTCGAACCGTTATTGTTGACTCGGCAACTCGCGCGTGTAAGTTAGCTTCCGCAACGTCGATCCCTGTATAGCTAGTGCATATGGTACGCTTGTTGGCCGTTCTAAGGTGTATGCGGTCCGATATCTTGCTTCGATGGACTAGCTACCGCTTCGAAGTGACGTATAGACTTGATTCGAGTCACAATTGATGATATTTCCGTCCATAAGGGGACTATCTCCCCTACAACGGACAACACTGAGACCACGAGGTCAGAGCAGAACAGTCCTTGCTTCTGTACATTCAGGGTCAATGCATGGACACAAAATGCCACAAGTACTATTTTACTTACCCTTTCCATACTATACCAGCTTTCCCATAGAAACGGTTCGGCTTTCTTCTTATCAACTAGCGTCTGCAACGTCTTCACAATTGCTTCGTTTTGCATTGACTTTGATTGTTCGCCGCTGATAAAACTCGCAACTGAATGCTCAGCTTTCTCAAACAGTTTCTTGCGCCAGCTATCAGAGCATCTCTGGGCCGCCTGAAATACAAGGATTGCATCTCAATCTGGTAAAGGTAACTTGAAGATAACTAAGAATGACTCAACTAGAGAACAGATGTCGGCGAACTGTGTTTCGTAACTTAGTTCCACAGAATCAAACACTTTCCCCCACAGTGTGCTGATGAGCTCATTGTCCGGGTTTTGCCATGGCGTGAGGGACTTTCCTACTGCGCGGAAAAGTGAAGGTAAAAAAATATGAATCCAACCGGCCTGAGTACCGGGAGGGAGACACTGGTTCGTCGCCCTTTTTCTGCCTGGCACGCGAGATCCTTCCTTTCCTTCATTTCGACCCTTGTCCTCCAGCCCCACTGATGTCTGCATATAAGTGAATCAGCAAAAATATGTCATAGTAATGAATTTGATTCGACACACTGAGCTAGTAGTCCGAGAGACTTTGCGATGACCAGGATAAGCCCCAATCACTAATACTTCGGGTCCGGGAGTGCAGGATACTCTCGTCATTGCAAGCGACTGTGTTAGAGGTGCTAACGGCATCTTTCGACCACCAGTCTAATAAGAATAGTGAGTGAATGCTCACATTTAGAGTGTATCAATCGACCCACACTTGCTTCATTATCAGCCACCAGCGACTGCCTCTTGCGATGAGAGGTAGCGGATCCAATCTCAGACTGCAATACGTCAGAAAGCTGTTATCCATGGCAAGTGAGCAGCTCGAAAGGAAGCAATTACCATCGTGTCGGCCTCAGGCCGATAAGGAATGTCAGAGGGTTTCCTCTTCTTACTCAAGTCCTTTCCGCCTGGTCAGAAACGAACTTAAAATGCCGGTTACCAAAGAATTGGCACTTACTGTGGCACCGACCTGTGTGTCCATGCCAGTGAACAATGACTTCTTGACCTTGACACTCTTGCTAGCCTATTGAGATGGTGTAAAGTAAACATAAACATGAAGGAATCCATAACACGTGAAGGTGGAAGAATTACCACATCAACCTGGGAGTCGGTGTCCGGTGGCGACTTTCTCTTTCTGTTTTTTGTGACTATAATGTCCTATTCATAGGCACAAATTAGCGATCGACCCGATGTGAGGAAGGGAACGAATAGTTGCTACAGCGGAGGTGAGCCTACGGTGCATCGACGCTCACACATACCTGTATACGGGGTTCCAAGGCTAGTGATTGCACCTTACAACCATAAATCAGGGGGAAACGAGAGAAATTGGAGTAAGATAGGACTTACCGGTGCGCTGAGCTGCGAGTTGGCAGTTCTCTTGGTTGCACCCTGTCCAAAGATCAATTCAGCAAACAATGAAGGAAGGATGTAGCATGAAGATCACTGTGCTTCACTGTCTGGCACTCACCTGTCCACCTGGTTTTGTTTCGTTGTTCTTATCCTCAAGTACGGAAAGGGATTGGTTAGTAGATTGGAAAAGGTAGGAATGATATGACGTCGCTTACCGTTGAAACCTGCGACCCGGAGAGAGTGTCGCGCAGCAACTTCCTTTTCTTTGAGTTCAAGTTGCTGCTACCTCCATCCTGTTCATTACACGACAGTTGGCAGAAAAATAATAACGAAGGGATATGATCAAACGGTCATGGGGTAACTGACGTGAATCGAACAGTAATAAGTCGCACTCACACTAGCTTGAGCCGGCCTTGTCAGCCTCCTCGGATCGCTTTCGCTCTACAAGCAAGGTATTCAGACTGCATCTGCCATTCTAATGTTCCGTCAACTCACAATATTTGTGTCCGAATCGACAAAATGTGCTGTCTGTTGCACGCTGATTGAGCTATTCTTTACACCATGATAGCTTGCGAGGGTTATTGTTTCCCCTTCATCCTCCCAAGGACTTAAGTTTTCATTGTCTTGCAATGAGATGCTGTGTCTAGTGTAGCTTGGCGTCAGCGAAGCTCATAATATGGTAACAAAGACGAGAGTGTCAATGTTGTACGTAGAAGGAAATTTGATCCCGTTCTCCATGATCCGCTTCCTCAGCATGAACATTAGTAATCTAGTTGGATCATACTATGAGCTTTAGCTGAGTCTAAATCAAGCTTCACACTTACCATTACATCGTGCATACCAGAAATTGATCCCGTACGCATTGCAAGATTTCAGATTTAAACTCACAAATTGATCCCTCTCGAGTCTATCCCTGCCACCTCAAGTCCTCCATCCTCTTCACCAATGAAAGTGGATTCATCTGTGTTGCGAAGCGCCCTGGCAAGTCGCTTTGTCTTGTCGTCCCGCTTTGACGTAGCGGGCGAGTCTATTATATCCGTTTCTTCACCAGAAAGGCTCTCGTTCTGTCCGGCAGGTGCGTGAAAGAAAGTGTTGCTTGGAGTGGCGGCAGATCTCGACGTCTTTGCGGTCTGCACACGGGTGCGAAATGGAAGTTCACCTTTGGGATCTTCTTTCCTAGCCTTTTTTGCAGGCTTTCTGTTTGACGCATCCGTACTTGCCGCTTCATATTGTGAGTCAAAGTAGTCAACCTCCAAGCTTTGAAAACATCTGAAAATGTATAGGCAATATAACTCACCAATGTCTAAGTCTTCGTCGTATTCAACTTCACAACCCGACACGTCTTTAACACCGTTCTTCGAGCCTGCTTACGCCAGTTCAAAGCTATGTAATTACTGATCTGAAGTTGAAGACTTACTACTAGCTTCGCCCTTTGGCTTCCTACGTCCACGTTTTCCAGCGAGTTTAGGCACTGTTGAGCCCATCTGGGTGCGTGTCTCAAGAGCCTTCGACAAATTGTTTTCAAGCTCTACGGTCTCTAGCATCGCTGCTTCTTGGTTTTCTGCTGCGGTCACCTTCTTGCGTACCTTGTCAGCTGCCTCTTGTTCTTTTGCTGCCCGTTTCTGCTCCGCAGCGAGTTTTTTCCTCTCTTTCGCGACCGCGACTTGCTGGGCCGCAGCTCTGCGGAAAGCTGCCCGTTCTTCCTTCTTTTTCCTTCTCCTCCTTCTCCTTCAATGCCTCATCCCGCCTCGCTGCCTGCTGTACTTTCCTTTTGTCTTTTTCTTCCTTCTCCCGCAATATCTCCTCCTTTGTTCGTCTTGTTCTGAGTTGGTCAACTACTGCTCCGGGGTGCTGGTTACTGTTCTTGGCCCTCGTCTGTCTTCGAGTTGACATTTTGTGCAGTGTTTTGAGATTTGGGTGATAATAAGATGGATCGAAGGTGCAAGTTCAAGATCAGGGAGGCGAGGGCGTCTATCTTAGACAAGTTGAAAATTTACGCCCACTCACTCAGGCTGCCACTGGCCAGGCTGCCACTGCCAGCCTGAGTGTGTGACTCACGCACTGCCAGTGGCAGTGGCACTCAGGTTCACTGCCAGTGGCAGCCTTACGGCACTGGCACTGTGGCACTCAGCTGTGAGTCCCAATCATCGACATATACTACTGAAGGCTACATTGATGCCAGCGACACGGAAAAAGCACGACCCCTTTCATTTTCCACCAACTATTCGATGTACCTTGCCCAGCTGTAGTAGGACGTTCAAGAGTCAATCTGGAAGAGCAAGACATGAATATTCAGCTCATCCGATGTCATCCGTGGCAAGATCTACTGCCTGTGGTCACGACTATGATTCTTCACCTATTCGACCCACACGAGCTCCAACTCCTCAACCTCTACCGAGGTCGTCCGAACTTCCAACAGAGGGTCATTTTGAGAGCGGCTCTGACTCCTACGATTACAATATTTCCATGCTTACACAGGATATCTCGATGCTCAGTATAGGCCGAGACGAGTTGCTTCAAGACCTAGACAGACCTGATTCTCTGTCCCATTCTGGCACCGGAAGTGACAGTGGCCGTAGTGCATCCTCTGAAGACTTGGACTTCGACATTGGAGATCATGAGGAGAGTGATGGTAACCTAAAGGTGTATCACAGATATATGAATGGTGCGCACCAAGTATATTGTCCTCGGTTTGATAGCACTCTGATGAAAAACATCGAGCAGCCACCCCGTGTGATGCGGAAGGAAACAACTTAAAAAACGAAGAACCACCTGTTCCGCGAAATGAACCTGCACCAAATGACTGGTCTCCCTATTCGTGCCGAGCAGATTTTGAGCTAGCAGACTTTCTTTATCGCGATGAGCAAATGTCTGCTGGTAATATAACAAAGCTTCTCGGAATCATGAAGGCTTACCAGCGAATTCAGTCTGTGAAGAACGCAAAATCTGGCGGATATTCTGAGTTGGACGTAACTGAACCCGACGATGACTCAGATCTGGATCCTACTAGTACGCTACTCGATGGAGACGCACAAAAGTTGTACAATGTCATTGACGCTACGAGAGTTGGTGACGTGCCTTGGAAATCCTTTAGTAACTTCTACACGGACGACAATGGCCAAAAAGCGACAGACGAGAACACCGAGTCATGGAAGAGGAAAGAATATGATGTATGGTTTCGGGATCCCTTGGAAGTGATCCGAAATTTGGTGGATAATACGGCTTTAGAAGGCGAATTTGACTATGTCCCATTTCGTGAATATCAGCCAAAGGAGGAATCTGATGACATCAATGACAAAGAACGAGTGTTCAGAAATTACATGTCCGGAAATTTCGCTTGGGAACAGGCTGTAAGTCATGAATAATGCAGCATTCAAAGTTGGAGGAAGCGTACTGATTATCCTTGACTTAGAACAAAATCTCAGCCGAAGATGAAGCAGTCCATGGGTCCATGTTCGTTCCGGTGATCTTGGGGAGCGACAAGACAACAGTTTCCGTTGGAACTGGCAACAACGAATATTATCCGTTATATCTCTCAATAGGAAATGTATCAAACAAGGCCCGGCGGTCCCAAAAGTTGAATACAGTCCAGCTCGTAGCATTTTTAGCAATACCAAAGAGTGTGTGTCAAAAACTGAGCCATTCAATTGTGTTTTGACGCTTTTTTTGCAGCTGAGCGGCAGTACGAAAAGTCAGATGACTTCCGTCGCTTTAGACATCAAATTTTTCATTCATCTATATCGAGAATCTTGAGTTCATTGAAGACCGCCATGTCCATAAACAATGAACAGACCATTCTCCGGTGCCCTGATGGTCACTTGCGTAGGTCGGTTCTCGGACTCGGCTCGTATATAGCCGATTATCCGGAACAGGTGAGTCTATGCGCAATATGCACTGGATGGTGCTGCAAGTAAGTACTGTCCTCAGGCAACGCATACAAGTCCGTGAGAATGGCTTACTGTGGCTATATGATATAGATGTACAGCACCTCACAAGAACCTAGATAATCCGGAATTTGTTACAAACCCTCGAACAAAAGAGCTGCACGAACGATTGATAGAACAGGTGGATGACAACGTCATAAGTAGAGCAACAATTCGAAAAGAGTATGGATTCCATCAGGAAATCGTGGTATGTGCTTCAAAGTCTCCCCTGGATGCATATTTTACAATCAGGTTGTCCCGTAGCCTTTCACCAATGACTTTCCGCGAGCGGATATATGCGATCTCATATCTCCGGACCTACTACACCAAATCATCAAAGGCGTGTTCAAGGATCATCTTGTCGAGTGGATTTGCCAGACCTTGACCACGACAGAGCTGGATATTGTGGATAAAAGGTGCTATTCTCTCACAAGTCGTATAATGTAAATACCATTGCTAACCCTCTACAGGATTAGAGTCGCTGCTCCTTTTCCTGGACTTCGCAGATTCCCCGAAGGCCGAGGCTTCAAGCAATGGACAGGCAATGATTCTAAGGCACTGATGAAAGTATGTGGCCTTTCTACCTAATTCGAGGCGGTGGATTGCTGATATTTGATGCAAACCGCTTAGGTGTATCTTCCGGCTATTGTGGGCATTGTGCACGATGATATAATCACCACAATGAGTGCATTTCTGGACTTTTGTTACCTTGTACGTCGGTACACGATTACAGCCTCAACTCTTGATCAGATCAAAGCCTCTCTGGACCACTTTCATCAATTTCGGCAAATATTCATAGCCAAGGGCATCCGGGATAACTTCTCACTGCCACGACAGCATGCCATGGTCCACTATCCTACAATGATCCCTCTCTTCGCCGCACCGAGCGGGCTGTGTTCATCGATCACAGAGAATAAACACATTTACGCGGTCAAGGAAACATGGCGACGCTCAAACAGAAATGATCCTTTGGGTCAAATGATCACAGCAAACCAACGACTAAGTAAACTTATTGCATCGAGGGCAGACTTTGAAAGGCGTGGAATGCTGGACGATTCGTTGGCGGAGGCTTCGTGGAGAGCTTTGCGTGATGTTCTGCGCAAGAATATCTCAGAGTCGGACACGGATGACGCTGAGAAGATTTCTACTAGTACTCGGGGAGAGCATAGGCACCTCCGTGGCGTACTATTGACAGGCGCAGCTGATGATACAGAGGACTTCTTCGATGACATTGTGGGCAATCATGAACTCAATGAAATTGCAGACCTGGACAATTCCGAAAGCTTAGTGGATGGGCCGCAGTGTGGTGCGGTTCATGGCATACGACATGCTGAACGCCAGATCCGCGTGGGCGGCAGAAATGACCCTTTGAGCTTGATATTAATGGCTTCGAAGCAACGTGAGTATTACTTATTACTAGTAGTAACCCGTGCTTTTGGTGCTGCTCAACTGACTTCTTTGATGTTATCCTTGCAGAGTCCAGTAAGGTGTACCCTAAACAGCTCAACGCTCTTGCAGCGATGAAAGGCTATCCTGAGTTCCGACAGCTCCGACAGCTCATCAAAGTATACTTACTTAACAAGTACGAAAAGCACACCTACAACTCAAGGGCTTATTCTGGCAGAACTGAACCAGGACATGCGCAGTTTGAATTAGACATGAGCAATGACTTTTCAATTTTCCATTCAGCCACCGCTTTCTTTGCCTACCGTGGTGAATCGATCCCTATAGAACAAGCAATGAGGGAGGTGATCAGGTCCAATCCGTCTTGGCGCGGAAAACCTCGACGAGATGCAGTACTTGTCCGAGTTAGTTCACGCAAACAGGGGTTCGCAGGAATGAGAGTTGCTAGGGTTATACTTCTTTTCTCCTTCACAGCCAAAGCGGAACGTCAGGAATGCGCTCTCATACAGTGTTTCAAACGTGTTGGCGACTCGCCTGACCCGAAAACAAGTATGTGGATTGTCGAGCCGGATTATGAGTCAGAGACTTCTAGTACCACCTGGCAGCGTGTCGAATGTTGTCCTGGAGTGAATGCCAGTGGCAGACGTCACTATGACCGTGACTGCAAGGCTCCGAAGTTATCTGTGATAGATATAGGGGACATCTTCCGTTTAGCTCACCTCCTTGGGGTTCAGAAGGGTGATGAATGTCCTCCGAAGTCATTGACACCTGAGGAATCCCTGGACTTTTATGATAGATTTTATGTTAACCGATTTGCTGACATGCACATGCACGAAACATTGTATGAAAGAAGACACTGTCAATGATAAAGATAAACTCTTCATTTAGCACATACTACAAAGTAGATTGAAACCTACGAAGTGAGGATCCTGCAACTTCAAGTTCTTGAAGTTGAAAGTCCGACGACTCCGACTCCGGCGACTCGGAGCCTGAGTCGGACTCGGAGTGGAACTTCAAGTTCAAGTGATAACTCACGCCACCTCAGGCTGCCACGTAGCCTGAGTACGGTAGTACTACTGCCAGTGACTCCGACTCGGAGGACTCGGACTTGGAGCCGACATCATGATGATGATCCGAGTTTCAAATTGAACTTGAATGCCACTGGCATGTCAGTGATGTTTGGCGACTACTACCTACTATTAGTACTCACTGGCAGGGTACCGTACTACTACTAGCCACTGGCAGCTGAATTATCCAGTCTCAAGCCTCCAATTTCTGTCCACTCAGACTGGCAAGTTGTCATAATCTCAACTTTGAGTTCAAACGGTTGTTGTTCGCTTCTTCTAATACTACTACTCAGGGCAACTACTATCGTGATTACTACTACTAGTAGTACTCGCTTCACGTTCAGCAGTCTACTAAATCTGCAACTCTGTTGCCTGGAATGTCTGGAACTCGGAGTCCCACTGGCTGCCAATGTTCGAGTTGTGGACACAGCCTGAGTCACGGTACTAGTAGTACTACTACCAGTACTGGCACTGTTGACACCCGCCGGCGCCGTGTCAAACCTGAGTCGGCTGCCGACTTAGGCATTAACGCTCACTGGCACTGGCAGGCCGGCGCTCACCGTGTTCACTCCCCAGCCAGCTCTCAAGTAGACGGGTACCATCGCTTGCCAGTGCCAGTGGAAGACTGGCATGATTTGGATTCAGAACTTGAAGAAAAAAACCCAGACCACCCAAGTCGCTCATACCACACACAGGACACTACACACTTCCTGGTAGATCCACTCGGGCCGACTCGGAAAGCACTCGCAGTCTGAGACGCAGGTCGCGCGAGGTTTCAATCGACAACTTGAACATGGAATGCCAGAGTCGTCACTATACTACTACTAGTGTACTACATGATAGTAGTATTGGGCTTGGCCAAACTGTTCGCAACACTGGCAGTGGTAGCCAAGGTTCAGTCAACAAGCGCTCAAGCTTCCTCCCCAACTTGAAGTCGTTGGATCAGCGTGACAATCGTCATCTGCACCCACTATCGCACGAGGAAATGCCACGAACTTTCTCAAGTTACAAGGGCTTGTCGTCATCCCACTCAGCTCCTTCAAGTCAGCGATCCGACAACGTCGCGAGAGTGCGAGATCAGTCAACGAGTTCCTTGAACAGCCCGAGGGGTAAGGTGTCAGGAGCGCGGAACTTGTCGCGCGACCCAGTGGAATTCAATCTAAATAATGCGGAGGGCCCAAGGAAGGAACCTATCTGGGAGGTTAAAGCTGAGATCAACGAGACAAATTCGAGTCCTTCAGGTGTGCATTATTTTCAATTGATAAGTAGAAATGATTATCGATTAACGCAAACGATAAGCCTTTATCGCCAGGGAAACTCTGACGAAAAACATATGTCGGCAAAAGGAAACACTCAGGTCTTTATCTTCTGAAACAAATGACCACGTCGAGGCAATACAGAATAACCACTATGAAAGCGTATCGGATCGTGCTAGGACGGAAGAGAAAGTCGAGCAAGAGGAGGGGCAGGATGCATCAATTGTGCAGTCGGAAGACGTCGATCTTCGTGCAGCGGTGGCAGCTCTGAAAAGCGAGATGATGGAAATGAAGAAGGCGTACCTTGCGAAGTTTGAAGAAATTACGAGCCTTAAACAGTCTTTCAATAAACAGGAAGAGCTCGTCGAACAACTCTTCGAAACAGTCGATCTATTATGTGAAAGTGTCGTTGGGGTTCGTAACAGTCATACTCATCAACATTGATGTTCTACATCTGACTGCCTTTCTTTAGAATCAAGCGGCGAAGGATGCGGTGACTTTACGGTCTTTCCTGGAGGACCTTCAACGCTACGTAGTTCACGGCTCATTTTTCCTTCTCCGTTTCTCGAAGACTGAGAGGGAAAAATGCCATCAATTTCGAGGCCAGCGGAAGCTAGAATGGTCAAGTTTCAATAAAGAAATGAAGGAGATCTTCCTGAAGTATCATGGTACACCTCGAGGTATAGAAGGATACTCCCAACTGTATCAAAAGAGGTCTCCGTTGGGAGAAGCTTTATACCCAGGGGACGGAAAGACGCCTAGTCGAAAAGCATCACCTCTGCCAAGGCAACAGGTGCAGACGCATCTGTATTATACTGGAGACAGACTCGAGTTCGACGTTTACAAGCTTGGGATATTCTATTTCTTCATTCCCTTGTTCCTAGCCCACTATGTTGCCTATAGGAACCATATCGAACTTCTGGAGGAGATGATTCACGCGTTTCGCGACAAACTGCCCGATGCCGTCGAGAAGGAACGAAGGGGATTGGGAGGATCACACAATTATCAGACAGCTGCGCAACAAGCACGCATTGATCTTACCAGCAATGTGGATATCTACCCAGATGGGTATACTCGGTGGCCCTCTGTAGGGGCAATTGGCTTGGACAGTTTACTGAAATTGGTGAAAGACGACGTAACGGCACGGCGGGAGAACAGCAAGACTGTTGATGATGAACTTCAAAACGCAATTGCTATTTTCGAAGGCAGCGGTCTGCTTACGTCCAGCGACCTGGCGAACGATTTGGAACCCACTGTATTACCCTTCCGACATAGACGTATGGTTGCATATGAAAGGCACCGTACACGATTGAATCAAAGTATTGCTTCGGCAAACCCACGAAATGTAGAACAAGGACCTGATACCCATTCCTCTAGCCACGCGGGTGAACGTCGCAAGCTTGACTCTTTGGATTCCCCGAACGATGAGGATGAGCCTCAAAAGAAACGTACCCGCAACTCCGACAATCAAGTGATCCCCACCGAACCGCAAACGACGAAATTTTTTTCTCAGGCTCTAGAGAAGGCGGAAAAAACGCAGAGTGTTCTAATTCACGGATATACGACAGTGAAAAGATGGCTCGCGGTAGTCACCAACGATGAAATATTTAAGCACGTCGTAACCGGGAAATCTGTCATGGGTGAAGCACTGAATGCAATCGCGCATGAGAGAGAGAGGAGTGTCGAGAAGATTTACGAATCCGCTACAAGGCTGTCAAGTCTGTTCGCTTTGGACGCCGAAGGTTCCAATGGGAGACCCCTTTCAGAAACCGAGAAAGCAAAGTATACGGACGCGTTTCAGGAAGTGGTCGCGAGTGTTTACGAGGTCAGCGGTGATTTGTTGGGACCAGATTTACCTCTTCCGTCAAATAATGGGCGGTTGAAAGTTGCGGAGTTCATCTCACGCGCGAGGGCTCGGACAGGGGAAGAGCAGTTGAAACCGATATTTGGATGCGCTGAATTTGCCCATCTGGATTTGGCATAGCAGGGAAACGTAGGGATATCGGGTCTTGAGCCAGACTGTACTACTATTCAGATGTGCGTATTCTAGCTGTATCTACTACTAGTACCCATAGTACCTACTAGGAGTACTAGTACCTCTACCTCTTCCTATAATTTAACTAGTACTACATTTTGCTTCTACTTTGTTCTAGTACTAGGTTTTAAATTATAACCACCCCAATATCAGTGTTGAAACTACGGAACTTCGTTGGACTAGTTGATAGTAGAGTCTGGCCCCGGCAAGCTCCACTCAGCCTCAGGCTGAGGCTGGCACTGGCAGTGGCAGTGCCAACTTCAAGTTGAAGCTGACTCAGTGACTCGGAGTGCAGTGACTCGCCGGAGCACTCAGGAGCCTGAGGCCGGCAGTGCCAGCGCCGGTGGCGTGTGACTGGAAACTAGAGCAATGGTATAAGAGACAGAAATGCCCCCTTGGGGCGCTCACTCAGAACCCTCTTGCATATTTCGTCTTGACTACTGCCTAAATCGTCTCGACCACAACTATGATGTCAATGAGTTCTTACCAACAGGCTCCCAGTGGACGTGAGTCCTGCGTTCTTTTTCACTGACAATGCCAGTGGCAATACTGATTGTTGCTCACCACCACTATAACAGAATCTTCACCGTTGGGCACCAGATCAGACACCAGCTCACCTGGCTCAATCTCGGGATCGGAGTCCAATAATGACCCCAGTGACCATCCGTTTGTACACAATATGTCTCCTGCCAGCGCCAGAACGCAGACCGTCAACAAAACGCGCACCGGCAGCAAAACGCAGACCGTCAAGACCGGTTCTGATGTGGGCAGAATAGTGATAGTGATCGAAGGGCCTTCTGTTGGCAGCACCACCGCGCCACATCAGGAACCGCCATCAAACAAAAGCCGGCAGACGGGAGCTGTCCCTCCTAACAACTCGGAAATTGGTCGGAAGCCAGGAGGTGTAACTAGCGAGTCTCAGAAGACTGTTCAGAAGTCGGGAGGTGTCCTTCCTGGCGAGTCTCAGAGCACCGTTCTTGAACGAAGGACAAGCTTGTCACCAGAAGAACAAGAGAACTACTACACTGGCTTTGCTGGCAAGCCTCGCCTGGTTGGGCGCACCGGTCCCGACTGGAAACAGCGAAATGCGCGGAAATTCGCATTCACAGTTGGAGCTCACCCCATCGTCCCTCTCTGGGAGAAGATCTTGGGCCCGAAGATTCTTGACGTACTTGACAAGGAGAAAGTGCGTTGGAACAGTTTGGAAGTCAACCGCGTTGGCTATGAAGACGATAAAGAAGATCAGATCCACGTTGTCGTTCTTGTCGGGGTCGATAAAGGTTCGCTTGAACCTGAAGAGGGGTGCCGCATCTCGGCAAGCGCTAAGGGAATTTTGTTGGCATATGACATTCGCGATGTTCAGGTCGAGATGAGGGAGCGATATGTCGAGCCCGCCACCGGCTCCCCGGGCGACGTCGCCTCCAAAGCTGACAAAAATGTATCGGTTCACACTGGCAGCGGTCCTACATTGCACTCGGACAACATGAACGATGCCTCTAACGGCAACAACGTCGATGACCCTACTCAGGCTCCTACCACTACTAGTGGCGATATCTCCGCCAATACGTTTGATCTGGCAACCGGCCCTACTCAGGCTCCTACCACTACTAGTGGCGATATCTCCGCCAATACGTTTGATCTGGCAACCGGCCTTGAGACACCACCAAAGCAGCCTGCGGATGACGTGCCAGAGGAGGAACGCATGGATATTTGCCCTGCGAAACGCTATTTCCGATTTTGGAACCAACTTGAAAATCGCACTCGTCTGCATCGTGATCATTCCTTGCTGAATCGATACGTGTCGTCTTTCTGCATGGCTCCGGGAAGTATGATTGCCTCCAAGGGCAAAGATCAGCGTGACGTATGGTCAACGGGGTCACTCATTGTGCTCGGAAAGTCACGGTCTGGAGGCTCTGTCAGGGCGTACATGCTCGCTTGCCGCCATGGCCACATCTATCCTGTTTTCGAACGCGCGTTTGTAGACTCCACTATGTACTCCTTCAAAGGTGACGACGAAGGACGCGATCCGGACTATCCTATTCACCTCTTCACCTGCCGCAGTTTGACATCGTACTTGGATTCGCTCGAATATGACTTGAGAGCTGCCAGGATTGCGAATCTTCAGGATGCTAGCGTCATTGACGACGTGAAAAAGGCTGACACGTTGCTCCATGATGTTTCACTTGCTTATTATAAAACGCTCCTGCTAGTAGGACGGATACGCAGTGGATGGCCAATCGTATCGGATACATCCAGCACTCTCCGGGATTACGCTCGGGGAACATTGAGTCTGGAGAACCTTACATGAGGGATTGGAGCATGATCCTTTTGGAAAAGGAAACGTACGAGGAACGTTTTGACCTCGATGGCGCTTTTAAACCTTTTGCCAAACCAGCCGTACCTGTCAATTACGTGGACTTAGATAGGGCAAGTCCGGGGGGTCAGCCTAGGTCTGAATTATCAGTGAATGCTATCTGTCAACATCTTAACTGGGATTATTACAACGATACACACTTCGGACTTATGCCCATTTCCAGATTCGCACCACAACGAGACATCTTCCCCAGGTCGATTTCCCAGGAACAATACGCTCTGCACGGGTATTGGCCAATTAACCCCGATATAGAAGGACGAAGGTTTAAAGTGTATAAGTATGGCTGGGCAACTGGCCATACGATAGGCACAGCCAACAACGTCCCTGCCTTTCTTTCTGCAGAGGATCGCAAGAACAGACTACTTGCACTGCAAATTCCTCCCGGGCCGGGTGGGCTACCGCAGCATCCGCAGGAGGAGCCACATCCAATTCCGTCTCGTGAAGCGTTTGCGAGACGTGGGGATTCAGGCAGTTTAATTATTGACGAGCACAAACGAGCTCTCGGTATCGTCTCTCACATCGGGTCTGCTGTATCGGTGGAACGCCCTTACCGGGAATGTGATAATTTTACTTATGCAATAGCCTTCTGGCAGGTTAAGGAAGATGTTGAAAACTCTTTTTTCGATACAGTGTTGATGTTCGGCATGGAGGAGCACAGCGTTCAACCTTCTTCCGCGTCGTCAGTGGCAGCCCAAGTCACAGCGTAGGAGAGTCTGCCAGTGGAGTGTTGTTACTCTTTTACAATATCTCATACATGTGAATTAGTATATTGTCTTCTGCTCTGTCTTTGATGGTGGTTTGCGTGCGCTTTGTGTACTTTTACAGCCGGTGTTGATGTATGACTTTATGAAAATGATAACGATCGTTTGCCCATACTACTTCTTAGTAGTACATACTAGTAGTATATCTCCCTGTAAAATGAATGTGTGCGTCATCAACTTGAAAATAACTTTTCAAAGAAATTCAGGTCGAGAACCCACATCATGATCAGGCTTCAAGTTACTACAGCACCATCATCACCATGATGCCAAAGCCTGAGTTCAAGGCCGGACACCGGACCTGAGATGCTTCAAGTTGAAGGCTGGCACAGCCTCACTGCCACTCACTGCAGGCTGCCACCTCATATTGACTCGCGAGACACCCTCATACCCCTAGTTGAATGTGAGACACCTCAGACAGTGAAAAACAAGATGACGCAAGGCGAACATCCATCCATGAGACAAGCTGCCAGCTTCTCTTGGCCAACCTCTAGCAAGTCGTCAGAAGGTAGCGTGAATCTAGTTAGGCGGCTCAAGATTCAGACCTAATCCCACCGGTAGTAACGTAAAGGAGCGCAGCAGAAGAATCAACTGTGCGCACTTCCTCCACCTGCGCAGCGGAACTACTTGAATTCGTCCCCTGCCTTCGGAGTCGGGCTCATACCGCAGCAAACCGGTTATCCCGGTCCATCACTTGCGCCATTGGTGCCGCAGAAGACTGGTTACATTGACATGCACTGGCGATGATGTCGAGCTCATCCATGCCGGCCAATCCTTCGGTACCGATGCAAGGTAGAACACTGCAGTTCGTTGGAGGTTATCGGGGGTTTTTGTTCAGAGTGGCCTTGAGAAGAATGATCTTGCAAAAGATTGGTATGTTAATGTTCTCGCAAACCTGATCTTTCACTGAATATTTGTTTTTAGGGCCCTTGCTGATCGGGATAACAAGGGTAAACTGAATCTAGCTGAGTTTCATGTTGCTATGGGTTTCATTTATCGCAGCAAGTCTCCTTGATAATTATATATGTATACAATTGATATTAACGACCTTTTCAAGAATTGACTGTCATGGAGATTCCGGATGAACTTCCTCAAGAACTAGTGCCTCCTTCAGCTCGTGATCGTGACACATCCGTCAGCTTCCTCAAGGACATCCCGAAGCACGACAACTCGCGGCCGAGCTCTGCGGGAAGCGGTGTTGCGATTTCGCGTTCAAAGGTCCGATCTTTCAATGACGCTTCGGTGCTGAGTGTAGGTGGAAGAAAAGATGCAACAGTCTACAAGTACACCGAGAATGACGATGACGATTCATATTACAAGAGTCGCCGAAGGCTTGTTGACCGACGTGATGTGCGTGTTGGAAATGAGTCCTCTTCGCAGGATCTTGAGAGCATGAAACGCCAGCTTGAAGGAGCTGCTCAGGCTTTGGAGCGTGCTACAGACGAAAGCTCTCAGAGAACAAGGGAAGACGAGGAGCTTGAGCGTGAGATGGAAGACCTCAGATACAGAGCGAAGCGAATCCAGGAAGGCCTTAAGTACGTCAGCCGTGGACCAAGGAGCACCGAGAAGGATGAGGAGAGGCGGAAACTAGAGCGTGACTTATTGCACCTCATGCACGAGAGGATCCCGGAAGTACAGAAGAAGATGGAAGATCGGGAGCGTAGGCGCGAACGGGAGAAGAGGGAGTGGACGAAAGACCGGGATAGGCGGAATGAGCGCTTCGGGCGGTACGACGAGAGAAGCTACGACAGGGAACGTGACTATGGGCGGCATGATTGCGACAGGGACCGCGAGAGAGAGCGGAGTCGTGATAGGGATAGGGACTACGACAGAGACAGGGATTATGACAGGGATTGGCCTTATTCGCGCAATCGCGAACGCGGCCGTTCTTGGGACAGGGAGAAAGATCGTGAGCACGAACGTGAACGTGAACGCGACCGCGACCGCCCTCGCAGCCCGCCTGCCGCAGCTCGTTCTCCGCCGCCTCCACCACCAACCCTTGTGGCTTCTCCGGCACCTGCTGTACCCAAGCCCGGAGCGTTAAGCGTATATCAGGGAGCAGGCTCAACTGCAAGAACGTATGCGCGCGTTAGGTGTCATTACACCTTCGCCAAAGTCGCCCGCGGTGGATACTTCTGTGGAAACGTGACTGGCACAATATAAGGAGGCGGAAGAAAAGCGCACCGGCGAAAAGGATGCGGAAGAGCGCGAACGGCTGAGGAGGGCGATATTGGAAAGCGAGCGTGCGCTAAAGGATGGTAGATCTGTTACACCGGCACCTCCCACCCCGACAACCACCTCCTCAGCTGCACCTCCAGCACCAACACCCACTGCTAGTGCTGTGAGGCCGCCTCCGCCTCCTGCGCCGAAGAGAGCGCCAGCACCGCCGCCTCCAAAGACACGTGGGGCTGCTACACCACCGGTGTCCTCAGCCTCGTCAGTCGCGACTATTCGTGCGCCTGTCCCGCCTCCAGCGCCACCTGTTGTCACACCGGCACCTCCCCCTTCTCCTCCAGCTCCTCCAGCAGAGCCCGAAGAAGAATGAGGAACGCATGCTGAGGGAGCGTGAGGAGCGGCTGCGGAAGCAGCGTGAAGCTCGGGCAGAGCGGCTTCGCCAACTTGAGCGTGAGGAAGAAGAGGCACGTCGCCAGGATGAAGATTTTGAAAGACTTCAGGAGGAAAGGTTGGCAGCCGCAAGAAGTCCCGCTGCAAGTGCACCATCCAGTGCAGTAACCCCTACCCCTCCCGCACCCGCACCCGCATCTGCACCTCCTCCACCCGTGCCTCCAGTAGCACCCTCTTTGCCAAACCTAGTCCCGAGTTAACAAGCATCGGGCCGCAGGTGGTGAACTTCAATGAGCATGCGAGGGAAAGAAATAATGCGACTTTTGAAGTCACTGGAATAATAAGGATGGACAGTTATACGAAACGCACAAGGCAAATGTGCTTACTTCGCTCAGGTGATAGCAAAAGGCACGAACATCCTTATCAGCGAAGGCGAGAGGAAAACAGCACGCAATTTACAGTACTGACGTACTGACGTACTGGTGTACTGATTTGTACTTACTATGACATTTGAATTGTACATGCTTGTACTTAGTCTTTACTTATGCTTGACTGACCTCCTGATGTACTGACGTACTGAGTGTGTCCTGGAAATCTGCTTATTTCAGTGTGTTCAGGCCATCAGTTGATTTCAGACAGGCATAGCAACACATCAGCAGATTTCAGACAGGCATGGCAACGCTTCAGTCCATTTAAGGCAGCGTCAGGACGCGTCAGTCGCCGTAAGCAAAAAGTAGTTTCCCTGATGTAATAGTGCAGTACTAATGGTCCACGCGAGACGGTAAATGGATCATTTCATCCCATCAACACGAGGTAAGACTTTGGGGTACAAAATTGATGGAGCTCGCCTATTAATTCAATGATACCGATGTGCTCTGTATCTCTAATTCGGCCTCAAGCTGCTACGTCAATGAACAAACCAGAGGTTCTTGTTGCTCTTCTTCATGATAGTATTCTTTCTCGATCAACTTCCCGCACAAATAACTCTAGTATTAGTACCAAAATCTCTTCCAGTTCTGCTCCAAATAGTAGCTTTGCTACACAGACGACACTCTCCGTCAATGATGTCAACTCCAATGCATTTTCACCTATTCGAAACTCGCCAGAAAACTTGACAACATTCGAGAATAACCAGCGGGCGCTCGACACCTTACGTGCAGCCGTCACATTCGTCGTAACTTCGCCATCCAATTCCTCTACAGATCGCGCATCCCATCTGCAGGAATGTCTAGATTCCTTTACTTCGTCCTGCACACTAGGAGAAAAAGATTTCGACCGGGTCCTTAGCGAGACACTTCCTGCAATAGGAATGACAGCTCTGGAATACGAGATTTTCCGATGGGATCCGATATGGGAGGAAGATTATGGGACTTTGGAGCTCTCCGTCGCTCATTCCGAGCTCGGTACTGGTCTCGAGGCGGTCAAATTCGTAATCGACCACTGGATTCCTCAATCCACGGACCACACGGACTGGCAAAAACTCATGGATGTCGTTCGAAGGGCCTGCCTCTACCGTACACGCGGTGTTTCAAATCCCGAAGTTCTGCAACTAGATGAGGACGTTGCAAATAAACTGCTGCAACGGATATCGCGCGTCGTTATGGCTAGGTTATCCGATTCAAAGGAGGGCCTTGTGATGGCTGGTTCGGGAGACACTTTCAATCACGCGGAATACACAATTTCTCTGACTTCAGCCCAAAATAACGCAGGAAAGAAGGCAAAATCTTCCCATGCTGTGTGTTCTACATCTTACCACCAAGCCTATGGCGATGAATTTACCGCCCTTATATCTCTTCCAAACTTCAATGCTTCTCTTAGGGACACTGCCATGCATGCTATGAGTCATTGCCACCCTACAACCCTTATTCATCCAGTAATCGAGCGGGCGGACAGGCCAGTGGTGACTCGCCATCGGAGACCTTCATCCCTTTCTCTAAGGGGCCAGGAGTACCAAGTGTCTCGGAGGCAAAACCTTAAAATAAACCATGATCGCCCTCGAAGAAATGATCTGGAGAGATTTCGATACGACAGTATCTCCTCCGGAAGGCTTCGGGTTAAACCAGCGTTACCCCTAGCACAGCACTCCTCTCACGCTGTCCCATCAGGAACACCACAGCTATCCGAATCATCCTATAATAGCGCAGCAATGCGTGTCGAATTCATCGGAGGCGCACGGTTATGGGCACTTGATGTCGGGAAACGCACTTTGACTCTAGCAGTGATCGGTGGTCTATTCGGGGGAGATTCAACACACGAGAAAACGTCCTCAAATGAATGTTCTGTCGTTGTACACTCGGAAATTAGAATCGTGCCCTCGTCGCCAACCGACATGGAACCCGTCTTTACATTTCCGTCGATGGAAATCAGACATCCGCTGACCCAGACAACGTCACGGACTATTTCCGACTGCTTTTCCTCGATGACAGCCTTCAATCAAAGGCAACACGAGGGATTATCGGGCTCTATAGATAGCTTCAATGACCCTCGTCTCCTCCAGGACGATGGGGCTTTGCTGCTCGAGCTTCGTGTCAGGCTCAAGAAGGCGGCTTCAACTTCGAGGGACTGCACCGCAATTACTCGAACGGAATCTGACTCCACACCTTCCAACTTGAAGCGGTTTTCAGGGCCACCTGGTGCTGAGAATATAGGGGAGCCGAGTTATGAAGAGGAGCGCAGCGAAATGACGTTTTCCTCTTATGATGAACTGTCGATCCCTGATATGTTCTCCGGAGTCCCCAGCGAGACAGGTTCTTGGGTCAGCATTCACGACAATCAAGAGGCATTAAGCCACCCTTCGGATAGCGAGACATAGATAATTTCGTATATAACACTGTATAATAGATAAATGAATGAACACATGTTTAAAGAGTGAAGTGCGCGGTACTGGAAACCACCCGCAGTTGGAATCGACATACCTACGATTTGAGTCACTTCACAGTGGTAAGCACTATCTAATGCCTCCTATATTTCAGTCAAGGAATTGGACAATAGAAGAGCCGCTTATGTCCCGCCAGCTGTAGCCTAGGTCTTCAGAATCCAGGGCCAGATCAACTTCGTAGGCAATTAGGGCTTGGAGACGCCTGATCGAGCAACATGAAGCGTCATTAGCTGCAGATAACTCTTCTCATTTGGAGTCGTGCACTATATCGTTCGGGACATTGGCTATGAAGGAAAGCAGATTTCTGGTGATCATGACTTTTAAAACCACTCCACTCTGGCGCAGGAGTCGTCAAGGAACTCACCATATCACCAGCCCTAACTTCGTGCTTCAATAGTCGCTCGTCTTAGATCACCCCGAACTCCTACTGCCACCATGAACAAAGGATCGACCGCGACAACGATACCCCGAGCCAAAGACAGCCTCGTAGATGACGCCAAAATTCAGGCTTCTGTGAAGAAATACCAGGCGGGCTTGCGCTCCTATACACTCTGTCAGCTAAACGATGCGAAGGCGAATTCTATGAAGAAGCAGAACACGGCGTTGAAAGCGTACCTTTCAGGAGACAGCGCGGCGAGGAAAGGTTGAGGAACTTGTCTCCTCCGTAGGTCTAAATGGTGCAGTACGTTGAATTACTGCGCTCTATGATTTCGTATTAGCTAGCTGACCATGACCCGGACCACTGTCCATAGTTTCGGTGATCTTCCCAGAAGCGCTTTCTCAGCCTGCGAAGAGAATACGCGGCCATCACCTCCATTTACGTTTACTCACTGCCGTTTTTGCATCTTCATGAGGTGTTACGAGATCACGGCGCTACGACAGCTGAAAATAAGATGGATAAACATGGCCTTTGAAATAAACTTACACTCGTGTCTCATGCGCAAATATAGTTGATCACCTCGTGTGATCACGAAGCTCCATCCCCCAGTAAGGTAGTAGATCATTCACGTTGAGACTGACTCTGAGATAATATGGCAAGAGAAAGGGTTCAGATTGAGTAGACGTTCGACAATGTTGGCAGTCAACTTACCGACTGAAGCCACATTATCTGCCTCGCGTACAAGAAGGTAGGAGGAAGACGGATGCAGTAAAGGGCTCCTTCGCACTCAAAATATTGACAGAGAACGGAAGAGGATGGAAGGATTGCATGGTAAACGGCAGACATCCTATGATAGAGTTCGTGTGTCTGTGATACGATTAATGTTTTCATGAAGGAGCTGTAGCCTTCGTAAAACAGCGATCTAGACGCATAGATAATCACAACGGATGATGGTCTGCCACAGAATGGCTGTCGAATCAGAACGAGCGAGCGCCATGTCGTGCTAGGATAAACCGTGACAGTGATCAGAAGGAGTAGTGGACTTTCATGAAGGGAAACGCTCACCCAGGCAAGACTTTGTGCAGCGCTGCAGATTACCGACCCTTCTCCTCCATGAATCTGGTACCCTTCTATCTAATTTACTTCGCGACTTGAAGGCGGAATCGCCTCGGAATTGCAGTCAGATACACGATGATACCACCGTACAAAAGACATGGCTGGCTTCGGAACCTCGAGCGAGATCGCCCGTAGCCAGAGTGCAGGCCGATGTGGAGATTGTCGCGAAGGAGAGATGGGCTCAAGGGAGACCGAGAGGATATACATACTTCCTATCTCTCCGCATTATGCTCTGCGATAGAGGATAAGTGCTTGGAATAAAAGTTCAGAAGGAACGGTATCTCACCTCAAAACACTGCCGATCGCACTCTTTTCAATTTTCTCCGCTGAAGTACGCGTGGCCGAGCATAAGGCTTGTATTTCCGGACTGACCAACTCACCGGTGGTGAAAACGGTACGAAGGCAGTGAAATAACCTGATCAAATCAGGGTATGGAAGATGCGCAAGGGTGAAGTCGAGATCAAGGCGGACTACAGCTGTAGGCCTTGAGATATAATCTATACGAGTCAAATATTTGACGAAGATTAGGAAGTGAAGATCAATTCAAGAAAATCCGAGCGTATAGCGTCTTGCCAGTGGGAGGGTTAGTTGAAGGTTCAAGTTGCCATAGTAACCGAAATTCAAACTCAGACAGCGACTCCGGTTGAAGATGCCGACAAACTTTTCGCCCACTGAAACTAGAAAATGTACTACAATCATCTACCACAATGGTACGACACCAGATGATATACCTACTTCCGGATCAACAAATTCTCTGTCAAAGAATAAATTTACACAGGGGCTGATGGTCTGAGATTAATCTGGCTTGCTAGTTATCAACACCGACTCGGATGCATTCTTCATGCGAACCATCTAGCTAACACTTCCTTTCCTGTTCTATCTTTCTCAGATGTACTTGATTTGCAGTAGTCCTCATCGCATCTTCTTATCTTCTACTTCTCTGATTCTACACCCGATTCTGACGGATACTCTGACGATCTCCTGCTGATCTGCGCAACTTCGGATTCGCTAGACGGCGGCAATAGCTTTCTTATAAGTAAGCATCCTTCTTCCTCAATGGTATTCTCTGCAGTCCTGGGACAGCCAACTATACTCTCAGAGGTCAGGTCCCATTCAAGTCTAGTGATGGACAATTACCCTCGGAATCATTTCAAGCACCCGAAAGGCCCCCCCAATTCAGTGGCTCGCTTAACTGTGGTTCGCACTGTTAGTATGGCGGCTACCGATATCACCACAACAGCATTACCTTTTGGAATGGAGCATAAGCTTCCAGCGTTGAGTCACCATCCTATGAGTGGAGATCTCATCGCAGCGCCTAGGGAATCTGAAGCAAAGTTCGAGCCTCCAGTAACGATTCCCACTGGCAGTGTGAAGGTGAACGTTAGCGCAGACTCCTCTGCGGAGTCGATGGGGAATTTTACACCTGCGAGTCCTACGTACGTACTTTCCTTTGAATTTAAGTTGAGCAGATTGGATTCTTATACGCTATTGAATAGAGCTCACGCTAATGCCGCGCCTACTGTCACGGTACACGATCTCCATCCTACTCTCATGACGTCCTCGTCGTCTCCTCCTTTCACATCGACAATTTTGGCGACAATATTCGGATCGCTAACATTTAATTCAGCTGCTGAGATTACCACCAACACTTTTCCATCGACGGCGGTAGATGCTAATGGTAGAGCGGATAAGTAAGTGACTACTGAAGTTTGCTTCCTCTTCCGAGAAGTTTTGCGTTGCTACTAACTTTCAATGTCTATTGCATCAGATTGTCCCAAGCTGACGTTGCTGGAATCACTGTCTCCGTGCTTGGAATACTAGCGATCAGCACATTCATCGTTATGTACGTCATGCGACAGCGAAAGAAGATACGATCGCTTTATCATTCTTCTATGCCCTATTCCAAAGGCACCGCGTCTCCTTCAGAGTCAGTCGATGAGCCAACTACTTCCATGTCCGGCTACAATCCAACCAAGCCGCTATTTTATGGCAACACTGCGCTAGCAAGTTCACCGCCCCAAGCATAGGTTGCTTTCACTCAATGGAGATCTGTGATCTCTGTCTCCTTTGATGTAGACATTGCAGAACTGAACTGAAACATGCGCCACTCCCAAGTGGGATATTCCGGAATATTACTCCTCATCTTCCTCTTCGTGTTTCTCCTTCTCCCCTTTTTTCATTCCTTGCCAACGTTTACGGCTGCTCATCCAAGGCCATTTACCATTCGAGGTGTGGGTCCTTCAATCTTCAAATCTTTTAAAGCTGTGAAGATTCTTCATCCTACTCCCTCATCTCGTCTCAAGTAACATTATAGATCCTTGACATAATGATCTACATCTGCATTTGACTTTCCTACCGCAAGGATCGTTCATTCTTACCGTGGAGCTCCTCCCATGTAGTAGCTTTACGTTGCTGATATACAGCATCTGGATAAGCTTGACAACAGAATAACTACTGTATACACTCTCTGCAGAGTATCAACTCCAGTAAGAGGGATGAATAGCGTGCGAAATTAAAGTCTGTTTGGGACAGGTTGAAACTTCAAGCGTGAGAATCAGTACACAACAACCTTTCTCTTTCACACGTCACATTTTCAGCAAAACAAAGAGTTATTCTATGGGAGTACTTGCAGGAAAAATGAGCAACTCATCTCGAGAAATAGCGCAAAAAGCTAGACATAGTACGTACACTGGTAAAGGTTACTCATTCAACTGTGAGTAATACATTTTGTACAATTTCCACATTATTCGCCTAACAAATTCACTTGCCCGTTATTTTGTCGTATTGCCAAGTTCGCAAACTTGAACATGAGCCGAGCAACATCTTTGTTTGTCCCTCCAGCGCAACTGAACCTTAAGTTTTGGTACTGTACATTAATCCTTTTCCCCCGCGAGCGTCTATGTCCCCTTTTACTCACCTTTTCCCTCTTTTGCCTCACGCCCTCATTCTTCCTTTTCCCTCACACACCACCAAAAAGAGCATAAAATGCAGGTATTTCCCTACGATGTATGGGTCTCAGTACTCTCCCTACTGTCGCCGTTGGACATTGCAGCATTTGAAAGGGTATGTCGTGGTTTTTCGAGTTCGCGATCATTGACTCAACCGTTTTTCACTTCGCTGCCCACAGACGTGCAAAAACGCTTGGTTGATTTTCCAGGAACGCGTCATCTGGTTCGCCGTTCTAAACAACATGTCAATAGACTGCACTCCGACCTTCTCCTGCTATCGTCCGGCTGTCACTCTCTCGGCCTTGGAGCTTCGCCGCATTGCTGAGCGGGCCCAGCGCGCCTCGATAATGTGGACGTACGGCGACGTTATCCGTCCCTCTCACGAAGCTGTGGTTCCCATTCCTCAGCTAGCACTTAGGCCCACCTTCGTCAAGTCCACCGCAGGCACGCCATTCGTTGTCGCCTACTCCTGCGAGGTTGGGTTGATGTGCATAAATACTGAGTCTGGATCATGTGTTTGGACGGGAACGCATGAGTTGTTCTCTCTTCACCATTTCAAGACAGAGGTCTGCATTGCGACTGGAATGCAAAGTACTGAGAATCTTCTCATCTGTATTTGCACATCAAATGAATACTATCGAATAGGCGAGTACTCATTCTTATTCATCGCCTGAGTTGAAGCCTAAACTAACTTTTGCTATCTTCAATCAAGCTTGCACTGAGATTATACAGGTGGACGTTTTCTCAGGGACATCGCAAATACTATTCTCGCATTCAGTTGGCTACGATACGCCGTATTGGAGGTTCTTCGCCGTCCGTATGTCCAAAGAGGTTGCTGTTGCAATCGGCTTCTCACTCCTCCTTGTTGTCGATTGGAGGTACGGTAGAGTCTTGGAAATCGACGTCGTGAGTCTCTTTAATGGAATGACGTGACCGTAGCAGCTACTTACCTTTGTCGCAGAAAAACAAAGTACTGGAAGTGCAAGTTTCGGACGCCTCTATCTTCATCCTCTGGATAAACGAAAACGAACAGGCGTATATCTCTGTCGTGCCAACCCGTAGCCTTTGGTCAGGGCACGATACGCAGAGTCTGATTGTCCTTTGGGATATAGAAGCAATATTGCTATTCCCCATTAATTCTGAGATTCCTATGGAGACTGGTGTGAGGATGTCGCTCTATAGGAAAGATGCTCTGGATGACGCAATCGATTTGGAGGCAACGCTCACCATTGTTAGCTGCCGCCGCTATGATGGGGTTTCTCAATTGCACTTCCAAGTTTGGAGGATAAGCATAAGGGAGGTCTTTGAAGGTCCTTATAGTCCCATTGTGGTGTCTCAGGAATCTAGGAGAGGTCATTTTGTTACAAACTCGGCGTTGCTACACACTTCGATTGATGTATCAGGCTTGACGAGGTCAGGCCAGTTCGTCGTCTTGATACGAGACTCACAGAGATTTCGCCACTTTTTTGGCTGCTCATATGCGCGTATAGCTTCCGGGGATCTGAGGCTGACTCCTCTGGAGATACCCTATGATGGTGACCAAATGAGTGTTGACCGACTGACCGTGGATGAGTATTCTGGGGATGTCTTATGGATTTACTTCTGTTACACTGGCATCATTATCACGCGCTTTTGACTTTACTTATAATGGAACATAGCGTAGACAACTCTGTAGTAGCTCGCACTTTCCCACTGCTAGATATGTGAAAAGGTCCTGTCATGTGGGACACGGGCAAAGACTTTCAAGCCTCTCAACTCACAGCACTGTGAGAAAAGCCTGCTTCGAGATCCACGTCATGTACTCCAGATAATTATACATTCATTGACGGTTGGTATGCTTGAGCTTTGCTACTCGCGTGCGAGCTCTCTGAATCGATAGACCACACAAAGACATCGGTTTCCGTACTACGAAATTAGATGAGATAGCACCTTAGTGTTTTTTATACTTCAGACTCACTTGCTGGAGACGCCTGACATGCTAGTTGCAGAGGTTTGTTTTCCGGTTTTGAAGACTACCTGTGGCAACACGTCCCCTGTACCGGCAGCGTGTTTGGTACCGAAATGTTTGCACAAGAAGCGGAAGAGCCTCCGGTAGCCTTCCCTTGCCGCTTGGGTGAGGCCGAATAGAGTGAAGAATACCAGTGCGATGAAAGGCATAAGCCATTCACCCCAATGCGGCACGACAAAAAGGCCGCGCAAAAGGAGGAGTAGGGAGGAGTAGGGAGGAGGAGGGAGGAGGAGGGCCGCGCAGCTGAGGGCCGTGGAGGGCCGCGCGGGGTTCCACCTATCCTCGGGGTCTGTCTGTATTAACCTTCATTTTTAAGGCCTTTTTTCTCTTAAGTTCTCAGTACGTCAAACTAGTTCACACTTTGCGATATGTAGAGCAGAAATAATTTCATTATAATACAATATGTTATAACAAACTCTTATGTGCTACCTACTCTAACGCAATATAGTGCTTCACTTGCAGTTCTTCTTTTGTCCCGGGCTTTTCTTTACTTAAACAACCCCTTCATTGCGTGACATACAAAATTACACTTGCAAAGTTGCAGTTGATCTGTCAAGTCCGGCACAAGCGCCGCTGCTTCGCTGGATATCAATTCTGATGTTTAAAAACCTTATCTATGAATATAATTACATTGTTGTATATACGTGATATCTATGTTGAATGAGTTCTGTCGACACCAAAGCTCTGTAAGTTGCGTTGGGACCCCGGCGCGGCCCTCTACTATTTGAAATATGCGCGGCCCTCCATGTGGACGCGGCCCTCTATTTGAAATATGCGCGGCCCTCCATATGGAGCGCGGCCCTCTATTTGAAATATGTGCGGCCTTTCTGACAGCTTAGATGATCTGCAAGACTTCTCTGTGTTGTGATTGGACAGAAAGTTTGATTTATATATTTTATAACATTTTATCTGATTTCTCATTGGTGCCCTGCGCGGCCCTCCACGCTGCTCCCTACTCCTCCCTACTCCTCCCTCCTCCTCCCTACTCCTCCTTTTGCGCGGCCTTTTCGTTAGGCCGACCCCAATGCACTGTAAACACAGCCCATTTGTCCGTAGACCAAGCACTCTTTGGATAAAGGGCCGGACCCCAGTTTGAGTGAGTGTACGTCCACCCTTGATAGAATTCGAACGGCTTGGCGTGGAGAATGGAAACGACGAGAACAACTATGGTGACTGGCAGCGTAATGACAGTATCGAAACACCCCAGTGCAAGCATGCGATAGAAGTGGCTTTGGCTCAGCCCCTCGTCGCTGCTGTCGAAGTACTCCTTCATCTCTTTACGGCGTCGGTAGAACGAATTAATGATATGTGCTACATATGTATTAGTAAGTCTCTGTATGCATAGTAATAAACAATGGCATTGCTTACGCGCATAAAATATAATGGAAACCACGGGGAAAAATATTGTCCATGCTTCGATGACGAGTATGCTGACTCCAGACGGGTTTACTGCATTAGTACACCCAAGCTCTTCCAGTATTTCATACCGAGCACCCTGCACAATATAGTCTTGTAGGATATATGCTTCGTTAGAAGAGGCACTCCACGAAAAGACAAGACACTCACAAAGCCCCGCAATGATAAGTGGAGCTCCTATACATATCGCTAGTTCTAAGAATAGTTCCAAACGCCTCTGTTCGTGGCCGTAGTCAGTATTCAGAGAGACCTTTCAGCCACCAGTCGCTTACGTTGCGTTGGAAGACCGTTGCACTCCGAAGCCTAGTAATTTTGAATACCCTTCGGGTGATTATAAACGAACAGGAAGGAAGCCCGATATTTGTACATATATCGATATGGGAAGCTTGAAAACCGTAAGTGAGGCGTCCAGAGTGTTTTCTGGCCACTTACTAATATCGCACCACACTGGTGATCTATCATTTACGTTATTTGACCAGATGATGGTGTTGACTCCGTTCGTGAAGCATGAAAGAAACGTCCACAGAGAGAGGCTGTAGACGCCGATGTTCCATGAATGCTTGACCATATGAAATAGAGGAGCCATGACGAGAGCGCAGGCGACGAAGTTCGCAATGGGCACGAGCGGATACGTCGGGTCCATTATGTAGGCGGGGAGAACGGGAGTGAGAGTAACAGAGAGCAAGTAGAGACCAACTCATGGTGCAGGCTATTTGTAGCTATCAGCTTTTGAAGTAAGCTCTGAGAACCTCGAGTAAGGAGCACATGTACAGTAGACACCTGTACAGCTTAAGCGCGATACCGAAAGAAGCAGTGCAATGATATGGAAGGTTTGGATAGAGTTTTGATAGAGGACCCAGCAGCTGATTCAAGTTAATGCATCTGAGCGTCAAGTCTCAACATTTTGACTAGGCTTGAATTATGTGTACCTACATAATTTTACTACAAAAGGCGTGATATAGAGGTAACTCATAAACAATGTACCGAAACTCACCTAAGTTCGAGTGAAATGAAGTACGTAGAGAATTCTACGTTTGCCCGCGGCGCCGTAAGCTCTTGTTGACAAAAGAGAAGTTGGATCGAAGAGCACTGGATGCCATCAATACGCGAATAACTGACGTGTATCATATTCAATCCTGCACTGTAAAGACCATGAAGCGTACCTATCATGAATCCAGACCACTGCAAACCTTCTTCCTCGGCGCATCTTTTGAAATTTATCAACTTTCACTCACGTTTTGAAAGGCTAGAAATGAAGGAGATTGCGGGGCCTAACTCAACCGGCATTCATAAGCTGCAGCAGATGGCTCGCGATGGAAGGACATTAGCAAGAGCGGCGCGCGCTGATTGTCTGGGGAAGCGTGTACCTTGATGTTGCTGGGAATGTTGTCTGATGCATTGCAGAGTTTGATGTTGTACGATCAGTAAAGCTTACTGAACACCTGATTAGTTCAACATTGCAGAACCGTAAATGTAAGTTCAAATATCGATGCTCTTTTGGAATCCTTCAATCTGGAAGAAGCTGAACATCCGACGACCGCGGCACCAAAGCGCTGCTTGATCGGAAGTGAAGGAAGACTTCTGTCGATATTTATAGGCTTGTTCTTACGCTCCCGCACGCTGCCGTCTGTGGTTTACGATTCAGAAAGAAATGCCACCACAAAGGATACTAGTAGAAAATTGGGCTGACAGGTTCTTGTGGGAGAAGCCGTTCTGAGCTCGCTGAAAAGGTCCTTGCTCTAGAGCAACTTAGGTTTGCCGAGGGGCCGACGAGACAAGCCCATCGTCCCCAGAGCACTGCCAGCCACGGAAAGACCTCTCAGATCTTTGTAGGTACCAATTGAGGAGAGGGTGGGTGGGTTGCGGAATATTTGTGGTCTTCATCGTTCGCCGCCTCCATCTTGAGGCTCGATGACGTCCTTGTTGTCGTGGTCGATGATGAAGAGGCACAACTTGTGCTTCCGCTTGTCACGAGTCGTGGTACTTCTTCGAAGTCCCGCCAGCTAGGAGAATGGTTGGATTAACTCCGCCAAAGTAGTTGATAGGAGCTCACCAACTGAATAGCAAGATCGGAGAGTGTACCGTGAAAACATGTTAGCCGCAATAAAAGATGTTTTCAGTTTGAGTTTCTTGGACAAAATCATTCAGCATGATCGCTTAGTGAAGTAGGTAAAGAGCGATGCTAGTGGCTATAAGGAGCAATGGTGAGGGTGATAGGGCACGACAACGACATCCGAGTTTGAAAGCGGAGTTAGCACTTAAGCTCTGAGGCAGAAAAAGCACGTCCTTAGAAGTTAGGAACAGTCTGCCAGGTAGTGAAGGACTCAGGAAAAAATTGATAACGGATGACATCGTCTTGGTTTACTGAACGGCGAGGATAGAAGAAGAACGAACCAGAGATATTGGTAATGTACATCAAATGTGACTTGGGTCCGTGGCTTTCATGTACTTAGCAATTTCGCACATATTGTTGGTTTTATCCTTGACACCGCCCGAACAACAAGAGGTATTGGCTGAAGACGAAAGGTACATCCGGAATGCGAGTACGAAAGCACCTGTACTCCAAGATCGTGTGAATGTATTGACGAGATAATGTCGAGAGTGACGAAACAGTGTTGCTGCCTCTCTTGATGCAGCTTCTGATACAGTACAGCTCAGTTAGGAAATATCCGCACTTTGACTTACTGTGGTGCCACGCACAAAGTGTAGATAGCCGCGTATGAGGTTAATGTTAAAAGTCCGGAGAACTGATCAATACCTTCCGTGCGAGCAGATAGATGTGGATGGGATCTTACCCTCTGGACCGCAAGATATTTATAAGACGGGAGCAGCTATGCGAAGTTGTGCTGCGTACAACGTGCTAGCCTCGATTCGAGCAGCGAGCGTTGTTAAGTCACCGTGATGCTAATGATTGATGGTAGGAGGATGCCCAAAGATTCCCTGCTCCGAGGTGATGAAGTCGAGCCTGACAACAAGTAAAGATAGACCTACGATACAAACCCCAAAAGCGTGATAAGGTGTGAAGCACAGTGTCCGTAATGGAGTGCTTTCTCACTTTCCCTTTGGATGCACAGCGAAGGGCAGGTCGCTGCGGCTAAGAAGCACTTGATAAGCATTGTAGGCAACGTCGGCAAAGTGTATCATGCCGCCGCAGTTGGAGGCAAAATAAGGTCGTAAAGTGACTCAAACGCCGTCTCTGCTGCGCACAACTCGAGAAGAGCCATATGCGTCGATGCAGAGGAGCTAAAATGATCATTGATCATCGATTAACTGGAGCCAGAGATGTAAAAAGAAAGGTTCCGGAATCGAGTCAGGAAGGACGTTACTGACTTCACCCGCAGTTTTGTCAGTCAACTCGATTCCGCATCTGTTATCCGCAGGTGTTTATCTCCGGATTAGACATTGCAGTACACACGGCTTACTTTGTAATACCCGTCATGCTACACTCCGACGCCGTAGCGTGTTATTTTAGAAATTACGCGCTTAGCAATGTCGATCCATGGTTTAAAGGCATGAGTAATAGGAGCCAGCTCTTCGCTAATCAAGTCATGCTGTGCAGCCCAAGCGAATGTCTTCATCTTTCAATCTCATGAGCTGCAGCAGAGTCGAACAGGAGTCTAAACTTAAAGCAAGATCAAGAGACCCAGATGGAAGATGATGGCAGATATGATTGCGCTTCCGAGTCGGCTCTCGGCGACCTGTCTTCCTGGCTGTACAGTTTCCCCGACGGAGGCATCAGAGTCATCAACACCAGAAAGCAAGAAATCGTGGATGCAAACGGCCTCAAGAGGCAGCTCGGGGGCATCGGGCAGGAGGCGGACGTGATGGTGAGTGCCAAGATTGCGCAAGCAAGTCTGACTGAGTAATACACTGAAATCACCTTATTCAGGAAATCTGACATAATCCACGGACTCGGATGCTGCTGACAACGGCCGTAGATATAATTGTGCTGCCCGGAGCGAACCAGCACGGAGTTGTTACTCATCCTGCACAGACTGCCCCACCTAAGCTAGCACTCTTCCATCTCTTACGCTTTACGCTGCCTTCAGCCCACTTAAATACCGCTTTCCTTAGCTTTTTGGCGACTTGCTCGAAGAACAGTTTGGACGCTAAGCACGAGAGCGGCGGCGACGTGTCAGCCGACGACGAAGAAGCGGACGACCCCGACCCCGACATACCGAGACTAAAGACGACAGTGACTCTCTAAGTCGAAGTAGAACGACCTGCGCCTCCGCCAGTCAAAAAAACATCCAAGAATCTTTTACCTCTAGAATCCAGCTCGCTAGCCATGGCTGCCGTCGAACACAAGACAATCAAGATCGACGTGATATCGGACTTCGTACGTTCATTCTCATTGAGTCTTGTTAAACCTTATCATAGCTGACATGGGATGCTCAATTCTGCCTTCTCTGCCTTCTCTACCCTACCTTACCCTGCCCTCGAACGACCAGCTTTGCCCATGGTGCTACATCGGTCATAAAGACCTCGAGCGCGGCATCGCCCAGGCGCAAGCGGCGAACCTGCCCGTGGACTTCGTCATCCAGTACCACCCATACATCCTCAACCCGTCCATGACGTGCTCTCAGACGAAGACGAAGAAGGAATACTTCGAGGGCAAGTTTGGTGTCGAGGGCGCGCAGAAGATGCGCGAGCTGCTGATGGCGCGTGGAAAGGAAGAGGGCATCACCTTGTGCGTATCCCTGTTGTTGCTTTCTTCTGCCTCTTTATATATGTTGTTGCCGCTGCTATGGCCGAACGTGTCCTATCTGCGGTCCACACCTTGTACCCGTACCCGACAAGCACAACTTTCGAACCCTGAGCCTCGAGGCTTGGAGGCTGGAGTTCGTACCCAATCCAATCCATGGAAGTCGTCATGTCTGTTCTCACGATCACCATGGGCTTTGCCTGGCCGATCTCCTTTGTGGATTCGGGATATGATTTGCTCGGAGGAGAGTTGGCGCTGTTGCACAACTTTCTTCCCGAGGACTCGCCGATCGATCGATATGCAACTGTAGCTCTGTAGAATGACGCCGGACGGGCGGTTGATTTTGTTTATATTCGCCTTTAACGACTTGCCCCACGTGAGGCCATGCACGCGAGCATCCCATCACTCTCCTTTATTCTCTTTTTTCATATCCAAAAAAATCAAATCCACCAGACACGCTAACTTTCCAACCAAACAGCACCTTCGACGGTTTCGTCCGCTCCACGCTGCGCGCACACCGGCTCATGACGAAGGCCTACCTCGTCGGGCAGCAAGCCACGCAGCTCGCCCTCCTCTCCGCGCTCTTCCACGCGTGCTTCGAGGTCGGCGAGGACATCGGCGACATCGCGCTGCTCGCGGGGCACGCCGCGCGCGCGGGCGTCTTCCCGTCCGAGGAGGCCGCACAGGAGTGGCTGAAGGGCAGCGAGCTGGAGGAGGAGGTGCAGAGGATGAGCGCGGGGGCGCAGCGCAGGGGCGTCACGGGCGTGCCCTTTGCGGTCATCGAGGGCAAGTGGGCCGTGAGCGGGTGCCAGAAGCCGGAGTGCTATTTCAAGGTGCGTTTGTTTTCTTCCGCCCGTTCCGTGCATACGAGAGAAATGCGTGGCTGAGTTCCTTTCGTGTACAGATATTCGAGAAGCTCGCGACGGCTGAGCCCATCTCTCCTCTCCCGAGGCCGACTGTCTCCGCTGCGGTCGCTGCCACCTCATGAGTCTCTTAGCTCGAACGCGCGGATATCGAGGTTCCTTCCCAATGGGAGGGTTTAGCATGCGATAAACGTGTCTCAGACGCTATCGTCTTAATGGCAGGACTTGGTCTTTGGAAATTGTTTTCTTTTTTTTTCATTTTCGTAGGTGTTAATTTCTTTGTTCTTTACTTGAACCAGAGCACATACACGATCCGCTCTGGTTTTGGTTTTCAAGTTCGGAGACCCCTCCTTCTTTGCCTTAAATTCTTTTTTCATCCATTCAATTTCAAATCATTTTCCACTCTCTTCCACTTCAACTCTCTCCTCTCATGTTGTTTGTTTCGATATCTACATGCCTCACCTGTGTCTTTCAATCACGATCCTTTTTCTTTCTTTCTACAAACGCGGAGTCTTTGGATATAAGTATGGGAGGAAGGGCACCGGCAATTGGGTAATCCGGTGCACTTGAGGCGGCATAGCAGCTTGTGATGCTCCGGCCGGTCCTTTTCCGGGCCTGTATAATCGGAATTTTTCTTCAGACAGCTGAGATGCGGAATGATCCCGAGTTGAGCATGAACAAAGGCGAGGGAGGTGAGTCTGGCAGTCGTACGTAGTCAACGGAGTTTAGTAAATAACGCGGCGAGAGATGCCGGATGGGGCGCCGCTTAAAACCGTTGGAGTCTTAAACTTTATTTCCGATAGTGCTCCTTGATATTTGACACTATGGGAGAGGATTGTGGAAGTCCTGTTACAGATTCTCTCTCCTTCTGCGCTGAGCTTCAATTGGTAGTTCTGGAGGGATGGATGTTGCTTGACTAATAGGCCGCGCAGCCGCAAACAATGACGGGCTCGCCAACTGCTCCTCGTGGGTCCTAAGCTTAAGGTTCTTGTAGACCTTGCCCGCCATCATGCACACATCAGAGCATAATTAAGCGTAGTTAGGAGGGAACGGAAAAGAGGAGGCACAGATGGAGAGAAAAAGGAGAACGACAGTCGATGCGTTCACGCACATCGTGATTCTGTCACGGTTGAGGGTTTGTGAGTGACTCGGAGAGGCCACTGATCATCAAAGTCAGCAGAGGAGAAGGAGAAGAGACACCCATGTAGTAGACGTGGCCGCTGTATAACATCTCTCTGGATAAAACAGGGAGTCCATTTGTGCCAAAGAAGACCTAGTATCTTACATATCTCAAGACCGGTCTCCTTCGAGTGCATTATGAAGAAGGCGCAAGCTCATGACGGGGAACGCGAGTGTGTCGAATACCGCAGACACGATGATGGGCGTTGAAGTCCCCGGTTTCACTGCTATGTCGACACAGTAGCTTGTCGGACCAATGTGGCCGGCCCGAGGGTGAATGACGCAAAAGGCAGTGTCATCTGAGCACTTCCAGAGAATCCGAGCCAGCCAAGCACGAAGAGCCCTGTCGCCATTCTCTGCTAAGCAAAGACTGCACGGATACGAAGGAGGAAGAGGGCCGAGTTTGCGGGAAATGCGCCAAGAGCATAAGCAGAGGTAATAGGGTATCGTTAACGACTGACAGTCACCTCCCACTTGCCCAACTGTTGAATCAGCTCAGTGAGCTCTACATTCTTGTCTTACCGCTATAGGGCAAGCGTCACGAGTATAGATTTGTTTACCATTGAAGACGAAGATGCAGCAAAAGTAAGCTGAGGAAACAACGCTGCGAAGCATCATCAGACTTGGCTGAATATGCGCGAGTCACAGTGAGGTACGTACATTGACGTGAAATAAGCTATTGTAGCCAGCGTGACACGATTCAGAAAGAGGAGCTTGAAGTGGTTCTTTGAATTGATGAGTACGGTCTGTGTGAAGGTCTGTGATCATTTTGATTGTCAGCAAAATAGACAATTCCAGATATACTAGCAGTACTAGCGGTAGACGGAACACACTTGCCCCCAGTGTCGCTCGGGCCATGGTAACTGGCAGAACGATCGACTTCAAGTTGGTTACTTAAATCGAGTGGGAGGGATGCTAGTGGTGAGTATGGGTTAGGCAGAGGGAACAGAAGCGGGGGATTCGCCATTGTCCATGATAACGTCCATAAGAAGGGGATACCGGTTTTTTTTAAGAGAAATTCAACAGGCAGTAGTACGTCGTATTTCCTATTTAAAAGACCACATCAAGCGCAACTGGAGATTAGAACGATTCAGTCAGAAAACACTGATATACTTACATGTCTATGACAAGGCTGGCCGCGAGTTTAGTATAAAGCAGAGCACAAGGACGAAAGATTTTGATCTACTCCAAGTCTAGTGACTGGATTGTTACGTATATTGATCGCCAATAGATTTCCGCGCGAGGGCGTCTAATCTCTGATGGGGAGCAATAAACGTCATTTGAATCATCGGTAAATTCTTGTAGATGGCCGCTTCTGATTGTTTGATGACCTTTCTTTTGTCGCTTTGGGTAGTTGGGACTCCGATGATCAGAGATACTTGCATTCATTTGACCAACACACGTCCGATAGTATGTGATTTGTTTTTTTTTGAGTCGTTTAATCTTCCCAAAGGACACGAGCGCTTGAGGTGAGCAAAGTCAACACGGGTTGGATGTTTGTTGTGCTCCAGCATGCCGCCCGAGAGCCTTTGGAGGTGTGTATTCGGAGTCACTATTACTGGCTGGCCCGGGGGATCAGCCTGAGCGACTCGGACTCGGACTTTGCTGCGTCCAACCGCTGCTAAAAGGATTAAGAAGGTCGTATCGGAAACGAGAGGAGGATATCTAGTCTCGGCACACAAAAGGTTGCGGGAATGTGTTGATTTGCCTTCTTCATCCTGGACTCTGCATGCTAGAAGCTCGATGAGGTCGTGAGTCTACTAGCGGTTCCAGCCGATGATGTACTGGGCCCAGCGACGCGTCTTTCTCTCTACCATGATCATGATGCCGAAGTTTTATAGTAGGCGCCGCCGCCGGCGGCAGTGCAAGGCTCAAACTCCGACGTTTTTGAGACTGGAATCGGTATACTCGACCGACGACGTGAGCATCATGATGCACAACTCAGCTGGTATGTCCATTGTAAACGCTAACGGGTGAATGGCGGTAATAACCTAAGTATATACTAGTAGCACAACTAGTAAGTGCGCCGGCGTACGAGTTCATTTTCTATGGCAATGCGGGGCGGATCGCCACCGTGACATGCGTGTACTGCACTGCCAGTGTACATCATATGCGATCTCTACGATCGGATGATGTGCTGGGGCGATGGCGGGTTGATAGATTGACGGGGGCTGGTTGGAGGCGAAACGCGATCGTGGTTGTTCCAAGGTAAATGCGCGTCTTTAAGCTATATACAAAGACTCAGATAGATCTTATTGGCACTGGGCCACTGGCGTAGATGGATCCCAATCAGCGCTGATGATGGCGCGATGCGACGGCGCGAAGTGATACTGAATGCAACTTCTATTCCATCATGGACGTTAACGTAGCATTAAACTCGGACGCTCAGATTAATGTTTAATGTCTGCTAAGGTTCAATTTAGACTTTCTAGTAAGTACATTAGATGGATACCATATGCTAGCCAACGTCGCTATGAAGTACTGTATGAAGTATGTTATGTATAGAAAGGAAGGAAGGAAGAGATCGCTAGAAGAGCGCGAGTTGGGGTCGGGCACAAGCGGCGCATAGTACAGCGCTGAGTCCTGAGTATAGACCCAGAGTCTCACATCAATTTATGGTTTCATGACGATCTGACATCCGAATCTAAATCTGGGTACTATTAGTCGTGGATGCGGTTGCGGTCGTAGAGCTGGAAAAGATGCGCGGGGTTGGGTATGGTAGCGCGTGCGTCGTAACGAAGCTGATCATGGCACGAAATTAGCTTTGCCGCGGGATCGGAATTGTGTTTTGTTCTCATCGTGTTGACTATGATGGGACCCGGACTCCCTCAAGGCTGGGTGATCATGATGACGATGGCGATGGGGGACCGGCCGGGTGAGCTTTGCGTTTGCTCCAGACGGTCAGGAGGCCCCGGCTGTGGCGAGAGGCTGTACTACGACCGGCCGGCCGAGTGAGGGAGGGAGCATTCTGGAATGCATACGGTGTGCAACGTCATCGGACATGTAACATGCATCATGACATACGACGAAAGGAGCTTAGGCAGGATAGGAGCTTCAATGTGAAGAGCCTTCGATAACTTGAAGATAGACTCGGATTCGTGAAGGACGTAAAGCTGACGTGGGACCGTCTCCCGAAGCGAGCGAGCGAGAGCTTCGAGGGCCGTGGCGACCGTAACGAGGCAGCTTGGTCGTATTGTTTGTGCGCGCGCGCTTAGCGGGCGTCTAACTGCGCTGCGGTGAACACAGCAATGTTTCCCCAGGGAGGAATCGAGAAGAAACGGGTAAAAGCAGGAGCCGAGGGTCGCGTTCCTCCAGGCACTGCTTGCCAGTGATTCATCACAGACTCGGAGCAATGCAATATCAAGCACTTCCCCTTCTGAGGCCTGAGCCCAAGGAGATGGGTTGCGTTTGATTTTGTGATTTGATGTTTTGCGAGCCGAGGACGCGATTGCGGTTACCGTTTCAGGCTTTGTGCGGTGGCACGGCAAGTCGGTGGCCTCTGCTCGGCCCAACCTGTCCTTGTCTTCTCTTTCGGTGGCGCAGCCACTTTGCTCAAATATAAGCTGTCGCCGCGACCAAGACTCGACTCCCTTTCCTCCGTCCACTCCATCGCCCACTTCTCCCTCCCACATCTCATCCTCCTCCTCACCGCGTATTCAGATCACTACAAGAACAGTACACCAATATACGATACCAAGTCCCGCTCGAAAGCAATGCAAACGACGCCGAGCCACAGCGCGTATCGCGGCCAGCAACAACGTCCATACGCGTACTACTCGACAACGCCAGCGCGACAGCAGTACAACAACTACAACACAGGCTACCAGACGCTCAGCCCGAGCACATTCTACCCGACCAGCCCAACGACCGTGTACTCCTCCCGCGTCACCGCCACGCCGACGCCCGGCGTGAGCACCTACTCGGGCTATGTATTCGGTACGCAAAAGCCCGCTCACACTCGTCTTGTAAAGAAGCGCGTCAGATTCCAACGTCCTCGTCCCTCTCCTTCTGCAGACCCCGCCCTCCCGCCGCCCGGCCGTGCGCCCACCGCGTCGACGGGCCGCTCGCGCAGACGCCCGCAGCTGCAGTATGTGAGCTACGCGCCGAGCGCTGCGTCGCAGCAGCAACAGCAGCAGCCGTATCCATTCCATATGCCCGCATACGGGCCACCGCAGCCGTATGCCAACGCCAGCGCCAACGCGCACCGTCACGCATCAGCGCCCTCCGCGACCGCATCCGCCGCGCGCATCCCAACGACACGCACGTCACGCCTCGCCCGGCGGCCCAGCCAAGCGAACCTCGGGTATGGCCGCCTCGGAGGCAGGAGCAGGACGTCCGCGAAAACGAGCCATCGGCGTACGAACGTCTCGCTCTGCGCGATGGTCGGCCGCCTCGCGGACGTCTGGGCAGGCTTGCTCGGAAACGGTCCCAACACCGCTGCCCGCCGCGCCGCGAGCGCTGCTGCGAAGCTGAGTGGTTCCGGCTCTGGCTCTGGTTCTGGTTCCAGAGGAAGGAAGCGTGATGCCGCGTGGCGCTTGCAGTTGGAGGAAGTGATTTGTCGGGAGTGTGCACGGCTGTTGGAGTATGCACAGTGAGTATCCTGCTCTCATGTCTGTCAAAAGACCACACCGTTTCTTCCTTCTATTCCTCCGCTCTGTCCCGCCTGTCATCATACTCACTGACGCTTCTTTCTTCATCCTTCTATCGTCGCCATCGATCGCACCCGCCAGATCGCCCGTCTACACCACGCAGCTGCACGCGCTCGACGCCCTGAACACGCTCGCGAACGAGTACCACGTCGTGCTGCGCTGCCTCGCGCGGATCGGCGCGCGCCAGACGCTCGACAGCATCTCGGAGCTCATCCGCGCCCGGAAGGCGAAGCTCGGCGCTGCTCCTGGTCAAGGATATGGCTCGGCGACGACCGCGGGCCAGCGGCGGAGCAGCCACGGCCGGTACACGCGCGAGCAGCTGCATGAGCTCCGCGTGCGGTGCTCGACGCTGAAGCAGCGCCTGCGGTACCGGAATCGGGAGCGGAAGTCGGAGTGAGATGTGGCGTGGCGTGGATGGATGAAGGCTGGGAGGCGAGACGGAATGCAGACGACGAGACGCCCGTCAGCATCGTTGAACGAAGGCGCTAAGAAGATGAAGAAAATATACCCCCAGGCTCTGCCACATAACTTGATACCCACCATTGCTTGCAGGTTTTCTCGATAACTATTCAAACGCATAAATTCCGAATACGCTCGAATTCGATCTCGATTTCGACCACCGTTCACTCCTTCTCGATTATTCGTCTCGTCGCTCTTTGCTCTTCATTTCGCCGCTCTCCGCATCCACGTCGATGCATTATAACAAATAACAAATATCAGTTATCCTACAATCCACTGCTCGCTGCTCACTGTTTCACGCATACGCATACTAGACCGGGGCTGGCCACCTACTCAATCGCATTTGTGCCATGAAGCTTTCTTTTATCGTTATGTGATTCTTTTATCGTCATTTTTTGCACGAACGAACGGACGAACCTTTTTTTCGTTTTCTTTTCCTAATTACAGTACCAACATCATCATCATATTGTAACCATCATCAGCATCATTCATCATTCATGATCGACATCATCATGCAGTTCTGCAATGCCGTTTTTCATTGCTCATCCTCATCCTCGTCTTTGTTCTCCTCGTCTAGACCTCCTTCGCTTTTCGTTGTGTGCTCTGTGTGTGCTGTGTTTTGTGCTATGGTATGCTTTGCTTTGCTTCTGTTATGTGGTTTCGTGATAGAATGGACCCATGTACCCATGTACTGTAATAATGATCCAAAAATGATTTAATGTGATATGAAAGCAAGAGATAGAGTCAATCGATATCGTTGATGAAGTTAAGAGTACTCATCCATGTGCATGTACATGTTGTGTATGCGTTCCTGTGTTTGAGTTTCGGGCCAGGAACTATTTGGAGAGGCGCGGCGAAAGCTTTCGGTGGGTCGGCGATCGGCGATCGGGTAGGGGGTGGGTGGTGAGGCCGTGTGCGCGATACTAAGCGTTTTGACTTCATCGTTGGGAGAGGACCTGACCGGAGGCACAACTTGAAAAAGGCAGTGTAGGAGTAGGCACTAATGATCCGACTATCCGACTCCCCGAACGCCCCGACTTCCCGAATTTGAGGTCTCAGGACCGCTGGAGGTCGTTCGACTTCGGCGTATGTATACTACATACAGTACATGCTGAATCGTCTTTTGCCGTGGGGGACTCGGAGAGGGGACTTGACTTGGAGGAAGACGTGGGGCCCGGGCCCGGGGTCGGAAGGTACTGGCGCGTACGTACTGTAGGCGTTGGAGAGGGGGGTTTGGGTATACGACGGCGACGACCGGATGTATTTATACTGAGCGCTATCAGTGGCAGGCAGGCAGGCGGTAGGCAACGGTGCTGCTTCAGTGCTTCAGTGCTCCAGTGAATACTCTGGAGGGCGACACCGGGCACTCGGACGTCCGGGACGATCTTCGATTATGCTAATTGCACGTGATGAGAGTTCAAGCTGAGTAAATATGGGTAAATAACGCGCGTAGCGCGGGGAGTTTAAATACGTGACGTGCGCCGCGTCGGGCCTTCTTTTTCACCACCTCACTCAGGATGGCAGGCCTCCTCCGCCCTCCGCCCCCTCCGCCCTCCTCCTCTATCCTTTTTTCTGCTTTTTTGAGATGAATGCCTCCGAATGGGGAGTGCCTTATGGCCCTGTGAGCTTTGATGGTATGGCCCAGGAAGAAGAGTTGAGACAAGGTGAAACGGCGCTGGCTTGACGCTGGACGCATGACTCTGAGTTATCCGGCGTAGCTCGCATGCAGTGCACGGGCGCGGGCGGTGCGTTTACATGTTTTCTTTCTTCTTCGTGGACGGCTTCGTATTGCATCCAGTCGCTGACATCTTCTTTAGGCTTTTCTTCTTTTTTCTTTCTTGGCGCTGCTGCTCTGCAATGATGGTGGTTGCTGCGTAGTCCTCCGCAAAACCAATGGAAAGGAAAGGATGGGAGAAGAAAACGCGCTTTGGCCATCTCCTCGGTGAGTCGTGCACATCTCCATCCCTCTCCCGCCTTTGAAGGTGGGATCGCCTTCCCGCTTGGTGATGAAAATCTTACAACTCAGCTCACTTCGATTCTCTCATGGAGAAAATGTGACCACGAATATTATTTAATCCATTCGCGACTGATACTTACATACTCTGTCTTCTCCGAACCGTCTGAGAGCGCTAGCTGATCTCTTTCTTTTCGACTTCCCTCTTAGCTCTCGTTGAAGTTCTCGCGCGCAGCGAGTCGTGTGCTTGAACAAGCTGATATGGTGCGTGTAGGCTTGTCTTTGGATAGGGTGAGTTGCTTCCATTCGGGCTCTGTGTGTGTATGAGTGATGCGATGTATTTTATTTGTCTTGTATTCGAGTCCTAACACGACGTGAGATTTGATCGTTTGAAACTGACGTTTTCCTTGTCTTCTTTCTACTTATTTGTTCTATCTCAAACTCACGCTAACATACTATTCCTCCTTATTCTCGTCTTCAGAGTGCTTGGGATTCGTTCATAAAGGAACGGAGCTTCGAGGTTTTCTTGTCATAAGGAAAGCATGGTGAGAATTTTGTGTATTTTGCGCATGGACAGTGATGGTGTATTTTATAGCTGTTTTCTTTGATCTTTAATGTGACTTGAAATACTCTTTCATATTTTCATATTTAACTGATTTTCCGCAGCACGTTCGCTTCCTTTGCACACTATGTTCTAACCCTGCTTCCATAGACTCGATACGACGAAGCGAGGTCCGTAAGTGTGTTGCGTATGATAGCGACTCGGTTTAGAAGTTGCATCTATCAATACCACACAGAATCGTGGACAGTCGGAAATGCATAGAGGCCTGAGGTCCCTCTCCAACGTTAGCGATAATAGCATGGTGAGTTTTTTTTTTTGACTCGACTTTCCTGTTCTAGTTCTGATCGTATATTTTGGCTTTTCTCATCCCAGTTAGTATCACACCTCAGTGCTCGCACGAAAGCCGTACGAGGAACTGGTGGTATCCTAAGCGTGTAAGTCCCATTTCCACATCAAGCATTGTACTCAGTCTCCAGCTCTGTCTTCATGTTCTTCCGTTCGATTCCCACCCCAAAGAACCTGCGACCGTCGACCGTCAGCCGTTTTTTACTTGTCTGCTTGCATTTCGTGACGTAAGCTGCTGACATCCTCTGCCCTCTTATCCTAGGTCTTAGGTCATCTACCTTTCTGATGCCATTACTTGTCACCCACGCGGAAGAGTAGTGTGCGGAAGGGTTTCTTCCAGATTGTCTGTCACAGATGAACCTAGTGCGTTGAGCAGCTGAGCTTCGTGTACGCGTGAACAGTGATGGTGTATTAATAAGTGGATTTGATCCTTGAAAGGAATTGAGATAGTTTATCATCTTGGCTGACGTTCTGTGTCGTGCATGATTGCGTCTCTTTCACCTTAATTGACATAAAACATGATACCTTCGCTAATTATTCTACTCATTCTTTCTCTAGGATATTCACACTGCCGGCGCCGTCGGTTGGCGTCTACATATTCTCTAATATATGAAAGTGTGTACGAATCTCGTCCACAATGGAACGGTGCCTCGATGTGGCGGGAGCTTCTTTAAAGTATTTGTCGAAACAAAGCATGGTGCGCCTTTTCTTTTTCGCGTGAACAGTGATGGTGTATCTCTTTGTGCATTTTTCTATCCTTAACGGGACCTGAGATAATTTGTTTCTTTTGGCTGATGTTCCGTATCATATTTGCCTGCGTTCTACGCAACAGACGCTAACCATGCTCTCATAGACTCGACACGACGGTTGCGAGGCCCTTGAGCGTGATGTGGACGCACGTAATTCGTTCCAGGATTCGACGTCCTTCCTAGTCGCCCTCGCGACGGAGTAAGTCAACATTGGAAAGGGTGTCAGAGGCCTAAGATTCGCATCTTTTACTACCGCCAGCTTGGTGAGTTGAGCTTTCGTCCTACGTGTCAATACGTTAGTTTCCTTTTTGTTATGTCTACTGCGTGTTCGGGCAATTGCATCTGGCTCTTGATTTCCATCATTGGATTCTTCATGGCGGCTTTCTTCTATGACCTATGTTTCTGCTTCTTTCTTTGCCCTTCTTTTCCGAAACACTCGCTAATCTCACTATAGACGCGACCACTATATCACTAGCAAGAGTATCCAGAAGCCACTTGAGTTGTCCTTAGCCCATCATCTGACGAAAGTGGAGCGCTCGGAGGAGGAGGGCTTCCGAGGCTTTGTTAGCCTTTCTTTGCCATTTGCTACTACCCGGGTGAGCATCCTTTCTTCTCGTTGTCCTCTGATGAAATTATAACTCAGCTCACTTCGATCCCTATGGGAAAATGAGACATTGTTTCTATTCTGATACTTACTCCTTTTCCTTCCATCTTTGTCATAATGTTCGTGCGGTTGCTCATGATGACGCTCTGGTTATGTTTAGGTGAACATTTCTCAACAAGATCGCGTCGAACGTTCGAAGTATCGTATGTGCAGATGAAGGGTAGCTGGGTTCTTCTTGTCGACCATTGCATTTCTCAAGGTGGTTCAGTCAGAAAGAGCTTGTTCATCTAAGAGTGTGACTAGACTTGTTCTATTCGATGGATTTGTGAAAGGTGGTGTTGCTTACGACTTGAGTAGTTAGTACAAGCCTAGTGGCTGGCGTATTTTTGAACTTGAAGCTTTTACTTTCAGGTATAAGAGTGCTGCCAATATACAGTCTTTTCTCTCACAAATCAGAATGAAGGACACGAGTTAATCGATCGTACGTTTGACATGACAAAATGGTGAAAGGTGGCAGGACGGAGAGTCGAACCGCGTGAGACATTGTTGCTTACTGAAGTGATGTCATTGCACAAAAGTTAAAAACGAATGACGTGCCTTTGGTTTGCCGAGTGTTGGTTTTCTCCAAGACGTTCACGAGCTGGTTTAAAGGTCTCAGCCATGACCAGCCGCAGTACACACTTTCTCAAAATACACGCTCACCGTCGTCGACAGCGAGCTCGATGACAACGCCAGCAACGATGAATGGCTACTCGGGAACGACGCCAACGCCCTACCACGCCCAGCAGGAGCTGCACTCTTCTCGGTACCATCGCCACCGTCACCATTGGTGGTATGTCTGGGTACCCATTGCTGCAGCGCTTATGTGGTTCGGGACGGTCCTTGCGCTGCTCATCACCTGGCTCGCCCAAGGCCGGCCGCACTACGTCTCAATGTCACCTGGGCAGAAAATCGCGTACATCTCGGACGTCGCGGCCGACATCTTGAAGCCGCTGTTCATCGTCGGGTGCGCTATCACAGCGGTCGGCTTCTTCTTGTGCTTGGCAATTGAACGATGGCTGAGGCACGACGGCCGGTAAGCCACAAGCGAAGTCTGTTTTTCACTTTGAAACAAATTCGATTATGATTTTATCAGATTGCTGCCGAACATGCGGAGACGCGAGAAAGCCACATCGACGCTAGCGATTATCTCGTCGTTCATCGGAGGAGTGGGCCTCATCCTCCTGTCGATATTTGATACGAAACGTCATGAGAAGCTGCATCGAGGCTTCCTCCTCATCTTTGTCGCCGGAACCGCGCTTAGTGCGATTTTCACCGTTATCGAGGTAAATCATGGCTGTTTGCAAATTCTCGTAACCGCCAAGCTCATTAAGAAACGAACTCTCAGTTCCGCTGGCTCAACAAAGAATTCGGCTCGGATACGAGCCGACTGAAATACGCGTATATGACGAAGGCCATCTTCGCCTTCGTCCTCATTGTCCTCGCCATTGCGTTTGGATCCGAGCTAGGAAACCACGAGAATGTCGCTGCCGTCCTGGAATGGACTATTTCATTCGGGTTTACATTCTACCTTCTGACGTTTTGGTACGATCTTCGGCAGAGTAAAGGCTTTAGCAAAGGCGAGCTCAAATATGCTCATGGCGCAACCGGGAACGGGCATCCGAACGGACAGAACAATGCGATAGGTCCAGGGATGAGACACGTATGATGGGAAATGATGAAGATAGACGATGTACATATCGACTAGAGAAATGCGCATCCGGTCTCATGTAGTTGTACGATTGTGTTCTTCACTAAGTTTAGATTATAACACAATGTTTTATTTCCCTACTCACTTTTCATGGATCAGATTCGTTTATGCGCATGCCTCGAGGAATACTCTGTGCGGAGAAGTCCGGACGAACAGAAAGATGATCAGCGTCAGAAGACACTTTACTTCTCTGATATCAGGTGCGAACCTAGACAGTCGCAGAGAACAAGAAATGATAAGCGTGACCTTCTTGATGTCGATCCTCGACCTTCAACCTCCACGAGTCTCACCTGTTGCAGAGGCCCGGGTCAGCGCTTCCTGAGTCTAAGCCAAGAAAAATGGCATATTCCGAATGCTTCTTCCATCTCTCGACCGCTCAAAGTCCACAGTGTTTAACCGAGGTACATACATACGTGTATGCCAGTGTCAATTGGCCAGCAGGAGCAGCGTTGTTGAAGTCTGCGATAGGCGAGATAAGATAAAGAGAAGGTACCGCCCGCGGAGAGCTTCGGGAGAAGAACTTGAAGAAAAGAAGAAGATAATCGGTGTCAAGTGCAATTGAATCTATTTTGGTCTGGACTCTGGAGAAGGTTGCACTCACTGATACCCGTATTGTTCCTTGTCTCAAACATGGTGTTCATATAAGGACAAGGCACGCTTATGTCGGCCGGGTGTATTGATCCCGACTCGGAGGAGATGAGGGCGCCATGTGTGTCTGAAGACGCGAAGGCAAAGACCGAAGTGTAGGACTATGTTTTCCTGGCCGTTCCCTTACTTCCTGACCACATGAAGAAACAGAAGATGATAGACTATGGAAGAAGTCGATGGTGTGCTGTGGTCAGCTTTGTTTTCCGTGTCACCTGAGTTCCCAAGGGCCAAGACAGCGGCAAACGGCGCAACAACTCCTGGGTCAGAAGTTAACAGCCCGTTGTAGTCGAACCATATTTTTTCGTGTCATCAGGAGCAAAGGACGCACAATGAAAAGATCTGCGGGCCAAGAGGGAAAGCAAGAGCATAAGGACACGTTGCATGCGCAAGGTTGCAATAATACCGTTGATCCGTAAATGCATAGACCATCGGTCATGAACCATAAGCACCACAACGTTCAAGTTCGGTACCCAAAGAGCTATATGGAGCCTACCGGGTTATGTATAAGAGACACAAGAGACTTGGATGCCAGTGCGCCCAAATAAGTAATCGTATCACCGTAGAACGCCCGACGGCAAGTCTTGGAAGGACCCAAGCGGCTGACAGGACGAGGTGCGAGAAGTACGCACATATGGTCGTCATATCGTTCCTAGGTCGACATGCTCTTCACAATCAAGAGCGATGCGCTCGCCCGGCGTTATTGTGCATTTTTTGTGCCCACCACTGCGACTGAGAAGCGCGAGCAGGCGATTCCGCAGGTCCGGCGCAGATAGATAGGCAGTCACGATTGATATCTTTCATCTCTTGTAGAGCTTCTCCGCCTGTGGATTGATTGTAGCCAGGGAGAATCGGATCACCAATGTACGTGTAGATTGGTCGGACGGTGGAGTCGTACTGTATGAAGTATGTACCTGTATGTCGGGAAAGCCATACTCCCGACTCTTAAATTTGCCAGCTGCAAAATATAACTACAAGAAAAGATATATTGAAGTCCTTGATTAGTTTAAATTTGCACGACGCACAAAATAGACCTACCTATTCTTCCGACGTTCTCGCATGTCGGAAATCGAATGAAAGAGACGAACAAATCGACGCGCCGGCTGTATGTTTGCACCGTCGAGTCTCTGACCGAACAGTAAATGTTTCGCGCTCGACACCGGCGTCATTGACCTCCTGAAACAAGGCATGAAGGCTCGGAGACGAAGAAAGCTCGGACGGCGAAAGAGCCAAGAATATGCATAGCAAGGTTTCAGAGACCCGAACTCGCCCAGCTCTGACAAAACGGCATCAGCTCCTAACGTAATGTAAGTGCTTCTCTACCACAGGTCGATCGCACTCACATTTGTCCGTGCTGTGATCAACCATACGAAGCGGCGCTGACGCTTTCACTCGGACATTCCTAGAAGAACATTCCGCGGTTCGCATAGTTCATATAGTGAGTTCTTCATGTCCGAGTCAACCGATCTATGTCCGCAGAAGGTACCGACCAGAAACGATACGATGGATCGCTGGCTCACTGGTTGGGAATGGGACGTTGTTCCAGCAATAGTCTGATGGTCAGGAGGTATCGTCGAGCCGACCCCGACCTTCTCCCCTATATCCCCGAGCTCGTTGCCCGCGGAGTCGAGTATACAGAATTCGAAGCTGTGAATACTGATAGACACATCAGATTGTGTACAAGATGGATAGCCCTGCGCAACAATCATTGAGCTGGTGACGACTGGCACAGAGTATATCAAAGAGCCTGAAGTTCCGTTCAAAATCAGTCAACCAGAGGAGGTATAGGAGCTGGTGTCTTTACCGTAGCCTATGATCGCGATTCAGCATGATGCGAAGTTCATACACATGTAGATGATGTTTTCTGTACCCCGTTCATAACATTCGCAGCCCCGTGCAAGTTGTACTTGTGGCGTTACATTTGACACTTCTAAAGAAGTTCTTGCCTTCTCGTTAGCGGCGTTAGAGTTTCATTGATGCGGGGCAGAACAACGGTAGACTGATTCTTCATCGGCTCATGAGGTAAGCTGTGGCGCCCCAAAGCGAAATGAACACTATGACATAGTCAGTTTGCCCACCGGTGAGATTTTTGTCTGCATAAATCAACAAGCTACGTACATATGAGACTAGCATGATGAAAGTAACACGATCTTCGGTCCTGAAGAAGATGCAGTTATTACCTAAAATAATTAGACGATTTGTCAGTGCGAGTTTGGGCGCACAGAAGTAAATGATAGACGAACTAGTGTGGCCTAAGAAGCTTCCCTGCGGAAAGAGAAGACGATCGAGCGCAGGTCAAAGGCTAGTCAGGTCCCGAGAAGCTAGCACGAGAACTGCCAGTGTAGACGGCTGTGGAGCCAGGAATGCAGCGACAGTGCTATTGCATGGAAAACATAAACGCGTCGGAGGGAGGGAGGCGGAGGAAGCAGAGTCAACAATCCTCATATCTATGCTGGATACGAATTATCGCGCCACCCTGGTAGACGCTTTATCGCGAGAGCAAGACCTCCACGATAACGCTCTTGGCTGTCTCGTCGCGCTGTATCTCTGGGATAAGATTCAGAAAGTTGGCATGTCCGAGCTTCACCCTGCGGGGCTTCGTACCGGAAGCATTTGCGCACGCGTAGCGATTGGCCCCAGGCGCGGTTGGCTACTCAGGGAGAAGCAGAGATCTGAAGAAATGATCTCACATCCATCAGCTCGCTACGAGGTTACCATAGTTGGGATATCTGAGGCCTCCGAGACGTATGTAATTGTTATTGAAGACAAGCATCCACTATGTGGGAGAGGCCATGGTGGCGTTGCTACAGGATCGACCAGCCAAGAGGTACCCAGCATGGCCAAAGGGTGGCAGATGTAATAGATAAGACAAATAGTGCGTTCTTGAAGTCGAAGACGCCAATCGCAACCGCTTTAGCGAAAAAGCTTAGTTCAAACGACGCGATGTTCGTCTCTCAACCCCAGGATACGATTTTCAAAAGCATAATGTTTGAACGGTTGTACCATAAGGTGCAGAGAACAGCAGAGGAGGAGGAGGAGGCGACATGAGAACCGTCTCCGTCAGGGTCGAATGTGTACGTGGAATCTAATTACCGTGGGAATTAAACTTGAAGTTATTGAAACCTTGAAGGCGTGGATGGCGTTACTTGTCCATTCTCTTCATTGGCTTGCTCGTGCTTGAAAGTCGTCCTCAATTGCGTAGCTTCGGTGGGACATCTGTACGGAGACACAGGTGCTTGGCGCCCCAATCAGCTCCCACAACAGTTCATACGGGCGAAAAGTAATCTGGACCGAGGCCCTGCACAATGGATAGTGTCTATCCATCACCTCGCGGCGTCTTTACCACACCGCCGTCTGGGGAGGTCTCTTATGCGAGGAGGAAGCATACCCAGAATAGGTTCCAAAGATAGAGAGAGGTTCGCTGTCAGTACACCACCCCGGCTTGGCTCACACCTATCTTTCCAATTCGGCAGTGACCGCTTTGGATACCTGCCTGCTTCTTTCCTCGGTCCTAGCACTCCTTTGCTGCTTTGTCTCGATACCACCGTGATCGCTCGTAGCATTCCCACGACGCCCAAGGATCTTGGCATCCAGGTATCGTTCTGACCTGGGACATCATGGGCGCCAGACGGGGTACTTAAATATACCATGCTAGTCTTCTCGTCGACTCGTCTATCCCTCACACATCTGCAATGGCGTCCTCTTCTCCTTCATCCTCCTCCTCCTCCTCAACACCTACCTCTCTTAAGAAGAGAAAGAACGGGGAGGAAGCATCAGCTGAACAGGTTGACCACCGCAAACGCCGCCGGAACCGTACTACCCAGTCGTGTCTTAACTGCCATGGGTCGAAGAGAATGGTGTGTTCAGCGTTTGCTTTTCCTTACGTTGGTCTAACTTTCACTAGTGCGACAGGTAACCTTATAGTCTCTTATGGCTTCCAAACATCAAATAACAGTCCATTCTCTGCAGAAAACGCCCAGCCTGCAGCCGTTGTGTCAAACTTGGCCTTGTAAGTCGTAAACATCGAACCCCTTATCTCATAGCTGACCCTTCTTATCTACAGAGTGGAATTTGCGTATATGAGGTTGATGATGTCAACCAGAAGTACGTATACAGTTGTCTTCCTAAGTCTCCTTTGCTGACGAGATTGTTTTCGAACAGGAGCACGGACAAGGACGAGACATCGCATCTCAAGAACCGCATCGCTGAACTTGAGGGCTTCATCCGCGAGTTCAAGCGAAAGCCTCACCCACGCTGGGCCGCAGACATCATGAAAGCTGCAAGCGAAAGCGGACCTGAATCAGGCCCGAGCTCCTCCGAACCAACTCCGAAGGCGCGGGAGCCTGCGCTAGCTGAGTCGGCCGCAGACAACGATGATACGCCTTCACCGACATTCTCCGCGTCACAAACATGCTCCAGTAGCTCAGCGAGCTCTGCACCTCCTACTCCAATTTCGATGGAGGACGACTCGATCATACTTACCACCCCCGCAGGCTTCTCCTTTCCCGCTTACAATCCCACCCGGAGCGGCGGCATTTCCTCCAACCCAACCCTTTCGCTCAACGACACGCCCTCTCTCTTCACTGAACAGAAAGAGATCGAGTCGTTGCTTTCTATGGGCGAGCTAGGAGCTAGCGGCGGAGACGATGTCTTTGAGCGTGTATTCTCCCAGATCCTACAATACGATGCTAAGATGGCAAACAATGTTCAGAACCCGCGATGTCAGTGCATGCAGAAGTCGTCGGCATACTCCGTGGTTCTCGAACTCGCACCATATGTCAAAAGGGCGCTTGACGCTCTCAACGCCCTTCCAGAACATCAGAACTCCCTCTCTTTTGCGACGTGCAAATATCTCAAACACCTGCAAGATCTCGATGAGGCAACATCGTAAGAGCACCTCATCCTACTGTCATACTTTTGTGTCTCACATCACTTTTCAGGGCTCTCGTTGAATCCGTCTCCACCTCCCTGTCCCCCACTTCGACATCCTATGCGCCGAATAATCACACTCCATTCAGCAGCTTCCCACCCTCTCCAAACAACGCCACGCAGGCCGCTATGCGCCTTTGGGGCAGGGGCGAGGTTCGCGAGTCGTCCGGCGCTCTCGCGCCCACGGCGTCGGACGGCCATCCCCAGACGATGATGATGGGTAAAGAGAAAGCCGGCTTTCCGTTCAATGTTCTATCTCCCTCCGCCGATCGTTTCATGTCGTGGGAGCCACGTTCCGGGCATGTCAGATGGCCAAAGACTGTTCCGCTGTGATAGTAAGGAGATCGAAGGCGTCTCGACAGACGGTATCTTTATTGTAATCCCTTGTATACCTGTTGCGCTACTCGTTCAGGCCTATTGCTTGTTCGTTCACTGTATGACAATTATAGAAAGTTCGCTCTGTTTGGCTTAACGCCAAAACCCAATTATCTCTCGCGGAAAATAGAAAGACGCGTCGTATTTAGGAGACTGTAGAACTAGCTACATATATAGAATATTTATAGAGACTTATAGTGCGGAACTGCACTTCGTGAACAATTCCTATTTTAAAGCCGATGACTAAAATAATCCAACTTTGCATCAAATTCAAATATACGCTTCACATTTCGGGTGAGAGAGGACTATAGTAGTCTTATCTTATCTTCCGAGGACTGCAGAAAAGCTTAAGAAATGATTATTCTGAACCAAATTAATGGAAAGGATTGTATCTACGATCGGCGTTATCGCCTGGGATGCACCGAGAGACATCGTATGAAGTTTTGACACACGACGTAAACGCGTCTCCTAGAATCGATCACTCCGGACGCTGAGGAGCTCTGACTTGAACGCTGAGAACCGCCAAGACTAGATATAGGTAGACGATAGGCTTTTCGATGTAGAGACGCGAAGAGAAGGGAAACATCATTGAAAGCAGTCTCACATCTCTCTGAGCCTGGGTCCAGGTTTCTCAGACAATGAGTAACACCTTTCTATTGCGGTTATTCTTAGAGTCGCCTGGTACACTCCAGCGAATGCGCAGCAGTGCGCGCGAAGCCAAATAAATGCAGGGGCGCGAGAAACGGCGGCGTCGTCTGGGAAATTTCGTCTTGGCGTGGCGCCCGTATACTTCTCAAGAAGAAGGAGCGCCGGTGATGGTCGGGATCAGCAGAAGTAATACCAGTACTATAAGTCATGTATTTGAGTGCCGGCAATCTACCATTATCTCTAATCGCTTCAGAGACTGACGGTCGATTTCTCACTGTCTAAACACCCTGTGACTCACGAGGTTATGTTTGCGAAAAACATGACTGAGCAAGAAGTAAATACTTCACGTACTACCCCCTCTTCTTCTTCGAGCTCTCCGGACAGGCTTTAAACGTGACTAAGGATTGAGGAGATAAAAATGAATAGTCCGGCCTTCCAAAGTTTGTTGTATCCGCGTTCGTTGCGCAGCTTCGTACTCATAGGTATGTACAAAGGCAGGACATATTTAATAACCGTCGCATGGACTCCATGCGAGGCCAGGCACATTGTTTGCTAAGTTAGCGCCTTCGATGTGTGTGTGTTTGAGGTGTGATAGTCTAAACGAGTACTATTGCTCTCCACATTTCATATCGGTGCTAATGCATGCATATTGATCTGCATCCGCCCAAAGGCTGGACATGTACCACGGTGTAGCAGGCGTGTATTACAGACTAGTACAGTATAAGCCTTCCCGCACTCCTCGGATTGGGTCTCACACCGAACGCTTATCTCGCAAGGCTCGTGTGGCTAGTCTACGTGGATAAAGTGCAAAAGAAACTGTTGATGTTATTCTCGACATTATCGCCAAGCGTAGGCTGTGATGATTGGATGCGGATGCATGGCCCATCGCAGGTGTCCCCCCTAGAAAATTGAGCATTAAGATCAGTAACCACAGAGGTACAATGAAAACGTGAGACACCAACTCGCAGATTCGGCAGGCGGACGGATTTAGGAGATCCTCGGAAAGAAGAACACTGCTGACATCTGTGCCCACCACCCCGGGTAAGATGCATGAGCTGTCCTCGACTGCGAATGGTGTGCATACACCGCCAAAGTTTTCCTCCGAGCAGAAGGAGACAGTGAGTTGAGCTCTGACAGTGGCTATCGCAGAAGCCGTGAAGAGCAGAGTGACGAGACGGAGGTAGGATTTCGATACGAACATACTGGTCGTGATTCGGTACTGACGATTACACGAATCCCAACTGCCCCTTTTATACCAAAATCGCAAGGATCGGAGTGACCAGGAGAAGGATGTGCTTCGTGAAGATTTCATCATAAGTCTCTTCCGCTTTGAGAATATTTCGAAATTCGGACCAGCTGGTCTTCGGTGATGATCACCACTGTGAGCTTCAGCAGATCCTTCCGACATTCGGATCAATGCATCCCAGCCAGTCGAAGACTCGCTGAACTATATTAACCTAAAGACGTAAACGCGTTCAGTGGTATGTACATAAATGACGTGCCTGTTCCTGCATGTGCTACAGTTTTGACAACTTGTGTCTCTCAGCGACGAACTTGGCCCGGGAAGTATTGCCCGACTAACGGCCAGTTCTCGCCAGATGTATAAACTGCCGTGCAATCCTGTATAGCCACGTTCGAGTCCGCAGGGTATTGAGGCTCAAGCCTTCGAGAAAAGGCACGCCAGAATCAAGCCCAGCACTGGCAAAGCTTCGAAACTTGTTCGACAACTTTGGTGTCAATATTGGGCCTCTAAAAGGTGTCGCAGATTAAGGTGCCCTTCTTCCGCGTGCTGCGGGTTTCATTGCATCGAAGTAGCGAGGTCAACGGAGGAGAAGGTCGGTTATTTTCAGCCATCAAACTCCGTCGAGGGAATGGCAGAAACTCCGTCGTGACTTGTGCTTTTCAGTAGCATTATCGGAGGATAGATTCCAGATACTTGCCCTTCGAGACCTGTGAGCGAAGAATACGATATTGTGGCCCAAGTAAGAAAGGTAAGAATGCGAAGATAACGCGTCCACATCCGGATGAGTTCTGGCCGTGTGAATGTACTAACGGATTAGTATCCGCGTGCTACTGGAAGCGATTTTTTGAACCTTAAATGCTGGAAGGTTTAGTATTTCGAAGTCATGATAGTACATTGATTGTTGTTAGACGCTGGGTCCTATAACATAAAGACAGCATTATTGAAACACAAAGTCCTGCCATAGTCCTTCCTAATCACCTGATCTAATCACCGCATCCGCCTCGCGAACGATAACTATCTTGTATTTAACTGAATTCAAAGCAGATGAAGCTGTTGATGTTGTTCACAACATTGGTACCGAGCGTTGGCTGCGATGACAAGATGGGGATACACGGCCCGTCACAGGCATCCGGTCTGGCAGAAAATCTTCAGTAAATACGTTACAGATATATGCGATAAATAGACGGGACTGACTCGCAGATCCGACATACGGACGGGCTAGAAAGCACCTCAGACAGGACGACACTGCTGACGTCCGTGCCTGCTGCGCCAGTTGCTACGCAGGTAGCATTTGGAACGCCAAAGGGTGTACAGACGCCTCCGAAGTTCGCCTCGGTGCAGAGCGATATGGTGAGCTGGGCTTTGATAGGAGCGACAGCACAGGATATCAAGAGAAGAGAAAGCAAGTAAAGGCGAGAGTTGGTTGCGATCATGTTGAAGAGTGAGTTTTGGGGATGATGATTGTAAGTATCTCATTCGCCCTTTTATAACTTTTAGTTCAACGGTATCGACCAACTCCTCTGTAGGCATCGCCATCAAGGACTGTACATACATTTGCGAGAGTATTGTGGGCTGGACTTCGGTCATGATCACCGCTGTGAGCATCGGTAAAGGTGTCGGACCGTCATAAAAAGATTTGCTACTAATCACAGGTGTCTAGATTTTCCGTGAAGCGTCGACAGCAATCGTTAAGACCAAAATCAGAGCTCTAGCCATGCCATGAGTCTCAGAAAGTGCATATGGTAAGCGAACATACCATCTATTTTTGTAATATTTTGTCCGAGCTATAGGAATGATTAACCTCGTCCTCTGTTCGGAGACTGCTGCCGCCTGAGAACCCGAGTTCAGGCGCATTGTGGACGACCTGCATCATGAGAATACACTCCCCAGCTGGCAAGCGATGGATCGTACGCTCGTCGGTGGAAGAGACTCGATCGTGACTTGCATAGTGGGGATCAAAATTCGGACCCTTTCCACATCAAGGCCCAGAACATAAGTAGTTCGCCAAACCTCACAAAGGGTCCTCACATGCCACGATTTTTTTGATCCGTTAACTACCAGATCTAGACCACAATCGGCAAGATAAAAAAATATGTAGCGGACAGCCCACAATTCTGGGCTTCTATGAGTTCGAGTAATGTAGTTAGTAGCGAGGGAGACAAGATTCTAACAATGACCGTAACCAACCATTCATTGTTGTGGACTGTCTAGAAAATCTTTTGAGAGGACTGTGAAACAATCGCCCTTCAGAATGTTGGATCGGTGTGTTCAAGTTGGTAGTTCAAGTTAAAGAATAAATAAACTCAAAGTTGAATGACACGTCATGTTTTTAGTAAATAGCGCAATCGTGAGAATAGCTTTGTAATCCGGGTTCGAGCCATCATCGACTCCTTTTTTTCTGTTTGCTTCTGCCATTACTGACTTGAACCGAACTTATCCCCTATACCATATGAGACGAGCTGGATCGAGGATAGGAAAAAAGAACGCAAGTGTGAAGAGCTGACTGGCACATGTCGGTCTACAGTAACATGGGATGGACGTCGGCGGCGACGGAGAAGGTCGCTGCGGCGCTGTGAATGGTTAGGACTCAACTCCAAAACATTGTCCATACACAACACGTTCTCCTAGATTCTCTCGTGTAACGGCACTGGCGCTATCTCTGGACCTATTCCTCCCGGCGTTCCAACCGCCTCTAGTCTCTCGCTGTAATCGTCTATCTCAAGAAGTGGAACAAGTAATTCCTACAGCTATCAGTTCATGTGGACTTCATCATGGCTTATAATGTAGGTAATTAAGCACGTTCACGTGCGATAACTGTCAGTGGTCCACTCCAAGCCAAGACGGTGCATAACGCCGCAGATGCATTGGCTTTGCCTAGAGACAGAACCCCCGTTTCCGAAGACGGAGGCCTCATAGCGTATCGGAGTTCCACAAGCACCGAAATGTCAACGCTACTCTAGAGCTTTCTGAGTAACCTGCTCTACTTATGTATTGTAAGCTTCTCTTGACCTTCCAGAGAAACTATCTAACCTCATACCCTTACGGCGGCGAACTCAACTCGAACGAGGGCAATAAACGTTCTTCATTACTTTGTCGTATAACTAGCGTCGTATTTAGCTCACTATCTCCGGTGCGCGCATTACAATATGTGGCTCCGCAGCATTCGTCGTACGTCGTCATCATCTCATTGTTAAAAGAACAAACATTGAATAGGTCCTCTTCGACGACGAAGGTAGCTCTGGAGGCTTGCTTTCTGACATCTTCCAGACTCCACGTCCACCAGAACCCTCGCAAGCTCTGCTAGTCTATGGTCTGGTATCCATATATTCTGGCGCACCGAATATCTGCCTAGGTCTGTAAGCTTTGTGAAGGTGCACAGGAGAGGGGGTCTTGCACCACAAATCGAGCTTCGGAGCCTGTGGAAAGGCGTTATGACATTGACAGGCAGCTCTGGAAGTTTTCAATATAAAATGACTTCTCCCCGTCGCTCAAGGCTCAGCATCCCCAACAACACACACCAACCTCAGACTCTGCAATAAACACAAAGAGCAAAGCAGACAGGCAGCACTTCATCAAGCTCCTCGGACTGCTCGTCCTCGGCGCGCATTGCGCCAGCGCCGCGATGACGCTCTCCTTCTGCTCCGAGCAGAACTTTTTAGGCAACTGCCAGAGCATAGACGTCCTCGACGAGGCATGCGTCGCCGTCCCCGCCGCGATCGGCGTAGGCGTGCGCTCCATCAACTTCGTCGGCCCCATGGCAAGCTGCTTCATCCGCGAGTACGTCTTCGTTTTATTAATGATTCAATTATTATTCGTTCGTTTGGAGAGTCGAACATCTACATGATCTGTGCATAAATCGTCATCAGGGGGGAGAGGGGGGGGGGGGGGGGCTACACATGCTAACGTGACATTGGCACATTAACAGGAATACGGACTGTGCTGCAATATGCAGTGCCAATTTCAACACGCCCCAGCCCAGGCCCATCTTCCCAGATGACCTGTAGAACAACGTCAGGAGTGTCTTTTGCTCTTGAAGCCGCGCCGGCGGCGCTCCAGATGTTTGAATTAGGATACGGATGCTGGTACGCGTCGCTGGGGGAACAAGGTGTGTTGAAAGAAACGCGAGTAAAGAGTGCTGTTTGATCGTGTAGACATGTATATATACAGCAGACTGGTGAGAGATATGCCGTGTGTGATGTGCCATGCCCATGCCTGCAATAAGATATATTCCAGTTGACCAAATGGTATGACTGAATATCAGGCCGATGAAGTGAAGCAATGGCAATACTCCTGACACGGGCCCTTCGAGTTGTCGTCTGTCATTGCTAACCTTCCTACTGTAAGGCAGGGAGATGACAGCTAGACATATTTATAGCGGTATTCTCCGCCGCGCGAAGCGAGAGTGTCCGTTATCGGGATGTGAGGTTAGGTTCTGTATCTAGTATCCAGAGAAAAGTTCCCGAGCTCTGCGGCATCGTGCGTTTCATTTGGACAGGTGTACGTACTGGACCTAGCATTTGCTCTAGTTCTTCACCGCAAGTAGGCAGGCTTCAGGTCCCTAGCTTCATCATGAGAATTAGACCATCAATATCATGGCGCAGGCAGTTGAGCTGAGCTGTAGTGTCTTTGATGAGCACGAGATGAGAGTTCAAGCAACCTCTCTCCCGCTGCTAGAAGTTCGGAGCAACAGAACGTGTTACTCATGGCTCCCTAACATAAGGAAAGTATACTGATTAGAAGTAGTTGTTTTTAGGACTGAGATGCTGACTCACCGCAACTTGAGCAGTCTGATTTCGCGACCGGAAGCGTCCGCTTCAGCGGAGACGGATAGAACTTCTCATCTGTTTTTTGTTATGTGCGTTCCAAAGACAAAAAGAATACACCAAATTATGTCAAAGTGGCAAGTTGGTTGATAGAGATTGCATCGCCACGGAGAGAAAGAAGAGAAACTAGTCATTAAGCGTTATGATTCGAGAGCGGCCGGAAGGGGGAATAGATATAAATAAGTAGCTGACGAAGGTTTGCGAGACTTGGGTAAAGATTCAAGAATATGAGTGTCGTTATTGCTTACGACTTGAAGCTTTTGGGGTTCAAGTAAGGTATTGCCAATAGATCGAGATGATGTGAGGACATTGATACGAGAGTTAGAGAGTAAAGGCTTGAAGTTGAGCAGTATTTGATCGTCGTAATGATCTGAAACGCACGAAGCATAAGCAGTGATTCCTCCGAGGTTCAATAGCGAAAAGCTCGAAGCGAAGAGAGATGGTGACCGCAAGAATTGAGGGAAGCGGAGGCAAAACGGCCGCTGCCTAGACTCTCGGCACGTTCTCGGCATGATTAGTATAGAGATTATGACGTGTGCTATTGGCTGTGGGGTATATATCGTACCAGCTTCAGCTTTAGCGCCAACTAACAACGCCTCATCCCCAATTTTTTCTTTTTCTCACTCAATTTCTCATCAACTCGTCCGACAACCGTCACCAGTGCCAGCCATATAAATCCCGTTCCCCAACATCTTCACCGCAAAGCCATCCAATTCTCCCTCCTCTACTCCCTTCGCTGTACTTCTCCCCACACCGACGACGACGACATCGACGACGATAAGGACGATGCTGCGCTCCATCCTCACAAAAGCTTCGAAACCGGTCGCACGTGCGTCAACAACAGCAACAGCGACGCGCGCCTTCCACTCGCCCTTCGCCGTCCTCTCCTCCGCCTCCGCGCCCACCACCGCCTCTTCGCCCCTCACCACGCCCTCCTCAGAGACGGCGACGGCGACGGCGGCGTACGACCCGACGCACGACCCCGACGTGCACGTCACCCCCGCCGGCACGCGCACCTACGTCGTCTCCACGCCCGACCCGCAGCACACGCCGTACGCCGTGCCCTCCGGCGCGTACCCCAACAGCTCGCCCTACGCGCACACACACGCTTCTGGTGAGGCCCTTTCTGCTCCCTCTGACCCTCCGGAGAGCCTGGGCAGCTCGACGAGCGCCAACACACCCGCTCACCCACACACCACTTCTTCTTCTCCCCGCAGGCTTCCCGCAAACCCGGCTGGCGTAGGCGCCTCCGCCGCTGTGCGCTTCCGCGCCGCGCCCGGCGCGATGCACGAGATGGGGGGGTCGGATTCTGGTGAGGGGATAGAGGATGTGGAGGGGACGATGTATCCCAAGCCGGTGGACGAGCTGCCTGACGTGAACCCACCGCCGCTGTCGAAGGAGGGCGAGGAGTTTGGGAAGAAGGGGCTGAAGGGCGCGTGGAAGACACGCAAGTGAGCGCGCTGTCTAAAGACGTTGTTGGTGAGGAAGAGAGAGAACCAAGTGAATGAATGAATTAAAGCTTTTATTTTACTTATATGACCGTCTCATTGTCTCCAGTGTACCAGTATCACCTCAAAGTGCTCCCATACATAGACTTACTCCGTCCCCGACTTCTTTTTTCTAATCATGTCTCTAATGCCTTACTCTTCCAATGTATACATGTATTCTGCAGTCTGCACTGAAGTGTTTCTTTCGTCTCATCCCATCGTGTCCGAGCTGGACACTAGAAGTGGTATATGGAGGACCAAGCCCCTGTTGCGGACGTTGAGCGGAGCCCGAGCGCATATAGCCGCATAGGAATAGCAACAATGATCCCCTTCATTTACCTTGTAAGCGTATACAGTGTACAACGTGTCCTTCGGACACCATCCTTCCTTCGGACACCTCACCTTCCTCCCTTCAATTTCCCTCGTAATTGCTTAAGAGCTTGTATATGTATTGTACTATCTGTGTTAAATACATATCTTAAATTAAAAATATTTTGGGCAAACATCAGAGGAGATATAAGCTTGCAAGTGACCAATTTTGTGATTTCATTGTTAGAGTACAATACCGGTTCAACCCGGATTATATAATTTAATTTCCTTTTTCATATATTTCAAATTAAAATGGACTCTTAAAAGTTTTCCTTGCATGTATGCTACCTCATCGCTATTGCATAGCGCTGAGGTATGTCTCACTTTATATTCGTCTTTATTTCCTGCGCTAATTGTCATGTATTTAGTTCTATATATTATAGGTAACTAAATACATCCTCATCGCTATTGCATAGCGCTGAGTTCTATATATTATAGCTCCCGCAGGTTATGAGCCTTGCGACACTGTCAGCGTAAAAGCAGTAGTGCATCAATCGAACATCCGTACTATCACCAAAGTCTAAATCCTAAGTACAATGACCTCACCTACCGGCTCGGAAACAGACAAGGATGCCAAGGCAGCGCAAGACGCGAGCCAAAGCAACCAGATGGACGAGATCGAGCGCCAGAAGATCGGGATCGACCTGATCAAGAAGGCGCTATACGGGGGAGGCAGTTACAAGCCACAACCGGCTAAGAACGGTCAGCTTAAGGAAATTGGGTGGGATGTCTGGATGTCAAATGTATTGGTGGCGTGGTCGGAACATTTCGTCAGGGAGGTCGGACTAGGTTTGGACCCATGTCCTAAGATTAGCAAGCTTCCAACGGAAGAAGAAAGAGAATCACTCCTAATGTGGAACCAGATGGACCAAAAGGCCAAGACCATTATTCAACAGGGTCTTTCCATGGAACACATCAAGCTAATTCAAGGGGCACGCACGTCACACGAGATGTACCGAAAGCTCGCAAGGAACTTCGCGAAGGACGCCCAGCTGTCACCGGCGATGGCCCTAAGCGAAGTATGCGTCCACAAATGGGACCCCCAGTCTTCGACGTTCGATGAGAACCTTCAGTACATTCAGGGTCAGATCGAAGACTTACGACAGTACCCTGGCACGAAGGAGGAGCTAATCGACCTTATTCAGTCGGTAGCCATCCTTAATTTGCTTCCACCCGAGTGGGAAAGCATTCGAAGCGCCATATACAACACGGCCAATATCGAATTAGAGAACGTAATTCTCACCGCTCGGCGCCACGCGCAAGCGACAGGCTCTGGAAACGGCGATCAAGCCCTGGCGATCAAAGTGAAGGGTCTGGCTAAAGCGAAGGGTAAAGCCAAGAAAGGGAAGACTGTATGCGAGAACTGCAAGAAGACCGGTCACACGAAGGCTTCTTGCTGGTCTAAGGGTGGCGGCAACGAGGGCGGCGGACCGAACAAGAACAAGTTTGGTGATGGAACCTCCGGGGACACCGGGAAGGAGTCGAAAAAGGGCAAAAGTGCCTATTCAATAACGGCAGACAATGACGATGACGACTTCTCAACCAGTGATGCGTCGGCTAACGTCTGTACTCTGGGGCCGAGCCCCACTTACTCCCCTGAACTCTCGCCTCCCTCTGAGGAAAGCGAAGAGTGGTTACCATTTCCAACGATATTGCCAACCGAGCGCGCAAATGTCATCAAAGTAGCGCCAGCCACGCCCGCGGAACACTCCCAGTGGGTTTTCGACACGGGGGCTTCAGCCAGCCTAACCGGTGATCGGCAGTGTCTTCACGACTACCAGCCGATTCAGCCCCTACCCGTGGGAGGCTTTGGAACTGCAATGACCGCCCAAGCGATCGGGAAGGGTCGAGTGAAGCTTCGATTCAATCCCGGGGAGGAAGAGACAACCCTGAGTCTGGGAAATGTACTCTATGTCCCCGAGGCTGCGTGCAATATTATTTCCGCAAGCCGTCTGCTAAATTCAGGCCTGTCCTTTGCTAGCACCCGAGATGGTATTAAAATTACACACAATGGTACCCTACTCGCGCGTGCGGCTCGAATTAATGGTCAATTTATTCTCAAAAATGCGAAAACCACGCTTATTCGGGCGAACGCCGCTGCAGTGACTGAACTGCCCTTTCAGGAATGGCACCTTCGGTTCGGGCACCTAGGCAACACTTACCTAAGGAAGCTAATCGAGAAGAAGATGGTAGAAGGACTTACTGTGGACAAAAATACACTCGGCGCGCCGGCATACTGTCAATCGTGCGCAATTGGGAAGATGGCTCGTCAACCATTCCCGAAATCCAAGTCCAGGGCTACGCGCCCACTGGAACTGGTGCACTCCGACCTAGCCGGGCCACAGAAGGTTACATCCCGTAAGGGATACCATTACATCTTGACGATCACGGACGACGCCACCCGATTTACGTGGGTGTACTTCCTACCCGATAAGGGTGCCGCCCCGCTTGTCTTCCAGGAGGTGATTCCCCTGTTCCAACGACAATATGGATACGAGATTAAGATCATACGTACCGATCAAGGGGGGGAGTTCCTAAACCAGAAGATGACCCAGATATGCCGTCAGTACGGAATAGTGCAGCAAACGTCAAACGCGCACACTCCGCAACAGAACGGCGTAGCCGAACGCCTGAATCGGACGCTAGCCGATAAGGTTAGGTGCATATACGCAGACCAACCGAACATACCCGCCTATCTCTGGCCCGAGGTGTTCTCACACATTAATTATTTACGGAACCTATCGCCTACCCCGGCTCTCGCCAAGAAGACGCCTTACGAAGCTCTCCACGGCTCGAAGCCGAATGTGTTAGACCTTCGTCCCTTTTGGGATGAGGTAATTGTGCACATCCCAGCAATCGAAAGGGCGAGTAAACTAAGCCCACGAGGCCGCAGAGTGCGTTTCATTGGATTTCCTGAAGGAATTAAGGGCATATTGTATTATGACCCGAAATCCCGTAAGGTATCCACCTCCAGGGACTTCGTGTACCCCCGCGACCCATTTGCATCCGCTCAGGGTCCTGCCTCGATCGAGGGGGGGAGTACCCCAAAAGGGGATGAGGACGATCTCACGTACCCAGATGCAGCCGAATCAAATGCAAACAAGCCGAACAACTCAGTTTTCTCCGCCGGTCACGGAATCAAATGCGCCGCCGGCTGAGCAGCAGCAGCAACAGCAGCAAACCAAAAAGTCTAGGCCTCGTATCGATTACGGCCCAAAGACACGCACGTCTTCGCGTCTCATCGAACGAGCGCAGGCGCAGCAAACAGATCAACACTCGGATTCGGAACCACCCGAACTGGTTACGGAACGAAGCCAGGAGATCGGTGGTGAGAACTCCATAGCCCACTACGTATATTCGAATATAGTAGTGGACGGTCGAGAGACCCGCTCGATTATCGGGAGGCGACAGCCGGCCCGAATAAGGAAGCTTGGATGGAATCGATGAGAAAAGAACTCAATAATATGGAGCGACTCCATGTTTACGAGATAACCGAATTACCGTCAGGCCGTAAGGCCATCGGCTGTAAATGGGTATTCAAGACCAAACGAGGAGCCAACGGTGAACCGAAGGAGCTCAAGTCTCGATTGGTCGCCCAAGGATTCACGCAAAAATACTTGATCGACTACAATCAAGTACATGCTCCCGTGGCTCGAACGGGGTCAATTAAAATTTTGGCCGTAATTGCCGTCCATTTGGGGCTGAAGGCTCACCAATTGGATGTCAAAGCCGCATTTCTTCACGGGGAACTTAGTGAAGAAATCTATATGCGGCAACCGCCCGGTTTCGAGGACCCGAGCAAGAAGGGTCACGTACTTCGGTTGAAGAAGTCTATTTACGGCCTCAAGCAGTCTGGACGCGTATGGAACCAGCGCTTCGATAAGGAGCTGAGGGCCTTAGGCTTCTCTCGCCTCATAGGCGACCCTTGTGTCTATATTAGGCGATCCGGCTCGCAAATTTCCATGCTGGGACTTCACGTTGACGACATGGAGTTTTTTTGCTCGGATGACGCAGCTGTGCCGGAGTTCATCAAACTTCTTGGGGATTGTAATATTGAACTGGTTCACGTTGGGCTAGAGCATGACACGGGTGGAGGTCACCCGCAGGTACCCGTGGGTACCTGCGTCAAAAAACCTGCGGTTCCGGGTGCACCCGCGCGCAGGTACCTGTTTCCCACGGTTACCTGCGGGTCCAGGTATGGCTTTTTTTGACCCAGGTACCTGCACGGGTACCCGCAGGTACCTGTACTTTTACCATCTCACGTGCACACAGCACGGCAGCGCGCAACGAACGCAACGATGTACCATTACTTCACGTACAACTATGTGCACATCGCCTAGGCAAACCATCTTCTACCTGCATTCAGCAACTATCAGTACCTTTGCACATCTTATCCGCCTCTTCCCAATCCTCGCCTCACCCTCACCCTCATCCTCATCCTCGCCAACGAACTTGAAAGCATGTCGCCACGCTCTATCCTCAAGCGTTCCTCCGCACAGGAGGGCACCCACCCAGCTTCAACGGCGCACTGCCCTACCCGCCTGAGCAGCCCCAGGTCCACTTCCCGCCCAGGTCCTCGCTAACCCAGAAATATACGTCCCACTCTGGCACGCAGTGCGACCGCGCGCCCATCGTCGTCCTGCCCAACGACTGTGCCCTCCCCGAGCGCGGGTGCCCGGGTCGCACATATGACGGCTACGAGGCGCGGTGTAAGGCGAAGAGCGGAGGCAGCAGCAGCAGCAGCGGGAAGAACATGCACCCCCGTGCCGTCCAGGACGGCCACGGCGGCCGGGGTATTTCCTCGGGTCCCTCTTCATCCTCTTCGTCTGCCATGCCTTCCTATGGGCCACCACCACCCCTCATCCCCGACGTGTCTTCGTCCAAGTCGGGCGAGAGCGACGGGGTCGCATCGCCGCCTACCGAGTACAACGGCGCCGTGCCAGACATGTCGATGCCGCCGTACCAGTATGGCCCGTTCACGATGCCAACGCAGGAGCAGTTCGACAAGGCGCTCGCCTTCCTCCCCCATGCGCCGCCAAGTAGCCCCATGAGCAGTAACATCAGTAGTAGTAAGAAGTCGGATAAGGAACGCAAACGGACTACAAGTAGCAATCCAGCTACACCGAACTACGCCAGCACCACTGTCATTTCTGGTGGTACTGTCCTGGAAACAGCCGGATCGGCGAGTGTTAATAATGGCACCGGGGCAGAGGAATTGGCGGAAACTGGGAAGGGAGACAACTTGTTGGATGAGTGTCGCATTCTTAGGTGCGTCGGAATGTTCTTATCTTATTTTCTGCTCCATTCATTGCCCATACAGAATCGCGCTCGTAGGCAACCGTCTCTTTCACTCCCTGTAATATTCTCTCCCCTCTCGCGCCTTCGCTACCCAACTCTTCGTTCAAACTCGTTTACATTTTCTCCAGAAGTGGTAAGTTTTGTGCATTTCAACTATATTCAAAATACAGTGGCTTAATGTAACTATCCTAGCTTTTGACCATGCTGTCTTTGGAGGTCCTCAAGCTCGTCGACTCGGCCACAACTGTCCGGCCTTTCCTACCGAAGCTTCTCCCTGGTCTCATCAAGATTAACGACACCATCGGTGATCCTCCGCCCGTGATGTCGTGGAACGTACGATTGCCACCCTGCGTCAGGTTGGGGAGGTCCCGACTGGTGATGGTACCGACCTTCCGCCGCTCAAGACTGCTGAGACCAGTTCACTCGCAAACACTCTCGTGGGTATCAACAAGAAGGCTGGCGCAAGCCCTGTACCCTCAACATCAGTTGTCGTCGTCATTTACGTTTCGCACCTGTCTGTTGCGCTTGTTCACAACAAGAACTTCAACAACGGCGAGTGGCAGTCTCTTTCACCTTATCTTGCTCTAGTCACCTCATCTCCGGAGCCTGCTACGATCACCGCTGACTTCATGGTCCGCTGTTCTGAGGGTGGTGAAGACAAGGAGGTCTCGCTGAGGATGAAGAACCAGCTGAACTGTATCAGAGAGAAACTCTTCAGTCGCCGACGAAGGACACGCAGAGAAGGCATCAAAGAGTTGAGGTACGGGTTGCACAGGGTGCAAGGATGTGGCGGAGTATAATTGGCGTGGACGTGCGAGGCACACTGTAGGTACGAAGACACAACCAGGCTAACCTTCGAAGCTGCTGACAATACCTGCAGGTGCCAACAGGTACCTGCGTTACCCGCAGGTATCGGGTCCAGGTAGACCCGGACCTGTTTCCCACGGTTCCGGGTCGGATCCAGGTAGGACTTTTTTTGACGCAGGTACCTGTGTTCGCGGGTCACAGGTACCTGCGGGTGCACCCGTGTCATGCTCTACGTTGGGCCACTTACCTACATGCTAGGGGTAAAATTTACATTCGATTATCGCCTCCAGACAGTCGGAATCGACCAACACGGCTACATAGACGTGTTACTTACCCGATTTGGAATGAACGATGCCAAGCCGGCGCCGTCCCCGTTCCCTTCGGGTGTCAAGCTCACGAAGGACGACTGTCCGCGGACAGACAAGGAAATCAGCGAAATGAAAAATTACCCATATCACGCATTAATCGGCAGCCTACTCTACCTGACAGTTTGGAGCCGGCCCGATTTGGCCTATCATGTTAACGCGCTGGCTCAGTTCTCCTCGAACCCCGGCAAGCGCCATTGGGAACTCGGGAAGCACGTACTTCGCTTCCTAAAACACTCTCGCGACTTTACTCTTATCCTCAAAACGGATCCAAAGGGACCACTCCTGACCGGCTATGCTGATGCCGACTGGGGCTCTAGCGAAGGTCGCCGTTCGACAACCGGCTACGCATTCACCCTAGGCTCTGGTGCCGTTACCTGGCAATCAAAGAAGCAGCCTACCGTGGCACTTTCGTCCGCCGAGGCCGAATACATGGCACTCTCGGCTGCCACGCAGGAGGCCCTGTGGCTCCGTTCCTTACTTTCTGAATTAGGTTTCCCTCAACGGAAACAAACTACCATTTATTCTGATAATTTAGGCGCTATTTCTTTAACCGAAGACTCGGTGCTCCACCAGCGTGTCAAGCACATTGACATTCGCCACCATTTCATTCGTGACCATGTCACCAATGGGTCGGTGAAGGCCGAGTACTTGCGTACCGAGGATCAACCGGCGGACGCGCTAACTAAAGCGCTTCCAAAGGCCTCGCACTCCCGTCTATCCTCTATGCTTGGTGTGAACCGGCCTTGAGGGGGGGTGTTAGAGTACAATACCGGTTCAACCCGGATTATATAATTTAATTTCCTTTTTCATATATTTCAAATTAAAATGGACTCTTAAAAGTTTTCCTTGCATGTATGCTACCTCATCGCTATTGCATAGCGCTGAGGTATGTCTCACTTTATATTCGTCTTTATTTCCTGCGCTAATTGTCATGTATTTAGTTCTATATATTATAGGTAACTAAATACATCCTCATCGCTATTGCATAGCGCTGAGTTCTATATATTATAGCTCCCGCATTCATACCATTTGTGCAATTAGAATTTTTTTTGTAAGGGTTTCAAGCCAGTTTGTATGCTAAATAATGTGATAAACTGACTGAAGGAGCTTCAAGACTCTATTTGCTTGCACTCTCGGGGCATTTGAGTGAAAACAGCTGCTGTAACAGTGTTTGCAGGAATTTGTGCGACAAAGCGTGACATGTGTATGCTGGAAACGCCCTCGACTTGGACTCGGAGCCGGCAGCCGTGGCCAAGGCAGACTTGCGTGTTCGCTTTAGTAGCCTCTTTCTGAACCAACTTTTTTTACTTTAGATCACTTCTATGGCCTTTCATGCTCACTCTATTACGCTAAAGAGACGGATTAAAATAAAGGAAAATGAAGCAAATCTCCAGAAGGCCGTAGCTCTGTATCGTAAGGAGTTGGAAAAGGATCCGAAGGAGAGAAAGAGTCTGAGGAAATTTGCTGAAGAAATGCGGGTCAAGCGTTCAACACTCCATGATCGACTGAATCAAAAGCAGTCTATGTCTGACTTTAATGCAGCAAAACAGAAGTTGACAGTAGCGGAGGAGAATGTGCTCGTAGAGCTCATTGTTCGGTCCTCTGATTGGAGCTGTCCTTTTACCATAGAGAAGATCGGACGACATGCGACAAGAATCCTTCGTGCACGCGGAAGCACCAATGAGGTCCTCGGGATACATTGGGCCCCTAGATTCATTGAACGGCATCACGAAAGGCTTAACACATACTGGAGCAAGGCCCTTGACACACAACGAGCACAGTCTCTAAATCCGAAAGCCGTAGAAGATTGGTTCAAGATCTTGAAGGAGGAGGTTGCCGATAAAGGTGTTGCTGTGGAGAATATCTATGGAATGGATGAGAGTGGCTTTCCACCATCTGTTACGTTCACGGCTTCGATGGACTTATCACGGAAATGATAAGTGACCAAAGCGTTGTTGGGTGAAGTAGCAAGGTACAGTATGAGAGGGTCTGCTTTGTGAGGGTCTCTTATACTGGAAGTCGTGGATGAACAGAGTCTTTGGTACGTGATTGTAAAAGACTATAGGAGGATTGACTTGAGTGTCAACCTGGGGCCTATGTACATGCACTTATATACTGTAGAGAACAATAAGGTGGAGCGAAAGAGGTCTCCGAAGGAAGTTACATCATAGTGGGGCAAAGTGGAGTGAGTCAGTACTAAGTGGCTCTAATTAGTGGAGTATGATGTCGGAAGGTGGAGTAAATGATGTCAGTCCATCGGAAGGAAGGACTGGATGACATCGTCCGGTCGGAGAGTGGAGTGGTACAACTACGGAGTAATGGAGCAAGTGGAGAAGTGGAGTAATGATGAAAGTATGATGAAAGGATGATGCATATGTGTACGCATATGCAAGAATAGACGTGGGAGAGTAAGTCAAGTGAAAAACAAACAAGGTGCAAACAAGGGTACGCAGCTTGATGCGTAACAATACCCTGTCACTAAGATTGAAATTCCGTAGTAGCATGTAAATGCGAATGCGAGAATTTCAAGAGAAAATACAACGCTATAGGATCAAGTTAAGATCAATAAGGGGTAAAAGCATAAGAAAGTTAAATAACAGTCGCTATAGGACCAAGTTAAGGTCAATAGAAGAATGGAGCGCTGGATACATTATTGAAGGTTGTCTGCAAGGGCTGAGAAGTAGTGTCCGTTGACATATGAAAGGTGGAAAAGAAATGAAGCGTATCAAAAGAAGTGGGTGCATATATGTTGGGCGAAGTGAGTTCGTCTGGTCGAGGCGTGTTAACCATGTACATCGGTGAAGGTTGGTGGAGAGGGACGTCCGGGAGAACCATGTTGGGCAGTTCAAGGCTGGCGAGATCATGAACTGGATTGTTGATCGCCTGAAGTTCTTCCTCTGTAGGAAGTCGGAGCTGCTGATGGGGGCTAAGCATGGGCGGAGCTGACTCAAATTCGCGGAGTCGATCGAGATTGAAGATCGGAACGTGCGGTTGTTCGTAGTAAGCTTCGGGCTGTATCAGAGGGGGTAGCTCGAGAGCGGAAGGGGGCATCATGGGCTTGGGTTCCGGATGGTCTGGGAGTCGTATGTGTCCGTCCTCTTCTTTCACAGAGAGTAGACGTTCAAGCTCGAACTCGTTGAACTGGTTTTCGAGTTGAGTAATGAGAACTTGATTCATACAACGCACCAATTCCTGAAGTTCGAAGGAATCAATCTTCACTTGCTTTCGTCGATTATCCTCCAAGGTATCCAACATCTGTGTCAAGTAACCGTACATCTGTTGCGTAGTGTAGGCTATATGCGGAAGAGGTCGTATGTCGGGACTGCTTGTGAGCTTCTCAAGCATGCCGTTGTGGAGGAGTACCGTTGCGCTTTTGTCGTCGTGTCTGAGAGGTAGGCTGGAAGGTGAGTCCGGGTAAGATGGTTTCGCAGTTCGGAGGGTGAATGATTCCATCTCTATACCGGTCACGAGTCGGAAAGAGCAAGTGTTCTCGAGGGACAGGATGAACACGTCCTGAGAGACCGTACTTGGCGTGGTGGACGGCGGGCATGGTTAGTGACGGTGGACTGGGCAAGATCTGCAGCAGTGGCAAATGCAGAAAGGGTCTTCGTCGTAAGGGGCGAAGTGTTGGTGAGGTTGTCCTGCGTGTCTGATGCGTCGGGCAATCCAGGGTACGTAGGGGAGGTCGAGGAGTTCGTGGAGGAGGGTGAAGATAGGAGCAGCGTGCTCGGGGTTGAAGTAGGTGTGGCGAAGTACGAGGGTGGTGAGTTCGGGGTGTGGGGATAAGGCTTTGAGTCGGCGAAGGTTAACGTAGTCGGTGTGCTGGGGATCAAACAGATAGTGGCGGACGAGGTCAAGGGGAGCAATGGGTTGTTGAATTGGTGTTGGCGAAGATGGGGGAGTGGGGTACAGGTTGTCCGGATTCGAGGGAGTCAGTGACGGGTGCCAGAATGCAAGTGTTTCGGGGGTGTTGTCTCCCCAACCAGCTATCCAATTACCGTCTTGGACAGGTTCTGGTTGCGGTTCAGTGACGGCGAGATGCTCAGCGGCGTCAAAGAGAGGGGGTTCGAAGGTGGGAAGGGCGGTGGCGAAGTTGTATGGCATGGCAAGAGGGAGGGGCGTTTTCTTTATCAGAATCGTTGTTATCGATGAGAGTGGTGGCTGTTGATTCAGGAATAGACTCGGTGGAGGAGTTCGGGCTATATGCGGGAGAGAAGGGTTCTAAGGGTGGAGGCGGTGTGGAATCCTGTGAGCGGGACGTTCCGTTGGGTTGAATAGGAGGAGGCCTTCGATGAATGAATCGGAAACCGTTCGGAATGTTGACAAGGTTTCGGAATTCATTTGTCCGTACCATCTGAATCAGAACATAGAGTCCTATGGTAAGACGTGCCTGGTGGAGTGGAGTGGCGTGGAGAAGGAGGGTTGCAATATAATTGATCAGGTGGTGAAGCGGCGAAGTGTTGGGTTCTTCTTGTTGATGAATGAAGTTGAATAGATGAAAAACGAGTGTGGGTTGGTTGTTGGCCGGAGTTTCCAAAGCGAGTCGGCGTAGATCCACTAGAATCTGTTCTACACTTATTTCCGTGGGAGGGGTAGTGTCAGGTGGTGGCATTTGGGGTGATGGAATCGGAGTAGGGCGGCGGAGGTTGGTATGCAGGGGTGGAGGAGATAAGGAATTGGTTGTGTCTGCCATATGTGATGGTAAGTTCTGGGGTTTCTGGTCGGAGTCTGCCTACAAATCTTATCCGTTTGCTGAACGTTTGATAAGGTCCTGGTCCTTGATCAATACGTCTGAAAGCTTCGTCCAAAAGTTGCCTAGCATGTTCCTTAAACTGCGGGTGAATGTCCAGTGTAAGGATAAATGCGCAAGCGTTAGCTAGATCTGCAGGTCTGATCATGCTGATTTTCGGAGGTTGTTTCTTGCGTGTTGAAATAGTTCTGAAGGCGTGTGAGAGTCGGAGAGTAGGGTCGGATGGTTCCTATGTTCGGGGTTCCTTTCGGGTGGCGTTGTCAAAAATCGGTGGTTCTTTCGGGTGGCGTTTGCTTTGTTCCAGATTCGGAGGGAAGTTTGGATGATAGGTCGGTCATCTGAGCTTGTGTAGCTTCTTGTATTCCGAAAGTAGTTCCTGTGAGTTCTTGAGTGCATCTTCGGGTTCCCATGAGTTCTGTGACGTCGGATATCCTAGCCATTTGACGAGGTATTTCTGTCTCTTGCCAGTTCCTTGATGTTTTAATATCGCTTCAACTTCATATTCTTCTTCTCCTTCGATTAAGTCAGGAGGTGGTTGAGAGTATGATGGTCCATGCTCTTCTGTCTCGGTGTTCGGAGTTAAGAGGGAGGCGTGGAATACTGGATGTATCTTCCAATGTGCCGGAAGATCGAGTTGATACACATTGTCTCGGAGTTTCTTCGTTATCTTGAAGGGTCCTTCTCGTTTAGATTGGAATTTTGAAGGGAGTCCGGTGCGTCGGAGGTTGCGGGCTTCTAACCATACACTTTGTCCTTCTTTCAGGGGCTGAAAGTGTGATTCTTGGGTCTCACGTTGGTATTCCTGTGCGAGAGTTAGGGCTGCTTCGGCTTCGGATCGGAGTTCCAGTAGCTTGATCAAACGTGATTGGAGTGTAGGGATGTTGCTATCAATCTCGGACTTTTCTGTTGGGAATGACGTAGGATCGTATCCCATAAGTAATCGGAAAGGTGTCTGTTCGGTGGTGGAGTGTTTGCGATTATTGTGAGTGAATTCCATCATCGGAATGTATCGGCTCCAGTGGTGAGGGTGGGTTGCTGCATAAATTCGGAAATATGCTTCGATTTCTTGATTCGTGCGTTCTGCTTGTCCATCGGTTTGTGGGTGATATGCTGTAGACATTGCCTGCTTGATGTGCAGTAAGCGGCATAGCTGTCTGAATAGTATCGATGCAAACTGTGGTCCACGGTCTGAGATTATTTTCCTGGGTAATCCAAACCGTTTATACACGTTGTCAATGTATAATTGTGCGGTGTCGAGTGCAGTTATTGTCTTGTTGCATGGGGTTAGCACTATTGCTTTGGTGCAATCGTGATCCACAATAACACAAATGCTGTCATAGCCATTTGATTCGGGTAGATCGGTGATGAAATCAATGTTGACAGTGGCAAAAGGATATGTGTCTTTGTCTGCGATGATCGGGCTAAGCGGAGGTACGAGTGGATGGTGGTTTATCTTCATTTGTTGACAGATCGCGCATCCTTGAATATATTTCGAGATGAATTGCTGCATGCGAGGCCAGTAGTAGGTTCGGCGAATTTGTTCCATGGTATTCGCTATTCCTGGGTGGTTTCGCGTAGGGAGGTCATGATGAAGTCGTAAGATGTTTCGCATGATTTCCTTGTTCTTCGGAACATAGATCTTGTTCCTAAAGTGTACGAGGTCGTCCTTGATTGTGAAATCGGTCATCTTTGGTTTCGTAAGGGGTAGTTCTTTTTGGAGGAAAGTCATTGCTTCCTGAATGTCTCCTGTCTCTTGTCGTATTTGGGAGTGAAGTTCGTCAACGTCAATGATGTTTCGGTCATCATCGTCCTGTTCTTCGATTTGGGTGTCAAGTATTTCCATTTCTTGGATGAAAACTTCCTTGGGTAGAAGTGTAACTTCGTTGTTAAGTTCTCCTTCCGTTTTAAATTGATCGGCTCTCCGGGAAAGAGCGTCAGATTGAATCATATGTTTTCCGGGGATTGCTTGGATCTGAAGGGGGTATCTTGAGAGTTCGTTCTGCCATCGGGCTTGTCGAGGGGTTAATCGTTGTGGTTGTCGCCAGTATGTTAGGTTTTTATGATCACAATGGACTGTGATTATATGCGGGCTGCCTAGTAGATAGTGTCGCCAAGTTTGCAATGCTCGGATGATTGCAAATAATTCCCTGTCGTATATTTGCCAGTTCCGTTGCGTCTGGTTAAGTGCTTGGGAGATATATCCAATTGGTCGAAGTTGATTATCCTTGTCGAGTTGTCGTAGAACTGCTCTGGTTGCTACAGCTGATGCATCGGTTTCGAGATAGAAAGGTTTGCTGTGATCGGGCTGCATTAGAAGGGGTTGTTTTGAAAACAAATCCTTGAGTGCTTGAAATGCTGCTTGTTGACGTTCGGTCCAAACAAAGGGTATGTTTTTGCGTTTTAGTTGATCGAGTGGTCGGCATATGGTGGCATAATTTGGGATGAATCGCCTGTAGAAGTTCGTAAATCCTGTGAATGATCGTATGTCTCGTAGATTCTTCGGAGTAGGCCAGTCAACAATTCCTTGTATCTTTGTTGGGTCGGTCTTGATCTGTGATTCCGAGATAATGTAGCCAAGGAATGGGACTTCTAGTTGATGAAATCGGCATTTGGCGGGTTTGAGATATAGCTTGTGTTCCTTGAGAACTTCGAAAACTTCGAGGGTATTCGAGATAAGTTGTTCGAGAGTGGCTGCATGTATCATAATGTCGTCCATGTAGACAATACACTTGTTGGCGTTGATTTGCTTTGCAAGTATGTCGTTCATAAAACATTGAAAGGTGGCGGGTGAGTTGCATAATCCAAAGAACATTACTGTCGGTTGGTAATATCCTTCTTCGCATCGGAATGCGGCTTTCCATTGGTCTTCTTCCTTGATTCGGATGTTGTGGTATCCTTGCCGGATGTCGAGAGTAGTAAAGTATTTGGATCCATGTAGTTGATTCAGGAGCGTTTGCGTATTCGGTATCGGAAATCCATCGCGGATTGTATGTTCGTTGAGATATCGATAGTCCTGGATCGGTCGGAGGGTTCCATCTTTCTTGCTGACGAAAAATAGTGGGGATGCCATAGGTGAATCGGAAGGTTTAATGAAGCCTTTGTTGAGAAGGTCATTGATGAGTTCGCGTAGTATTGGTCTTTGGTGGTAAGGAGTGTTGTAGGTTGGAAATATTTTTGGTACGAAAGAGGGTTTCGTTTTGATTTGATGATCATAGGGTCTTGCTGGCGGGTATGTTTGGATTTCTTTTTCGGAGAAGATGTCGGCATAGGGCATATATTCCTTTGGGATGTTGAGCTTTTCTGGCGGAGGTAGTTTCCGTTTCTTTTCTTGTTCCATACGAGTTGAGATTGTGATTTTGTTTATGGTGATCGCAACGTTTCCCCAGTCTATGCGTGGTTTCGCTTGCTTGAACCATGGTAGACCTAGTATGATGTCGTCCTTTGGGATATGTGTGAGGTAGAACATAGTCGAGAGTGCATGGGGGTGTATAATGTTGAGTCGAGTTCGTTTGGTAACACTTCCTTGAGTATTCAGTGTTCCATCGGCGTTACTGACGAGTATGGGTTTTGTGATTTTCTGCGTGTTTATTCCAAGTTTTGATGCGAGTTTCGAGTTGATGAAATTGAGTTGTGCTCCGGTGTCAAGTAGAGCAGTAAGAGTGTGAGGGTGTCCGTTTACGAGTATCTTGAGTGGTATGCGAAATGAGCGAGAGTTTCCATCGATAGTGATGGTGTTGAGTTGAATCGGATTAACCAACTCGGGTCTGATCAAAAATTTCCATCATCATCGTCCATGTCTTCGTTATCATCGTTCGGATCGGGCATTTCATCTAGCATGTCGAATAATGCTTCCTGTTCTTGTCCATTAAGTCCGGTCATCATTTCGTGGATTTGAATTGCGCGTTCTGCAATTAAATCGTCCGGGTCCTCGGGTTCGTTGTCAAGATCCATAGAGTTGATGTTACGCTTCTTGAAGCGTCCGTTATTCCGTCGGAAGTTGTTCTGGAATTTTCGGAAGGGCTTCCGGAATTTATCAGGTCGTGCTGGTCGAGTAGGACATTTGTTTGCGAAGTGTCCTGCTTTTCCACAAAAGAAACAAAGTCCGTCTTTCTGTGCCTTTCGCTTTTCTTCATCGCTAAGCTTCTTGAAGTACATCGCGTACAACTTGAAAGATTCTTCCAAAGTTTCCGGTTCTTCTGGCTCTGGTTCGGAGTCAGAGTCTATATCCATTTCGTTAAGTCGGCGTCTGTGAAATCGGTTGGATCGTGGCTTGTATGAAGTTCGTTCAAAGGGTTTTCCGTATCGGTCACGGAGTCGATTCGAGGGTCTGAATTCTTGATAAACTTCTTCCAATGATTTGCCAATTTTCCTAGCTGCTTCGTAGTATGGGTCCATAGTCTGTGCACCGTCGGCGGGTACTGGAATATCCTTCTGGAGTAAAGCTGATTTGGTTTGTCGAAGTAGTCCATTCTTGAATATGGCGTATAGGACTGTAAATTCGTTGATGTTTGCTTCTCTTGCCAAGCGTTGGAATTTATGAATGTAATTGTCAACTTTCTCGTTCAGTTGCTGCTTGATACTCTGGAGTTCCTTGAATGCGTCGGAAACACTGTCTGTAGAGATGAACTGTTGTCTGAATCGGGTCTTGAATGCGTTCCATGTAAGGTTCCATGCATCGAGTGCTTGTTGCTCGTTGGTGATGGCAACTGCAAGATCAAGTGCGGTTCCATCGGTCATGTATGAGATAGCAAATCGAACTTTGCGTTGGTCAGTCTCATAGTCTCCGTCGTTCAGGGCCAAGTAGTTTTCGATTACGGATAGCCATCTTCTAGCTTCGCGTCGGTTGCCTGTAAAGTTAAAAGGTTTATTTGCTCCGGTACCTCGGGGTACGTGATCGGCTTGATCGGCCATTGCAACTTCGGCTGGAGATCCGGGGTCTGAAGGAGATGGTGGCGGTGGAGGGTTCTGTGGTGGCTCGTTAGCGAGATTGGGTTCTTCTTCGTCGTCTGCTACTGGTGGCGGTGTAGGAGAGTCTCGGGAAGATTTGTTAGCGTTAGCCGATGTAGATCCTTCGCTCGTGTCTTCTTCTTCGCTTGATTCCTTTGGAGTATGGATTTGGTTTTGAGTAAGGTCGGTCTGTACTTCCTGGGTAGCGTAGGTCTTCGGATATTCAGATGTAGGTGGTGCAGTAAATGAGGGGTACCAGGTAGATCCTTGCTCGAATTGAGTGTCGATGCGTAGTCCGTGTAATTTATCTGTGAATTCGGTTTCTTTTTCTTTTCCTTTACTGGTATCGGGTTTTTCGTCCTCGGGTTTTGTAGATGATAGTGTGATAGATGGTACTGCGGATATTGGTGTCTTTTCTTCGGGTTTTGGTAGTATTGGCTTTTCTTCTGTTTTCGGTGGGTCAGGAACAAGTGATGTCGATGGAACGGGTGTTGTAACAATTGGTGGTTCAGTTGTGACAACTGATGTGTGTGTGCGCTGTGAAGGAGTGGGTGATGGTAATCGAGTGAGGGGTACTCTTGGTGAATTAAGTCGGCTGCTATGTCTTGTTGGGTTGAGTCCTCGATTGATGGATATTAATTCTTGTTTGGTGGGTTCAATGGCTTGATACCAGGCGTTCAAGCTATGATAGGCTTGCGGTATTTCAGATCTACTTGTAAGAGTTCTCCACTCGTTTCTTTGGGTTGAATAGTAGAGATAACTTCGTTCTTGGTTTTCTCGGACTCTAAACCAGATTCGTTGTTCAGTGTCAAAGAATGCGTTGGCGGGTCTTTGAATTCCTGTGGGAAGGGGTTGTACTGCGGGAGGTTTCGTTGTGGGTTTCGGAGGTACTTTGGGTGCCAGTTTAACGTCTTTACTGAACTCAATCAGTGAGCGGTGTCGGGTTCGTGAGGAGGAGGTGTAAGAGTCCTGCTCGGGGCTGGAGTTTGGAGAATCTGACAGATGCAGTTCTGTACGATGTTTGCGACGTCGTTCCGTTGTCCGGTGAAAACAAGTAGTTTTGAGGGTGAGCAGTTGTGCAGCACAAGACCTATGTAGGTACAATGGTAGAATAGAATTGCAGAAGAGAAAGAAGAAGACTACGAAACAAATAAGAACCGTCCGTCCGTCCGTCCGTCCGTACGAGACGACCACAGAAAACACAAACTGTCCGACCAGCGTCCGCGCCCGTGCGCCGAACAACTCTCGAGACCAGTAACTCAAACCAACTCGCTGTTCAACCTTCAGGCTAACGAGCCTCCGTCTGTCCACTAAGTGAAAACCACAAAATATGCTTGGTGCCGACTGCCCGAGTCCGATGCTACCAAGGCGTCCGTACGCCGTCCAGTCTTCGCGACTGGCGCAAAACTCAGTGAAAACCACAAAATAAGAAAGCCCCGTGGCCCTCTACTGTACCGCGGCAACGAAGACAGTGTGCAGAATGAGCCTATGCTCAAACTCCACTACCCCCGCGCTCTTCTTCCTCGCTCGCGACTCACACAAAATAGATGGTGATGGTCGGGAAGTAAAAGCTAAATTGTCCCACGGTGTACGTGGGGTGGCTATCACAAGATGTACATGCGTGTGAACCCGGCTACTCCGGGTGTCACGCTACTACCGAGCCGTCTCCCGCGCCACCTTCTTTCCCTTTCCCACGCCACTCTCCCTCGCGCGCGCACGCACAAGTCCGCGTCCGTCCTCCCTGTCCTCCCGTCCGCTCGTCCGTTCGTGCGTCGGACACTGGCTTTGTTCGTTCGTTCATTTGGCCGCGAACACCGGGCTGCTCGTATGCTCGTCGCTCGAACTCTTTGTTCGTACGCGCGTCATCCGAGCACTCATTTGTGCGTGGCCGGCCCGTCCGAACACTGTCCGTTGTCCGCTCGTCCGCCGGATGATGTTCTTCTCCTTTTTGCGCGGCCGGTACCGTTTTCCCTGGCTCGTTCGCTGGCGGACTTGCATCTGGTGTCTTCGGACTGTGTTCTCTTGCTTTCCCGGACGTGTTCTGCCTGGCTTTGCCACTCCGGACTCGTTCGGACTCGTACTGGGTCGTTCGGTCTTGTACTTGTGCCCCGGACTTGCTGCTCGGACTCCTCTGGGCCTCGGACTTGCTCTGCTGTTGCTGCTGCTGGATCTGCTGCGAACACTGGATGAAATCCAAGTGTTACATCTCCCCCCAAGTTTTAAATAGTGACCTCCTGGTCACTCGACTCCCTCGCCGGCCTTAAGCATGAGTCTTGGACTTGCTCGCATTGGTAAGTTGTACGCATTGTCGTCTGCTGAGCGGACTCTTGCTAATATTGATCTTGGCGGTTCGTTGAGCTGAGTCTTGTGTGCCACTGGTCGAGATATCACTCAATTGTCGGGGAGCTTGCAGCAAATCGCGAATTTTTCTGGTGCTGAACGGCTGGCTCGTCCTGGTCGTCCGAAGCAGTCTCTTCCTTCTCCATCCTTCCTCCTCTATACCCCACTCCTCTCCCTCTCGGGATCCTTCCCCTCGCTAGTCGACCCTCCTCTCTTCCTTCCTTACGCTTCCTCTTCTTCCCCTCGTCCTCTCCTTCTCCTCCCTGTCTGTTCCCCTTTGATTACTATGTACTTGCTATTCTACTGTGTCCGTCTGTGTAATTGGCGATTATTTTTTTTTTTTTTTTTTTTTTTTTTTTTTGAACTTGTAATTTGAACTCCTCTATGTTGCGAATTAATGAATGAAAAATTGATCCTCCGTATGCTTGAAAAAAAGATGAATGCCTATATGATACGAAATAAAATTATGACTGTCTTTTTGAATCAATGAAAAATAAAAGATAAAGAAAAGAAAAAATTTCTGGCCTGCAGCCCGGACGCTCGAGTACGCTGCTGTCGTTGCTTGCTTTCCGCTGTTGTTGCTGTGCGGGCGAGCTGCGTGTCTTCTAAACTCTGCAATTCCGGCGCGGCCGCCTTGACTTCATCCTCCCCTGCCTTCCTCTTCCTCTTCCTCCTCCTCCTCCTCTGACCACGAGTCGGCCGTCTCAAATCCTCCCTCGTCCCGAGCTTCTTCCTCTTCCTCTTCCTCGTCCTCGTCCTCGCCTGAGGTCCACTCCCGCTTGTCGAGTCCGGCCTTGGTCTTTGGTCTTGTGTCTTCTGGTGTAATGTCCTTCGACACCCCTGTGGACCGGCCTCGCTTCAGCCTTCCCCAGACGTCGGCTGGCACGGAGTACCAGGCCATGCTCTGAACTCCCGGATCCGGAACCTCCTGCTTCCTCTCCTCCTTTCTTCTCTCCTCCTCCCTCCCCTTCGTCTCTGTCTCGCATAGCGCGAATGCACTGTGTCGGACCGGCGCTTTGCTCGACTTTGCTTCAGCTGAGCCTTTCTGGCGTACGGTCGTCTCCGGACGGGATATCGAAGTGCTATCTGGCTGTTCAGCTCGTTCGTCCGATCCCCTAGTCTTCCGGGCGACCACTAGTGCTCGCACTCGCTCGCACAGGCTCCTCCCCCTCTCGTACGGCAGCTCCGAACCGTCCGTTCGAACCACTCGAAAGCCCGGCCCCAGCTTGCACCGCCCGTGCCGTAGGTCAGCTCGCAGGTCTAAAGACCTGTGCTTCTTGTGCCCTGGCCTCCAACAGTAGAAGCACCCGAGCTCGGCCCAGCTCGTGCTTGTCCTGCGTCGCTCCTTGTCAGGCTCTCGGCCTTGCTTCGCAGTTGCCTTCCCCCCTCGATCGCGTGCCTCGTCCGCTTGTTTTGCTTTGCGGCTGCTTAGCACCGGACGCGTCGCTCCCGCAGTCGACCTGCCCTCCTGTCTCTTCTGGTCGTCCGTCTGCGTCTCCTTCTCTTGTCGTGAAGGTTCCCCGCACGACCCGCTCTCCTGTCTCTTCTGAGGCTCCGTCTGCGTCTCCTGGTCTTGTCGTAACGGTTCCCCGAGAGACCTGCCCTCCTGTCTCTTCTGGGCCTCCGTCTGCGGTTCTCCCTCAGTCAAGAAAGCCGTTCGAGCCGATCGCTCCCCCCGCACATCTTGATCTCTCTTCTCCGGCTCACGCGCCATTGCCCGCGGGTTTTGCTGCAATGCCCAGGACCAGGCTTGCTGCAGGACCTGGCAATACTCGACTGCCTCCCTCGCCGTCTCCTCGGCACTCATGCGCTCGAGAGGACCCCCTCTAAACTCTAGTGCCTTCGTGCACCAACCACCTCTCCCCTCCTCCTGTTCCATCCAAACGAGGAACTCCCGGACTTGGCCAAGCTTGGCCTTGACCGCTTGCATGTCTTTCCCCCTCTTTCCCTCGCTCTCGAACCCCCCTTTTTCTCCCGGCCTGCTCTCCTGTCTCTTCTGCGCTTCTCCCGGCGCCCCCTTCCCCAGCTGTACGGCTTCCACGAGCAGCATGCCCTCCTGTCTCTTCTGAGACTGCCTCTGCAGCTCCTTTACTATCAGGAAGCCCGTGTGCCCCTGCGGCTTCCCCGGCGCATCTTGAGCGCTCTTCTCCGTCCCCCGTGCTGCCGTATGCACTGTCCCCGGCACTTGCGCTTCTTGAGGAGAGACTCCCGGCTTCTTCACCGTCATCTCGCACTCAATCAGCGGCGGAACATCCTCGTGTGCTTGCGCTTCTTGAGGAGGGTCCGCTCGTTTCCCCGTTTGAACTTCGTTCAATCCGAACGGTGCATGGCCCTGTCTGGCCCGAACCAATTCCTCCCATAACTGCTCCTCGGTCAATTCCTTGAGCTTCGTCTGTCCCCCTTCTCCCCAAAAGAACACATCCATAGGCTCTGTCCGCCTATTTTCCCTCGCCAGCCTGATATGCTGTCGCAGCTCCTCAAGCTTTCTCGCCTTTTTCCCTGCTTTCCGTTCTTTCTTGTCCATCTTCCCAGCCAGACAAGTCTTTCCTCGTTGTCTTCCCTTTTTCCTTTCTTTTTCTTCTCTGTTCGACTCAATGCAAAACCTTTCCAACCAATGAAATCAATGTAAACTACTTAAGCCCAATAGGGGCGACAAATAAAAGTCTTTTTGTGTGCTACACAAAAACCCTCCCTCGCGGTGGGCTCCAGATGAAAACAAGTAGTTTTGAGGGTGAGCAGTTGTGCAGCACAAGACCTATGTAGGTACAATGGTAGAATAGAATTGCAGAAGAGAAAGAAGAAGACTACGAAACAAATAAGAACCGTCCGTCCGTCCGTCCGTCCGTACGAGACGACCACAGAAAACACAAACTGTCCGACCAGCGTCCGCGCCCGTGCGCCGAACAACTCTCGAGACCAGTAACTCAAACCAACTCGCTGTTCAACCTTCAGGCTAACGAGCCTCCGTCTGTCCACTAAGTGAAAACCACAAAATATGCTTGGTGCCGACTGCCCGAGTCCGATGCTACCAAGGCGTCCGTACGCCGTCCAGTCTTCGCGACTGGCGCAAAACTCAGTGAAAACCACAAAATAAGAAAGCCCCGTGGCCCTCTACTGTACCGCGGCAACGAAGACAGTGTGCAGAATGAGCCTATGCTCAAACTCCACTACCCCCGCGCTCTTCTTCCTCGCTCGCGACTCACACAAAATAGATGGTGATGGTCGGGAAGTAAAAGCTAAATTGTCCCACGGTGTACGTGGGGTGGCTATCACAAGATGTACATGCGTGTGAACCCGGCTACTCCGGGTGTCACGCTACTACCGAGCCGTCTCCCGCGCCACCTTCTTTCCCTTTCCCACGCCACTCTCCCTCGCGCGCGCACGCACAAGTCCGCGTCCGTCCTCCCTGTCCTCCCGTCCGCTCGTCCGTTCGTGCGTCGGACACTGGCTTTGTTCGTTCGTTCATTTGGCCGCGAACACCGGACTGCTCGTATGCTCGTCGCTCGAACTCTTTGTTCGTACGCGCGTCATCCGAGCACTCATTTGTGCGTGGCCGGCCCGTCCGAACACTGTCCGTTGTCCGCTCGTCCGCCGGATGATGTTCTTCTCCTTTTTGCGCGGCCGGTACCGTTTTCCCTGGCTCGTTCGCTGGCGGACTTGCATCTGGTGTCTTCGGACTGTGTTCTCTTGCTTTCCCGGACGTGTTCTGCCTGGCTTTGCCACTCCGGACTCGTTCGGACTCGTACTGGGTCGTTCGGTCTTGTACTTGTGCCCCGGACTTGCTGCTCGGACTCCTCTGGGCCTCGGACTTGCTCTGCTGTTGCTGCTGCTGGATCTGCTGCGAACACTGGATGAAATCCAAGTGTTACACCGGGCCAATAGAAAAGATGGAGAATGTTAATGAGTGTTTCTTCCTCGGAGTAATGTTCGAGTTGATTTGCCAAGTTTTCGTGAACAATCTTGATGAGCAGTGGGCGAAGGTAACCAATGGGTATGTATGGTTTTTCTTCGTGCCAAAAGATGTTGTATCGAAGTCTCCAATTAACGGGTTGATAGTATCGGGTGTGTACGAGGATTTGGAAGTATTGGGGGTCGTGTTGGTATTGCTCTCGGATTTGATGGTCTAGTCCGCTGATAACTAGAAAGTGGTGGTTCTCTTCAATTAGTCGATCAACGTCTTGAGCTGGTGCTTGATTCGCCAGGTTGATTGATTGGTTGAGTAAGGGAGTTATGAATGCGGCGTCGAGTTCTTTGGAACGCTCGTCTAAGATGCTGTAGACGTTCGCGAGATCCTTGGGCAGTTGTAGGGGTCTGAAGTTGAGGAAAGGGTTGTAGAATTCGTTGGACTCCTGGAGGGGTAGTAATTTGTGGGATGGGTCGATTGGGAGTTACTGGAGGTAGTAGTCGATGTTCTTCGGATACTTGGTTCCAAGTGTGCTCGGGATTCTCGAAATTAGAACCTTCTTCTTCGGAGTATGCGTAGGTTGCTTGAGTAACTTCTTGTTCAAGTTGAGGGGGTACTAGTTGATCGTAGAGGCTTTCGTGATCAGCTGTTCCTCGGTGTTCGTACTCGGAGTAGTCCTGCGAATGTGATATTCTGCTTTCGTCAAGTTCGGAGGGGTCGTGAGGGGGTGTGTCGGAATTATGGATGGGTTGTTGTAAGTCGTAGATGGAAACGGGGCTAAGGATGTTAATCCTTATCACACTTTCCAACGGTATTTCCGTACAATCGGCGAGTAGTAATGTGATCCTCAGGTTGGGCAGTTCCTCGGGTTATCGTCCCTTTGAGCTACTTTGTAAAGATATACGTGAGTATACTTCGACTCTTCGTATATGCTCGTCCTTCTTTCTTCCTGTGGTTCGCTGGATAATCGATGTGCTGTATCGATGTTCACCGTGTATTGCAGTCGTCAACGAGTGAGGGTTGTGCCTGTATCGCGTTGCAGTTTCGCTAGTGGATTAGACTGTTCCTCTGCTTCCTTCTTCTCTTCGAGTTACGTTGGACGTGGCTAAGCTGCTTGATTGGGTCGCTATCCTCTTCTTCACGCTATCACCAACCAAACGCGTAACAAGGACCGTAAATTCTGGCGTGAACCTGCTTAGTTCTTTGATCGTTTCCTATTGCTTCCTTCCAAGATAAGTGTGGGTACACTGTATGCTTGGTGTGTTCGATTGTACTGTCGTTCGTATGTCTTTCGTTCCTATTTGATGGTTAGTATCCAATGGCCAGTTGAGATGCTTAACTGTCAAGTATTCCGGATTGAAATACGTAAGGGTTGCCGTTTAATTCCTGCTGTGGAATGAGGAGGAGTGTGTCGGAGTTGAGATCGATCTCAGTTGAGAAAGAAGTCAATCCTAATTGTTACGTTCACGGCTTCGATGGACTTATCACGGAAATGATAAGTGACCAAAGCGTTGTTGGGTGAAGTAGCAAGGTACAGTATGAGAGGGTCCGCTTTGTGAGGGTCTCTTATACTGGAAGTCGTGGATGAACAGAGTCTTTGGTACGTGATTGTAAAAGACTATAGGAGGATTGACTTGAGTGTCAACCTGGGGCCTATGTACATGCACTTATATACTGTAGAGAACAATAAGGTGGAGCGAAAGAGGTCTCCGAAGGAAGTTACATCATAGTGGGGCAAAGTGGAGTGAGTCAGTACTAAGTGGCTCTAATTAGTGGAGTATGATGTCGGAAGGTGGAGTAAATGATGTCAGTCCATCGGAAGGAAGGACTGGATGACATCGTCCGGTCGGAGAGTGGAGTGGTACAACTACGGAGTAATGGAGCAAGTGGAGAAGTGGAGTAATGATGAAAGTATGATGAAAGGATGATGCATATGTGTACGCATATGCAAGAATAGACGTGGGAGAGTAAGTCAAGTGAAAAACAAACAAGGTGCAAACAAGGGTACGCAGCTTGATGCGTAACACCATCAAACCAAGGAACTTCACGAGTTGTTGGAAGATGAGGAAACAAAGTTCAGCATAAACAGGGCAGTGCAAACCGGGAGAATGTAACTGCAATTTTGACAATCTGTGCAAATGGCACACATCTTTTGCCTTTGATTATATTCAAAGCAGCTCATTTAATGAAGAATTGGATTACTCTGGAAAATAATCCTGCAGATGCAAGGTATGTTAGATAGACATGAATCAATCAATCACTTTAAATACTAACACTTGTCATCAAGCTTCGCAATCTCACCAAATGGATGGACAGATCAAGAGATCGCACTCCTTTGGATGAAGAAGGTCTTCGAGCCTGAAACTCGGGATAAAGCTATTGGTCAAACTCGAGTCTTGATCATGGATGGACATAGCTCACATTACTCATTTGAACTCTTGCAGTTCTGCATTAGCTGCAATATCGTGGTCCTATGCTATCCCGCACACTGCACGCATGCATTGCAAGGTCTTGATGTAGTCTGCTTTGCAAAAATGAAGCGGATATGGCATGCATCACTTGATCGGTTCTTGGATTTAAACAAACGGGGCATCAACAAGGATGAATTTGCAAAGGTTTTTGGACTGGCGTACATTCAAGCATTTGATGCCAATACCATTCGGACAGCATTTCGGGTCACCGGAGTCCACCCATTTGATCCATCAGTTATATCCCCTCAACAGATGAGGCCAAGCGAGGTATCGTCGCTGAAGACGACATTTCCGCTCCCGCTCCCTAGCCCAGTCCGTTGTATCATGGCTGCATTTCGTCATCAGCAATCCATTGAATCCGACATACCAATGGATGAAGATACACACATACCATTTCAACCACCTTCAGACTATTCCGCCAGCTTCCAAACACCACCATCAACTCCAATGAGGAATAGGAGTCAGGATAACGCATTGATTGACCCCAACCTCTTTACACCTTCAAAACGCATGCCAATCTTAGTCAAATCATTAGTGGCTTCACAGTCTGGCAGTTACCTTATGGCCAAGCCTTCAATTGACTCTTCGTGGCTGAATATAGCACCAGTCATCGAGTCGACACCATTGGATCTTGCAGAACCTGCTTGGGATAGCATAGCGGCACAGTCTTCAGACCTAACACAACTTTCCCGCGCAGCTCTCGAAGGTCGTGCCGCAACACTTGTGAGCAATCTTGCTTTAGCTTGAGTCCATGGTCAGGTGCAAAGGAGCATTATTGAGTCTGCAAATGCTCAATTAGTCCTGCAGCAAATACAAGGAGAATGCATGAACCTCAGTATGCTGGAGAAGCCAAAGAAGAAAAAGCGAGCCAAATTCAATAGTAATGGGCTCGGAAGGGTTGCTACAAAGGCAGAAGTCATCAACGAGTTGCAGAGAGAGGAGGAAGTTACCCAACACAAGGAAATTGAAAAGACTGCACGATTGGCGATACGAGAATCACGACAGAAGGCAAAGATGGCTATTGATGATGAGTGGAAGCAGATGAAAGCTAGGCATGTTGTTGCATTGCAAAGGTGGAATCAAGAAGCAGAAGGATTGCGGCAGCAGAAAGTGCCCAAAACTCGATGGCCTGTTAAGCCAAAGCTGTCCAGAAAGCCAAAACTGCCTTCAGCTGTTGTAGAAAGCAGTAGTGAGGACAGCGAGGACAACGATGATGGCGATAACGGGCCTTCCGACATTGTGTGACACCCGTGACATCATGCGTCCGAAGGAGCAGATGACCGTGACAGGTACTCATCTTTCTTATTTTCCAAATAATTTCAATTTTGCTAGACCTATGAAGCTATTCTCTTGGTATACAATACATGAGATACTATAGACATATCTTAGAGAGAAATCTAGGCCTGAAATCTTATTTTTATGGCTGTATGGGAAGTGATCAATTAGGTGTCCGAAGGACACGTTGTACACTGTACAATACAGTATTACAATACAGCACACACAGCAGTCTCCTACCCAAAGCCTCCCACGGATCGGAAGAGGCCGAGGCCTCAGGGTTGAAGTTGAGGGACCCATTCCTCCCGTAGGGAGGGTCTGGCATAAAACATTTTAGCCAAGGCCCGCTCGTCGTAAGGGTCCACCCCCGACAATCACTTACCGTGGGAGTGGCGGCCTTGGGTGGGCTCGAAGGGAGCTTGAAATTTTGTGCACAATTTCTAGCAACTCACTCACACTCAGTAGAACATATATTTAGAGACTTGTGTCTTGAGCACCAATTAACTGTTATCAATTTATTGTTCATGCAAGTTATTACCTTTTTTATTTCCCAAAAGGTCAAAACCACTATTCCCACGGTAAGTGATTGTCGGGGGTGGACCCTTACGACGAGCGGGCCTCGGCTAAAATGTTTTATGCCAGACCCTCCCTACGGGAGGAATGGGTCCCTCAACTTCAACTTGGACCCTGAGGCCTCGGCCTCTTCCGATCCGTGGGAGGCTTTGGGTAGGAGACTGCACACACAGTAGTATATCACGGATTCGTTAGTCCCACTTACCGTTCTTTCCTTATTGTGTGATGAAAGTCCGAGTCGTCCCCGGACAGCGCGCCCGGGCCAGGATTGAAGATGAGTTATCGGATTATCCGACGTATGGTTAACCATAGCGTACTATGCATGATGTGCAGCATAGCCCCTTGCGGCCGCAGCCTCAAGTTCAAGCAGACTGAGCTCAGGCTCAGGCTTGCGGCTTGTATCGATCCATACAACCGAAGTACGACGATGACACAAAGTGGCAGCTCTACTTACAGTACTTTCCAGTGAAACCTTGACTTCGACTTTTATAAAAGTAAAACCCCATCCAAGGAGCGGAACGACATGCAAAATATTCATGGCTACTGAGTCTTTCAAGTTCGCACCCGCACGTTCACGGTACACTCACAAAAGGCCCCAAACGCGAAGTTCGAGCCCACAAAATGACAAGATGACAATAAAACAAAGCAGTTCTAATTACCGCCCTAACCAGAGGACGGAGTCACGGTGTATAAGATGTACACAAGGCATTCATGATGGTCGTACTTTGCTACCTAGCTAGGGAAATGGTTGGCGGTGTAAAATAAATAGATAAGTACTGTACGCCCCGCCCACCCGGCTGATCGATTCGCAGTCTACGACAAGCGCATGCCAGGTCCAATCCACTGGCAGTCCAATCTTGTCAAGTCAACTGCCAAATCCAACCACGGAGGCAGACGCGCCCGACTGCCGATGAGCCGCGGACACAGCGCGCACGACCGACACGCAAGTAAATCACAAATGAACCCGTTTAAGTGCAATAAAACACAGAAAGTAAAAAGCAGCAAGGGGGGACATTAAAGAACAGTGTTTAGGAGGCCAGAGCGGGAGAGCAAGAGTGAAGGAAAAGAAAGAAAAAACCTGCTACTATACACGTTTAGAAAGAAAGATGGAATCAATTGAAATAAGAAAAGAACAAGGAAGATGAGCCGAGAGCCGAGTTTTGCATGCATGCACAGTGCTTGATTGCCAGGATGGTTTAAAAATGGGGAGGCGGGGAGAGGTGTAAGCTTGCAGTGAGGATATATGCAGGTCGACAGCGCAAATAATAGCAGTTAGAGATGGTTAGAAAAAAGAGCGAAGACGGAAAGAAAGTGAATGTTGGAAAATAGAGAGGAGGTGGACGTAAGAAAGGAGTGAAGGCGGCATGAAATGAGCGTTGGTGAGGTGGTGCAGGCGGTCGAAATTTCGTACAGGTTGTAGATTGCGGATTGTGGGGTGTTTGCCGTGGATCGTTGCACAGGAGTTGGACTGAAATCAAAATAAGAGAAGTTATTGACGATGAGGACGTTGAAGACGTTGCGATGCGGTGATGCAATTGCCTATGTGAGGAGAGAAATGCGTCGTGATGAAAACGTGGTGGACGTAGAGTCGTGAAGAGCGTATGCTGGAAGTCGATTGCCAATGGAGGAAGACGGAGGGTTGTACTCCAGCTGCTAGGCGGCCTGAACTTCAGAGTGTCCTATATGAAAAGCTGAGGTCTACAGCCGTCCCAAAAAGTATTATAGAATTTCAGCTCACCGTTCGCGTGCTCCCTCCGCTCCGAAACCAGAGCTTCCCAGTCGACCGACTCACCCGCGACAGCAAAGCAAATCAAAGAACCCGCCTCCACGCTTCTTCGTCCCTAACATCGATTCCTGCTGCATCCCCCTCTGCTCCATACCACCGAGACCAACACCACCGCCACCGCCGTAGATCATCTCCCCGGGCTTCGGCATGCTCATCCCGCGCTGCATCGTCGGCGGTAGCGTCGCGTTGTAGCTGCCGCCGCCGTTCGTCACATACGGGCTCGTCCCGCGCTCTGTGCCCGTGCCGCCCCCGCCGAGCGCGACGTTCGATCCTGATTGCGCCGCACCGCCCGCGCCCATACCTGTACCGTCCCCGGGTATAGGAGGTAAAGGTGAGTTAGACGTGGTGCGTGGATACGGCCCGCTCATGTCGACGCCGCGTGCCACTCCGCCGTTGGGTGTGATTGGGCTGGCGCTCGCAGTCGCATATGGATGCGTCGCACCGTTCGCCGGTGTCACAGTCCCACTCGGAGTAACGGTGCCCGACAAACCGTTCGTGTCCGTCCTCAGGTGTCTTGACGCCGGTGCGATCGGCTGTACACTCATACTAACCTCCCTCGCCGGTAGGTTCCCAATCCCATTCGGGCCTTGTTGCTGATTCCGCCGCACGCGCTCGCGCTCCTTCACCTGTGCCGCTGCAGGCGCAAGAATGATTGGCTGCCCGTTCGCTGCTTGCGGTGATGCCGTGTCTGTAGGTCTCGACCGCCTCGCGTGCTCCCGATGTCGGTGTTCGCGTTGCTGATGTGCGTGCAGTGCTGCTGCCGTTTGCTGAGACTTGGAGCCGTATTCCCAGCCCTTCCCGCCGTTAAGCAGACACCAGTCAAAGACACGATCATCTTGCTCGCCGATATTCTTCAGCACTTTGTAGAAGAGATCCCGCAGGAAATCGTAGTCCGGCGATTCTTCGAAGCCAAGTTTGCGAACATAGTTCATGTAGATGGCAAATTCCTCTGATGACGAAGCATAATTTAGGTTGAGCTCAAAGTAGGTGAACATATGGATACGCACCAGGGAAACCCTCGCATAGGTCATTAATCACCGTAGTCTGCTTCTTCTCGCCAATTTTTTCATACTTTTGCTTGTTCGTCGCCGCCTTCAGACCTTGCCAAGGCAGGCCACCACGAAGGAAGTACATGAACACGTGTCCTAGCGACTCCATGTCATCTCGTCGCGATTGTTCTACAATCCACACCCAATATCAACCAGTTCCCACATTTCCAGTACATTCCAAGCCCCGCCAAACGTACGTCGCGATTATATTCGTAATTGTCCAAAGTTAAGATTTCGGTAAAGAAGAACTTTAGTATGCGAAATTGACGTAAAATTCGATGAAAGACAACAGACCTCGCCCCAAATGCGTGTTGATGCTCATGTACCGAGCAGTCCCACTCAAACTCTTGCGCTCGCGGTAGGGGATGTGCTGCTTCGTCTTGGGGTCCTGGTAATGCTTCGCCATGCCGAAGTCTAGAACGTACAAACATAGCGTCAGCCACGAGACGAACGAGACGAGATAAAAGAGGCAGTGAAAGATGAGACAAAATAAGGCGCGGATGTTAGCGGAGAAGAAGCGGGGGTGAAAGGAGAAAGTAAGGGATGACGTTTGTGAAACGCACATCAGAAGCGAGCCGATATAATGAAGTTTTAGCATAGACTTGAAACGAAGAGAAATTGGGCAATAATGGGAAAGAGACATGCGATAGAAGATGGGGGATGAACGGTATGGGGACATACCGATGAGATAAATCGTGCTGGCATTCTTCGTCGCTGGCGGGCCGATGAGGAAGTTATCTGGTTTGATGTCGCGGTAAATGAGCGACTTGTTGTGTACACTCTCAATGCGAGAGATCTAGACACGATATGTGTGTTAAAGGCTGTGCAAACCGATTGAAGATAATAGATTCAGACCATCTGTAGGGCAAGCATGCAGACAGTCTTGATGGAAAACTTGCGCCCGCACATGTCGAAGAGGTCCTCGAGGTTGGGACCGAGCAGGTCGATGACGAGCACGTTGTGCAGGCCCTCCTGCCCGAAGTAATGTACTTGTGGGATGCCCTCTGCCACATTGGAGGAGAGACGAAGAAAAGGATGCAAGGCAATGAGCACCGAGCGACAATCTCAACCAAAGTGAACTAACCGAGCCCGCGTAGCGTCCTGTAGCTTCTGTACTCGTCCCGTAATTGTGGCGCATCGCTTTTTCTCGGTTCCTAAAGGAAAGCGAACAAACGATAGATAGACAGAATCAATCAACGACTGTGCCATCATAATGCGAAGGAGTCTATACATACAAACTTGATGGCGACGAGCCTACGGCTTTGGGGTCTCAAATCTTCACCTGCATCAACCATCGACCATCAGAAAGCCATACATATAAGTCTGGCATCAAGACTTGCCAGCAAAAACGACACCAAAGCTGCCTTCTCCGATTTTCTTGTCGACACGGAAGTGGCCGCCCACGACAGGGCTTGAGCCGCCGCTGGACTGCGAATTGTTGCTGCTCGACGAAATAACGTGCGTCTGTGATGGCGTGGCCATTGCATCCAATTTGACCCTTTATTGCTATGAAATTTTGAGGGAATATTGGAGGAAAATAGTGGAGGAGGAGGGAGGAGGATGAGGAGAGGAAGGAAGTAAGGAAGAGCACAACGAAGCCGAGCTGTGCGCCTGCGCCCCGTAGCTCGACCATAAACGGTGGCACCCGTACAAATAAAACAGTTGTATATTCCCACGAGCTACTTGAATTAACTCTTTTTGGACATTTGCCGAGTTCGGCACCTTCGGCTTTGGACCCGAGGACCTCGTGCATCAGAATACAGAAAACACGTTCAAACCTTTCTCCCATCCTCACCATCTCCTGACTTTGCGCTGGAGACTGTCACAAAAAGCTGTTTGTCTCCTAAAAGCTCACGAATAGCCTGGGATGTAGAACATCTACTTGTCTTTTGTCTGCTGTCTTATATTGAAGTCGACTGCCAAGTGCCAGTGGTAACCAGTCTGACTTTATCACAATTGTCCTCGTCGTCATACTCCACCAGCGCGCTATGATGCACATTGCGCCAAAACACATATCTAGCCTGGACAAGACTTTTGACGAAAAGGCTACATTGTCTTATCACATCTGTATCCACGTGCTCGAGGCTTTGTGAAACGTAAATCGTCCACATATTACTGCTGGTGGCTTGCAGACGCAGCCCTGCTCGTTATATGAAACCTTCGTCGACAGCGATGGGAACGGTGGTCCAGCTGATCTGTGGTATACTCGCACCGACTACCGATTACGCGTTTCCGGCTTCATCAAAATTTCTCATCGCCCCAAAACGTTTCCAACGCGTCTGGCTCGCTGGCAGTCTCCTTTGTTAACTACCTGGGAAGCTGGCGCCGTTGGTCGTTCTTCATGAACTGGTATTTTTCTGGGGATCAATCTCTTCACGCCATTTCCTTGCCCTTTCCCTGTTACCTTACTGAAGATCTGAAACAGCTCTAACATTCTCATAACCAGTCACATCGTGTATGGGCATCTACCCGTTCGGCCCGCAATACGTCAATCCTAGCTCGGGAATATACTTGTCTAAAGACGGCGACAAAAGACTGTAACCAAGGGATATGCGCTCTCAGCCTATTACAGCACATTTGAAGGGCTTCTTACTTTGGATCACCTTTATAGGTGCTTGTAGTTTCTTTGTGGTCTGCGCTCCGCCATCCGGGCTTTAGAATTGCTGACTTTGACTCACATGGGATCAGCGCACATTACAGTAGTGAAAAGCATGTGAGTCAGAGTGCGAGAACCTAGTGAGGCTCCTAGCACCACAAACCTCCAAAATTGGTCGAACTGAGAGACAATTCACAGAAAAGACTGTAGTGCTAACTTGACACATCATCATGGAGGAAAGAAAGGCCGTGGAATGCTCTCTCGCTTTTTACCTCACCGAGGACGCGTGTGCTGTTGTCATCCTCTGCGAGTACCCGTTAAACGAAGCAAAGTGACTAAACTCATAGCCAGCCGCTTCGTGGTAAGTAGATTTATGTGACTACCAACCACCCGATAAATTCGCGGCTGGCTTTCGAATTTATAAAGTGACCGACAAATTGATTATACTAAGCTACTATGAGGAGCGAAAGAAAGCAATATAAGAGAGGCCGGCAGGCAATGGACATATATTGATGCTAGCCGCAAACATATGTAACAAGCTCAGACAATATATCAAATAATGTTCAAGAGACAAAGATAATCAGTTTAAATAAAAACGCTTCATAAATCCCCAATCGCACTTTCCCCAACTTCTTCGACACATCATTCAGAACTGGACGGTGAATTCAAGCTCTTCTCCCCCTTCCGCCCCTTCCTTCTGCACCACCCGAGCGCTCACGCTCTGCATGTCGGGCACGACCCAGTTTGCTCCGCAGTCGTCAATCTGCTCGCGCTGATGGCTCGTGCACACCGCGATGACCTTAGCGCCCGAGGCAGCTCCAGCCCTTATACCTGAGGGCGAATCCTCGAATATAACGCAGCGCTCCGCATCGTATCCAAGGCACGATGCGGCGAGGAGGAACGGGTCGGGGAAGGGCTTGCCCCGTAGGAGACGCGGGTCGTCCGCTGTGATTGTAGTCGGAGGAGGGGTGATACCGACGCGTGTCATTGCGCCATGAGCTGTAGGTACATGTATATCCTCGTCAGAAACAACTATCCCGGATATAAGGAAATGAACGTACCGTAAGTCTTGGCACCGCTCGTAGCAACCGCCCATCGGCCTGCAGGTAGGCTATCAATCATCTTCCGAACCCCGGGCAAGATCCTTATGCTCCGGTCAACGCCGTCAGCCTCAACGTTCCAGGCGTTCTTGACCTCCCTGGCGATCTCCTTGCTCTCAACTCCCGGAAGCGAGTCGAGGGCAGCGAGGCCGCAGTCCGCAACCTCTAGTGACGAAGAATGGAGGGTTGCGAGGGACAGCATACAAGAGAGACGCGTGGCGAAGCTCGGACGCCGTCCTTGTGCGCCGCCGTCGACGTCGGGGAGAGACAAGGTATCGGAAGCAGGCGAGGACGATGTAGACGTGGTGCCGGAGCTGGACGCGAGAGAGGGAGTAGATGCGCCAGAGCTCGAAGCGCTCCTAGGTGGCCCGGGTGGTGGGGCTAACAGGGATGGGCTAGCCGTGCGCCCCAGCATCACCACCGCCTCCCTCTTCGTCTTCTTCGCGAACTCATCCGCAAAGTCGAGGATACTCTGCTCGAAGAGCTCGACCTCGCGCTCCATCTCGTGATCCTTGATCTCAGGGCGAAGCTCGCGGAGATTGTCGATTGCGCGCTTTCCGTGGGTCGCAGCGATGACCTCGGCTGGCGAGAGACCGAGCGAAGTCGCAACGGCGGTCCATGCTGCCTCTACGGCAGCTATGGAGTCAGTCAGCGTGCCATCCTAGAAATGGGAAATTAAGGAAGAGTGTACATAAAGTAAGGAAAGAAGACGAACCATGTCAAAGAGCACCGCATCCGCGCGGAAGGTCACTGACTGAGGAGACATGATGGATAAAGGGCAGTGATAAAAGGTAGTGAGTAGAGATATGAGGTTAGGGACTAGACGATGAGGGCAGACTAGCTGACCCAGTGAGTAGAATGAGAGAGAGGGTTGTTGCGCTGTCTGAAGGAGAATGCTTGGAATTTATACGGGCTGAGGGCTGGTAGCGAACGTGCCCAATGGTGAGCAGAATGTGCAGTTTGAGATAGAATTCGAGTTCAGCCTGGTCGAAGCCAGATGTTATTCGCTACCAGTATTGATAAGATGATGCAAGGTGGTCCTCCAGATGAATTTAGAATATTATAACTGACCACCTTTTAGCCTCGGCTGACATGTTCGCCACGTCCAAGAAACAGAGCTCGATTTGATGCATTCCGCATCAAATAATGAACTATGCAATTCTGCATCCTATACAAACACAGAGTGCGGTACCTTCAGATAATAAGTGTATGGCGACCAAGGGCTTGGTGATTCAAGGTGTTCGCGAACTGCGCCATCTCACGAGACCTCGCGGAAAGTACCGGGAAGGCATGCTCTTGCCTAAGGATTTGAGGAGTAGAGTATTGTCGGAGCAGGCAGCATCGATCGAGCAGGTGAACCGTGACCCTTCCGCGTCGGGCCTCACTATGGAGAAATTTATTAAATCGCATACATTCCGAAAGACGTTGCATGCGTGAGCTATCCGTTCATCTCATGCTTTGCCGTAAACGACAAGCGCGCAGAAGAGCTTCTGCGAACGCTCAAGGCAAAGCTTCAGAGCTACGACGCAATCCCAGTAAGCAGAAGTATTTTGCTGGAGATGTATATGTAAGTCCGTGATTTGCTCCATATTATGAATATTACTCACCAACATTGTGACTCTACTCGACCTCTCCCGCCATTCGCATGGGTGGATGGTTACTGAGAAGCTTGGGGACCAAGCTCTGAGATCTAATGGATCACCGAATGCCAAGAAGTTAGAAAGGAGGCTGTTTTGTTTTGTCCTGCCTCTGACGCAGAAGTTCAGGTGGGTAGACTGACATCGTGGGGTGTAACTGCTGACTCCTGGCAGGCCTTGCTTCTTCTTGAATCCGAAAGTCGACGCTTCACAGGAAAGAGAGCAGAACCACTGACACGTCTTGGGACAGAGCCTACAAGAAATAGTATATGCCCAAACGTATTGAAGGTGAAACAGAGTGGAGGTAGCGAGTAAGGTTGAAGGATAAGAGTGTGAGGCTTTGAACCCTATAGTCGATATCTTGCAGATTTGTTTTCCGCGGAAGCATAGTATACAGTCTTGTCGCTCGAAAGATTGAGTTTTGATTAATGTTATAGCTAGAATACACCAGATAAAGCAGACTAGTGAGGCGGTAACTTATCTCTGCGGTGCCTCGAGCACGTCATTAGTCACTCAGTCCTTTACTACATTCTCCCAGCTACCATCGCTGCCCGCGTCCGATCCGCTTTCTACGTCCGCCCCATCCGATGATCCTGGACTTGATCCAGCCTCAGACAAGGCACGCAGGCGCTCATCCAAGGACTGCGCGTCAGCAAGCACGGAGCTCCCAATGAGTACTGCAGGCGATGACAGTGAGTCTGCGGAGCCAGGCGAGAGTTCCGAGAATGGCGAGAACGGGGACGAAGAGGAAGTGCGAACGTATTGCGGACTTGAGCCGGATGAGTCCACTAATTGCGATGAAGGTGAGGGGAACTGAAACTGAAACGTCGATGGTCCCGCTGCAGGCGACTTTTGTCCCGGAGACGAGGTGGATGATGTTGGCGTTCCATACATTGAACCATCCTCGCGGTCGTGGTTCGTCGAGAGAGAGCGTAGGAAGATAGATGAGCCGTCTTCCGTCTCGTCCCCTTCACAAGACACATCTGCAATTGGCTCTGGCGACGAAAAAGTAGCGTCGGACTCTTGATGCGTTGGAGCATCTTCCTACAAAGAAAGAGCACTATTACAAATGTGCTCGATCTCGATGACAATCATGACACATACTGAAGCCCAGATAGATGTGTCGTAAACAAGCAATGCGCTTCCCTGCAGCAGCCTTTGAGAAATTGTTGTTGGCGATGATGGCCGGCTTGCATCATGAGAGTCGAAGACACTATCAAACTTCGCAGAGGTCACAATATTATAAACACTAGGTGAAGCTTTCATAAATGTTGGCATACCTCGATTTCACCGTCTTCGGTTTCATCATCATGGCTGGTACTAGCAACACGGATAGTATCACCTTTGCCGCCACCGTCGTCGTTATCATCGTCTCCGCCGCCTCCATCTCCACCCCCTCCACTCCTATCATCCCCACCGCCGTCGCCGTCCCTAGCAGCCCGATCGACACGGTTTGGACCATAGTGGCGAACACCGGTCAAATAATATAGAGCAAATGCAACAACAGCTCCTAGAAACAGATTACGGAGTGGCCGACGTTTTCGTCGTTTCTTTTCCGTAGCCTTTGTTGCAGATAAAGGCGGAGGAGGAGCACGGTGAGCACGAGGCGGAGGACGTGCTGGTGGTGGCGGCGGCGATGAACTGGAAGGTGTACTCTGTCATGACAAACCTTTCCATGTTTGGTTACACTCCCAAATAACTTTCGTAGTACTTACCGTAGGCTTTTCCGGACCAGACTCTGAGTTATGAGGCGACGTCCCCTCGCCACAAGCATAAAGCAGGAAAGTCAAGGCCCCGCCAAAGGCATACCATCGCCAGGAAAGCCCGCTGTCTGCTGCTGCCGCGCGAGAAGAGCTTCTTCGCACCGTCTTCTTCGCAGACTCCTCGATCGACGTCTTTGCTGCGCTCTTGAGGCCCCGTATCAGTGGTCCGACCTGCGCAGGCGCTGTGACCGCGCGGGGCACGGCGGACCTAGGTGACAGGAGCGAAAGGTGTTTGGACATCGCAAGTACATGCAGGCACGGGCTACAGCAGTTCCTTCTTAAGACCGTTATGCTGGACGGAACGTGCAAGGCATGCGGTTTTCATAGATCCAGAGAAGGCGTGACTGAGAAGCTGGCTGTGATGAATCTGAACGAGGGATATCAGCTTTTTGAGCTTGAGGACGCAAGACGGTATCGCTACAGCAGCTCGCGGCACCATCATCGGTTGGGATTTAATATATAGCTCGATTGCTCAAACTACCGCTTACGACTAAGACAACGATATCTTCGTTCACTTGTGTAAGAATCAACCATCAATCAGATTTTCCCAGCTACCGTCGCTGTCCGTGTCCGATCCGTTCTCTGCGTCCTCTCCATCCGATGATTCGGGACTTGACCCTGCCTGGGGCAAGGCGCGTAAGCGCTCGTCCAAAGACTCTGCATCAGCGAGGACGCTGTCTCCGATGAGAACGCCCGGCGATGACAGCGAGTTCGGAGAACCAGGGGAGAGTTCTGAAAATGGCGAGAGCTCTGTCGGAGGTGAGAGGGGGGATGTGCGAACGCGTAGCGAGCTTGGGTTTGAAGAGTCCGTCAGCGGAGGGGAAGGAGGTTGAGAATGCAGATTCGATGGCCCCGGCTCCGAGTCGTTCACTAGAGGTGAAGAATGTCCCGGAGGCGAGCTTGGTGATGACGGTGCTTCATACGCAGAACCGTCCTCATAGGGGAAGGGGTTGTAGTCCGTCGGAAGAGAGCGTAGGAGGGTAGATGCACCGATATCCACTCGATTCTGCTGCGTATCATCAGGGTCCCCCGGTTCTGTTGTGATAAAGACGACATCGACGTCTTCAGAGCGCCCCTGATACGTATCAACATCTCCCTGTAGCATGAAACTCTGAATACGTTTCATTCGTCAAGAGATTTAGTACCTACCAAAGACCAGATTGATGTGTCTGAGAGCGAGGCGTCTTCTTGTAAAGTCCTAGACATGCTCTGAGGAGAACTCGTGGCTGATGAAGCGACCCAATCGTGGTTTGTATGAGCATCGTCAAAGGTACTCTGCAGCTTTGCGACTATTACAACGTAGTAAAGACTTTTCTTATACTGATGGCGCACCTCTAATTCGTCTTCTCCATCTTCGATTTGAGCACTGAAGCTAGATTTGTTGGCCATATCTTGATTGGCACTACCAACACTGCCGTCATTCCCGCTTGTATCATTATCACCATCATCACCTCCTCCTCCGCCTCCTCCGCCTCCACCATCACCACCGCCTTCCCCTCCTCCAGGAAGTTCCCCAGCATCTCGATTGTCACCACCACCACCTCCACCGAGTCCGTTACCGGCGACCCAGACTAACACAGCGACAACGGATGCTAGAGCAATATTCGACGACGTGAGCCATCTCTTTTCTTGCTCTTTCGAGGGCAATGGCAGCAGACCCGGCCAAGGACCGGACTTATTCTTCGCATTGCGACGGGTCAGCTCGAGAAACTAGTTCTGAAGAAATCCTTTACACTCACAGAGCGTCTTGTCTTTCTCGCAGCGGAATGCGTCGTGCACTCCTGATAAACCCAATATGCGAAACCGCCAGCGAGACAAAATCCACCGAGCACAAAAGCGGTGGAAGCAGCGGAGCTCGACGCGGATTCAGCAGGGACGGGCGGCAAGCTTGCTGCAGAGCGCTTGATCGACCTCTTCGCCACCTTTTTCGACGCGCGGAGCAGAGGACCAGCAGCTTCAGCCTGCACCCGCGTCACGGATATGGACTGAGTTGGCAACAGGGATATGTGTTTGGACATTGCAGATGTTGATACGGGGGGATGCCCAAGGGCGTTTGAGCAGCGTCGCGCTTAAGACGGATGCGCTGGAAGGTGAGCAAATGTGCTGAACGTGCTGTTTTCATTAGATGTTGTGCTCGCGTGGGAGGGGTTTAGCGGACATGCTGTTTTCATACTTCTCAAGGCGTGATTGAGAAGTCGGCTGTGATGAAGTAGAGGTTGGGTAAATCTTGAACAAGGATTTCGAGATTTTGATTGAACTCACATGAGAGTGGACAACATGAAGAAGTGACCATAGGTGCAAAGCCTTCAAGTGAGAATCGTCGTGAAGGCAGATGTTCTGATTTACATTTTCTGGATCCAGAACAATTCGTAGGTAGACAGGAATAGTTGGATTCGGCGCCTTACGTCAAGTGAACCACCCGTTGCGCATCCATCCATTGATCACGATAAGAAGAAAAAATGATCTGTTCCACGGCGTTCATAAATCGTGGTGGTGCTGCAACCCGCAGCCCCTTCAATTGATTTCGATGCATACCAAAGCTCGATCGGTACAGGAATGTCAGCCCAGTAGTTGACTATTAGTATAACCATAGCGTATCCTTCTATGCAATTCCTCCCAGCTAATGCCATTCTCGGTGTCTGGAGCGCTTTCGGCGTCTTCCTCGTCCGCTGATTCAGTTTCGGGGCTATCATTGGATTGATGTAAGGCGTATGGGTTCTCCCTCAGAAGCTGCGCACCAGTCAACACAGTGCTGCTGGTGAAAGATGCAGGCGATGGTAGCGAGTTTGGGAAATCTTGATATACAGAGTATCGTGACGGCGGGAGCAGAGATGATGTGTGGACGTGAAGCGAGCTTGAACCCGATGAGTAACTAGGCTCGCTCTGATGATGCGGAACCATTATTGGGTACGAGGGTTGCTCGAACGCGGTGTCGTTCTCGTATGAGTATGGTCTGTGTTGAGTGGATGAACAGTGCGGGAAGGCACAGGTACCGTCATTCATCCGCTCGATTTGACGACCAGTAGGAAACGTCAATCCCATCGTAGTAGACACATTATCGGTAAGTGTATAGTACGTATCATCATCTTCCTGCAAGGCACAATTAAGAGGGTATGTTCGATATCGACAAGAGCATCAGCACTTACCTGAGACCAGACTGATGTAGCTGGATTCGACAGCGAAGTGCCTTCATGCCACATCATTGGTGCGTTTTGAGAATAGCTCGTGGATGGCGACGCCGGCCAGGTGCCCTGAGCAACGCCAAAAGAGCCTCCAAACCGTGCGGCGCTTTGAGCGGTACTACGACTTTGCTCGTATCGAAGAAGTCTCTTTTCCATACTGTCTTTTCCATACTTGTCCCAAAAAGCTCTATCATCATCACCCCCAACGTCGCCCCCTCCTCCAATGGGACCATCCCCAAAATACAGGAACAGAAAGACAATGGATCCTAGGAGTTTACCCGACATGTCAGACATGTCAGGAAGTTGTTGCCATTTTTCTCGCAGCCATGTTTCTAGTGACGGTGAGGGCACAGGTGCGGGGTCATCCTTGTACTAAAGATAAGCCAAATTTAAGGGGCTAGTTCAATTTCTTCACTGACATTTACAGCGAGTTTCGTCTCCTCTGAGATGATGATTGGAGTTGACCACTTTTGATACGCCCAATATGCTGCGCCGCCGACGACACACAGTCCACCAACCGCTGGCACGTAGTATCCGGTAGGAAAGCTTGTTATGGATTCAAAGGGGACTGGCAGCAAGTTGTTTGCAGACTGGTTGATAGACCTCTTCACCACACTTTTGGTTGTTTGTAGCAATAGACCAGCACCGTTGGCGCCTACACGCGTTACGGACCGCGATGGCAGCAGTGATATGTGCTTGGACATTGTAGTCGGTCTGACGAGGACCCGTGAGCAGCATCGCCTTTAAGACTGTCGGAGGAAAAGTGATGGGTATGCCGTTTACTCTAAGTTGGGTTTGATTGGGAAGTAGTCCGGCATGACAGTGTTCGGTCGAGCGACTTGCCAATGGCTTGCAAGGTGAATGCTGTACTTTGTACGCAATGGTTAAAGAGATGCGAGCAGCTGTGTAAATGCCCGGGCCAGTGCCAGCGGCGTAGCAGAAGGACAGCAGGCTATGAGCACAGCAGCGGCACAACCGTGGTGATGACATAATCAAGCGTATGTAGTATGAGAACGGGAATAAGACAGACGCTTGTGACTGTCCGTCGCGCTCCAAGTCGACAGCGGGCCTCACCTCTTCACCAAGGCCTCCTTCTTACCTTCCTACAACAACCACAACGACGCCGACAGACGACACTCTGCTGGCTGGAGAATACGCATATTCTGTCATGACCTGCGAGGACAAGCCTCGCTCGCAACCTACCGCTTCCGAGCCAGTGCTCCTCGAACCCACACCTTCAGCGTCTGCTCCCGCTGATGTTAAGATTGCTCATGTGTACGTCGTCACTGCGCATAATAGGCTGTCCGATGTCTAACGCATGTTTGTAGACAACTGCGCGACTTGATTGTATGTCCGTACGATCGAGGCGTAGTCTGGTACGTTGGGTCCAACTCCATCGTCGAGCATGATATACTCGACCCACTCGCCGTGAGTCTCCTCTAGATCCCGCTCTCGGAACTCGTTTTATCTGTACAATTTGTCCTTTTGAATACGTGGCATTTAGCTCGTTCATCTCCTACTTGAATGTGGTCGCCTCGCCACTTCCGCTTCTGTCTTCGTCTCCGGCTCGTTTCTGTCGGTGACGCATTAGCGAGATCCTGACTCAAGTCAAACTCCAGTCTTGTCTTGCTTAAGCCACACGTTCTGCAGCTCTTCTCTAATAAGAGTGAGGTGGAGGTATGCATTAATTTGCATCTTACGCTTCAGTGATATCGCGGATTGCATGTGTGGTCTCATCGCTCGTTGCGTATGCTATAGGTGTGGGAATTGTGTGTTCGGTATTCAATCTCTTCTACTCCATATTCTATCAAGTGCTTGAGATTGAGACATTCATTTTCAATGGATATTGCCTTTTACACCGGAACAATTTCTAACCTGTCTTATTTTAGCGCCCTCGAGTCCTCGCCCGTCTAACATTTACTCCTGTAACGCTTACCACTCTTCCTCTCCCCGACAACCGGATACTTCTTGCCGCAGGCGGCCAGGACCGAGAACTTTTCCTCGCATTGTACCAGCATGACCATCCATCAACATCACCCCACTCAACCTTTTCCTCGCCTCGCCCTCCGTCGCGGTCTTCGAGCGACGCGTCAGGATCGTCCGTAACATTGCAAGATGAATGGCAGACGGACGGGAGCCCTGATTCTCAGAAATCGGAGGGACAAGCTCAGGAGCACCTAGAGTTGCAAAGGAGGGGGAGAGGACACGGCCGGAGTTCGCGCGAGATCTGGCAACATTCAAATCAATTCGAATATCCGGCGTCAATCAACAATTCCGTCATGTTATACATCCCCCCTGCACCCCGTTCCTCCGACTTGAAAGGTGCTTGGCCATCACCATCCTCGTCTCGAGACAACGAAATGCTTCCGCGACTCGTCGTCTCAAATAATGACCGCTCGGTCAAATTTCTGGATATTAGCCTAACGAAAGGCGGATTTGGAAGACATGTGAGAGAAAGTTGGTTTGGACGAGGGAATACGATAGAAGAGAGACAGTACGAGGTTGTTGGCCTTCTGCATTTGCCCGTACCAGTGAACCACAGTGCGTTTTCTCTCTCCTTATATCATCGAATGGTACACTAATTTAATTATCCGTTTATCTCTAGCGACGGTCTCACCCGATGGTTCTACGCTACTATCATGTGGCGATTCCTCGTCTATATATCTGCACCGAATTATCTCCAAAACGACGTTCGATTCCTCTCCTCTCTCACCTGCTTACGCCCTCGATTTTGAACCGCTCATAACTCTTACCCTCCCACCCTCGCCGTCTTATCCAACGCCGTTGAACAATCCATATCTTCCGTATGCGTTCGTCGATGGAGCGTGGACCCTCGCAGGCGCTCCCATATCGTCGTGCTTTGCGACAGCCTGGAACAAGGACGGAAACAAGTTCGCCGTCGCGAGTCAGGAGGGAATGGTCCTAGTCTGGGATGTCAGAAGCGGAGAGCCGCTGCAGGGCGGTCGCTGGGAGACAGTTAGGGTCGATGACGCGGACGAGAAGGGCAAGGGTTCGATGCTCTCGTATCCAGAAATGAATGGGACGTGGATTAGGGATGCGGATGGGGCCTGGATGCGAGAGGGTGGGCCTGCGGTAGATGACTTGGGAGCATGGTATGCAAATCGAGCGGTTGCTCCTTCGTGGGGCGTCCGTGTCCTAAAGTTCGCAAAGAACGCCAGTGGGCGAGAGGTTTTGGTCTTCACTGAGGTATGTCTTGGCGAATCTTCTCTTCGCTCATATTTTATTCACGCACACGATCATTAGCATGCTTCGAAAATTCACGTTATCGACGCAGACACTTTCGCGACACACGATGTGATCCGTGTACCGCACGTCCCTCTTCGTAAACCATTACCGCCTTCCCCGTCTCCTCCGGCTTTGCGAATCGAGGATGACCCAGCGTCAAGAACCACACAACCGCATGAGTACGCAGCACAAAGCTTCGAGCGGGATCGGAGGGCCTTCATGTCTCAGTTCAGTGCCCACGAACGCAACCTCATACATGAACGCGGTCTCATGCATCAACATCGACCTTGGCCTGCGAGGGGTCACGTAGGAGGATATTTGAGCCCTAGAGGGTATATGAACGGAGGCACACGGCCGGTGGTGATCGGCGGTCCTCGACATATCTCCTCCCCCGCAAATGCGCCAGCGCCGTCGAGGATACTGAGTCCCGGTCTTCCCTTCTCGCGAAGCCCGGAGATGATGGCTTCGGAACCGAGCCCGCGACCCCGTTCGGTTACCTTGCCCCCCAATGTGCTACAAGCATTTCGTTCAAACGGTGTACCCATGCCAGGCACACCATCTGCTCTGAACGTCCTACCTCCACCGCCGCCGCCGAGGAGAAGGAGACATATGCCAGTCATCCCAGCCATTCCGCCCGGTGGTCTCACATCGCGGAGGAGTTCCTTCGAATCAGGCCGCCCGGCTCGGTCGACGCCAGCGAGAGAAGCAAGAGAAAGACGAGTCGCGGCCGCGGAATCACGAGGTGCGGGCGGGGGCGGGGGCGGGGGCGGGGGCGGGGGCGGGGGTGCGAACGTGGAGGACTCGGTCATGGAAGAAGATATCGCATGGCACATGATTCTGGACGCGATCGAGCGCGAGGACGTGGAGATGGCGAGTGAGCAGGAACGGGAGCGCGATAGCCAGCGGGACAGGGAGTCGGTGCGGGCTGCCCTCGAGAGTGCGCGTGCGAACGCGACTGAGCGGCTAAGAGAAGCGTTTTTCGGTCGGGCTCGCCCGTCCGTCCCCTCTCCTCCTGTGTCAGGCTCCGCGACGCAGAGCCGGACCTCGGCGACAGACGTAGAGCGCGCGGAGGCACGGTTCCTCGAATACTTGCAGTCCCACCGCCTGCAGATGGATGGCGAATCGAGTACCGTCGTGCGCCTTGGATCTACGTCTTCAGATGGTAGCGTGAGCCCTGGTTCTGGAGGACCTAATTCCGAAAGGCCTATCCCGGAGAGCTGGGAGGACTGGGATTATGAATGCACGACGCCGCCGCCGCCGCTGTTCTCTGCCGATCTTACGCGTGCGGCTTCGGGCGGCGCAACAGCATCGAGCTCCTCGACGGATGCAGAAATGACAGGTGCGGACTCGGAGCTGAGCAGTTCAGAGACCGTGACTCTGCAGAGCGACATCCCCGGCTCACACGCTCTGGTGCGGCGTCTACCAGAGGACTCGGATTCAGGCTTTTCGCTGTCTAACTCTGATGAGACACGCTCCCCGCCTGCAGCGTTGCCGCCGTTCCGCGAGCTGATCGAGGCGACGGATGGGCGGCGCCTTGACATCGCGGGTGCTTGTTTTGACCGGAGCGGCGCGTACATGTACGTTGCGACGGTCGATGGGATCACAGAGTGGAAAGTCAGGGGCTCGGAGCTGCGGTGGTGGGGAGGCGGAGCACTGATTTGATTTGATTGTGTTCTATGTCAATGGATGTGAGGTGGGTGACAACTGAGGGTGGTGGACGTTTCACTGGCAGAAAACGGTTTTTGGGATTTACATTCGTACTTGTAGGCTTAATGGACTGGAAGAAATATGTACAGCATTACCTTCGTTGCATTTCTATTTTATTTGTATCATGTGCTGTAGCTGAAAAGACATAAGTACTCTTTTTCATGGGATGTTCATGCTCAATCACAAGACGGTGTACGGTGTGTTGTCCGAAAATGGGTACAAATAGCGAAATTACGTCATCTCGCCTCTGCCGGTCAACTTGAAGTTCAACTGAACGAAGTTCTGCATCTCTTCGTTTTGGACCTACATGACCATCTTTGCCAACACAGCCATACATCTATAGACACTTTCAATGGCAAGAAACTTCATCAATCTCTGACTCTCATCGTACTCATCAAGTACTAAATAAAGCTGACCTTCGTATAGAGAATGCAGGAAGTTCTTGCGGTGCCGCATGCCAGTGTGGAGAACGGCCTTCCAGATGATCCGATAACCCCAATTTCGGCAGAATCTCTTCGCTTACTCTAGTCTTGGAGTACATGGGATTCTAACAGTGTAAAATAGAATGCCATCAGGCCGGAAACGAGTCTGCAATGCCATCTTCTCCATCATAGAATCGCACCTTCTGAACTACCGCCCATAATTTCAAGGTACGTGCATATTGCACATTAATCTTCGGTATGAAGAGCGCTGGCCTTGGAAAATAAATGATGGATACAAATAGGTCGCATCGCTGGTACTTAGACCAAGCTGAGCATGTTCACTAATGCCCACCTTTGCCTCGCATAACCGTCAATTCTGAGGAACCTCCAACCTCGACTAGAGAGCTGTTCGGATAAATGGACCCGACATATCCGCTCGTGCCCATTGCGAACTTCATCGCTTGCGCTCTTGTCGTCATACCCCTTATCCATCTAGTCACGCGCTCTTGGAACACAGGGGTCTACGTCTTTGCCCTCTGGACATTCCTTTCGAGTCTTTCGTACGCCGTCAACACTATCGTCTGGGCCAACGATGATAAGGACAGAGCGCCAGTCTGGTGTGATATCTGTGAGTGATCAATCAGAGCATTCGCTGGCGCATTGTAGACGGCTGACAGATTGATCAAAAGCTTCTCATCTTCAAATACTTGTAAATATCGGACGGCCCGCATGCTCTCTTATAATCACCCGGAGATTGTATAAGATTACAAGACTCCAGGGTGCAATGGTCAGCAAGCGTCAGGTAAAGACCTCTTGGTGGACTGTCGTATTACCGCGTGTAAAGGCTGAGTCCGTCCGGTTCTATAGAAGCGTATTGAGTTATCCGTTGAGCTCGCCCTTTGTATCGGGTTTCCTTTTGTCGTAGCGGCTCTCTGTGAGTGCTCTATTTGCACCCGAGGACACATTTTCTAACTTTTATATTAACTTTAAGACTATATCGTCCAAGGTTCTCGGTATGAGATACTAGAAGAACAGGGTTGCAGCAATTCAGTAAACGCTTCTGGACTAAGCGTAATCCTCATCTCTTCTTGGACTATACTGTTTCCCTTCATCTCCCTTGCTATTTATACTCGTAAGCGGTCCTACATATTTATATAATCACACACGCGACGTCTGAACGCACCTACAGCACAGATAATCTATACTTTTTACCGGCACCGTAAGGAGATGAATGAGTATCTCGACAGTAGCAATGATGGGCCAAGTCAAAGCCACATTAATCGGATGCTCGCATTGGGATGTTTCGATATCTTCATCACGTTGCCTATTGTCATCATCCTGCTCGTAATCGACATTCTCGATGGTCGCCACTTTGAATTCTATCAAGGATGGACGTACACGCATACAGAATGGGGGGCATCTCCAATCCCCAAGAGTGAGTGGTCCGCGACGAAGTGGGATGTATTTATATTACATTGGGATGAGTGGATCAATCCTTTCTACGCGGTGGTCTTCTTCGTTCTGTTCGGACTTACGCCGGAGGCAAGGGAGGAATATCGCAGACTCTTTCGCCTCATGGTTAAGCCATTCGGTGTAAAGCCAACCAGTACAGTGGAAATTTTGCCAGATGCGATTTTTAAAAACGGAAAGGATCTCAACGAGAGTGTCACGTCGAACACTTCAAGCGAGTAAGTCGTAATTATATTCGTCTATCGAATTTCTCTCAAAACTGACGAACGTTGTAATAGTACTCGAACGGATATCACGGTCTGAAGTACCAACCGAGATTTTTTCGCATGCGAACGTTTGAATGTTTAAAGCTTAATCCGTAGATACGTGTATTATAATATAATTTATAACGTCGTGGACTGTCTCAACAAATAAAATAGCAGGGTCAAACGGTAATAACAACGGGCAGGAAATTCATGCCACAGACTTCAAATAATAGCCCCATCTGTGTTCAACAAGTGAAAGATATCGGAAGATTTCACCATCTTTAAACGTCTATGCAGATCTGATGTTCTCGTATCCCTCACACAAACTCGATCTCGTCATCAAAGCTGTTTCCCGTGCGGCCATTAAAGGCCAAAAGGTTGGGTGACCCCTCCGGAAGCGTGTCAGCATCGATTAAATCAGGGGTTGCGAGCCTAATGATCTTCCGCTTGAGGAATGCTGGAGATGGAATGGCAAGCTGCGGAACTGGAGTGCTAGGGGTCAGCGGTAAGAGGCGAGAAGTAAAACCGCGCAGGGCACGGAATATCGTAAAGACTGAGGACTCCGCATCGAGCTGCGTTTGTATCACGGACGACAAGACTTCTGGATTTTCGACTGCCGATGACGGTTCATAGATTGAAAGGAAGTATGCGAGCAGACCAGCTACGTGTGGAGTAGACATGCTTGTGCCGGAGTCTACGTGCGAAAACTCTCCTTCTTTCCATGTGCTGAGAATCTTGTATCCAGGAGCGAAGACATCAACACATGTCCCATAGTTGCTGAAGCTCGCGCGCTTGTCCACAAGAGTGGTAGCTCCAACGACGATAGGGAGTTCAGCAGAGGCCGGGGACTGGAGGCATGCATCTCGGTTGTCATTTCCGGCGGAGACAGCGACATGCAGACCAGACTTGATGGCGTTATCAGTCACAGAGTTGAGAGCCTGTGACTTCGATCCGCCAATGGAGATGTTTGCTACGGATCCCTTGTGTGCAGTGCGGCCTGTCGCCTTCAGCTCGGAGGCAGCCTTCAGTCGGAGGTTCTGGGCATCTTGGGCGGCCCATTCGATGCCCTTGATGATACCACTCGTAGGACCCCTGTTCGCCTCGCCATGAAGAACCTTAACGGCGACGATCTCTGCGTGCTTCGCGACTCCGAACTTGCGGGATGCGACAGTACCCGCGCAATGTGATCCGTGACCATGAACATCAACATCGCCGTCTCCTTCTACGAACGTCCCGCCCCACCTGGCACGTCCCTCGAATTCGGGATGATCGACATAGACACCAGAGTCAACCACATAGACTGTTACGCCTTTTCCTGCGTTCTCGTTGTAGATATAGCTCCACGGTTTCGATCCAAGCTTGGGGCGATGTGAGATACGAGCCAAACCCTTGTAACGTTTTAGGGTTAGCGTTGAGGCTTCTAAGGATATTATGCTACGACTACTTACCCAAGGAGAGCTCTCTTGAATAGCATCCCCGTACATATACTGTTCCTGTTCCACGTAATCAACCTCGGGCCTGTGACGAATCATCTCAAGCGCATCCTGAGAGAGCCTGCCAGCGTAGCCCTTTGCCACAAAGCTGTTGTACACGAAACCGACTGCGGATCCCTCATTATCATCGCGATCATCGTCGACAGCGAGAGGATGAACTGCATTCACATGTTCAAGGAAGTTCATATGCGCGGCAAAAGCAGATGACTTCACGCCCTCTTTGAACATGACAATGTATGAGTTGTTGATAAGATCATGCGGGGCAACGTCCGGCACATGCAAAGGAGCGACGTGTCCCGAAGGGGGGATGGCGAACACCAGAGTGGCAGTCGCGAGTGCTACTAGAGAGTAGAGCTTCATAGTCAATGTAGCCAAAGTCAGCTCGAGGAGGTGCCGTCTGTGTCTTTGAGCGCAGAGGCTAGTTAAGTTATAGTACGATATTCCTCGATAGAGTTGAGTTGATCCCGCAATTTACAAGAAAAATGATGATGTCCATTCTCCTTATAGCAGAAGCGGATTCGTGTTGTCAACCAGCTGCTTATCATTGAATGAAGCTTTTACTGTACGAATAATTGCTGCAAATCGTCGTCGGTGGATGTACGGTGTAAGATGCCTAGTGGCGGTCTCTATTCACTGAATAAGAAACGTCATGAATCCTGCGAATTCGGAGATCGAAATGGATGTTGTCGGAATGCCGCATTCCGATTAGGGAAAATGAAGCAACGAGCATGACAAGCGGCGAAAACAAAAGCAACTGTAGACCAATGTAAATGAGAGACATACAGTACGTTGAAACAACTTGAAAGTAAATCAGGATAGAGAAGACACGTACAAGTTGATTCCTTCTTCTTCTCCACACATCATCCACAGCTCATGCATCCTCAGCGATGATTCAATACCAAAATTGCACTCGAAGTACTCCTTCTTCGTCTTTGAGCACGCTAATGTTGACGGCGAAAGGATGTTTCGCTGCGAGGGAATTCTCCTATCGAGACCTTTGTTGCAGAACAAGCAGTTGAAATAGAGGAATTTGTATTTGCTACGATAAAGGTCTGAAAGTATTATGAGAACGAATGAACATACGATGTCCGAAATTCCGTTGAACTATGATTGTCTATGTTCGAAGGCGGCCATGGCTAGCAACTTGAAGCGGGATCATAGAGGTAAGTAAATTTTGGACAGTTTCTATTGCACGGAGGTGCAGATCGTCTAGTGTGGCCAAGGAATATACAGTCGGTTTTAGTTCTCGACGTCAACACTTCGAGTTGTCCACACTGCACCGTGACCTGAGCGTGGCACTCAGGCTCCGAGCTTGTCTTCGTCGTTCAAAGGGGAAGTATTCTGGCTCGAATTACGTCAGACATATTTACAGAAAATCTGCCTCGGGGTTTCGGTACCTGTCAGAAGGGATGGAGAGTAGCAGCAGCTGCAAGTCGCCTATGGTGCAGTTAAGGAAACAAAGAAGCTCCAGATCGACAAGGACACGCACAAGGACATTCCTTCCTCTTTCCACATGCCATCAGCAGCTCGTGCATTTTCAGCGCACCCTCCATGTCGACGTACTCCTTCTCCACCTTCGTCTCCGAGCATCAACGGTTTAAGAATATACGGGTGGCGCTTCATGGCGATGTCCAGGGTAAGCTTTGCTATGTGCGCCTGTGTAGTTCTGCATTGGCCATCGACGGGTCGAGGATAGAAGGGTCGTGCTGGATATCGAAGTCGCCGCACACGCCTAGACGATGCCGTGCTCAAGGTTTTTGTGGCCGGCGAAGCACCATGGATATGCTAGTAGCACCAAAGAGTAACAGTAGCAAGAGGATATTTTGTCAGTCATGATATTATTGAAAGCAGTCAATGAGAATGAGCGTACGAGATCCCATGCCACGTCGACCTTGACTATCTCTATGCTCGATGGCGCCCATGGCTAGAGCTGCTGGACTGCAGAGCATTCTGCTTCAATTTTATTCAGGTGGAGGTGCTGGTCGTCTAGTTCAGCCTTGAACCAAGGTCGCCTTCAATCTGGTTACGTGGAGAGCGTCATGTCTCCTTCGTCGTCGGTTGATTCGTCGTCGTCGTCGCCGTTGCATTATGAAAAGCGTTGAGTTAGATGATTACGTCATCTTAAAATAAGGCAATTTCAAGTTCAAGCCACTGCGTCGCTCTCTTTTCCTCCGACTAACTATGAGCAGCATCTTGAGCTCTTCTCCACCCACAAATCCTTTTCTCTTTCTTGCTAATTAGAATGATGCCCTGCCGAGGAAATGACACATCCCGAAAGTCAGGTCGCTCAACCATCTCGGACTATTTTATCATTCCATCAGGCTTGGATTCTTGCTATTGCTTTTGATGGCCTTTTGGAACATGTCTGTTCCGACGATGAACGTCAACTTCCGTGGAATTAAATGCGTGGGCTGTACATCTCAGAAGGAGATAGTCTTTCTCCGGTGAGTGGCATTACTCCTACCGTCTTTTCCGCCTTCGCCTTCGATATCCAGTGATAGGTGATGGATAGCCTTTCTTTTTGCCAGGATCTCCTCATATGTTCAGGGACTCTGGAGACGCCTTTCGAAGTGATTTGAGATTACAGTGCTAAGCTCTCCTTGTCAGCACTGCATTGCCATGCTCCCGTGCCAAGTTATATCATATCGGCGCTCTGGCCCCCGCTCTTCGAGAAGGAGCAACTTGATCTGCATTCTAGCATCTTAACACTCGCTGCTTGAATCTGAAAGCTCTACTTTAACTTTACCGTCATATTTATCATGGCACGGATCCCCTTACGGCTTGTCTGCGGTAATTTATCCAAAGATCACTCACACGCAAAGCTTCTCGTATGAACACCTTATGATGCGGTTGGTAAGCTCCTATCTAACCTTATTTGTATTAAAATAACTTTGCACAGTTCGCAGGTATTCAAGTCCCAAACCAGGTATGACTGTCTTCACGCTCGGTCGGTAGACGGCCTGCCCCGCGGATTGAGTTCTTACATCAATCATGGTTTTGATAATCAGTACAACACACAGATCTGTCTGCAACAAGCCTTAGTTTAATCTTTCTCAGCACTGTGCTGCACTTCGGAGATGCGAGTTATCGCACCAAAAGAGGTATGCGCAGCTCCGGAAAACCACCTCCGTAACCCCATTCAGCAACCTTGATACTTCTATAAACAGCGCCGTATCCTCAAATCTCCCAAGATACATGTACAAGTATCCTGTCACGTCTATCAATTCCGGAATGGTTTCTGGCACCTGCCCCCCTCCATTTCGCTTCGCCTAGCTTCCAGTCCAGGAAGATTTTCAACCTCAATATCTACTTCTTTAGATTTAGATATGGATCCGACATACCCGCTAGTTCCCATAGCGAATTTCATCGCTTGCGCTCTTGTTTTGGTTCCCTTATTCCATATGGTTACACGATCTTGGAATACAGGTATCTTCGTCTTCGCCTTCTGGGTATTCCTTTTGAGTCTATCGTGCGGAATCAATACCATTGTATGGTCAGACAATACTATAGATAGAGCACCAGTGTGGTGTGATATTAGTAAGTCATCAGATTTTACCAGCGTTTTAAATGTAACTGAAAAAGATTTGGGTGAAAGCGTCTCATCTACAAGTTCTTTCAAATACCGGACTCCCTGCCTGCTCATTGGTAATCACCCGACGACTTTATAAGATCGCAAGGCTACAAAACGTAGTAGTAAGCCAGAGACAGGTATGCATCTTTTGATCGACGTTTCTTCCGAAAACTGACTTTGTCCGAATTGACAGAAACAAATCGAGCTATCCTTAGAATTAGCCTTCTGTATCGGGTTCCCTGTTGTTATGGCGGGTCTTTGTGGGTTACATTATGAATCCAAAAACTCCCATTTGGACTGATATCATATCAAGATTATATTTTTCAGGGTGCTCGGTATGAAATACTGGAGGAGTTAGGATGTTACAGTGCAGAACTCATTTCTGGGTTGAGCATTGTCCTAATCGACTCCTGGCAATTACTACTCCCTATGATTTCAGTTATATTTTATATGCGTAAGTAAACCCACTATCTTAACTCACCACATATACGAGCCTGACGATTGTAAGGGTAGCACGCATCATATACACCTTTCTCCAACACCGTAGGGAGATGAACGAATTCCTTGACAGCAACTTGAACGAGGATGAAATAGGTCAAGGCCACTTCCTTCGGATGCTCGCACTAGGATGTTTTGATATGCTCATCACACTGCCAATTTCTGTGATCTCGTTCACTATATCCATCATCGGTGCCAACCCTTTGGAGTTCTATCAAGGATGGACGTACACGCACTCGGACTGGAAACCTTTCCTTGTCCATAAAAGTGTGTGGTCAACGCAGAAATTGTACGTATTCGTAGTGCACTGGGATGAATGGACCAATCCTTTCTTGGCGTTAGTATTCTTCGCTCTGTTTGGTCTCACTCCGGAAGCCAAGGAAGGGTACCTTCGGTTATTCCGCTTCCTAGTCAGGCTATCGGGTGTCAAACAGGCAACCAGTACGGAGGATATGTTGCCGGAAGCACGTTTCAAAAGTGGGAGAGGTACGATCGCAACTCGGGCTGTCACGTCAAACATTTCAGGCAGGTATGTTCGAGCATAGTCTCTGCACTGCAGCACTTCTTATTAGACCATATAGATGCTCTCAAGCGGATGTCTCGGCATGCTTAAACATTTGAGACGGACCTGCCCACGTACAAAGATCTCATCGCGAGGCAGAGAACGGAGATTAACACGATCATTTAGATCATGACCTGGAGTTTCGTCCTGTCAAATTATAATATCATCAATGTATCAAATACGTCTACGCAAAGCTCAAGTGAGTCTGTAGAGTTGATGAAAAACAAAGGTGCTGATGAAACGGGGATACAAAAAGCCAGTTTATATTGATGTCCGTCCGCAAAACATAAATTGCTCTACAGATGCCAAAGTCTGACGGTCTCTTCGTTTGCATCGAGTAAGTCTAGCAGGCCCAAGGGCATGCTAGTTTAAATAGCTTCGTGATGAAGCATAATCATCCCAAGCTACAAGACTGGAGCATCGTGTACTTCCAAACACGAGAAGATTGCAGAGCAATATTGAGGCAGCAAAGAGCTCGACGTCGATGAGACATTCTTGCATCGAATCCGAGAACCAGCGGTCTAAAGGCATGTATCCCGGTGGTCATTTCCAACCAAGACGCGACATGCTAAGCAAAAATGACGGAGTTAGCGATATCGAGAGGAGGCTGCTGAACATCGATCGGTCGGCAAGAGATCAGATATGCACGGCACCGAGTAGCTGTCCTCCCACAAAAGAAAAGTCCGGTCGGAGTCATCCGTTATTGCGAAAACAGACATAACGAGTCCATTGACCGAATTGTTAGCCTAAAAGATTCGCAGTTCTGGGTTCGAGAGTTGTGGTCGGGAGGAAGGGATGAAAGATAGTAGTACGCTGGGAAAGCGGGCATAGCAGCAGGAAGTTATTAGAAGAAACAATCAGTTCAAGAGAGAGAGAGGACACACACAGGTTGGATTCCTTCCTCCTAGCAATAGCCCAAGCATCTTCAGTAAGCTCTCCACGCCAGACTTGCGCTCAGGTCATTCCCTCTGAGTCTTCTTCTCCGAACACGTCATGGATGAGTTGAGGATGTACGGGTAGTACTGGACAACGAAGTCCATGAGTGGGATGTCACGCTCGAGGTCGTAATGGCTGATGCGGCACCATGAGCAGAGCTAGAAAGATAAGTGAAAGTAACAAGGTTTTCTCGTATCAATCATGATGAGACTTGATGAGAATGAACGTACGAAGCCCGAAGCGACGCTGAATTTAGCTGTCTCATGTCCAACGACAGCCATGGCAAGGATTATTATTTTCTTTGGACATCATCAGCTTGGTATGTCTTGACGTCCTCTTCGCAGACTAGGACATTGTCGTCAACGCTCGTGGTAGTTGAGTCCAAATCGTTCTTCGCGATGTGGCTGCGGCGAGGGTTAACTTCAAGTTCAAGTTCTGGTTGAGAAAAAGCGTTGCTTATGTCATACTTTTGATCAATCTTTATAAGGCGATTTCAGTGTTGTTAAGCGAGTCAGTCGGACGCTCCTCTCCCAATCGTCACGAACTGCCTCTTGACGCCGTTTTGCGGTGACAAATTTACATCCACGATTATTTTCTCTATTCTGTCGACAGCTCTTATCATGCTACAGAAAATTCCATAGCCAGGAAAATGGACTGCCTGGAGTTCAAAACAAGAAGAGTCGAGGCAACACGCTGCACTTCTTGCGCGAAGATCTTGCGATGCGATAACATCCCATCTAACTGTATCTTTTTCGCATGGAATCTTTCCGGTTAACGCCTCGGAATGCAGCTCTCATCTCCGACCACAGAATACTGTGCACTTGAGAGTGCGCAGAAATCTCACTCTGTCCGATCCAAATTGTCTTCTTTTAGATAGGAGCATTCAGATCTTCATTCGACGCGTATCAAAGTGAGTTCCTTGAAACATGTAAACTCTCTCACTGACTCCGGCCGACAACGTAAATTTAGGCTTGCACATACGGGATATTTTCTCCCACAATAACTGTTGTGACTATTCTTAGATCCAGCTCTTGGATAGCCCAATGACTTGAAATGCGGTGTATAGTGTTGTGCATCAACTTCTTAATATAAGTATTGAACCTGCTATTATACTTCTTCATCATGGAAGCGCATTTCTTTTCTATTACGCCCGTGCTTCCTGGGTGGGTGTACATGCTATCCCACCATGCTTCCACGGACCCCCGCAAACTGGATGATGGCTACAAAGAGCTGTGCTCAAACCTCGTTATCGAAATTTGCATGCTGCCTGACTCCCTTTCACCCTTTTGCTTTGCCCAGCTGTCAGATCAAAGGAGGCTCCAGCCATGGACCCGACATATCCACTTGTACCCATCGCAAACTTTATTGCTTGCGCTCTTATCGTGATACCCCTATTCCACATGGTCGAACGATCTTGGAATACAGGCGTATACGTCTTTGCCCTATGGACGTTTCTTTTGGGCCTTCAAAACGCAATTAACACCATAGTCTGGTCGAGTGATTCAAAGGACAGAGCACCAGTCTGGTGCGATATCTGTAGGTGCTTAGTTTATCGCTAATTTAGGACAAAGGACTGAAGACATGCGTGGAAGCCTCACATATACAAGTGCTTGCAGATGTTGGAGTCCCCGCAAGCTCGCTGATTATAACCCGAAGGCTGAACAAAATCACAAAGCTTCACAGCGCAGAAGCCAGCAAGCGACTGGTAAGCCTCTCTTAGTTGGATATCTTCCATCAGCACATAGTTGACATTCTCCCTATCTATAGAAGCGTATTGATTTATCCTTGGAGTTGGCAATCTGTATCGGGCTTCCTTTTGTTATTACGGGACTCTGTGAGTGTCTCAATATCTGAATACACACTCTACTAACAGTCACATTTCTCTGGAAGATTATATTGATCAAATTGCCCGCTATGAAATAGTAGAAGAGTTGGGGTGCAATCCTGCGCAAGACGTTTCTGGAGTGAGCGTAATCCTTATCCAGTCCTGGGCCTTAATATTCCCAGTGGTTTCTCTTATCTTTTATGCGCGTACGTAATTCTATCACTCATAATCAAGAACACTGATAAACTGAATTGCATAATTGCTTGAACAGCAAAGATCATCTACGCATTCTATCAACACCATAAAGAGATGAGAACTTTCCTTGATAGCAGCGGAGGTGGACTTAGCCAAAGCCACTTCAATCGGATGCTTGCACTGGGATGTTTCGATATTCTCATCACTCTGCCTATTGGCACGGTCCAACTTGCTCTCACCATCATGCAAAGCGAGCCGCTTGTGTTCTACAGGGGATGGACGTTTATCCACACTGACTGGGAACCAATCCTTTTCCCAAAGAGATTATGGTCAACGTCAAAGTGGACTACATTTGTCGTGCACTGGAACGAGTGGCTTGTTCCTCTATATGCCGTGGTATTTTTCGCTTTGTTTGGTCTTACTCCGGTAGCGAAGGAAGGTTATCGCAAGTCCCTCCGGTTTTTAGGCAGGCGATTCGGCGCGAAAGAGATAGCCACTACAGAGGAAGCCTTGACGGAAGTTGTCTTCAAAAGTTTGGGAGAGTCCAGCGAGATCACGTCTAAGACTTCGCGAGAGTGAGTCATAAGCATACTCAATATTTGATACTTTCTGGAATTGATGAGACGTATTGCAGTAATCAAGGAGATAACGTGGCGTAACATATCAGCCAAGAACACCCACAAACTTGAAGAGCAAAGCTTGTGTGAGAAGGTAAAGTGACAAACTACATATTATCTTCTGAAGATAATTATTTGGAGTTGTTTACGTATGTTAAATATATTAGCGTCATAAACGTAAGTACTCCCTAAACCACCAGAGCACAAAGGCTCATCGGCATCACCCAGTAAGTCCTTTAGAATACAAGAGAAGGTTTGCTGCGAATCCTGAACAATAGGCATTTCCCAGCCGCAACTCGATGTACTATGGGCCTATGGCTCATCGTAGTGTTATAGGGATCGACAGTGTGCTGCATGCTTATTATAAGCGGGTGGCAAGTGTTCTTAAAAACAATCAGCTACAAATCTCCGAAGAGAGTTAGTCTATAAGTGTGAGTTGAGAGAAAGCTGGAACTTGACCTCAGACTCGGAGGTTCAAGTCACTCCAATCAAGATCAATACTCACCCTATCGGATGTCCGGCTTTCTGTGGTGCATTGGCGACACGTATGTCTCGCATCTATTGTCACATTAAACTACGCATGTAAATAAATCTACTATTTAATATCTTGCACTTCTTGTTTGACTCAAATGGGGGGAACCGTGCCGTCATTCGACGGCCCGGCTAAAGGTGAGTCGACGTCCGGAGCGGCTAGCCCAGACGGCTGAAGGCCACAGCCGGGATTCGGACGCGGCTCACCCAAGCGGTCTGAAGCCGACTGCTTATTGAGTCTAGTAGTGTGGCTGGGAATGACGGTGTCGAGGTTGCGCCAGTAACGAAGAAATGAATCAGAAGACCAACGTCCTTTCTTCTTTATTATGTCGGGATGGACACCGTTGAGGAGGAGGTGTGATGTGCCACCTATCCGAAATGAATGGCCGGTGGCTTTAGTTAGCCCACAAGAAGTCCACACCTCATTGCAACGAGCAATGAACTGTTGCTTAAGCATTGCTGATTTGCCGTAAACGTCCCTGAAGGAGAAGAGGACCGTATTGTCGGGAACTTGATTGACTAAGAGATGGCGCTGAAGAGCTTTGACAGGATCTGCGTCATTGTCCTGAATTGTTAGATATAAATCTTCGCCGGACCATTTTTTGACTTTAGTCCAAGGTAGACGAAGTTTAAGTGACTCTTGAGGACCTTGAGTAATTGAGGCTGGATTTGGAAAAGGAGCCGGGTTCTTATTATAATTATAAGAGGTAGGCAAGAGTTTGCCTAGGCGAGCGAGACCCCAAAAAGCGCAAGTTGCACAAGCCAAGACACAGACGTCGAATGGGTCCTTTTTATCCAGCTTGGCGGCCAGGGTAAGAACCATTTCGAGAGAGACAGGGGGTCTTGGAGGCAGTTTGTTAGCCAAAGGTTTGCTTGCGCGAGCCAGAAGATTGAGGCGGTCGGAACGAGTGAACTGATAACCGTTACGAATGTGCCAGGCCCTAATCCCGGAAATGTAGTTCTTAATTGTTGAAGGAGAGATTGTTTCGAGCTGCTCGGCGATGAAAGCGCACACGAGGTAATCAGAGGAAGGGAAAGTTTGCTCTGGAGGTATGTGGTATTTCTTGCAAAAATTTAGGAACGTGCGAATGGAGTGGGAATAATTTTTGATCGTGCTATCTGCCCAGGCTTTGTCCAGAGCAGAGTTGATAGAATTTTGAAAGGAAGCTGGCCATGAGTCGTCCAAAGTTATTGTGTGGGGTGGAGGGGGCAGGGAAGGGGGATTGTATGCGCGAGGTTGCAAGCGAACCTTACGAGACGGGCGCATATGCTCGAGTAGCACGGAGTTGGCAACAGAGATCAGTTCTTGTTGAGCAGGATTCATGGGAGGAGACATGATAGTAGATTGCGGTTGAGAGTGAAGAGAAGGAACGTACGGGAAAGAGAGCTGGATTGGCTTTTGTGTGGCTGACTGAAACCGTTAAATTTAAAACTAGACACGAGTGAGGTACGGTACAAGCGTCGGATCTAAATTCAGTCCAGTTCTAATGCGGCTGGTAATGGAAGGGAGAATGCCCCGTGAAATTGGGTCGGCAGGGTTAGAATTACTACGAATGTATGATGTGGATAGGAAAGATTCGTGGTTAAGCAGAGTAGAGGAGAGACGACTCAGTGATGCATTCTGAGTAGCTCCGCGAGAGAAAGAAGAATCAATAGCGCCAATGACGCCTTGATTGTCTGAATGAATTAAAAAATGGGATTTATGAGGTTGGACGGCGCAGAGAAGCGTAACTGCAAGTTCAACCGCTACCATCTCTGCCCATCCGATAGTCCGAGAAGATGAGAAGGCTTCAGGGAGAAATCGAAATGCGGCCCATCTGTTATTAATTAAGATACCAATACCCCACGAAGTTGAGGCATCGACAAATATAGGAAGAGGTAGAATAGGTGGGGGTGAGGCGACGGATGACCCGAAGAAAGGTTGATTTAGTGTAGTATACCACCATTTAATGTCAGAAATAAGAGAAGGGGAAAGGGGAAGGGATAAGAAGGGTGATGAATTGGGAGGAAATCTAGCAACAAATGAACGGAGGTGGAAAAGACGAAGGCGAGCGGATCTCAAAATTAAACAGCAATGGTTAAGCGAGCCAAGGAGGATTTGAGCAGAACGAAGAGTTTGCTTTTCTTTAGATAGCCAGGTCTGGCATCGGTTCGCGAATTTGATCTTCTTCTCTTGTGGAAGTTGTACAGTGAGTTCGGTTATGTTCCAAAGGAATCCGAGGTATGTGAAGGATTTGGAGAAGTCTCGAAATTTCGGAATAGACCAGGGAAGGCCGAGTCGGGAAGCAGTATCGAATACGAGTTGAGCATCATAAGAATAAGAATAAGGGACTATGGGGCTGAGAGGATAGCGGAAAAAGATGATGTCGTCGACCCATTTGAGAACTTGCTGCGCACCGAAGTGTTTGACAATAGCAACGAAGCAATCAGCGACGCGACCAAACAGACCCGCTGAACTAGCGGATCCAAATGCTACGCAATGGTCAACATAAATCTTGTCATCCCACTGAATGCAAAAATGATTCTGATCCGTCGGGTGTATGGGAATGTTGCGATATGCGCTGTCCACGTCGAATACTGAGACTTGAGTACCAGTCGGAGCTTTGGCCACGAGAAAGTAGCATTGAGCAAAAGTGCCCCACTCGCATGGGAAACTATCAGAGTCAATTTCCGAGTTCACCGATGCAAATGAGGGGTCGTTACGCGGGAAGGAGAGATCTTGAATGACTCTCGATTTGTCAGAGTTAGGCTTCGGTACGACACCAAGAGGAGCAGTACGGAAGTGGCCAATAGTGGAAATGAGCTGGGTCACGGAGAACGGTCCAGAGTAACGACCGCATTGCAATTCTTTCGATATATGTTGATTAATAATGTCTGGTGCGAGCAGTGCAGAGCTGTGGTTCCTAGGCGTATAAGTTGAAGAAATAATTGAAGAGACGCCTGTCTTGAAGCCATACTGAAGTCCGTTAGGAATGTCGTCAAAATGAGTTAGAAGATTGCATTCTTTGAGGGTTTCGAACCACGCGATGTGAGAGAGCGGAGAAACAACTTTAAGAGGGGATTCGGGAGCATTTGCGGGCGTTATGGCCTTTGTTCCCGCAAAGAGTGCAGCGAGAGCCGTACCAACTAAAATTCTTATAGAATTGCGATAATTATCGCACACGTTTGATAAGTTATCGCGATAAGAAAAACATCAGTGCGGCAGGCGCATTTTAGCCTACACGGCATGCCAAATGGCTCGCGGCAGCATCAGGCCGTGCACCCTGAGGAGCGGCATCTTCGGCTTGAAGAAACGCGCTGCCGGTGAATCAAGGGCTTCGGCGAGATGGAGAGTAAGGTTAGTCAGCATGATGGGTCTAGACTCAGTGTCATATCAATTACGCACAGCATGATGGGTCTAGACTTAAATGATAGTGTCATATTGGTTACGCAAAACAATTTGCCCTTATGTTGTACGACCGAAATCAAAAAAAAACATAGTTATTACATTACAATTACATTGTATGGTGTAGGCCTAGGAGCCAGTCTAAATGTCCGTCACTTTCGAGCATACGCCAGGGAAAGCATCTGAAATCAAAAACCATCGAGTACGGCCGAAGGCACTTGCTCGGTGTCATCTGCGTCGTCAACAGAAAAATTTGAGGATGTCATCGATTCGCGGGAAGGACCCGATGAAACTGAGACCGCGGGAGAGTTCAACAAGTCTTGCATGCGCAAACGTCCAAGGAACGTCGATTTCTTGCCCGAACGAAGTGTTGCGGCCAATATCCCAGCGGATACGTACTGCTCTGGCCACTCAATGACGACTCCGAAGGCAGTCAGATGTCTGTACCAGATTCCAGCGAACTTTAACGCAAGTCGATTCCACATGTCGGCTTGCTTCAAAGCATACGCTCGCGTCCCACTATCCAAGATATCGGGAAGGTTTGTGCGTAACCCGATTTTATTGCGCCAGACATCACTCATGTGATCGCAATAGACAAGAACCCTACGCATCTCCTCTACAACGAGCTCGACCTCTTCTTGCCATCGCTCTGCGCGAGCTTGTGCTTTAGCCCACTCGACCCGGTATGCTACGTAATCAGAGAATGAGTCTGTGAACCATATAGTAAAATTTAAATATCACATACCTGTACCTAGTTCGTCTTTTGACCCTCCCTCGCCGACTTGACGAGAGACCATCCATATCCAGGACGGCTGACGGTATCCGTCTCCCTTTCTCTTGCGCTTTCTGCGAGACTTCCGCGTTTGGCTCACATCGTCGTCGTCGTCGTCATCATCGGACCCAGCATGCATAGCTCGGATGTCGTCTTTATTAAGTCGTTGAAATCGTGGCCTCCATTCGGCAGAAGGATTAGCGTCAAGGACTTGGAGAGCTGCAAGTGCTTCGCGATAGCGATCCGCGATTAAATTTATTTTGCTTGAGAACTCAGAAAGAACAACTTGAGCGCGGGTGCTCTCACGCTGCCCTCTGATTGTTGTCTTTTTTTTTGAGAAGGCTGAGGCTCGAATCCGGAGATGTCTTCGAAGTTCAAACAGAGCGTCATCGCACTGTGCGATTCGCAGACGTTTTTCCTTCTCGACGAGACCGTGTTGTTGAGGGAGCGCAGATCGCAGGTCAGCCGGTAATCCAGAAGGAAGGCACAACGGTGGGATGTCCACACGAACCCCATCATCTGACTCCTCATCCGAGCGAGTGTCGGGTACGTACATGGCGAGATGGATCGCAACCTGAGGCATATAATGATGCTGGATTTCCCTATATAGCTTGATTTTACACAGCAGTGCAAGGCGCCGCTCCTGCACTACTGCCTTCTGCACAGAATGTGGGCGCGCTTTCGTGTATGAAACAAGTGCGAGGAATTGACGTCTAGATGTACGTTAGATTTGAAGTTACCATCTAATAAAGTGTTTTCTTTACGTACCTCTGTTCCTCTAATTCCAATCCTCGGTAAACAACTGCGCTTGCGGACATTTCATGGACCAAGCGTTCTCTTCCTTGTAAGCTTCTTTCCTCTTCCTTTGCAAGCTCTCGCCGAACGTCGGCGATAGAGTGAGCAGGCGTCGGATCAGAATACGGATCAGGTGCTTTGAGTTTGTCTTTCCTCCAAGCTGCGACCATCGTATTCATTGCGTCCAGCTCTCGAACCGTGAAGGTCGCATTGAGTTGATTGTAAACGTTCAACTGCTTTGCGGCCATCTTCACTGCATTGACAAACTTCCGCTCCAAAGAATGACCTAAGATGTGCCGTCAAAATTTTGCTAAAAACATTCTCGAAGCAGTCTCACCAAGTCCCACAATCTTCCTCCAGTTCATACTTTGCCAATGATCGTCCATAGTGTCGTGCCTAAATCCGGGGCCCATTTCCCGAGTGGCAGTGGCAATAGAATTCATAAGCGACCACCCCCTTTCGATGCCTTCGCCGTCCACCCTGCCTGCTCCCACCATGTATGAAAGGTTGTATGAACTTTGGCAGGAGCCACCGTGAGCAGGAAGGTGGAACTTCGGCACGGCCGCCAAAAGCAGCAAACGAAGAATAGCGTCGTGCATAGAAACGGGGAATAATTTTGCGCGCTTTTCGAAATTCTTGCTCCATTGACAAATGATATCATATGTGAGCAGGATGGTCGAAACGGCGACACCGAGTACCGCGGAAAGGAATATATAGTCCATATTAACGTATCTTGGAAAATCTTAGTTGAATGTCGTTAGAAAATTGAAGTCAATGACGAACCTCTCTCCTTTCTGAATATCCCCGACGCCAAGAGCGCGTACTAAACCATGTCTCGAACAGATGACTGCCCCAACACCGTTCGAGTTGTATAGACCTGAACCCATTGTAGCCTTCTCAATGGCCTGAAAGGTTGAATCACACGTGCTTTTCTAATCATCTAATATTGAGTTGCTTTATCCGAGAAGTAAAATCATAGGACAGACCTCTACGGTGATATTATGTTTCTCCAATTCAATCTCTGCCTTATAAGCCTTTTCTTCGACACGATACGCCCAGCCAGGACCAAGTGGGTCATCATCGCTAACTCCGCGGTCCTTCGATTTAAGTCGAAAATTTGCATCAATGGCCAGAACGAGCCAATATAAAAATCTGTCAGATAGATGTTAGAATAATGTAAGACCCGCCAATAAGAGACGCACTGTTTTGCTGCCGTTTCCCAGCCCTCTGGTAGGTTCTTGCCTGGATGCGGGCAAGCAGGACATTGCAACGCAAGCTCTCCAGGATTTGTACCTTCAACACCCAAGGGATCAAGACCACGTCCGGCTCTCTTGCATAACATAAGATGTCTATATTGCCGTGTTACACGCAGGAATTCATCGTATCGTTTCTGCAATGGAGTTTCAGAGACATGGACTTTATTAAATTAGCTACGTCACATACAGGCATTTCACTCAGCCCCGCATTATCAGTCATATTAGCCAATGACTGATAATAATCGTGCGCGGATATCTTTCCCTGAAGGGTCATCTCATGGAATAAATCCAACATTCTGATGGTGAACGCAGATTCTGGTCGGTCGTGGGTTGCTGGAAACCAGCCTGCACTGAACAGCTGGTGCCGTCTGTTTTTATCTTCGATCGAGTACTTGCAGGCACAGAACTGCACGTCGACAGAATGAAACCCAGTTGTGTCAACCACCACGAGCAGAACTCGCGGCCCAGGACTCAAGCAAGTTTCATACGGGGGATGTCCCAGTTGGACAACTAAGCCGATCGACCGGAGACTCTCCTGCTTCCAGAAGTTGGCATCCCAAGACTTTTGAATGTTACATCAGTGTCACAAACGTCGGCGCAAGCAAATTACGCTCACCTCAATGCGGTGTAAAGGACATCGACTGTGCTCGTTTATCATGCATGTCTTGCAGAATAGTGGGCGACTATGGCAATCAATACACCGTAGCGTAGGCTCTAACGCTCCACAGCCATTGCATGCATACCCTTCCTTCCCATCAAGCCGCTGAAGTTCGTCGAGATACGTCGATCGATGCTGAAGCCATTCACGGAGAACATTGGACTTCAATGACAATATGTTAGTAAACTAGAGCGCCGTAAGGAAATATAGCTGACGGAATTTCATACCCTTTGTTTTGGTGTTTTCTTTCTCGCAGGCTCCTCTTCATCTTCCGACGACACTATGTCAGGTGAACCATTGCAGAATACATCTGCTTCCAGAAATGTGTATTCCAGAGGAGGTGCTTCACCGTGTGTGTGAAGTTGAGCTGTGGATAATTTCCCGCGCGACAATGTAACTGTCTGCGATGAATAGGAAACACCCATGAGCCTACTACGAGTACCATGGATGTCGACGACTTCAGCAGTTCCGATGACTACATCTTCATCTTCACAATCAACATTGCGATCGAAACTGTCAAGATCCAATATCTCGAGGGAGTTGGAGGGCTGCTTTCGACGCCTCTTTGACATTTGCGCTGCGGAGACGTGTGCTTGACGAAACCTTAGAATTAGGATCTCTAGCTCGGACTCGGAGTCGAAGGACGAAAATTTACATTGCCTATTTAGTACGAACCCTGTTGCGAGTCCAGCAGTTACCTCTTTGGCGCGTCGAGACTTGATTTGTGTTGATTTACAATTAAACTTTAAACCTTCGAAGTTCAATCTCACCGAGGTCGATCATTCGAAGTTTAATTTCACCGGAGGAGGACGCATGGATATAGAATGTATCGAAGCTAGATGCATAATTAGCTATAGAGTTACGACACTACCGGTTTGCTTGTATATTTTGGGAATCCTTCCTATCCGCGAGCAATGAACTCATCACTTCGAAAGGAAAGCATAGATGGCGAATGTATTATTAGTATCGATAAGCACCGTCCGTTATCAATCTATACTGCCAGCGAGGTCCGACTTAAAAAGCACCGTGTCTCAGTGAATACAAGGAGCCCCCTCCGAGTACTTTGAGCACTCTCACAAACGAAACCCCCCGCATCTCCGACTTTTGTCTTGAGAATTTATCATTATGAGTAGCAATACAATGTCCCGCGAAGCGTACAAGGATTGGATGTCGGAAGTTGTGAGCAATCAAGCGCATATACGCAACAATAAAAGAAATCTGACGTGTCATACAATAAGGGAAGGAAGATGAGTGAGAGTCGTCGAGTCTTCAGGATTGGGAACAACTATTGGGTCACATTCAACTCAGCTGTTGAGCCCAGAAATCCTCCGTCACCTATGTTTAGAACGTACTATCCTGAACATTGCTGGACACGTCCACAATGGTTCGACAATGCCCATCCCTTCATGGCCTTCGCCCAGACGGAGCCTTTTTTTTCGGGACCAATTTTTGGACGTTTGGCAGGAACAGCATACTCCTTTAAGGTGAAAGAGGTCCGCAAAAATAAGTGGGCTTTAGACCATGTCGTTCGCGACAGCTGGTATCGCTTAGAATGCGCGCTCACACAAATCTACGAGTTTTTCCTCGCTCGAGCAGGTCTTACGTTCCTACATACGCTGGAAGTGCAGGCATTCAGACAGCCTTCCAGATGGGGGTATCGCAAGGAGCACGAGAATGAAAAATCTGCACGCATACGAGTGATGAACTCCAGGAATGCCTTCGTGCCTCTCATGGCGCTCTGTACTTACGCATTCGCCATCAATAAGACTTGCGCTCCCTTCAACACGGAGGCCTTGGTACACGTTCTTGTCACGGAAACTCGCATTAATGCTGCAGTCCTGCCAGCTAGTTCATTGAATGAAATAACAGCCATTACTGTATACTATAGAGCATCTGATTGAATGAAGTACAGCCTTGCTGTAAATCATTTATTACTTCAGCCTCAGCATTTGCTGATTCACCCTATATACTATAAAACCAGCCTTGCTGTACTCTGATCAAGGGGATGTATACCTAGGAAATACTAGGCCTGCAAACTGTATTAAGAATATACCACTGGATAATAGATTAATGCATTTGCATACCCACCGCTTTTTTGAGCTATTTATAATGCTCAGGCACTACTGATTGACAGTATGCTGTAATAAATCAGAAATTCATAATTTTCTGCCCGTTTTGGCATTTGAGGCACATCAGGGTCTAGGACCCTGAGGTCCGGCAGGTTCCAGGTCACCTGGAGCTGTTACCGCTTCAGGAGGCCGTGGGAATAAATTCAAATTAGCCTTTGCAGGCTCTACAGGCATCCAAAAATAGCGCAAAAATAGCCAATAAATCAGAAAATATTCTGGGGCACTGCCGCTTCGCTCTAGCGTGGGAACTACGCATTGGGACGGCCCAAATAGGGTACGAGGATGTTCTGGGCCACCCTGGGCCCTTCCTAAAGCAGTAAAATCATTATAAAATAGATAAATATATTTGTACTTGAGTGCATATATGCAGGCTTCCCCTGGGCTTACCAGATGTATATAAAATACAGTAAAATCAAATTATATTAGAAGAAGCATATTGAACACGATTCTGATAGCTATATAAGGTAATTACAGCCAGGAACATACCAGAAATGACAAAACACATTCCGGTTGACATGCTAATACTACCGGGCTCATTTCACCACATTGGGATACCCCCGGGATGCAAATTCTGATGGGATTCTATTGGGGCATACTACAAGAGTCCAAACAGTCATCAATCATGGCGGGGGAGGCACTTTACGTAGCACAGTAGATTATTCTTTTATTTAAATGTTATTTATATTACTGCACTTCAACTGCACGTAATGGCGCGTATAGATAACCAAAATAGATCAGATTAACGAGGGGAACAAGAATATGCAGCCAGAAAAGTCACACGGTCACTGGTGATGTCAATAACACACTTTTACATTTACGTGTGCATGCGAAACTTGTACAGGCTTCACAGACATCCCAGTGTGTGCCACATATGTACTAATGACTTTGATCAACTGTATATATATCCCACGTATTTCCTACGAAATTTTACGTCAATCGGAGCTTGCGTTGAATTGATATTAAGCCCACATTATTGAGAAAGATTGGTCATTTTTAATTTTACGGGAGGCTTATGGGTCAGGCACATGATGCCAAATGACTGTTATAACTATCCTAAAGACATTCCAATTGCATGTTTGGGGTACAGACGGAATGTGCAAGTCATATGCAACATTGTAGGGTGGATTGCTACTTGTAATATCAGTATACGTATGACATGTCCAAAACACATATAACCTGTACATTCCGTCTGTACCCCAAACATGCAACTGGAATGTCTTTAGGATAGTTATAACAGTCATTTGGCATCATGTGCCTGACCCATAAGCCTCCCGTAAAATTAAAAATGACCAATCTTTCTCAATAATGTGGGCTTAATATCAATTCAACGCAAGCTCCGATTGACGTAAAATTTCGTAGGAAATACGTGGGATATATATACAGTTGATCAAAGTCATTAGTACATATGTGGCACACACTGGGATGTCTGTGAAGCCTGTACAAGTTTCGCATGCACACGTAAATGTAAAAGTGTGTTATTGACATCACCAGTGACCGTGTGACTTTTCTGGCTGCATATTCTTGTTCCCCTCGTTAATCTGATCTATTTTGGTTATCTATACGCGCCATTACGTGCAGTTGAAGTGCAGTAATATAAATAACATTTAAATAAAAGAATAATCTACTGTGCTACGTAAAGTGCCTCCCCCGCCATGATTGATGACTGTTTGGACTCTTGTAGTATGCCCCAATAGAATCCCATCAGAATTTGCATCCCGGGGGTATCCCAATGTGGTGAAATGAGCCCGGTAGTATTAGCATGTCAACCGGAATGTGTTTTGTCATTTCTGGTATGTTCCTGGCTGTAATTACCTTATATAGCTATCAGAATCGTGTTCAATATGCTTCTTCTAATATAATTTGATTTTACTGTATTTTATATACATCTGGTAAGCCCAGGGGAAGCCTGCATATATGCACTCAAGTACAAATATATTTATCTATTTTATAATGATTTTACTGCTTTAGGAAGGGCCCAGGGTGGCCCAGAACATCCTCGTACCCTATTTGGGCCGTCCCAATGCGTAGTTCCCACGCTAGAGCGAAGCGGCAGTGCCCCAGAATATTTTCTGATTTATTGGCTATTTTTGCGCTATTTTTGGATGCCTGTAGAGCCTGCAAAGGCTAATTTGAATTTATTCCCACGGCCTCCTGAAGCGGTAACAGCTCCAGGTGACCTGGAACCTGCCGGACCTCAGGGTCCTAGACCCTGATGTGCCTCAAATGCCAAAACGGGCAGAAAATTATGAATTTCTGATTTATTACAGCATACTGTCAATCAGTAGTGCCTGAGCATTATAAATAGCTCAAAAAAGCGGTGGGTATGCAAATGCATTAATCTATTATCCAGTGGTATATTCTTAATACAGTTTGCAGGCCTAGTATTTCCTAGGTATACATCCCCTTGATCAGAGTACAGCAAGGCTGGTTTTATAGTATATAGGGTGAATCTGCAAATGCTGAGGCTGAAGTAATAAATGATTTACAGCAAGGCTGTACTTCATTCAATCAGCTAGCTGGCAGCAGTGAATGCTGAATGGGCAAATGAGCTCGCTCAATCACCGATGCTATCTACTACACAGTTTCGCGTTGGTGTCTATGTCGACCAAAATACACTTCCCCAGAACCTCTTCCATCCGATGATGGTCTTCCACGTTCCTCTATGGATTCGAATAACATCCAAAGTGCCCAATCCGATGGATCCTCTTGTTTTTCGTATTCAAGATTCGGACGTGTTGCGCACGGCTCACAGAATGAAGGAAGCCGATGGAGTTACATCTGATTCGTCTCTACCCGCCACGGCGACTCTGGCTCTCGTGGATAATCCTTCACATGTTGAAGCAGGTAGTCGACAACGCCCCGGAGAAACGATGGACCAGTTTTTTGAACGCGAAGCGAAACACAGGGAGCATATCCTTGAGAAAGAGTCCGCGTCTCAACGTGACGTCCGTCAGTCAAGAGAACGCAGCGCTCTGGCTTTTATTTGTCCTGGTCCACACGGAGCGCATGTCTTTGAATGGAGAGACGAGTCTGGTTTCCTCAAACGTTGTCGCGTACTACGCAATGACGTCGCGAACGTTTGGGCCGACTATGCTCAAGCTCAGAAACGTTACAACAGCAATCGAAACGAATGGGACTTGAGCAGAGAGTTCGCGCCAGCTGCTGTACCCGAATCCATGTATGATGATGATGATGATGATGATGAGTTCGAAATCGAAGCTCTGCCACTTGAAGATCCCTCTGTCTCTATCCAGAACAGTCCGCAGGCAGCTGAGACAGATTTACAGTCTCAGTATCCTCCATTCATCCCCGATACTGCGAAACAACCGGATAACCCACTGGTTACTTTCTTTTCCTTGGAAGACGCATTGTATTTCAAGTATGGCTTCCACCCAGATGGCACGGAGATCAAAGAATTATCTACGATTCCAACAGCCCAACGATTCACTGCAGACGTCTCTATGAAAATTCTCGCAGAGCAACGCGACAGCAGTGTACAGGGCGCGAATATTGATAAGTTATCTTACTTTGTGTGGGCATATGTTATGTCCAAGCCGATTCCAGCTGGACTTCGCGACCTTGATGATCATAACACGCATACACTCAGGACATATCGCAGCAGACTATATGCGCCGATACTCGAAGCTAACGGTCTCTGTCGCGTAAGATCGAGCAATGCGAATACACCGGTCGAACTATTTGTACCAAAGGCATCCATGGGCGTTGAGGCATTGCGACAGTCAAAATGCCAAAGTTTGGCAGACCTCGCGCTCTATTACATTTCAAGAGGCACACCTTTTGACTGGAGTACAATAGATACACCAGCTGCGCGACCGATTTTGCAACTGCCACCAGGGAACACAGAAGGTCTCGGTTTCAGAGGAGTAAACTACGTTACAACATATCACGACTATCAATCGTATGTACGGCGAAGGAATATGCTTCTACGAGACCGTGCGATCGCTCGAGCTGCACTGATGCATGGAGGAATCATCTGGCGATTAACAGTTCAGGCTCTGTCTGAGCTGTACCGCAGCTTCGACTTTCAAGACATATTGGAAGAGGATCTCGAGATCGTTTCCCTCACGCAAGAAGACCTAGGTGTCATAAGTGGGATGTATAAAAAGTGGACCGGTAATTCTACTTCTTTTATTTAAAGTACATATATTGAAAGTCTACAACAGAAACGCCGTACGTCTACAGCGAGAGTTCGTGGTGGCCTCAGACACACCAGTGGATAGATAGTGGAGCAGATCTGGGATACTGGACTCGAAACAACGAAGTCTGGTTTCAGATGCGCAGTGAAGGTATCAGGCGAGGCGATTTCAGCTGCAGAACCGGAGCACAATGGCGAGACACATTGAAGCTTCACAACAAAACGAAATGGCTGAAGAAGAGTAACGAAGACGCGAGCACTCAATTTCTCAACTCTTTGTAACTTTCGTCTTGCGCAAGCCTATGTACGTATTGAACGGAGAAGGCGAGTCTGATCTTATTTCACTCATTTCGTTTCACTTGCGTCACACAACAGTTCGTTTTAAAGGCGCAAATATGTTAGATTACTTCAAATTAATTACATACATGAATACTATGTTATGTAGATAGAGGTAAATGAATGAAGTGACGGAAGACAAAGAATATGAAAGCAACAGCAAAGACGCATGAAACGTCAGACAATTACGGCCGCCTACCATGGTTCCTATTCCAATTCTATCCCAAACCCTCGCTCTAAAACATCAAACAGTCGAGCACGAAAAGGTATATCTGCGGCTTAACCACAAACATCCTTATTCGTGTCGAAATTGAGGGAGAGGAGGAGGGAGGGAGGGAGGAGGGAGGGAGGAGGAGGGTCAGGGAAGGGGATGGAGGGAGGTAGACACGCGCGTCCATTAGGACACATATGCCCAATCAATGGGAAACTATGACTAAGGGAGCCCCGCAAACAGTAATTATCAGTAATTATTTGTACTCCGAACCCTTTTTTGGTTGAAAACCTATACTTGATATCTTATTTTGGAAGAAGCCGATGCCCGATCATACGCACGGACCACCGTTAACGCCGAATACGCCACAGTCGAGTCATATAGTCTATTTACGTCCGTCAATCACCGTGCCACCGCGCCAATCTCCCCATCCCCCTTCTCTTCCTCCTCCCCTCCCTTCTTCCTCCTCCCCTCCCTTCCTCCTCCCCTCCCCTCCCCCTCCCCTTCGCCTCTCTTCTATTCTAGCTAGATGCGACTCCTGTGGTTAAGCCGCAGGGGTACAATTCTTCTAGATAAGAAGGCATAACCGAGGCACAGTACGACTTGCGAAGTGAAAGCAATAGGAGAATGGGTCTGGCGTCCATGATGTTATACCTGCGATCGTACAGGGGTATCTTCTTTCGTTTGTCTTTGTCTTTGTCTTTGTCTTCCTTGTTTGCTTTCATTTTTTTGTCGCAGTCCCACTCCGTATATTGCACGGAGTGGGACTGCGACAGATTGTGCCATCTATATGTATTTAGATATTGCATTCGAAATATATGAATTTTTTTGATTTAAAGCTATAATAGTGTGATTATGTCTGATCAAGTTGAGCTTGCTAAGATGACTGCAGGTGAACTCGCAGAGAAACTCTCCTGTCGAAGGTCGAAGAGTATCAATAGCGTTTCCTGATTGTTTCTCCTTCCGAGTCTGCAGCGCCTCTCGCCCTTAAACTTAGTTTATCATAATGACTGCCTTGTTCCGAGGTCAAATTCGCAGAGAAACAAACTGTCATTTCGATGGTCGATGTGTATCACTTGCGGCTTCTTTCTGCCTTCTGAGTTTATATTGCCTCTCGACCCTGACAATAGATGAGCGACTGGGCGATGATCGCGAGGATGCTTGCTGACGAGCGTCTGGCGCACGGCAATTTCGCACGAATGTCCACTTGTTGTGCATTCGTTTCTTCCCGATGATCGGGCTGGCTGGCTGACGCCTGACGGGCTTCGTCGTCTGTACTGTAATATTGTATACCGCTTCAAATTGCGCAACATTTCTTATGCAAAATCAAATGATACTAATATTCGCGACAAACACAACTAACGATTGGATAAAGAAAGCAAGGGCAAATTTCTCAGTTAGCGCACAATTTTTGTGCGACGGTTCATGCGCTTTTCGTTACATCTTCTGTAAGAATGAATGAGATTTAGAATAAATGTTGTGAAGGAAACTTACCGGGATAAGAATCACCCTGACATTATCATCTTGAATAGCGTCTTCAAATGCATGAGTCGCCAATGCTTCGGTTTCATAAGCCTTGTAAAGTGCTCCAGGGACGCTTAGGACATAGCGCCCTACCTCGAGCCTTAATCAATAGTTAGCTTCGTCGTTTACGAGTTTGAATAAATCTTGTCTCACCATTCACTGAAGACCCCCGTGTGTATGCCAGCTGTAACGACGTAGTATTTCTTGATGGGTCGTGAATAGTACGACAGGAAAGTCTTGCCCATGTCAATCGAGTTGATGTCGATTCCGTTGACCTTTAGATCAGTCGCGCTTGACAACTGGGAAATGTTGTTGGGGTTGACAATAACATCCGGTGCAATACCACCGCCTTTGACAAGCACCAAGCCACGTTCCATTGCATATAAGAATGCGCCATGTGCTTCCTCCAGAGTGTCGCAAGCACGATACACTGCACCGGAAACTCCTGCGCAGTAGGGTCCAGCTTCAGTCCTGTTGTGTTCAGTTAGTCAAAGTCATGTTAAGAAAAATGAGATCGTACCAATCATTGAAGACTCCGACCCGAAGACCACAGGATACTGCGATAACCTTATCCGACTGTTCATCATCGGCTCTCCTTTGACCGAGCTCGACTGGGGCTGAAACAGAAGCTGTGGCTTCACGAGATTCCCTTTCGATGCCGCGGGGACCACATTTGTCAGTGGTGATGTCCAGAACGTCCGAATCCGCCACTGCGTGCTGTAGTTCATCTGCCAGGGCGCGCAACGCATCATTGACCACTGGACTGCCTACTGCTCGAGTGAATGACTGGGGCCCCAAGCGGAAGAACGCAACGATACTGATGACGAGCAAACGGAGAACTGCAACGATGAAGTTGACGAGTTCACCATCCGAGCTAGCTCGTTGCTGAGCGTCAACAGATGTCTCTGGGGATGGTCCGGGGGAACGAGAGTCGAAAATCGTTGCAGTCAACTGCGAAGGATCAGAATGTTTAGGCGCAGGAATTTGTTCCACCATACTGGCAGTATCTGAACAAGCAAGGGGGATGAGGTGATGATCTGGTTTGCTTCCGGGTTAAATAGTTCAAGACGTGAAAATTTGGTACTGTACAGATGTAACGCAAATTCAGGGTTGAAGCTACTTCGGGCACAACCGGAAGCTGAATGCTCGTTGGACGACCAAACAACTTTTGTTTCTCATTTTCGACTCATGGGGGCTAAGTGGACCGACGAGAAACAGGATGAATTCCTGGAAGGATATTTCGAGCGTTTTATCGAACTGAAGGAGGATCCAGTTGGTCGAGATGGTCTGTTTCACCAAATATTCGGAAAATTTATCGAGCAATGGGGGCCAGAAACCTGGGGGTTCAACAACATGTTGCAATTCAAGAAGGAGGAACAACAGACCGAAGAACAGCTCATCGCAGCGAAGAAGAAGAAAATGCTGGAGGTGCGTATATTACTTTGTGTGGTTTCTATTACTATAATTCACTGAATGAAATAATGACAGCGCATCGGCAAATGGTATCGCAACAGAATGGCGACGAAGACGAAGCACAATGCCAACGGTTTCCTTCTCTCATTTCCTAGCAAAGGGAACGTTAATCCAGGCAGAAAGCGTATGTCAAAGCCACTGGATAAATACTACGCGCTTCATATCAAGACAAACCCGGAGAGGAAGGCGAAGCTCGATGAACTGTACAAGACGTACGGGGAATCCATTCCTAAGGGTCAGACTATGCTGTCGAAAGTCAACTGGAGAATTCCTATTCTTAGTGAATGGTACGCGGCCGAGTCTGAGGAGCTACGCAAAGACGTCGAGGAAGAACGCTTTAAGGAGATGGGTCTTACGATCGATGGCAAGCCTATCACTGTCGATAACACTGCTTCTACTGCTACTGCGCCTCAACTGACGGACCTTGAAGAACTGGCAGAGGCTTCGCGGCTCAAGAAAGCCGAAATTCAGCAAGAGTACGTATATTGATGACCTGAACATATATGATACTTATTACGGTTTTGTAGAGCGGCCAAACGTATTCCTTCGGCTTTATATGCGATATCAGAAGAACTTGAGAAGGCAGCGAATGCGAAAGGAATAATCTTACTTGGTCTTCCTTTGCCTAGTAATAAGGGGAAAGTCACCATCTTCAAGTGAGTCGATTTAAGCTGTGTCGAATAGTCTTTTAACTAAGGAATATCACCAGAATGTGCGTTGGATCAACTCATGATACCAATGTCAATTTTGAGTCATCCATGAGCGAGAAACTTTTCAATTCTCGCATAATGAGCCCGCTTGCTAGTTATTTAGAAAAAGCTTTTCGTAAGTATTAATTTATATTCGTATGTTGATGACGCTGAAACATACCTTGATAATCTATAGCTCCTGGAATCGAAAAGGAGATGTCCTTGTATCACGCCTCAGAAGATGCGACTCCCAATGATCTTCAGCCCGATAAACCTCGTCCGGGTACTGGTGTCCCGATGGACGTTGTTCAATGCTCGCCCTTGTATCACGCCTCAGAAGATGCGACTCCCAATGATCTTCAGCCCGATAAACCTCGTCCGGGTTCTGGTGTCCCGATGGACGTTGTTCAATGCTCTGAGGCCGCTCTGACCTCTGCACCTGCTAGCATCGCGAAGAAATCCAAGAAATCCAGAAGGTCTCGTAAGGAGAAAGATAGTCACAGCTCATCTGACGAAGGCGACGGACATATTGAATTACCTTCATCCGATGGACCATCTATTGACGAAGCTAGTAACAACAACAGCAACAACTCAGCCTCCTCTGCACCAGGACGTTGCCGCGGCACGGGGATTCGTAAGACACCCTACGAACTCGAACGCGAGGCACGCTTGAAGGTGAACGACGAAACTCTTAAGTCACTTGGTCTTGACCAGGAATCAATGAAAGCGTATTTCCCGACGAGGACAAATAAGGACCGATCTCATCTTCAGGATGGAGAAGCACCATCAGGTCCTATCCGTCGCTCCGCTCGTATCTCAAGCTCTGGCAATGCATGCCAAGCTACCGCAATTAACGATTCCGACGATAATCTATCCGATTCATTGCAAGTGATACCAGCCAGTCCTGCACGTACGACAATCGCCTTGCCCACGTCCACTTTGCCTCCGATCGACTTGACTCACGACGAGAGCGCTGTTTCTCCAAGTGCAAACGGCGAACCCGAGATTGAGAAAGACCAATCTCGCACAGACGCAGGTCATGATGAACGTTCCGTTGGCCTGCCACAATCTGCTGCGGTGCTCAATGAAGGAAAGACAAATCCCAGCTCAAACATTCGACAGGCCGGCGTTGAAATTATGGTGCCTCTCGGTGTTCGGTCGACCGAGTATGAGCAATTTTTAGAGGAACGCCAGCGTATGCTAGAAGAACCCAACGCTGCGTCATCTGGCTCCCTTTCGCTTTTCCCTCCAAGTGGCCTTGATGGTGACTTATTTCCGGTATTTGATCTTCAGGACATCAAGTCTCCGGAGCTTCGATCCCAAGCAGACTGGATTCCTGACGCTGAAATATTGCTATGCGACACATTCAAGTCCTCGGGCACTTTTGCCAAACTAGCTGTGCGGTACTGGCTGAAGATTGAGGAGAAACTGGGGTACCCAGGATTTGTAAGTCTTTCTATTATACAGTACAGTTTTTCCAATACTAATGAATGTTATAGAACGACGGTTTCCCTGCAAAAGGCCGACCGGCTGCGCTCGCTGAGTGGATGAAGAACAGGCGCAAATACTCGCTGACGCCAAAATCGATAACAAGTTTTGCCGCCATCGAGAGAGAATTCCTTACGTGGTGGGTTTCGCTTCAACCCATGGCTCGCCGTGTGCAGGGAGTAGATCCGAAGTCGTCAGACGGGACCCTTGCCTCTCTGCTCATCAAGGCTGCTAATGTCGAGGCCGGTGGTTGGAACCGGCTTTTGGTTGGAGGCAAAAATGGCCTTTTCCTTGTATTCTTGATGCTCGTATGGCTGAAGCGATGTGCAGAGACACGCCAGGAGCAAGCCATCGTGGATGTTGCCGTTGAAGATGTCTGCTGGGCGTTAGATAAGGTTTTTGAGGATTTGAAGGCTCGCGAGTGCGCAAATGAGGGTACGGAGGACCCAGAGTCACGCAACCAAACTATGGAGGTCGAAACTATTTCTGCCTCTCCATCCAACCAACAGGACAAGGGCAAAAAAAGGCAAAGGTACGTGTTCATATGTTTCGCAGTGCGTCGAGGATACTGAAATATTGCGCAGACGCCCAGAGCCTACTCAGCGCCGTACTCGTACTCGCGTATAATTAAATACTCTTGTCCTCTTTATCGTTTCTAACTGTTTCCCCCTTTCTCTTACTCTTTATTCTTTCTTGTTATTCCTTTTCACTAACTGTAGTCACTCGTTGTCTGACCCATGTCATTCCTTTCTTTTAAGAAAGTGAAATTTTTAATTTGACAAAAATATACGGGACATATGATAAATGCACAATTAAAGTACGTATTACAAGTGCACTGTTGGGCTAGTGGTCTGCACCGCTGTTCTCTTTTGAACGGGAACAAGTCGCTGGTTCGAGTACGCTCGAGTACGCTATGTAACTTTTTTGTTACGTCTTATATCTAAATTAGAGTTATCATCAATGCCGTCAAGAGGCTATGCCGAGATTCCGGCGCAGGTGTTATGCGGCAGAATCGGCATTGACTACATTGAAAGCTTTACAAGCCTGCCGAAAGGCTGCCGAAGTTATCGCGATAACTTATCAAACGGGTGTGATAATTATCGCAATTCTATAAGAATTTTAGCTGGTACTGGTGGCAGCGATGCTCGCGATTGCATCCCGTACAAGAGGAGGGGTCGTTGTTCCACTTGTAGCACAGCTGAGCGCCCTCGGGTCCGAGCCAGCGACCGGACTTATCCTGCACGAGGAAGGGGGCCTTAGTGGCAGGGCACGAGTAACTAGCATGCCCTGTTTGCCCGCAGGCAATGCAGAATGTTCGCGAACTTTGGCCCGAGTAGGGCCGAAAGGAGCGTCCTTTAAAGTCCTTCTTCGTCGAGGAAGAATAGGAGTTCGAGCTGCGACGCGGAGAGGCCAAGCGAGAGCGTCCGCGAGAGCTCGAGCTGGCAGGGGCAGGTTGATTGCCTGGGTTGCTTGTGAGGCCATGAGCCAAATCGCTGACATAGTCTTCGCGAGTTGAATTAAAAATGTTGGGCTCGAATCCGGACGGGATGTATCTGGCGGTAGCGACTGCGCCTCGAATTTTAATGTCGTAACGCAAATACAACAGAAAATCCTTATTGTAGTTTGGGCGAGCGCTAATCCAGTCGAAATGTTTCTGAAGACCGGCCACGATGTCCAGTCTGGATCGCCGTGTGCAGTGATAGGTTATCAGACGAAGGAGGTTCGGGTAAGCGAACCTCCATTCCGGCTCGGTAAGTTTGAATTCGTCGTCGACACTGGGGCCTTTTGTGACGAGGGTGAGGGAGCCGTCTGCCGTGGTTCGCGCATACTGAATTTCAGATGCTGGCCGGCGATTGTAATCTTGGATGCTCTTAGTCGTCAGGATGTGCAACGGGATGTGCTCGCTCCAGTCTTGCATGAGCCGGAGAGCGTGCTTTGGGAAGGTGATGAAGGATGCCAGAAGATGGCCATCCTCGTCAACATCAGTTGGACGTATAAAATTCTCGTCAAGAACTTCAGGAGTGTGACTGCGTGTGCGGGGAGCAGGAGTTCGATTCCTCAGGGTTGGAGCGATTGAAGGGTGAGTGGACGACGGTGTGTCAAACATATTTGAGCTGCGATGGCGGAGAGTGGGAGGCTGTGTACGTAGAGAGGGACGGCTGGGTGTGCGCTGATTATCGGGGGAGGGACTCCTTGGAACCGGTGGCAAATTACCGGGCCTAGCGACTGCATATCATGAAGTCAGCGGATGATAAAAGAGAACGAGAGGTCGGAATGAAAGCAAATGATTCATGCAGTTGGTATATGATAGCAACTGTCGTATGAGATCGCGAAGCTGCGAGAAAAATGAAATTCTGAACGCAAGTGATGACAATAGGCGCATATATGCGGGTAAAGGTCGCATATATGCAACTTGAAATTAAGCAAGACCTCGCAGGTCTATCAAATGCATATATGCAAATGATGGGTGTCGACATGCGACAGAAATCTGATGCGCTTGCAAACGCGAATGAGCCCGCAGGCTGAAATGAGACAAATCGTGATGTGCCCGCAAGCACGAATGAGCCCGCAGGCAAGTTGGACCCGCAGGTAATTGCCCGCAGGCAATGAAGCCCGCAGGCGTGATTAAACCCGCAGGTATAAAAACTGTCCGCAGACAAAAAAGGGTTGTCCGCAGACAAAGGTGTCCGCAGACGAGTAATGCAAGAAAGTTTAGCCCGCAGGCAATGTGAATGACGGGCGGCAGCAAGAGGCATGAATGAACCTATGCTCAAGATGCGTTGCTGCCGTGTAGGAACTAGGAAAGAAGAGGAATTAGTGAGATGAGTGGAAACTCACGTCTTGGAATTTCCACCCCTTTCTGACGAAGCTGACGAGCGAAGGTTTCGTTCATCGATTCGAGAGCAACCAGGTAATTAAGTCGATCCCGTTGGTCAGCCAAGGCCATGAGTTGGCGACCACGTTGACCCGGTCCAGCCAAGCTTGCATCCGCAGATGAAGCAGGCGACAAGGGAGGTGTGTGGGGCGGCGGTGGGCCATTATCATTCCCATTGTTACCGCCATTGGGGGATCGTGGATCGTTTGAAGCATTGTTGCGGCCTCGAGATGCAGGAGATCTGTCGTTGTTGCGACTGTCGGCAGTACGTCCGCGCCCCGACCGGGGTGGCATACCGTCGTTCGAATTCCGTGGGGAGTTGGGATGGCTTTGATTTTGAGTCTCGGGGACTTCTTCGTCTTCAACGCGCTGCCTGCGTGTAAATACCATAGCTTATAAGAGTAAAGGTAGGAAGTCTCGGAGAGAAAGAAACAAACCGAAGTTTGTCTCGGGAGTGGTGGATGGAGGATGAAACAAAGATAGATGCGCGGCTCTACGCGCGTCTAGGATCATCTTGGATGGGTGACCACGTCACGTGCGCCTACCTCCTAGGCGAGTCGTGGGACTTCTGGGAAGTCCTGCCAACTTATGTCCCTGGGATGCAGTGACGTAATCATGTCAAGGGTGCGGCAGTTGCAGCGTCTGGCCGACGTGTTCACTGCCTTGGTTTCACTTCGACTTGTTCTTGCTTTGCTTCAAACGCTTATCTTGTATCTTTGAACGCCACCGTATGTGAACTTGAGCCCACATTTTGGAGAAGACGGTTTGCTAATGACTGTTCGGCTGAGGATGTAATATCGTCACAGTACGACGACGACGAAGCTCCTATTTCTTCAATTCTACACTCGTCAATCGGCATCACGTTCCAACACTGCCGTGCTGTAGTATCTTGTATCCGAGGGTATGGCCATTGCTGTGCTGGGACTCTGAGACCGCAAAGTATGCCACTCATCCTGAGATCTTCTATCCGGAGCCGGATACCTGCAGAGAACAGAGTCTGTTCAACAGACGCAGAACCAAGCAATGACTTCAGTTGTAGACAAATAAGTTGGTAACGTTCACATTTGGCTTGATTTCGAGTTGTATTTTTAATCAAAAGGTTTACATAGGTCACACTGAATGAATAGTAAGATCGCTAGGCTTGAATCTTCCCCGCGGGCACTCTGTGCTCGGCAAAGACACTTCCGGCGTCAGACTCCATAGATGTTATAACTCCTGTTAGGTACCTTCGTTATCTTCACTCAGTTCACGAGTTCACGAGCGACTATTGTATAGATCTTGACACGTGCACTACATCTGCTTTAGATCTATTCCTATTTAGCTTCCATATCATAGAAGCCACGGTAAACTATCTCGGAGCCGGGGCGGAGATAATTTAGTGATGCAGCTCTCAGATCATCAAGAGACGAAACACTGCCCTCCCTGCAACTCATGACCATCATTTATGTCTACTTCTTATGCAGATCAAAGCCAGTACCTGTATATTGTTCATGTAACTTTACTTGGGTTCTAACTTTAGGTACATGCGTACTAATGCACTTACTCCTACGCGAACTATATCTCCATCTCAAAACCTAGAACTGAGATGAGATAATTGCCTAAAATATGGAGTGTAAGGTTTCTTACACCTTACTCTTATCAGAAAGGAACATGCTGCAGCGCTACTTCACCACCCACACCTCCTAATAAGCTTCCTATGCATTTTTACTCGACAACCCTATCTCCTAGCGCTAACTCTCACCAACTGATAGACACATAAAGTCTGTGCGGTCTATGCAACGAGATCAGCGTGCCCACGGATGCCCGCTACATCTTTTGCTTCGCCTGTCTGCTAAATCTACGGACTTCCACTTTCAATCTCTTTATCGTTATACACACCTAATTGAACAAATGGACTCGACATATCCGCTCGTACCCGTTGCAAATTTCATTGCTTCCGCTCTTGTCGTGATTTCATTGATCCATGTGGTCAAACGGCCCTGGAATACAGGCATCTTTGTCTTTGCACTATGGCTTTCCCTCATAAGTCTTACGACCGCGATCAATACCACTGTCTGGTCTCACGATGCAAGAGATAGGGCGCCTCTATGGTGCGATATCTGTAAGTCTTTAAACAATCATCAGGTGTATCATGCACAACTAATTTCTCAGTCTGAAGCCTCACATCTATCGATACTCGTAAATAACGGAATCCCGGCCTGCTCATTGGTTATAACCCGAAGGCTCTACAAGATCACAAGGCTTCAAGATGTGATTGCTACAAAACAACAAGTAAAGATTCGGTGTTCGAATACCCTACCTTTAGGCTGACTTCGTCCTCTACAACAGAAGCGTTCTGAGCTGTTCTTTGAATTAACAATCTGTATCGGAATACCTATTGTCACAACGGCTCTCTGTGAGTATGTTGACGTAATTGAGTGCTCCTTTTCTTTTAACTATATCATCTCCAAGACTATATTGTTCAGGACTTCCGCTACCAAGTACTGGAAGAGCTAGGTTGTGTCAATGCAGTAGACGTTTCTGGAGTGAGCGTAATCCTGATCAACTCTTGGGGAATAATATTACCAACGATTTCTCTTGTGTTTTATTCACGTAAGTACTAGTAGATCTTTTACTGGTATCTAGTCATGTTTAGTGCGCCTTACAATCCCACGAACAGCAAGGATTGTCTACACATACTACCGACATCGCAGAGAGCCGAATGAATCCCTCTGCAGCAGCGACAAGGGGATAAGTCGAAGCCACTTCCTTCGTATGCTCGCTCTAGGCTGTTTCGATATGTTCATAACATTGCCCATTCAAGTAGTCGCGCTTGTTGTCAGTGCCATGCAAGAGCTCCCATTCAAGTTCTTTAACGGATGGACGTACATTCACTCGGATTGGGAACCGAATCTGGAGCCAAAGAGCACATGGTCGACTAACAAGTTTGCTATATTTATAGTGCATTGGGATGAGTGGCTTTACCAGGTGTGCGATTCACGTCGCATACTTTGTTTCATGTTACGGTCACATGGAAGTGACACATAATGTATTTCAAAAGGCATAAAATATTATTGCTAAAAGAGTAGTCTACTTATACTAAAGACTTCGGATCTAGCTAATAAATTTTATGCCTTTTGAAATACATTATGTGTCACTTCCATGTGACCGTAACATGAAACAAAGTATGCGACGTGAATCGCACACCTTCAACACCCCTCCTCGATTGAGGTCGCATTAATTAATGATAAAAACCCTGCACCAAACCCGATGCAACTCCCTTTTTGGTTACCGGGTGCTTCCCTTTACCGGGTTACCACACCCCCTTTAGTTCCTGTGCCTATAACCGACACCCTTTTCCTATTCCGGAGCTTTCCGAAAGCCCCCCCTTTTAATTATTCAAAATCGGAGTCCGATAGGTCAGCGCAGACTGCGTAGGCAGACTTCACTTCCGATTCCGGTTCCTTTTCGGAGTCCCCCTTTTTGTTTGGGCAATTAGCCTTTCTGTGCCCTGTTTTCCCACAGATCCAACAGGTCCGATCCTGTACCGCGAGTGCCGTCTCCGTTTGAACGCTTTCGCCAAATGTGGAAGCTTGGTTCCCGCGCCGTGCTGCCTCATTTAGTAATCGCTGGATAACGAAATCCACGGTGAGATGACTTGTTGGCGCTGAGTCCAATGAGATCACAAGATTCTCGTACTCGGCCCCCAAACCGGTTGTCAACGCCAAGATGACATCCTTGTCACCAAGTGTGACGCCAAGCTCCTCCAATTCCCAATGTAGTCCCATGATGTAACTAATCCATTCTTGCATGGGCAGCTCCGGGTCCTTTCTACTCGTGAGAAACTTCCGTTTCAGGGCGATCTCGGTAGCCAATCCGCGTGCTCAATGCACAGATTTCAACTTGAGCCAAATTTCTCGCGGGTCCCTGTTACGGGTATATGCCAGCTGTGATGTTTCCATGTGCTCGATCATCAAGGCACGGGCATAGGCCATTTTCTTCTTATCCTCGTCTATTACTGCTGCCGCAGTGTCAGAGGTCCCCTTCTTCTTCCCACTTTCCTTCCCCTTGGTTACTTCCCTCTTCCCTCCTCCGGGTCCACCACTGACCACAAATCCTTACAAACCAGTAAGGCTTCCATTCTCACGGCCCATTCCGAGTAGTTGCCAGTGCCTAATCGGCACGCGCGCGACCTTTGGCTGTTGTTGCCGTCCAAGTCAGACATGAGAGGGATAGTGAGGTAGTAAGCAAGTCCGAAAGTAGTAAGTCACGGTGCATCAAGATTTCGGTGTCGCGCAGCTTTAGAGCTCAAGGCTCATAACCTGTTAGAGTCCGAAGTCAAGAGGACAACGCACGAAAATATTATTGCTAAAAGAGTAGTCTACTTATACTAAAGACTTCGGATCTAGCTAATAAATTTTATGCCTTTTGAAATACATTATGTGTCACTTCCATGTGACCGTAACATGAAACAAAGTATGCGACGTGAATCGCACACCTTCAACACTTTCTTTGCTTTGGTATTCTTTGCTGTATTCGGACTAACTCCAGAAGCCTAGAAGGGGTATCAGAGGTTCTTCCGCGTGCTATGCAGTCCGTTCGGTTCCAAGCAGGTGGCCAGTGCAGAGGGAGTGTTACCGGAAGTAGTTTTCAAGAGTGGAAAAGGAGCCAACACAACTTATACCGTGCCGTCTTTCGACGGCCCAGCTGAAGGTGAGTCGACGTCCGGGGCGGCTAACCCCAGAGGAGACTCACAGAGTCAGAACAGGAGTGGGCGGGTGGGCAAAGCGAAAAGTGTTTCGGGAGTGGTGGAGGTGAGTGAAACAAAGATAGATGCGCGACTATGCGCGCGTCTATGGTCACCTCGGATAGGTGACGTTGTCACGTGCGCCTTCCTCCTCGGTGAGTCGTGGGACTTCGGCGAAGTCCTGCCAACTCACCCTATCGGATGTCCGGCTTGCTTCAGTAGTCGTTGACGACACGTATGTCTCGCATCTACTGTGGCATCAAACTATATATATGTAATAATCTCTAACTAATATTCCACACAACATGTTTGACTCAAATGGGGGGAACCGTGCCGTCTTTCGACGGCCCAGCTGAAGGTGAGTCGACGTCCGGGGCGGCTAACCCAGAAGGCTGGAGGCCACAGCCGGGACTCGGACGCGGCTCACCCAAACGGCCAGAAGCCGATTCAATATTGAGCCTGCTTGTTTGACTAGGTATGACGGTATCGAGGTTACGCCAGTAGCGCAGGAAGGAATCCAAAGACCAGCGGCCAGCTTTCTTAATGACGTCTGGGTGGACGTTGCTGAGCAGGAGGTGTGATGTGCCACCGATGCGAAAGGAATGTCCGGACGCTTGTTGGAGGCCGCAGGCCTTCCAAATTTCGTTGCAGCGGTCCATGAATTGCTGCTTTAACAATGCAGATTTGCCGTAAGCATCCTTGAATGTGAAAAGAATAGCAGTATCTGAGACTTGATTGACTAAGAGATGGCGCTGAAGAGTTTTAACGGGATCGGTTCGGTTGTCTTGAATAGTGAGGTAAATATCTTCACCCTCCCACTTTTTGACTTTTGTCCAAGGGAGTCGAAGCTTGAGAGAGTCTTGTTTCCCTTGAGTAATGGAAGTGGGCGTTGGAAATGGAGGTGGACTTTTGCTGTAGTTATAAGAAACGGGCAACAGCTCGCCCAAGCGGGCGAGTCCCCAGAAAGCGGTAGTCGCGCAGGCTAAGACACAGGTGTCGAATGGGTCCTTGGCATTCAAGTTGTCAGCGAGAGCCTGCAACATCTGATATGAGACCGGAGGCCGAAGTGGTTTCTTGTTAGCGAGTGGCCTGCTAGCACGGGCGAGAAGATTAAGACGATCAGAGCGAGAGAACTGATAGCCGTTCCTTATGTGCCAAGCTCTTATCCCAGATATGTAATTCTTAATAGTTGAGGCAGAAATCGTTTCGAGCTGTTCCGCTATGAAGGCACAGACGAGGTAGTCTGACGAAGGGAAGGTTTGCTCTTTGGGAATATTGTGTTTTGAGCAAAAATTGAGGAACATCCGAATAGAGTGGGAGTAATTCTTTATAGTGCTGTCAGCCCAAACACCGCCGAACGCGGTATCGATGGACTTCTGGAAGGAATCTGGCCAACGTTTGTCCAAAGCGGGGGAGGTGGGAGGGGGTGGGAGGGTAGGACGTTTGTAGGCGCGAGGAGAAAGATGCACTTTGCGAGAAGGCCGCATATGCTCCAGCAACACTGCGCTTGCTGCAGCAACGAGCTCGTCTTGAGCGGACTGGCGAGTTTGAGACATGGGTAAGTGTTGAGAGGGCGAGAGCCCAAGTGCGCGCTTTAAAGCGGAATAGGTGGCTGGGTGAAACATTGCATTGTGAACTACATACGAGTTAGGTATGGTACAAGGTCGGGGTCTAGAGTTAGTTTAGTCTTAATGCGGCTGGAAAGGGGAGGGAGTATTCCCCGTGAAACAGGGTCGGCTGGATTGGAACTGCTAGTAATGTAAGTCGTTGATAAGAAGCATTCGTGGTTGAGAAGAGTAGAGGAGAGACGACAGAGAGACGCGTTTTGCGTTGCACCTCTGGAGAAGGATGAATCAATAGCGCCAATGACACCTTGATTATCTGAATGAATTAAAAAGTGGGAATTCAATGGCTGGGCGGCGCAGAGAAGTTTGACTGCAAGTTCGACAGCCACCATCTCAGCCCAGCCAATTGAACGAGTGGCAGAAAAAGCGGTTGGGAGAAATTTGAAGGCAGCCCATTTATTATTAATTAAAATGCCAATACCCCATGAAGTGGAGGCATCGACGAAAATTTGCAAGGGAAGGAACGGAGGAGGGGATGAAATTGAAGAGCCGAAAAAAGGTTGGGAAAGCTTGGAACACCACCATTTAATTTCTTCTTTGAGGGTAAGCGAAATAGGGAAGGAAAGAAAGTGAGAAGCGTTCGGAGGGAATTTGGCTACAAAGGTGCGGAGATGAAAGAGATGAAGACGAGCAGGGCGATAAACTAAGCAGCAGTGATTTAGCGAGCCAAGTAAAATTTGAGACGAGCGAAGTGTATGTTTCTGGTGAGTTAACCATTCCTGACAGCGAGCTACAAATTTAATCTTCTTGTTGTCTGGTAGTTGAACAGTTCTGTTGGGAATGTCCCATGCGAATCCGAGATAAGTGAAGGAGTCCGCGAAGTCGCGAAACTTAGGTATGGACCAGGGAAGACCTAAGTGAGACGCAACATCGAATATAAGCTGAGCTTGATATGAATAAGAATATGGCTGATGAGAATTGAGGGGATAGCGAAAGAATATGATGTCGTCCACCCATTTAATTACTTGTTGTGCTCCGAATGCTTTAATAATCGCCACAAAGCAGTCAGCTACGCGGCCGAAGAGACCGGCTGAACTGGCAGAACCGAAGGCTACGCAATGGTCGACGTAAAATTGGTCATTCCATGCAATGCAAAAGTGACATTGATCGTCAGGGTGAACGGGAATGTTGCGGTAGGCACTGTCAACGTCGAAGACGGAGACCTGTGTACCGTCTGGGGCTTTAGCGACGAGGAAATAGCACTGAGCGAATGTCCCCCATTCGCAAGGAAAGTCGTCCGAGTCGATCTCGGAATTAACTGAGGCTTGTGAAGGGTCGTTTCTTGGGAACGAAAGGTCTTGAATTACGCGTGATTTAGTTGAATTTGGTTTTGGAACCACGCCAAGGGGTGCAGTACGAAAGTGTCCAATGAGAGTCGAAAGTTGAGATTTAGAGTAGGGACCTGAATAACGGCCGAGCTTTAGCTCAGATTGTATGTGTTCGTCAATAACGGTTGGTGCGAGCAGTGCGGAGCTGTGATTGGGAGGCGTATAAGTAGTCGATAGACGGGTTGAGACCCCGGTCTTGAAGCCATGCTGAAGTCCTTGAGGAATGTCGTTGTACTGGTGAAGAAGAGCGAGCTGAGAAAGAATCTGACGCCAAACGTCGTGAGCCAAAGGAGTGACGACTTTAAGCGGGAGTACGGGAGCACTTGCGTGCGTTGTGCCCTTTATTGCCGCAAAGCGTGCATCTATGCTCGCGATTGCAGCCTGTACAAGAGGCGGGGTCGTTGTTCCATTTGTAGCACAGTTGTGCCCCATCTGGGCCGAGCCAGCGACCGGACTTGTCCTTGACGAGGAATGGAGCCTTCGTGGACTGGCACGAGTAGCTGGCATGACCTCCTTGTCCGCAGGCGATGCAAAACATCCGTGAAACAGGGCCCTGGAAGGGCCGAAAGGGCCGGCTTTTGTAGTCCTTCCTCGATGATGAGGCGTAGGAGGTGTAACTCCGGCGGGGCGAGGCTGAACGAGACCGTGCACGAGAATTGGATGGGATGCTGGGCTGATTGCCTGGGTTGCTGGTGAGACCACGTGCTATGTCGCGAATGTATTCGTCTCGAGTGGATTCGAAGATGTTGGGTTCGAAACCCGTTGGGATGTAGTATGCCGTGGCCACTGCATTCCGAACGAGGATGTCATAGCGCAGGTACAACAAGAAGTCCTTGTTGTAATCGGCACGAGCACTTATCCAATCGAAATGTTTCTTAAGGCCTTTGACGATGTCGTTCCTGGACTTTTGATTGCAGTGATAAGTGATAAGGCGTAGGAGGTTGGCGTAAGCGAAACGCCACTCAGGCTCAGTAAGTTTAAATTCGTCCTTTGCCTCAGGTCCTTTAGTCACGAGAGTGAGAGAACCGTCAGCACCGGTTTGAGCGTATTGAATGTCGGAGGAAGGCATGCGGTTACAGTCTTGAATGGACTGTTCCGTTGGAATGTGCAGTGGAATGTGCTCGCGCCAGTCGTGGATTAGACGTAATGCCACCCGGGGGAATGTTGTGAATGATGCCAAAAGGTGGCCGTTCTCGTCGACATCGGTAGGGCGAATGAAGTTGTTTTGACGAACCTCAGGTGAACGACTGCGTGTGCGAGTGTTTGGTGTATGAGGCCTCCGAGGCGAGACAACGGATGGGGTGTCAGGAACGATTGAGCTGCGACGACGCGAAGTCGGAGGCTCAGTTCGATTAGATCGTGCACGAGTGGGAGTGCCCAAAATTTCTCGGCTAGGAGATGATGGTGCGGGCGGGGTGGGAGGCAAAGCACCAGGTCTAGCGACTGGGTGATTATGAAGTTAGTTATTGTGACAAAAGGAGAAGGGTTCGATGGGTTGAGAAAACTGAAATTCGGAGCTGAAGGGTGGGTGTATGCGTTAAAGGAGCATATATGCACTGTCTGAACTGAATATATGCGTCTCTGCCGCGGAGACGCTAGTCCTCAAGCGCGATATTCATCAGACATAAAGACAGCAGGCAAAGGCCCGCAGGCGAAGTTTGTCCGCAGACATGAAAAGGCCCGCAGGCAAGTTTGTCCGCAGACATGAAAAGCCCGCAGGCAAAGTTTGTCCGCAGACATGAAAGCCCGCAGTCAAAGTCTGTCCGCAGACAGGTGAGCCCGCAGGCACAGTCGTCCGAAGACATGAAGACACCCGTAGGCAAAGTTTGACATGGCATCATGAAGGAAAGTGTGCCGGAAGACGAAAAGGCCCGCAGGCTAAGTGAAGAGAGCGAAGTGGCAGCAATGAGCGAAAATGAACCTATGCTCAGTTTGCATTGCTGCCCGCTCGAGACTAGAGAAGTATAAGCGCAAGGTAAGGTAGGAAAGACACTCACGACGCGGTATATCTACTCCTTTCTGGCGTAGCTGACGCGCGAAGATCTCGTTCATTTGCTCCAGAGCTCCCAAGTAAGTCAGTCGATCTGTTCCCTCCGCTAACGCCAGCAGTTGACGTCCTCGCTGACCAGGGCCGGCCAGGCTTACATCCGCAGAAGAGGGTGATCTCGGTGGTGTGTGGGGTGGTGGAGGGCTGCCACCGTTGGGCGAACGGGGACCATTGGACGCGTCATTCTGGCGACGACCTCGCTGCGAGCCCTCGTTGCCATCATTGCGGGACGCGTTCGAGTTGGCCGAACCGCGTCGGGCAGGTCGTGCGTTGCGTGGCATGTTGTCGTCTACTGGTGAGTTTGGGCGGCTGTGGTTTAGGCTGTCGGGAACTTCTTCGTTGCCAGCGCGATTGCGACGCGTGAATACCATGATATATATACACGAAAAGAGCTCTACGAGAAGTCTCGGAGAGGAGAAACAAAGCGAAAAGTGTTTCGGGAGTGGTGGAGGTGAGTGAAACAAAGATAGATGCGCGACTATGCGCGCGTCTATGGTCACCTCGGATAGGTGACGTTGTCACGTGCGCCTTCCTCCTCGGTAAGTCGTGGGACTTCGGCGAAGTCCTGCCATTAGCCTTTCTGTGCCCTGTTTTCCCACAGATCCAACAGGTCCGATCCTGTACCGCGAGTGCCGTCTCCGTTTGAACGCTTTCGCCAAATGTGGAAGCTTGGTTCCCGCGCCGTGCTGCCTCATTCAGTAATCGCTGGATAACGAAATCCACGGTGAGATGACTTGTTGGCGCTGAGTCCAATGAGATCACAAGATTCTCGTACTCGGCCCCCAAACCGGTTGTCAACGCCAAGATGACATCCTTGTCACCAAGTGTGACGCCAAGCTCCTCCAATTCCCAATGTAGTCCCATGATGTAACTAATCCATTCTTGCATGGGCAGCAGCTCCGGGTCCTTTCTACTCGTGAGAAACTTCCGTTTCAGGGCGATCTCGGTAGCCAATCCGCGTGCTCAATGCACAGATTTCAACTTGAGCCAAATTTCTCGCGGGTCCCTGTTACGGGTATATGCCAGCTGTGATGTTTCCATGTGCTCGATCATCAAGGCACGGGCATAGGCCATTTTCTTCTTATCCTCGTCTATTACTGCTGCCGCAGTGTCAGAGGTCCCCTTCTTCTTCCCACTTTCCTTCCCCTTGGTTACTTCCCTCTTCCTCTCCTCCGGGTCCACCACTGACCACAAATCCTTACAAACCAGTAAGGCTTCCATTCTCACGGCCCATTCCGAGTAGTTGCCAGTGCCTAATCGGCACGCGCGCGACCTTTGGCTGTTGTTGCCGTCCAAGTCAGACATGAGAGGGATAGTGAGGTAGTAAGCAAGTCCGAAAGTAGTAAGTCACGGTGCATCAAGATTTCGGTGTCGCGCAGCTTTAGAGCTCAAGGCTCATAACCTGTTAGAGTCCGAAGTCAAGAGGACAACGCACGAAAATATTATTGCTAAAAGAGTAGTCTACTTATACTAAAGACTTCGGAGCTAGCTAATAAATTTTATGCCTTTTGAAATACATTATGTGTCACTTCCATGTGACCGTAACATGAAACAAAGTATGCGACGTGAATCGCACACCTTCAACACTTTCTTTGCTTTGGTATTCTTTGCTGTATTCGGACTAACTCCAGAAGCCTAGAAGGGGTATCAGAGGTTCTTCCGCGTGCTATGCAGTCCGTTCGGTTCCAAGCAGGTGGCCAGTGCAGAGGGAGTGTTACCGGAAGTAGTTTTCAAGAGTGGAAAAGGAGCCGACACAACTTATACCACGTCGAACACTTCGAGCATGTAAGCCTCTTACATTTTCTTTGCATTGAAACAAATCTGAAATTGTAATTTTATAGCATCCATACAAATGTCATGGCATGACCTATTAATCGAAATATATTTGCACGAGAACAGTTATAATGAAGTAATGATAGAATGCAGCGTTTCCAGCTTCAATAGATGAGTCGGTCTGATACAGGCTGGATGGCTCAGTCGATAGAAGCGAGTTCCTATTCAGTTCGAAGCATGAATGCCGGAGCGACTTCGTAGTAACAGAGGGAGTGATGCATAGTACACAGAGGAAGTAAACGTGTACGATAGCGGCTTGAGCAGAAGCTAGAATTCCTTGAGAGATGACAAATCCACCATCTTGCTCCTAGATCGTTACGCCCTTCACTAAACACTCTTCCCACTTAATTACAAGTTAGGCTAGGAGACGCTTTATGGCCTTGAGCGGTTCGGACGCAAGGGACTTGAGGGACCGTGGAAGGCAAAATCGATTGTTCGTAAGATTTTCGGGTAGCGATATCGTAGGCCATTCAGACGTAGTTAGTTTCGAATCAGGTCAAGACAGTTGGATGTTGGAGACCTGCATCGGTACGAGAAGCCAGATATATACACAGCACCGTCTCGCTGTACTCACAAGCATGAGGTCCCAAGTCCACAAAGGAGTCCGGTCGAACCCTTCGGCCATCGTGAAAAACGATATGTCGACTTAATTAAATTGGGAGTAAATACTAGCGTAGGGGTTTCGAGCTCCAAGTTTGACAGTCGAGATTGTCCGGTAGAAGGGATGAGCGACAGGCACAGGTATGACAGACAGCCACAGCGGCGGCAGCAGCAGCAGCAAGAAGAAACCTATATAAGAAACAGGCGCTGAGGCAACGAAGTCCAAGATATAGGAAACACGCACTGGTTGATACCTTTCCCCTATCCATGCGCCAACTCCAGCTCGCGTATTTTCAGCGCAACCTTGACCTTGTACTCGAGGTACCTTTCTTCCTCTTGTCTCCGACCATGTCATGGATTAGTTGAGGATGTAGAACGGGTGGTGCTGGAAAACTAAGTCCACTGATGGTTCACCGCAGGCGCCTGCTCGTGGTCTTCGTCGCTCAGTGAGAATTAACGTACGAAGCGGGAATTCACGTCCACATTGATTGTCGTTTGTTTGACGAGAGCTAGCAAGCTAGTTCGCAGATATGTTCTTGATGGTTCAGGTCGTCTAGTTCAGCATCAGGCTATAAGGAATCATAGTTGTCTTTTGTCTCAGTTTGTCGGGGTTGTCTAGACTCTGCTTCGTCGCCGTCGTCGACTGACACGTTTTACGACGACTGCAAACAATAGCAATCACTTGCACGTGATCTGGTTCAAGGGCGGCGCGCTGACAGTCTCAGGCTCGTGACACCGACGTGCGAGCTCAGGCTTTATCCACCACCATCATTCAACAACACCAACATGGCCACCGTCAGTGACGGGTGTCTCTACACCATTCGACTCAAATATACACCATAAGGGGTCGTGTCTGTGGCACTCAATCTGAGGCTCGCTCTTTAAACGCAACACACGTTTGCTGAGCTACACTTCTCATGCGATAATCGTGCGATCTCGTTAAGATAGTACTTCACTTACTTTTCTTTATAACTACACGGGTCTCATTCTTAGTTTTTAACAGGAATATGGTACACTTAAAACTGACAAAAGTTCATCTTGTCCCGAATTATGGTCATACAGAGGTAGTGGCAAATCAACTGGTTGAAAATTGAAGCGTAGCTGCTTCTTAAGTTCTCTAAATATAATTCAGTCATCTTGATGCGAATCGAAGTACATGTAGGTGCCAATTTGGTATCGAATCTCGATCTTCACTGATTGCAGCCGGCGTCGTAACTTCAGTAACATATACTACGGAACATTACTTCTCACACCAACTGCTATCTTTATACCCAGCTCCAGGATCAAAGGACTTAGAACTTGGCGGACAATGTCTTCTAACAACTCCGTAATGTCAAAAATGCTTCCATATCAAGGAAGTGTTAGAATATAGCTTACACATGTACGGTCACATGGTGTCATTATGTGGCAACGACCCAGTGCCACTATATTGCATGTGCAAAGTAGATACATAAGTACAAACTACACAGCATGATCTGTGCGCAATGTTGTACAGTATATAAAGTAGAGCATATAGGCTCATAAATGTCATCAAGTTATCAGTCCCCTCGAACTGTGTGTTCACCTGTGCTATTGTCGCTACCTTAAGATATCTTCGTGATTTCTAATAGGTTATGAGCCTTGGTGGTTCAAACTAAAGCGCTACTGGGACTACTCTGTTTATGCTTACACGGCATACTGCTTACAATCTACCACATATCTTTGCTATCGACCCCAACCTCTATCAGCATCGACTATACGAGCATATTCATCTTCGTCGCACACAACGACGAGCTTACGTTCAGCGCAACAAGTACTCTTATTTTGGTTCTTACGTTCTTATCACTCGTAACGACAACCCACCGTTCAACGCGCCTACATTACCAATGGCCACCAACGTCGGCAAGAACTTTGACTCTGTCGACAAGCTTGCAAACGATGCCAGCAACTACCGTATCTGGATCGCTCGCATCAAGGGAGCTATCAAAGCTTCCAAAGGTCGCGCACTAATCACTCGGGCACCAAACGCGACACTCGATGCCGAGATGACACTCAACGACGAAATTGTCAACGCTATATGCGGCAAGTTACCCAACTCCATCTACACCAAAGTCATGCATTTGGACAATACTCACGAACTTATTGCTGCACTCGAGCGCGATTACAACGTTGTGACACACGCTGTCGAAGCCGTTACCGAGGCACAACTCTACACGCTCAAATGCACCAATGAGCGCGAGATCAACGGACACTTGGACAAGATGCTTGAAGTTCGGGACAAGATTGCCGAGTTCGGACGCGAAATTACCGACGAAACGTTTATCAACGCGATCTCCGCATCGATCCCCGAGGCTTATCGCGACATCATCTCAATCACCAAACAGAGCGTGGATCAGTCAAACCAGACGAACGGCGCGCAGATCCTGGCACTCCGCACCGCTCTCTCAGCCATGCCAGGCTTCCCACCAGCACACCTTCCAAACTTCACACCTCGTTTCCTTACGTCCACCGAAGTCATCAACGCGCTTCGCCAGAAAGCTGCTTCAAAAGCTGCTACCTCCGGCACAACGCGCAAGCACGATCGACACGAGAAGGATAAGGAGGAGCAGGCGAATTGGGTGAAGAAGGGGAAGAAGGACGAGAAGGGTAAAGGGAAGAAGGGCTGGGGAAAGGGCAAGCAGAACGATGATGGTAAGGGCAAATCCGACGACCGGAAATGCTACAACTGTCAGGGTTACGGCCACTACTCGAAGCAGTGCCCATCTCCGAAGCGGAAGCAGAAGAACAGCGCCAACGAGGCCAAGGGCGAGGGTAGTAAACCCGCGGAGAAGGCCCAGACAGCTAAGATTGAGGAAGTTGCCGCAACGGCTATGCCCGCCGATGCATGGATGGCAATCACTCCTGAAACCGTATTCGCTATTGACGTCTTTGACACAGGCGCTGCTATTCACGTCACTCCGGACCAGAACCGTCTCTATAACGTAAAGAAGACGGAGCCATTCGCTATTCGCACCGCAAATGGTAGCTACGTGCACACCACCATCAAGGGCGACATGGACATTAAGGTCCCACATGGCAACCGGTTCAACACCATTAAGATAAGTGACGTACGCTGCAACCCGAGCTTCACATCTACGCTGATCTCTCCCAACAAACTCGATGAGCAACGTTACGCTCTTCTATTCGAGGACGGGAAGCTCTTTATTCGCAATCCGGCGAAGAAGCTTATCGGGACTATCACCAAACGTAATGGTGTCTATGCGGCAAATTGGGCGAACATGATCACGGCATACCAGACCAACGACACCAGCACATGGCCCAAGCTATCGCTTTACGACTTACACGTTCGTCTTGGGCATGTCAACTATGCTTACATTAAGAAGCTGGCTAGTTCTGGTAAGCTCAAAGGATTACGTCTTGATCCTGACCATCAGGAGGAGAAGAGCTGCATCTCGTGCGCAGTATCCAAGATCCGTCGCACAGTCATACCACCACAGCGGACCAGCCCTACGGCGCCAAAGTATGGCGATCATGTTCACATGGACATCTGGGGACCCGCCAAGGTACAGACTCCGTCACACGGACGCTATGCGCTTACTATTGTCGACGATGCGACACGATGGTGCCACATGTTTGTCATGCCAGCAAAATCCGATGCATTAAATCAGTACGTCAAATTCCAGACTTGGTTACAGACTCAATACGGCATCACTGTCAAGGTTCTTCAATCGGACAACGATGGTGCATTCCTGTCAAAGGAATTCGACGCATACTTGGCGAAGAATGGCACGGATCGGCGACTTACGGTACACGACACACCTGCACACAACGGAGTTGCAGAACGGGTTCACGGAACGATTTTCCAGATTGTTCGCACTAATCTGTCTAGTGCTCGCTTGCCCACCAACCTCTGGGGCGAAGCTCTTACGTACGCACTTTACGTCTACAATCGAACCCCGCACTCCAGTCTTCAGTTTCGGTCACCCTTCGAGGCACGCTATGGCACAACACCGGATCTTAACTCGATCTATCCGTTTGGCCAACCTTGTGTTGTACGTCTTGAATCAGCCGATAAGTTAACTGAACGTGGTGTACAGTGTCGATGGCTTGCTCCGGACGAGCCATCTAATGGCTATCGCGTCTACTGGCCTTCGCGAAAACTATCAGTTGAGCGCAACATTCGCATGCTCTTCGGCGTTGAGGAGGAGAATAGTAACGAAGCGCCTCCGGACATCGATATTGGTCCAGAAAGCGAAGACAACACCTCAGATCAGCTACCGAAGCGCCAGATCAAAGCTCCAGAACGTCTTACGTACATGATCGAGGACACAGCCGAGGCGTGGCTAGCCTCAGGAGGAGACCCTCTAGGCGACCCGATCACTATCTTTGAGGTCAACAAGCGACCTGATGCGGACCAATGGTATGCGGCTATGGAAGTTGAAATTAACTCACTTCTTAAGCATAAGACATGGGAATACGTCACTCCCCCGCACGGCGCCAACCTCACGGGCTTGAAGTTTGTCTATCGGACAAAGCGTCGGACCGATGGCAGCATCGATAAGTACAAAGCGAGACTAGTCGTTCAGGGATTTACCCAGGTCGAAGGCATCGATTATTACGCCAGCGACACACGTGCTCCAGTCGCTCGACTCTCTACGATTCGCGCTATACTCGCATACGCTGCAGCACACGACTGGGAGATCCATCAGATTGATGTCAAGTCGGCATATCTGTACGGCGAACTCGACGCCAACGAAGAAATCTATGCGCGTCCACCAGTCGGCTATACTCTGCCAGGTATCAAGCCAGGACAGGTGATACGTCTTATTAAAGCTCTTTACGGTCTTAAGCAGGCAGGTCGGCGATGGTACCAGGTTCTTTGCAAGATCCTAGATGGCGCCGGACTTAAACGCACCGATAAGGAAGAAGCACTCTTCTATCGGCATCACCCGGACGGTCACATCACTATCACAGTATCATGGGTCGACGACTTGTTCCTTGCATCGAGCAAGCGAGGCAACTGCAACGAGCTGAAGAAGAAGATCGGTGAGAAAGTTGAATACACCGATGGCGGGGAAGTCAGCTGGGCACTCGGTATGGAGATCAAGCGGAACAAACCTACTCACGTTATCGCTATACGTCAGCTCCCATACATCGAGACAATCATTACTCGTTACGGCTTTGATGAAGCCATGCCTATCAAGATCCCTGCGAAAACATCTGTTCACCTCAGCACCGACCAGTCTCCTCAGACTCAGGAGGAGCGCGCCGAGATGGAAAACCGACCATTCCGCGCAGCTGTTGGAGCTCTACGCTACGCTGCCGACGTCTCGCGCCCCGACATCGCTTGGATTGTCGGGCAACTCGCTCGCTACATGTCCAATCCTGGACCAACACACTGGACTGCACTGAAGTGTGTATTTCAGTACCTGAAGGCGACGAAGAATAAGTGGTTGATGCTAGGAGGGAATGGGAAGGATGAGTTGGAAGGATTTTCGGACTCTGACGGAATGTCCACGGAAGGACGACGGCCTATCTCCGGCTACATATTTCGGTTCGTCGATTCAGCTATTTCCTGGTCTTCTAAACGACAAGAACTCGTTACGCTATCGACCGCTGAAGCCGAATACGTTGCGTTAACGTACGCCGGGAAGGAGGCTATCTGGTTAAGTGAAGTACTTGGCCAGGCACTCAATTTAGATCTCAAGCCGATTACGCTTCATTGCGACAACACGTCTGCGGTCAACATCGCATCTGACGACGTCTACCATGCGCGCACGAAGCACATCGACATCTACTATCATTGGATCCGCGAGCAAGTGGCAAAAGGGACGATACATGTCAAGTACGTTGCCACTGACGACAACCTCGCTGACATCTTGACGAAGGCTCTGCCTGAGCCTAAGGTCAATCACTTCGTCGATGGTATCCGACTACGTGCTTGAGGAGGAGTGTTAGAATATAGCTTACACATGTACGGTCACATGGTGTCATTATGTGGCAACGACCCAGTGCCACTATATTGCATGTGCAAAGTAGATACATAAGTACAAACTACACAGCATGATCTGTGCGCAATGTTGTACAGTATATAAAGTAGAGCATATAGGCTCATAAATGTCATCAAGTTATCAGTCCCCTCGAACTGTGTGTTCACCTGTGCTATTGTCGCTACCTTAAGATATCTTCGTGATTTCTAATAGGAAGTGCTTCTTCTGATTATTAAGACCGTGTAACTTAGACGTGTGTCTATGGTCCTCCACATGCGAAGTTTACACGTCGACCACGCCTTCCGAAGATGAAAAAGAAAACAAATGGCTGCGTTGCATACTACACGCTCTCAGGTACGCCCCCCTTTCGCTTTGCCTAGACTTCAGCTCGAGGAGCATCGAACCTGGACATCTTATTTTGCTTGGCTGTAAGAATGGACCCGACATATCCGCTCGTGCCCATTGCGAACTTCATCGCTTGTGCCCTAGTCATAATACCTCTATTTCACATGGTTACACGATCCTGGAACACAGGCGTCTACGTATTCGCGCTGTGGTTGTTCTTTTTAAGCCTTTCGATTGCAATCAATACGATTGTCTGGTCAAACGACGTGAAAGATAGAGCGCCAGTCTGGTGCGATATTAGTAAGTCTTTAAATAGAGCTAGCGTATCACAGATAACTGAAATTTTAGTTGATAGCATCGCATCTACAAGTTGTTTCAAATATTGGAATCCCCGCCTGCTCGTTTATAATCACGCGAAGGTTGTATAAGATCACAAGGCTTCAAGGTGCAATGTTCAGCAAACGACAAGTAGACACTTCTCATTGGGTATCGTGTCTCTGGGCTGACTTCATCAAAATCATCAGAAGCGTATCGAGCTGTGCTTAGAATTGGCGATTTGTATCGGGATTCCTATTATCATCGGGGGTCTCTGTGAGCAGTTTGACGTATTTAAAGGATTTCATACTGAAATCAAATGCAAGACTATATAGTTCAGGGTGCCAGGTATGAAATACTTGAAGAACTGGGGTGTAACTCTGCAGAGGACGTCTCTGGAGTCAGCATAATCTTGATTGATTCATGGACAATACTATTCCCTCTGATTTCTCTCGTATTTTATACCCGTAAGCAATCCTATAATTTACTATCACACGAAAAGAGGCTAACGTTCGCATGGATAGCACGGATATTACATACGTTCTATCGACACCGTAGAGAGATGAACGAATACCTTGACAGCAGCGGTGACGGTTTAAGTCAAAGCTATTTATATCGGATGCTCGCTTTAGGATGCTTCGATATCATTATCACACTGCCGATCAGCATAACTTTACTCGTCAGCAACATCCTTAATTCCAACCCGTTCGCGTTCTATCAAGGATGGGCATTCATTCACTCCGGGTGGGGACCGGATCTTCTCTCAAAGAATATGTGGTCAATTGGGAAGTGGGGTATATTCGGTGTGCATTGGAATGAGTGGATAAACCCTTTCATCTCGCTGGCTTTCTTCGCTCTATTCGGCCTCACTTCGGAAGCCAGAGAAGGATATCGTAGGCTCTTTCATTTTATCACCAAATCTTTCAGTGGCAAGAAGGAAGCCAGTACAGAGGTGTTGCCGGAAGTTGTTTTCAAAGGCGGAAGGGAAGGAAACGGAACTATCACTTCGAACAGTTCAAGCAAGTGAGTCTAAAGCTCTAAAATCAGATATCTCTCATCGTGATGATTGTATCTAGTACACAAACAGATGCCTTGGCATGAATGGCTGTTCAATAAGTTCTCACCTACGACGAGCGAAGTAAAGGGGAAGCGAGGTAATGATCAGAGATAAGATATTGTTCACATTACATGTATTGGAGTCGGCCCTATTAGCACATGATGCATATTGTAAGCATTGATCCGACCTGAATGCCTCCCACCAATACGGATAACCCACCTTCTGTCCTCGATTGAGTTTAGTCGTGAGCTCCTCGCTGTTCTCACTATCCAGCACCTCCGCAACGTTGTATTTTCAAGATGCATAACACACGCACTACTTGTTCGATGATTCAGACATTGTCATTCTCGCACCACAAAGCACTCCCTCTTGCTTGCGATATGGAACATCATATATCCGAGCCGCTAAAAAGAGACGCACTAGAGAATGATGACTAGGATTCAACTGAGGAATGGCGATAAGATCGGGCGTACAATGTTTTCAAGGGGCAATATCATGGATGTTTGGACATCAATGAAGACCGCCTATGGATAAAAAGAGCTCAAGGCATCCGAGGACCTTCCAAGCTACCCTCATACAATTCTCAGAGTTTGACTTGGATAAGGATGTTGATGCCAGTGAGCTCAGGCCAGATGAGTCTCCTGAACTCTCCTCTATGCTATAACGTACAAATACAAGTAAACAAGTACATACAACGCCAGTTCATACATGCTCCGAGTCACTGGCAGGGTCTTCTTCCGGATTTGCAAACAACCATATCAAGTCTTCTCGGGGACAGTCGATTTCCACATGTCGATGACCTCGTATTTCAGCTCTCGCAGTTTTGTACGTTTGTATGCCGTTCATGTAAGGTCATATTTGATATCTTGATAGTGAGACTGCCCCCCTAATCCCATTCCTAGACAGATATTACCATGCAGGACACAGAACAATGATGCGGTAGAGAATACGGAAGATATTTTTCCTTTGAAGAGTCAAAGGGCATCTTCGCGTTACTTCAATGGCTTTTATCGTACCGTAAGCGAACAGGCTGTGTTGTTTCTTGATCATGGAGCAGCGCCCTTCCTATCCAAGCTCCCTCCCATCGGTCCAGGCCCCACTTATGTCACGCTCGTAGTGCACGTCAAGGCTCAGATATAGACACAATCTGCCTGCGGGTGTACATTTTCCTTCGCCGTTCTCAACTTTCGATTCACCTATCTCTGTCAACAGCGTCTTCATTCCTCATAGTGTTCGCCGCTAAGCTCGCTTGAAAGGGAAAAGAAGAATGGACCCAACATATCCCCTCGTACCCATTGCAAACTTCATCGCTTGTGTTCTCGTCGTAATACCTCTGGTCCATATGATCACAAGATCCTGGAATACAGGAGTTTGTGTTCTTGCCCTCTGGATACTCCTTTCGAACCTTTCGACTGCGGTCAATACCATCGTCTGGTCGAACGATGCAAATGATAGAGCACCGGTGTGGTGCGACATCTGTAAGTCTCAAATCTATCATCAGCTTACTACAGACGACTGAAAATTTGGTTGAAAGCATCACATCTAGATATACTTGCTAATACCGGAATCCCCGCCTGCTCATTAATCATCACCCGAATGCTCTACAATATAACTAAACTTCAAGGTGCAATAATCAGTAAGCGACAGGTAAGCGTCTCCCCGCTGACTAGTACCCTGTTTGAAGGTTGATTTAGTTCGAATTGATAGAAGCGTATTGAGCTATACTCAGAATTAGCAGTCTGTATCGGCTTTCCTTTTATCATTGCGGGCCTTTGTGAGTGGACTCGAGGTGTCTACCGATTTCTCTCTCACTGTCATATTACTTTAAGACTACTTTGTCCAAGGTGCCCGGTATGCTATTTTAGAGGAGCTGGGGTGTCTCAATACAGAAATTTATTCTGGATTGAGCGTAATCCTGATTGATTCCTGGGCAATACTATTCCCTACGATTTCTCTCGTATTCTATACGCGTAAGTAGAACCATCTCCCATCCGCATAATGAGGCTGACAACAACATGGGCAGCACGGATAATTAACACATTTTGCCTACACCGAACAGAGTTAAATGAATGCCTTGACAATAGCGACGAGGAGCTAAGCCAAAGCTATTTATATCGGATGCTTGCACTAGGATGCTTCGATGTCTTCATCACGCTTCCAATTGGCGTGATTGAACTCGTCGTCGGTCTCACAAAGAGTGACACTCTGAGGTTCTATGAAGGATTGTCGGTCGTTCACTCGGACTGGGAACTGGCCATTATTCCGAAAAGCGAGTGGTCAGCGGAGAAATGGGGTACGTTCTCAGTGCACTGGGACGAATGGATTAATGTCGTATTTGCGCTGGTATTTTTCGCTCTGTTTGGCCTCACTCCAGGGGCGACGAAAGGGTATCGAACATGCTTCCGCCTTACAGGCAGGCCATTCGGTGTCAGGCAGGAGACTAGTACGGAGGAAGCGCTGCCTGAAGCTGCTTTCAAGAGTGGGAAAGGAACCAACACGACTTTCACATCAAACATTGAGACAGGATACGGTGCATCTTATGAAATGAGATGACTGAGATGAGGGACATTGGGACATTATACGTACGGGATGATATAGGCCCTGGGGTTTTAATTGATGTGCACGAGTGAATAGAATACAGAGGGAGCCATTGAGTACGTGAAAGATGTGTATATAGTAAATGGGCGAAGTGAAAGTGATTTTCGTGACTTTCGTGAATGAGAATGAGGTTGTCTGCCACTGGCAGCCCTGACGGACCCCGGCCGCGACTGATGGAAGGACTTCGAAGAAGTACCACGACTCGTGACAAGCGGGAGCACGTGAACGTCACGCGTCAAGTCGCTCGCGTCTCTTCATCACCGACCGCGACAACAAGGACGACATCGAGCCTCAAGACCGTGCCAACGCACGATGAAGACCGCAAATATTTCGAAACCCACCCACCCTCTCCTCTTTTAGGCATGAAAGATTTCAAAGAGGTCTTTCCGTGGCTGGCAGTGCCAGGGGACGATGGGCTTGTCTCGTCGGCCCCTCGGCAAACCTAAGTCGCGCTTGAGCGAAGTCTTTCCTTCTAGATTGTCAACAACGGACGGCAGCGTGCGGGAGCGCAGGAACGAGTCTTGAAATTAAAATCGGCGGATGATCATGACATAAGAAATACTACATTTGAATTATTAATATTGTCTCACGCCTCAGAACGATTCAGATGACTACTCGGAGAGTCGTCTCCGCATGAACAACTTCTCCTCATTCAACGTCGTCAATGCTCAATAACAAGTTGAACTCTTTTCTTCACAAGCTGCATTGAGATATTTTGATCTGTGTGCAAGCAGCTTATATGTAACAAATGGATGCGAAGGAGCGGTATTCGGGCCACGTAAGTCTATCCTTTTTCTATGCACACTTTCGTTATGTCTGACGGTTGCCACACAATAGCTCTTACATAGCTCTTTGTGAACTAATCAAGCCTAAGACACATCTTGGCCTTCGATCTCGACTGTAATCCTAGGCTTTATACTCGCTGTTCTTCTATCTGGGATCGCATAATGTGCGTTCAATAAACTATTATTATCTATTTCTCAGCCCTTCAACAGGCCATAGATCGCATGATTGGAATGCGAACCAAAACGGTTTGTCTCGATGGATCTGGAAGCCGTATACATTCATCTACCGTAAAGAAGTATACGAGGAACAGTAAGACATTGAAAATATCCTTGTCGAATTGATTAACTTCCTCACATTAGTAGGCTCTTAACTGCTCTTGAAAGTCAGTAAGTGTGGTAAGTATATAACAACCATTTGAGCAGATCTAATTGATCCCAATCCAGGCAGAACCAAGCTAGGGCGTTCTGAAAGACACCTTTGTTCCCGCTGGTAGGCGGTATAAGGGCGGCCACGTGCATCAAATTTTATCTTTCTCGTCCTTGTTGGTCAACTATCGTGAGAACGGATAGTCAGTTGTAATATCACCGGACCATCAGGAAGCACTGTTTTCTCATCGAAAGGTGCGCCGGCTTTCCTTCCTCATTCACCGATGTTCGCAAATGTGGAAGTCTCATCATTTGATACATTAGCTTTGTTCATCTACATCTACCTTCTTCATCGATCACTGTGATGGAACCGCCGCTGGGCGGACATAGCGCAGCTCCGTTAACGAAACTGGGATCGATAAGCATGTTCGGGTACTGTGAATTGAGTTTAAGGGTCCTAAGTTGAGAACAAAGTCCTTTGGTACATCTTAAACTCGATGGTGAGAACATAAGAACCGACAGAGATATGTGGCTCCATGATGTGCTTACAATGGAGTTAAGCAGGATCTGGTTTTCTTTACTCTCTTAAAAGATTGACTGAAGAGTGCCTTGCAGAAGCCAAGGAAATTTCATTTTCAGTTGACTATGGATCCTACCTTCCCTCTTGTTCCAATCGTCAACTTCTTGGGATGTGTCCTCGTCCTCGTCCCTCTGATAAACTTGCTCACTCGGCCATGGAATACCGGAGTCTGCATGTTTGGAATATGGATATTTTTAGTTGCACTGGAAACGGGTGTCAACACCACTGTCTTCGCGGATAACGTCAACGACGTTGCTCCTGTCTGGTGCAATATATGTGAGTATAGCGCTATTTCAATAACCTGCCAAGTGCTGAGCCGATTCTCTCTCTCCTCATAGCGACGCATTTGACCATCGGGTTCGACGTAGCATTGCCTGCGTGTTCACTCGTGATTACTCGGCGCCTGTACAAAATAGTTTGTCTCAAGGACGGCTTAGAATCAAAGCTTCGAGTAAGTCTCTTTTTCAGAATACACAACAATACTAACGAGAGATGCCAGAAACGCTTTGAGCTATTTTTTGAACTCTTTCTTTGCATCGGACTTCCGCTCCTTGTTGTCGGACTTTGTAAGCAAATAAATACTTGTTTCCTACTTTTTCTCATGCTTTTCAGACTATATTGTTCAGGCTGTACGCTACGAAATTGTGGAAGAACTTGGTTGTACGGCAACCGTACTCACCTCAGGGACAACAATAATTCTGATCGACCAATGGCACATTTTATTTCCTTTGATCTCGTTGATATTCTACTCACGTACGTTCACTCATACCCTTTACTAAGAGTACGCATTGACTAATTGATATGTCAGCGAGAATTATATGGGCGTTCTATCAGCACAAAAGGGAAAGGTCTGAATTCTTGGACAAAATGGAATCAGTAACCCGGAGTGACTTCTACAGGCTTTTCGCACTAGGCTGTTTTGACGTCATCGTAACTCTTCCTCTCGGTATCATAAACATCGTATCGATCCTTTTTCAGACAAACGGAAGCATTCAGTTCTACTCCGGGTGGGATGATACCCATACAAATTGGGGACCCATTTACTCCACAAAGAGCGACTGGTTTGACGCTGGCTTTTGGGTACGCTTTGTGGTGTACTTGGATGAATGGCTTCCTCCATTTCTCTGCCTCGTCTTCTTCGCAATCTTTGGGCTTACCAATGACACCCGAAACATGTACCTACGTGTCTTCCGGAGAATAACAAAGTCCTCCCCAAAGGTCAAGGACGAAACATCATATATCATCTTTCAAACTGCCAACACCAATCCCGTACTAACAGACACACATTCGTAAGTTTGTTCTCAGAAGTATGTCGAACATATTTTTGACATCTTTTTCTGCCTAGGATTGAGACTAGGATCATTGATCCTCTCGATTCCGCTGGAAATATTCAGTCAATCCATTCAAAAGTGTAAGTATTTCATGTCCTATCACGTGTTTACTAGCTCATTTTTACTCAAAGGTCGGATGAAAATGTCTGAGGATCTAAATGACCAGCGTTCCTACTCTGAAGACTATATTAGAGAGTTTTGGTACATGTATAGAACTTGGAGCATGAAAGGCCAGAGTAGTCAAGTTTGAACGCCAAGTTATTTGCAAGGCCTTTCCGTATCTCGAAGCCGAACACTGGAATTGAACCTAGCTGCTCGTCTCATTATGCTGAATATATGCCACACACGATGTACCATGCGTAGAGGTGTAGTTGGTTTGTACCCGTTACCGATAAACAGAGGTGTCTGGTTGGAGAGTCAAGTTATTCTCTCTGGTCGACAATTTAAGATTTCTGGCCGCTGGGATCTGAATGCACAGTCAGCCAAAAGCTCCCTGAGATTTCAACCGCAGTCCCTCCATTCCTCTGTACTTAATCATTGAATTTATTTGATGAAAGACGAGACAGATTCAGAATTATATCGGCACTGGAGATCAGTATCACCGTTTGTTTGACAGATCAAAGTTCTCAGAATGTTATTATGACGTAATCATCATTTCAGAATCAGTGATTGTCGCATTGGCAACACGGCGCACGTCTAACGGACTCTTCGGAGCAACCACTACTACCCAACTTGTCTCCTCTCTACATTGCATTGCATTCCGGGGACGTGAGCTATACCACACCAGACGAACCATCAAAGACATCAACTGACACGACTCGGAACGCACCATGTTCAAAGACATTGTTTCCAACTTGAAGGACCAAGGTACGCACTCTTACTATCCCGCCTCTTACTTATGGATTTGATTTTCATGTGCGAGCGCCGAAGCAGCTAATGAATCTCGTACCTGGCGAGAGACTTCCAAATAGGAAACTTTGAAGAGACAACCGAACAGGGAGGGCTGTGTGTTAGCCGCAACTCCAAATTCATCACAGAGGGCTCCAACTTCCATCTTATACTTCTACCACCGAGCGCGAAGGGGCGGTGCTTCTTATAAATAAATGTGGGAGTTAGGCCCTTTTCGTGTTCGCGCATCCTCCAGCTCGGTACGTCAAGATTCAAGAGAAAAATACAAATAGCGCAAGGGGTGTATAGACATACAGACCAATACCTGCCCCGACTTCGATTGGTCCAGCGAAGTAGCTTCTTTTAACTTAATTCTGAGATCGATGGATCCGACATATCCGCTCGTTCCAATTGCGAACGTCATTGGCTGCGCGCTTACTCTAATTCCCCTATTCCATATGCATACTCGATCTTGGAATACAGGCGTTTATGTCTTCGTCCTATGGCTATCCCTGTCATGCTTTCAGACCGCTATCAACACCGTGGTTTGGGCGAAAGATGTAGAGGATAGAGCACCATTGTGGTGTGATATCTGTAAGTACCATCCGGTTTATAGCTTGTATATTATGGACGACTAATGCTTTGTGCTCGTTGAAAGCAATACGTCTGCAAATACTCGCAGAATACGGTATTCCCGCATGCTCATTGATAATCACCCGAAGGCTCTGTAAGATTACAAGACTTGAAGCTCCAGTAGTTATCAAACGACAAGTGAGTGTTCTTTCGTCGATTGTACGAGATACTGATTTTTTCTGAGCAAGGAAAAACTTACCGAGCTACTCATAGAATTAACTGTATGCCTCGGCATTCCTACTGTCATCGCGGTTCTCTGTGAGTGTATTGACATGTTAAATTCCCTCCTTTCTCAAAAAATTCTCAAGTCTATGTTGTGCAAAGTACACGTTACGCTATAATCGAAGAACTGGGGTGTGCTCCTGCCGAACAGTTTTCTGGATTGAGTATACTATTGGTCGATGCGTGGTCTATACTACTACCCATGATGTCACTCATATTTTATTCACGTAAGTAATCCACATATTTGAACCACTCGCATACAACTTAAAAAACCTTGATTCGCATGTATAGCACGGATAATCTACACGTTCTACTGTTATCGCAAGGAAATGCGCGAGTTCCTAAACAGTACCAATGACGGGCCGGGTCAAAACTATTGTTATCGAATGATCGCTTTGGGATGCTTCGATATTCTCACCATGCTACCCATTGGCGCATTGCAAATTGCAAACAGTATCGTCTCGATCATCTCTAACGATAGATTCCAGTTTTATCAAGGATGGACAATCGTTCACTCGAGAATGGACCCGCGTTTGGTTCCAAAGAGTGAGTGGTCGACGGATAAGTGGAATGCCTCCGAAGTGTACTGGAATCAGTGGGTTTACCCCTTCCTCGCACTGGCATTTTTCGGTCTGTTCGGCCTCACTTCAAGTGCCATGTCAGGGTATCGCAGATTCTTCCACATTTTTGCTAGGAAACTCTATACCAAACAGCACGTCAGCGTGCAGGAAGAGCTACCGGAAGCAGCTTTCCAAAATGGAAGAGGTACCAACGCAACTATACTGATAATCACTTCGGGCAGGTGAGTATTAAGCATGCACTTTGCTAAGACCCTTCCAGATTGATAATTTGTACTTTAGCTCGCAAGCAGATAGTTTGGCATAGCCTATCACACTTACATGCACGGCGAAGTTTCAGCGAGGCAAAGTCTCGCCCCGTGATGTAGGGATTTCATGCGTGACCATGCAGTATGAAGATATGAGCGACAGGTGTACACAATGAATAGGCGAGATTGTTATTTCAGGTAGTCCGTACAGCAATCCAGGGAGACTTACTTTCAACCATCAAAGCTGGCGAGTAATGCATGATGCCGGTGAGAGTTAGACTATGAGGTGCGCCGCGGCTGTCCCTGAGATGACGTAACTTTTGGCGGAACAAAAGTTCTACGGGCCAACGACGACACGTCTGTCAGCTTCCACAACTACGCCTTAAAGGTCAGCGAAGAAACCCCTTCCGGACTTCATCACACTGCACTCCGGAGACGCACATTACGGTTGGAATAGATTGGAACGGCCTAATCATTACCAAGGATGCTCTATACTCGCTTACACCGATTAGCAAGCGATTTCAGCTTACGGGTGAGGATGGAGCATGATGAGTTATGGTTCTTCGGTGGTCGCGCGCAATAACGAAGAAGTCGGATTCGAGCGAGAACTTATTTAATCGTAAACAACTACTGGAACTAGCTTCCGGTATGTCGACGGAGGGACTCAGAGGGCGACATTCTCCCGGCAATTTTATTATCTGATTTTTTATTTCTAAGCGGATTGTAGGGGATTTCTAAGCCGTATTTCTAATACAAAGACAACTTCCTCAGAGTCGAGCCCTTCAATATTCCCCATCACCTCCGTCTATCCATTTCTGCTTCTGCGACATCTCACCAAGAAAGTTTACTTTTTCAAGGAATAACAACAATCATGTCGACCCTCGACGCTGCTCAGCTCTTCTCTGTTAAGGGACTGGTTGCTGTAGTCACAGGCGCAGGCTCCGGTTTGGGCGAAGTCATGGCTCATGCTCTGGACGTTAACGGCTCAGCCAAAGTCTTCATTCTCGGTCGTCGAGAGTCCAAACTCAAGGAGGTTGCATCTAAAGCGGTGTGCAATGATGTCTGATCCTCCCTCTTAAGCTGATCGCTTTTAGAAAAATGGTTCTCTCATTCCGGTCGTATGCGATGTGAGCTCAAAAGAATCCTTGCAGGCTGCAGTGTCGACAATCGAAAAGCAGACGCCATTCATCAATCTTCTTATCGCCAATTCGGGCTATCTTGGGGAGGTTACAAATATGGCCCCCAGGCCGACGGAGCAAACTGTTGGCGAACTTCAAAAGGAGCTGTGGAACAAGACCACCTACGAAGACGCAAGTAAAGTTGTCAGTACCAACATATCATGCGTAATCCGTAGTCTGCAGTACATTCATAAGTTGGTATATCAGCGAGAATCATATGGGCCTTCTATCAACACAGGAAGGAAACATCTGACTTCCTGCACAGCATGAAGTCCGTAACCCGAAGCGACTTCTACAGGCTTTTCGCACTAGCCAGCGGCTGTTTCGACATCATTGTGACTCTTCCCCTCGGTATAACAAACGGAAGTGTCTAGTTCTATTCTAAATGGGGAGTCACACACTCGGATTGGTCCGAGAAGCCCTTCTCCCTTACCAAAGCGAGTGGTTTGAAGCTAGGCTCTAGACCCGCTTTGTCGTGTACGTGGATGAATGGCTACCTCCGTTTCTCTCTGTTTCGTCTTCTTCGCAACATTTGGGCTTACCTAGGACACCCAAAACACGGACTTGCGTGTTTTCCGAAAAATAGCAGAAAATTCCCCAAAGCTCAATGATTAGAATCTGTGAGTTGATTCGTCATCTAAGGATTCACTGAACATCAGAGGAGATATTGAAATTTTCTGATATGTCGCGCAAGTATGCCCGCCTACTAGGAATACACCAGAATCAACGAGTGCCTTTGGTACGGATTATTTGACATATAAGTTTAATTCAGATTGACTTTCCATATGTTTCAGACATTATAGTTATCCAAACCAGACATGGTTCCGCTATCCATATGCGTCGTGAGGGTATCGGCTGCTCTTGCGAACCAGCTCAGATAACCAGAGGCTGCTTGAGTTTCGCATCGGCTATCCCCGTATGCATGTAAGTTGAGTATAAGCCGTGAGATGACTGTGACAGATATTCTGGGGTGAGTACATATGTGAGCAACCCTCTTCTTCCGCCAACGAGAAGAAAGACCTGACATGTGAGAGAAGATTGAGTCGTTTCCGGTACTCTGCGTAACGAAGCTGATTTCTATCTTCTAGAATCTTGATCAGTGTTGTCCATGGAACACAAATACTCAAAGTTGTCATACCATGAAAAGGATCATGTTGATCACCCTCGCTATGGTTATCGTCCTAATGAGATTGACATCCTGAGCAGCATTATTGTGAAGTACTTCGATATGTTCTACCCACCCGAAATACAAAAGTCCTTAACGAGAACTATATAGTCAGTAATACAGACCTCCGTATTGATATAGCTTTCCTCACCATCGTGTAGCAAGAGCGTCAGGAGGTCTGAGCCCTCTGCGCTGTTTCCTTTAATCACCGGAAAAGACTTTGCCAATGTAAGGAGGAAGACCAGGAGGTCGAATGCAAGGAAAATGCTGTTTGTGATTAGAAAAGCTGGAGGTTTCAATGTAAGTACTAAAGGAGTCCGCTCACAACGAGACTCACGGTTAGTGCTGGATTGTACACTTTCAGTTTTGGTCTATTATAATCAATTTTATGAGTAATAAATATACATACGTCTTCAGATCTCCTGGAGTACATATCCGAGTACCACGACCTTCTGTTAGGAGAAGTCCATCAAGCGCATGCATAGACCACTAGTAAGAGCGGTGTGATGAGCAACCTTTGTACGAAACAAACTATGCGACCTACGAGGGACCACGCCACTGCGTTCAGAGAAAGAAAGAGCAAGGCGAGTAATAATAGTTTACTATTTCCATACAAGGCGTAAGTACGCAGCGAAAGTATTACTTATACATAAGAATTGTCAGTTTTCTGATTCGGAAGTTAATCCATGCGACGTGACATACCTCCGACAATCATCTGGGAGAATGAGTTTAAATATCCGGGAAATTTGATAAAGCTTCGACATCTTCACAAGATGTATTACACAGGGGACGACTCTGGATTAAGAATACGCACCTCTAATGTGATCGAGGAGTTGTTCAAAGCATTAGCAATATGTGTTGAGATACGAGTATATTCCACTCACTTCCTGGCTTTCCGGCGGCCAAAATGTGAATACAAGGACGGGAATGTAACCAAAGAAGGCACAATATCGATTGATAACAAAGAGTATGCTGCTTAGAGTCAATCTTCGCTTCCATACACGAGATAATTCAGTGGGTATTGTAATGAGATGATCGAAATAGAGAATTGCTGGCAGGCTTGATAAGACATGTGCTTGAACCATGTAGAACGAGAAAATGTACACACTTAGTGATGCGACGACGTAGTACTGGAACGCAAGCCTGGGTGCTAAACTTCAGATTTCATGGGAAGAGCGAAATAGTAAGTAATTCCTAACTGCTGTTGAACCGTTTCTGAGTCCGGGAAAAGACTATTTCGTGGCATGTCTTGTGGTACCAGTGAGTTTAATGCACTTGCGATGCTGGAGAAGAATATAGGAGGGCTAGAACCCAAGTTTGTTCTGGATTAAGTCCTTTTAATACGACTCGGACGCGCCAATTCTTTGATAGGATGATGGGAGAAAACGCTCGTCAGATGAGGACAACTCGGGCATTGGTTACTCCTTGGCCCTGATTCAGAGTTGCTCGGCGGCTAATCAGGATAGGTGTGGTCGCAATCAGGTCCAGTGGTAGATAATAAATGGCACTACTTGTCATTTGAGGCTTCAGCTGCGCGAATTTGTTCGAGGATCTGCTTTCGCTCGAAACGGAAACTTTCTATTTTTAAGTCGAGTTGATGCTGGTGCTGTTGGGTTGAAGAATGTAAGTCACTATAGAAACAACTACAAGAATCGTTGCAAGTGCAGTATCCATGTGCAACCAGAAATCTGTCTGAACAGTGCTTGAGTCCACGCAAGATTGTTATCTCAAATGAGATCGCATAGCACATATGGGATCTTACATGAAATCTCGTTCGGAGGGTAAGAGGGTTCTGCAGTCCCGTCTGCACGTCTGGTAGTTGAGAGGGGTCAATTGACTGATCGTGGTTGATGACTACGGCGAACAACTGGTTGTTCCGTCTCTGAAAGCCCGGGCCTGCCACATATCAGAATACTCAGAATTTGCGACGTCGTCTGGGATAAAAGCTGCCCGATATCGTCTTTTCCTCAAGCTTCGTTTGTGGATAGCATAGTAAGGGGTCGCCCTCACCGGTCTCCAGTGACTCTCTTTCTTCTTTCTTCCACCACTGCACGTCTCGTTGCCATTCTGCCCGGAGCCTTTAACCTAAGGCATATTTGTCCCTGGAGCGTATAGCAATCGAATCCCTGGCGCGCGGCTGCGTGTAGGATGGGTTTGAAGTCGCGATGGAAGTGTAAAATGCACAACGAAGTTCAAGTTTTCATTCAAGTTTCGGCCGTGAGAACTTAAAATTTCTGTCGGAGTTGAAGTTCGGCATCATAATAGCAGGGCCAACCTCCTACCCAAGGTCACGGCACTGACAGGAATAGCTCTGACAATGGCCTGCCGTTCGATGCTGTCTCATTCACAACATGTAGTTAGGAGAAGGTTGTTAAGAGCAACGTAACAATTATATGCGCAGAGACATTGGAACAAAGATAAGTAGTTACAAAGGAACAGGGAAATACACTATCAGAATGATATCCAAGACCCATTGACAGACCTTAAGGATAAGGCCTCTTGATCGTGGGTCAAGCCAAGAAAGCCTTAAAAGCACGTCAGTTATCTGTGATCGAATGGCCATCTCTGAGAACCACTTTCTAACCGTTCACTATTCCAAGCCTCAAGTATTGTACACTAGCTTCTTTATCTAGAGTTTGCACAGTTCAAATCGAGTTGAGATGGAACATTTCTATCCAAATGTGCTGCGAAATCATCGGCAGTTCTAACGACACAGCTCAGATATCCAAAGCCTGAGGTCTCTCGACTCCCTTGCTGGGTATCCCCATATGAGTTCAAGTTGAGAATGAGCCGAGAGATGACTGTTACAGAAATTCTGGGATGAATATATAATGAGTATGCTTCTCCTTTGACTAAGGAAAGAAAGGTCTGACATGTGAGAGAGGATGGAATCATTTCCAGTACTCTGCGTGACAAAGCTTATTTTTATCTTCTGTAATTGTCATTAGAGTTAGGGCGTCAGATAAGGAACTTCTAAACAGAATTAGATGCCCGCACCAGAAAAAGGATGATGTTGATGACTCTTGCCAAGGCAATTGTCCTGAATGAGATTGCCATCCTGAGCAGCACAACTATGAAGGAAATGTTCCACTAACCCGAAGTACAAGGTTCCTTTACATATCATTATTTAGCTGTGATCACAGATTGCCACTTGACTATTATCCTCACCATCGTGTAATATGAGAATTGCAAGATCTGAGCCATTGTAATTCCCCCCTTTTATTATCCGGAAAGACTTCACCAGCGTAAGGAGGAAGACCAGGAGATCGAATGAGAGCAACATGCTGTTTGTGACTAGGAAAGCTGCGAATGGGCTCAGCCAGGTATACGGGGAGCTGGTTGTAAATCAGACACACGAGTAGGGCTATATTGTACACATTCGTTAGATACTGTAGACGAGAGAGAACGTAAGATGTACGTGCGTTTGGAGATCTGCTGGGGTGCATATCCGTATTTCACGACCTTCAGACAGGAGAAGGCCGTCAAGCGCATGTAGAGACCACTAAATGTGGTGATGAGCTGCGTTCACATAGAATATACTATGCAACATACAAGAGACCACGCGACGCCACTCAGAGAAAGAAAGACCGTGGAGAGCAATACTAACTTACTCTTTCCACACAATGCGTAAGTACGCAAAGATAGTGTTACTAGAAGCACCGTTAGCCATTCTGAAATTACAGTAGTCTATACGGCGAGACGTACTTCCAACAATTAACTGGGAGATTGAGTTGAGATAACCGGGGAATCGGATAAAGCCTCGACACCTTTACAAGATATGTTGGAATAGGCACGGGAACGGATGGCGAATACGCACTTCTATCGTAATCGAGGGAATGAACAAAGCATTGGTTATTTACATAACAAACGAGATGTGACTTATTCCACTCACTTCTTGGCTTTCCGGCGGCCAAAATGTGAATATGAGGACGGGTATATAACCAAAAAAGGCACTATATCGATTGATAACAAAGAGTATGTTGCTGAGAGTCATTCTTCGCTTCCATACACGAGATAATTCAGTGGGTATTGTGATGAGATGATCGAAATAGAGAATCGCTGGGAGGTAATGTGAAATAGGTGCCTAGCCTTGTAAAGGAAAGAACGGACACACTTAGTGAAGCGACGACATAGTATCGAAACGCAATCCTAGGTGCTAAGCTTTGAATTTAATGGGAACAGTCAAGCAGTAAGCATGGCCTTACTGTTGTTCTACTGTTTCCAAGTCGGAGAAAGCACTATTTCGTGGCATGTCTTGGGCCTTGGTATTGCAGTGTTTCATGCGCTCGTAAATTCGGAGAAGGATCTAGGACCCAGGTCAGATACGGATTAAGTCCATTAAATACGACAATTTCAAAATGATGTGGGGAAAAGTTCGTCAGATGGTCGGAGTAGGTTGAGTATCAGATACCCCCCCTAATTTGACTTCCAGAGTCATCGTGAAGGTCGTTTAGGGGACGTCTGAGCATGATCAAATGATATTAGAGAGACGGGCAATACTAGTGGAAACGTGTCTGAACCTCGGCTCCAGCAGAGATCTCATATGAGGCTTCACAGCCCGCATGGGATCGTAAATGAGATCTCACGTGAGTTCCAGGGTAAAGGTTATGTAGTCCCCATCTGCTTGTCCGATTGTTGATAATCATTCGATGGGAGGGGCAAATTTGTTGGTCGTAGCTGATGGTCTGGGTGAACGTCTGATTGTGGCGTATTTGAAGACTCGAACCTACCTTCTATCGAGCCGCTCGGATTATCCCACTTCGTCTGGGGAAGTCCCAGCCCAACGTCATTCTTGTCTCGAGCTTCTTTTGTTGATCGCAGGAGAGGGGTCGTTGTCATCAGACCAACCGTCCAGGTCGTATAACATCGTCCGCTCCACGTTTTGCTCACGTCTTAGAGACAAAACGGGCTTCACCTCGTTATTGAACTCGTCAAGAATCTCAGGATATCCCCTAAGTCCCCGACTGAGCCATTTCTGGAGGTACTCATCGTCAAACCTATTGTACGTTAGCAAGGGAAGTCAAGAAAAGTGTAGTTTGGCACTTACGCTCCAACCTCCCATGCACCGATGGTAGCCATAACTAATTGAACAACATTTGCTTCACCAAATCTTCCGTGGAGAGTGTTCAGAAAGAAGTCCCTTTCCTTCTTCTGAGGTTGACTCTCACACATCGACCCAGCTCGTCCTGCCGATTCCAAAGTATTGCTTCCCCTAACTTCAAGATCCTCGTGCAAGTGTCTTTCTCATGGGAAGACTGACAAGCAAGCCTCATGGCAAAGCGAACAAGGGCAAACAAGGCTCTCTTTGTTCCTAGCCAACACTTCATGACTGTGTGTGTCATATACCGACTGAACCTCGAAAGAAGATACGGGCCTGCAAAGTCTCCGTCGAATCGCATGGCGTAGTTGAGTCGTCCTACGCGCTGGTCCATCCCGAATGACCTTGATTTTCAAAGTCAGCTCAGACTCAAACTGTCAGAATTTTTCGAGAGATACCAGTAAATGTTTCTTCGCAAATGACGTATCCATTTAAAAACACCGCTAGCCCGGTATATCTGCATCGCAACAGGATCGAATCGTGTTCTGATCCAGACTGCCCATGCATTGTCATACATAAGCTGACATATGAACCACGCCGTGACAGTGAGTAAGCAACTTGAAGTGCTGTGTAGGCCTGTGACTATATTGGTCAAAAGCGAGACGTACGTATACAGACTGTTTAACACCAGTAAGTTCATGTCAAAGATTCGAGTCCTGAAGATCGACGTTGATTTACCTGAAGGGAAAAGTACGAGAATAAGTTCAAGCCTATGATGAACGTAACTGACGCGATGACCAAGCAGACCATGGGTGCGTTATAGTTGACCTCTGCCGGGGGATGTATACGATTTGTTGATTTTCCTTTGAGTTGGACTACATCAGAAATAATATGCAGGACGAACAAAAGCGTAAGTCACTAGCATGATTATTGGCTTGAAATCTGCTTGGACTGCCTTTTGACTTAAAGCATCCAAGGAATCCTGAAAGCTTCTGACAGAGTTTTGAAGCTCTCGAAGAAGATCATTCAGATTCAGTGTCTGGATGCTTTCGGCGTCTTTTCCTACCAAGTTTAGTTTTAATTAGTAGTAAGTTTGGATATATAGTATTGTCGGACGTACCACACATCTTGAGTTTGGTGGTGAGTGGTTCGGAGAAGAAGAAAGGCAAACACATCAACACGCCGCGCGACTTGAAGTTCCGGAAGTTCCGGGGTCTTAGTGGGACTCGGACCCTGTACTACAACTATTAATGATTTCCTGTCGAATTTCTTCGAAAAGCTTGCGAAATATCCAAAGTACAGCGCTGTCGATTGTGGAGCCGATCATGGTTGGTTGACAACGTCACGGTGTACTAGATGTCGGCTTCTTTGATGTTGAAGAAGCGGTCACCTGACGTCATGGCACTGCCTGCAGCCCTGGTTGCCATTTTAGTCTGACCAGGTACGTCGCTACAAAACTAAAGCTGTCATCTCTTGTTCCTGTATACCATCGACAACGACCTCATTGACTGCTGAGCTTACCTATTCTTGCGATGTCCTCAACATCTAATGATATCGGGACGCTCGTTATTGTCGTCTTGAAAGCTGTGAGTTTCTATACGGTTGTGTGTCCGTTATATGCGCCTTGTAGTATTGACAAAGCTGTTCGTTTAGAGGAACCTCCGCGATAGGCATACCTTTACGAAACAGGACCCATACGCATCACTGCAACTAGGGAAAGTCACAAAGAAAACAGAAGTAGACAAAAGAGGGGGCCAACATCCAGTATGGTAAGTAGGTTTGATAGACGTCGTGGGCTTGAGCTAACAGCACCCCCCCTCTGATCTGGAATCGGGCTTAATACAGGGACATGGAGTTGCATATGCCAGTACCAGACTCATCATCGAAAGGAGCCCGTACACTGAAGGTATCTTGCTTTTCAAAAGAACCGAAGGAGGATGAGCTTATTGGTGCCGGGGATGTCGATATAACTGAAACCCTACAGACGGGTGAGTTCGATGGTGTGTATTCCATATACTTGGCTGTGATCCTTTTAGCTGATCTCGAATTAGACTGGGTAAAGCTCGAAGAGAATGGGCAGTATCGTGGAGAAGTCTACCTGGAGATGACCTTCTTCGCTGCCGGTCCCAAACCTCTAACACGACGCGCATCAAAGATGCCTACAAGCGAACGGCTCTGGCGTCCCCCTCCTCAATCTCCACCAAAACCAGCTCCCCAGCAACTCCCGCCGTCAAGCCTGCAGAGCGGGAGACCTCCACCGGTTCACGCTTTGACCTCTCCGAAGCAGAATCATCTCGTCCCACCCCGATCCTCACGCACACCCTCTCCGAGCTCTAAATTGGATGCTCTTCCACCGCTACCAGAAGCGGTGTATCATCCGGGAGGCCTGCCGGACTCTCGCTTACCTCAGAAACCGCTACCTCCACCTACAGATATCCCGTCGATATTGAAGCCTGGGGGTGGAAGGTCTTCCAGCCGCTCACCTCCGAGCCACCCAGTATCTCTTGCTCCTCATTTGCCTCCGTCAACAGCTTCACAGACTACAAGCTACGCTAGTCAGAGCACAGAGTACAACTTTCCACATAACAATTACAGCGGATACGCTACTTCTTTCCTTCACGACCCTCCAACTTCAAGCTATCCACCTCCGGCTGCTAGCTACGCCCCAATCAGCTTCCCTGAGCCCCAAGTTCGACCTTATACCCCGGCAACCGCCCCACGTCCAGCTCCGACATATCCAGACTACATACCGGGCTCAGGTGGAGAGCTAGGCGTTGATGAGAGAGACCGACTAGCGAAGCGATACGGATCTCCCCTGCCGGTTCCAGGTGGATCTTCTCTTGTAGGAACGACTCCTTCTGGCTCATACACATCGCGTCCGATTGTAACAAGTCCACCTCCGTCTCATCCGGCTCCTACGTCTGCGCCTGCGCCAGTTCCGGACCCCTATCTCGAGCGCGAGCGCGAAGTGCTCAGTCGAGCAAGTCAAGAAGAAGCAGATGCTGCATTTGCGCGATCGCTGGCGCAGCAAGAGGGTGTTGACTTCGAGCAGCTGAAGCGCGAGGAGGCGGACCGGGAACTGGCACGTAAGCTCGCGAGGGAGTTGAACGCACCCATCATTGAGAACGAAAGGCAAAAAACTTTGCGTGCGAGTGACGTTGAAGGTGGAAGGCGGCATATACCCGGAGCGTGGAATGGTGAGAATCGATGATATATTAGCTCGAACCTGTGTGCAACGCCTGTACGAGCTAGGCCGTCATGAGTTTATTGTATAGTATACATAAGTTACACGGATATTTAATTTCACTTTTGTGACCTTCAGCAGCAGAAAGTGTGGCCTTGCAAATGAGTGGATACGATGTATGTACTTATTCATTAGACTCGACAGCCAGTCGTGAATTTATCGGATGGTTGGTAGTTAGATAAATTAAGCGACTGGAAGGACTCAATCGGGAAATAGGAGAGTCACCTCAAGCTCTCTCCTTTTTTGCATTCTGCTTTAGAGGAAGGACCCTAAGTTCCTGTGAGTCTCAAGCCAAAATGAGTATGCAAGGCCAAATAAGTAGAGCGCGGCAATTGCCCGCCAAAGTCACACGCGATTTGTGCCGGTTATAGTGGCGACGCGCGAAGCGCGTCTTCTCCTTTCCTACTGTAGATAAAATTATGAACTATAGCACACCATTAAAGCGCCCATTAGGGGTAAGTAAATGCGAGCGTCTTTCCGCTCCCTGTCCCTACGTCAAGGACAACATCCTGGCCCGACAATACAGCTTCGGCTGTATCTAATTGCCAGATGAAAGGCTCGGAACCAAAAGTTTGACGGCCCAATGACCTCAGAGCTTCTCTGTCGATCTCTCTGGGCTCATAGGACTTCATAGTAGATAGATAGTATTGTTTAAAACAGAAAAATCTTCATGTATTCGCTATCTGATTCTAATACAAGTTATTTCAAAAACAAAAAAGTCCCGGCCCTCAGAAAGCTTCCGGCTACTTAAGAACCCGGCGAGAATCTGCGCCGCTAGGCTTAATAATCAGGCACACTGTGACTTACAGGTCACAATGAGGTGACTGACCTAAGTCCTGATTGAGTCCGACCAGTCGCTTCATCTACTCAACCATGAAGCGCTGGTTACGAGTCTAGTCATCTATGGCTGTGAAAGGTCCGAAAAGCTGACCTGTGCGCTGTCGGATCAATCGGGAAAGGGGCACGTCGACTCGGATGCGGTGTCCATTCAAGTTCATCGGGCTCACGGAAATTTAATAATCAAGCCGAGTCAGTAGTCGTCGAGCTCAAATAGCGTCTGACGGCTTTCGACACCACCATCCTCGACTGTGTACATCTTCTTTCACCATGGAGGGCGTCGAGTATACATCCTCGGTACCTCGAAATAGCGCCATTCATCGCATCCTCGAGGCCAATGATACAGGTCACCACATGTTCATATCGCATCTGGACAAAACGCCAGTTGCTGCGAAGAGGTTTGGATTGTATATGGCTGCTTGGTTCACAATATGGCGCTCAACGTCTTCAACCTGACAGGAGACTTTTCTTCATCTATGGGTTCATATACTCCCTTTTCGCCGCCTTCATTCTGTGGCGATTCTTCAATGGCTCGACGCGCTATCTGCCCATGCTCATACCAGGCATGGAATGGGCAGGTCTGATGGACAGACCGGGTCGGAAAGCTTCCTCGTCGTTAATCTGGACCATGGTCAACATCGGCATCGACTCCTTCGTTGCCACGAGTCTCTTCCCCGCCGTACGATCCTTCCTCACCGAGCAAGTCTGGCTACGAGTCAAATACGGCTTCCGACCCATCGAAGTCGTTTTCCGCACGCCGACGAACTGGGAGTCCGGGAATCTCAAGAAGCTGGCTCCTGAGGCGCGCGAAACCCAGCTCATGAGCTCCATCTACGAGGCTGCGAACGCAAAGTGGGTCGCTTCTCGCCCCGGGGACTCGTCTTGGACATCGATATGGCGCATTGAGTGCGGGCCGACAGGAGCGGTGTACGACGCCTTGGCGAGCGGCAGTGCGGACTTCACTCTGGATGATTGGCAATTGACGGTGTGGCAGATGAAGCCGACCGGAGGGTGGACTGCCTGGGAACTTTGGAAGATAAACAGAGCTGTGGAGAACAATGAATTCCAAAAAGTTATAGAGAAGCTAAAGGTGTGTACTCATCATATCGATGACTTTCTCGTCCAAATGCATAACTCGTCTGCTATCAATATAGGAGAAGCTCGAAGAGTTGGGGAGGGCGGATGTCTTCAATCAATTTGCTCAGGTTTTTGCCAATAATTCTGCGCAAGCCGCAGCCTCACGTGAGGGACAGTTGTATCAGGTGTTTGATAGTGCAGGTCTCGACTTCCTTCAACTTTGGCAAGAAGCTCGGATCGCAGCCAACATACCCGCTTCGTAATCATAGCGCATGTACTTACTACGTAACCAACGTCCAATTGTCTTTTATCTCGTCACTGCGAACATATTCTTTGGAAATTTTATAGTATTGAGGGACTGTGTTTGATTAAACGACGAGTAACTGGTGTGAGAAAAGCAATAACTGGTATTCATCAAGATATCCTATAACTTCGATGCCGCTTGAGCCGCGTGTCTGCTGTGGTTTCGTATTCTTTCCCCATAAAACCAGAAGATCCAAGTTCTACAAATGCGTGTGAGTAGCTTCACACAACCTCCTTATTTAAGGGAACTCACGCGGGACATCCAATGGCGATGGCAACTGCAGCAAGAATAGTGTTGCCTTTGCCATACCCGAGGGCCTTGTACATATCACCGGCGAACAAAGGGAACGCGAAACCTGTGATCGATCTAAGGCAGGTGGCAGCTGCGATGGCTAATCATCCCATCCGTCGCGGAGTGAGCGAGAGTTTGTTATATAGAAAGCAACGTTGTATACCTGATGCTGCATATCGAGTAAATGCGTCGACTATATATGTCTGGACTGAGATGTTGGCGAGGACGATGCCAGAAGAGATGATAGTGAAGCCCTAGGTAGTGTTTCTAAGGTACAGGATAACAGATCCGCAATGGACAGTGCTTACTATGTCAACGACAATCCAATGGACATGCTCTTGTGCACACCAACCTGTTATGAGCAAGCCAGCCGGAAGTAGGATCGATCCAACGAAAAGAGGCGCTTCCAAAAATACTCTTGTTAAAGATGATAAACAGATTGACAAGAACGAAAGAGCACCTACGCAAGCGATACTCCGGCTTTCCTGCGCCATTATTTTTCGCCTTTAGCCTTGCGTACAAGCTGTCCACCTGACGCGCCGCGATCTGCGATGCACCAGCGAACCCAACGAACAGCGCGATGTAGTTCAGTCCGGCTATTCCAATATCCTCTTTGTAGACGCCCATGAAAATACCGGGAATGGTTGTGAGAACGAGGTAGTTGATGCCGAACGTAAATGCAAGATATAGCGCTAGCACCTGGAGGATAGGTTCGTTGAAGAAGAGTGTAAATGGACGGATGATTCCGTAAACGAGAACGTGGTCCAAGCTGAGGGGTTAATATTCTTCAGATAGTGGTCTTATTTAGTAGACAATCACACTATGGATACGCACCCAGTGTTGCCTACATTAGAGACAGTCTCTACGCGCGAGTATTCTTCAGGCTTTAGACCCATCTCCTTCCGGACGCGGTCGGCCTTTCGGGACAAAATGACTGGGGCATATGCTACAAAATCAAATAAGCTCGAGTCACTTAGATATTTTTGAGTTCGCAGTGACACGTACTTTCTTTTAAAAAGATGAGACCGAGGATTTGTACGATACAGCAAAAGATACTTGTCGACCAGAACTGGATCCAGAGATCAATACCGGTCGGACAGCTACGAATGATAGCAAGATGGCTTACCACCCATTTCCAAGTCGACTTTTCCGCTATCCAGGAGCCGGTGGTAGGACCAAGGACGGGCCCGAGTAATGGAGCTAAGGAAAACAATGCTATGGCATAGCCACGTTCTTCGGGACTCCAACAGTCACCGATAGTCCCGGCACCGATCTAGTCCATAGATCAGTAAGCGACCAAGCACAGGACTGAGGATACTCACAGCGAGTGGGGCACTACCACCCAATCCAGCAAGGAATCGAAACACTATTAGTTGAGCGGGGGTCTTGGCAAAACCGCAGACTAGATTCCAAACTGGTGCTAAAGTCAGATAGGACTCATATCAAACACTACATTATCTACTTACCGAGGTAAAATAGATTTGCAATCTGTAATACTCGTATTCGACCATAGATTTCAGAAAGTGGCCCAAGTACCAGCGGCCCGAAAGCTAGATTGCCGATCAGTTTCGTGAGATGAGCATGCTGAAGTTCAAGGTCATAGATTCTTACCATAACCCAGCACGAAGATGCTAATAATTGTGGCAATCTCCGATGAGTTGGTTAGATGAAATTCGACCGCGATCTGCGTCTCCGCAGCGGGCGCGATCATGGAGGAAGATATCGGAGAAAGGAGAGTAAATAATGAAAAAATTCCTGTTGCAATCCATTTTTCTTTTTTTGACCAACTGAAGTTAAATAAGGAGTTAACAACAACTGGGATTAGTAGAGATAAGTGGTACGAACTTGTAAGGATTATCCGGATCGTCAGGTCCATCCCAGTCGACGATGATGGGTATTACTTCGCCAACGTTCCTTGCTGCCTCGAGGTCAGCATCCACGGGTCCTTCAGTTTGGAGGTCGGTATTTTCCTTGGACCGCTGAGCATTATCCGCGGGAAGAGTGTGTTTTTCACTATCGTCAATGATAGTGGACGAAGGGCTACCGCGTATGAGTGATGTAGGATGACCAGGTTCGAGCATGGCCAACACTGCGAGCTGGGATGAGCCCGGCCTGCCTTCGAACACCGTCAGCAGTATTCCAGAAATCACACTCTGGCAGGTACGTACGTACGTTCGAGAAGGGGTCCAGTTGTTTCGAGCACATCCTTTAGCTACTTCAAAGCTATATATACCGGAGATATTATGTGCTTACACTCAACGTTGAGTGTAAGAACACACATCTCGGACCCCTCGAGCGTTGTGATCGCGAAATGACCAAGTATGGCAATACCGCGGGTTTCCCTACCGTGACTCATATAAAAATGCGCAGGATTTATGCGCGAGCATTAGGCTCTGAAGTTGTCTATTGCGCAACAGAGTCGTTCATCTTGTACATCGAGACATAATGGCCGGTTTATGGTAAGCTGATCCTAAGTATTCTAGTGAGTTTCTGACTTGAACCTTGCGCAGCAAAGGTTTCGGCCTCGGCTAGTACGATTGTACGTACCTAAGTATACATATCGTATATGTCTGATGACATCGAAGTTCCCTTTGGCTTACATTACTCGGAGTATTATGTTCTGGAGGAATGAAGAAATGTAAAGACGGAAGGTGACATGATGCCAGTGGGTAAGTCGGGCTAAAACTTGAATTTAAATATAACACTCAGATTGGATCTCCGACTCAACTTCCCACTGTGCGACAGCCTTCGGATGCCAGTGTCGTGGGAAATATCTTATTTACACTTGAAAGTCTTGAAACCGTTCGGACAGTGACTTCCTTTCAAACGATCTTTATGATGTGATTGAGGATGGACACGTCGAAATTCTATTCTGGAAGGCTCAGGTCTTTGTACTCTACTCCCTTTGACGGGAGACTTTCATTGTTTCAACATTCTTATAAACGTATCTTCGGGCTTGACTCAAGCGAACGGCTCCTGTGAACTTGAAGCAGCTTGACTATTCGAGATGCACAAGCCAACAGCTACTTCGCAGCACTCTTCAAGATGGATGGTTCTCATGCATACTTCCGCTATCTGTGTCATGGTGATAGTGGCATTTGTTGGTGAGTAGCGTCTAGTGGAATCTCAACACCTTTTACTTTTACTTACGCTTAATCTTGCAGTGTACCTAAGCCTTATCCCCGAGTACACCACTTTTCTCAAAGGCGCGCCTTCTCAGAGCTCCGCGCTATGGGACATCTATATGCAAATCGGGAGTCAGAAACGCATGCCATCATGGCGGCGTTTCTTGCTATCTCTGGAATTTACTCCGCAGATTGACTATCCATTCTTAATCGAGAGTCAGGAAAGCTTTCTCGAGGATATCCTCGATCAAGTTAGAAACGATGAAAAGTCGCTAGTGGGTCTGGCTGAGGCTTCTAAGACGAATATCTACCAGTTCATCGGAGTTATCGACTTCCTAACAGTCACGGTCGATTGCTGTGGAGTCCAGTTTCCTGAACTCGAGCGTTTCCAAGAGAGCAAAAGGTCTATGGATTTTATACACCAATCTATAATCAATCTGGAAGACAGTCTCCATGACGCGATCATATGGTACGTGCTCAACTTACCTGCTGTATATCCATTATCACGATTAACGGTTCTGACAGGCATAGTCTGCATCGTGATTTCATTTATTCTACTGACAAAGTATGCAACTCCTGGTTCTGGATGAGAAGATATCAGATCGAACATAGGTTTAAACTGTCCCTTTCTCTACCAGAACATTATCTAGATCCGCTCGCAAAATTGATTGATGATGTGATTTCCGCGATACAACAACAGCAGTCACTAATACGAAAACTTCGCGCGGTCGACATTTCCGGGATTGCATGCGGAGATGTTGTGCCTCCTCAATACACCTCTCAAATTTTAGATCGTCCTCAGACTCTAGGCCAGGTGATCGCATCACTGAAGTACGATGGCTCCGATGATCTCGACAAACTTCTCGACCATCTGAGTTCTATTTCAACCTTCATTGCTGTCTACCGCGATGATTTGCTTTCCATACTGAAGCGCGCTCGTCAACCGACCTTCACCAGCAGTTTCTTCCGCTTCATTTACGGGGAGACGCATCCACATCCCGTCAGAGTCACAGTAAAAGACTTTCACGATTTGTTGTGTTCAAAGGCACGATAAAGAACAATCAATGGATGTACGTACCATACGAAGGTCTCTGTCTTTCGTCCTATTAATGCCACTTTCAGCGAGTTCTGTTCATGTGGTTGTTATGGACCGCGAAAGTGTATGTCGACGCCGATACGGAAAAAGAAAGACAGGGTAAAGGTTGATGAGTGTCATGGCGTGCACAAATGAGGACATACAGTAACCCCTTAAATTTTTGTCTATTCTCAGATGTCGTTATAGTATACATCTCATACAACAATAGTACATTGATTAATGATGAAGGCCGACCGTTCTTAGACCCTTTTGATAGAAAAAGCGATAGCAGTTAAGAGAGCATTAAAGAAAGAACAATAGGGCAAGGTCAGAGAATCAGAGTTTTATAAATGCCAAGAATGGAGGCAGACCGAAAGGAAAGGAAAGACAGGAAAGTAGGGACGACATCCTTGTATAAGGTACGGCTTCTAAACAAGAGTCATGTTAGTATTGGTTTCCAGAGACAATGGGTTGATTGAGATTGTAGTTGGTGGATGGATCTTGCATAATCGTGTCTGCCTCTGGCGCCTGTAAAACGCCCATCCAGTTAAATCCTTCAGAATGATAGGTCAGTCAATCAGATAAAGCATGGAAACGGCGACTATACATACCAGGCATGTTCATATCCTGCCAGATCGACGTGTCTGGCATAGATTGCATGGTCTGGAAAAGATCGTTGTCGAATAAAGGTAAGGTTTGGAAAACCTCTCCAACATTCATCTGCAGTGCATTCTGTCCGCCTACGCCGCCCTGCATATCATGCGACTGGTGCTGCTGGGGCATCTGTGCGCCGGCCTGCATCTGATACATTTGGTCACCATGATCATACGAATAATGAGGGACCGATGCCTGTGAGACTGTGCCTGGAGTAGTCTGTTCTTCCGAAACAGAAGGAAGTAATTGAGCTTGTGCTGACAGTGACGCTACGTCGCTTGATGGTGACGATTGCATGGTTTCTGGACTAAGGCCGCGCTGAGATCCTGGGCTAGCATGCGAAGAAGCGGGTGAAGCGGACCCGCGTTTCTTCTCAGATGCCCCTGCGCTGCCTCCACGTTGTGTCGTACGACGCCGAGCTTTCGAGGGTAGATTACTGGCGCCTTTCAGAGCGCTTGGTGAGAGTTGCACCTTTGCCATTGGCGTTGCTAGCAGGCCATCTAAGAAGCGTGCCCAGAGTTTGGGGCTATGTCTTTCGTCAACGACAACCTCAGGGTCGCTGAGAAGGTCGATAATTGCTCGAACAAGGCTCTGGATCTCCTCGCGCTGCGCAAGTTGCAAGTAAGTTGCATACTTCGGATGCAATAACTAGTTCGTTTTCGTTAGATTGGTGAAAGGGATAAGCGGTAAAATGACTGACCTTGATCAAGAAAGACGATGCGAAAGTGATGAAAATGCACTGAGCCTCTGGTCCATGCTTCAGGTACACTTTTTGAGTGCTCAACTCATCAATGAAGACACGTAAGACATCCGATGCTGCGTTATAGCACTGCAGAGGAGTCAGTCCAAAGAAGCTCATCGGGGGAAAGGATACGTACTCGGTTGAAGAAAATGGTCTGGTCCGAGTGGGCTTTCCCTACAAACGAATGTTGGAAACCGAAAGAAAGCACGATAAGGCGCGAATAACGATAGGCAAGTTTGACGAGGCTGTTACGGAAACGCGCTTGTTCGTCGCCCGAATCCGTATTCTGACCTAATCGCTCCTTCCATTCGGCCTCCATTTGTACGAGCTTCTCATCGGTTTCCGCAGCCAGCTTGTTTATTTCGAGACTCTGCGTATACAAGAGACTATGAGCCATGGTATTTCAAAGCTGAAAAAAAAGATAACGCACCTTGTCCAGCCCTGTGGGACTGCTCGCACTGCTGTAGATTTTTTTCTTGAACTCGTTCATGACGCGCAGTTCAACATTGTACCCCGCCAGATGTATATCGAAGTTCCGGAAGTTGTACTGCGACGATTTCCACCACTCAGCAGAATGAGTTGCAAGATAGTCACTATCGGCAATTGTGCTCTGCTTCCCGTGCCAGCTACTTGTTGATCGATCCAAGTTGTAGCAGTTCAGCCACACGCGGGTGCGGTTGAGCAGCTCTCGTGCATGCGTCTCGTTTCTTGGACGGACTGAAGTAGGTACGTGAAGGTTAAGGTCGGTCGCTACTCGGATGGCGAGTCCAAGGTAAAGCCAGGTCCGATCTTCCTCCCATCGCCGCATAGGGACCGGATATAAAGAGAGTAAGATGTAAGCAGAGACTGTCTCCACAGTCTTCGGACCGCTGATAAGAGCAGTGCCCGCGGCAAGTTGGGCATATGTTATCAATTCTTCGTAAAGACCAGGACGTCCAGGGTAGTAACGTGAGGAGATAGCACAGACTGGACCAAAGTCAGTTTAACTCACAGAAAAAGATGACGACATTACTCACTGACTGTAAACAAAAACGGGGAGCGCCAGTATGTTTTTTGAGCGGTGTAAAGAACGGGATCGAGGAGCGAGCAAGACAAGTTCATCTTCTCAAAATAACTGTCAAAGAGGAAAATCAGTAGGACGTAAATAGGGCTGGGATTGAGGCTCACATTTTGAAAAGCTCTTCCACTTCACTTGGCGCCACAATACCTCTCATCAATATATGCGGTATGGGGTGTCTTGAAGGAGCTAATCTGCTTGGATCTGGAACACTTCCGCGCCGTGCTTCGAAGAATCCAGGTGCAGTAGCCCCATAAGCAGTTTCATCCTCCAGTTTGACTACCACTTGCACCTCGCCGTTCTGAGCGTTTGTCCCTTCCTGGTCTCCAGTAACAGAACGAGGAGAAGTCGCACCGTGGTCGCTTGCAGTGCCTGCCGGGGAAGGATGATCTTGTCCTTGTACTTCGACACTTCCAGCGCGGCTGCTCCTCGGGCTCCTGCTTCCCGCTCTTTCCCTTTCCTTCGCACCTTTCGTCGCAAGTGTCATTTGTGCGATGAGACCGAAGGGGGCTGCAGACGTTGCGGGGAGAGGAGCAAGGCGTGGAGGTTGCGGAGTCTTACGCCTTCCGCTAGCTAAGCTGTGTTGTGAAGGATTTGCCGACCCCTCTCGAGCCATCCCGCCAAGCGTCGAAGAGGGTGAAGCGTGCCTGACAGTCCCCGTCTCTACTCCCTCGAATTCATCTGGCACTTCCACTGTGATTTCATCCTCGCCCTGATCCTCAGCATCTGCGTACTCAGAACCGCTTCCTGCCGGTCCTTCTCCACCGCTTGAAAAGTAGGCATTGTCAACTTCATCCCAGCCATCTTGTTCGTTCTCTTCCGTGTCCCATTCCTCTTCCGCAAACGCGCTATTGTCAAGCAGTCCTCCGATTGTCTGGATTGATTCTCTTGCACGAGAAATCCAATCCTGAACATCTTGGCGCGGCTTGGGCTGAGTGTACGAGCCGGACGCGCTAACGTTCCCAGACGCTGAAGAGCTTGCGCCCGGGGTTGTTACATCAGACATGTTACCTGGCACAGGAGTTGTTCCTCCTGGGGGAGGAAGCGGCGTATTGGAGAGTGAAAGACGTGGAGGTTCGCCGTGATGAAGGCGTTGGCGACGATTAGCTTCCTCGAGTTGCTCCATGAGCTTCTGGATTTGCGAGGCCTGATCTCGTATTTGATTGAGCAAATGTTCCCGTTTTCTGGAAAAACAACAGTGTTCAGCAAACAAGTGACGAGATAATCATATCAAGAATTGCAAAGTCAAGAATCAAAACGACACTTACGGTGGCTGCCTTCTCTTTTTCCGGCCCGGAATCATACAATCGTGATTTCCATTCAAACAACGCCTGCAGGTATTTGGATCTGTCGTGAACTCGCAGCGTACTTTCAGGTTCTTGCATCGAACACAAGCGCCCTGCCTGTTTACAGAATTTAGCAGTCAGAGTCAACAAAGAGTGAAAACAACACATCACCGAATCCACTTACCCTTTTGGCTTTTGCTCTTGCGCTGGTTGTCCGATCGGACCACCCTGCGCGTCTTGCATAGGAATGCCACTCATTCCGGGAAGCATTCCTGGCATCATCCCCGGTTGACCCATCTGCTGATGGTAAGCCGCACCTCCCTCATAGCCCGGTCCATCTTGATATTGACCCTCATACTCATAAGCATCGCCGTATGGCTCATAGTTTGGATCCATCGTATATCCTTCAATGCTGCCGGAGCTTTGTCCCTGGAATTGCTCATAATCTGAATCCGGATCATGACCTTGGCTCCCGGTTTCGGCCGCCGTATCTGCACGTCGACGCTTGTTTACGCCTGCAGTATGCTGAGGACTGTAGCCCGAAGGATGGAGGTACTCTTGCTGTTGCTGCATGGGCTGAGGTTGAGGGCGAGATTGGTGAAGACCAGAGTGCGGAGCTATACCCTCGACGAGCGGCGCGCCCGTCACAACTCCGGGCTGATGTGGAGGCAACCCAGCCTGCGCGGAAGCAAATGTAAAAGATGCATTGAACGGATCTGTCCCATGAACATTCGGGGAACCGCTTGCTGATGGTGATCCGCGCCCATGATGCGATGGCGATCCTGATGGCGACCCTCCGCGTGCAGCTGCGAAAACAAATTGGCTTGGATCGGTTGCAGACAGAGCAGTCGCAGTTGCAGCGGTATATTTGGGAGATGCGTTTCCCGGGCCTTGTCCGACACCTAAGATAGGCGGCGCCGACGGTCCGGCAATGTTCCGCACCCCGTTGAGTCCGGGAGGCGGCAACTGTGGCAAGGCAGGAGGAATGGAACCAGAAGACATTGATTGCTGAGGTAAAGGTTGAGGAGGGCTCATCGGAAGATGTCCAGTCAGCCCTTCCAAGCCAGCAAGTTGGTCATAATGATGTTCCAATTGTAGCTGCGGCTGATGTTGTTGGTATTGCTGGTGGACTTGGGAAGGATGTGATGTAGGTGGAAGGAAGTGTTGCTGCTGCTGAGGGTGCTGTGCCTGGTATTGTGCTCGATGGTGAGGATGTGATTGTCGAGACAGGCCTTGGTGTTGTTGTTGTTGTAGTTGCTGCTGCTGAGATATTTGTTGCGCATAAGGAGGAGAAGTGGGTGCCCAATATCCGTTCTGTTCGGTGGCCATGGCGGTTACAGTCCAAGTGAGGTTTGTCGTAAAATGTCGTGACGAGTGGGATTGTAAGGTGTAAGATAGATTCGCAACGCTTAGGCGCTAACAGCGCAACGATATAACGCGTTTTATAAGTGATTGTATGTATCTGGGGATGACAATAAGACGTCGTGAATAGAATGGAGACGTTTCGCCAGGCGTACCAGTTACCCTTCAGCTAGCTGACCTTCCTACTACTCTCTTTCAATCTGACCTAGCGTATAATGCGGAATGGGCGCAATGGCGATTGAGAAAAGTTCTGACACAGTGGAAGTAGATTGTAAGCCAGATATGCGCACAGGCCACGGGAGGCAGAGAGTGACAACTCACGCGTTTGGAAAAACGATAAGCCCGCTGTTGATGAGTGTCCTGGGGTTGAATGCGAAGACAACGGACCTCAGGTTTACCGTGCGCCTGATTGTGGATGGCAATGGGATGGAAGTACGGCGTCTGTGTCGGCGTGGAGGGTATGACGAAGATGGAAGAGACGCTGGCGAGGAATACGAGCAGGTCCTCCTTTCATCCACTCGCCAAAGACAGACGGTCAGGATGGTTAAAATAAGACTGCCTGTGGGTCGACCAAAACAGTTTGTTGACTGATTGCTCGAGCAGTGGGAGAAAAGCAGAAGAGGTCCGCTAAGAATAGCATCCACAAGCAACTGCAATCTATCAATCCGATCTCGCGTAATCTAGGCTCAGCCAGAAAGGGCAACAGGTGATATGGAACTTGCGGTCAATGTGCACGTGTAGACTCGGCGTGGGCTCGGCTCGCCTTGCACCTGGGACAGCTGGTGAGGCACGTCGTGCTCGTCGGGAAGGTCGGGAAGAGCGGCCGATGGGTAGAGTCGATGAAGAATGTCTTTAGAAAGTCGGCGAACGGACTCGAGGTTATAACATCTCTGCATAGCACAGTTCAACCGGTTCGGGAATGATGTTCTAACCGAACTGACGCGGAGAAAACGGCGTCCAAGGCGAGTACAAAGGCTTGCGAACACGAAGGAATCAAGGCGATGCGTCGAAGCTCTGAGAGGAGAGAGGCCGTGTATCTTCCTGGCTCCGGAGTCCGGTTCTTCGGAAGACTATTCAGTCCGGAAGGCAGGATAGAGGCCCGTTAGACTTGGACAATTGGACCTGGGACATCCAGTTGATTACGTAATCATTGATCAACGAAATAAGGAAGGCGACTTGGCACTATCATCTTCGTGAGCATAAGGGGTGTAGCCGAAGGACTGACGCACCAGTTGGACTATTTTTTTGATGCGCATATATCCAGATTTTCTTGTAGAGTGGTGATATTCCAAGTACAGCTCGGACTTGCAAAGGCTCAGCTGAGATATGTTGTGCTTTAGATCAATGCCACCGAAAGCTCACATTGGCCCCGAGAAGAATTAGAGGAGCATCACCATGTCAGCCTGAGTTAGTGCCTGGGGAGGATTCGGGTCGGAGGTTGCATAAACAATATGAGTTTATCATGAACGATGCGGAGATATTTGTACCTACTGTGAGACAAACACAATGCACACGCCCTAACGATCAATGGCATGTCCGAGGCTCCCCTTGTCGTTATCTCCTTCCGAAAATCGCCCTGCGATTGTTTATATGTCCCTCATTTTCCTGATACCAAAGTCAATTGAATATACTTTGCGAGCGAGCGACAGCCACCGAATGGTACCCTGTGGCACGCGTTCATCGTCGCCATATTACATGTAAAATGCGAAGCAGCGCAAGCCTCAAGATCTCAGATGAGAGATGCTCGTGGTAGGGAAGGAAGAGGGTAGTGGTCAAGGACGGTGCACTCAAGACTTTGTCCTGCACCGGTACGTCAATGGAGAACGGAATTAACCGATCCCCGAGCGCGATGTTTGTGTTTGTGTACGCGTTTCCTGGGAAGTGCTTTGTAAGGAATACGAGTTGAACAAGTTCAACTTCTTGCTCTTCACCATCACCATCATCTTTCTGCTACTAGTACTACCGGAAGCACACTTGCTTTTCTTCTGGTACCTCTCGTAACGAAAAGAAACTCATGCTCCTTGATGACTGAACTGCATCAGCGCTATACATGGCGAAACTATCTTTACACCTTGGATTCAAGTTCTCAGGCTCGACGGCTACAAGAGGGACTTGCCAGGCTTGGAAATCTGTAAACATGCCGGGCGCTGGTCTACCCGCACTGGACAATCCGCTGTACGAGCACAGCGGAGGCAAGCAAGAGGCGGTGCCTGGGAGAAACGTGCCACCCTGTTGCCGCCTCCGTTCTTTGGCGTTCTTGCCTTTTATGGAAGTCGTTGTCCGTGAACGACGGTGCGTAATGCTCACCGCCCTTCCATCTACTTAACCCTGCTTTATTTTGCCTTTGCAGATTGCTTCCTGCTCAGGTTCATGACAGCATCCCTGAGAGCCCCCTGACCAAAGCTTTGCCTCCGATAGACGCTGGTCTAATGCGGTATACGAAGCTTGATATCACGTTAGCGTTCAACTTGCGCATTATCAGCACCCATCACAGAGACAGTCACATGGGACTGGAATTCTTCGATCTGCTCGTATGGATCCTAGCCATCATATCATCTGGAAGATCTCTGACGTGAAGAGCTATTTTTTTGCTTCTATAGGGAAGCAAGAAACTTGGGATATACACAGCTTTGAGTCAACCACCACCTTTCTTTCCAGGCTTACACGCTTTTCTCAAAATCCTCTGCACAGCTCCACCACATCACAGTTCTCAGGCTCGTCAAAATCATAATACCACTGCCCAGAGCTCGTCTTTTACTTCATTGATCCGGGCGGCTGTTCGCCAAAAGGGATATGGTTCTTGGGAAGAAGGCGCGTACGCTGTGTTGATCTTCTCTAGGAAGATTCGCCGTTGACTACTGTCGTAGCCCGATCAACGATTAGGTCACGCACCTTTGAGGACTTTCGGAAGCAAGTTCCCATCTGAGTTCGTTTTTCTATGAGGTTTTCCCGAGTAGCTGTTCACCGGCGACTTAATTATCGGTATCTGCAGTTCCAGGCCAAAGTCACCAACATGACTAGGGCGCGTGCTACGTTGGATACAGGGTCCCATGGCTATGCTTCCTTTCGCGTTCTTTCGAGGTTCGGCTCCATCTTCCTGCGATTCTTGCAAAAAGTGAAATAAACCATTTGGCTCCACCATTTGCCTGTACAACGGAACATATCCTATGGCCTCTTTGGTTGGGTTGAAACGCAAGATATCTCGCTACTGCCTTCCGCTGCGAGATTCACGGTCAAAATCATTCCTATCTGGCAGCCCGGGCGAAGCGGTCGGGATATTAACCGACTAGAAGCCACTATCTTTGAGTTCTCCGCCAAACATAAACGCTTTAGCTCCAAGACGTCCATTTCGCATCTTATGTGAACTCTGATGATTTCAGCATCTATGATTTCTCTCACAGTCTAGTCTGGTATAATCTGACGTGACAACTATCTCAGCGCTCGTCTATCTAGTGTTTCAAGTTCCAGCGCCGTTCTCAAGGTCAAATTACGCCTGAGCTAGAAGCTGTAGGCCAAATTTACACCACATGGGCACCTGTGTCTATTTTGGACGCCGGTCCTCCGTGGGTGCCAGTGGGAAGCTAGGGGAACCTCGGTGATCGTTGCCTTGCCGAGGTACTCATTTAGCCTTCGAATTCAAACCGATCGAGTTGAAAGGGTCGATCAAGCACCCGACCTACGGTTGATCTGCGCTTCTAGTCCATCCACGGTGGCCGATGCCCGGCGTTGTGCTTCTCGATCTGCCTGCAAAAACGCGCATTTTGTTTGCCAATTATGGGAGTGTTCTTTGTTGCTCGTTGATGATCTTACAACCTCAAAGCGCTGTTTCAGAAGAATCTAGACAGTCGACTCGACGTCTTTGCCAATGTTTCACATTCCAACGAAAGGAAAAATAGGCACACGCTCTTCACGTAGTATTGCATATTAACTGTGAGTGCTTTCCGCCCCCTTACTCGGAATACCTTACTCAGTATCTCAAATCATGATCATTCTAGTGCTTCCGCAGGGCTTCAGACAGATATGCAGCACGCTTCTTCGTGAAAGGCCGTCGGGTTCTACATTCATTCTTTTCTGACGCATTCCATTGATAAGAAGTTGGTGTCTATATTTATGTTTCTGACCTTATGACCGATGAACTGATGTTCTGTTGCATTATGACCAAGTATAACAGCCATGGAGAGGGTTTGGCTGCGGCCTAACGAAAAGGCCGCGCAAAAGGAGGAGTAGGGAGGAGGAGGGAGGAGGAGGGAGCAGTAGGGAGCAGCGTGGAGGGCCGCGCAGGGCACCAATGAGAAATCAGATAAAATGTTATAAAATATATAAATCAAACTTTCTGTCCAATCACAACACAGAGAAGTCTTGCAGATCATCTAAGCTGTCAGAAAGGCCGCGCATATTTCAAATAGAGGGCCGCGCCGGGGTCCCAACGCAACTTACAGAGCTTTGCAAGTGTCGACAGAACTCATTCAACATAGATATCATGTATATACAACAATGTAATTATATTCATAAATAAGGTGTTTAAACATCAGAATCAATATCCAGCAAAGCAGCGGTGCTTGTGCCGGACTTGACAGATTAACTGCGACTTTGCAAGTGTAATTTTGTATGTCATGCAATGAAGGGGTTGTTTATGTAAAGAAAAGCACGGGACAAAAGAAGAACTGCAAGTGAAGCACTATATTGCATTAGAGTAGGTAGCACATAAGAGTTTGTTATAACATATTGTATTATAATGAAATTATTTCTGCTCTATATATCACAAAGTGTGAACTAGTAGTATATGTTTGACATACTGAGGACTTAAGAGAAAAAAAGCCTTAGAAATGAAGGTTAATACAGACAGACCCCGAGGATACTACTAGGTGGAACCCCGCGCGGCCCTCTATTTGAAATAGGCGCGGCCCTACTCCTCCCTCCTCCTCCCTCCTCCTCCCTACTCCTCCTTTTGCGCGGCCTTTTTGTCGTGCCGGTTTGGCTGTGCTCTAGGAGGTTTCCTTGCAGACTTCAATGATCCCCTCTGTAAAGAATTGCAGAACAGCTTCCCGATCTTTGTACCTGATGATTCCTGCCTCGTGAGTGCGTGCTTCGTCTCGAATCAGAACAGACAATGCATACTTAACTTGAAGATATTGAAATGGACAGAAGCTTTTGGCAGTACAAAGGCACATGAAGGTACACTTGAACTAGTGGACCGCTGAATGGAATGAAGATACAGTAAGGACATCAGAATATCAACGTTCCGCAAATGGCGAAACTAAGCCCTTCGATGATCCCATCAATAGTCTTGAAGACAGCGGTCTATTCAGTTCCACAAGTTCTACAGCGATAATTGGCATAGAGTCACTAAGCCACGAGGGCTGCTAAGGTATTTTTTGTTCAGTGATTGTTAAGGTTAAGGGGTACATCTCATACATATAAACAAACTCAGTACCTGGACCTGGGCCGGGGCCTTGATCTGGATGTTCCTCCTTCAAACTCGAGTTCGAACAAGTCGCATAATCCCGGAAACTCAAAAAGAAAACCTAAGGCCGAAAGCTTATGCAGCCTTAACAAACTGATAGCAAGCTGCTACACTGCATCAAGGTGCGATTACCTACATCTCAATCTTGTTCCGCCTCCCTATAGTGTGCTACAGTATTCTAGAATCTTCATTTCCACCCTATAAAGCGTAGGTTGTATTATGAAGAGCACACGACCCGGGGATACTAAGCGTATACTATTCGCTCATGAATCGTCACTGGGACTCGTCAAACCGATCATTGTTGGCGGTTTCGCTCTGCTTTCATGAGACTTTGCTTTGATTAGCCAGTGCACAAGTCAGGCGGCAAATGTCAATAAAGACCAATGACTCCTTCCTCGCCGCTAAATCTGTCCTCAAGCGTGAAGCTGTTGAAGCTGTATCAGTGTTGGAAGACATAAATAAAGATGAATAATGACGACTTGCCATTTTCCGGAAAACACATTGATTAGTATAATCTTTTGTATATCCACATTATTCTCAAAGAGTGGGAGGTAAATCTTGCACGGAAACTCCGATATTCCACGAGCGAGCGGACAAGTGTATCAGAAGGACATATGTATCCCGGAACTTTCGACGATTGAGTGTAGGAACCATACTAGACGACGGGAAGTATGATCGCACAGAGTCCCTTGACAGCTCAAAGACTCGGATGCAAATGTGCTGGGTTGCAGAAAGGAGTGTACGACACGCATGTCCTTTTGTTGTCGAAACGAGATCAAGAAGCAAAGCTCTTCTCGAAGGTTTCGATGTGAAAAATCGCTTAGAAGACAAACGCTTGCTTGAAAGATGGCTTGCGTTGAAAGCTGAGCGAAGACCGTAAACCCTTTGTTGAGACATGAACTTCGTTCTGTGAGCAGCGGTAGAGATTCTGTATGATGGTGATGTCAATTCGAAAGCCAAAGTTGAAAGCCAAAGCAAATTTGATACGGTGAAATCTCTGGAGAGCGACGAAACCGAAAAAGGCGTTATCAGGGAACAAGGGCTGCAAGATGGGAAGCAAAACGCGTTTACTCACAAAGCATGGAGCATGGCATTCCCGCATTTCTTGCTAGAATGAGATTGATATGCAGTACACAGAATATCATTAATGAACTCAACGATCTAATTCACGTACACAACTTTGATTTATTTTCAAATTTTATTCTAGGAAAAACGAACAATCAAGACTGGTGCATGTAAATTCCAATTCGATATAGCCATTGAAAAGATTGAAGATGGAAGCTGACCGATCACCCGAGAGGTCATGCCGAGATTGAGCATCAAGCGGAGACCTGGAGATGCACCACTTTCTTCGGAAGGGCGCGCTCAGTAACAGCCTTTTCCTGCCTGGAGCGATCGAGCCTTTCCACGCCCTTCCTGATGCTCTCTAGCTGAACGTGCAGCGGGAGCTTCCCACCCACCAACTCAGGCGTAGCGACGCGCTTCGACAATTCTTCCAACTCATCGCTGAACTGCGCCAAAGCCTCCAGCGCATTCACTACATGCACCAGCGCCTCATTCCTGAACGACTCTATTTTCAGCAGGAGGCCCAGGTTCCGCTCGAACTGGGACAGAGGGCCCCGATTCTGTCCTAGAGTTGTCCAGAGAGACGCGAGGATCTTCTCCCGATCGACGGCGATGTCTTTCTTCTCGAGCGAGACGATCTCTAGGACTGTGTCGAGCCGCAGTCGGAGAGTGTCAAGCTGCTCTAGCAAAGATTCAGCTGTGACGATTAGCCGCTTGAGGTTTACGGCCAACGTGGAACAGGTGACCTCGAAGCTTGACACCAGGGCTTCGTCAGATGCACGGGACACGAAGATCGTTGGCAGATATTTTGACATGGAGTTCTCGGCGTGCTGAAGCGTACGCATGGCATAGTCACCCGCAGCACCCACACTGAATAGGCCATTCAGCAATGGAACTTGGGAAAGAAGAGTTTAAATTAGCACTCACTTGTCAATGGCAGTACCAAGCTGGGCATAGAAGCGATTCATCCCACGCGCAGTCACCTTCGCATCGGCGGAGAAGCCTTCCAGTAGCTGGGTCAGTCTATCCTTGCCTCCCAGTTCGCTATGCTTCACCAATATCGCAAGGTCGTTTGTCGCGAGCCTTGCCTCTTTGATTTCGGGAGCAATCACCGCCAGTGCTGATGCACTCTCGAACAGAGTGGTGAATGCACGGTCCTGAATCTTCATCACGGTAGGGAAATCTGGGTGAGGATTTGCTTGGTTGATATTGTCCTGATAGAAAACGGGCTGAACTTGGCATAATGATGCATTTCGAAAGTAAGAGATAGTGCAGAGGGGCGCGAACACAATCGACCTGAACGAAAGGAGGACTATGACAAGGAGGAGAGTGACACTGAGAGGTATAGCTCGTTTTGGGAGTGCCCTTGGAATTGGTGATTGCAATGCAAAAACCGCCTTGGGGTCTTGCGTGTATCTTGTAACGGGCAAGTGCGGCGCACTACATTCGAGAGCTTCAGTACCATCGTACTTTCCATCATGACCTTCACCGTCATCTCGGACGCCCGCGACTTCAGAAGACCAATCAGCCACAGCAAAAGGATCGACGTTAGGTCCACTCTTGTTATTGAACGGTGATAACAACGGCTTTCGCATTTCCATCGCACGCCCGCGCAGCGATGCGACGCTGCGGCCTTCGAGGGTGCGACTCAGGCCGACATCGAATGCGCGAGGCGGTGTGATGGGTACATTTTTCTGCGTAGAACCGAAGTCGCTTTCCAGATCGTCCTCGGACAAAGACGTCACGTCGGATAGCAAGGCATGCCTAACTTCGTTCTCGTTTGCCCAGGCCTGAACGTCGCTAGCAGGGTTCGAGATCTCGCACCACTGCTCCTTTGAATTGTTAGAAGTAACCATCTGTCGTTCGAAAACTAAGAGTGAGAGCTATGACTCGGATGTGATCAGCTTAGGTGAGGTGTGTTCAGAAAGAGGTGTCAGAAAGACGGAGAATGTTAGACGAACGCAAAGGACGAACGTGCTGAGGCCCACGACGCACTGCGGCTTTATCACCCATCACCATGGTGGTCCAGGTGCTTTGGCCTCAAATGACTTGGAGGACGTGACATAGCCTATTCCTGTGCTTAGGGCCGAATTGGTGTTGAAGATGTATCTAGTCGCAAAAGGGACGACAATTGTAGGAGACAATGAGCACAATGGCGTTGAGTCATTTTACGCGGGTGAAAAAGGTGAGAAAGGAAAGAAAGAAAGAAGTTGGGCGACTGAGGCTGGACAAGGCGCGTGCCAAACTGAGTAATCGAGTGTGACGAGACGTGTGTCTGTCACATAAGTTACGGTGACGCCGGTCTTGAGGGCGCTTGATTTAGTACACTGACACTCTCGTACGCTATTATGCATTATCCACAGCAAAATTTGTCCGCGGGCGGGTCTACATCCACAGTTTGCGACTATCCTCTCATGGGTAGCACAGCCATATACTATTACTTCGAAAGCTTATGATGAGCCGCAATATCAAACGACTGGTATAGCATCATGAAATAGCGGTGTAGATGTGATTCTTATGTATATATATATCATACATATACAGAAAATCGGAATGGCTGTTAAAGAATTTTGATGCATACTAACAATACACGTCTTCTGAAAGAGCTATCATGTTTATGCGGTGGAGCAGTAGAAATGGAGTTCATGGATTGCAACTCAGTATGTCGGAGTTTCAATCTGTCCAAGCGCCGTCCGACTTGAATGTCTGGCATGCACGTTCGAACAAGCTCGTCCTTCTCATCTCTCACCGGCATCCACCACCTCCACTCGCGTTCCCCACACTGAGGCTGTAACAGCCTAGTCTGTCTCTAGACAGCTCCATTTCCAAGACGATATCACAAAACAATGTGCATTGAATGGCGTTCGGTCGACATCAGTTCTTGGGACACGTTCGTGGTGCGGTCTCTGATAAACACACAGGAGAGGACACTCTATCCCAGCCAGAATGATGTTGGATATAAGGCATCGTCATCTCCTTTGAAATACTGGGAACAAGGCATCCAAATGCAATCGCACTCTTCGATAATTGCTATTCTGTGGGACATCAAGCAAGTTATTTCCTTGATAATTATCGTCCTAATAGGTGCTTCAAATTTTCGATCCACTCCTTTCCTCAGGCCATTGAATTACTTTCTATCATTTGTTTCAGCTTCGTAGCAATTTCAAATCTTCAACCAAGCATGGATAATCTTGCGCTTAGGATAGACCATCTATCATAGTGCATTACCGCCTTCCTCCGACTTTGACAGTACAACTTGAATTATCAGGACGTATTTCGATGTGATAACCAAACCGGATGATTTGCGTTGAGCCTTTTTGCTATGGAAAGCATGGTATGCCATCCCCTTTGGTAGGCGTTTCTCTTCTAATCCACAGTATCATTGGTTGCTCTAGAATACTGCATAGCATTCTTTGCCTCTTGCAATCTTAAATTCGTGCTGCATATTTCACTCGGCATGCAAACGAACCTTTTCAATCCTACAACTTCGTCACGGATTGGACACCTCGAGAGCTATTAATCCCAATGGATAGATCTGTCAACCTTACAGTACATCCATCTCCCCGGGCATGGCTCGCTGTTTCTCTCATTACGAGTAACGGCGTGAGGTTCGCTTTGTCTTTCCGGCTTCTACGTGTGTGGGGGCAGCGTTCAAGCTTCATAATATTTAATCATTTGATTCTATCTAAACTTGTGACTTGCATGCTTGGAAAGGCGCTATGAGCTCTTCGGTTAGACTATTACCATCCGACAAGTTGTCATATTTGTTGTATCTTCTTTTCCATTGTCCCCTTGTAGCTCGACCATGCGTCTTTATGGTTGTTTGGGTTGAAACTGTTATGTTTCTACTTCTCTCGACGAGGCTCCAGACCAACTTTTTTTTTCTTTGTGTATAGGAGTCATGACCCGCGTAGGTCGAATTTGAGTCTTGGTATGTTCTTCTATCAGTTGAGCCATTCAGTTTCTGATACATTTATTTCATTTTTAGCTATCTTGGCGAAGTTTTAATATTGCATCTAATTTCCCGACAAGCGAATGCGGGAGCGCCGTTGAGATCTATGTAGGAGCTCATACACTGCGCTGTTCTGGCGCTTTCAAGTTCCTGTACAGCAAATGTGAGACTTGCATATTCCATCTGTATAATCATTTCAAGCTTATTCTGAAGGATAGCTATGCAATCGTTTGATGAGTCGACTATGCTCTGAAAACCGATACCTTGAAGATGCATCAAACGTGCGAGCAATGGCGTGAATATGGATGCGGCCTCATTCAGTGTTCAAGCTCAATATGAGTACCGAAACATCTCAACCTCCGCCGTGTCTTGAGTAGGGCCGCGATATCGGTGTACTTCGATACGCTCATCACCGTCGTCTTCTTCTTTCGGTACTTGAACGGATAGTAATTCCGACGTATATGTACGCCACGGACGAGCCTGCCAACAATTGAGATGGTGGCTTTATCGATGGAACAAGGACGAACTTGAGGGTCGGAATATGGTCGTGTGATCAATGGCTTGTGTGCTTGTGCTGTTTCTGCGGACACAGCTAGCGAGAAAAAGAAGAAGCCAAGCAGGCTGACGAAGGCCGGTCTGACGAAACTCGAGGACCAAATGGCCGGACCCATCGCGACCTCATCCTGCACCGGCCGGACATTTGAATAGCAAGTTCCCCGACATCTGGGCGCGGCGAAGATCGGCACGACATTCCGAGGCATCTCATTTCTAAATCGAGGCCTGCTGTGCTGAAATTTAATGCTTTACGTAATAAGCAGGCGTGGGCTATAGATAGTGTTTGCGCGATCCGACGGGAAGACAATCTTCTCCATCCCCACTTCGCTTTCCGTCCCCCTCTGCTAGCTTTGGGCAGTGGAGTCGCTTATTGCGTCCCCACCACACTCCCTGGCGCCCTCTTCAATCAACGCACGCAGGGCGACGAACGTGCACTAGAACTTGGCTGCACATCGTCATCGGCAATAAACTTAGCGCGCACACCAGGGCACTTATAGACTGTAGACGGCCATCTTCTTACTTCTTATCTTACTTTGCTTTGACCTCGAACCAACACCACACACCGCCTTAGCCAAAGGTCTAGAGATAGGAAATAGCGGTTGACTAGTTACAAATGGCGACAGCGAACTCATCCGACAGGTCGACCTCGGCATCGCCTATCGCTGACGAGAAACGATCGTACGACCAGTACGACCAGGCAAACATCGACAACCCAAACGGACATGTACGAGCAGGCCTTGAAGAGTTTGAGCGTAGCGGAGAGGGTCGTCCCCCTTGGATCCTTACGCATACGGAGCTTAAGCTACTCGGTATAGCTGGTGTTGGGTTTTTCCTCGATGGTGAGCACTTCATTTTTCTTCTTCATACTTGGGATCTCGACTAACAATTTCGTCGGATAGCTTATGACTTATTTATTATCAACGTGAGTGTAATTTATCCTTGGAATTGTGTTGGAATTGTGTTGGAAGTTTTCGAGGCTTGTGTATGCATGCTTCCACCCGGTTTAGGCCACGTGGGGCCTTTCCTGACCAGATCGCCGTAGAGGAGTTCAGGTCGTCAGTTCCAACTGCTTCTGCGACTGCTTTCAGGGCGCTACTACAGGTCGAGAATGTGTCCGATACATTGGCAATGACCGTACCGGCGTTTTTCTTGGCCACACTTTTTGTCGCCCCCACCATCTTTGTGACCGGATCTGACGTATTCTTTAATCTATTAGCCTGTTTCTACGATGCTTCAATACCGACTGTATGGAGGCAACGAACTCCCGGCTGGACTCGAGGGTCTTCTCAAAGCCAGTGCAAACATCGGAAGTGTTATCGGCCAATTCCTATTCGGTTCGTGATCTCATCCTTTCCTTCACCTCCTCTAACCCAACAATTCACCCTTCTCCAGGCTACCTCGCCGACTCCCTCGGCCGTAAACGAGTGTACGGAAAGGAGCTCATGCTCATCATTTTCGCGACCATCATGACTCTGACAACTCCCACCGGCTCTCTATCTCCATCCGGATCGCTCATCTATCTCACCGTCTTCCGCATTGTGCTCGGCGTGGGTGTAGGGGGTGACTACCCAATGAGCGCGACCATCTCCTCCGACCGTGCAGCCCTCCGAAAACGTGGAGTCATGCTCAATTATATCTTCGCCAACCAGGGCTGGGGCTCGTTCGTCGGCGCTCTAGCGGTCATGATCGTCCTCGCATGCTACAAACACGCCATGCGCGACGGGGAGCACACCTCCCTCGTCGACGGCGTCTGGCGCATCACGGTCGGCATCAGCCTCATCCCGGCGTTCGCAACGCTCTACCAGCGGCTCACCCTGCCGGAGTCGAGACGCTTCGAGGCCGCGCGGAAGCTGGAAGAGGAAGACCCGATCGCGTATGAGAAGATGCTGCAGGCGAAGAAGGAGAAGGCGGCGGAAGCGGCGGAGAGAGGCGCGAGTGTGCCGGATGTGGAAGCGGAGATGAAGAACATGACTGTGCAGGATGCGGTGGAGGAGACGCCTGTGGATAGTGATGCTGCTGTTTCTGAGGGAGCGAAGAGGAAGCCGGGTGTAAATGAGCGTTTGGGTGAACGGGAGCGCCCGGAGCAAGTGATTGAGCAAGAACAGGGTATGGGCACGAAGGAAAGTACGAGGAGGAAGAAAGCGCATTTCAGAGGTAAATATTAATTATCTTATGATCCGACATGAAGCTCATAAATCCTTCTAGAGTTCCTCGCATATTTCTCGGAATGGCGCCACGCGAAAATTCTCATCGGAACGTCTGGCTGTTGGTTCTTACTCGATATTGCGTAAGCTTCACTTTCTTCCTTTTATCATAACATGAATGGCGCACTCTAATTGATACCCTCAGTTTCTACGGAATTAACCTCAACCAAAACGTCGTGCTCCAACAAATTGGTTTTGATGGCTCGTCAGGCACGCCTTGGGAAAAGCTCTTCAAGATCGCCACGGGCAATTTGATCATCACTGCGCTTGGATTTGTGCCGGGATACTATGCGAGCGTGTTCTGCATTGAATGGCTTGGCCGCAAGTGGATCCAAATTCAAGGATTTTTGATGGCTGCTCTTTTCTGTACGTCATACTTTTTGGAGACAAGTGATTTGGGGACGCTGAACGAGGTGTTTTTCTTTCCTGATGGTTGGCTGTAGTGGCTATCCTGGCTGGCAAGTTCCACGAGCTCTCGACGGTGTCTTTCATCGTCTGCTTCGCCTTCCTGCAGTTCTTCTTCAACTTCGGCGCAAATACGACGACCTACGTATGTCTCCGCCCCTGCCCTCCTGTTCATCTATGAAGCTCGTTAACTAACATCATGTTCAGTGCTACCCAGCAGAAGTCTTCCCTACACGCTTCCGTGCCTCCGCACATGGCCTGAGCGCCGCATCTGGAAAAGCGGGCGCGATCATCTCCGCACTTGCGTTCAACGAGCTCTCGAAGAAGATCGGCACACCTGCCATCTTGTGGAGTGCGTGTTCATTGCTCATTGCTCGTCGTTTTCTCGATCAGTCAAACTGACGGTGTCTATCTAATCTTTCTCTACAGTATTCTTTGGGTGCTGCCTGGCCGGTGCGGCGTTGACTTGCCTCCTACCTGAAGTGAAGGGCCGCGACCCGGATGTCATCGACGCGGAGGAGATCCGTGTCGCGAGGGAAGCGAGAAGGCTAAACTGATCTAGTCGTTTTCTTTTCCCGTCCTTCCACTTCCTCGTCCTCCTCACCTAACTCGTGTTGAAGACACACGACACACCTCCACCCCTCGACTTACGACTTACCACGAACCATCTTCTACTTGGACAACGACATGTAATATTGGAGGATAAATCGCGTAAGAAGATAGAGAAATATGTATGCCGGGAACCAAAATCCCGGCTACCTGTGAATGTACACACATCTGATGGCTATATGTTTGTTTGTTTGTAATCTAATTGCATTTGTTACTCTCGGTCTATCGGGGGTCCGTCCGAAACAAAGGAAGAAGCATAAGACGTTGCTGTTATGTTCATGGCGGACGAAAAGGTGGTATGGGGTAGGAGAGGTATCAGAATCGCAGAGGACGAGATGAGAGAACACATGAGGGCGAGAGCTGGGCATGCAAGATCATCGTACGCGCGGGGAGTGGTGAAGAAAGCTATGATGTTGCATTGCCCAGGCGCTCAAGTTTGAGATTGAATTGAAACACAGGCGCTGGTTGGTGCTAGTGAATGTTGCAGAGATAAAGCCTCGCTTGCTCTAGTGCTAGAGGGTTGAGTTTCTGAGGGCTAAGTGTCGGAAACTGGGCATATCTCCAGGATCATACACGGTATCTGGTTCTTTCAATCCAAGTCACCTTGAAGTGTACGTAAAGCAGTCCGTCTATCGTAGTAGACGTTGAATTTCCAGAAACCGTCTAATTTACCAGTAGCAGGAGTCAACTGCATCGTCGTGAATATCGAGTGAATGTATAAGAGAGGTAAGTAACCCCGGGCCTGACTCGAAGAGGTGAATCCTCCGGATATTTCCGATGGAGATCCTGTTCAGTTGAAGTTTATTTACGATGAGGCTTGCCACTCCGAGTTGTAAAGAAATAGGAATCTTTGTATTGTGCGCTACAGTTGTTACTGTTACACTTCTGCCTTTTTATTTTCTACAACATTGAAACGATAATGTCCGAACCGAATGCGCAGTAAAGTATACATTTGTATAACGAAAAGCAAATCTCAAGCAGCAGTAGTCAGTCTGATCCACACTGCGCAGATGTGGCCGACGATATCTTCACTCTCCGAATGAGAGTTGGGCAAGGCTTGAAGGGAATAGGGGTGATAACATTGTAAGGAAATGAGAGATGATAAAGGAAATGAGGTAAAGAGAGAGGGAGCTCATGGACGTCGCGGTCCTGGCCAATTTAGAATGTAGGGGTATCATAAATATCCGCAGGATCTAAGGCAAAGCATCAGACTTCAGTTTTATGGATGAGCAAATCCATACTACTCACCTTGTCCATGCTCGAACGCATACTCCTTTGCCTTTTGTGCGCGGTGCAAATAATCCGTGACGAGTTTACGCGCATAGATGCCAACTTTCTCATTCACCTTCGCACCACCGCGGACAGCCGCAGCTGCAATATGATACCGACTGACCCTATTGCTCAGCAACATGTCGAACGGTGTCGTCGTCGTCCCCTCTTCGTTGTAGCCCTCAATCCCCATGCGCTCGGTGCCGGGACGGCCGAAGAGAAGGCCACGCAGCTCGCCGGGGTAGCCGTGGTAGTTGAAATGTACGTAGCGATCAGCGGTGAAGAGGTTGATGAACCCATCGTTAGTGAGTGAATGTGGATGCGACTTCTCCGGTCCGAGGATCATGAGATCCGTCACGTTCACCACACGCACACGCAGGTCTGGAACCTCCTTGCGCAGGAGTGCGGCGGCAGCGATAACCTCGAAAGTGACTTCAACACCAATGCCAACGAGCACACTGTTAGGCTATATTTAGTATAACGCAGGAAAGAAGTAAAAAGGGAACATACACATCAGGGTTGATACCCTCATCCGTGCTCGCGAACCTCCAGATGCTCGCTCCAGCAACGCAATGAGCGTTCGCATCCTCCGGGCTCAGCCACACAGGCGTCGGTTGCTTGCTGCCCACCATCAAATTGATGTAGTTCTTCGCGCGCAGGCAATGGGATACAGTGCTCAAGAAGCAGTTGGCATCAGGTGGGAGGTATACACGCGCCAGCTGGGGCTTGAGGTTGAGCACGGCGCCGATGAACGACGGGTTCTGATGCGAGAAGCCGTTGTGCTCCTGTCGTGTCCATGTCGAGGTCTCGATATAGTTCAGCGAGCCGACGTCCTTCCTCCAGGTCGTCTCATGTGCCTAGTATTCAAAGCAGCATCAGTGCATGTCGTCATCCAGTCAACAGGTCCACAGACGTACCATCTTGACGAACTTGCTGTATTGTACCATCATGGTGTGGATGATTCCAAGGAAAGCCTCGTACGATGGGAAGAGGGCCGTGCGACCAGTGAGGGTATATCCCTGCATCATTCCCTGACATGTGTGCTCAGAGAGGATCTCAATGACACGACCGCCATTGCCGCGGGCAGCAACGTCCCATTGGAAGTTACGACCAGTGGTATCAAAGACAGCGTCGAGCTTGTTCGACACCAATTCATCGGGCGAGAATATACGGAATGAGGTGGGATTCCTGTCGAAGAGATAGTGATCAGTCGAGAGGCTCAGGTAAAAGGAGAAAGACGGGGGAAGACGGCTACACATACTCTTTGATCACCTCGAGCAAGAACTGGCCGACGCGCTTCATGCAGCTGTCTTGAGTGCCCTTCTCTACAGCGAGGGACTGCCATTCTGGGGTTTTTAATGTCTCGTAGTCGCCATTCGCAAACTTGGACTGGCCAAGACGCTTGGAGGGAGTTGGCGGGACGACGCGGAGGATGCCCTCCTTGGGCGAACCGGTGGTAACGTCGATGACCTCGGAGATATTGTAGGAATCGAGCCAGTGTTGGAGGGATGCAAGCTCCTCAGGATCTGTCTTTGCGTTCGGGAGGGGCACTTGATGTGCGTGGAACGAGCCCTCGATGTACTCGCCATGGAACTGCTTTGGGCCTGACCATCCCTGTAGTAGTAAGACGAGAGGAGGGAAAAAGCGGGTGGCCGTTCCCAGTGTCGTGAGGTAAGAGCAAATGTGTCAAAGGAGTGATTGTGGGTCGGGGGGAATTCGCGCATTGCGGTAGGGAGGAACGGGGTATTGATTGCACGATAACGACGAGTAATTTGAAAGGCACAGAAGGAAGTGGAAGAAAGGGGGAAAGAGAAACGTTAGCAAATCGTCAATATCAATATTCCGATAAAAGCAACTCTCTCAAGGGGTGGAAAATAAATCCGTGTTGTAATCCGTTCAAAGTCATGAACGTTAGCAAAGCAACAATAGCAACTTCCCAATTGCGGGAATTCTCGCGGTGGAAAGAGGAAAGTGAAAGGACATATATGGCAAAGAGGGAAGGAGGTTGCATAATGCGAACTAATGAGACAAAACATACCTTCGGGGTACGCATGATGAGCACTGGCCAGCGAGGCTTGACGATAGCCTTCCCTGACCGAGCCGCAGTTTGAATCTTCTTGATCTCGCTGACAGCCCATTCCATGGACGCGGCCATGTCTTGGTCAATCCTTTGCAGGTCCTCAACGAACCTAACTTGGTAACCGTAGCCACTTATAAGGAAATTCGAGGGTCAGCGTCAGTTCGTGCGGTAGAACATTCAGTAAACGAAATTAGGGTGGCGATACGAAGGAAAATATACGCGCGATGCCATCGCTCCGGATGGTGCAATGACATCGGATAAGGCACTCGAAGATATACATAGGATGAATAGTAATATGGATTTACTAACCTGAAGAGAGCGGTGAGCTCGAGGTCGTCCATCGTGCCGTAGATGGTACGCTCGGAAATCTTGAAGCCGTTGACATGGACAATAGGAATAACAGCACCTGACTCTTTGGGATCGATGTACTTGTATCCATGCCATGCGCTGTGTATTTTTAGTCGGTCATTGTGCGAGGAACGAAAGGGAACGAGAGAACACACGTTGCAGTGGGTCCGGTCTCTGCTTCACCATCACCGACAACGCAGGCGACGATGAGATCCGGATTGTCCATTATAGCACCAAAAGCGACGCTCAGCGCATAGCCGAGCTCGCCACCTTCGTGGATCGAGCCAGGTGTTTCGGCATTAATGTGTCTATAGGGGCATTAAAGGCATGTCCTTCCCAAACATGTGGGAGAACTTACGAGGGAAATCCACCCGGGGTAGAGAAGCCAGAGATAAGATTTTTCAATCCAGTCTTGTCACGAGTATATTTCGGCATAAAGGGTGCGAGAGAGTCCTCGAGCCAGAGGCACGAGAGGATACCCGGAGCTCCGTGGCCTAATAAGTATACGCATATCAGTATCGTTTCAATGCTGATGGTGGAGTTTATCGATGCTTACCCGGACCAACGACATATAACATATCGAGATCATGCTTTGTGATGAGACGGTTGACATGCGCGTAAATAAGGGACAGGCCAGGGCAAGTACCCCAGTGTCCGAGGAGACGAGGTTTAATGTCATCCTTGGTGATCTTTCGCTCAACAAGAACGTCTTCCTTCAAGAAAATCATCGCTATTCGAGAAACATCAGTAAAGGAACTTTCGGGTGGCACTCGAATATAAACTCACCAGCTGCGATGTAGTCTGCTGCGCGACGGAATGCTTTGATGTCCTGTTCTTCTTGGGGGCTCAGAACGTTGAGTTCAAGCTCTACCTTGAGAGAGCCCACCGACGCAGGGAGGAGTGAGGCATCGGGAGGTGGGTTGGGTTGGAAGAGAAGTTGAGCAGGCATGTTGACAGAGGATGTCGAGTAAACAGATGGCTAAGCCGCTGTTGTTGTCGACGAGCTGGTTGAGGATATCTGCTACTGAACGAGGTAGCAGAAAGTAGGAGGTGGTGTTTGTGAGACAAGTTATTTGTGAAAGGAGAGTGCCTACGCAAGAGATGCGGTTTATATAGACCTTGACGCGTCTATGACGCGCCGGCCTGGAGTAGCCCACATAATCTGTATTATTCGAACACAGACCATCGGCAGTGCTGTTATTTCGTATAGTCGTACGAACGTGCTATTCTTGGTGCGGTCCCCGCCGAGATATGGATCCATGGGCGATAGAGCAGGTCCAACTATACTGCTTCCATCCCCTGATCGCCCTCTCCGGACTTCCGGCCAATCTTCCCGACCCCCGACCCCGGTCACTGTCCGTGAATGCTCTTGAGCGGCAGCAACGCTTTCTTCCCGAGTTCAGCACCTCTCGCCCCTAACAACACCATTTATGAGCATTCTATCATTGATCTGGGGTTGATAAAACACATACATCTTATCATTTCATCATCTGCGCTCTAGACGCCTGGGCCCTCCTCCAGACCGAGCGGGATCAGTCGGACTACTCCCACCCGTGTTTTCCTCTTTTATCTCCCATCAACAGCTTCGAAATATATCGTCTCATATGCGACCTGCGCAGTACTGCCTCCAGAACACATCTGGACCGCCCAGGCCTCCGTTCTTCGACATTTGAAGGTTGAGAAACGGCTGCTTCACCCGCGTAGATGCGTTTTCTCCCGACGACATCCTCCTCTAGAACACATCTTCGTACCTCTGGGTCCCTCTAGACTGCCTTTCGGACCGTCTTGCCCTGCATATCGTGGTTTCCCTGCTGAGTTACACCGAGATCCTTCGCTCGATAACTTCGGCGCCTGTGTTCTCGAACTTGGAGGTGAATTTCGAATATCTTCTCGTGGACGCAAGTCGCGACAACCGCCGTAGTACGTTCTGTGTTCCAACTCGTCGAGACCCCGGGTACTGCTCAGAACGACGCCGATCGGCATTCAGTTGTCGGGGTCCGACTTCTCCACATAGGTGACGTCGAATATACAGCTCTCTGCTACTTACTTTCAAGTGCTGGTAGAACCAAACATCCCCGAATCCCAAGTCACAGTATGGGCAACGAACAGAATCTCATTCTCTCGGTCAACGCAGGCTCTTCGTCTCTGAAGATATCTGTCTTCACTATCCTCCCCACATCCGCTCATCCTGTAGGCCCTACGAGCGAACCAGTCTCCCTCATACTCACATCCACCATCGAGAATCTCACCGCACCTCCTGCAGTATTCTCCTTCAAGCCCGCACCCTCTTCACCATCACAGTCTTCTTTGGCTCAGACTATTCCGTCGGGAGTAGCTAAGAAGGACGAGAAGATCGGAGAGGACGAGATCAGCGACCATAAATCTGCATTCGCCTACTTCCTCGCATACCTTGAACAGAACACGCAATTCGAGAAGAGCCATGTGAGGCACGTGTGCCACCGTGTTGTGCATGGCGGGGACTATCCAACACCCGTCAGGATCACCTCCGAGTCCTTCCACCACATCGAAACTCTCTCTGACCTTGCACCACTGTGAGTAGGACATGCATATCTACTAACCTCCTCTCCAACTTCTGCCTTTCTCCCATTGGATGAGCGATCCTCTTCGTTGTGCCGGGTGTATGGCTACACCATCGTCCTTCTATTATTCAATGATTAACCTTTACCCGTTTACCTTCGACCATCACCCCGCTCTTCGCTTCATGTGACGTCTTCCATCTCTCCAAGTCTCCTTTTTTGCCTTTACACTCTAGAACACACCCAGAACGCCCCCGGCGACCCCCGTACCATCTCCCCCCGTTGATTTGTCCTTTTTCTTCCGATTTTCACACTCACCCACCCATGCTGTTTGTTTCCTTCTATGTATTTTAGTCTTTTCGAGCTGATCCCCATTTATTGTCGACTTCTTGTTCTCTTGAACGTAAAATCGTGGGTTGCGAATCTGAGCCCTTTTTGTTTCCGTCAGTCTGCCGTCACTTTGCCGTCATCCTATCCTTCCCGAAGCTTTCGTATATCGTACATAACCTCATTTACCCCCTTCCACTTCTGACTTTGTCATATGTTTGGCTTTCCCCGTGTAAACGCTTCTCATTGACTCCCACTATGCTTCCGATTTCCCCTTGGCATTTATTAGGGTCACGACGTTCTTTTCGGTGCCTTCAATCCTTTTTTCTGCCTCGCCCCCCCCCCCCCCTTTTCCCCCTTCTTCTACATCGTCTGACGCGCATCCTTCCTGTCCCCTTTCTTATGCGACTCACCTCCATCTCACCAATTTTACGTCCAGCGTTGCTAACCATTCCTTTACTTCCTCTCTAGACACAATGGGCGCGCCCTCCAGGTCATCGAAGCCTGTTTGTCCATCCTCCCCGATGCAGACTCCATCGCCTTCTTCGACTCCATGTTCCACTCAACCATGCCCAAGTACGTCTCCCGCTACGCCATCAACCCCGAGGTAGCGGAGTCCAAAGGGCTCCGCAAGTACGGTTTCCACGGCCTTTCCTGTACGTCTTCATACTCCCTTCTAAGGAAGCAAACATAACATCTGAGCTGACCTTCCCTCTTAGACTCATACATCCTGCGCGCCACCTCCGCCTTCCTCTCGCTCCCCGTCCCCAAGACCTCTCTCATCGTCCTGCACCTCGGGTCTGGCGCGTCCGTCTGCGCGATCCACAACGGACAATCGCTCGACACCTCCATGGGCCTGACACCGCTGGACGGCCTGCCGGGGGCGACGCGCTCGGGGTCCGTGGACGCCTCGCTCATCTTCCACTTCACGTCCTCGGCAGGGCGCATCAGCCGGCGCGCCGCCGAGGCCGTCGAGATCACAGACGCGGAGGAGATCCTGAACAAGGAGAGCGGCTGGAAGAGCCTCGCGGGCACGACGGACTTTGCCGTCATCGCGGACCGCGCTGGACAAGAAGAGAAGTACCCGAATGAGACCCTGGCGTTTAATATTCTGGTAGACCGTATATTGACGTACGTCGGCTCGTACTTCCTGAAGCTTGGCGGTCTGAAGAACGTGAACGCCATCGTGTTCGCCGGTGGGATTGGCGAAAGGAGCGCGAAACTGAGGAGGGCGGTCATCGAGCGCTGCGAATGCCTTGGTTTTGCACTTGATGATGCGAAGAACGAGGGCGTCTCAAAGGCCGAGGGGACTGTGTTTGACATCGGTGAAGGTGAGAATGGTGTGAAGACGCTTGTATGCCGGACAGATGAGCAGGTTTGTAGTTTCATCCTTCATTATACATATAAATTGATCGCTCATTTCTTCCGTCCACAGCTTGAAATGGCACGCCAATGTATCCTGAAGGACAATATCGTCGATTGAACAACCGGAAAATTCATACTTTCACTTGTAAGACTATGATCCATGTCACTCTGAGGTTAGAGAATGACTGCTATCGCTGTACCACGAACATCTTTCTTATGGCTTCCCTTTGTACACTGTTTTGATATACGACTTATGCTTCAGAACTCAGTTCGTCATTTTTTGTCAGAAGCTAATGGCGCAGCTGCAAAGTCCACTCTGTTCGATGTAATCAAGCCTGTTGATTTAAATCACCGGAGGGCGGGAACTCCAAATCCTAGTATCGAGATTCGTTGCACCTTATATGTAGCGCAATATATCAGAATATTTCAAAATTTCTTCTGACGTTCCGTGAATCCTTAGATGACGGATCAAACTCCAGTTACTACTTACACTCTCGACTGAATTGGTTGTATAATCGCAGCGGACTGGAAATAATCAATGATTTTTGTCCCAAACCTGGATAGACAACGAGGCCAAAAGTCTCTAACGCGCACTTCTGACTCACTGAGTTCTAGGTTTTAAATGTGAGCTAGTCGGAGGCGCTTAGATACCAACAAGGGCATAACTCAAGCCTGAAGTTATGGAAGGCTTCTCACGTCCACTGAGTAAGAGGTAACACAGCCCGTCTCCTTCTGGCAGGATAAAGGCGAGGACGAAAAGGCGGATCTTGGAGTCCTCGATGATGAGTCTGACGTCGTGCTTAATATTTGAAAGCGCTCCGGCTGTCTCTTCCGAGTTGAAGGAAGACCTTTGCTTGAGAACGTTAGCTGCGTCAGATACTGTATAGGCCGTTTCCTCTCTGATAACTCCCCGTCAGGTATGAGATTACTTAGTCGCTTTGAAGATGAAATCATATCCAGAAGTGAAAGAGATAGAAGGAATGCTGCTACACCTTTGAACGTGTATGTTGGTGAGTTCATAATTATGGCAGTTGATGTATCTGTAACATGATGTGATATAGCTCAAGTCCCCGCATTGCAATGCAAAGGATAGAGGGAGACGTATTGCCTTTCTGTTGCTCAACGATACGTACAGGCATGGTAAGAGAAGTGCCTCCGAATTTCAGCTCCGCCTCCAAACTTTCTCACGGCTGGATCTTGAACCACTGGCAACCTTGAACCTCGCAGTGCATCGTCAAGTTACATTTCCATCACGACATCTCACGCGCAGTCGCATACCAGGACAACAATACTCCTAAAGCTAAACCATTCCGATCAAAACGGCGAATATTCTCAGGCAAAGCGTAGACTAATACGGAGCCTCAATGTAGTACCATTCTCAAATCATTTGGTCGCACTGATAAACAGCGCCGAATGTCGCATTAATCACATTTTACCCTCCTAATTTGATTTCAAATGATATGTCCGCCATGCTTTGTGCAACTTGAAGCTGATCTCTACGTCTTATTAAGCGGGCTCAACTGGACCCACTTTTCTACTGTATGTTCTTTTTCACCCTCTATTCTACACTCATAGCATGTTACTCAGTCTTGTTCAGAGAGATACCCCTGTCTCTGATATTTTGGAAGCACAGTAAGTTTTAACTCAATCCTCCCCCTCTCCCCTTAATTGACGAGAACTGACACTAAGATAGATACGCACTCCAGTACTATGCGATAGCTTCAGTGAGTGAGTAAAATCTCTCCGAATAGCATTCCTACTTTACATTATTCACCAGCGGTTCTCTATTTCGACCATCTTATCACTGCTCCCGCTGAGGTCTCTCGTATATGGATGAGAAAATTGACTTTGAGCACTATACTGTTCGTGATCAATCGGTATAGTGCCTTCGTGGGGTATATCATAGTTTTCGGTTTCACCTTTTGGCCGCCGGAGAACGTGAAAGTAAGAAGCTTTCACTCGCTTTTGTCTACATATACATACTGATTGATCATCGCATGACATCATACGGCCGACCCAGGTGTACGTATGAACAAACTGCATCCAGACTCAGTTATATATACAGTATTTCTGTTGTAGCTGCCAGCATCTGGTGCGATTTCCTGGATATCTTAACTCTCTCACTCAGCTCATTGTCGGAGGTATGTTATTTAAGAATCGGGTTCAGCAATTGCTAAGTTAATTTTAGTCACACTTTCAATGCGCTGTTATGCCTTATACGACAAAAACCAGCTGGTATTATTCTTCACCCTATCACTTGCCTCCGTCGCAGCAGCGTGCTCCCTCGTAGGTCGCAAACCTTGATGTGTAAATGTACTACTAACGCGAAGTGGCATATACATAGTGGTCATTGCTAGATTTTGAGGGCATAGTCGCATTAAATATTGGTGCAAACGGATCTCTGTGTATACCGGCTGTCATCCGAATGTATGCACATTCCCAAGTCCTTCCTTCAGAGATGTGTCTAATTATTGCATTATTCAGGCATTACCGTGTGTGTCGTACATTTGTATATTGGCCAAGAAGTTAATTTTGACCGACATCAGGCTTCCTGATAACAAACGGCTTGCTACTCGCGTTCGATCTCCTAATTTTCCTTCTGACGCTAGCTAAATCCCTTCGGGCGATTACATTATTCACCATGAAGAGTTCAGACCTTCCCACACTTTTACTACGTGACGGTGAGAGCCTCAATTACAAGAGCTCAATATAGTATACCTGCTAAATGATATTTATAAAGGAACATTATACTTTGGGTCAGTGCTGTGTTTGCAGATTTGCTTACGCATATCTTTCTAAGTATGATGCAATTCAGGACAGTCGCAATTGCTAGACTCATCAACATCATACTCTACATGGTAAGTATATACTGGTACATTACACTTAATTATAATCTGACCTTAGACGTAGAAGACAGCCAACGCTTTTGAATTTCAGAGCACTGGAAACGATTCAATTCTCTCCCACGTGTAAGGTCTTACATGCGTAGATTGCAGAAGCAGCTTGTTCATTTTATTTCGACTTTAGAATCTCTGTGACAATAATTTCGCGGCTGATACTCAACCTACACGCTTACGATGATAAGCGGTGTGGTAGAGATCAAGCGACATCTCGATACCTTAGCTGGGTCGTTAGGGCTGCGGATGATTTCACGATGCCAACGGATAGGATTCATTCCTCGAACATGGAGACAAGCCCGGTTAACTCGGAATAATATGATCTCAGAGGATTTTATCTTCCAAATCTTAGCAAATAAGTCCCCTCATCCGCATACACGCGAAGGAAGTGTTTGTTCATTTGTATGTAAATTATTCAGTCTGATACGACTTCTGTTCTGGTCGGGGCAGGATTTGACATAATTGTATATTCCCTTGACTGGAGTATGTATTCTTATTATGAGTTAAAATTGGAGTTCCATGATGTGAACCGCAAATTCCATACTGTTGCTTGTTGTATTTATCAACATACATAAGCCACTAACGAGCCTACAGACAATTACATTGACCAATCTTCGTTCTGACATAACAAAATAGTAGTTAAACGATAGGACCGGCATTCGCTAGTAATGAGTGCAGTGACTGATACATCTGGTACCCTTCCGAGAAAGTGGACGCAAGCTGTCTTCGCGCAATACAGCGACTATACGGATGCAATTCTTCTCGAGAAACGGGCTCGGGATGGAAAGAGAAAAGGTGTTGTTTCTCCTCCAGCTGCTTCCGCAGTTCCTTGATTTGCCCCTTTAAGACTTGCTCGAACGTCAGCTTATTCTCATCGTCCGTCAACATGACCAACGTCGAAACGCTATAATGTGAAAGGATATCCCATCAAGCACTGTATTTGAAGAGAGAGTATTCGGGAGGATACTGACAAACACTCCTTGAGGAACGCAAAACTGAAATCGTACGTAAGATCTGCTACCTCCTCGGCAAGAGAGTCCGGGAAATCGACGTCCTTGTTGTCCGCAAGCTTCGTCTGCCAGTACTTTGCATACATTAGACGTTCTCCCTTTGCTGGGTCCAGGAATTCACTTCCGAGTCATTCCCATTATCAGTCTCTTCTTAACCAAATAAACTGAAGAGAAGGTGCTTACAATTTCCTGTCAAACCGACTAGGTCGCTTGGAGAGTGCCGGATCCAGTTTCTCCAAGAAATTTGTCGTGGCAATTACAAGTACACCATTATTCGGAGTGATGCCGTCAATCTGATTGAGGAAGAATGAGCGATTGGAAGGGTTGATCATGTTGTCGAGATCTTCGAGAACGAGGACACAGGGCGCGAGGAGCCGCGCCTGTGTGAAGACCTTCTGCATGGCGTATTCCTCTCCAAAGAAGTCTGCTGCGTGTTTAAGCTCGGACTACAACATTAAAGGAACCTCTGGTAGTATGACTCACTTTTAAACGATCTCACATAAAGCGGATAGTGACCTTGGTCTTGAACTGTCTTCATGACAGCTTTCAAACTTATGGTCTTTCCGTTTCCTGACTTCGTTTTAAGTAAGTTTGGCAAACGATATATAATTAAACTAACCTGGAGGTCCATACATGATGATACCACGTTTCCAAGGGATCGCCAGTCGTTTGTACGTTTCCTCGGAGTTGAAGAATCCGGACACATCATTCCGAAGCCTCTTTTTGAAGTCTTCGTCTAGGATGACGTCGTCCCAGTCTGCTGTCTGAACCTCCAACCAGAGATCGTGCTCCCTGGTCCAATATCCGTCATGGAAAACGAAAATCTCTTCCGTCAGTTCTAAAGACCAGGATCCAGCGGCTTTCAGGAGTTCATTGGCAGATGTTTTCCCGTCGTCGCCGTCGCATAGCAGAAATTGCTGGTAACGGCGCCATAGTCCTTCAAAATACTTTGGAATGTTTTAGGTACCGTCCTTCCTCGTGTATATAATACAGCACTCACCGTGATCTGGTATAGCAAGAATTCACGGTTCTATTAAGAAGCATTAAAGCAAGGATCATTGCAGTTAATTTCGGTCTATAGACTTACATCCCATTCAACCTTGAAGCAACCGTACTCTACTTCCGCAGAGAGCTCTCCAGGAATAGATCCATTCTTACGGGCTTCGGATGGTACGAATTTGAAATTACGGAACAATTCATCCTCTTTTCCCGGAGTACATTTCGCCTTGGGAAAGCTCAGAATATCGATGTCCTCAAACATGATGAGTTTACGATCTGGATAGAGAGCGTGCAGTAGGGCAGCGCTACCGTATATGAGTTAGTCTGAGTGTATGGATGTTAGATGAGGATGTAGATTACCCAGTCGTCCTTGGGTTGGAGTGAGGTGAAGTAGCTACAAGGCATAACGACGTAGATGAGCTATCTACGCATCTATATGGCATTCGGATATGATGCTCACCTTTCTCAATCCATCCCGTATAGGTGTCGGTGTCCCCCTCCTTCCCAGCATGACGAGTATTGTAGATGTGCATGTCCTCGAGGCTCGCAGTGTCAATCCAATCGTAGTCGTATCCTATCGTTCTTGAGGGTGAGATCGTACCTTCACTAGACATCGTGGATGGCTGAAGATATAGGATACGTTGGGGCTGCCACCGTGATATATACCAAATGCAATGAGGAGAACTTATTTGTACGACTGCGATCACGTCCGCAGTATGCGCTGGACAGAGACCTCATGGGTCTATTGTTCGCCGCCCAAAGGACATCAAGGAGTCGTTGAAAGCGCTGGGATCTGGTGACCAGTGGAGAAATTGGTGAACTCTTTATGGCGACTCTTCCCACTAAAGAATATGCAATTCTTCAGCAAGATGCTTGCCCCAGAAGACAAGGATAGACGGTCGCATGTTCGCCTACTAGCAACCCATGTAAACTGTAGAGTTTGAGAACGTCATGACATTACTTAGTGTGAAATCAAAACCACTCCCGAGGTCACTCGGAGGCTCACTCCTCTACCGCAGGTGCTGACCTAAGCGCCGCCCAAGGGGACCAGGTAAACTTTGAACCCGACGATAACGCACTGGAATTCAATGCATATGCTGGTTTATCAGATGCAGGCACTGATAAACATTGCACAACGTCCCAGAGATGAATAGTCTTCAGAAATCGGATCAGGCTCTTTCGTCCGTCATCATATTTCACTATATATTACATCGACAGAAAGCAAGAAGTGCGGAGACCAGACTGACCAGAGCTCTAAAAAGGTCGACAAAGCATGTAGGACAGCCCTCTGGACGGACGTACAATGTGAAGACAGCTGAAAAGATAGCTGGTGCAAATTGCAGGTGAAAATACCCATTAGCATAGGCATAAATAGGCTAAATGAAGAGATAGCACAAAGCCGGGGGTGAAGGGTAAAGTGGAAGAGAATATTAAATCAATAGGGACATTGGAAGGAAAGAAGAACAAGGTGGATAAGGGGGAATAGTCGACGGCAAAGGATAACTTAGAGCGTCAATTGGGAATCTAGTATTAACATTAGAAAAGTTGCGAGATGAAAGAGCGACATTGACCAAGCAGATCGAAAGCAAGCTGAGCAAGTGATGGAGAGGTGCATCAGCGGTAAGGTGAGATGAGATTACAGAGTGGAGGGACACCAGGAAGTTAACTCATCATGTGGTGTTCAATATCAGTTGGCGGCAGAGGGAAGCGTTCCGAGTGCAGGCTCGCGCTATCTGCATCGGTATACACGCTTGAGCGCATGCTTTGCCGTGGGGTCACCTGCTGTGCAGCGCTCAGGCGTTCGTGTGCCTCGTCGGGAGATATATTTAATGCTGCTATTAGAGATTGCATGGCGTGGTTCTCGCGCTGAGCCGTCTTCGGCTGAAGTAGATGTTCTTGCTGTTCTGCGAATGTGCCTCGAGTGGTGAGCGCACTGGACTGCGAGTAGGCCGATGGCGCCGACGTGGCAGAGCCGCTAGTGGCAGGAGGTGGCTGCGATGCAGCGCCGAAGAAATCGTCGAAGGGGTTTGAATCAAGGAAGGGGTTCTTCGATTTGCGTATAGTTTCTTGAGATTTGCGGGATGGGGAGGAGGATGTGGAGGAAGCGGCGGCGAAAGGATGTCGATGGTGATCATCAAGTCCGCCATAAGCACCGTCTGGACTGACGACCTCTGCTTCATGCCAAGCATGAACTGTTGAGGTCGCAGGTGGCGTTTGGTGACTGACAACCATGCTCGGGCTCATTGCGCCGACCGATCGGTACACCTCGCTATCAATATGGCTTCGATGCTTTAAGCTTAGGAACGAGCCGCCCGCAATCGTCTCGCCGTCCCAGGACGTCATGGACTCGTGTTCGTTCCTTGCAAATGGCGGGAGTGCGCGCTCCATCCCCATTTCCGAGTCGGTGAACTCAAGCCGTGGCGGGATCTCAGGCGTCTTGAAGGTATCAGCTAGACCCAACCCTGCCCCATAGCTCTTGAACGTCTTAGCGCTCTTCGCACTCTTCACGGTCACCGAACGCTCGACCGTCGCCGTCGTGCCAACACCTGAAGGGGACGTCGACGTGCGTTTCATAGCATATTTCTCGTATCCATCGTCATCCTTATCCTCCATCTTAACCCACACCTCCCTGCCGCTTTTCCTCCGTTCCTCATTCTGTCGATCATTGCGGGTGTCGGATACGGGAGAACGAGCCTTTGCATAGGTCCGTTTAAGCCTCTGTCGCTGGCGTTGGCTCGTCCATAACACAAACAGCAAGACCACGCTGAGCGCCACGAACACACCAACACATATACCAATAACGGTCCCCATAGGTATGGAAGACCCCTTCTTCGAAGCAGAGGAAGAAGCGTCTGCTACTCCGCTTGCCGAGGCAGTTGCCGTGGCGGTCGATGATGGCGTAGACGATGTAATGACGAGCGTCGCCGAGTGCTGGCCAGAAACCGTCACTGCAGTATTTATGATCAGCGAGTCGGTGTTCGCAAGATCTGTCGCCACGGACGATACACCGGTGAAGCCAGAGATGCTCGATATGTCGGGTGGCGCAGTGCCCGTCTGAAGTTGTCGTCTGAAAGCCATGCTCATACTGTTACAATGTATGTCGAAGAGTCCCCAGCCTCGCTTGATGGTCCCAAAATAAAATAAAAGAACGAAGTTGCGGCGACAGCTGTAAAGAGTGGAGAGTGTCGAAAGGAACGAAAGGGGACTGCTGATGCTGGACTAAGTAGAAAAGTCCTGCATCAACGAATGATGGAACAAGTGTGAGCAGGAATATGACCGGGTGATTGCCTTGTGCTGCCTACCTTTCAATCAAAGCATCCGTACAGAGTAGAAAAAGATAGGAGCAGCGGGTACGCGCTAAGCGTGATCGTCGTGCTGAACAGCGACGAGGAGGGAGGAAGGGGGAAGTGACAGTGGTAGTCGTCGAAGGCACACAGAACGAAGCAACGGCAACGGCGGGGAAGACAAACGAAGGTCTATTTCCTTTTCATCGTTAATTCGGGTTACCCCAGGATTGCCGTTACCTTTTATAGACATATTGTTTTATTGCCATCAATTTCGCTTCTCAGATCGTCAGACACCATCATCGAGCTTCAAATGTTTAGCATTTGAAATTCTGTCTCTTCAAGAAACCATCTCGCAACCAAGGCATGCGTATGCAAACTTCTCCATCAAGAGACTGCAAACCCTCATCGCTAAACAGTGTCATGGTGGCAGGATCACGTTCCTGATATTCAATTTGTTCAGATCACACTGCCGTGCGTGCTCAGATAATAAAAGAACGGCATGCAAGCCGAGATACACCGAAGATCATCTGGGAAATATGAGCGTGTATGATATGCATGTAAGTATATAAGATACAAATTCTACTGCAAAACTGAAGGTCCTAAGGAAAAGACAGGGAAAGATCAGTCAGACGCCTCTCGTATATCATATATAAGCGGAATGAGAAATAAATCAGAAGCTGGTCGCCATTGAATACAGGCAACCTCAAGCCGGACGTTGATCTTTTGCCCCTCGGGAGAACAGGCACGAGTGCCGTTACAATTCCAGGGGCGTCATATGGCCCCGGCAGAGTTCATCAGAAGATGCCGAACGTGCATCAAGAGAAGGAAGGAGTCTGGAACTCACTGACTGTACCTGTCGCATCTGCGAGGACGAAGAAACGACTCCGTGAGACAACTATGCAAGAGTGTGAAAGAGCATGGGTATAGTGCTAACGATCCGAGGCATGATCGCCATCGTCGTAGTCATCAAAGTCCTCGTCAGTAAGTTCGTCACCAGGCCGTACACCTGGATGTGAATTGAGTCCAGGCTTTCGTGCCCATGATTTTCCATCGGTATATGGCATGACGCGGACTGGGAGGCAAAGAGTGTGCCAAGGACTGCAAGAATCAGGTTAATACGGGCTCTCAAACAAAGCCATAAATACGTACTATCCGTCCTTCCCTAAGTTAAAGAATAATTCCAGATTCTTCCATTTACTAAATATTCAATTTAGTGACACAATCATAGCGAGGATAATTAGTATATACCCTAGGTCATACGAGTTTTGGAACACCTGTAAAAATTAAGTTACTCCATCAACAATACAGCGTATTGCGAGAGACTACATACCTGCCCACGTTCCTTCGCCATTTTTCTGTAGATTCCATGGTCATGGCTTTCTACTGACGTTTCGGCGTGGCAGATGCTCCAAATATGCCAGGAAAGCATGATTCCCACAGCAAGACACAGAACACCTGAAAGGATGTAAATAAGGGAAAACATTATGGCGGGAGTTGTGTAGCCCCAATATTCCTGGATGAATGGATTTAATACGTGCAATAACAAAGTGCGAAAGAGTGGGGCTAACATAATGAAACCCAAATGCTGCCCAAAGTTTATCGTATCCCAAGACGACGAGGCAGAATGTTGATAGAACAAGATATGCCCTTTGTGGAAGATATCATGAAAAACATAAGTTGAAGAAGTGTTGACTGCGCTCACATGAACAACACGAAATGACGTTCATTGTATATCCCAACACATTGGTTTATCCCTGAAGACAACGCGGTTCAGACGAAGAACGACCCGTTACGCTAATGTACCTACACTAAGACGCAATCAGCATAGGCATCTGAGAACTCGACACAAGCCAACTCACTGGGCAATGATGGTCATATTTCAAAACGCAGCGGTTGCAGACACGACAATGATGGGCTCTCTCATGGAAAGGGTACAATGGATTATAGAACTAAGAACACTGTTCGTGGGAGGCTATGAAGAGCTACGACATACCTCTGGTCTCTGTACACCGCATTTCCTACAGCGCGTCATCTGCGCCTTTGTAATGTGAAGATCCTCCGACCACCTTACGCCATCCTGAGCCTCCGTGGGTGGCGTCGAAATACGTCGACGAGCCCAAAGGAGACTCGACCCCACCGACGGCGTCCGCTCGTCCACGAAGCCCGGAGATACAGTGCATGCGAGGTAATAGTGGCCAAGAAGGTTGATTGCTATGAGCGCGTCAATCGGCACTGTCAGCAGCGGCCATCGGAGGCTTGGTTGAATCACATCGACTAAAAGGCAAAACACACCGACCCGATTGCCCATGTAAGGTGAATCCCTAGTCAGCGGCCTCTGAAACTTCAAATATGACATTTGATGACTCACAGAAGCAGAACACGCCCGACGATATGAGTACTATGGCAAGTGTCACAAACACAGGTCCTGCGGCGCCGGTGACTTTGTCGCCCATCCGTTCCATCCATCGGAAACAACGAAATACTGCGCGCGAACACATTTTTTGTCTCTTTTACAACTTCCCTGATAGCACCTCTACACTTAGTTGGTATTTTCGACTTGGAGAAGATGAAGTCGTTGTGCGAAAGATGAGGAGGTCGCGTGGAAAGCCGTCGAGGACATGGGCAACGGAAGCAAGACGCGTATAGGCAGGCACCGCCTTCAAGTTCATCTTTTTCGGGTTATCGGAAACAGCCGAACACCAGTGATCGTCGGAAAGTCCGAGTCCACATTCGACTTGTACATGATGCATTCAAAAAAGTAAGCAAAATAATATACGGTGAAATAACATGCAGAGACGATATACTAAAGATACACCTTGTCTAATCATTAGGGATACAGAATTATGTTCTAATGTTTCGCACAAAACATGTACCAGAAGACCGAAAATTAGGTGAAGTTTGTTTAAGCGTGGAGTGAAGGTAGGAAGTTATCACAGGGCACACTTTAATGATATACTAGTATGAGAAGCCAAAATCATAAATGAGATATTTAGGCTTTGAAACAAAAAGTTGTCTTACGCACCACTGATGCATTGGCTTTATGTGCAGGCCTTAACGCAGTAAGATCGCAAGACCGAGCATCTCGAATGCATTATGCTACTTGAGTTTACATCCCTTTAGCTCCTCTACACAAACAGAGTGGATAACGACATACTATTCTAGCCGCTCTTGGGATGCGTAGTAGTCTTAGCACAGCAAGCGGGACATAGATGACTGAAAATATCGCGTAAATGATTTTCTTGAAGTCCATAGAGATCAGTTCGACTGGTAAAAGCAGCGGAGGGTCTGGGGATGAGCTTCTATCACTAAACCAACAGCCCACAGCTTATATACACGGAATGCATACATGTAACGGGATCCTGGGCGAGGCATCTGACTATACCCCCCGAATCGGCATTAATCATTGGCCACAGCCTCGCAACTTCAAGTCCGAGTCCGAGCTGTATCCATATTGATTGAGTCAATACTCCTCTTCTATCTCGCTTTCTGGCGAGAGTACAAGAGCAAAAATTGTAAGTCAGAGTCGCCCGGCCGTCGTGCGTTCTTGGGGCGCCGCCGGTGTACGACGCTTCGGGCGCGAGGGGGCGTTTGAATACCGGACTCAGGCACTGGAGCAGAATTTAGTTTAGTATGATAGAATGACCTTGGATGCGGCTCCAAGCTTTCCCAAACTCTGCGTTACTATCCAGGTATAATCGGCTCATTACTCAGGCTGAAGACGCAGTGCTTACACATATGTGACTATGTATGTATATCCACAGTATGAGTCTAGGATCCCTTGCGACGTTGATTTAGTATGACTCCCGTGATCGGCAACTTGATGGAGCTGTGTATGATCCGCCCAGGCATACCTCATATAAATTATTTCACGAAGCTTTGGAAAGGAATCTGATGCGTGGTGGGCGCGGTGCATGCCATTACCATGAAGTTTGGATGTTAACCATGCCACACAAAGAGATCAGAATGCACTTCACTACAAGGCATCGCACAGCCGGCACTCTATCACTGTCTACATCGACCATCCGATGGACGGATGTAGCCTAGTCGAGGTGAAAATGCACTTACAATTTCTAATGACAATGCTATATGCCTTGAATACTTGTTGTCCGCATAATACTTACTATACCAGGGCACAGTCATGACCGCTAATAGCACATGGAGCATGAAAAGGTCTTGAGCCATTTAGAGGTCTTGAATAAAAATGTGACTCCACTCAAAACATAGGATAGGAAGCCATACAGGAGCTCCTCCATTGACACGATCCGAGAGCAGCCGTCAGAAGTGTATACAGTATAGATAAGATCCATGGTAGGCGGAAGGCGTAACAGCCAATGAATATCAGTCGTGCATTGAGATATCTGTTTGAACAGAAGATGGATGTTGCACATGAACTCACCGGTGCAGGTACCTTCTGGTTATATATTATATTATAAGAGCTTTTGTTATTGACCTTCTGATGGCCTACACGGTGCAAGACCGCGTTTAAGCGGAGTCTGAGAGGGTCGACGAGTGTACCTGCAGCTTCCTTTGTCCATAGTCAGAGAGCGAGTCGGATACGTGGGCGTATGGATACACACCAAATAAAGCGTGACTTTAGAGCTTTATTTGTCGTGGAAGAGGCTCTGCAAAAGCTCCCGACGACTTGAAGGTTCGTTAAATATGAGAAAGATGTATATTGAAATTTAGCTCGAGGGGTTTGTCTCCGTCTTTGATATCTCTGCGAGCGACCACATAGAGTTCGGTAAGTGTCTTTTACGTACCCTCAGAAGCTGAAAGGAGCCGCAAACGTCCTGCTCACCAACAACGGAGCATCTGGGACATCATAAACAACATATCGATCATCCGGGAACCTATACCAGATGCTTGATTAGTACCGGGACTAGCAACTTAAAGACGAACGTTAAAAGCGAGACTTCGGATACCAAGTGAATGTGAGGGAGTGAGTAGTTGAAAGGCAGCGGCAGATGAGCGAAGGAGCGGTCGGAAGCAGATAACTTAAAGTAAGGTTTAAGTTTCCGCAGCAACTCCGATTATTACGTAATAAACATATTTCCGACCAGAAATCGATCCTCCGAAAGTTCAATATTCTCTCTCTTCTTTCTGTCATCCTATTCACTCCATTTACTACTGTTCTACTTCCTGTGAATTTACTAGTGATACTGCTCGAAGAGTATCGATTAGAGCCTGCCAATGGAAACTCTTCTTTCTTTTTTAATAATGCTTTTAGTATCTGTGGACTACGTTGTGTCCGATTAAGATCCCCTCATACTCTCATCAAGTGCCACAGCGTTGACTGAGCTTAGTAGTGAAGTATACACACTCTATATCCTCCGACCGCAGGCTACTCTGGCTGCCATGTTCAGTTCTTTTCTAACGGAGATATGATCGTTTACACTACTAGTAGTACATTGGCCTCGTTCAACCGAGCTTCTCTGAAAGGTATTACTGGAATATCCTTTCAATTCTGTCGAGGGCGATGGAATAGTTTATCGCTGAGACACTTGTCCGCTGGAAAGAGCAAGCGCTCGATCAACAATTTGCTCAGGGTCGCTGGTATATTTAAAGAGTGACATTCAGGGCAGATCTCGGTATTTTTAGACCAACTCAAAGCCTCGACGACCACGATGCGACTTCGAGCTTTTGACAGAAAACGGGCGCTGAAATGGACAGAATCCAGCACAATAAACAGCGCTGATCACCTTTAATCTCTCTGTCTTTTTGGCTTGGAGACTTTGTTGTTAACGACGTAAGAATGATCTGCAGATTTCCAATGTTAGAAAAGAACAAGCCAAATTCGGGATCTGTTACAGGTTCAAGCGCCGGCGGTTCGACTCGGACAGCCTATCAGATTGAGCCGCTTCACTTTTTGACGCGAGCTCGGGGGAACACAGATGGCGAGTGCAATATCCCCGTTGTCAAGTGTCCGACAGCTCACGACTGTCCTGTTTTATTTCTTATCTTTCTTTCGTCCTTCCACCACGGACTTATAGGCGCACGACTAGCGCTCTTTTGTATCCTCTTCTACGTGCTGCCACAATCGCAGCACCTGTACGACTCTCTGGCTCTGTCTCTATCTCCGTCTCAACTGTCCTCGAGATAGTGCTCAAGGTAGCGAGCACGACGCTGCAGACGGTTACGAGACTCATCTGTTTCTCCCCCCAACACTCTTTTGCAAATTACCGCCACACAGGCTTGTCGCTCGTTTCATAAAACACTCCTTGTCGGAAAACATTCCAAACTACACATCAACCATCCCCCCCTCCCTCTTCTTCAACATGGCTCCCAGCTTGCTCTCAAAGCGTGGAGATATCACTGATGCAAAGGTCGGGAACACCAACATCCCCGTAATCGCTGTTGTCGGATTCGGCGTCGCAGGTTCAATCCTTCTCTTCGTTATCATATGGGTCACCCTCTCCGTATGTCGAAAGCGCGCAAAGAAGAAACGCGAGGAGGCTCGTGGTGCAGCATTCCTGACCGTGAAGGGCGTGATGAAGGAGTCCGTGTCATCATCAGGACCGTTGCCTGCGTACGTAGCTATTTCCCATCCCATCATGTTCCATCACTTCTCTTCTGACATCTGTTCTAGTGACCTTCTCGGTATCAATCAGTTGGGCATCGCGAACGGCTTCTCTAGGGCAAATCTGACGGCCTCGGTCGTCTTACCTGCAAAGGCAATATACCAGCCAGGCGCATCGCGAGAAGAGATAATTTCTTATCACGAAGAGCAGGGCTTGATGCCGCGTCCCTTCGCCCCGTTTTCTTTCGCATTGAATGCTGCTCATGGATCAAACCTGTCTGTGTCTTCTACTCTGCAAGGGTCGACTGCACCGTCGAAGGGTGGATCGACATTCGGAGGCTCGGGCGATAGCTATATGGCTGAGGGCAGGAGATCAATTGACAAGCGAGTATCGACACAATCCTTCTCCGCGTCCGCTGCCCGGCTCCAACCAGTCCACAAACGCAACTCGTCTATGTTCTCCGCCCTCCGCGACTCCATCCGCGATTCGTTCTTCGGACTAGGTGCGCCCAACCGGCCGGGGTCGGCGATGTCCTCGATGTCAGGCTCCTCTTCCCTCCTATCCGCTGGGGGTGTCCAAACACGACGAGTGCACCAGATCTTCACACCTATCCTTCCCGACGAGCCGACACTTGTGATCGGAGAACGTGTCGCTGTGCTCCGTTCGTTCGACGACGGCTGGTGTGTGATAGGCCGCGATAAACTGTTCGGCCAGCCAGGCGACGTGGAGCTCGGTACGGTCCCCGCATGGTGCTTCGTCAAGCCAATGAAGGGCCTCAAGTCCGAGCGGCCGGTGCGTAGCTCGAGTCTTGGCGTGACGGTGCAGGTCGATCTGGATGGACCGCAGAAGCCGCGCGACGATATCATTTCATGGTCGAACTTCTAGAGTTCCGTCTTGTCTAAGAAGAAATCTCGAAGAACGAACTGCAATTCGCGACACACTAGCTGTACATTCAGACCATCATAGATCCCCAGCAATTAATATTTTTTTCTTTCCTCTGCTATGAGGAGCATACGCCACCTCCCAGTTCCATGTTGGACCCTCACGAACAGCTACGACCATATCCCGCACGACCCTTCATTCACCTTCATTAGCCTGCTCCACTCGCAATACGCGGCCGTTGAACTTGCGCGTGCCACCTCTGGTGGCTACACATGCTTTGGAATCCCGCCACCTCATCGACCCGGTCATCCAGCGCTGCGAAATCTGCACTTGCAATGACCCTCGAGACTGCTCCCGAAGTCGCTAAGTACCACCACCAGCACATGTGTCGGCATGCAAGTGCGATTGTGGCGCCTTTTTTTTTCAAATTCTTCGACTACTTCCGGGTCGGCCATGCGCGTTCGTGCTTGTCACACGTTGATAGCTGCCGCCGTCACCCGTATCCTTCATGTCTATTTGCCCGCCCTGTCATATGACATATGACATATGTCGGCTTCTTATTACTTACTTATTTGCTGTTGCTGCTACGTTCTCTCCCCCGCACGCATGCTTTCTTGTCCGTAATACTCTTTCTCTGAATCTTGGCAATCGTTTTTTTTGTTTTCTCCTGTCCGGATGCGCTGGAACTTTGTTTGCATTTGTTATTCGCACCCTCCGTCTGTTCTTGCATTGCATTGACTTTGCAGCATGATGTATTTACTTCTCCACCACCAGATACCATTTCCCCTGCTCCTAGTCGGGCTTCTATTAAAGCTGACATTTGTCAAGTCTGTATCTTCTTGATCAGAGCCGCTAACTCAACTCTCACCTTCATACCATTGCATGTACCACGTAGCTAAACTTGATAACACGACTACCGTTTGACAACTGCTCAAGAGGAACTCTCATCTGCTCTATATGTGTTACAGAAATAAGGTTGTTGTGTTACAATTTCGATAACTAGGTATCATAACCAAGAAGAATTTTTGTACGTCGAAAACAAACATGTCGTACAATACAGTCAAAATCAATATCAGCATAATCAAGAGAATACATACAACAAATATAACAATAATTCGAGAACCTCGTCTATAGTAATGAAGAAAGTGCAAGATCACTGAACGCTTCCTACATATCAATCCAATCGCGACTTCCCTTACTCTCTGTCAAAATCCACAACGGTCCTTACAAAAAATGTGTCTGGTGCAATACAGCCAAGATCAAAATCATTCTAATCAGGTGAGTGCATAATAATAAATATAAAAATAAATCGCATGCCTCGTCCACAGTAACGAAGGAAGTGAAAGGCCATTTAACGCTTCCTAAATATCAATTATCCCATTCCAACTTCCCCGTGCATAGCTCTCTATCAAGATCCACAACAGTCCTTACGCTGATGTACCAATGATTCTTGAATCTGCGCTATCTTGGCTGTTTGTTTCACAAGAAGTTCAACCTTCGAAGTTTTAGTTATGATGTCAGTACATGTATCTCAAGCCAGTTTGTAAGACTTACAACGATCTTTAAATACGCATGGTCAACTCTTTTCAGAATGAGAATAAGCTCCCGGTAGCCTTCATCGGTGTCCATTAGACTCAGTAACTTTTTCCACCAAAGTGACGGACCCTTCCCGTTGATGACAGTCCGTTCTTTACAGATTTCTTGGATTCTTTGAAGATCTCTACTTTTATTTAAGCCCAAAAGCAATTGATAAATTAAAGCATGTCACTTACGACTGCAGGCCACTAAGTATCGTCTCCGAGTTCACATTTTCGTTTTGCACCAACACCTCAAAGATACCTAAGGATTTATCGATCTCTTCCATCACATCCTTTATTCGAGTGTTATTGCGAGCTCTCTGTTAAGAGTTTTATTATTATAAAACATGGCGATGGGTCAGTAGATACTGTACGTACCATTTCTACCGCATTTCGGATACTCATTACGAGTCCCATAACAGTAACAACCGTAGAGCTTGGGTCCATGGTCCATGAAGCTTGACTCTGCTAGTGCGGAGAGGGGACCCCACTGGGTCGCAAACTTCAGGACTTTTTATGCACTCGTCGGGTCTATGTGCTGAATATGGCTTTAGGCCCACATATGTTAGCTTCGCAGAAGGAGAAGTCAGAATGAAAGACTACGAGGCTTAAATTTTGCGCATTGTGTACGCGTCATTGTCTATCAGCGCATAGCTATTGATCTATCTTCAGTTCGGGAATCATTTGGTAAGATAGGGATCCATACCAGATTATCGTGTGTGCCTTCGGAGACAATGAGTAAGGTGTCCTTTAAAGTTTGGATAGCCGAACTAAAAAGCAAAAACAAAAACACTAACGCCGTGATCCACCTGTCGGCCTTCGAGTACTCTTATGGTGAACGCCCTTGAAGTACGTACCTCTCTCAACCAGGTAAATGTTCGCCGAGATGTGCGAAATAGGCGCCGTTTACAGAGCAAGTTGCCGACACGTTCGTCCGAAGATATTGCCTAACCATACATAACGGATCTTTATGACTCGGAGTGATAGGTATGCAGGCCAAAGGCACCGAGTTAGACCAAAGATGACTTGACCCCGCAGCAGGAAGTCGGCGAGCCGGGGTCGGGCTAGCACATCAATTTCGGCAAGAACCCAAAGATGGCAAACTCCAGAGCAGACACAATACGAGTAGCGTGTATACCCTCCGTTTGCCTACGCTACCAGTTCTGATCACAGCGAAGAGGACTTCTGTCTTTGGGGCAGCAGTGACCTTTTGTTTCCGTAGCTGCATGAAGATGAGTTCAGGCTTGGGGAAGGTGTGAAGGGCGGGGCGGCACAGGGCCACTCTCGGCTTATGTCATTTAGTTCTTTCCTGGAGTTTAGGGTCGGTTCAACTTGAAGCATCAGATTTGACTTTCAGTCTTTTGCCTTCACTTATCACTGTCAACCGTCACGAATCTTCCTACTCGCCCACTGTCACCGTTTCATATTCACTTCTAAACCTTCCAGAACTTCGATTATAGACACAATTTCTACTCGAAAGGCACCTCGAGCTATCGCCGAAGGAAAGCATTCAATTCAACGAAATACTCTAATTTTGGACGAAGATTGCGTGCTGCGGGGAGACTCATTTAGATAGGTCGATCCGAAGGCCGAGGTCTGTCAGCAAACGGGATTATGCGATATGCATTACTCTATGGCCAGTGGGAACCAGTGACGTCCATATTTCTCAAGCGGCAGTCCACTGCCGATACATTTAGAAAACTGCTATAAACTTAGATGCAAGCAGCATGGTATGCCTTAAAGCCAGGCCCCGCGCCTCCGTGCATTTCCCTCACTCTCTCCAACGCCAACGTCGATGTCGAGTGACGAGGGTGCCGAGGTAGAAAAGGACGCCAAAGAGCTCAAGGCCGCTGCTGCTGAAGCCACAGCACGCTCAACTGACTTTCGATTGAAACAACTCGATATTGGATCAGTCGAAAATGCAGTCTTCAGAAAGAAGTGGTGGCAGATATGGTGCGTGTTTACCACAGCGAATTGCTATCTCCTTATCTTACCGACTATCGACTAGGCGCCCTAAAAACCCCCCTCCCCCTCCACGAGCTAACTTAGAGGATGCTCCGGTACGTATCTTCATCGAGTCGCGTGAGCTTCGTGACCTATTGTGTATTCTCAGGAAATCCCCATCGTAAATGCATCAATTATTTCCAAATTAACATACACATGGATCACGGAGATTATGGTAAGATCTCCTTTACTTAGATCTTTCTTAGATAGGCTATAATAACCTTTCTTTAGGTTCTTGGGTATCAGCGGACGCTCCAAGTGCCAGACCTTTGGAAGATGGACGAATCTCGTCAGGCAGGAACGCTTTCGGCTAAACTAGATGAGGCATGGGCTCGGCGCACTAAGGATGCTCAAGATTGGAATCTTCGTCTGACTAGCGGAGATATCTCTCCTGGTGTCCTCAAGCGAATGAAATGGACAATAGAAGCGATTCTTTTTGTTGGAAAAGATTCCGTCCGAGGCATGACATTCTCCGAGAGACGTCAGGCCTTTGAGAATCAATGGCGGGTCTCAACTGGCCTTAAAGAACCCAGCCTTTCGTGGGCATTGAATGACGTATTTGGTTGGCACTTCTGGGCAGGTGGTCTGTTCAAGGTGTGTTCCGTTATAGAGTAACGTTGAAGTCTGCTGATCTGTTTATTAGGTTTTGGGAGATACTTCACAAATGATGTGTCCATTACTAGTGAAGGTGTGTTCTCCAATTCTTTGTTCGTATATGTTAGGATACTCAATTCTTATCCTCTAGGCCGTAATCAATCTTGCGAAGACGGGCGATCATAGCTCTTCAGAAATTGGCAGAGGTGTTGGGATGGCTATTGGCCTTTTCTTGCTTACCGTTACTGCAAGTATTGGTCAACATCAGGTAGGTATATCGATATGATATTTCAGTCTAGTTAGAGTACTGGCTAACCTCTTATCAGTTCTTCTGGCGTTCAATGTCGACCGGTGTGCTTGCACGCGCTGCTCTAATTAGTTCAATCTACAAGCGAGGAGTATATCTCACACCCAAGGCCCGGACAGTTCACAATAATGCCGCGTTGGTCAACCATATATCTACGGATGTGAGTCGCATAGATGCGTGTTCACAGTGGTTTGTAAGTATCATATTTCTTCCCCTAAATTGTATAGCGTGTGTGTCTAAAGTTGTTGTCTTGATGGGCCGGAATTAGCATGCAGCTTGGACAGCGCCAGTGCAAGTAGTCGTCTGCTTGACAATCTTATTGACCCAGGTGGGCGACCTTTGTATCCACTCTGTATATTTATTAACTTTATCGAATAGCTTGGACCATCCGCGCTAGCAGGCTTCTCGTTGTTCATATTAATGATACCGATTCAAGAACGTCTTATGACCTTCCAGCACAAACGCCGCGAGAAGGCTAACATATGGACTGATGCGCGGGCGAACCTCATTCTTGAAGTTCTTGGAGCTATGCGCGTTGTCAAGTACTTCTCCTATGAATTGCCATTCCTAAAGCGTAAGCCGAATGTACGATAGGCCTTAAGCTTAGTTTATTAACCCTAATTTAAACTATAGGCATCTTTGACATTCGTGCTAAAGAGTTGAATGGTATCCGGGCAATTCATTTAGCAAGATCACTGAAGTAAGTTTTAGTTCAGTTTAGTTGTTGAGCTGTAGATTCACCCATACTCCACTGTAGTATGGCAATGGCGTTCTCTATCCCCGTCATGGCTGCGACTCTCGCCTTCGTGACATACACACTCACGGCTCACGATTTCGATGTGGCTGTCATCTTCTCCTCCTTCTCGCTTTTCCAACTCCTCCGCCAACCTCTGATGTTCCTTCCTCGAGCGCTATCTGCCATCTCGGACGCTCAGAGTGCTATAGAACGGCTAGAGAAGGTCTTTGCTGCGGAGGTCATGACGGGGGATACGCTCACTGTTGACACGACGTTAGACGTCGCTCTGAGGGCGGAGGGCGTGACGTTCGAATGGGAGGAAAGCGCACCGCAGGGTGACAATATTGATCCGTCGGAGAAGGGCCATAAGAAAGCTAGGCAGCGGAAGGACCTAAAGCAGAAACTTGAAGAGCTGAAAGAGAAGAAAACCGAGCAAACCGCACCGTTCAAATTCCGAGATGTTAATATCACGATTCCGCGTGGACAGCTCGTTGCGATTGTCGGCCCAGTGGGAAGCGGCAAGGTCCGCTATTTGTTAACGAGAAATTGACGCGCTCTGACCTTCCTCTGTAGTCGAGTTTGCTCCAAGGTCTTATTGGCGAAATGCGCAGGATACAAGGGACGGTGGTTTTTGGCGGACAGGTTGGCTACTGTCCTCAGACTGCCTGGATTCAGAATGCAACGCTTGTGCGCATGATTTCGTTCGGTCTTAAATATATACGAAAATGACATGAATTAATTTAAAGCGAGACAATGTGATCTTCGGCCAAGATTTCGACACGGATCGGTACTGGGACGCTATCGAACGCGCCTCTCTTGTCCCGGACCTTCATGTTCTACCTGATGGTGATCTGACTGAGGTATGATATCCCCGAGCGAAACATCTTGCATTGATGATTAACGGAATATTACTCAGATCGGTGAGAAGGGAATCAACCTTAGCGGTGGGCAAAAGCAGAGAGTTAACATAGCTCGCGCGTTATACTTCGATGCGGACATAGTCATCTTGGACGATCCACTATCCGCTGGTATGTTCCTTACTCTCTTCCCTCTTCATGTTTATACTCAGCTGACTCATGATTTTAGTCGACGCCCATGTTGGCAAGGCCCTTTTCACTGATGCAATCGTCGGTGGACTCAAGGCCCGCGGAAAGACAGTCATCCTCGTCACTCATGCATTGCACTTCCTTTCGCAATGCGACTATATCTACACGGTATCTAGTGGTCGTATAGCAGAGCAAGGGACGTACGATGATCTCATCCAGTTGGACGGCGAGTTCTCAAGGCTGTCGAAGGAATTCGGGGGTGAACAGAAGCGGGAGGACGAAGAGGACGCGGTTGAGGACGAAGGCGAAGTGAATGCCAAGGCGAAACAGAAAGCAGCTGAAGTGGATAAGGCCAAGTTGAAAGCTAAGATTGACCTCGACAAGGTGGCTGGCAAGGGTCGACTCGAAGGCAGGCTCATGGTCAAGGAGAAGCGCACCACTGGCTCGGTTTCTTGGAATGGTACGAATCCAAGAATCTAATGCCTAAATTCCGTTTAACCTCCTTTTCAGTGTATGGTTCTTACTTGAAAGCTGGGAAGGGTTGGATCACGTTCCCCTTGGTGCTTGCTACTTCGCTATTGATGCAAGCCAGTCAAGTGCTTAACTCTTATACTCTCGTCTGGTGGGAGGGAAAGTGAGCAACCAACTTAATCTATTCCGTATAATACCTGCTAATGGTAGTCAACAGTACTTGGCACCGGCCCAATTCCTTTTATCAGATATTGTATGCGGCTCTGGGTATATCACAAGCTCTATTCACTTTCTTCCTGTAAGCGATTCCAGAGCATGTGTAGTCAACTAATACTAAACACCCGGATTAATATTAGCGGCAATGCTATGGATGCCATGTCTGAGCTCGCGTCGCGGAACCTGCACCACACATCGACTCGAAATATCTTCTATGCTCCAATGTCTTTCTTCGATACCACGGTATGTGTAGCAAGTATTATCGGCTGTTCCATCTCGTATCTTATACTCTGAAATCAGCCTCTTGGTCGTATTCTAAGTGTCTTCGGAAAGGACATAGATAGTGAGGGACCTACTTACTCGGATGGAATTCTATGCTGACTCTCCTACTTTCTCCGAACGCTAGCAATTGACAATCAATTGTCCCGTAAGTGTAGAATTCTCTACCCACATCAGCTCACAATCTAACTCATCAATTCTTAGTCTCCATGCGAATGTGTAAGTAAAACCGCACGTACATATGTGGGTAAAAGCGGCTGAACATGCCTTAGTTGTGCTTACGCTGGCAAATGTTCTCGGTGCAATAATTTTGATCACGATACTTGAGCATTACTTTAGTAAGTTCGCATTGCACGATCACACAGAAAACATTTAACGCGATTGTTCAGTTCTCGCCGTTGTGCTCATCGCGTTTGGCTATAGCTACTTCTTTTCGTTCTACCGCACAAGTGCAAGGGAGCTGAAGCGACTAGGTGAGTTTGACTTTGTTGTTCGATCGGGCTTCATTTGTTCTTATATCGATTATAAGATGCTTTGCTTCGCTCTGTCCTGTACTCTCATTTTTCGGAGTCTCTGACTGGCTTGCCGACAATACGGAGTTATGGAGAAGTCGATCGTTTCTTAAAGGATAACAAGTACTTCGTTGACCTTGAGGACCGTGCGTTGTTTCTGACCATAACGAATCAACGGTAAGAATTTTCGAGGCTCGCTTCTAGCGGAGATAAACTCAGAATCTTCCAGATGGATGGCTATCAGGCTTGATTTCATGGGAGCCATCTTGGTTTTCCTTGTAAGTTCTACTTCCTCCCATTGATATTTGACGTCTTAATATTGCGTAGGTTGCTATATTTGCAGTTGTCGATGTGGCTGGAATAGACCCAGCGCAGATCGGCCTAGTTCTCACTTACACAAGTGCGTTTCTACATCTTTCACGGCAATGCGCAATTCTGAATCCTTGTCTATATAGCTCAATTGACTCAGCTTTGTGGAGCTGTGACCCGTCAATATGCGGAAGTCGAGGTTTGTCCTATTTTCTATGAGGTTACTTCATGCTCATTGGCTCTCATTAGAATTATATGAATTCAGTTGAACGAGGTAATGTGCTCTTGAAGCAGGTGACCTCTGTTTCTGACTTGATTCTTTGTGCCTAGTTGTTTCTTATGCCAGAAGCGAGGCAATCCCCCAGGAAGCTCCTCATGAAATACAAGAAAAGAAGCCAGATCCTTCTTGGCCTCAACACGGTGCTATCAAGTTTGACAAAATCACGATGAGCTACAGACCAGGCTTGCCGAATGTTTTACGGGGGATATCGCTTGACATCAAAGGCGGTGAGAAGATCGGTGTAGTTGGCAGGTTTGTAGATGTGATGCATCCTCATTTAGAGCTTACATTGACGTTTAATGCTGTAGGACTGGCGCGGGGAAAAGTTCATTGATGCTTGCACTTTTCCGCATCGTCGAACTTAATGCTGGACGCGTTCTCGTCGATGGGTATGTGCGTCCGTTGATTGCATATGTTCGACCATTGAACTCTAGCCCAGCGTCGACATTTCTCAAATTGGCTTAAAAGATCTTCGGACGAAGATCTCGATCATTCCACAAGATGTGAGCGAATTTCTAACTGATGTTTCTTTGCAACATAAGTTACTAAGATACAAATGGGATAGCCACTCTTGTTTTCAGGCACTGTACGATCCAATCTGGACCCCTTCAATGTATATGATGATGCCCGTCTATGGGATGCGTTGCGGCGTGCATACCTTGTTGATGACGTCTCAGAGAAAGCTCCCATACTCGAAGAACTTCCAGAGAAATTGGATCTAGATAAGAAAGCTCTAGATTACCAAGACGAGGTCGTAGGCGCCTCTGGTGGACAGAATTTCCCTTCCGGAGCTACGACGCCTGTGAACCGATTCAACTTGGATATGGTCATCGAGAGCGAGGGAGCAAACTTGAGTGTCGGCGAACGCTCGTTGCTCAGCCTTGCCCGGGCTCTGGTCAAGGATTGCCGTGTAGTCATTCTCGACGAAGCGACGTACGTATAGTTTAGATTAAATACTGATTCTTGTTCGATTCTAATTATTTTATAGAGCATCCGTCGACCTAGAGACAGACAGCAAAATCCAGTATACCATACAAACAGAGTTCAGTGACAGGACTCTTCTTTGTATTGCTCGTACGTCGATGTTTCCTTCAGCTAATATTGAGGAAGGTCTAAAAGATACTTCAGATCGTCTGCGGACCATTCTGTCGTACGATCGCATACTAGTTTTGGATGCCGGCGAAGTCGCAGTATGTGCAGTCTCTACGTATTGATTGTCATTAACTAATATAATCATCTTCAGGAATTTGACACGCCTGCAAATCTGTATAGACGCGATAATGGTATATTTCGAGGAATGTGCCAGCGCAGTAACATCACCCTTGAAGACATAGAAAAAAGTGGCTGATGTTCGTTTGGCACGACTACCGCTCCTCACGAGCTATGTTTAGATTTGTTAGAGAATAAATAGATAGAAGTACTTCTCCTTCTAAAAGAAAACCATCGTTGATCACGTTTACCTTCGCTATAGGCGGAGTATCGTCTCCCGTTAATCCAACTTCTTAAGACATGTGAGTTGGCGAAGTCTCGGAGAGTGCTCGGTGAAGAAGCAATACGTCGACCTTCTGCGGGGTGAAATATAAAGACGAGCACAAAGTGAATGGCCGGTAGCAACCAGGTAATATGGTGCTGTCGATACTAGCCGCCGCTTTTCTCGTACTGGCAGGTTTAGATGTCACCGTACGTGCTGCAGATTCACCTCTAGTCCAAACAACGTCGGGCAAGGTCCAGGGATATCTTGATACAAATACCACTTCTGTACCTCTGCACAAGTGGTATGGCGTTCGCTTCGCACAAGACACGTCTGGAGCAAATCGTTGGCTCCCTCCGAAGCCTTTTTTCGACGGGACGTCCGTCTTTAATGCAACGGCATTTGGTCCGGCGTGCCTTCAAGGACGAGCGGATGGCGGAAATGGGACGAGCGTGCAAAGCGAGGACTGCCTGAGGATCAACGTCATCGCTCCCGTTGGCGCGAAGAATCTACCAGTTTACATTTATTCCTAGTGAGTGAAGGGATCTGGTAGTGCCCGGCGTTCAAGTATGCAGCAGCGCTCATAAAGTTCTATAGTGGAGGCGGATTTGACAGCGGGGCCTCTTCTGATCCCAAAATTGATGGTTCGTTCCTTGCTGCGAAAGGAATAGTCTTCGCCAGCTACAATTATCGCCTTTCCCTCTGGGCATGGCCGCACGCCCAAGAAATTGCCGATGCAGGAGAGACCCAGAACTTCGGACTCTTGGACACTCGGGCCGCTGTGGAGTGGATTCGGGACAATGCAGAGACTTTCGGAGGAGATCCGACTAAGATAACTCTCGGAGGTGAGAAATATGAGCATATAAATGAGATGTTGAACGCTGAAAATCAGGAGACAGGCGAATCTGTCGGAGCAGGTAGCCTAAACTTCGCCGTGTAGTCAGGACATTGCACTGATAGTTTGCCCAGAGATGACCAACTTGTACATGTCTGCTTGGCCAAATGACCCAATCGTCAGAGGGGCAATAATGCAGAGTTCTGATAGTAAGCAATAATGAACTTCACCTATAACACCTCTGACTCTTTCGCTTAGCCTCTCAACCGCAATGGCAGATCGGATCTCAGCTTGAGGCCATTGCGAAGAACCAGTCATGTCCCCTCGGAAAAGGACAACTGGACTGCCTCAGAACAAAAGATGCTTTTGCTCTTCAGTCTATACTGCTCTCGAGTGGAAACCAGTTCCAGCCCGTTATAGACAACATCACTATCTTCAAGGATTATGTCAAGCAGACTAAGGAGGGACGAACGGCGAAAATCCCTCTACTCATTGGCACCAACAAAGTAAGTCGGTTGAAAGGCTTAGCCATGAAAGCAGATTTGAAGTTCTCTAAAAGGACGAGGGAACGCTCATTGTCAACAGTGAACCAACGGCATTCACAAATGAGAGTGCTTACTTGTGCGTCTAAGTCTTCAAACTGGTTTCTCCATTGCTTGTTGAATAGCCGAGATGCGTTCACAGAATAAGTAACAATTTCAACTTCCCATTCGCAAACTTCACGAAGGTACTAGAAATGTACCCAAACCCCTCGACAACGTATCCTTCAGTGTATAACGCAACATCGGCAATATGGAGAGATGCCCACATGCTTTGCCTCGCACACAACCTCGGTGAATGGAGGACGGAAGCACTGGACCTACCTGTCTGGCGTTATCGATTTGACTTGGTGGCCAATAATCTGAACTCGCAAGGAGCATCGATTGGAACATTCCACGGTAAGCCACTCAGTCAAAAGATGGTAGAGGAAGTATAATTGCTCCGTAGGTGAAGACATCCGATTTGTTATGGGGTGGGTTTAGGAATGAGAGTCCGGAGCAAGTTTGGCTAATTCCAGTCTAGGACTACAGACACGATTGTTCTTGATCCACCGTTCGTACCTGTAACTCCATTTGAGCAAAAGGTTTCAAATTATATGGTAGAGGCTTGGACAAACTTCGTAAAAGGTAGGCCAGATTGTTTTTGCATTGAAAGTCTTCTTACTTGTACGTCTACGTACATAGATCCCTCTCTCGGTCCTCGGATTTCTGGATGGGATAAGTATGACCCTAGAAACGGCTCGTCGTTGGCAATATTAGGCATATCGGATTCTGGGGCAGTACTAGGAGATGCAGCTGAAGCTGATGTGTCTTGTGAGTATTGGAATACCATCCTACCACTTTATCCTCAGGTGAGTGCGAGCATCTGGCGTAATCAACGACTCGGACTGACAGGTGGCATAGACGTTTCCTCTCTGCGGCAGTTGGACCTGTACTCCTTCGTAAGACTTGCGTTCATTAGACAGAGTAATTCTCTGTCTTTTAATATAGCCAGCAGTGATGTATATGACTGTCGAACCGTAAACGTGCTGCCAGTATTCGGTGGTCAATGCAATGTCCCTTTATGTAATCAGTTCGACCGCTCACCACAAACTAAACGTCACGTCGTTCTGTTCTCAAGCACGGTGTCAGGCTTTTATCTTCTCTTGGAACCTGATAGTCCAGACTTTATCTTGGGTCGCTCAAGGAAAACCCGTCTAAAGACCGACCTCGCACTAGGTTTTCCTCTCCCAGCCTTCTCAAATGTGAGGGTTTGATTTCTGGCTTCAACAGTTAAGGACACCCACTGGCAGTTCTCGACACTCGGTCTTAGTTGGGAAATGGATGTCATGTTTCGTATACTGGAGCTTCTCGAATACAGCAGATGGCGTCAATCGGTTGTCACTGAGCTCGCTGTACGACTGCGAGAAACCGAACGGTGTCGTGTTTGGCGCGTCGCGACGCGTCAAACTTGAAGGTTTATCTCACGCTCTTGGATTGTTGCCTTGTTGTGACGAGAAATTCAATCTCCGCCGAAGCTCGTGGTTGTTACTTGTTTTCTCACCGTCATCATCCAGCCTGCCGTGCTCGCCGTTCAAGGCAGCGAGCGCGCTTGAAACGATAACTTACACGTCCCGACGCGCTATCAAGACGCGCCTTTCATCAATACCGAAGACTTTATGCGATCATTCCATCCTTCAGGCGGTGGTATACAAGTTGAACAACCAATGTTACCTACCCAGCCGCCAGGAAGTAATGGCGCGCCCTCATCGAAACGCAAAACACCGGAAGACGGAGACCCATTTGGTAGATCGAATAAGAAGGCCAAGGCGGATGTAAGTTATGTCCTATCCTATCCTCAAGTTTGTATTAAAGCCGATGCATGTGTAGACTTCAACCTTTCCGAATGGATCTGTTAAACGAAAGTGTACGTCCGATAATGTGCTTCTTGTTTAATCTTATCGCTCACATTTGTCTCTAGTACCTGGAGAAGAGAAGGTGGGCGGCCTTGTTATAGTGAGAGGACCTCCGACGCGCACGCTCGAACCAAAGCGAGCAGCTTCTACCTCTCGAACGACACCCACTGAGAATCGACCAATAAATGTTGCATCAACATCTGCCGTACTATCTTTATCAAGAAGCAATAACAGGCCACCGTCTTCAACTAGGGCGGACACTGCCATGCAATCAAGGAAGGGCAAGGGCCACCCACTTACGATTGAAGAGGAGGCAGAGGACGCGGTTGATGAAGATGTACGGCAGATGAACTCAGAGGCAGACGAACTACGCGACCGATCCCGCGCCAGTCTCGCGCATGTCTCCCCCGATGCCCCTCGCTTCAAATTTCAGTTTCCTGCGCCGAAACCGCCATCGCAAGCTAGTAAATCTCGCGTCCGCCAATTGCAGGCTGAAGGCCCCGGCCCCGGAACACCACCTCATACCGGCTCGCGAGACACTCTTATACCTCTGGTTGAACGTGAGACACCTCAGATAGTGAAAAACAAGATGATGCGAGGCGAACATCCTTCCATGAAACAAGCTGCCAGCATCTCTCGATCAGCCTCCAGCAAGTCGGCGGAAGGTAGTTTGAATCTAGGCGCTACATCTAGTTCACAAGCATCAGGTCACAGAAGGCGAACGTCAATGAGTATGCGAGGGAAGAGAATAAGCGCGACTTTTGAAGCCACTGGAATAATAAGTACGGGCTTCTCTTCTTGGGATTATTTTACTAGGCTTATAGTGTCAATATCTATTAGCGAAACCACATCCATCTGTATCCGATACCTCGCTATACAAACATATCGACACAGACCTTCCAGAAGCTGAACGCGTTCGACAATTACTGATCTGGACAACTTCGCGGGCGATGGAGCCCCCAACTGCGGCTACAGCAAATGGTCGAGGTCGAAAATCACTGTCAAACAAACGACTGCCAGACCAAGATCTGCCCCCACTTCCTCCCGGAGGCGATCAGCTTCTCAAGGAAGTAGAAGCAGAGCTAATTCGACAGATTGCGGAGAAGAGAATTGACACAAGCGGTTATGGCGGAGCAACGGAGGGCAGTTCGAGCGCCTGGACATTGAGGGAAAATGAGCAGAACGTTCGTAATCGGGCAAGGGAGAAGTTGTTCTCGGAGCAGATTGAAGAGTATGTCCTTCGCTAACCCGTAAGAATTCCGGAAATTGTGACTGACAATTGGTACAGGCGCCGGAAAGAAGATGCCGCTTGGGCAGAAGTCGGACAGTTCTACGAAACACACAAGGCGAATGTGCTTACTTCGCTCAGCCAACAACGAAAAGCACGAACATCCTTATCAGCGAAGGCGAAAGGAAAACAGCGCGCGACTTCTACGGAACCAGAGGACCTTGAGCCATGGGAAAGCGAATTGCCTGAGCAGTTTCGCGGCTCGAAGGGCTACGATGTCGCTAAGTACCTGCTGCAAGCAGACATTGAAGGTGTGAGCAAAGGCGATCCTCGAAGAAAAGATCTACTGTATATGGTGCGTATATATCGATCTTTTATATGGAGAATGCTGATTCATCCCGTCGTTGGTACCAGGAGGATTGCTTACATTCTGCCGTCAAAGTCGCTCATGAGCTTGTACAAATAACAGCTTCCGAGCTTGATCGCAGATTCGAACTCCTCTCCATATCCCTTGCCCAGAATTCAACCGCTTCTACAAACCTAACTTCCTCCCGAAAACAGTCGACCATATCCAACTTTGTTCCTCTTCCGTCAGCTCCTTCCACTCGCAATCTTGCGCTGGATCCGCACGACTTGCTGAGTGCTATTTCTCGTATCGATGCAGCTCGCCCGCGAAGTAAACTTGGCGACGCTGCGCGACGGGCTGCGAAAGATGTTCAGCGTGCAAACGAATCCGTCGTTCAGGGCGGTGAGCACAGTCAAATCCTTTCGGAAAGGAGACTGAAGGATGTCCCACCACAAACACCGCGCAAGGCCCCTGGTACACCGAAGAGACCTACGACACCTCGCTCGTCAAGAAGATGAGTATCGACTATGTCCATCACTATGTAATGACGATCATTCATGTCTATAGTATAGCTTCCTTTCCTTTCGATGGGGTCTTCCTGTTTCTACGCTTCGTGTATTTCAGCCACTTATCGATAGGCTGTCGTTTGTTCGTAACGTTTATCCACCTTCTCGGTTTGCGTCATTCCTGTTGTATTTCTGGATTCGCGTATCTCTGATATATCTATCGCATGTAGCCTTTTATTACTCAATTATTATTCTTCTCCTGCGTTTCTGCTTTAGTACCCATGAAGTTGGAATGAGAACCAATTACCGACATGCAAAGAATGAGCGCTGAAATTAAACGGTACAGAAACTCGCATGTCCGCTATGGTGCGGCATTGGTGCCTCAACGATTTATCATCTTTACCCGCAACCTGCTATGGGAGACAGCTTGGACTTGAAGTAGGAAAGGTCCAAAGAACGAGCGATGGTTGGTGTCTTCTCGACTGGAGGGAGGGAAAGGAATAAATAAGTGCTTTATAGTACTTTGATTTACAGCTTTATTTCTAAAGTACAAGGGTTGCAGAACTCGATTGGTATCAAGGACGGCAGCTTAAGCATAGGCCAGCGACGAAGCAAGAAAGTCAACTTGCCTTCCCGAAACAAATCGGGACGAAGTTGGCAGCCTGAGACTATAGAAAGACCAAGCAAATTATTGGGAAGTGGAAGAATTGGTGGTAAGGTTCACTGCGGGGGATTTGGATCCGGACCTAGAGCCATTCTTACGACGTACACGCCCAATTCCCATCCCGACACGAACAAGCGTCTCCAAAGAAGCGCGGCCGTTGACAAGAAGATCTTCGTCCCACTCAACAGCCCCCTTCTCAAAGAGGCACACAATAGTCGAGCCACCGAACGCAAAGTAACCAAATTCTTGTCCGCGCTTGACCTGCTCTCCTTCTTCTACAGTCGTCTTAATAGATCCAACCATCATTGCACCGATGCAGACGGCCATGACCCGCCCAAACGTGGGACTGTCAATTGGCACTATCTTTCGAGCGTTTTCGCCGTACACATCAAGACTTGTGCGGATTGCTTGCGGCTGAATGTCATAGAATCAGTATCGCCAATGTAGCACGAATACTGAAGACTCACATTGACCGTATAGTACTCCCCTGCGATATAAGTCATTGGGCCGATTGTCCCATCGACAGGTGAGTGGAATCGGTGATAATCTTGCGGGGCCAAACGAAAGATACAGAGAGCACCGCCGTTGTACTTCTCAGCTTGGCCTGAATATGCTGGGCCAAGCAATCGCGCAACGCTGAATTCCCGACCCTTAATCCAGAGACGTGTTGCCTCGTTGACAGTCTCAAACGCCATCATTCGACAGTCCGCACCGCTGACAAGTCGAGTTGGATCATCTAGCGCTTCGATTGGCCGCGCCTCCGGCTTCAGTTTGCGGTAGAAGAACTCATTGAAGGTTTCTATGAACAAGCGTCAATCCTATAAGAATCAAATCATAGAGAACATTGTGAACTCACTAAATGAATCTAAAGGATCTAGTATTTCCTCTACTTTGAGATTGTGGAATTGAATGAAGGCAGGAATGTCAGCAGCCGACGCAGGAGAATCGTACTTGATCCCTTGCTTGATAGATAATGATTTAAGTAATCGACGAGCTATAGAACGGATAAGCACGGCGTATTATATTGAGCTTAGCCTTACGAACCTCGGGTTCCTTCCATTCGGCTCTTTGCACCCTAAAGTTAACCGCAATCAGCAAGCATTATGAGGTCTGCTAAAAGTAAAACTACCTTGTACAACAACCTGATTCCCAATCTGACATACACCTGCATCTTCTCCTCCTCGAGCTGGCCAGTCAAGCGATTTTGTACAATAATATTCGCAGAGTTCTGACATTTATTTCAGACAGCAAGCCTCATACATCAAAACTGACGCACTTACCGCTCCGAGTTTATAATCACCAGAAGATACTTTAGCAACGAGCTTTGTGTACCATTTCCTCTGAGCCTGGTTTGCAGTGACAAAGTTGCTCACAACGATGCGATCCACTCGTGCCCAGTCCTGACTCGCACAGACAGCAAGATGTGTGACAATGTCCACCTCCGCTTTAGAGTTGAGCCGTGGGCGATGGCATAGAGGGCAGTTCTTCACGTTGATAACGCGTTCCAGGGTATACTCCGCGCCACTCCCCCCGGACGATTCGTCTCCTTCAACGTCCGATGTAGAAGAGGACGAAGAGTTCTGACGCTGTGCTCGGCCTGGCGCAGACGCCGCAGTTGGCGTGAGTGACGATGCTTGATAACCGACGGGCACACGAGTAGATGCAGAATCAATAACAGACTGCGTCAAATCGGAGAGCGGCTGTTGACTTGGTTCGGTGGGATGAACTGGAACGGGCTCCTTTCTCTGCTGATCGTCGGATAGTGATTGTGGCTGCACGGATGTCGGGTGAACATGTGGCCCAGAGAAGTCTATATTCTCAAGCTCAAGGTGGACTGCCGGCCCATCACTGAAGAGGTTCGGTGTTGCGGGAGTGCTTGTGTCGGGAGCGGCGGTATCCTCCTGATCGAGACGCTTCTTCTCGCTAGCAGGGCGGCAAAGCTCTTCCTCAAGGCACTGGATCGCTTCGTTCACTGTAAGCTCGTCCTCCTTCGGCTTCTTCCCGTGCCGAATGAAGAAATTGTCGATAGTCGAACCGGACAAAGTCGAACCGAGTGAGTCAAGCATTGACGTCAGCTCTAAGCGAGAGAGACGACCAGTATCATCAGTATCGTACTGCTTGAGGTATTGACGCCAGAACTGCTGACGGAGTGCGTCATACGGCTGAAACTTCGCTCTGCCAAGCCATTCAGAATCTATTCATGTGTCAGGACACAAACCAGGCTCACCGTACGGTTAGAACAGGGTTGTGTTTGGACTCCCAAGGCATTTCCTTCGCAGTTTGAAGATTCAACTTGAACTCCTGCATGTCATCTGTTGTCGAAACATTCTCAGGATACAGCCCTGTCGCCTCATCTTTCACAGGGGCATTCGTCCAGAGCTCGCTAACATCAAAGTTTGCATCACCGACGTGATCGTTGGACGAAAGTTTGTCCCAGTCCAGAACAGTCAGTTTGACCTTGAACGTCGCTTCGTATCGGCGAACGTGGAAAAGCAATTTCTCATCCCAGACCGGATTTAATGAGTGACGTATGACACGGGTTCGGAACACCTTCTTTCCAAAGGAAACGACGACGAAGGGGTCCATATCCCACCCCAAACGAGTCACTAAGATACAGATCAGGACCCTGAGTTGACCCCCCAAGTATCGTAAAAAACTCACTGTTCTTCAATTTAGGAAGATCTGTTGCGCCTTTGATTTCAAGCATGACGATGCCCAGAATGTCCTCTGCAGCAATAAAGTTGTAGTCACCGCCCTTCTTCTTCCACTTTGGAAACTTGGCCCTCTTCGCCGCTGAACCGGGTGTCGCTGGTGCTCCTGGAGTTGATGGTCGGGAGGACTCTGAGTGGATATAGCCTCCGGGCATATTCAACGTTGAGTTGCTTGCACTCGAATCAAAGGACACGATATTGGGGAGCGTCGGCCGCTTGAACGGCAATTTCGGGAGTTTCCCTACGAACTTCGGCTTGGGAGAAGGAGCTGACGCAGGACTCACCATCCCTGATATAGAAGCCAACGAGGAGCTAGGAGCAGGCAAGCTGGCAGCGGGCGCGACTGCAACGGGGGACGGTGCGACAATGCTCACATTTGGCGTTAAAGTCACCGGAGATGCTACTGGCGTCGGAGAGCCTGGAGAGGCCAACTCCGTTGGTGTTTTGACAAGACCGGGTGACTCTGCACGGGGAGATTCAGGAACCTGGCGCGTTTCACGTTCACTTTCATCCTCGTCATCATCCCAATTTGCTTCTGCCTCCAGGTCGCCTTCACCTTCAGCTTGCTCTTCGGCTTCGTCAGAGCTGAGCCCGTCGTCGTCAAAGGACGGTATGGCATCACTTGATCGAACTGTGCCAATGCCCTCGGTCTTGGTGATGAAAGAAAAAAAATCAGCATGGAAAAGAAAGACGTAAAATTTAAAAGAAGTGATAGAAAGACTAATTAATGCTGCTATTAAAGAATCGGAAGCACGAGAAGCCAGAAGTCGCGACGTGAAACGTCACTTCAGAATAGAGCTTCTCCAGTCCAGATTCCGAGTTTCCTGCGAGCCGCCACCGTCAACATCCAACTTCCCCGCAGATCCCCGGAATATAAATATACTGAGAAGCAATTCATATCCGCTCCTGACAGTGAAGTATGGTGATTAATAGCAGCACGTATTGGTCCATGTAGCAGAGCCCTCCGCAGTCACTCGTCGACACCGAAATGATTCTAAACAAAATGAATGAGAGTATGGAGGAGAACTTACCGGTGGAGCCGAAACGATGGTTATATCTGCCTTCTTAGCACGGCGCAATATTTCACGATAGATCTCGCTGAAGTCCATGCTATGGTTTGCATTCTTGGGGCGTACAAAGCCCAGCTTGACTTGAATGGATCCCGATGCGATGGTGTTGGCACGAGCGGACAGTACGTTGACTGTTATGGGCTACAAACAAAGATAGTGTGAGCGCAGAAAAGCGATTAGTGTAAGGGAAGATTCACGTCATTGTTAGAGTCCTCGAATGCCCTAACAAGTCCATCTTTAAACCAATCCTCTAAACCAATAGAAGCCTCGCCGAGGTAATCCTTCGTGAGCACATCTTTATCCCAAACGATGAGCTCCAGCACGCCAAGTCGGCCTGCTAGCGACAGATAGATGGGGAAATCAAACGTGGCATCTTTAGCGGTGAATGTTGGATTAATTGTCTTCTTTACAACAGGTGTGCTATACTTCGTCCGCGCGAGCGATGCGACGATGAACCTACACCGGCACCGTCGTACTTAGCCCGTGGCGCTGGTAAGAGAGAAAAAATAATCATATACGTACGGGTCACTCGTGCCTCCTTTATCTTTTGCCAGAAGATCCTTGCATCCCAATATTTGCACCCTCAGAATAACAACGGGCACCTCCCCCGCTATCGGGGACATACCGCTGCCTCGCCCTATACCAGGAAAGCGCGCGACCTTGAGAGCTCGTTTGGTGAACCTGATGGCCTTCTTCTTCTGGCCAACAGCCATGCCACGCTCGTCGTTGTCGCTGACGGCGACGAATGGGTGTTGTTTCGAGATGGACGTTGTCAAAGCGCTAAGCAAAGTGCGGTCGAACTCATGCTGGAGTAATATACATCGGCAAAGGGCGCAAAATAGCACAGGTAATTGAGCGCCCGGAAGCCGAACACAGGATCGGACAACCGGCCAATACCGTACGTATTGCTTAATAGGAGGTCTTCACACCAAATGTAGAAACAATATCTTGTGCTATAATCCAGATATCTCCTAATTTAGAAGGTGGCCCTCTTAATAAAGCTATGTCATCCGGGAAGCCATCGGTGTCGATCAACTCGCATCGCAACCGTAAAGCCATCGCTTATAAGCGCGGTGCAGAATCAGCGCTCAAAGTTGGGCAAGGGCACGTCCGACATAGCCATGAAGGAGGGAGGCACATGTGCATGATACTCGTTTGTATATCGGGAGAAAAGCGGAGTAGGTCTACACGCACGACTTACACTGCCATATCCATGGAGCGCTCTAACCTGGTCTGGGGGTACAAAGCCTGATATACTTCGCAATGTACTGTACCATGCATTTTGAAACTAAAATTCGCTTCAGTCAAATCATTAATAGTAGGAGTACATTGTCATCATAGATGCCAGTAAAATCTCGTCTGAGTCATAAAAGCATCGTGAGCGGAAAGAAATACCGGTTCTCGTGGTCTTCCTCAAGCATTGAGCGCAATCATGTCCACCTTTTCAGAGCTGCTCTTCGGTTCATCGTGCATGCTTGATGCATATGCATCAAGACCAATGCGCTTGTGGATTGCGGCAAGTCGCTCCATGTCTTGGATAGAGCTCTGTCCCTCGTCACCGAAGACTTGGTCCATTTCTTCAAGAGAAAGGCCCTTCGTCTCAGGAACCTATGAAGTAATGCGCATGGTGTCATTGTCTGCGAAGTGTAATAGTCAATCATGGCTTACGAATATCCAAATGAAAACTCCGCCCATGAACGAAAAGACCTGGCGTGCGGTAACATGGCTCTCAGTACCATCACGTAGCAGATCGATAAGACGTAACTCACGCCGAAGAAAATGAACGTGCCAAACCGCAGATGTTGCAACATCGTCGGTGTCACCTGTCCAACAATAAAGTTGTTCATCTGCATAGCATGTTAATCAAATTAATCAGATGCACTGCTAATCCTTAGTTGACGTTGACTGGCAAAACGTACCCAGTTGGAAGATGCAGCAATGGAAAGACCCTTTCCGCGAACACTCAAAGGCCAAATCTCAGCAACGAGAATCCAAGCACAAGGTCCCCAACTGTAGCCAAATCCCATTGCAAATATCCAAACCAGCACGCAAGCCGCCCATCCCGCTGCTCTGTGTCTTAATTTATGAAGGGAATTAGCATGGAAGGCGAGATGTGTGGTTTATGCCACTTACTCTGGCCACGAATCCTCGTACAAACCGGTAAGAATAGCAACAATGATATGGCAGGCAGCCATGAGGAAAGCACCAGAGACACTGTAACAAATCTCTATCAAAGGAAGAATTTCCTCTTATCCACAATAACTTACAGCACAGGCTTCCGGCCCCAGTCATCAATCCAGATCACTGCAGGGATTGTAGCTAAGAACATCCTTTACCGGGAATGGATCAGCCTTTCGACGAGCTAAAGTACTAAATGGCTTACGCGATACCCACTACACCTGTCGCCAGCAAGGAAATTGTATTTCCCGTCAAACCAAGTGACTTGAAGATACTCGGTGCGTAGTACAGAATGGCATTGACACCAGTCCATTGCTGGAAGAACATTGTCCTTTCAAGTCATCGAAATTAACTTTTCCCATCGAGTAACAGAATAGGTTATTATACTCACAAAGTTCCAGTGGCAACTCGCAAAAACAAAGCTGTTAGTTACGAGTTAGTGCTTCTTAGTTGTGCATAGCCTTCCTTGATGAATCTAAACCGCACATACTCCTTGACCTCAATAAGCTGAAGTAATCGAACAGCCCAAGCTTGAAGTTAGACATGAAGCTACCATCTTGATACTGCGGGAACTTCCGCTGCGAGGTCTCAACTTCAAAGAGGTACTGCGCTTTGATTTCTCTATCAACCATATTTAGCAACGTTGGAATTTAGAATATTCCGAAAGCCTCACAAGAATTCGATCTGCACGAGATCGTCGTCTGGAGGAAGATTCCTCGCCCTACTCAAGACTTGGAGAGCCTCATCATTTCGGCCTTGATTAACGAGCCACCGAGGAGAGAATGGCATAAATAAGATACCAGCGCCGAGGATAAATGCCGGAACGAGCTGAAGCGCAAGCGGGATGCGCCAAGCTGCCTCGTGCTGTGTGGCTCCAGATCCCCCTATGAAGTTCGTGCCGTAGTCGATCCAGAAAGAAATCATGATTCCAAATGTAATCGCAAGCTGCTGCAGTGCGACAAGCGAGCCACGGACCTCTGGCGGTGCGAGCTCGGCACTTTGAAAGCGCAAAGTAGGAAGCAACACGAAAGAGATTGGATGAGATCATGATTAAGTGCGCCGGCCAAGCAGAGAAATGAAGGTCGGATACTTACTTGTATAACGGCACGCACATACTCAGTGAACCAACTCCCAAACCAGTCACAAACCGTCCTGTTCGCGGAAAAAAATGTAACATGAAATTTTGATCATCAAACGGAGCATGCGGAGGGCTCACCTCCAAAGATCGAAGAGGGATGAAAGGCAGCGGTCTGGACCACGACACCAATGCAAAACACCACAACGGCTGATTCAGTGGAGACCGATATCAATCCGTCTGAACCTCGTGAGATATGTGAGGAGAGTCACCTAAGACAATCGTCCTCTTTCTTGAGAGCTTGTCTGCGAGATAACCAGTGCAGAGTACTCCGAACCATGCACCGAGCTCAAGAATCGCGACAAGCCAGCCCTTTGTGTTTGAATTTGTAACCGCTGAGCCCATTCGCGCATCAAACGAATACATCCTGTTTATGATGTTGTTAGGTTTTTTGATAGCACCAATCAGAAATGCGAATGTACCCCAGGACTCCAGAGAAAACTCCCTATGCCAATCAGAGTGACTGTTGTTATTTGACACAGAAACCGAAACAATCAAACCCAACTGACCTGGTTGTAGCCTAACAATAACAAGCAAGTGATGTTTCAGATACAATTGAATGCAAGCCCCTTCCAGCGCACCATAAAGTCTAAGCGATGCAAATATGAGCGAGCTTTTATGAATGACGAAAGGAGCTTACAATCCACCAAGTGAAGCGAAGACAGCGATTGCGAAGATTCGTCGGTTATGTACAAGTCCAGCCTACAGCCAATCCAACGACTCTATCAGTATTTACCAATCTTCATTCTGATAAGAGTACTCTCAGTGCTCACCCATCCTGATTTGCCTTGAAGCGCACGACGACGAGTAATAGCCTCGCTTGCGGTTGTTACACCACCTCCACCTGCCATGGTTGTAGATAGCAGAAAGGAGAACAAGAGCACTCTCCATGCTTCTCATCATACCCAAGGTTAATAAACAGACCGCTGCGCCGTGAACCCATATATCCAAGAGCTTCTTTGCCACCCTGATATGAATGGAGATCAAAATATTCGCTGTTTGTACGCCCAAGTAGCCATTGAACCTGGATCACGCACCAGCTTCTCCGGAAACACTATTCACGAGTGCTATTTTCGCGACTCGAAAACCGATATGGGCGATAGTATCAGTTTTGCCCGGTCTTGTGATGATTCTGAACCTTGTCGATGAGAAGCGCGGTAGCCATAGACAAGCGGGCGGACCGATAGACCCCGTTACCCTACTTGTATGGCAGGAAAAGAACACCAGGAGGAATCTCGGAGCCGTCAGCTGCTTCGTCCGATGCTTCTGGCCAAGTCCAGCAAAATGATGGAGAAAACCCATAGCATTGGGTACTTCAGCAAATGATGCGTAGACGACGGGAAAGAGGGTCACCAATGGAGAAAACACTATTTTCGGCTACCACTATTGGTTGGGATGATGCCACTTTCAATCCCTGATTCGGATGTTGCCAAGCTCCCAAACTCATTGAGGCCGAAAACTTGAGGATGTCGGTATCAGTTGGTACTGAGGTCGGTAGCTCGGACAAAGACGTAAAATTTGCATCAGCAGAAGACAGACGAGAGTACCAGATAAAACGTGGAAGAGAAATGCATTACAATGAGCAATAATGATAAAAGAAGTTAATCAACGACCAAGAAACGAAAGAGGAAATCTAAGACTTCACGGGATATTGAGATCCACCAGGCGAATATAGACATCATGTATGTCGAAGCGATCGGGGGCAGAATGGAAGCATACACATACGCCGTTGCTTCGCGAAGCACAGTGGCGGTACATGCTCGAATACGGAGTACCATGCAGTATGATAGATCACTGACCCTATTCACTGACATTAGTCTCAACCGAACATAGTCTCGTGATATACGCACCTGTCACCTTTTATCTCAAGGGGATTGTACTCCTGGTCGGTCCTTATCTAGGTCGAAGTCCTCCAACTCCGCGCGGAGATACATTGTCCGGGCTCTGGGGCTCTGTATAGCAAGATATGCATCCGCCGCTGAGGGTCGGCGTCGGAACAATCGTACAACTTTCACAAACTCTTCGTCTTGCAAATTTTCTGATTGCTCAACGACTTGGATTGCAGTCGCCATAGCGGAAAGGACGACAGGCGAGGGCGCTTGATGATGCGATGGAGGTGGTGGAGGTGCGTAGGCATAAGCAGGAGCCGGAACCGGAACCGGAGCAGACGCTGCAGAAAATGATTGTTGGGGTTGGGGATGGGCTTGGGCTTGGGTTGTACGTGTTCGCTTGTGATGCGACGCGGATTGACCAGAGGTTGATTTTCTTTTGCCGTTCGGCTCGGAGCTTGTTGGTGGAGAAAATATGAGAGCTTGTCGGTCACTCGCAGGTGATCCTGGACCACTTTCGGGCGCCTTCCATGCACGCGTAAGTTCCGGAGGACCTTCCTCCGAGGAGCCATCTAGCAGTCGTTCGACGCGAGTGTATCCCGCGAAAGCTTTCTTCCTCCAGGGCTGAGCATCTTTATGATCCTGGATATTCGTCGTAGCTTATCAGTATCTGCAATGCATGGAAATAAATATACATATATGCTCACAGCTAGGTAGCTTTGCCAATCCGACGGGCTTGCTGTCACCATGCAAGTTTCTTCGTCCCAGGAAAAGAGCGGTTGGCCGCGAAGGTACTTGACATGTCGGTATTCAATTTTGAGCTAGCGACCATCTTATTAGCAGACAGCCAGGCAGGATTCAAAGATAACGATTTACACGCTGCCAACGAGCCTTGCATTGCTGCACCGTCTTCTTCCCTCCTCCGCTGACAACCTCACTTCCTTCGAGAGCAGCAGCTATTTCATTCCATGCTTCATTCGTCCACTTCATGTCCCGCGCTCGGCCCAGCTCACGTTCTTTGATCAGCGCATCCAGAAGGTCTATGTCGTCGCGTGCAGTCCATTTCGAGTTCTTTTCGTTGTTCGGTCCTGTGGTGCTATTCTCCTCTTGTTCTTGGCTTGGCTGCTGCTGAGCTTGCTGGTGCTGATTGTGATAATATGAGCCCTGCGCGGGCGCCGCTGGTGTCGGTTGTGGTGGTGGTGCGGCCTGGAAGATGGTTGATTGTTGAGGAGGATAAGGATAGTTTGGATGTGGGTGCGCTGCGTGTGTATGAGCAACATATGAGTTTGCCGCGACAGGTGCAGGATAGGATCCATCAGCCATGTTTTCGCGACGATTTTCTTCTTAAAAACAGTTTTTTTGTTGAAATTGTCTTGAATGGAGGCTGATGCCGCTTTCACCGATGCCACTTTTCTTCCGCCTATATGTATCGTCCCCTATGTTCGAGAAAGTTAGGTATTTCTTACACTAGATGCGCTTCTATAATCCACCTGCAATATGCCGATTTCAAGAGCGAACGGTGGTGAGACGGTGACAAGAAGTTCGCTTGCAGGAGAAAGAAAAATGCAAATTTGGGAAGCGGAAGAAAACAGTCTCACCCTTATTCAAGTTCCCGATTTAGCAACAGGTTGAAGTTCCGAAACCCAATTCATCCAACCCTTCCTTTTCAACCTCCATCACTGGCCGACCTACTTGTTCCAAAATCTTCTTCGAATGTTCTAACTTACAATGCGTGGACCAAACTTGAAACACTTCGCTTCCAAAGGCAAACTGTCTAGTGCAAACTTTGCAAGCATTTCAAAAAAGCTATCAACCATCTTCGTTTTAGCACTTTGCACCCTTTGAAAATGTCGAACTTTGTGGTAGCTCTGGGTTCTAGATGTCGTACTAATCTCTAACCTGTTGGCCATTCCTCCCTTTGCATAATTTATGAGCCTGACATGCATCCTTATAGTCTGAGGACATCCTAAGTATGCATTTTACAATTTTCCCCCCTCAACGCTCTACACCATAATGTGTCAATTCGAGTCGTGAGTGGAGCACAGTTTGGTTGACTTCATTGACTGCTCACTTTGTTTCTTTAGTAAGACAGTTGTTCACAGATGTGGTGCTATTGAACATGTAAGTAGTTCATCTACGATGTTGGGTACCTAAATGGCGAATATACGGCAGAAAGTAGAAAAGGTGATTAAAAGATCTGTCGGTCTTCTCCTCGAAAACGACTCTCATGATTGGACTCGGTAGATCGAGGATTGTGAAAGGACAGAGTGTATCGTCAGCCATCACCATCCTATATGTAGAGGAAACCATACCCTTACATGCGTGGATTTGTGAGTTATTGACAATTTGATTTGACGCAGAGGATTGAATGGAGCTTGATATGTACTATAATAGAAAGGAAGTACGATATACATTCGAATCGAGCAAGGAGAATTGCTGTCAAGGATGTATGTCGCCTCCTCAAGATAAGTTCGATGTGAATTATATGCTAGCCATTTCGAAGATCTACGATGACATCCTGAAACACATCAAAATATTCGAACCAGTTAAAACATCGTGTGAGGCTCAAGTACAAACTGATATACCCTCACGGTTAATATAGCTATCGTCCTCTTTCATATCTGTTGATACGAAATAGACCAGGTATACCGTAGAAATGCTATGTCCTGTTGCCCAAAACCTTTATATAATGTTTGCCCTGTATCGCCCACATGAGTACTTTTACCTGTTGATCTTCTAGGCACATCAGACATATGCACTGCTACACTCTCAGCACTGACACCGAAGGCGTCGTAACGAAGGACGCCGAGCGAGCGCTGTGCGAGGCGGTTCTACATGCCACAGTGCCGCTGACGTAATAGTAACCTCGCATGGCTGTACTCAAATGCAGTTGCCTGTCTGAGCTCGTCTTGAGTCTAATACCCATCCTCTCCTACCCTCATCATCTCCCTACACGATGTGGAATAACAACTATCCAGGTCAACAACAACAACATCACCATCATCACCAGCAGCAGGGCGGATATGGTCCTCCCCCTGGTCCACCCGGCGGCGGCCCTCCTGGCTTTCCATCACCACCTCCAGGGTGAGTGTGACCTATTCATTCGTGTCGATAGTAGCTAGTGCTGATTTGCATGTCATGATAGATTTGGGTGAGCAAGAAATGCAATTCTTTTACAACTTATGCATTCAAACGTGCTTTGCCAGTCCTCCGCCTGGTCCGCCGGGAGGTTATGGTGGATATAACGCCCCTCCGGGCCCGCCTCCTGGTCCTCCTGGTCAATACAACTCAGGCTATGCACCATCATATGCACCATCATACGCACCCCCACCAGGACCTCCTGGAGGATCGCCAGCGCCGCCTCCGGGCCCTCCTCCATCCTACGGAGGGTGAGTCGAACATTTATTTAAACATCCTATATCGAGTCGATAGCTTAAATTATGTTCAGTGGTTATGGAGGGAGAGGCTACGACGGAGGCTATGGAGGGAACAGTGGATATGGTGGCCAGGGCTCGTGAGTATAGTCTCATAGTATATTTCGCCAGTCTGGTCGATTTATTTTCAACTAGATACGCTCCTCCCTCGGGCGCGCCTCCCGGTCCACCACCGATGAACAGCTATCAATCACAATCCTATGGTCCCCCTCCCGGAAATCCACATATGCCTCCAGCACAGATGCAGAGTCAAAACTTTCAGGGACCAGGCAACAGAGATGGACAGTTTGCTTTCCAATATTCTCAATGTACGGGGAAAAAGAAGGCTCTTTGCGTATGTGTAAACTCGCATCACATATGCACCGTTCGTTGACGAGCTATTCTCCAGATTGGTATCAACTATGTCGGACAAGATGCGGAGTTAAAAGGATGTATTAATGATGCCAACAATGTCAAGCGCTTCTTGATGCGTGAGTGCTTCCTTTGTTTTGGTATACCAAGTCTGAAGGTTTGAATTATCCAGAGCATGGCTACAGAGCAGACGATATTGTCATGCTCACTGACGATGCGGGTAGCCCACGTCAAATTCCGACCAAGCAAAACATTGTATGTTCTTTCAACTTACCTTTGTCACCGACCCTAAACTGAACTTACTTACAGTTTGATGCCATGCAATGGTTGGTGCGCGATGCGCAGCCCAACGACTCTCTTTTCTTCCATTGTAAGATATACCTCTCCTCTTCACATGCAATGAACACACTGACTTACGTATTATGCAGATTCTGGACACGGAGGCCAGACAAAGGACCAAGACGGAGATGAGGCAGATGGATACGATGAAGTCATCTATCCCGTGGACTTTAATGAGAATGGACATATTGTTGACGATGTGCGTATGCATTCTCTATATAACGTTTTATCCTGACCAACATCACTAAATGAAGGAAATGCATATGATTATGGTGAGTCAACCGATACTCAGTATTCTCTACATACTAAACCCACGGTAAGGTAAAACCTTTGCCACCTGGTTGTCGCCTTACTTCGATTTTCGATGTAAGTATATTTTATTCGATTACGAAGGAGATCTTTGAGTAATACTGCTATTTTTCAGTCTTGCCACTCTGGATCAGTCTTGGGTAAGTTACGATAACAGATTTTCATTGAACTCTCTCATCCATTTCCATTCTCAGATTTACCATACATCGTAAGTCACATTGCGCATTGATCCCGATTTCATTTCATATCAAACCTCGATCTTCAATAGTATTCGACGGAAGGCAAAGTCAAGGAGCCTAATCTTGCTGCTGAGGCTGGACAGGGCCTGTTGTCCGCTGTCACGTCATACGCGCGTGGCGACATGGGTGGTGTCTTCAAAGGAGTAACTGGCATTCTCAAGACTGCGACTGGCAACACCAAGAAGGCTGAAAACTACGCAAAGGCCACACGTACTAGCCCTGCTGATGTAGTAAGTTTGTCATTCACGCTTCATTTAAGTTTGTTATCTGACATGGCTTTGAAGATTTCTTGGAGTGGGTGCAAGGACTCTCAGACTAGTGCCGATACTGTCGAGGCTGGTCAAGCTACTGGGGCCATGAGCTTTGTGAGTTCCGCAGAAACAAACTTTTGAACTATGCTGAAGCATCTTATCTGGTTGTGAAGGCTTTCATTCAGTGCTTGAGTGCGTGGTTATTTTGAAAGCCCGAGTTTTCACTGCTAACTTGTCTTGTTGACAACAGGTCAAAACCCGCAGCAAACGTTCCAAGAGCTTCTGCAGAATATAAGAGGCATCTTACGAAACAAGTATAGCCAGAAACCGCAGGTGAGTATGCACAATTTGAAGATTATAGAGGAACTGATTAGTACATTCCATCATAGCTGTCAAGTTCTCATCCTATGGTTAGTGCATTGTTTGCCTCATGAATTGGTTTCCTAACCTGCAGTCCAGGACACAAACATCATTTTCATCTTTTAATGCGGAACTAAAGAGGGACGGAATATCTCACTTCCGGTCTTGGCATTATGCAACAATCATGTAGTTCAAGAAAACATTGCTATCGACTGATAATTTATTGTCCGTAAGATGAAAGCTGTATACAATACGAGATCTTATATACATTGATTATACCGTCAATCGGACGACCTAACTAAAAATAAAAGATATCGATACACTGGCAAAAGAACCATAAACGACTATGTAGAACAACGAAATCAAGATTCCGGTTTCGGACACCTTACTCTAACAATGCGGGCCTTGACCCTATTGCCTTTCTCTCCGAATCTGATGTGTATTGAGTTTGCCTCTAATTCATCTTCTTCCGACTTTCTCGGACCTTTGGAAGAGAGTACGAGGGCGGTCAGCCTACGTCCGTATATCTGGGATTCAATGTCAGTAATTTAAGGAATATCCGAGGGATTTCAGGACATACACATCCAGTGTCTATTCCCTTGGACCATCTCTTGATGTCTAAGCGTCTGCTTGCTGTGTGTCCGTATACAACAGTGGAGGGATAACACGGCAGTTTATGGGTTTTCAAGTTTCCAAACAAGATGTCTTCCCACCCATCTTCCCCTTCATCGGCATCTCCATCATATTCGTCTTCGTCATCTGCCTCTAGTTCGTGTACGAATCCGTCGCAGCGCTTGATTATTGAATTCCAGATCTTGGCCCAAGGTTCGCCATTTTTGCTGTCTCTGTAAAACAGCATGAGACCTATTTTTTTAGATCTTAGTTAAAGGAGAACGCACTCAGTTATAGAGTTGTCCTTCAGAATACTCCGCATGTTGAGTAAATTCCAGGCATCCCGATTCTGCGGCACGTCGGACAAAACAGCACGTTCCTGTGTTCCCCTCAGTAATGTGAGTGTCTTGTTTGCGGAATACGGGTCCTCGTCTAAACCCGAGTTGAGGTTGTCGGGTACATCGGGTGCGTGCGCAAGAGGCTGTTTCGCTGAAGTGATACTCCTCCGTGGGTCAACTGGCAAGATTCCAGCATGTACAACGAAGGTGTGAAGTCGCGGAACATGAAGGACTAGCGGGAGTGACAGAAGATACGCATGTTGCTCCTTCGTCATTTCCTTCGCAATGCGATAGTGGTCGCCCATCACCTCCCATCTCTTCGGGACCTTCTGCCATCCCCTCGCTTTCTTTCTAAGCTTCTTCAAGTCCTTCTTTTTCTTGCTCGCCTTTTCCAGCTGATTAATCCAATCCACCCCACCCCTCCTTGCCAAAGCACGGTCAATCCAGCCACGCCACTCAAGTACTTCTTGGTCGTGGTTTCCACGAACGCCTGTGATATTGTTCGAAGCCATGAAAGACAGGACAGCAAGAGAATCTGCGAGGGACGACTTGGCGAGGATGTCACCAGTATGGACGAGCACGTCATTTTCAGATGAGTACTTGACTTTGTCTAAGAGTTCTCTATAAAAATGCTTCTAGCCCCATAATACTAGTCATTGCGCGAAGGATACGTACGTAAATGAACCGTTCATGCCATGTATGTCTCCGACTATTATTATACGTGTTCCAGGAGCGTCTGAGTTACGAATGAGCTTCAAGCTAAATCGGAAGTCTTCGAAACATACCAAAGTTGATGTCCTGGTTTCTCAGTGTTCTGAGATAGATGTAAGGTGCAAATTTCGAGGTTTCTGGTCGACTATGTCAGCGTTCCTGCTAGTCTCCGACCAAGGAGTCGCTTACTCGATTGAGGGCTGAAATCCTCTAGCAAGACTTTCTGCGAGTCGCCAGAAAGCACTGCGACAATCAATACGAAGGATATGAAGACCACGAGAACCAAGTATGCCACAACCTGTTTGACAGAAAACGTGTGTGGATATGTCCTCGTCGTCATGTTATACGACAGCGCATTAAGCGGGCTATGTGGTGGTTCGCTTTGAGGAGAGGTGCAGCTGCAAGATGAAGCATGGGAAGAGAGTGGCGATCTCGGTTGCGTTCCTCCTGCCTCTGGTATGGAGCGGGTTTCGTCCCGAAAGGGTCTACGAACTTCAATTTATGGTCTGTGCTCTCGGCAGGCTCCGAACAGCACTCAGAGTCAGAGCATGGCATGGTCTACCTCCTGCATAGCTTTGCCACAAACCACGACTTCCCTCCTTTGCATTGTACATCTATTCGACGCAAAGTCGTGTAAACTTACGCAGAATATATCTTTGAGCAAGAAGACCTTACAGGGCCCAGGAAACCATGCCGAAGGTATGTCCATCATCTCACCTATAATCGATGCGGATGCATGTACTGATATTGTACATAATAGAATAAGGGAAAGGTAGGAACTAAGTATCATACTTCTCTACGGACGCCCTCTGATGTGGACAGTTGAGTAGGGAGGAAAGAATCGGAGACGTGGAAAGAATGAGAACGACGACGACAAGCGAGAGCTGGTCTTCAAGGAGGATGGACAGGGTATGTTAAATTTGTTCGGCTCAAAATTTGATCTTGATCTGATTTGCCTTGTAGAATATGCACAGGTGGTGAAAATGCTAGGCAATGGCCGTCTCGAAGCGCTATGCTTTGATGGCGAGAAACGGTTAGCCCATATTCGAGGAAAGATGAGGAAGAAGGTGAGTGTCGTTATCATCATCTTGATCTATGCTATCACACATGATGTGTTCTGCTTCTTACGTGGCGGTATTTCTTAGGTCTGGATCAACCAAGGCGATATTATTCTCCTCTCTCTGCGTGATTTCCAGGACGATAAAGCGGATGTGATCGTTAAATACACCGCGGATGAGGCGCGTAATCGTAAGTCTCTAAAGGTCCATCGATGTAATCGATTACTGACTTATGTGATCAGTGAAAGCCTATGGTGAGCTTCCGGAGAATGCGAAGATCAATGAGACAGACCTCGTCGGCGAGGAGGACGGCGAGTGCACATTCGAGTTCGGTGAAGATGGTGAGGTGGACATCGATGACATCTAAACGGATATCTTGCACCAAATCTTCCCCATCCACTTGCAATGATTCGACGGCAGATGCTTTGGGCAGTTGGTTGATGATCATGACATATAATGATGAGTAGCTCACTGTATTCATTACACCTTTCAAGTGTTGTTACTACCACTGTATTACGCTGTGTTAAGATAGATTGGCTTTAAAATCTACATCGCTCTTTTACATTACCTTGCGTCCATTCATGGATGTCTTGTCTGATAAACCTTCAAGCATGCACCAAATCACAAGCTATTCAAAATCCTCTGCTATGGCCCTAGGAACTTAATACTCTATCCAGTATGTGTGCTCCGTTCTATTTCCATATCACTGTTAAATCGTTTTTCAGGAAACTATCGACCGACCCAAGGTTGTGTTCTCTGTGTCCTCCGAGCATCAAATTTGGATAGTCTTAATCACAAGACCAAGAGGTTCTCTTAAGCAGGCGCACTATAGTGCTTTGTAACCCACAGGAACCCGCACTCTCAGCGAGAATCGCTGGAGTTATACGTCTGTGTGCATTGGTGTCGAAGGAAACTGGGAAGGAAAGCGCGGGTGCATTCGTGTACCCTTGCTATCCCTCCCCGACGGTCAAGTAAGTGCTGGCATAAAAAGAACGTGATCTAGCTTAAAGATTATCAGATGCTTTTTCAACACCTTTGTAATAGGAAGCTTTCTGGGGTGAGAAGGAGGACCGTCCTTTGGCCTGTGAAATATGCACAGAGGTTAGCTACAAATCTTCTCATCCCACCCCGCAATCAACCCCGCTCACAGTAAATTTCTTCCGCCCCGGCATCTATATATAGCGTGTTAATATAGCGTAGCGGTCGTGCGCCCCAAGCTGGCAACCCACCCCGCCTGCCTGTGCTTCTTTCCGCCATCCAGCGCAGTGCCTACGTCCACATGCACGCAATGTCCCTCAGAAGCATCATTGTTGCACCGAAGTATTGCCGTGTCAGCTCTTTCCTTAGGGAACGAGGCGCCTTTTGAGGTCCTCGAAAGCTCTGAACTATTATGCGCCGTGGCGTGAGTGGACGGAAAGGGACTAGCTGGCGTGTGTACTGCAGATCAGGAGCACTCGGTGTCTAACATGCGCTTTGGAATCTGGTCACGATACAGCGGAGGCTATTGTTGTCACTCGGTCGACATATAAGACGATGGAGGGGGTGCGGGTCGTGCTGCGGGCTGAAGATTCCCAGTGCATAGCTAAGAAGACGATGTTCTCGAGACTCTCCTCTGGTATCGCTCTGCTGGCTGCTTCAGCAGCATGGGCGAAAATCATATTTGCCGGAGTAAACGAGGTACTTGTTAAATTTCTACCATCTCATCATACAGACAATCTTACACATAATGCATAGTCTGGAGGCGAGTTTGGTGTGTTTACAGCGAACGCGACGAAGGGATTCGGTCTTCCTGGCCGATTTGGGGTTGACTTTGCCTTCATCAACAAGGTGTGGATCTGCTAAACGTTGACCCCGGAATTAGGCTGTTTAGCGACTGAACCTTCACACATTAGACTGCCGTGGACATATTCGTCGACCAAGAAAAGATCAACTTCTTCCGCGTCACTTTCCTAATGGTGCGTGTTCGCCACATTTGGAATTCAATTGTTCACTTCTGGACTGACCTCTTGCTCTAGGAACGAATGTGTCCTGTCACCACGGGGCTTGGCAGCAAATTCAACGAGACGGTACATTTCTTTGAATATTCTTTCTGCATCTACGTGCGCGGGCATGAAAGGCTGACAGCGAATCGTCTAGTACTTCTCTGAGTATGCGGACGCCATCAATCACATTACTGTTGTGAAGGGCGCTTATGCATTACTCGACCCTCACAATTACATGCGATACAAGTATGTTTTCTCTGATAGTTTCTGCTCTCACTTGGTTAACCTTATGACAGCGATCCATCGCAACAGCCTAACACCGGCAGTGTAAGTTTATCATTTTTCCTCTCCCTCATGTTTTACTTAAACGTGGATCATATAGGTAATTGGTAACACGAGCGATCCAACGGCTGCGACCACCGAGCAGTTTGCAGAGTTCTGGGGCGAACTCGCGCTGCGCTTCAAGACGAACCCGAAAGTGGTGTTTGGCATCAACAATGAACCGCATGACATGGTACTCTTCCTCTCTGAGACACAGTTGTTCTCTTCATTTACAATTTGAATTTTCAGCCCACGCAACTGATCCTCGCGAACAACCAGGTAACACACTGAAACATACAGACTTATATGATGCTGATTGAGACCCTCGTATCATCAGGCCGCAATCAATGCCATCCGACGAGTTGGCGCGCCTCAGCTGATCCTTGCGCCAGGTAATGGCTTTACCGGTGGTCACTCCTGGACGCAAACGACAGGCTCAGCCAACAATGCTCCCTCAAGTGATTTCATGAACAAGCTCGTCGATCCTTTGCATAATACTGCGATTGATATCCACGAGGTAAGCATGCTTTTACCACGCGAAAGGAACGAGGTTCCTGACCATCCTCTCAGTATCTAGGTTGGTGATAGCTTATTGATCGAAAGCACGAGTAAACATTGAGACCCTTCAAATGTATTCAGACGAGGACTTCTCGGGTTCGCACGATGCTTGCACGCAACCAGGTGAGAAATGCAAGAACAGAAGTCGTCTTTCAATCTAATATTCTCCCTTTAATAGCTCCTTCGAACCTCGCTAACCTAACAACATGGCTCCAAGAGAACAAGCTAAAGTACGGTCGTGTATTCTCTGCCCTACTATAGCGAGTTCTCATGCACGTTTGTAGAGCGGTGATCAGCGAATTTGGAGGCGCTAACAACCAGAACTGCTTCAACGTGAGTCCGCCTCAGCCTCGTTGTTCGCATGCATTCTGACATCTCTGGCGTTCGGGATCATTCTATAGTTCATCACCGACCTCCTGACTTACCTTGAGGCGAATGACGTTTACATTGGTTGGTCTGCATGGGCCGCGGGTCCGCGTAAGTTCCCGTACATATTTCTGAGGCCCCTGTAACGGGGCTGTTGGGCATGCACTAATGACCGCTCTCTCCTCTCTTAAATACAAATTTCAGTATGGGGAACAAACTCGCCTTGCTGCGGAGCGGATACCGGGAGCCTCGAACCGGGTGAAGTAAATGATATGGGAGGTCCGAAGTGCGTTCTTTTACTCCACCGGTCTCCAATTGCCGTGAAGTTATCTTCTCATTAATATTCGCTTCATTTCCAGTGGCTTCAACACTGTTTGGGCAGAGGCTATCCGCCCGAACATCCCGAAAAGTGAGTCACCTCTTCAAATTACAGCACTGCTTTTTTGTGAATGACACTTACTTGACATTCACAGCCCTCAAACGCTCCGGTGTTTCAAGCCTCTCATAAGTTTCAAAGAGTTTAAAAATCCCTGGATGTCTACATAGTATCAACGTACAGTAGTAAATCAATTCAATACTAGTTCTATTCTCAGGAAACGCATTGCAGCTTCATACTTATCTTTGATGTGCCTCTGCGCTTACATCGGCTTCTGGGGGCTGATAGTATACATACAGTACATTAGGCATGAGGTTATGGCCCGCGTTCGACTCCGAACAGCAACTTCTCATACCGGCTTCACACCGCGAACTCGTGTTCTTCACCTGTTCGACTATCTTCGGACGCTTGTATTCATTTTATTTGTTACCAGCTGATCAGCCGGAATAACCCCCATCCCTTTCATTCAAGGCGAATGATACTTTAATTTGGGCGGTGCTTGCTTTGATAGGCATTAGCCTTGCCTGGCCCGGAGATCCAGGGCTTCCTGAACTTGAAGTCACTCTTACCGAACGCGTGTCTTCCAACTTAAGAATGCATAATAGCTCTAGACATCAGATACCCATTGTTTCCCTTTCTCCCACCGAGTCATTCTTTTTTCTGTCCCATGGTCCAACATAAGCTTGCTCGGGAATTTTTGGAAAGCTAGCGAACCGCACTATACTTCTACTATTACCAACGAGGCGACGGCAGCCACAAACCCTCGAGTACTTTCTCTCTCCTTCGGTCCCCAGCATAGACTTCAGTTAGCAGGCACTTTGGACGATGGGAAGCAGTCAATTCGGTGGAAGGTCATCGTTCAGTAAAGGATGTGGGTGTGGCGGAGGTTGGATTGTGTTGGGTATTTTGCACTTGTTGTTGTTGGAAGTCCAATTGGTTTTAGGATTTGACGAGAATCGAAATGACAACGTATGCATCTCTTTCATCCTTCAAGCTCCAAGTATAGTGAGCGCTAACGAGAGATCCATCTCACCTATCATCTTAGCTGGCTGTGTAAGTTGATCGTAACCTTCTATGAATAGCAAAATCCTAAGAAAGCATCCACGAACAGTTATTGGGGACAAGATTCAAGCGGACACCAGCAAACATTGTCATATTACTGCCAGGACGACGTCTACGATGTTATACCATTGGCTTTCCTATACGTCTTCTTCGGCACTGGTGGAGAACCGATGATGAGCTTCGCTAACGTGTGCAACGAAGGGAACGGCACCTTCCCGGGCACTCAACTCTCGAATTGCTCATTCCTTGCGGCCGACATCGAAGAATGTCAATCGAAGGGGAAGATCATCACGCTTTCGCTTGGAGGAGCAGATAGCTCCGTTGGGTTCAATAGTACCAGTCAGGCGGAGGAGTTTGCAGACACGATATGGGATTCGTTTTTGGGTGGGCAAAGTGACGTTAGGCCGTTTGGGGACGCTGTATTGGATGGGTGAGCACAGGCACAACAGCTTGCAAGCAACTCATAAAACTGACCATATCCCATAGCGTCGATCTTGACATTGAGGGTGGACTACCGACCTTCTACTCCGACTTTGTGAACCGACTAAGGACACACATGGATAACTCAAAGAAAAAGTGCGTAAACTATGTATTATACAGCAGAGGTCATAGTTGACAAAGGTATTTTCAGGTACTATATCACTGCTGCGCCCCAGTGTCCATTCCCTGATGCAAATATCGGCGAAGCAATTGATGGTGCACCATTTGATGCAGTTTATGTCCAGTTTTGTGAGCAATGTTCCTTCACTGCATGTTAGTCCATGTAGCTGACGGACGAGCAGACAACAACTATTGTGGTCTCAACTACCCAGATGTGAGTAATTTTCTCTATGCTCATGTGCATACATAATAACAGTCCTTTCCGCATAGCAATTTGACTTTTCAATATGGGATGAATGGGCGCGGACTGTTTCTCCAAACCCAGGAGTGAAGGTGTACATCGGTGCACCAGGGTCGGCGAAGGCAGCAGGACAGGGATATGTCAACATAACTCTTCTGCAAGAGTATGCTTTGGATGCGCAGAAGAACTACTCCACGTTCGGGGGAGTGATGCTATGGGACGCTAGCGATGCGTATGGTACGATCTAAACCATCTACAAATTCTTCACAAGTAGGCTGAAATGTTTTGCAGAAAATAATAGGTATGACAAGGCAATAAAGGTCGCGATGACGTCTGATGGAAAGGACGTAACGAGCGGACCGACCGATACGACACCGACGAACGGAGGTGGTTCTGGCGGGTCCGACCCGGGATCTGGTGGGTCTGGATCAGGTTCTGGCGGGTCAGGCACTAACGGCACTCTTCCGGGTGCAGGGTCGGGAGGCGGACAGACGCAACAATGCTTCGAGTCTCGCCTCGTCAATTTGGGAGACTCGGGATATATCGATGGAGAGCTCTGGACTAGAGATTCTATCCGAGTTGCGGATATGCTAAGGGAGGTGAGATACTTTGGATTTCCGTACCCACCCGAAGTCTGATTTAGTTGACATGAATTTTGTGCGATGTAGCCTCGGAAAGTTGCCACAGTACTATCCTCCATCGCGAGACACCACATCAACCGACTTTCTTCACGCTCCTCGAAGGGAGAATCGCGTGATTTCCGCAAGTACAACCTTCTTCGTCGGGTAGAGTTATAGCCTTTCATCGTTTGTGTCCTGTTGAGGGGTGTTAGTGTATCTTCTCTTGTAGCATTATTCTTATTTGGTTGTTCTTGCTTATGTACCGAATTTTAGTTCACTGAGCTCAACAAACGTCCTGGTCGTCGTGTCTAATTACAAACTTACAGTATAGGGCGCTCCTCCTAAACGAGGCTACGCGTTATTTATTGTTATTTGTGCCACAGTGCAATTAGGAGGCCGTTTAGTCTGCCATAGAGTCACTTGCTTTCCTCCATCTACTTCGCGCATTAAACTGTTTGAACATTCATCGCAATCTCGAAGAGCAGCTCCTCGATATGAATAGAGTTGTACTCTCTAATATTCCGACTTTAAGCCAGTTGTACGGAAGCTCGGTTTTGAAAGCTGCTGGCAAACAGGCGCGTTATGTGCCAGACGAAAAACTCCTCAATCATGTCTCTCTGATGTCCGTACTGGAGGATCCTGCTGGTTCAGTTGTTTACTGATGACTGGGAGTTGCATTTTGTGTGCATAGTCAAGGTGATATAACAAAACTCGAAGTTGATGCAATTGTCAACGCAGCGAATAAATCATTACTCGGTTGGTGCTAAGCCTTGATAGCACCATAGCATACGCTTACAGATGTGTTCATTATCTGTTCGAAGGTGGCGGAGGAGGTAAGAAAGAGATTGTCAATATTGTCAAGTTTTCAAGAACTTAATGAGAAGTGTTGAAGTGGATGGAGCTATTCATCGCGCAGCTGGTCGAGACTTGGTGAAAGAGTGTATGTCATCATCGTTTCCCCTCAGTTTAGATAGTACACCGCGTTCTTGACGTTGACTTATCCAAACAGGCAAGACCTTGAAAGGCTGTGATACCGGGGATGCAAAAATTACAAGTGGCTATAAGCTACCTTCGTGAGTGCTTCGTATTCCAGGCAAAAGTCCGGATTTATATAATATAATTGTTTATAGGAAATATGTGATCCACACTGTTGGCCCTGTATACTCTGCACGGAATGTCGAACTGAAGGCGGAGCAACTGAAATCATGCTATAGGCGGTCTTTGCAGCTTGCCGTCGAGAACGGCGCCAAAAGTATCGTAAGTATCGGTCGTCAAGTAAATTATGCTTCTTACTGAATTTCTTTAGGCTTTCCCTTCGATCTCAACAGGTGTATACGGCTATCCAATCGAGGACGCTACTCATATCGCTCTCGAAACAACACGCCTCTTCTTCGATTCGGAGGACGGGTCGAAGGTAAGGCACACTTGCTCCATAATCTTAAATCAACCTTGAATATTGTGTGCTTCTCTCATCTAAATTCCCCGCAGCTCGATCGCGTGATATTCACCGTCTTCAGTGCCGAAGACAAAAACGTATACGAGTAAGTTCAAACATAGCTTCCGAGAGAAAAGCGATCGGTGCTAACCCTTCTATTTGCGCTTCACCCACGCCTGTCCATTTCGTAGAAGGCTCGTCCCTGAGTACTTTCCTCCTCAGACCCAGAATGAAGCCGTGCCTGTGGTGGATACCGTGACAGAAATAAACAAATAGTCGGACAAAAACGGAATGATTGGAGGTTGATGGTTTGTTGGATCTGAGCAGCTTCCTTACCCGAGAGTCTACGAGACGGTGTGTTCTGCATAGTTTTATGGTTTTGTAATATGACACTTCGAAATACACAGTTCCAGAAAGATGCCCAGGCTTGTCCTTGGGTACCTTATCATCGATCATAGTCTCGCTCCGCTAATCCGGGGTCTATTGAATGTTCTCCCGGTGGAGGTAATTACCTAAGAAGGTATTTCCCCGTATCTCAGCTATGGCGGGCCGCTCTGAAGCGGCTCATCACCTTGTTCTGGATTGTCGCCTCGCTATTCCGCATGTCTGGTGACCTCTTTACGCTCGCTAAACGTGCATCGACATGATCGAAAACTCCCGAGATTTGCCCGTTTCCGGTTTATGCTATCGAACCGCGAACGACATAGCCGAGCTATGGCATAGGCGACTTTATAAAGCTCAAAGGTAAGAAGCCCACCGGAGATAGGCTCTTTCTTGAGGTGTAACACTGCAAGTATGGGACTCTTCTACAATATCTTCGCTGCATCGTTCGCGGCTATCGGTGAATAACTTCCCATTATATGTTTCGAAGCATCAACTGAATAATGTGATCGTCGCGTATAGGATCCTTTCTCTTTGGGTCCGTACATGTTACATTCTTGCATGGACTCTCATCATTGACGTTTACGACGTGTTTTCCAGATATGATAGGTGTGCTTTCAGCTTGTATCTTCCGGAGTCTCTTGCTAATGGAAATACAGTGGTATCATATCCTCTGTGCTAACTATGAAGCACTTCAAAAGTCATTTCAATGAACCAAATGACAGTCAGACAGGAGCAGTGGTTTCAACTTTCACCGGTGCGTGGCGAGTAAAATATGTGTATAAAGTGAGCTAATCGCAGAGTTGTCTACCTTCTTCTAGGAGGATGCTTCTTTGGTGCAGCGGTTGCTGGCTGGTGGAATGACAGATATGGACGGAAACGGACCATTCAGGTTCGGTCTAAAGACTGTCAATGCAATGGGGCCGTTGGATATACTGATCTTAATGCGCCTTTAGATTGGAGCTGTTTTCGCGCTTTGGGGATGCGCAATGCAGGGCGGTGCAAATAATTATGCATGCCTTCTCGTTGGACGTATTATTGCTGGATTCGCCATTGGGTTAGTGTATAATAGTGAAGAAAAATCAACATCGTCATCTAATCTTTTTGTAGTGTTTTATCCATGACGGTTCCCCTATACCAGGTAAGTAGTATCATTGTCCTCAACTGCACTATGTTGACGATGGAACATCTTTCAGACCGAAATTGCACCACCAAAAATCCGTGGTTTTATGGTCGGGTTAACCCAGCAAATTCTCGGTATAGGCTTTATTGTTGCGAATTGGGTACGATCTTTACCTCGAGGAAAGCTTATATCACTGTCTTATATAATGATTCATAAAAGGTTGGCTATGGCTGTGCCTTCATTGACTCTGATGTATCATGGCGCCTTCCCCTAAGTCTGCAGGTGAGTAGAGCTCGTATTGATATGTATGTACTTAACGACTCATGCTCTATAAACAGCTTGTTCCTGCCTTTTTCTTGCTTGTGGGCATCCAGTTCCTTCCCTTCAGTCCACGTTGGCTGCTTGAGAAAGGTCGAGATGAAGAAGCACGTCAAGTTATCTATGCGCTCCACGGTGCTTCGACACCCGAGTCCAAGGATGCTGCAGACCACGAGTACGCGCTCATGCACGATGCAATCAAAGCGGAGCTCCAGATCCGTTCTCGTCGTCTCTCCGACCTATGGGCTACTCCGGCCATGGTCAAGCGCACACTCGTTGCGTGCGGAGTGCAGATCTTTGGTCAATTCACGGGTATTAATGGTAAGTTTAATTTGACTTACCTGTATCGATGCGGCTTTACTTACGTTGTTACTATAGTCATCAATTACTACGGACCGCAGATGTACGAGACTCTTGGACTGAGCCCTGGCAAGACGCTCCTCGTCCAGGGAATTTATGGTGCTGTCGGTCCAATCACGAACTTCTTGTGAGTTATTTTTTTCTTCTACTGCGTTCGGACAGCTCATGAAAACTGTCCGCTATCTACTAGCTTCATCACTATCTTAATCGACCGAGTCGGACGTAAGAGGCCTCTTTTATTCGGCTCTGGCACCTTCGTCATTACATTCTCCATCCTCGCTGCCATCGTCGCCTCCTTCCCACCCCTTGCTGATGGAAGTAACGCTAATCTCGCCGCGGAACGGGCTGGCATCGCTATGATCTTCCTCACGTCTGTTGTATTCTCTCTGTCATACGGACCTATATCTTGGGTTCTCGCGTCGGAAGTCTTCCCGACCAAAACGCGCTCCATCGGAACGAGCGTTGCGACCTGCTGCAACTGGGCGTTCAACGTGTTATTCTCCCAGACATCGCCGATCGCGATGACGAACGTGAAATGGCGTTTCTACATACTATTTGTCGTCCTCAACTTCGTCACTTTCTTCTGTGTCCTTGCTTTCTTCCCGGAAACCAAAGGTAAGCAGCCATCTTGCATTGTCAACTTTACCGTGTCTGACCGTTATGCATAGGCAAATCACTAGAAGAAATGGCTGAGGTTTTCGGTGACCAAGTCGATCCCGCCGAAATTCTAGCTGAGAATGGCCAAAAAGTCCTTGCCGGTCACACTATCCATGATGAAAAGGCCGATTACGAGCATTGATCAAAGTCCTCGCGCATTTTTTTCTTACGAGTCCCTCTCAATGTCTACATTCATGACACGCTTGCACGCTTTATTATTTTCATATCATGAGATTTTGTCCTGTGTTGATAGTTGGATAGTGTTTTGTTATCATGATTGGTTTAATTACAACAGAGTTTAAATCAACAACAGAGATACTATAGGATATCCAATATTTAGCAAACATCTGCAATATATGTACTATAGTCGTAAATGGACAAGTAAAAAGAGTGACACTCCGTTATGATCTAACATTGGCCAAAATTTTGAATATCTCGTTCTGTCTCTCCCGGAATGGCTTGAGCTTCGTCATACCCAGAGCTAGAGCATTAATGCGATTCGCTAATGAGATTGCTCGGCCTTCGATACTTCTTCTGCCTGACTCATCTGGGAATGGATCCATGTTGTCGTCGTCGTCATCAGTCCTGGACCGCTGCCTACGGTGCTCGGAACCAATGCCGCGCTCTAGCATACGGCGGACACGATCCACTCGAGGGGCGGGGAGGTCTTTGCCCTCTGTCAGTGCCTCTATAGCTCGCTGGTTGTCTTCTTCCTCCGCTTCTCGGACGACCTGCCCGATTGCACCGAGTTCGCGCATGAACGGACGCAGCGGCGCAGGGCACTGGCTGAGTACGAGATTCGCGCCTAGGATACCCGTCACTACCACCTCTTCGTCCGAGGGAAGACCGTCTAAGCTTGCTCGCGGGCTCGAGTATGTCGTGGTGGGGGCCGTCGAAGAGAGCGTGCAGGTTGTCCGGGTCAGGGCGACGTCGAGGATCGCGAGCGCTACGCTGGCGAAATACGCGCGAGGCGGATCGCGCTGCATGAGACGCCGAATGTACGGATGTGTGCTGATGACGTCTGCGAGGGATGCGTATAACGTCTCGCGGATAAGTTGAATCGCTGGTGCGTCGACGGTAAAAGATGGTGAAGGCGGGCCACCACTTGTCCACGATGAGCTTGATGGAGAAGACGGCGAAGGCGTTCGGGAGCGCGATGATGCACTCCCCGAGACGAATGAATCCCGCCCACCTCGCGGGGACATTGGCGACATCGGGGGCTGCAGGAATGTCCCCGACCGACGGGGCGACGCAGGTAGCTCGGGCTCTGACGGGAGCGAGACAATCGCGCTGCTCGGGGAGCGGTTCGGCGAGGGTGTGGGGGAGGGCTCGTACATCGGCGGCGGGACGAAGCTTGCTACGACGCGGCGGCTGCTTCCCCCGCTGCTGCGCCGATCGTCGCCGCGCACGCCCTCGCCCGCGTCAATAGCAGCCTGCAGGTCCGCCGCGTAGCGGTCCTGGAATGTCCGCCGCTGGCTGATCTCAATTGCGACCGCGCGCAGCTCGGCGGCGATCCCGTTGAGTGTGGGGTTGAGGGGCTGCGCGATGGGCTCGAGAGTGCATATGATGCGCGCGAGGTCGTGTTGGTATTCCGGCGCCAGTGCTTGAATCGAAGGGACATTCAGCGCCCACACTTGTAAGAAGGAGTAGAAAGCGGGCGGGCAGTTCTCATAAGACAAGTCGAGCGCAGGTGCAGATTTGGAAGTGCGGGGTAAGGGGACAGACGGAGGGTGTGTTGTACACCGCAGTGCGGCAAAGAAGAGACACAGCGCAGGGCCTATGTATGCCATTTGTTTAAGATTGATGTTATTCTAGCTAAATTCTGAATACACACACCTGTAATCATCAAATCTGCTTCAGCACTGCTCAGTATTTCGGTATCCAACAACCTCTCCGCCTTAGCTTGCGATAACGAGGACTTGAGGTAGCTATGAAATGCATCGGACACATGCTCTTCTGAAAGGCGTTCGACCATGTTGTAGCTCGAAGGAACTCGGTTACCAAACACTTGAATGGCGAGGAGCAAGCTATCGCTATAATGTAGCAAAAGGAGGTCGTGGTGTATGGTGGGACCTCTTGACGAAATACACTCCAAATAACTAAAGAAACTATAACCTCATTAGCATTGTATGGTAAGTTTCACACAAGGACATGAGCTATTCCCGGTTGTTCCACTCGCCTGTTGTCTATGAGTAGGTGCTGAATCCGTGGAAGTCTTACTGCGTTTACTGTACAATGAAGAGGGTGCCTTCAAATACTGGTGAGAGACTAGAGTGCCATAGTACCGGAGTAACCCCGGTATCGGAATTTAGGCGTCTTCGGGCACGGGTAGTTATGTCCGTCAAATAAGTTCACACCTTCGGCTTGTATAGAGAAAACAAGAGCTTCACAGTAATCGGTAATCAACTTTCGCAAGGATTCCTTCATTTCAGTATGTACAAAAGTGACAATTATATTGCTGTAATCGATAGATCAACCCTGTGTTAAAGTACAGTAGGAATGGGATACAATAAATCTCGCTTTATGAAATTTCTTCCATGTCATCATCGTCATCATCGTCATCATCGTCTTCGTCGTACATGTCCACGTCTACTGGCTCAGGTTTTTGCATCAGCGCTGCCGCTGCACCAGTGTAATCACCAGACTCCGATTTGACCTGATGGAACACTCAAATAAGTAACTGTGTGCAAGTGGTGCATAATGAAAACATACGGTATCTTTGAAGTTCGGTTTGAGCTCATAAAGGCCGTTGAACTCGCCGCTGCGGTGCAGATCTGCTATTTCGGACATGACTTCTTTTAGATATGTCTCAGGCTGCTCCGTGCGCGCTCGCAGGTCTTTTGCAGACCAACGAGGCTTTTCTCGATAAAGGGCAAATAGAACATCGAGAAGCTGGTTCCGAGGCATACGCGTAAAGCGCTCGAAAGATCCCTTTGCGGCCTTCGGCTTGTTTTTCTGTAAAGAGACAGATACAAATGAGATTGAGCAGACGATGGAGCAGAACTCTGATTACTCACTGTTAGATTCAAGAACGAGGAAGAGGAAGGCCCCACTCCGCTGTTGAGGATGTTGACAGCACCACGACCACCCGCCACCTCATCGATCATACGTATCGTCCGCGCAGGCGTGTTCGCCTTGATTGTGCGCTGCTTCATCCGCTGCCTGTACTTTTCCGTAAACACCGGTCGTAGATTACAGTCGTGTTTGATGCGTCCCGTGAGGATGGTCGTGCGAGCTCGCGAGCCGGGCGCTTTCTCGCGCTCGGCCACAACGATCTGGTTCTCCACCGCCTCGTTGACCATGTCCATCTCGTACTCGTCCGTGTCCGCGTCTTTCACGTCGGGGCCGGCGTCTGGGTCTGAGGGGACCAGCAAGACGATACGCTGCTTGCCTGTGCGAGGGTCCTTGTTGTACACGCGGATTTTCGCGAGTTGTATGTTGTCCTCCTCGACTTTACTCCAAGCCTCCATCAGGTGCTTTGGAACCTGGACTCTGTGGGTGTCAGTGTCGCTGTCTCGGATAAAGCGAAGCTATGATAATGCACCTTCACAGACCAGACCCGGCCGCTGCCTTGATCCATCATGATATGTTCGTCTGGCTCTGGCTGAGTCTCTTCCTCATCCTTGATTATCTCCTCATCGAATGGTTTCCTCTCCTCAGTTCCGATTTCCTCCATCTTCGTCAAAAGAAGCCTTGACTGATATGCGAATCGTTGGGTTTCGTACGACTGTTCTTTCTATTCGGCGTATGGTCTGAGACAGCAGGACTTTGTATGTCAAGGTATAGTCGTGATACAAGGCAACAAGCTGGACCTGGGGCTTGTACCGCTTATACCACAGTGTCCACAAATAGACGCCCACCCAGTTATGAATGATTACTTTCTCACGCTCATATTTGTTCACCCATCATTGTGACGCACTGGTTGTACGGATTAGCACTTCTCCATCATCTGTACGTAGCCGTTTACCAGAAAATATACCTTGGACTGCTTGTCTCAACAACTAATTATCTACTGCTACTACTCTTCACAATCTACGACCTGATGCAATCTGTCGATCTTCTTATTCTTGGTGCTGGTTGGACATCAGATTTTCTCATCCCACTTCTCCTGGAGAAGAACATCAGTTTCTCGGCCACATCTCGCGACGGGCGGCCACGATCAGGTCAAGCCACCATAGCATTCACATTCGACCCAGACTCAGATGACTCCACTGCGTTCAAGAAGCTCCCCGACGCAGTCACTGTACTCATCACCTTTCCCATATACAAGAGCGGTGCCTCTGAGAAGCTCGTACAGTTCTGGCAGACAACTCACCAGGGCTCGAAAGCAGCTTTCATTCAGCTAGGCTCGACAGGCATCTGGAATGTGAGTTCTGACCTCTTTTATGTACTGTGTTACGGAGGACTTCGCAATCGGTAGCTACGCATATCAGAGTCATCACATCATCTTGCCCTGATCTGCGCAGCCTAAGTCCTGGCGATAGGCGCGCACGAATACTCTTTCCATTTCAACCATGGTGCGATCGTCGATGTGACTCGACCAACAGTTTTGCCATACAGTGATACCTTCTGACCTGTTTCTTCTTCTGATACTTCTTCGGCTACGAAGAAAAGAAGGTGTAAACGCCTCCGATTTTTATTTTTTTTTAAGTACGAGCTCCTTCCTCTCCCTGCCATTTCTATCTTACCTCTTCTCTGATCTCAGGTATCATCTTATTCTCGTCGTATGCTAAACGACCTCTGATATGAATTTCCGTTGCAGGGAGACCCGACTTTGACAGCCGAAGGCTCGAAGTGTGATCCTGTCTGGTGTGATCGGCACTCACCTTTTGATACGACGAACGATCGTGCTCGTGCGGAAATGGAGCTTCTGGCCCTATCGCCTGCGGTGCCAGCAACCGTACTCGACCTATGTGGTCTCTGGGGCGGAATGAGAGATACCCGAAATTGGGTTGGACGAGTCGCTCCAACCAAAGAAGCGTTAGCAAAGAAAGTGAGAACCTCCTTCCTTACCATGTCCATGTAGCAACTACCTCGCTATCCTCTTCCCTCTCCCCGTCCCAAGCTACGCACGTATATATGTATTTCAGGACAAATCCTAAACTAACCTTATGCACCCTAGGGCGGCGTACACATGATCCACGGGACTGACGTCGCTCGCGCCATCGTCGCCGTGCATGAAAACTTCCCAGCCGCCATCGGGCAGCGCTGGCTTCTTACAGACTTGCGCGTTTACGACTGGTGGGATCTAGCGTCTGCATGGGGCAACGGAGGCGCTGCGTCCTCCAGCAACAGTGGAGACGCTAGCCCGAATGGCCCCCAGCCCGGATGGGTGAAGGAGCTCATGGAAGAGCAAGACGTGCGCGTGCTTCCCCGACCGCCGGGAAGTATGGGAAGAGTACTGGACAGCAGGGAGTTTTGGAGTGTATTTGGATTGAGCCCTCTCAAGGCTCGCCTAGAGCGATAATTCATGCCGCCCTAGGCCGTCGTGTTATTTATGAATTCAGGCTATTTCCAATTTCTTGATCGCTGCTCTTTCGTCCTTTCGATCATATACATGTATACTGACGCTGAAAGAATAGATTTATTACATACAGTCATGGACAGGGAACAATTATATCGACAGTTTATATACACAAGTAACACAACCGTTATCGAGTTTGTTGGTTATTACAAGCTTCCTACTATGGGCGGATTCCAAATTTACGCATAATAATATATAGACGGGCTCTTGTTCGACTTCAAGGTCGATGGTTTCTGGGAATAGCTATTAAGCCGTTGCCAATGCTAGATGCCAATAACCATTAGACAACGACGCGATCCCGAACACATTATGCAACTCACATCTATATCTATGAACATCGTTGGTGGCGGATGTGCTAGCCGGAGCCGACGTCGTAGAAACCGAGGGCAATCTGTGACCTGAGGCGATACCGGGGGAGCTGCATCCAGGACACTATGGGACGCGTTAGCCTACAATACTGTTAACACATATGAAAGGCGTACTCACATCCGGGGTGGGGATAACGACAGCTGTGACGGAGACTATGGCAGACGTCACGAAAAGTGTAGAGAGAATCGACTTCAATGAGAATTGCATGTTGTGGATAGCGAAGAGGGAAAGTCTGTCTGAGTAGCTTATAATTAGGCAGAGAAAGCGATGAGTCGTGAGTTGTGGGGAGGGATGGCAGTTTGAACCCAGCGGCCTTTATACTGGTGCGCTCCTTCAGTAGAGCTCCTATGATGAGGGATGCTGCGGATGAGTCGACTGAGAGCACTGAGGCGTGAAGCACGGAAAATGGGCGTTGCAACGATGGGTGTCATCGCCTTGCATGGTAATAGGATTTTGACTCGGCTAGGCGATGCATAACAGTAAACACCTTTTCCCTGATATAGCCCAAATAGGTGGTTTGATGGCTTGAGAGAGGTGGTGTAGCTAGGAATAACCTTCTTAGGCCATAGTCCCAACTCCCGCCTAGCCTCGGAATACCGATTGAGGACGCAGAAACGGTACCGCGTCAGCGGGAGACGCTTTGAGAGGACAAGTCGTAAGTTTGTATGAAACGTTTACGGCCAGGAATAACCATTCACTCCGATGGTACGGAAGTATCTCTTGTAGAGTGAGTGCCTGCCAAATATGCCATCGGAACTGAGTCGAGTCATATTGCACAGCCATCGTTTTTTTTCTGGGATAATACATAAGGGGAAAATAGGAAAACAAGTAAAGAAGCGATGCGTGCTCACAGGTGAATGTAGGACCTGCGCCTTTGCTGAAAGACAGCTAACAGGAAACGCAAGCAACGACCAGGCGAGCGAATGCCTCAGTATGATAGATAGATCCCAAGTATGAGATGCGAGTCCACGCAGAAGTACATGCCACAGATGGCGTTTCACGTATAGACTGGCACAGCAAATTTAGAGAACAGCAGATTGCGTCGGCCGCTAGATGCCAAACAGTCACTTCCGTACTACGGAACCAAATGAGCACATCAGCACAAGAGGTGCATAGCGGTGATTGGCCCCGAGAGGCTCATCTGAAAAGAAGAACGGCAATCAAGTATAGCCACAGGTGACAGCACAGCTGAATTCCTGATAAACCGGTAAGGATGCCGGTCCCACGTCATTAAGGCCGCTGTCCGTTGAACAATTATAGGCGACGAAGAACTTGCTTTCTGAAGGATCTCTCTCTAGCTTTCATGTGTGTGGGATTTGACTTCGAGGAAAGTCCCAAGAAAAATAAGAGCAGAACTGCGTAGGCTGAAGCTGCGCACCAAAAGCCGACGAGCTCGTTGGGTCTATTATAAGGGCAAGTTGATTGCATTGGAATACAGAGCTCTGGAAATGGAAGCGGAAACAAATTCCTGGCCTTGAGTGCGGTGGATCTGGCTCCTAAGGAAAGGCGAGAGGAGCAGGAGGGATGGAGTTCCGGGTCCGAGTCAGTTCAATGCTGTGCTTGTACATCTGTATGACTCAGTTCTCCTTGAGCGTGGACATCAAGGACGCCACTACGAAGGTAGGAGGCAGACAACACGGTAGAGCCGCAGTCGCATAGTGGTTGATTGGATACTACGAGTGTTGCGCGTTTTCTTTAATCCTCAACCCGGTCGAAGTTTCGAACGGGAGAGACGGCCATCAAGAAATAGTGATAGTAACAGCACTATTGATGGCGTGAAAAGACATCCGTCAAATGTATCTTTTGCCATTGTCGATTCCGTTTGTTCGCATCAGACTCTGGATGTTTTCATGTGGACATATACTGGTCCACGTCGACGTCTATACCCCAATCTTCTCATCATTGTTCAAACGCGATGTGGAACAACTAACTCAGGCTGTGCAACTCTGGCTGTTAAGTACTGGATGACGGGCCCGGAACTGGTGAAGTATCTGTAAAAAGTAAGATAATTATCCCCACTGCAGCAATTTGATACTTGCCTTAGTCTTCGCAACGTGACTGTTGGCGGTCACATTGCTGCCTCCACGAAGGTCGATATGTAATTCTGTGATGATCACCAACATCAACCGCACCAGATTGATGGAAACCGCCGCGTTTCATATATTCGAGGACATGAAGAGTGTTGGGTTTATTGACGACGCGCGAGATTTGCCAATGGTACGACGAGCGTAGAACGAATTTCCAGTGCAGCGTATAGTTAAAAGTGACCAAAATTGGTGGACGAATGGCAGTGAGTCTTGTGATCATGATGTACCTGCGAAAGAGAAAATAAAATGTTCTTTGATAATCCTGTGGCCCTTGTAAGATGATTCGATCGTAAATAAACCGTTACCGGGATGGACCGGTGCAGTAAGACGAAGAATGTAGAGTCAGATGGTTTTCTGGTTATGGCTGATGGAATCACTTCAATTCTGCACAGCAGTCCGAGTGACGGGAAAGACGCCATATACGGAATTTCGGATTCACATTATCCCAAATATGATCCTTGCTCCATGGCTCCAAAACTAGGACAGAGTGTCGATTAACTGCAGAGCGAGATACAGAGTCATGCACATCAGCTATCGGTGTGTGCGCCTCTGCCATTGCAATATCCGGAATTCCAAAAGCACGAGATCAACCGTGTTTCGGATTGCAAACGCGACGCCCGAAAGTATAACGATTGTTGCGAAAAATAGACGGCGTGTGTAGTGGAAGACGCAGAAAATGATGGACGTTAGCGCCGGCTTGAAATGACGAGAACAATCTCCCCTCCAGAACTGTTTGCCGCAAGACTCAGACGCTATGCGAAAGTATCTTTGTATCTTATCGAGCGCGGGCCGCGCGGCTTATGGTCAACTTCAATCGCATACTGTATTAGATCCTTGTATAGGACGATTATTCTGTATCAGATTCAGATGGAGCATCAGATATTGCACAACTTTCTTGCTAAGGAGCTTGATACTCACTAGTAAACTCGGTACTTCACAAGAGCAAATGTATAACTACGAACGCACTAACCTCTTGAGTCATTCATTGCTTCCAGGTCCATTCCTTCCTATCACGTTTCTGACGGTGGTATTTGTCCGGCTATAACGCTGAGTGTCCTAGTCGCGAATGTGTTCAAGCTGATCGTTCATTAAGTCGATGATGGTAGAGAGGAGACAAGAACAGCTCAACCCGTGTTTGCGAGGGACAATTGAAAGCGCCTATCTCTTGGAATCGGCATTCGCCTTAGTGAACCAAAATTGGGCTTGCGTATTTCTTGGACTTCATCATAGCCTGATTGCTCGCTCCTGGATGGTATGTACAAAATATGTATGCACAGTGGCGCTCCGATAATCATGGAACCCACGCTTTGACATGGCATGTCTGATCGTGATAGATCCTGAGTCTCGAGTTGTTTGAGGAATACGATCTAGCCTTCACGATGAGATAGAAGCAGTTTCCGAACGGAGATAGCGGGCTCGCGTCTGACCATACGCATAGATTAGCACTATGTTATAAGGAACTGCTCGTGCAAGAGAAGTTAAAGTTCCAATAGCTTGATCGATCAAAATGATGATGTAGATAAGTTAGAAGCGGTGGGTAGGTCTGGCCTATGACCAGTCAGCATTGCTTCTCGGAAGTAGCTGACGAAGCACCCCCTCGTTCTCTCATTCAACTTCGTAGACAGCTTCGACGGAGAAGACAGAGACCATATCAGATGAAACAGGATACATTCGAAGCATGGTTGTATTCGTCATCACGGATTCCTTTGCTTCCACTTCGCCCATTGTTTTGTCCCGACCTGTCTTGTCCATTCGCTCGAATAACACACGGGTGTGTTCCATTTCCGAACATGTCCAAGCTAAAGCGGAGGCAAGCTCGATCTAGAACGGCAAGATGGAGGCGCTGATCATTCCGGTTCCGCCAATTGAGTCTTGTTCCTGTGCCGCGGTTGACATAGATAGGTGCGTTTACTTCCGAGAACATGCTCGTGGGGTGGGTAAAGTTTTGCCTCCGAGAGGATTGCGCCCCAGCCTTGAAACATGATCATACGATATGGAAGCAGCTAGGATAGGGCACAAGTGTTCTCAAGACCAGAACACAGAGTCAGAAGGTTCCCGGCTCCAGGTTCGTGTAGTGTCTGAGCTAGGAACCTTCAAAGGATTTCCCAAAATAAAACCTGTGCATGCTTCTGGTACTTTGACACGAACATTTGGCGAGCGGCGGCTGCCCCGCACAAATTTGAATCCCATTCGAGTAAGGAAGCAAAGTGAGTTCAAGATGAAACCGCAGCCCAAGCAATTGTTTCGCACCTTTCCAGAGCAAATGATTACTACATTTCCAAGGAAGGATCGACGCCAACGTAGTAGGAGCCCAACAATTATCTCGGGAAAGCGTTGTTATGCACATTAGACTCCTTTCAGGGGCGCTTGCATAGCAGTGCCACAGGACGAGTGATCTTGTCGCGAAAAATGTAATGAACCATTACAATTGTTCGTCTTGCGAATAATCCAAGCTCGTTCGGCCAGTAAGGGAAAGTCGAATGAGCTCATCCTCCTCTCGGTCCGCGCTGTCTTCGCCATCAGACGTTCTGTCATACTCGCGAAGGTATGAGAGCAAGATTAAACTTGCACAATAAGCTTGAGCGGTGTCGCTGTGGTTGGACTCTAATTGTGGTATGAGGACAAAAGCAATTCGCTGGGTGACCTGCACGGATTGGGACATGGCGGGGAGGCGTACCCCGGATACCTGGAGTCAACCCCGCCTTACCTGCTCTTTGACACTTGTTGACCAACTACACCTATCCAGCCAGCTCCTCGCCGCATTTCCGTGCTTTCTTGATGTGCCCAAGAGTCCTCCCTCACGCCTATCTAGGCGAGGTGGAGACGAGAGGCCCACAGCCCGACTAATCTAGGAACACTGCAGATGCGTATCATAGCCTCGTGTATACTCACGAAGGGAAGGCTCAAAAGCGGTGGAAAATGGAATTATGCCGCCGCGAATATTTAATGGTACCATATCTGTCTCCCGGCAGGCCTCGTGTTAGGCACTTTTGAGCCCCAGAACATCCTTTAGGAGAGATAACCGGCTCTATCGGTGGTGAGAGCGGATGGTCAACATTTATGCGGTGTCTCGTGTCCTGGCTAATTGTCTGTAGCGCAGGAGCATTCCTCGGACATCTTCCAGGTTTCTTACGTTCTACGCGTGCGTCTGCGTCCTCTTTGTTATTGTCCAGCTACCGCTTTTGCTACCACTTTCCCTCAGCCAGCCATGACTCTTCTCCAGCATGTGCGCCGTCGGCCTGCGAGACAAAAAGAATAAGCGACAGACGCACGCATCCAGACATAATCCATTACGCTTTCCTGTCCAGGTCGATCGCGGACGCAGACAACAAAAGCATTAGGTTGACGACACGGAACTCGAAACAATTGCACAATTAACCTTGAGCCACCCGGCGCACTGGGCCCGCGATACTAGGCGCTTCTCTCTATCGGCTTCGGTCCTTCGACGTCACGTTCCAGTGTGCGGAGTCCTTTGACTGAGCATTGCCAGATCGGGGACGATGAATAGCTTCAGATACTTGGGACTCTCCTCGTAACCTGCGAACGGCTATAAAACAGCAGCTATTGTGACTAGGATGGCCCTCACACCGCAACCGTCTTTCAGTTGCTCCCGCCGTTCTCGATCGCTTCCGCGACTTGACTCCTCGACATCAAGCTCCAGCTACCTTATACGATAGCTCTTCTCGATCCTATCTCGATCCTCCCCGGACAAGTCACCTTCGTCGAGTCGTACCTTGAAACACACATACAGCAATGGCCGCTGTCGCATCTTACTACGCTCACCCAACCGCGGCCGTGCATTCGCACCAGTATCAGAAGTCCCGTGGCCACCGGATGTGCGACACCTGCGGCGCCATCGAAGAGCTTGGACAACGCTTCCGCATGTGCGGTGGATGCATGACTACTCAGGTGCGTACTTATCTATTCCAATAGCTGACATTGATAGCTAATGATGACTTGCCTATAGTATTGCTCACAAGACTGCCAAAAGCGCCATTGGCCATCGCATAAGTCCATCTGCCAGCACACTACCGCAACACTCGCAAACGCGGCGAAGGCGGAGGAGTATGGGGATGAGGCATTAGCGAAGAACCTCCGCAAATTCTGCTCTTCGCACCAGTCATTGCTCAACTGGTCCGTCTTCCAGGCGCTCCAGCTCAAGCGCGTTCCAGCGAACCTCCGGAAGTACGCCTTACATGTGGAGATCTCGTACCGCAACCATCCGAATCCCGCGCAGCGCTTCGCTGTCGCCGCCACACGTCTCATCGCACGCTCGGACATCGAGTCCCGCGACCCGCTCGTTGCTCAGGACATACAGCGCCGGGAAGAACGCTGCCGCCGCGCTGGTGGAATCGGCACCGCGATAATCCTTGTTCAATGCGGAGGCATCAGCCAGGTCATGCCGGTGGAATGCGACCCCCCGAGCAAGATCACTTGGGACATGCGCGAAGATTGGTCAGACATCCTCTCGCGCTACGTCGAGGCGGGCCGTGTTGATTTCCAGCCCATTACAACCACATCGAGGGGGTGAGTAATATGTCATATTCGGCAACTCGCGTCCGAGTTTCTGGAATGTACAGTTCTGACGTTTTGGCTCTCCTTAACAGAGTGATCTACGGATGATCGCCCATATAAAATGCGGATCACCGATTGCCTTCAAATACCCCTCTTACAGGACCCTTCCTGTGGTCCCATCTCTCATAGACATCACGATCTGCTTCTCCGCACGCCCCTCATGCCTGACTCACCCCGATATAGCAGCACCGGCACTGGTTTTGCCTGCTCCTACCCCTCGTCGCATTACCACTTTCGCATCTTCGTTTCTTTCGCGCTGCATATTTTATTCGTTCACGTCAATTATTAACTTTGCTTTGCTCATGATCACGTCGTCATGCCTCACGTTGTACCAGTATCATTGCCAACCGATTATTTTATTCGATTTCTTGTTCACTCTCGTGTCTACTGGGTATCTTTCCGTAGACCATTATCTGCAATCGAAGATGTCGTAAATCCAATCTCCGTGTGTTACGTTTAAGTTGCGCGAATCCGCTTTGTGCCCAACGTCATGGTTTAACCTCTCTGAAGTGATCCGGGTTTGTCCGGACTCATTCGGAAGGTCCCGGATTTTCACTACTATTGCTCTTCACGAAATCACAATTATGGGCAGACACTCTCTTCTTTTTACCGTCAACACTTACAATCAACAGATGATTGATGAGATAGAAATCCATGACTCTGAAGTGGTGAGAAATTACGCTTTTGATCTATATGTCTCTAAAGTGCTTGATATATAGTCCCATTCAGTTCAGTTTGTCTCAAATTCATTACTGCAGCAACGCCACCATGGTTTTCGCAATCCAAAGGGAATAAAGTGTTGTATCGCACGAAGCCACTTCATCGAAAATGGTCTTCTGGGTCTACTATCCGATGTCTAGAGCGAAGTCTGAACGAGGAGGAAGAAGTGCCGGTCAGTTCGAAGGAACAATAATTCCGCACCGACGGAAAGAAGGCCCTTATCCGTAAATGGGATGAGCTCGAAGAAAGGATATGTCTGAAGTGAGTTTAAAACCACCCATTTGTTTCAAAGACTGCCTTGAAAATCGCTTTAAAAGTCTCCTTGAAATAAAGAAAGAGACTGATCCAAGCACATGGGCTGTAACGGTCAATTCGGGCTAGCCGCTATCCTCGAGGCTACTATTTCTATGTTAAAAACTCGCTCTGCATTTCAGGGCCACTCCAGGCATGGCGTCCATCAATTGGAAAGACGATGCATTCGAGGTGGGACCCGTCTCGATATCATTGCATAATCATCATGTCAATGTGCTGAATGAGCTCTTCGTGTTTACCGACCATCGCTTCGCCTTAACTACGAGTTCGCGGTACGCCTCGCGTTGAGCTTCCTTTGTTTCCCTGTGTCGACGACGCGATGTTTTATCATTCTTTTAGCTTCTCGGTCAAACTGCATCCGCCATCTTTACAATCTTATTGCCGTTGCCGAGCTTCCTGTCTATGCAATTCTAACCATTGCATATAGACCTACTATGCCCAAATGAACGCGACAGGCGGATCCACATGGATGATGTCAAAGCGCCTGTCATTCTCTCATACCATGGCCAGGAGAGCAATAAATCCAGGAACACAACCATCAGTATGAAGATGCGAGAATGGTACATGACCGGACCTCGTTGGCTAATTCGAGTGATCGCCTCCTTATACACGAAGAACGACAGATGGGTGTGACCCCGCGTGCAATGGCACCTCTTGGCATTCGGCATGAGGGTGCTAATCTCAAGGACCTATAATGAAGTGGCGAATGAAGCAGTTTGTATGATGCTGACGACATAACACGCGATACGAGCCTGGTGGGTCCACATGTATGTATGTATATCTGTCCATTGAAGGATGTTGAGTATCAAATTTAAGCTGATATTTGGTTATGTACAGGTATGTAGGTATACGCCAGCAGATTGCATTGCATACTCGCACGAGCAACAGATAAGCGCATTACCGCCTGGAGTCGATTTGCGAAGTTTGCATTCGGTCGAGCAACAGATAGACGCATTACCGCCTGGAGTCGATTTGCGAAGTTTGCATTCGGTCGAGCTACAGCATCTGCTCTTTCTTTGTTGCGTGTCGTCGGCAGGTCATCGAAGTCGATTTCGTATGGACATCCTAGACCGGGAGTGATCTTGGCAGGACGCAGATGCTTTCTCGCTCCCGAAGCCTCACCAACTGAACCTTAGGAAAGGAGCGACATCGGGCCTCTGACAACGTCGATCTTCTGTTTCTGTCTCGGCTCTTTAGATCTTATGCACCAGTGTGGATGTCGGTGTGCCTAGCGACGATTGCTGCGGCAGCTTTCTCATGCCAACGCCGCGAAGCATTCATATATGTACATATACGTACATATGCTGCAACCGCCTCACTGGCAGGCGATTCACATGATAAGTAGGACCCTCTCCTCTCCTCTCCTCTCTTCAACCGCAGCCCTTCAAACGCCCACCGGCCGATCAAAGCTCGGTGTCAGGAGATGTACTCTTTGCTTCCGCACCGTGATCGTGCTACCCTTACGGGAATGCACCCATTTTGCGACAAATGAGCCTCAGCCCAACCCGGCATCATCATAACATCACACGGATACCTACATCTTGACATCTGAACATATTTGGCCTGACTACTCATTGAACTCCTCCTCGTACCCGATTACTCTCACTGGCGACCATGCATTCAAGGTTTTCAGGCACCCTTCCCTTTTTGCACTCGCCACGATCACCGGTGCAGTAGACGACCGCCCGCGTCATTACGCACGGAAACATGGTCTCTGTTTTCTCACTGGCAGCCGTTCTTCTACACTCGGACTCGGGCTATGAACAGCGCAGATTTACGGCGCCCCTTTTAGCAGGCCTGCCTCTGCTTCAGGACTCCTGGGTCGCGCGGCACGTCGCTTTGGGACCCACAGCCTGTGAACGCCGGCAAACTGTCTCAACAAGGGGTGGGAGCGCGTTCGCCCACTGGCAATCTCCTGCGCACACGCACTGGCATATGATTTTTCTTTCCATCGGCTTCGCAAAGATAAACTTTGCTGCTTGATACTTCTGCTTTCGAGTTGGACAGCTGTCACGGATGCGCGAAGGTTTCCCAGATGCAGAGGGCGAAGATGTTATCCACTCAGGTCTAGCTCTGAGAACAGATCGGGCATCTACACACGATGATGATACTATACTGACATACATAGGTGTGGGGATATCGTAATAATTCGAGATTGCCCTGATGATGCACTTATTGGCAGGCAGCCAGTCACGGCGGCCAATCGTTTCCGGCTCTCCATCTTCTTACTATGCATGTTCTTACCAACCTAAGGAGGCTCCCAATTCAGCGCCAATCTTCTCATCTCGCCTAGTACTACGTACGTATTCAATCAAGTTGGTACGAGTACGGATGTGGATGCAAGTATGTTGTGTTGAGGCTTTGAGATCCCATCCTATTCGGATCGCTTAATTCCCAGATTCGTCTCGAAATTGAGCGGGGGCGAAAGGATGTTGCCAGCCAGAGATCGCCATCACCACTCTATTCGCGCGCGGGCGCGCTGCGAGGCGCGTTTGCCGCCGATATTGCCACAGTGGTGTAAACGCCAACCCGGACATGTGAATGGTGCGTATGATGCGCACAAATTACATATTTATTTTCAGAGTCTAATTTCGCTCTCTGAACCACGACTGCGAAGCGACGTCGAAGACAATCGCGAGCGCGAGTGGTGAGCATGACACTGACTTACTATGATGTACATGTGTTCCTCGCCTGCTGGGACTAAAATATCTTATTTCAGAAGGTCGAGGTTGAAGGCATCGTGTTCGCATATAACTATCGGCAGAACTTGAACACGGTCCTTCCTGGTTCTGAGCCATCCATCCATTGTTTAGACTGCTGCTTCTTCGCGTGTCTTTCGCAGTTTATTATAGCCGCCTGTTACGCGCTCTACGAGCGTCGATTGCAAACTATCTATGACTCTTACTTCTCATCCTCAACCTAACAAGCTAGGTTCTGGCCGATGATATCCAAGAATTACAGCAAGTCACAGCTTTCTATTCACTTCTGACTGCATCTGTATGAAGGCGTGAGTTTGATCATCGGACTCCGAGTCGGGCTTCTGTCATATACAGGTCCTATTCTTATTCACGAGAAGACCAGACACTTTGCATGAAAGCTCTCAAGCGATAGAAATGAGTTGCTCAAGTTCCCCCCTACCAAATCTTTTCTCGGATATAAAATTTATTGCGTTTTAGAGAAAGAGATGGTACAGGAGGTATGCCGGCACCGGTGTTTGACGAGCAGCGTAAGTTGCCGACGACGATTTCGGCATACTCCATTTAGACACGTGCAGGCTAAGCGCTTTGCCGATTCTCGCATCTGCGCAACCCTGAGTTGATCGCGCATGAGTAATTTTGGGCATCGTCGTCTTCAACACGCCCTACAACATCGCTGCTCAAGCGTGTCTGAAGCACGGTGAGATACTGCTCTTTGTGCCTTTGCTTTATCTATGGTGTATTTCTCGCGAGCGAGGAGGGTCAATTACGTGACGCTCTTGGTGAGATTGAATTGCAGACAGGGTCATCGGGCGGAAGATGGAAGGCATCACAATTCCAGATAAGGTCGCGATGAAGGGCCTGATTTGGCATAAAGCCAGGCACTTGCGAGTCCTCCCACATCATCATCAGGGGTGATGCTGGATTGATAGTATGGAGCGCTTTGGTTTAGAGCGAGTGCATCGGATGTAAGAGAGTATGTCGAGGACGGGGAGGAACATATGAAGTTTGTTTCGATTAGTTGAGCGGGATTTTCATGGGAGACAGGAGAGGCAGGATCTCGCAGGAGAGATTAGCTTGAGCGGACCAAGATGCGGATGAGATCAAATGGTCTCAGTCAGCCGAGCCGATGAGCTGGCTCCGAGCCAGAATTGAATGTTGCCCCATCCATCGCTTGACAGGCCTTATCAACGTGCCTCGCGCATGTTTGGATGCTTGCCCGATGCCAGTCTACAACTCGAGAGCTTATTCTCCTAAATCAACAGTCCTCGTCATACCCACTACAACGCCAACGCCTAATACCCACAGCCATCTGCGTCTCCTACCCTTTTCTACGTCCAAAACGGCCCAGAAAATATCGCAATATTGCGGCAATATTGGGCACAGCCCAGAACGCATGCTAAGGTAAGGATCCCTATATGTTCGGGAACCTGTGTCTTGGCTCCATTCAGTTTTCGGGTTCGGGTGCAGCGCTAATTTGTATTATTACATATACAGAATTTGACTCGAGATCTTGACTGGCGACTGGCGCATCGCTCACCGACCTCTGCCTGCTGCTGCACCTCGTTTTCTCCATTCGTTCATCTCCTCGAGGTCCGTTTAATCATCCACACAAAACAGTTATACTAGCTCTCTCGTCCTGCCAAACCTATGCCACCACCGGTCTCCTCAACACAACGCTAGATCTTTTCTAATTATCCGTTCACGAATTAATCACGGATCTTTCGTTTACCAGCTCATTGCGACCCGCTGCGTTACCTCTGCCTTCGTAGGAACCGCTGCTAGGATTTCGAAACCACATAGCTAACGCAGCTCCGTCGGGTCGCTTGTCTAAACAGTCGAAACAGCCGACACGGACAGCATAGCACATCCTAATAATTGTCCGTCTCTTCCGGCAAGGTAGAATTTGAGCTTTGAGATTCAATTCGTGGATCGCGATCTCGGGTACCCCCCAACCTCCAAGAAAGCGCCTCCTCCGATTTCGATTTCATTCGCCAACCTACTGACCTGTTCTTCTGCGGTGACAGAGATCGACGCGCACTACATACCCACCGCGATCTCGGAGACAAACACCACTTTGTTTCTGGTCGACTGGAGCTCGTTCCCGATCTACGCCTAACTTAACACCGACTCTCGTACTGTAACTATCCCAATAATCGCGATCAGGCGACCATCGTTGGCTCTTCGACGCGACGCACAGTGTAACTAAACTACCGCGACAGCTACTTTGTCCGGATAGTGACCAAGTCGCGATCCCGCAGGGGTATAAACTTACATAGTCCTTGAGCCCGCCGCATGGCGTCGCTGCCTGCGCAGGCCGTGTACACGTCTGCACCCGTAGCAGGACCCTCCGGCAGTCACCCAGTGCCCCATGGCCTCGCCCAGCATGCTCATGCGTATGCACACGACATACCATCTCTGCCCCCACAGCAAGATCGCCTGCCTCCCATTCGTAATCTCCCTCCCTTCCGCGAGCTCGACTTCCAGCCTTACGGCCAACCACAACCCCCCGGCCCCGCGTCGAATTCCATATCCACACAGTCGGGCCAACCCCCGCCCCCACCCCCACAAGCTACGTCTGCTTACGGATCGGGTGTGCAGCGCGCACGGCAGCATCCACCTCCTCAGCAGCAGCAGCAGCATCATTCGTACGGACAAGTGCAGCAGCAGCACATCCCAGATTCGCCTGCGCTGGCCCAGGGGCAAGTGCCAGCGCCTGGGGCGTCTGCGCCGGGAGTGGGCGGACGTGGGCGGACATCTTCGTCATGGGGCGCACCACCCCAGCCGCCTGGAATCCCTCGCAGCCCGGCACCACTACACTCTGCCGCGTCTTCATCCGCCCATGGGCCAGGACCAGGCATGATGGGCGCGCCGCCGCACTCGGAATATCAGCAACACCATTTACCGACGCCGTCTAGTAGCACAGGGATGGGTGGGACAGGTGGTCTACATGGCCATGGATCAATGATGTCGGGTCAACAAACGCAATCACTGAAGCGACAGCGCTCGGAGTCGCTGGCGCGAGGAGGATCGGGAGGAGGAGGGAGCGCCGGCGCTGGGTCGGGTTTGGGAGGTAGCGGGTCCAGTGTGTCCGTATCGCCGGCTGCAGGCGCTCCAGGGCGTTCACCGCATGTGAGTGCAACCGTGTCGCTTCGTGTCTTCGAACTCGTCCACGCCATGGAATCAAACGCTATACTCTCCCATTGTTTCAACTTTCTCTTTCCATTTCCGCTTCGCGCCATCAATTTTGGTTTATTATGTCTCTATTTTTTTCTGTCCCTTTGTTGCCGGATAGACCACGTGCTAATAAACTTTTTATTTCATTCGGTCTGCTCGATCTTAGCCTGCTTATACGCCTGGCCCGCCATCCCATTCATATCCACAAGCCCATCTGCACTCCTCGCATGGACCCCCTCCCGCCTCCCCGTACGCACCAATGGCCGTGCCTCCCCCTGCTGGACAGTCCGCGGGGTCAATGTCCGTGAACCCGAGTGCCTCACCCGCAATGTCGCAGAGCCATCCCCATCAGCCGCAGCAGTCGCACCAGCCGGCGTACGACTATTCCGCGTATCAGACGCATCAGCCGCAGCATCCGCAAGCGCCGCCGCCTTCGTACGCGCAGAGCCGGCATACGCCGATACCCTCGGGCATGTATGGCGCCCCGCCCCCTACCCCGACGCCTGAGCTCTCATGGCAGGCTGCGCACCATGCGGGGCCTTCACAGGTGCAACAGGCTGCGCCGCCCGGCCCTCCTCCTCCCCCACAAGGCCATCCCCAGGCGCCTGCGGCGGTACAGGCGTATCCGCAACATATTCAGCACCAGCAGCCGCAGCAGAGTCCATCGTACGGCCGGCCGACGCCCGCGATTGCGTCTGGGGGGCCAGGCGACACGGCGAGCACGGGGCGCGCGTCGGCGGCCAGTGCGGGAAGTATGGGCGCCGCGCCTCCACTCAGCTCGTCCGGTTTGGGCGGAGCGTTTGGAGGGGGGCCGTCCAGCTCTGCGGGCACGTCGAGTGACTACATGGCGGGCGCCGGAACGATGAGCTTCAGTCAGCCATCTTCGCCTTCGAAAAACAGTTCTGATCTGAAGGAGATGTATCTGAGAAAGGTGTGTCGCAGTCCTCCAATCCTGGAAATATCGGAAAACGTAACTGAAACATTTGAGCAGATACAAGAGAATTGTCGCATCCTGTACGAATTCGCTCAGAAGCACAGTAAGAAGTCCACGTGGATTCTCATGGTCTATCAAAAGTCTAACATTTTCTGTCTTCTTTTCTCAGTGGGAAGACAGTTACCTCAGCCAGCGCCAGAGGAGATACAGGCGATGGAGCACAGGGCGTCCGAAGTCGTAGAGCTTCTGGAAAAGCTGCGAGACCATATCGCTTCTGGGAATTCGAACGCTATGCTCGCGCCGAAGTTGGAGGAGAGTCGGGCCGCAGGTTTTGCACCCCAGGCAGAGTCTGGACGCGTACCGAAGCGCCCGTGGGAGGACGTATCCGGAGACGAGGATAACTTCGTCAGCGCTGGCCCTTATCCTCAGGTGAGTGAACTGGTAATGAAAGGGAGGTCAATCTGATTTTAATTCTGCGATTGGACAGTCCACTGCGTATATAGCGACTGGTGAGAAGGTGCAATCCATGGCAGAAAAAGACATGGCTATCATTCGGAGTAAACGTGCAACGAATACTGGCTCGCTGAGCTCTGCTGCAGCCAAGGGGAAATATCGAAAACGAAGTGTATGTTTAAACCAGTATTCTTGAGCTTAGGATTTATGGAACTTAAATTCCAATTCCTTGTCCATTAGAGAGCCACACCTCCCGGAAAATGCCATTCCTGCAATATTCGAGAGACGCCTGAATGGCGACGAGGGCCGGACGGCGCACGCACGTTATGCAATGCTTGTGGTCTACGTAAGAGAACAGCCGAGATTCATCTCTGCCAGTTACTAAATCATCTTGTCAATTGATCCAGATTACGCCAAGCTTGTGCGTAAACGCGATAAAAACCTCGGCCCCGACGGTAGACCTGTTGTTATCGACCTCGAGATGTTACGCGCCTCCACGCGTGCCGCGAATGAGAAGGAGAAGGAAAAGCTGGAGCAGCAGCAGCAGCGGCAGGCGAATGGGGGTGCCCACCAGCAGAACGACCCTGTAAAGACACAGGGACAGGAGCCGACTTTACATTCGTCACCCAGTATCTCCTCGATGAAGGCGCAGATTCTGCAGTCACCACAGATGCAGCCGCAGCAACACTACCAGGTGCAGAGTCACTCGGCTGCTGGGTACCAATATCCCGCAATTGCCAGTGCGCAGGAGGGAGCCGCTGGCATGCCCCCTCCGACGACTTCCGTCATGGCTGGATCGCCGCTTGGCCAGAGCCATCATGAATCCTCTGGTGGCGCTCCCCCGTCTTGGGCATCGTCAACGGCTCGCATGTACGGACATGAGCAGAGCCAGTCCTTCATGAGGACATCACACTCCGGTCGATGAACTCTCTCCTTCAATTCACTGTTTTCACTACCCAATTACCTTAGCGATACTAAACGAACAATCATTGATTATCTCCGAGTAATCTCTTTTATTTTCATTACATCCATCTACTTAACCTATGTTTTATATGCTACTTGCCCCCTTCGTTTACTTATATTCTCCTTTCATGTCCCATTGATATTTCCCCCCTTTCCTGTATGCTGATTAAAGCTGCTCAGCCCTTGCCTACGCAGGGCGTCAATTAGTCCTACCTGTAGTTCTAGTGTTAACTTTTGTGTATATCCTGTAATAGTGTGTGTACTTGTGGAAGGTACCAGAGTGACATGCGAATGTCTTCAATATTGGTTCGAAGATATAATTCTGGAAGCATATTTTTTTGTTTCCTCCTTCCTCCCATCCTTGCATGTTGTGACACAAATGACATGAAATTTATGAAGGGTAAGAAAGATGAGATGTGCACTGTTTTCACGAGCCAGTCATATGAACGCAATTTGGAGCGGAATCAAGTGCAAGATGTTCGTGGGAAAATTGAGGGAAGCTGGCTTGAATGACATTGCGTCAGGAGCATCTAAAGTTGGATAGTGTTTATAATTGCTTTCTAGCTTGCGATTCTCGATTATTATACACAAGATGTTTATCAGGCTTTTGTCGCCCGGACTCGGACATTTGAGAAAAGGTGAAAGCCACGACGCAGACTCGAACTCTCAAAAAGTAAAAAACGATGCAAAATACGACGATTCCGACTGGCTCGGCGATAAAGGATTGTATTCTATAGCGCTGGCGCTGCCAGCGGTCCCCGACACGAAGGTATGACAGCATTCTTCGGCAAGTATTCGTACTCTCTACTTTTTGCATTGCTTGCTACTTTAGGGGTGTACTTATTACTTGTTACTCAGTACTTTTATTATGTAAATTAACCCTGTACTTCCAACTCTGTACTTTGTACCTTCTACTTTCGGTAGTAGTTTATCTCAAATAGCGCGTGACAATTTTATTTGATTAAGTCCCAGTAAGGCAGCTGCATTTCCGGGATTTCTGAGAATGCCGGAAATCAGTAAGGGACTGATTGGAAGCTATGCCTACACCTCCGGTCGGGATCCCGGAGAATGCAGGCCCAACTGTAAGCTCTGTCTACAATCCCATTATTTTCATGGGGGCCTAGGCTGAAGCTTGGGGACTATCTCAGAAGAGTTATGCATGGTCAAAACTCCATGCAAGACTTAATTGTAATAAAAACTACCATTTCTGGGGCTGTATTAGTCTAGTCAAGCAATTTATAACATAAAATTTCTATGAGATTATTTAAATGGTGCCTCTAGCCTTACCTTGTTAATGAAATTAAAGGCATTAAAGCAACAAAATAATTGAGATTACAAAGAGCATCCGCTCGGGCCCTTATTGGTTTCCGGCATTCTCTGAAATCCCGGAAACGCAGCTGCCTTGCTGGGACTTAATCAAGTAAAATTGTCACATGCTATTTGAGATAAACTACTACCAAAAGTAGAAGGTACAAAGTACAGAGTTGGAAGTACAGGGTTAATTTACATAATAAAAGTACAGAGTAACAAGTAATAAGTACACCCCTAAAGTAGCAAGCAATGCAAAAAGTAGAGAGTACGAATACTTGCCAAAGAATGCTGTCATACGAAGGGTACTTAAGGCTTTTGTAAACACCGATTTTGTACTCCGTTGACATAAGAGAATAATATTGAAACATTCACTACTTTACGCAGACCAAATGAAGGCAAAAGTAATCGAGGGTTTAATCCACCAAAACTAGATACTAGTGGGCCGAGCTTTGCCGGCAGATCCCTTACTTCCCATTCAATGACAAAGTAAAAAGTGACAAGTATTGTGATGAAGAAAACCTGAGTGCTCTTAACTCTTTACTCCCAAATCCAAACTCATGGGAGGCCCAAGGCTTCCTTATCTCTTTGTTCTAATTGTCCAATTTACAGTGAGAGACAATCACCCTGAGCCTTCGGGTACAGTATATCCTATGTCTTCAGAGCGGAGTGCACACCACCTAAATAAGGCTGAGGTAACTCTATTTCATGATGCAAATAACACTTTGCAAAGTTCCGAGTCGTACATGAAGGTGAAACTGAAAGCCTTGATTTGTTTCAGCGGCAGCTTCGCTCATGTTCGGTACTCTCTTCCGTTTATTTGGATACTCCAATCCGTTTAATATGGTGCTCGTCGCTATATCACTGGTCGACGACTGCACTTAAGCTGAGGGCGGGAAGTGTAGTGGAGATATTCAACTCGGATTCGTTAGCAAGCTTCTGTGTCAGTGAGTGTTTCAAAATTTGATGCCAGTGCTTTCGGAGCTTTGACTTGCTTTTGACTGCGGTGCGTTCCGCTCGGGTCAATATCTATGAAACTCAGTTTCTCTCGCGGGAGGCTGTCTGCAAGTGCTTTCCGGTCCACCGCGACAATGGTGATTCACTTACCGGTTACTTGCGCAAACCCAACTTGCGACAACATACTGCATTTTGTTCTATTACCACGCCCACATTGATGTACGCCATCCTGAGCCTCCTCTCGAGTTAGCCCGGTCTATTGAAGTAGTGCATCCTATCAATCAGGAGTTGGGAAGCGACGGCCAGTTTTTCTTTTCTTTTCCTTGTGATCATCTGGTTTGCTCAAAGTGTGTGATCGGGCCTGGATAATGATGGCTCTCGCTCCATTAAATCTGTTCTGATTATGATACCCTGTAGATTATCACACCGCGACATCGTCACGGTGAGCGTCGTTTACGGATAGGCGGAGAATTTGTAGGTACTGAACAAATTGGACTATTGGAAGCCAATGGAAGCCAACGTAGTACATCGCAACCTGATCAAGAGTTGACGGAACACAATGTTTTCCTGGTTAAGATCGAACTGTGTTACACACTTCTGCCTGTGGTATCACTGCCGGCTTCTGGTGAGTCGGACCGCCCTCTCGAACTGGATTTGAGGCTGGACGGCTGGCGCATAGGTGGCGAGCACCGGCGATTATCCGTTCTCCTCCGACCTGGATATGCACTGCACAACACCCGTCCAGAACAAAATAAGAAGCCCAAAGCGTCTGTTTGTTCGCCATAAATCCAGATGGTATAAAGGAGTCGATGGCTGGGCGTCGAAGCACCTCCTCCTTTTGACCTCCTACCTCTACCACCGTCAACTTCTTCCGCCCGCATGAACCCTTTTGACGGGTAGTCGTTCCACCAAGTCTCACCTCCACTCTTGACATCGGTGTGTTCGTACTCTCCCCGGGGCCTGTCCATATCATCTCCTGTGTACTTCAGCCACCGTGCACATGCCTGTACGCCGTCATGGTTGCAGCAATGCCACCCTCTGCTCCGCGGAAAGCGTGACGGAAGACGGCCGTCGGTCCCCTACGTTAGGCAGGGGAACATACCCGATCGACGGTCACCTCGTACTCCCAAACCGCGTCTGCATGCCCGGTTTTGTGGAAATGCAGAGTGCTGAGCCTTCTTGGGGAAGCGGTCTCTGTGGCGGGGAAACATGCGTGTAGAATTAGGTCTTCGGACGGTCGCTGGGACGACGAGTTCAGCGGCCACCTCGTATGCCCAGGCCGCGTTTGCATGCCCGGTTCTGCGGTAATGCATTGACTGGCTGTCCCTCAACGAGCAGCCGGCCTCTGCGACGGGGAAACATGCGTAGAGTTGAGTAGAATTAGGATTGGATGGTGGTGGAGCGAGTCAAATTCTTGCTACCGGGAGTTTTTTGCGAGCAGCAAGATCCAAACGGGTCTAAACTTGGGTACAGGTTATCCCCCCAAGGCTGGCGCATTTTTTATCCCCATCCTCCCTTCAATGGGCGAGAATCGTGAGTAACGATCAACACCCACACCCGCAACCTCATTTGCATGCCCTTAAGAGATTCTAAGAAAGGCTGAGTAACATACGTGTGAGTGATACAGTTCGAAACGCACCCTAAGTGTATTCACTCACGCTGAACTTGACATTATTTGTCACGTCCCCTTTGATTGAGAGAGCTGCAATTCTACTAGAACCAAAAGGTGGTGCTTATTAGCACGGATACACCTTATATGTTTTGCACGTCATTGCAGGAATTCAGACTTCAAGCTACTGTCACTCGAATGTGTCTTCCGTTTGGACTGATGTATATTGACCTCGACGCCTTGGACGGCATAAGAAGAGAACTGAATGAATGTGAGTACAAGAAGCGGCAGCAACTTGAACGCATCCTGAGGGAAAGGGTAAAATGATACCAGGACTGGCAGATCTCCCACGGCAATTTAGGGGGTACAGTGCCCTTTACTCCCAATGGGGAAACGAGGGGTTGCTTACTGCCCTGGTATCTTAATTTCCGTCCGCGATTTCGGACGAATATATAAGGCAACCTCGGAATTGAGCGAAAGCGAACGGAAATATGCGCAAGCAATGTGATTCGCCGCTAGTGATGATTAATGCTGATTAATGCTTACGTGGGAAAACTGTTATTTTCCATTCGGGCGAACACATCCCTCCTCTACGCTACGCTTCGTGTCGGGGATGACATAATCTAATCGGAAGGGCCCGGAAGAGCGGCTGGTCATAAAAGTTGGGCCCAACGCAAAAATTCGACCTCCACATCATCTATCCTTCGTCGTCATCGACCACCTCCTCTCCTCCTCATCCTCCTCGACGTTCCGCGACAGCGCACCGCGCCCGTCTTCTCTTCCTTCACGAACTCCTTATTGTACGCGACAGTTAAATTTTAGACATGTCTGGTACGTTTTGACTTCCGTTTTCGCTTGCGTGTCACTAGCCTCACGGGGCTCTTGGTTTGCTTCATGAATGAATCTAATTCTTGGTCTTGTTGTAGGTGACGCTAGCAAGGGTGCATCCCTCTTCAAGACGCGCTGCGCGCAGTGCCATACTCTCGAGGCGGGTGGTGCGCACAAGGTCGGCCCAAACCTTCACGGGTGAGTTACTGCGAATGCCACTCTGGCCGCACTTCGCCGTGTGCCCTGCAATCATACACTGACGCTCTGTTTGCTGTCTGCAGACTGTTCGGCCGCAAGACCGGTCAGGCTGAGGGCTTCTCATACACTGCGGCCAACGTCAACAAGGGTATCACATGGAACGAGGACACTCTGTTCGAGTACCTCGAAAACCCCAAAAAGGTGCGCTATCATGGTTTTGTTGTTCTCCTTCCGATGCTGATGCTGATGTTCATTTCGTAGTATATCCCTGGTACAAAGATGGCCTTTGCTGGCTTGAAGAAGGATAAGGACAGGAAAGATATCATCGCCTATCTTAAGCAGGAGGTACGTTCCTCTTGTCGCCTTCTACATTCCTTGCATATCTGACTTCATTTTCCAGACCGCATAATTACCCACCACGTTGTAGACATAGCCTACATTGTCCTCGCTCGTAATGAATTATTTGTTTTTGGCCTTTTCCTCTCCTATCTATCACACGTACACGTAGACATTAGACACTGTGGACTATGGGTTCAGGATCCAATATCATCCCCACTCTTGCATAACACTTCGCAATTGTTTGACAGAGCGTGGTTGTCTCTAGCATGGCTGCTAATCAAAGATGAACAGGGGGAAAATTGATCTATATTCACATCCTGCATCCATCACTACTCTAAAACAAAATTCAGTAGATTTATGAGTATCATATCGAGGATGGAGAATCTTAAGCGGGAGTGACCTAAATAATGCAAATGATATCCCATATTCTTGTAATCACCCTCTTGTGAACATGGTATAGAGTCCGCATCTGTCGGTGTCTTCCCATCCTAGCAAAGTAGGACGTCGACAAATTAAGTGTTTAAGGATTCGACAAATACGTCCATCAAGATCCAATGTAGCGCTTGCGCCGAAAAGCGCCCATTTCTATAGACGATTGCAGGTCAAGATGAAAGCAGATATAGCACAGCTCACTCTTTGAGTCTATTAGGGAGAACGAAATAACGAGCTCGTGGAGGAACTTTCCTCGTTTGTGTTGGTAGACAATTACCCCTCGAGCTATTGTGATGCGTCGCCGATTAAGGTTGCGCAGCCAGCCAGATGAGGCTGAGTATGATAATCTTCTTGGCTCTCTACATGCACCTCCTCCACGCATTTATCTTAGGCAGAAGATATCTGGTTATTCAAGAACCAGCAAATAGGCGAGAAATGGCTGAATTTGAACTGATGTCATAACGAGAGCATACGGACACCGGCTGCAAGCAATCCACTGGGCTATAGTAGTTCATTAGACAGCAATTATAGCGAAACAATGAGCTTTGCCTCGCTGATTGCAGGGGGTGACGGTGGAGGGGTGAGTCCAAGATGAAGGACGCGACGTTCAGCCCGGGTCGCGTCACGCCGATAAAGCTCGGACAGTCTCGGTGTGAAGTTTCCCTACTATTACCCGAGTCGCGCGTCTGCATCGCGTTCAGCGCCCCCACCCAAGCCACATCCTCAGCCATCAAAACTCCTCCCCTCCGTCTTCACCACATCTCAATCATCTCCCACTTACTCAACATCGTGAACGGCCGTAGCAGCGACGATATCCCATGCGAGGGTCACGCCAGCCAACTGCAGGTCCTTCGGCGAGAGCAGGTAAGACGCGCCGGAACCCAGCGCCTGTTCCCAACAACTCGATTATCGACCTCAGCGACAGCGAGGATGAGGAGCTTGCACGTCAGAGATTGAAGAAACGACGGAGGTTGGACCATGGAGTCATAGATTTGACTGAACCCAAAGCTGGACCATCGCGGCCGATGCGTCTCGCAGCACCTGCGGCGCAACGCGAGGGGCTTGATCCATCTGCAGCCACCAAGGATATGGCTGTCAACCTTCCACAGCGACAAGAGAGGCCGTTCCCGGACTTCTCTGGTCGTTTGCAGGCTGTTGGCGAGTCTCGAGCTGCACCTATTGCTGTGGACGCAGAGGAGGTGGGCGCGAACATGGAAGACTTCTACCTATCGCATGTGCTCGAGGTTGTCCCAGATGTCCAACCTGGCTACGCCCTGGAGCTTGTTAGGAAACATATCCCAGACTACGGCTCTGAAGTAGCCAACAATGTTGTGCATATGCTTTTTGAAGATTCCTCGTACCCGAAGATCGAGCAAAACAAGGGGAAAAGGAAGCGGGAAGCGGATGACGCCGGACCTCCACCAAAAATAGTGAAGACCGTCGACTACGGTAGTACAGATAGGACATTCGTTGGTGGCCCTTACTACTTTCAAATGGCAGTGGTATGTACAAGAATTACTTTTATCGATGTTTTCTTACAGTCAGTCCTGCAGGACCAACTTTCTCTTGACTTTCCTCGTATCCCCAAACCATACGTTCGACAAATCCTTAGTCTGCACAACAACTTCTACGCACCAGCGTATCTCCGGCTGCGTGAAGACATGAAACTTCCTTTGCCGCCTTACAAGGTCAAAGCCACAGCGTCGAGAGTTCAGTCTAAAATGAAGTATCATGACGTTGAATTCAAGCTGGAGCGAGAATGGCTTTTGCAGAAGCTTCAATCCGAGGCAACACAATCCGAGGCAGGTCCGAGTAGTAATCAAGCTGTGGAGGATGACGGCGAATGCGAAGACGGAATTGAATGTGGCTGTTGTTTCTCGACCTACTCATTCGTAGGTTCAAATGTATTGATGAGCCATTTGCATGCTCTTATATGCTCTGTCAGGATCGGATGGTTCAATGCCCCGAAGCTCATCTCTTCTGCGTCTCATGCATGACCTCATACGTGTCAGACCGCCTGGGACAACACGACCCTCAAATCAAATGCATGGACCAATCAGGCTGCAAACTCCTGTTCAGCGATACTGAACTGAAGCGTTTCCTCACAGAGAAGCTCTGGGCGTTATACGAGAGGGTGAAACAGACAAAGGAGATTGAAGCAGCTGGTTTGGAAGGATTGGAGGATTGCCCGTTCTGCGACTTCAAACTCGTTATTGAGAATGATGAGGAGAAGCTGTTTCGATGCCAGAATGAGGAATGCGGTGTCGTTAGCTGCCGAGCGTGCAAGAAAGTGGTATGTCGAACTTCTTCACATGTCTCATACCTTGCCTAACTCGATCCGGATGTTAGGACCACTTGCCGAAGAGCTGCAAGGGTAATTGCTCACTATCTTACTGGGTATACGATGAAGTTTCTAACTCTTACTGCAGAAGCAGACGAAGAAAAGGGCCTGGACGCGCGTCACAAGGTTGAGGAAGCGATGAGTGAGCATCTTACCTCACTTTCTTTAATACGCAATGCCTAATATTTATGTATCAGCGGAAGCTATCATGCGCAAGTGCCCCAACTGCAGGAAACGTGGGTGGTGTTATCATATAATGTCATATAACATACTGACTTCTCCTCTGGTCTTAGCGTTCGTGAAAGAGCTAGGCGTACGTGCCATAATCACTTCAAATATGGACAAGGGCCGCTAATCTTTGTACTGTAGTGCAACAAGATGACTTGCCCGCATTGTCATACTCTGTCGTGCTATGTCTGCCGCAAAGTCATCAAAGGTTACGACCATTTTGATCAGGTAAGTAGTTGACCTTTGTAGCCTGCTGTTATTTGAACAACCATTACTCACTGGATATATTCAGACACCAGCGGGTCATCGTACACGGGAATCCTCAAATAAATGCGCCCTCTGGGACAAAGTTGAAGAGCGCCACGAACAAGAGGTTCGCATAAAACAACTCATCTAGCAAGCGAAGACGAACTGAATGTGCTCTTTTTCTTATATTCTTAGGCTGCTGCAGCTCGTCAAAGAGCCATTGAGCAAGTGCAGATCGAAAACCCGGACCTCGACAAGAATGAGCTTGATGTCGAATTGCCGAAAGCAGCGCCCGCCCCAGCGGCTGGTCCACCCGCCCCAGATATCCAAAGGCTTCGGCATCGTGTTGAAGCGCTTCAGCAAGTGAATTTTCGTGCAGAAGAAATGCATCAACACGTCATGAGGCAGCAGATGCAAATGCGTCAACAACTTGCTGCTATCCCTCGACAAGCTCCACAAGCTCCCCTACGGCAACCTGCTCGTCGACAAGCCCAACCTGTAGTTCACCATCACCCTCCAGAACCGATACACCGTATGAATGTCGTGCAGATGCACGCAGCACAGGTGCCGCAGGTCGCGAACCCCCTTGCGCGTCCGCTGCAAATAGCGGCGCAAGAGATACCTTATCAAGGGAACCAGCGTATGGTAGCGGGCCCTGTTCGGGCTCAGATGATTCATCAGCAACAAGAGGCTGCTGTTGCTGCTCACAAGGAGCGAGTTCGAGTCCTACAGCAGCAACACGAGGTTGCTTTTGCTGCTCAGATGCGAGAGATGCAACGGCAACAAGAGGCTGTTGTTGCTGCTCAGATGGAGCAACAACGACAACATCATCATCAGCAAGTCATGAACGAGAACTTAAGGTTACGGATGCTAGCTCAGCGATCACAGCAGCAGCCAGTGATGGGCCCCGCCGCACAGGCGGTACCTGGATGGGGTAGACCACCGAACGCTCAGCTGAGACATCACCCTTGACTGCCTTCCAGGGCCTAGATACAGCCTGTGTTGCCAATTTCGTTACACATTCCTTGCATTCACATTATCCATTTGTTTACAACTAATTAGATAAATGCCTCTGACTGGGTTTTGTCATCATCTCTTTATTCTCTTCTATGGCACTAGGTTGACAGACGCGTATGCATTTCAGAAGAATAAAAATACATGTATCAATCATCTACAAACACACACATATGCTTGTACTACAGCAATATTACAGCGATAATATATTGATTACTTTAACAAGTTTCAGACTGGGCTGGTAGTTGGTTAACTCGGAAGCAGTACATGGATCTCGCGGGAGTCATTATCTTCTCTTGACGGGAACGCACAATGAGCTTTTCTCTATTTCAGAATGTTCGGCCGTGTCAAGTTCTATCCCGAGTTCCTCAGCCAGGTCCTTAGCATCTTGAGGAGGGAGACTGTCTGTGACAAGGTACCACAAGCTAGATTTCACCGTCAGATAAGCATTAATATATGCGGAGCGCCCAGGAACCTTCAAAGCAGACAATTGATGTAGATCCAAGATACTCACTTCATGTATATTTTCTTTCGCGAACCCCATTCTGCCCTCCATTTAGCCCATTCCGCATCAAGCTGTGCCATCTCCTCTGGGGAAATAAGAGTTTGTCCAGAGCGAAGCGGTTCAAGGTACCCTAAAGTCTTCGCCACTTGATTCTCCGTCTCCTCAACTTGCCGTGCAAGGTCATCATCGGTAGGCGTGTTCTTCACTTTGTTGAGTTCTGTATTCAGCCGTGATCCATGATAAGTCAATTCGCCCAAACACTGTCAAGTTGGGTGTATGCGCCAATTTGAAACACAGACCAGACATTGCAGCCTTCACCTGAGCCTGAAGCTCCTTGTTCTCTTCTTCAATTGCACTCAGCTCGGCCTCCAGGTCCTTGAGCTTCTCCGCGGGCACGTCCTCGAGGTTGGACTGGTTTGCGACGAAGAACGTCGTCTTGCCTTACGATGGTCAATGACGACAGGAATTTGGAGATAAAACGATAGTATGCAGCTACCATAGTCTTTCTTCGTGACGCTTCCTTTCTCCGCGAGTGACAGAAGAACCTTTTGAGTTGCAGTCTTAGGAACAGCACCCTTCAGATTGGCGCATACATCCACTGCGCGAAAGTTAGAAGGCAGGTTTGGCTGCGATTGAAAGATGGCTTACCAGCTCCGAAAGGTCTATTCATCTAGGGATAGGACTAGAGTTAAGATAATCTCTACGATGATGCAGAAGAGACGAAACCTTCTTCAGGTACTTGTAAATGGCATCTTCGGCTTGTGCGCGAAGTCAGTGAGTCAGTGAGGGAAGGACCTGCTACTCAAGGCGCACTCACCTTCTTGGCCTTTAAGGACAGGCGTCTTATCAGAGCCTTCTTTGGCTTTTCCGGGCATTATGTATGGGGTTCTGTGTTCCTCTAGATTGCAGGAAGGATGTAATGATGGAAGAGTAAGGGAGGAATGAGAGAAAGAGGGAAAGCGTGACGCGACGCGACTTGGCTCTGGGTCGTGACCGCCAACTTGAAGGAAATGCTTACTAATACTAGGGCCGCCACTGCCAGCGACTGCTGTTTCTCCAGTGCGAAGCCTCCACATTCACGACAATGAGCGCAATAACTAGCACAGAAGAAGCCCCAGTAACGACAGTAGTAAAACCTCTGACGACGCTTAAGCCAATCAAGAAACTAAAGCCTGCACGAAAACAAGTGAAGCCAGGCGACGTTGAAAAGAAGGAGGATGTGCAGACTGGCAAAGAGTACAGTAAGTGTCTTGTTGATATGCTTTTAAGAATATGGCTGACAACGAGCATAGACATTTGGTACAATAAATGGGCAGGAGGTGATAGAGAAGATAGCTACTCAAAGTACGTTCTATCCATCCATCGAGTCCTTAGCTCACTAACATAATATACTTATTCTTCCAGTAAAGTAAAATCTCAAACGCGCTGCAGCATCAAGCGCGACTCAGGACTTACGCGGGCAAATAGCGCCGGCGTCCGTTACTGCTGCCTTTTCTTTGCACGAGGCTGCTGTCCCTACGGCTGGGAATGCGAGTATCTGCACATGTTGCCGGACGCTTCATGGACGTTGCCTGATGCATCTAAAGACTGCTTTGCGAGGAACAAGTTCGTTGACTATCGAGACGACATGGGAGGTGTTGGCTCGTTTTCTCGACAAAACAGAACTTTATACGTTGGACGAATTAAAGAGACAGGTCCTGGCCCGGACACGGAGGAAATTGTGATTAGACATTTCAAGGAGTGGGGCGAGATCGAGAAGATTCGTGTGCTTCAGTACCGCAGTGTCGCATTCGTGACATACGTGAGCGAGCTGAGTGCTCAGTTCGCGAAGGAGGCGATGGCCTGCCAGAGTCTTGATAACGATGAGATTTTGAACGTACGATGGGCTACGGAGGATCCCAATCCGACCAGCAAGGTCCAGGAACACGAGCGGTTGGAGGAAATGGGTCGGAAGGCAATTCAGGAGAGGATGGACCCGAGGATAGTTGATGCGATGCGTGCGGTCAGGGCCTTGGAAGATGGGGTCGAGCTAGAGAAAGAGGAGGATGACGAAGAAGAACGGCAGAGAAAGGAACTCGAGGCACTGGCTGAGGAGCAGGACAGTGAAGACGAAGATGCACCCTCTGCAAAGAGGCGTCGAATAGAGGCGCCTACTTCAGGACCAAAAGGCCTTTTAACTACAGACACGATCGAGGGCCTCAAATACTTCGCTGAGATTCGAAAACGACACGAGTCAACACAACTTGTGAAACAGGCAGCACATCCGCCCCCAACACCGCTTGCACTGGATTATGGGAGCGATGATGATGACTAGAGACATACTGTATTACACTTACTTGTTACCCTTAATTGTTTCATGTCATGTATTATTTATACATATTCTCGAGTGAAACCTGTAGCGTCTTCTCTGCCATTGATGGCTGAATAACACGATAGCAAACTACATACATACAAAGGATTTTAACCAGAACATCCAAAGCTATACGAGGGCTTTTCAGCATATGTTCATGAGCCTTCGTCTGTAGGTTGCTTTGTCTCTTCCCGATAACCGTCATCGTCGATATTGAGTGAAGCAAGGCGAGAAGCTTCTTCAGCTTCATGCTCTGCCTCTGTCTCTCGGCGGTATTTTTCGATGTTCCAATCTTCTCCTTCGTCGTCATCCTCATCTGCGAACCATTCGGGATTGTATGAAAACTACTTCGAAGTCAGTAATATTGAAGGGACAAAAAGGTATTAAGACGCATTACCAAGTCCCGTCCACTCATGCCAGAATTCTTTCCGGCTGCAGCCTGTACGTCCTTCGCTTTTTTCATAGCTTCAGTTTCAGCTTGCTTTTTGTCAAGTCTCGTCTTCTTCCATTTCGCGAAGGACTCTGGTGTAACGGGTGTCAAGTTCGAGCCAAGTTTGTGACGCTGCAAAGATCAATATTAGACAATGGTATCCCCATCCACCTTTAGCATCCGAGGAACCTACTTCGACTTCTAAGAACTCCTCGATGCTAATAACGTTGGCCTTCGCCGCCTCCTCTGCTGCTTTCTTCTGGGACTTAAGGACGAAACCGGGTGGTAAGGCGTGTCTGTACTGACAATTTTCTCCGCCATTTGGACATTCCCAGAACCAGCCGAATCTATGGATAGGATATGATGAGCAATATATGAACGCAGGTACACTAAGAGAACTGACTTTTGTAATTCAATAGCCTCGATGAAAAATTTGCAAACGATCTGGATTTAAAAAAGTAAGATCGATGGTCTACACTTAGATGACGTGAATAGCATACGTCTGTTGTAGTTCGTGGGTTGCCTTGTTTTGAAAGTACAACATTCCGTAACTTCTCTTCGTCCCAATTGTCCATGGTATCTTTTCGATCTAATCAATAATCAAAGTTCGCAGGGCAATGATAGTGTACGCACCCGCCAATTTCTCTTCCCTTGTGTCAGCATATAGATTCTTCTTTTCTACCTTCCGCCCGATATTCATGTCATGACTGAACTTGCATTTGTTCCCTTTCTCGCAGGAACCAGCTTTGAAGAATGCACAGAGGACAGTCTTCGGATCAACGCCGAAAGGCACTTTCTGCACCTGCACAGGCTTCAGCAGGGCAGCCTCTTCCTTTGCTCGCTTTGCTTCATCGGCCTTCTGTTTCTCTTGGAGGGCCTTCTCGCGCTCTTTGTCAAGCGTTGCGCGAGACTTGCCTGCCTGTGCAGACTGAGCCTGAATCATCTGGACTTGCTTCTGCACCTTTGAGGACCTATTTTTCTAGACCGAACGTGTCACTCTCAGAGTGGAATATTAAGAGAAAACCGCATCGATCGCCTACGTTCTTCATACCGAAAGTCTGTCACGAAAATGCTTCAGTAGAATGCCCAAGAACTCTAACGAAAGTGGGTGCACACCTTGTCCTCCTTCACCTTCGACGAGCTCGCTTTATTATCCTGCTTCTTGGGCGGCATGTTTGTGAGCCCTCAACTTCGTTGCTTTGTCTTGTAGTTGAGAAGGTAGTGTAATGGTACAGCTGCAATTCACCATGTGTATCTGTTCCTCTTGACTGAAATGTAATCGTGAGAAACTTCAACTGCAAGTTGAATCAGCCTGAGATCAGTGAGGTCACACCAGCGGCTAAGTCCCGCTTGCCGGACCATTACCCAGCCTCCTCCTTCTACCGCGACCTCCTCCTCTACACTCACCTCCACTTACCCCGCAACTAGAGGACTATATGTGTTTCTGTTGAAATCTTCGAATGCCTCCGAATGTCTCTAAGCAGCGAGACAAGCAAAGTCCTGACTATATCATACGCTCTGGCATCGCGGGAGGAGTGGCAGGATGTGTCGTACGCTAGTTATTTAGACATGCCAATGGAAATTTTGCTAATGGGGTTTCGCAGGCAAAAACGGTGGTTGCTCCGTTAGATAGAGTCAAGATTCTGTTTCAAACATCGAATCCTGACTTTCAGAAGTATGCCGGTGTGTTGCACCGTGACTTAAAGATTAACGGACTAATGATATCGATCGTGTGCAGGGACTTGGAGGGGTGCTTACCTCGCCGGTGCTGAAATATATGGCCAGACGGGTATCTACGGACTCTTCCAGGGTCACTCAGCAACTTTGTTGCGTATTTTCCCTTATGCTGCTATCAAGTACATAGCTTATGACCAGGTTCACAATGTGCGTTCTCCCTAATATCCTGCTTTTTCAACTTCGCGTACTCACAAATTTCCTTGCAGTACCTAATGCCAACGAGACAAAGTGAAACGAACTTCAAACGTTTTTGTGCTGGCGCTATATCAGGTTTGGACAACAGGACTGTTTCCATCCGCTTTGGCCTGTGCTGACGAAGGCTTGGACTTACAGGAACAATATCCGTTTGGTTTACCTATCCGTTAGAACTCATCCGTGTGCGTCTTGCTTTTATCACGAGGAGCTATGAGAGGAAGAATACGAACACGCATGGAGCGTTGCGCAAGGCCATCTCAGATATCTACCATGAGAGTTCTGCGTATAAACCACCACCATTATCTTCCATTGCCGCGGCTGCATCTGCGGGCGGAACATCTTCTACCTCTAAACCCGCGTCAATGTCGTTGCCTGCCACAGCATCGGCCCACACCTCAGCAATCCATCCGATGTCAACAACCAAAGCTCTACGAGCGCATCTATTCTATCACTTCCCTATCCTATCATTCTACCGGGGCTTCACCGTCTCGCTACTTGGAATGGTCCCTTATGCAGGGACATCCTTCCTGACGTGGGGCTACCTGCGTTCGCGATTCCTACCTCATCCCACTCCTTCTAACCCCAAACCTAAACCAACACCGTTGGCAGATTTGGTCATCGGGGCCGCGGCTGGGTCTTTATCACAGACAGTTTCATATCCGTTTGAGGTCATACGCCGACGTATGCAAGTCGCTGGCCTGACGAACCCTGATCCGCGAGCATGGCTTTCTATTGGTGAAGTTGTACATCGAATATGGTCGACGACGGGCTGGAGAGGTTTCTATGTCGGCCTGGGGATTGGTTACCTCAAGGTCGTACCTATGACGGCAACTAGCTATGCTGTTTGGCAATGGGGAAAGCGCTTGCTCGACCTTTAGATCTCGCCACATCTGGGGACGGATCGTCACACAGTGGTAACACAAAAGAACGTCTCCACAAGCGATAATACTTTGATATGGAGAGGGTCCACAGCACAAACAAAAGAATCAGATTTGTAATGTACATTTTTTAATTATCTAAACCTTGTACCACGGATTAAATGCCCTAGGATATAATGTGGATCGTCCGTTACCGACAATAGAAGACATTGCTTGCATTTGACACGGAGAGTGAGACATTGTTCGCATTGGTAGTCCGCCTAAAGAGCCTTTTGTTTAGCGCCATTATGAAAAATTCTGAACCGCACCAAGCTGCTTCGTCAACCACACAAGAGCATCTCTCAGCCATATATAAACCCCTCCCGACTTCGACAAATGCCCAACTTCTCTCTCAGTCGCTCTTCGTATCTTTCCCTCTCCCTCTCTTTCTTTTTCTCCCATGCCTTCAGTTACTTTACTCTATTGCACGATAAGACGTCACATACCTTTTCCGACTGTTCCAGCTGGCGCTGTGCATTGGCTTAATTCATTTGGTATACTTTATTGATCTCATATTGGATTGCTAATATCTCTCATACTTTCAGATCCAGAACAACATCAGCCCCCTCTTTTGTTCTAGACCAACATGGAAATATTCAATTCGATGAGATGAAACAACGGGAAACTTCAAGCTGAGCTATTACAAGAGGTATATTAAAGACATGGGTATGGAATCGTCATGGACAGTGGCTCTGCGATTTCAGAAGTAGTTCATGCTGGGTCCTGGTCCCGGTGGGTTATGGCGGTCCCTCTCAAAGGCAGTGTTGACCTCGAGGTTGAGAGGGTTGCGGGCTTTCCTCTTCTCCTTCTTCCTGGAAGATACTGGAAGATGAGTTAGAGTGAGTCCGTGACTGGGGGAGGCTGAATGTTTACTCCTCTCAGCTGATGACAGGTCTTCCAGACCTTGTAGCCTACGCCCCTCGACTTCGGGGACGTAACGAGGCTGACGGTGAAATACCTCCCTCAGGCGCTCAGAGGAATTGACCTCGGTTCGTAATCGATTGTAAAAGGTATGTGAGCGTACCGGGGAAGTAACCGGAGAACGAATGGGACCACCCTTGTGGATTGTAAGCGGATTGATTATCCTCTCAGATGTGGAGACAACTTACAGAGAAGACAACGGTGTTGTCCAAACCCCCTGGCTCAGCTTGAACATTCCCGCCGTTCTCTCCTATCGAATTGAATATTTCCTCGTTGCTCTTGAACAGAGGCGAGGTGTTGATGTTAATCTCGATCTGCAATGCATGAGAGGTTAGTTGTTTTCTTTTTCTTTTCCTCTTTCTTTGCAAGCAAATGAATGCAACGTACGGAAAGTCGGCTCTCACGAATGTTGATCTCTTGAGCAAGGCTGGCACTTGCTTCCGCCGAAGGGACTTCTGGGAGCGTCTTGTCCCGTGCTTCGTTCATCAGCTCATGGAGACGGAGTCTCGAGCGTTGAGCAGCAAAGCCCGCCATAGTCATCTGGTCAACGAGTCCGCTGTCGTCGACTTCAATGACGACGGTTGTCGCTTGGTTGTCCTCTTCCTCTTCGATACTCACAGCATCGAGAAGGCGTCTTTGTCCTATACTGGGTTCGTGTTCTTGAGGGGTCGACACCACAGTCGACCATTCTTCCTCTCCACCACTCGCCGCATCGGAAAGGCGTCCTGGTCCAATGCTATGTTAAACATCGGGAAGGGTCGATACTGCCTTCGACTAACCTTCGTTGTCCTCTTCCTCTCTTAATCTTTCAGGATTTGAAGGGCATTCTGTCCCAGCATTGGATATTTGAAGTTCTTGATGCACTATCATCTGCTATGGTGATCCAAGGTTAGCATTGGTGTCTATAAAGTACCCTATAGATCTCGACCCACCTCGCGCCAGGCTACAACCCTTCCGAGTCGATCGTTCGAGGTACTCCCGCTGTGCCCGTTTTGTTCGAGCGAAGCCGGGTGCTGGTTGTGATATTGGGAGTTCATATTCATGAAGCAGTAGTGGAAACAGTGACGGATGAGATGGTAATGGTTAATCAGTGAGTAGTGGGTTCAGCGTGGATGAGATCTTGGACTGCAGCTCACAAATTTATAAAGTATCCCTAGGCCACGAACCACAAACTTTCCTGTGCATCTAAGTGCGCCGGGCACGAGTTTACTAGAGATTTACGCATCGTAAGCTGACCCTGTGGTTTATTCGTGCCGTCGGTGCTCTTTGTCATTCATGTAGTTGGTCGTATTGTAAGGTTTAGACAAAGAACATGTATTGCGCAACCCAATCACATTTCACGATGAAATCTATCTTGCCATTTGCAGTATGCTCAGGAATGTGGTGTGGTTATCCGAGACGTTTTAGGCAAGTATAGGGTGTTGCAGCTGTGCTGGTGGATAGGACCACATTCCCTCATGCATGGAGATGTGGATGAAGGAGGTGGTTGAGACAGGAGAAACAAACGGAATTGAGAGTGGAGGCTCAAGCCTAAGTGTGACGAAGGATGGCTCAGCGCGCGTCGAGTAACGCGTCAGTCACATTTCCAGGCCCCAAAATGTCTTTCTCCTCCTGCCTCCAGCTCCGTTCAGCACAAACTCTTCGGGGCTCCTTGATAGCACGAACCTCGGCAGCTCGAGCTCTTGGGGGCGTTGTACAACGGCCATGTAGACGGTCTGTAAGCTCCAAACCTGCTTACGAGGGTCATATTCCCCTCAATTGGATGGAGAATGCGATTCTCGCTACTGGATCTGCTCTCATGTCGCTCGCTGACCCTCGACGAGGAGGTAGGTCTTTAACGAATGTGCTTGGGAAGATCATAATGTCTTGATGAAGTTACGGTAAAGATATGGTGGCGGCGTTTGGCGAGACGACAGCTGGGCCAGCGCTTCCTCGTCTACTCGATAGAATGCTCGAAAGTCCAGAAGGACGCCAAATCTTGAAAGATAGGCCACGCATAAACTCTACTACCGTCGATATGAACGCACTGAGCAAGCTGCCGGAGAATACGTTTGGTAGGACATATGTGACTTGGCTAGACCGGTGCGGAGTGACGCCGGACACGAGAGAACCTGTACGTCAAGTTCAAATCATATTTATTATGTGAACCACTCGATAACAAGTCTTTCTGTCCGTATAGGTTCATTACATCGACGATCCGGAGCTTGCCTACGTCATGCAGCGGTATCGAGAATGCCACGACTTCTACCATTGCATCACCAACATGCCAGTCTCCGTCACTTACGAACTCGCGCTCAAGTTTTTCGAGTTTGCAAACCTAGGTCTTCCCATGGCTGGTTTCGGGGCAGCCTTTGGACACCTGCGACTCACGCATACTCAACGTGCACGACTATTTCGAGATTATGTCCCATGGGCTCTGAAGTGCGGAAGTAGTTCACGGAGCATGATTACGGTGTACTGGGAGAAGAGATGGGAGCAGGATATCGACGAGCTGAAAAAGGAGCTTGGAATTTGGGATGCTCCACCTGCAAAGTGGAACAAACCTCTGTCCGAAGCCAAGTTAGCTGCGGAGAGACGCCAGCAGGCGCCAGTAGAGATTCCGGTTAATGGCGTCGGGAACAATGCGTAATGTTGACTGCTCTACAACTCATTTTGATTTTTATCAATTAATCTTTTCTGACTTATTACTGCGAACGAGTCATTCGTTACCAGATCCCTATTTTTTACCAGCATGAAGTGCACAAGGAGACTGCGCATTGAATGTGTGGATACGGTGTGTCAGGAAATAGCGTGCGCGAGGCATTGCGAAAGCCTAATCGTTACGGCCCATCAAGTCAGCAGATATTAGCAAGGGACGATGCATTTGCAGGTACTAGAATTAGTAGAGTGAATACAATCGCATAGCATGCAGAAGACAGAAGAAAGCAAAGATGTAAAGCAAAGAGAAAACGTGTAAAGTCGTTATACATGATCTAGTTCGTTAAATAGGGAAAATTAATGTCCAATCAAGTGCAAGTCCAGTGAATTTTCGACCTTCATCCGAGAACAATCCAGACCCCTCCCACAGCGCCAGCCAACATTGCTGATCCAATGCTCAAAAGCGTTCGCGGGAATTTCCATCGTTCGATAGCTGCATTTGCTACGGGTACGGTGTTCGTTCCCACCATGCTGAGCCACTGATTAACGCTCAGTATCGTGCCTACAAAAGTCGGAATGGGTGTAGTTCCAGTTGTTGGCGAGAAGGATGGTGTGAAGGTATCTGTGACAACGATGGTGTCGCCCGCAGCATCTGTGGTTGTGTATCGGAAAGTGGTCTGGCCGGCTTCTGTTGCGGCAGGTTGCGCAACAGGACCTTGCTGCTGATCAAGCGGTGTGGTGGTCGTTGTGGTCTGCGTAGCAGCTGCAGGAATTGTTTCTCTACTCAGGGAAGACTGTTAGGAAGTGTATTTCCTCTATAAGGATTAAGCATGGCGCACATAGTGGAAGTCACTGGGATTTCCTGTACCGGGTCTATAGTGATGACTTCGATAATTGTATTCCCGGCCCTAAATATGTGTAAGTCGAAGCAAACGCCCGTTAAAGACTGCAGGCATCAAAACAGAAGGAAAAGTGCCGTACGCATCTGTTATTGTAGATGTCTGCGCGCGCGCCAACGCTGCGAAGAAGGTGCCGAGCACGACGACGTGCAGCTTCATTCTCGCTTCGATAATATCGAGCTCGCTGAGGACAGCGCGAGAAAAGGAGCTAGACGACGTGGATGACGGTGACGAAGATGGCTTAGAAGTTGCTAGGAGGTAGCCACAGCCTGAGTAGAAATGGATGCATCGCAGTTCATACAAATTTAGGGCACTGACAAAGTGAGGCAGCCAGCGCCACTCCTCATGTGCTATTTTTGTTTATGACGCAATATTTGTATATTTATTTAAAAGACCCTGATGCTTCCAAAAATGGACGACTTGTCACGTGAGCACTATCTTGAGGTGACATATGCACGTGACTTTTTCAACACGCGTCTGTCACTTCACTTCTGTCACACTGATGTGCCACACTGAACCTCCGATTACTCTTCTTTCGTCCTTTCCTCAACATACCAGCTTGCCTCTACCTTCATCATCCAACGAACACATTATGACTTCACGACCACGACCAAGTGTTCTTAAGCTCTTTGATCCTTTGAGCACGCCCACAAGGAATACATCTTCTGGCTTGAGCAAGGAGAATGCGACACCAAGAAACACACGCGGAAAGGATGAGGGCCTATCCGAGACTGTCTTCTTCAAGAGGACCTATTCAAGGTCAAAAGAAGACTCTGGCGTACCTCCTGTTCCTCCTCTGCCAAAGGAGTTCACCTGTGCGAAGGAATTGTGCTTGATCGAAGTTGAAGACGAGATGGAAACTACTGTGGACGGTGGATTGGATACAGCAAGGATACCTCTCTGTGAAATTACGCGAATAGGACCTGACAACACTGCCCTTGTGAATAGATCAACGTCGGAACCTCTCCAGGGAACAGTTATACCATTCAGTTCGGAATCCCAATCTTATTCACTTGGTACTGGTGATGCATCAGAGCGTGCCGCGCAGACGCTTAGCCTTCCTGATAATGGGGCATACCATGACAAACTCGAAGTGCCGGATATCTCAATGACTCCTGCTGATTGTTCTACAAGTCTTATGATGACACTGTCCAGCTCCCACCCACAAGCTGAATCTTCCCCGCTGGTATCACTTCCATCCCAACCTGCTACTCTTCCCAACACATCTCCAAGTCCCATCGCATCGTCGGCCTCCCCACCTCCATCTTGCTCTGAGGAACACGCCCGAACGGCATCAGATGGTCCAATATGTTTCTTCCTACCGGGCAAGGAAGCACCTACGCTTTCTCAATCAAACGTGCCGGAACAGAATCATGCTCCGGGGCTATCCGTTCGTCGTTCTTCCTTCGACCTGCATAGCTCGTGGAAGTTGAAAGCACAAAACACCTCCGTTGACCTCATTAATGATGAGATGTCCTTCCTTTCTGGCATGGACGACAGCTCATTTCTAGACCAAAGTCGCGAAGTAAAGTACATTTCAAGGTTCGGTGGACATGTCGTGAAAGGCGACTACCCAGAACTGGAACAAAATGCGTCAGAGGTCACGCCTGACACCTCAGTCGACAGTAATACTCGTCAGTTGATAATTTGGCTTCTCTGTACCTTTATTAATTAACAGTCAACTTTTCGTGCCAGAGGACAAGACTATTGCGAACGCGTCAGAAGGACGGAAGGCTCATGTGCGACAGCTTACACCGAGCCCGACGGTCCTAGGAAAGCGCTTTTCCCCACCGCGTTCACCCTCCCCAGTCTTGGAGACACCTAAGTCTTCACCAACGTCGCATTCTATTATCATGGCACCCACAAAGAAGGAAGCGGTTCTCCGATACATGACCCATCCGGAGCAATCCTCGGAATCATCGAAGCTTCATTCGACAGATTCTGCGCAAGACGTACCGGCACCCACTCTTCTTACTGCCGAAACCAGGCTCGCGAGAATCCAGCCTCTCGCCATAAAGAAGAGACACAAACCTTCAGCCTCAGTCGATTTGTATTCGTCCGAACAGTCTGCTGGTTTGCCTTTGCGCGCCCCGATGGCCCAATCAACGACCACTTCTGCCACTGACGTACAGCAGCGTAGGATGAGCGTCTCGCGTGCGCCTTCAACTGCAGCTCTGTCCGTCAAGCCAACACTACCCCCTGGTCGTGGAGGAGCCAGACGAGTTCCTTTGAACTCGAGTGTGGCCGCCCCCTTGATGAAACCCACCAAGACCGAAGCACCCACGCAAGCAATTCGTAAAGGTCCTCAAAGACCTCCTGTTCCTATTCCATTGGCGTCATCATCCAAGGTCACTCCTGTTCCAACAGTCGTTACGAAGCCTATGAAGGAGAAGGGCGTGAAATCCAAACCAGATGTAGCTGCAACAGCTTCATCTTCAGCTACGGGCCCGCCTGGCGCTGTATCGAGGTTGCCTAAGCCTCAGATAAAAAGCAAGATACCAGGACCCAGTGCAAGCTTCCGAAGAAACATTCAATGAAATAAAGATCAAAATATTGTACTAAAGTGATACCTAGAGTCTACTTATCCTTCTCCTCGCCACCCTGCATTCTTTCCCATAACTATCTCGTCACATTGTTTTGCACCCCTACAACAGCATTTCATACTGGATTCCCCTTTCTGCATCCTCATCATTGGTAAGTATCGTGTCTAGTGTACTCTGATATTCACTGCAAAGTCTGTAAAATATACAAATAGACGTTCCCTTTCGACTTATAGTAAAGCTTTATTCTAAAAAGCTCACAACCACTCTACGGTCTAAAATAATCCTTCAGTTCCTTTGTGTTGAGGGACATTAATATCAGACTACTCACTGCCGGAGGTTTTGATGATATATCGTATGTTACACGGTTCACGCCCTCAACTTCATTTGTGATACGACTAGAGATTTTTCGCAAAACCTCAGTAGGGAAAACAAACCTATGCGAAATATTAGCACAAGCCATAGATTGCTGAGAAAAGCATTTACCAGTCAGCAGTCATGAAGTCCTCCGACTGGACGGCTCGTAGCGCGATAACCTAGGATCATTCTTGGCTCAAAACGCTGCAAGTAGGCGGAAGCCAGGTAAAACTCACTTGTTCGTACGTCCTCTTGTCACCCATTACGCCCACCGCCTTTACAGGTAACAGAACAGCAAATGCCTGGCTGATCTGGTCATACAGACCAGCATTCCTAATTTCCTCTATGTAGATAGAATCTGCTTTCTGGAGGATCTGCACTTGCTCCCTTGTGACAGGGCCAAGGATACGTATGGCAAGGCCGGGCCCAGGGAAGGGGTGCCGTTGAACAAGATGATTGGGTATGGAAAGGAGGCGGCCGAGGGCGCGGACCTCATCTGCAGCAGACATAGATAGATGATGACGACGTCAATTTACACTGTCGCAGTTGAAGAGACAGGAGCGTTACCCTTGAAAAGCTCTCGAAGGGGCTCGATGAGCTTTAGTTTCATATCCTTCAACAAGCCTCCTACATTATGATGTGTTTTAATAGTGGCGCTCGGTCCCTTGAAGCTGATACTCTCGATCACGTCAGGATACAGTGTACCCTGAAGCAACCACTCGATCTTGTCGCCCTCCCCCTCTTTGACAGCAGAATCAAGCTTGTGCGCTTCCTCTTCAAACACATTAATGAATGTATTTCCGATGATCTTGCGCTTCTGTTCGGGGTCTTCAACGTCTGCGAGACGAGAGAGGAATAGATCAGATGCATCAACGAGTGTGAGGTTCACACCGAGGTCTTTGTTTAACCGCTGGTAGACTGTTTGACCCTCGTTGAGACGCAGAACGCCATTGTCGACCATGATGGCATGGAATCTGACAAAATTCAGTGAGTCCTTCTGAAAGAAACCAGGAATCAAGACTCACCGGTCGCCGATGGCTTCCTGCATGAGCTTTGCGGCTACTGTACTGTCAACGCCTCCACTGACAGCACCAATAACCCGACCTGTAGGACCGACCATTTCCCGAATTCTCTTGACCTCCTTCCCGATGAACTCCTCCTGTAATAGTCATGAGTATGGTGCACACACAGGTACTTCGTATCCTGACCATAGTCCAGTTCGGCTTGCATCCGCAAATATTCAGGACATATCGCCCGATCAAGGCCTTGCCCATCGGCGAATGCGTAACCTCGGGGTGGAACTGGATTCCATAGAATGGTTGTGTATTGTGAGCAACCGCTGCGAAAGGTGCAGTGCGCGTCTTTCCGATGATGTGAAAATCCTTTGGCATTTCCGACAACTGGTCTCCATGAGACATCCAGACCTGTATATGCACTTTAGAGCAGACACCTTTAAAATCAAAATCAATTGGTCTGCTCACCTGCATTTCTTCTCCCAATGACTCAAGCAAAGCATCCACAGAACCTGTGCCAGACTTAAGGACTTGCAGCTGCGCAAACCCATATTCTCGATGATCGCATTTTGCTACCTTGCCCTTCAAATTCCAGGCCATCTCCTGCGCTTCCGGAATTCAGTACGAGTGTCAATCGGAATTCAGTTCGAGTGTCATTGAAAGATCTCGTTAGACAGACCTGTAGACCATAGCAGATACCGAGGATGGGTACACCTAACTCGAAGACGGCGGGGTCCACATGCGGGGCGTCATCATCATAAACCGAGTATGGAGAACCCGAAAGGATAACACCTTCAGCAACGAACCTGCTCAGCACATGACTTCAGAATTCTAGCAGTATCTCAACCTTTGGGCTTCCAATGTAGATCTGCGATCTTCTGTGTGCATGGTAGAAGTTCGGCGTAAACGTTATGTTCTCGACACCTTCGAGTTATCAAATGGCTGTACTGGTAGTGATTCAGATGATAATAATGTCGCTGTTGGTTGCAATTTTAGAGTACCTGAGATCCAAAGTCGAGGATAAGGATGGTATCGAATTGGTCGTGAATCTCAGCCATCAGACGTGCAGAGAGATGAAAGTAAGTATGAAGGATACGGTGTTGCGCCGTAACTTGAGCTCCGGAATTAGTAGTAAATTTTGACTTCGACAGTGACTCGGCGTATCACTGATAAGATAAGATAACCAGATATCCATAGGGACAATTTGCGAAAACATGCAAGTGCGATAACAAATCGACAAACAACTATTTCTACAATACGATATAATTGTACCTAATGAATAATAAAGTAGTGGCACATCAACAGCATGAAAAGTCTGAACATCAATCAACGTCTAGGAACTCTGCTGATCAACATGAGCTTGAGGTGGTCCGCCGCGTCCCCGTCCCCGGAATCCTCTGGGGTGAAATCCCCCGCGACCTCTGTCAGCTGCTGGTATGAATCCTCCACGACCTCGTTGTGCCATAAATCCTCCTCGAGGTGGGCCGAAGGCAGAGTGAGGCGCTTGCGACGGTATAAGTCCCCGCGGTGCACCTCGGCTGCCTCGACCGCCACGAGCATGTTCTGAACCTGCTTTGTGCACTCCATTCGTAGATGCAGATGTAGTATATTCTTCGCCGCCCGCACTTGGGTTAGCAGGCGCCTGAGCTGGGGCTGTGGTCTGTCCATTGGATGATACAGTCCCGTTGGTCCCGTTAGTCCATGCCTGAGGGTGCGGAGAACCGCCGCGAGTTGGTCCACCCCTTCCTCGGTTAGGATTTGTCATGATTCGCATTGCAGGTCCACCCCTATACAAGCACATTCAGATTAACAGTATTTTATATAATCAGCTCACAAACCTATTTGAGGCTGGACGGAAGCCTCCTGCAGGTAATTGTCCAGGAGCTGGCTGGACATGCGGACGGGGTCCAATTTGAGGCTGCCCGGGCCCTAAGGGCTGCTGAGGTGCAGGTTGTGTATTGGGGTTTGTCGACACCACAAATTGAGGTCGAGTGATATTCAAGCACGAGTTTAGATCAATGCTTGAGCCTCGGTACATCGGGCACCTGCATTGCGCTAGTGAGTACGAACAGCAGTGTAAAGAGAAAGATAGAGTTTAGTCAAACATACCGGTCTCCTAACGTAGTACCAGCCATGAACGGAACATCCCATACAACGTCCAGAGAAGTGGCGTTAATACCAACCACCACACCTTTCACCGTCAAAGGCACACTCCCCGAATCCCTCACCATGATTACCCTATCTCCCAAAGAGAAAGTTTGATTTTGTAAGCGGTAAATGGCATGCTCAGGCTTAAGAATAGCCTGTCGTGGAATGCCCTTGACAATGGCCTTCTTGATGGATCCTGCTGACTTGCTCTTTGTGCATTCATCTTCGAGCTCAACTATCTGTGATACTGTCTCCTAAGGAGGATGTCCGTCATTAGTTTTGTATAGAAGATGAGGATAATATAGACGCTAACTTTATCTAAGTGGTCACAGAAAAGTGAGACGGCTTCGAGGTCACGAACACCCTTGGCTGTTAACCAGTTCTTTATTTCTCGGACTTTCGCATCGGGATTCTCATCGGCGAAAATATCTGAAGCCCTTGCCATTTCTTTCAGAAGTATCAGTTCTTGATTCGAAACAATCGCCTGTGCACTTACGGTCACCGTTCCCACCGAGCTTCCCAAAAAGCTCCGGGTAGGCTTCCTGCGTAGACAGTAAGGACTTTATAAAGAAGAAAAGTTAAGGACCACAAACCTTGTACTCCTGGAGAAGTTGGACGGCCTTATCGCTGAACTCCCAGTACCTGCCGTTCTTTTGGGAATAGCCGATAACCTTCAAGCTCTTAGCCTCGAACTTTAAACTCAAGCCAACGTTATTCTTATGTCCGTCGCCAGTCAAGACCATGAAGCTCGCAGTGATCTTCGATAAAGCGTGTCCGGAAATTCCGAGCATCTGAGCCACCTTGAATGAGGGATAATACCTGTCAGGGATTCGATCGGAGACAACAGCCTTAAACTTGTCAATTTCAGCCTTCTCGTTTGGAAAGAACTGTGGTAGCCGTCAGAAGACTGCGTATCATTATTAGATATATCAAGCTTACGGCAAGCATGACCGCTAAGGTCCTCTCAGCGGCTTCTGAAACCTGGGCTGCAACACCATACGCATGGTCACCAAGGAAGAAGACCTTTGCCCCTCGCGGGAATTCCTCAGCCAGCGGAGGTGCATCCTTTTCCAAGAACCGAGGATCTTCAGATATAACCTCAGGAAGAACCATCTGAACTGCCTGCTCAAATTCCTTGTCTTGACCTTCGTAATCCTTGACGAATGCACCGTCGTCGAGGCGTTTCAGTCCTGATAACGAACATTAGCTAAGGGTAATTCAGTTCCATTATATGCAAACTGTACCTTTCAATGGTCGGACATGCAGTAGTATCTCGACTGGACCAGTTATTACTCCGAGACGTTTAGAATATTGGTGTTCAATCCTCTCGGCTTTAGCTTTCCAGAAGTTGATTCCTTGCGGGGCATGCGGGTTCCCGAGAATCTTCTTATCCTTGCCATTTCCAAATGCGACCTTCTCGTACTTGAACAGATGGTCGGAGACTGCAACAACCATGGCTTCCCGAACGAACGGCCATCCAACGAAGGATCGCTTGCCAACCATGCTCCTCGCAACCTCTTCAGACTTCTTTCCTTCGTAGGTATTCTGTATGTGCATGATCATAGACTTATTCTTGCTTTCTGACCCATGCACATTCACGCCGTGATAACCAAGCTGCGCGATATGAGGGAGAGTCTGCAGAGTGGGGAAACCAGCGAGCGCTTTAGCGCCAAGGAAGACACCCTCACAAAGACCAGGTACAAGGTGTAAGCCATCGAGTGTCGGAAGATTGAACGGCTCCATAATACAGGTACAGCGGGGAAGATCGGGGAAGAATCCAGGCAAGGAAGACGGGTAAAAGGTCGGTTCTCCAGCGTTGTATTTGAATAGGGTACTGTCTCCGATGGAGTTGCGCTTCCTCTCTTCGGGAGTTAAACGATGCTCCTTCGCTAGTAGACAGATTTTCAGGATCATAATTTATGTAAGTCCGAAACAACCCGAACTTACATGCCATAGCTTTCAGTAACCTGTCTTGATCTATGAAAGGAATCTTGACTATGGCCTCCCAGTCCTGTTTCTTCCCGTTCAGGTCTAGCTCGAACTCTTGTGGGTAGAAATCCAAGATAGGCGAGTCGACATTCGTCATGAGTTCCTGAGAAAGAAAGTTTGGTGAGATTTATTTAGATACCAGAATAAGTTTCTACATACCCTATACGCCTCCGGAATAAGCTCTTTGCTTGCCTCGGGTAGCACACCCATGAGCTGTTCGAATGGCCGGAACGGCTTTCCCAAGTCAAAATGAAACTCCATTTTATCGACACCCTTCAAATCTCAATGAAACACTCAGGATGCTGTATAAAGTACGTTGAATATGTAACACACCTGATATACGTGGTGCATAATGATAATTATAGAACCAGCTCCAGGAGGCAACGCCGCTATAGTAGTAGTGCATGACCCACTGGAGACCCTCAATGTAGCGGTAAGTTAGCTGGCCCATCTGTTCGGGGTCGTCATATGAAATCTCCAATTTTTCCTAGATTTCAGAAAATTTAGCAACGATATTCCCATCCATGTGGAGTGAAGAATAACAAACCCGATAGTAAGCCCTCTTCCATTCATCCATCTTATCCTGTACAGCCCTCTCGTGCCGTGTATCGAAATCCTCTTCCTCCTCTTCAACAACTTTGGCGGACTGATATTTCTTTAAAACTCGGTCAATCGCAGCTATAGATTCAGCATCATCATCTGATGACTCCGATTCTGGAACATCCTCCCATTGACCGTTTTCACCTTCGTCAACCTCGACTTCATCTTCTACTTCTTCATTATCAACGCGCGACGCACTGTCCCTGCCATTGCTATCTTGTGGAACACCAGGAATACGGAAAATGACAAGGTTCTGATCTTCGTCATCATATTCGTCCCAGGATACATCCAGATGTAGATCAGCTGCCAAAGTTGCAATGAACTTACGTTCTCGTGCAGGAAATGCGTTGGGCATCGTCAAGCTATCTGGTGGCTTAATCATTGAGGATGCTTTGTGTGTTTTCCTGTGAGAAAGGACGAACGCCTTCACTTCATCGAAGATGATGCGCTGTGGCATAGTGAGGACTTTTAGAGATATCAATATTAAGAATTATCTCCTGACCATAAACAAATCACACACCAAGTTTCGATCTTTTTCTCGCGTTTTCCATCTCCTTCACGTGCTTAGCCTGCTTGCCCTTGTACCAATTCAGATCCGCGTATTCCCGTTCAAACACTTCCGTCTCCCAGATTTCCATCTCGTCCAACACCATCTGAAGCCTCTGTGTGTTAATAACACCAGCTTCGTTCAAGTAGCCACCCATTGCTGGTAGAGCTTTCTTGTAGACTTCGAATAAACGTTCTAAACCGTTTTCATGAATGTGCAAGTCGGGCAAGTTAGGTAAGAAATCATTCCCGACAAAGACAGCGAGCAGTATGAAATCGTCGATGACTCGCTCTAGGTTGTAATCAAATGATAGGGAAGGTTGAATGTCATGGAATTCCAAGTTTAGGTATTCACGCATCAGGGAGAGATGGAGTAGATAGAAGCTGATAGACTCGAGGCTATACGTGAATTAGCATGACAATCGTCAAATGAGCAAGTACTACGCACTTCGTATCCTTCTTCCGCCTTGATGCGGGCCCGAATTTCACCTCTTCACGTAGCAAGCAGAAATGTGGATCATGGCTAAGCAAGCCAAGCATAATAAGGTCTGCGTCAAGTCCATATAAACAATGTCGGACGTTCGGGTTATAGTCCGGTTGAGCCTTTGCCAAACGAATATACTCCATAATCTTGTGCTCTCCTTCACCAGGAACTTCATGTCCGGACAAAACAACTTGAATACCACGCCAGTCGGCATCCTCAGATATCTTCTTGTTGACGAAGTACCTTAGCTGTTCAGAAAGGCGACCCATGAATGACGTGCCTTTTATTATGTTAATATAGCACGGAGTTTTAGGAAAATAACAGAGCGCACCTGGAGTGATGCAATTGCTGTCAAAAGCCTTCTCTTCAGGCAACTTCTCCCCATTCTTCTCCGCCTTCTCCCTCACTTCCTTGGCCTCTTTCGCCGTCCGGAAACGACGACTTCGTTGTTGGTTCATCTTGGCTCGCGGTGCAACACCATCAACAGCCATGAAGAAGAGCTTCTTTGGTTTAACCTTCCCAAAGAGCATGTCCACGTATGAGAAAATCGAGGTGAATATTTGTTGTTCCGACATCCGGAAGTGTGCATCGGTATCATTGGGATGAGAGCCTGCTCAAGCGATCAGAAGGAGACATACCGGACACGAATGAACGCTCACAATTGTGTATGATCCCGTTAAAGTCAAGGTATAAGTTATCTGTTTTGTTGAAGTAAACTAAGTAGAACCGCCTCTTAAGAGTGCCCTTACGCACCGAATTCGGGAATTTTATTCTCTTCGATCAACTGAGAGGTCATAGGATATCTCTCTCTGCAATGCTGTGAGATTTAGATCGCTGGAAACTCGAAGATACATACGAGATATAACGAAAGAACTAATTCCGAAAGGAATCGTATGTAAATGGTATGCGACCTTAAGACGACAACACTTGCTTGCCTTTGGAATACCTGAGGCATAATTGAATCAGACGGCAAGACGAAACAGAAGAGACCATTCTTACCCATATTGCCAATTTACAAGGGCCGTGCCTTGCGTTCAAGCTAGAAGGAGATGAGTGGAAGATGTGAAGTCGTACTTAGAGGCTGAGGACTGAAAGGGTTTGCAATACTTCCGCACGTGTCACACAAACGAAAGAGAAGCGAAGCAACGCATACGCGTCATAATGCTACCTTCTATCACTTTTTGTTACACTCACACTGCACGCCCTTACGCACAAGTAGTGTGAGGCTGTGGTACCCACAGCAAAGCCCGCTACCCCAGAGTTGGCTACCACAAGCAGACATTGCTAAACGTACATGTTTTACATTGTAAATAGCATATATACATTCCCAGCAAGGACGAATGGAGTTGTAGCAGGAGCTGCGAGATCCAGTTATGAAGAATTTGGATATATGACAAACGGTAACGCGCAGGTCAACGGGTACACGTCCGTGCAGGACGACCAAATGGGCGACACTCGTCGACATCCACTTGTTAATACGAACGCGGCTAACCGGCTTACGATAGTCAACATAACGCACGAACCAGAACCAGATACCCCCCCTGCAGAAGCTCGGCCCGTGAGCAGATTTCCGACCGCAGAAGAAGAGAAGCGAAGGCTTCGCAATGCGTACAATAGCACGGGAGCGTCAGGTTCATCCTCGAGAAGCAAGTAAACCGGTATCGATTCCAACACCCATTCAACCGTTGCAATCTTCAGCACCAACTACCTCGAGTTCCCCATCTCGCACGCCGTGGCCTATTGCAGAGGAAGAGAAGCAGCGTCTTTTCGAAACCGCCCGACAACAGGCACTCAATGTTCAAGTACTTTGACTGCACTCGGTCCAACGAAGTTGTAGAGCGTGTTCGCCTGGCCTCCGCCCGGCAGTGTCTCTACTTTCCGAAGCTCGACTCGTACCCACTTGGCTTTGACGCCTTGAGCGCCTAGGCGAAGCCCCATTGTCTGTGCAAGGACATTTAGTTGATGAGAAACTCCCTGATGTGATGTTACTCGGAGGACGTACTCCTTTTACTTGTGCGAGAGGCCTCTCTGGCGCGTTCGCGGGTATACCAAGGTATCCTACACAGAGTATTTGTCAGTCCATCTGAAATAAGAACACTATAGCTTCTCCAACTTGAACTAGTCTTACCTTGTACAAACCGTTTGGCGGCGGACGTAAAGTGCTATTAACAAAAGTCAAAGGTCAATGGCCCAAAATCGACGTCTCATAGAGAATGAAATCTTACATCCTTGCCTGCCAGGAGTGTTCTTCACAATTCCTTGTAGTCTGAGGCCACGAGTGACGCGGAGGCGGCTTCGAGAATAATGAGGGCGTCTCTGGTGCTTGAGCTGTGCGGCAAAGACGCAATTCGGCGCTTGCCGAGTCGCTCACGTTGAAGGCCGAGAAAACTTACCGGTCACGTGCTTATTCAGGTTTTTGCGGGCCAGCGGCGACAATTACGACGCCATAGGATACCCAGCTACCCTTGGTAGCGGGAATTTCAATATGGCAGAAGGCCCCGGAAATAATATGATTAGGACACGAAGCCCGTTAATAATGGATTCTTAAAAGTGATAAACCTCTAACACCGGTAAATGCCAGTACAAAATTGGGTTTAGTCAATTATCCACAGTTTTCTCGGTACGTTTGTCTACTAGTACTTTGCACTAATCTGATTCGAAGAAACTCAACTTGAGAGGCAATAGTTCTTGATACTTGCCACAAATTTTAAGGACAAACCTTTGTAGAAATGAAGTTGAAGTTGAGATCAATCCACATCTGGAAGCTCTGTCAAACATATACAAATACTATAATTTGCATAAAAGGCCTTACCTTCTCACGCTGATCATCGTTCAAAAATTCTTGATGAACAACTTCCGCTATGGAGGTGTTCTTCTTCAACGTCTTGCACGAGCGCATCTATCCACTCCTTTCCCCTTAAGCTTGAATAATCCCATCAGATCCTTCTCAATCACTCTTCGAGTCGAAGCGAAACGCAGAATGCCGCCGAAGAAAGCGCAGGAAAAGGAGGCAAAGGTTATCCTGGGTCGTCCAGGGAATAACTTGAAGATCGGTATCGTAGGTCAGTCAACCGTGTGCCTGCGCCTGTAACTATATATCTGAACTAAATTCAGTTTTGATCTGATGTGAATAGGTGTGCCGAATGTCGGGAAGTCGTCCTTTTTCAATCTTTTGTCGAACACCGGTACGTTCCTTTTTCCACTCGCAGACGTGCTGTTCTCAATATCCTTCGATGTTTTCTTTCTTCCTCCGACCTCAGACCTAGGGAAAAGCGCCAACTTCCCTTATGCGACGATCGGCAGGTCCTTGTGTCTCTTGCACTTGTAACAATGCTAAATTGTCTTGGTATCTATAACAGACCCTGAGGTTCGTTTTACCGAGATTCTTCATCATGTGTTCTTCATGCATAACTGACGGCAGCTCTTTAGGAAGCTCGAGTTCCTGTTCCCGACGCTCGTTTCGATTGGCTATGTGAGACATACAAGCCGGCGTCTAAAGTTCCAGCTTTCTTGACCTGCATTGATATTGCCGGTTTAACTGCGGTAACCATCAACACTCGATTTCAGCGAATCTCTCTAATATACTCAATTTAAAGGGAGCTTCAACTGGGGCCGGTCTCGGAAATGCTTTCCTTTCCCATGTTCGTGCTGTCGATGGCATCTTCCAGGTTGTCCGTGCGTTCGATGATGCAGAGGTTACGCACGTGGAAGGAGATGTTGATCCCCTGCGCGATATGGAGATTATTCAAACCGAGCTGCGGTTGAAGGATATCGAGTGGGTTGAAAAGAAGCTTGCTGACCTGAAGAAGACTGGACGTTCTTTGGGAAGCAACAGCTTGGCCGATAAGGCGAAGAAAGAAGAGATCGTGCGTCTTTGTCCGTCTTTTTTGCTTTCAATTATGCTCATTACTTTCTTGCAGGCGATCACGGAGAAAGTTCTGAAGCACATCCAGGAGGATAGCAAAGACGTGCGGAAAGGAGAGTGGAACAACAAAGAGGTAAGTGAATGATTATCATTGTTGATACGCAATTGCGCTTGTATTTAAGTGATGATAAAGAGCTTGTTGCTCGAATCTTAACCCAGCTCGTTGAGGAGGGAGTAACGCCCCAATATTCCTTTGAGATAAATTTTATTCTGATCCTTCCTAATTTCTCTCCGCAATGATTGAGAAGAAAAGTATGCTGACGATCCCCTCAGATCGATGTCATCAACGGTCTCATGCTTCTTACCGCTAAACCTGTCACATATCTCGTCAATCTCAGCGAGAAGGATTATATCCGGAAAAAGAACAAATGGTACGTTCACTAGCTCTAGTATCGCACCTGCTATTAACATAATGACATGTGTAGGCTAGCTAAGATCAAAAGCTGGATTGACGCGCACAATCCTGGCGACCATCTGATCCCCATGTCTGTCGCTTTTGAAGAACGGATAGCTCAACTTTCTCCCGAGGAGAAGGATGAGGAGCTTAAGAAGCTTGGCACGTCTAGTGTGTTAGGAAAGATCACTACGGCCGGATATGCCAGTCTTGAGGTATGTTTTATCTACTACAATTTTCGACTGATCAATATTGAGTCGCGTACTTCCAGCTTATCCGTTACTTCACATGTGGACCTGACGAGGTGCGCGCGTGGACCATTCGACGCGGGACGAAGGCCCCGCAAGCCGCAGGGGTCATTCAGTGAGTTTTTCCATATCCTGTTCGACGGATTGGACGCATCTTAATGGTTTATCACCAGCTCTGACTTCGAGAACAAGTTCGTCTGCGGAGAAATAATGTCTTATGACGACTTGCACGAGTACGGAAGCGAAGCTGCCGTCAAGGCAGCGGGTAAACTAAGGCAGCAAGGCAAGCCATACGAGAGTGAGTATTTACTACATCCAATATTTTAGATCGTTAGCTAATTACTTTATCAGTGGTGGATGGCGATATTGCTTATTGGAAGTCCGGTGCTTGAGAAATCTCGTACTTCTGTCGTGTTTCCTTACGGGTAGATTAAGCAGTAGTTGTACAGCAGTTCGAAAACAAAGTAAAATCTGTATTACCACTTGAACTCTATCATTGAATGCCTCTGCTTCTGATAGCGCGGTCCGTTGAATCTGACATCGAGGCTTTGGGAAAGTGCTCTGTACCGATCTCAATTCAAAGCCAAAGATGTGTATGATGAAGCGTCCGACGGAGCGGTAGCTGTGAAGCATGGCTAGTTTTGGGAGAACATGTAAACACCCACCGTCTATAGGGTTTCGCTAAAAAAAGACCAGAACGCCCTCGCTACCTTGAATGGTGACTGTACCATTTGTAACCTCCTCAATGACCTCCCGTCCAGAAGCCGTTCCATTTTCATACGACTGGCCCGCCCAAAGTACTTTGCTCACGTCCTTCGAGTCCAACCCCGGGCTCGTCATCCTCTTCAACGTCGCTCGCCCCGTCCTGCCCTTCATGCTCCTCAGATACGGAGAAATATCGACAGTCGTGGCCAGAGCCGCAGCATCCACCGCACTCGTCGACACGTTCCGCACACCGAGGTTCAGGAGCGCCAGACGCGCGAGGCCGCCGCTGCGCACCGCGGGGTCCCAGATGGCGTATGCGGCGAGCTGCGGCTGGTTGGGGACGTCGATGAGGCTGAGCTGCGACTTTTGCGAGGAGCCGACGGCCTCGGTGATGAGCAGGTATGCGACAAAGGACGGGGATGCTCGGGCGGCGCCGTAGCGGTCTGTGTCGACTGGGTACCACAAGTCATACCACGAAAACCCTGGGCTAGCAGAGAGACAGGAAGATCAGGCAAGGACAGACTGAAGCAGCCGGGGCACGACTTACGCGTTCGCCTGCACGCTGCTCTGGAACACCAAAGTAGCACCCTGGTGCAAGTACATGCGAGATATATTTAGGAAAGCCCCATACAGTACAGCTGTAGATTAGATTGTTCAGCATTAGATATGCTCTCCTAATTAGATTATAGAAAACCAGATTTTGAACACTCACTGTCAGCTAGCCAAAGAGACTGGCCGAAGGTATCGGTGACATTCTGCTTGCCTGAGCACGATACTGAGCTATACTCGCCTGTAGTGTGAATCATTTAGTACCTATCAGAGTGTATATGAAGAAATCTAAGTCGGACGACGTACCCACGACGAACTCCTTGCCCCTACTCTTGGCAGCTGCAATTTGAGGCCTCCAGAGATCAAGGTATGCCTTAGATGCCACAACTAAGTCATGAAGAGCAGTATAGGAAAGAATATCAGCGCACCGTGATATTCTGATGATTTATCAAGTTCGGTAGTGTGGCTTTCGCGTTACGAACGGGGTCGCATGTAGAATATTGATAGCTGAAGGATTGGACATCAAGACACAGACTAACGGAGAAACAAGAAATAAGGTCCTTACGTATGCTGGTCAAAGAGCTTGATCACGCCAGTCGTGTCGATGCCTTCGTTGATGACATCAACTGTCGTCATGGACGCAGACGCAGTCGGATCATCCGCGAAGGAACCAGCTTGGAAGATATGAGAAGGTAGATGAAGATTCTTCGTCAGGGTAGTGGTCCAGTTCTACGCAAAAAAAATAATATTAGCGGCATTAATTGAGTATAGATTGATGTTTACTAAGAACTGATCCGTATAATTCTGGGAGCTCCAACCTGCAGGTCGAGAACCTCCCGCGAAATGATCAGGCTCATTTCCCACTTAAAATATTCGGAAAGTCAACCATAGCGCTCCAGTAGATCATATTCATAACTCACATTCGAGTGAGTATATCCGATCCCAACCTAGATATTTGATAGCGGCTTGAATTTGGTTCTGAGCGATTTCAACTGAGTTATTGCCAAGATTGACATCCACGATGAAGCGCGAGGTCTTAGGAAATACTGCAAGAGATTCATAGAATGCAGGACCACTGTGCACGAGTTTGAGTAATAACTTATCAAGATTTTGCACAAGACGTACTATGTCGTGCGATAGATTCCTCCTGTCTGTAGTGAACGATAAGCAAGGTCTATTGCCGCAAATAAATTTTCTTGAAGACATACCGCACTCTCGTCCAATAATAAAGCGGGAGCGTTTGGATCGAAGGTGGAACTATCGCTATTAGAGGGGCCTGTATAAATACAACAACATATGAGTGTTATAGAAGGAACGTACATAGTGACTCCTCCAGGCCTAATATCTGGGCCAACCCCAGTTCGTTCAACCAGCCTTTGCATCAACTCCTTCGTGAGTACATTCGGGTGCGATATATTTCCGGCGAATGTGGGCAAGTACGAGAGCTCGAATGAAAAAGAAGCCAGGCGAGGGTCTAGAGTCTGTGACGCATTGGAGGGGCGAGAGGATATATGAGGTAGTGTGACTAGACTGGCTGCCAGCGAAGGAAGACCAGAAACGCAGTATAGTAGCGTGATCGTAATGAGCCTCCCAAGCTTCGTGGACGCCATCGTTGAAATTTCTGGGCAAATTTCTGGGCGTACAGCTGGACGAGGTGGCAATCATGTCGGTTGTTTTTATACCTCCCCGGCTCGCGAAGATCACAGGTCATCACTCCTCAAGCTCGCCATTACAGCTCAACCATAAATTGCACCTCGGACCGTCGCGTCTTCGACACATCTCTACGGAGGTGATCACCTGATGGAGTGTCCCCTAGAGCTTATCTAAGCTGAGATGATCGAGAAGACCGTGATGAACCGTCTATACACGAGAATGAATGGCAGAAAGTCAGTATTGTTTGGCGGAAGGAAAGAGAGTGTCCGGCTCTGCAGATCTGGGTATGACCCGCGCGGATTTGCTGACCCTTCGTATAATTGAAAGTAAGTTGAAGAGAACCAATCATCGAAGGCAAAACGTTGATCGTGATTGTCGATTTTGTTGGAAAGAAGGCGGCCCGGTCATAGGACATCTCCGAGTCGCCATCTCCAGGACTTCTTAAGTCACCAGATAATTTGCATATGAAATGGAGGGGCTAACTTCGAATTGAATCGACCTCCTTCACTGTATCCAGTAGTACGATGCAGATAAAACTGACACAGAAGGATGGGATTCAACATGCAAGGACCAAGGCAGTCCTGTATTTCTGGCTCTGGCTAGTTGGTTCTTGAACTTAATAATGTCAGTTTTGCTTGTCTTGACAATGCCAGTGAACGTTGACTCAAACACAATGTATTTTGATCACCACAAGAAACCCCAAGAGGAGATAGAAAGGAAACCGTTTACTATCTCAGCACGTACCTTTCAGACACGATGGTACATAGTATCATATATTGCAGCATAATGGCCGGCTCCGTTGTATTTGAGAAGTCTCGGTTCCTATGAAACGAAGGAGGACATGGGAGTTCGAGGCTGAGGGAAGCGCGGCGGTGTCCCGGCAGACGCCGAAAGAATCAAGATTCCCGCGCTTCGCTTGAAGAGCACAATACTCGATCGAGTACATTCTTCATACTCCTTGGTCACCATCCCGCTCGACGTCCAGCGTATCCTCGACGCTGTCGACGCTATCGTCTTCGCTATGGACGTCGACTCGCAGGATGTGCACATGCACTCCTCCAATCCCGGCGAACAGCGCTCCAACGCGCTTGCAGGGCCCTCGTCACAGCCCAATTTGCCCGCGGTCTTTCTCCCGCCGCCTGGTCTGTATCCCTCCCTTTCCTCCTCATCAAAGTACTGAGATTTGAGGATATCTTGTTCTATTTGTATACTGAACTACAGTGCCGACACGGCGAAGGCCATTGTTTGATAGCACGCAAGACCTCATAACACGATTTCAACTCCTACCTTCCTACGACAAGTATGTCAGGCCTTACGTCCAACCACTGGATCACGGCGACCCATTATCGCAACAAGGCGGCGCGCTATCAGCAACAACTCCCGGAGGCACGTCGTACCAGGTGCCCACGCCAGGCGCACTGGACAAGGGGAAGGGTCGGGAGGTGTCAGTTGGGACTCCGTTGGCGCCGGCGACACCTGCGGCAGGCGACGGTGGCGATGGCGAGGATGGAGAGGACGAGGGCGGGAAGGGCGACAGGAAGCTAAAGAATAGCTACAGGCATATGATAAGAGGCATTCCTGGTGCGTCCCTTCTTGACTATGTTATGATTTGCGTTTTTGATGGAGGCGTTTTGCGATTTATTGTGGTTCTTCTAGGCAAACACTCAACGAAGAAGGACGATTACCTGTATACGATGATCATGGTTCCACCAAAACAGAAGCAAAAGATAACGGAGTTTGACCAACGGACACGGAGAGAGGCGTTCACAGTTAGTCCAGAGGGTCTCAAAGGGGTGCGCGTTATTATCTCTTGTCTCATTACGTCTTTTCTCATTTTTTTCATCCACTTTTTGACACTATCCTCTGGCAAACTATCCAGTGGAACATCAACGTGCTTGTCGCCGAGTCTGCCCAAGCTCGAGAAGATCGGAAAAGAAGAGTGCGTTTCTTGCGTTCATCTAGATTCAGGAACTATTTCTAACCCTAGTGATGTGATCTGCCTGATGCTTCCTCCCCCATACATCATACTATCAACGGAACACCTACTCCCTACCCAAACCCAACAGAAAGAACTCAAGAAAATGGCAAAGGCGCAGGCACAGGCTGGCCATCCGCTCCCCGCTGGCGTTGGCGCGTTACAGGCGACGGCAAATACATCAGCATCCTTCCCTCCCTCGTCCGCGCCGACACCGCAAGCCGGCATCCGGCAGCCTCAGACACCCGCGTCGATGGGCACAGGGACGCCGCGGCCACAAGGACCCGGTCCGGGGCCCCCAGCGCATCCTGGGCGTACAAGTGTGGGTACACCCGTCGTCGCGCGCCCGGGGAGCGCGGACGCGACGGCGAAGCGTGGAAAGAAGCGCGAGCTGGAGGATGAAGGTACAGGCGGTCGGCGCGCGGGTTTGCCACCGGGGATGGGGACTGCAAATGGGCCGGGGACGCCTGGGATGGGGATGGGGATGAAGCCTGGGCCGGGTATGCAGAGACCGACGAAGAAACCGCGTACCGTGCGTTATATTGATAGCTTGCTGCTCATTAGTGGTGAACTCCATGCTAAAGACTCCGTCGTTTCTTACTTTATTTTTCAACAGGAGACGACGCCGCGCCCGTTGGGACTGAACGGTATACCCCAACAACAGCCTACGCCCCAAGGGGTCTGACCTTGCGCGAGGTAGTGCTACCCCGTTGCTCTGAAGTGTTTCTTAGCAGCTTGATGTCACCCTTTTGCGCATATGCGACTTCGCGGGACCTTGGCGAGTGTTAGCAACGTATGCATGCGTGCCTTTCCAACGGATAGGGTATCACACGGTCCACATCGTCCAATTCCCGGGGACTCGCAGGTGGTGTAAATATGGGCATCCAGGACGTAGATTATCAACAACCTACCATCCTTCGAAATCGGCTCATGCACACGCAAGGAGGTTCCTCGATGCCAAGCCTCCGCCAGCTTCTTGCACTCCATCCACCTCCCTCCTCCATTTTTTTCGCTACCACCCTCTTATCATGTTCTCGTTTTCGCACACATCATCTGCTTCTCTTAAGCAACGACCTCGCAATAGTATCTCATCTACATCCAACAACGACTACAAAGCATAACGCATTCTACTCATTTTAATTCACCTGTATGTACCACAAGCTGAACCCACTTCTTCTTTTCCTTCCAGTCCACCGCGTCTCCTCTGCGCATCCTCTGCATTATTACCAGCGACCCGAGTCCTATTCCCGCTTTTTTTTTCTTCTCTAGGGCTGGGATCTCATCCCTTTCTTGCATGTTTTTTTGTTGCAATGTCGTCACGTTAAATCATGTTGTGTGATGGTGTGTTCGATGCTCAATGCCCATGATGGCAGAATATTACGATGGCTTTGATCGATTCTTCTCTGGACCGCATTTCGCTTGAGACTGGAGAGTGCTGTTGTATGTTTGAATTGGGACCATTGGCAAGTTATACATAGTATTGAGTTATTTGCTTCCGCGGATACGACAAGGCTTTTCAGCAGAGGTTAGTACAGTGGGCTACAAAGTCATACATCTTTGGATTCTTAAGCCATTAAAGTAAATAGTAAAATCGGTGGATTCAGCGTTCGGATATGGTTTGAGCGCGCGTAGGTGAGGGTTGAAGACTTCAGGAGCTTTAGAAGGCTGAAGCTCGCGAGCTGCGCAATGAGTCTAGCTGACTCGAAACTTGAAGCTAGTCATTGGACAGACAGTCAGAGCTAATTGTGCATTTGAGAGGCGGCGGAAGCGAATTCGAATGCCAGTCACGGTGACGCGCAGACTCGACCCTCAGGCCTCCGAGCTCAAGAGGAGAGCTCAGATGGACTATTTATGACAGGTGAGTGTTTCATCCGTTTGCACTCCCCGTCGACATGCATCATTATGGGACCGACGTTGACTTGACTTGCCATCAGTGATATAGACCTGGAACATATCAAATATGAGGATCGTCCCTGCTATACTTCCGTTTCAACCATGTTATAGCAAGATTATATTAGTATCTGGGTCGACGTCGATGCGGTGTTAGAAGTGAACCCATTTGTTATGGTTGACTTGGCGAATTGTGAACGAAGGTCGCCATTTCTGTGATTCTGTCGGCCTTCGAGCTCCGCGAAGCTTCGGCAATTTGTCCAAGGCTCGTCGGCCGGGGATCGGGTCCGGAGTGACCGGAAGCTCGGATATATCCAGGAATAGGCTTTGCACACTGGCACCCGGAAATAGATCGCAATTCCCCAAAGACATTTGCTTTGCTCTCCTGGATAATATCACAGGTCGTCGTCGTTGTCGTCCACAAGGCGATGCAACCGGGAATCATACATACATATTAACGATGGCGATTGAAGCGACTGCTGATGAAATACCAAGGCGGTGTGCCCGCGTCGCAGTGTCTCAGAGACGCGCCGAGGAAATCGCGTCGCGTCCATATTGGCCAGCGCAGCACGCTGCCATGGTCAGGGCCGAGAGCACAATGTCCGATGGGTGCCGGCCGGAAAGGGGAAGAGAGCTCGATATCGCAAACACGAGGCCGGTGAGAATGCATCAATTTGACGCGTCGGGGACGCGTTTGCTCGCTTTCGGTCTCTATTCCATATCATGTGTGCATCACGTCATGCATATCCGGTACACACCCGTGTGTATGCGTGCCTAGTGCTGCATTCTGGCGTATGTTTTATGTTGTGTCGTATGTTTTGCGGTAGAAAGATTGGGATGCATGTAATGTCTTGGAAGTAAATAAATTGTTTGCAAAAAATGAAGGGCGAGGATGCGGTGGTAAGACAACCGAGGGCCGACGAGTGTGGATGGTGTGTGAGTCGGATCGGATACGTAAGGAAGGGTAACGCGCGTGCCCCACGGCAAAAAGGCCCTCCCGTGCCAGTCCCACCATCTCCCGCGTCACGTCTCCTCCTCACTAACCACAACGCTACTCGTCCTCCTACACACACACAGCCTACACCACAGCGAACACGACTACACCGGCGACGACCTCGACGACAGCACGCACGATGGCGACCCCCTCGTCGTCCGCGACATCGCCCTCGCCCGCTCTCTCATACGCGCTGCCCGCTCGGTCCTCCGCATCCGACAGCGCGACCTCCAGCACCACCGCTGACGACCGCGACCGTGAGCAGGACCTCGCCGAACGCGAAGAGCGCCGTAGGAATCTGCTAGCACGCACAGAACTCGCCAAGGTAAGCATTGTAGCACCGAGTATTCAGTACGTAGGGCGTGCGAGAGAAGACGCGATGGGACGCGCTGGGTGAAATTTTCCCGCACGCGTAGGGCTGCGAAGTGCGCGCAGACGCGCCTACCCGCCGTCATCGCGACTCGTCGTCTCTGGCGGGCAATATGGGCCCTGGCGGACGAGATGTAGGCGCTGGGAACGCGCGGCGCGGGTGCGTGAGGCGACAGCGCGTGGCGCGTTGACACGTCTGAGATGCTCGTTGCTGCTCTCCCGTGGCAATCCCCACCGCGTCTAATCTCCCGCATGGCGTGCTCGACGCCCTCCGCAGCATCGCACTCAACGTTCTCCAGCGCCCTGCGCGTACGCATTCCGTGTATCGCGCACCATCAGTTCGCCCTTCGCTTTCCTCCGCTTCCATGTCTCATATCTCAGACATACCCTGTGCTAACACCGTTCTCTCACAGATCACACGCGCTTTGCGCTCAACGCTTGCTTTGGCGGGCTTCAAGGCGAAGAACAATGTCATGACCGTGCCATTCCGCGCGCTCGAGGAGCGCGTACTCACCGCCTCACCCGCGAACTCGTCTCAGTTACTCTTCCCTTTCGGAACCCCATCCACATTCAACGCTATGCCAAACGGCTCCGATAAGAAACGCAAAGCGAGCAGCTCACTCACAAACAACAACTACTACAACAGCCCTCTCGGTTACGGCGGGAGCTCATCAAGCACGGGCACGGGCGCGGGCTTGCAATCGCCTTATTCGTCACATCCATATGCGTCATCGAGCACTCATGCTTATCCTGGCCCGAGCAACGCGACTCAAAGCCTCTTCGCCTCTATCCTCGCGCCGCCGCCCGCTAAACGCGCACGCACAATCCACAACCCCGAAGCACCGCCTATTCCAGCGCCGCTCCCTCCCTCCCAACAGGCGTCGCGCTCAGCGAAGAAGAGCAGCTCTCGGAAAGGCAAAGAGGCCGCAGCGGCATCAGCAAGCAAGGGCGCCGAGAAACCATCGTCAAAGAGCAAAAAGCCAGCTGCGAAGTCGAAGCAGAAAGGACGGGAACGCGCGAATTCGGTGAGCAGCACGCGCACACGATCGAGTTTGGGCGGGGACTCGACTGAGGCTGTGAATGATACGGATATCAAGGCTGCTGCGACGCTCACGGAGATCCTCTTCTCGCGTACAGGCACGGGAACGGGAGGTGCTATGGGCAGTCCGCGTTCCAGCTTCTCACAGGCGTCCGTGTCGAGTGCACGGAGTGACGCGGGTGCCGGCTCACAGCCGACATCTAGACTCGGTGTAGGTGTTGCAGCGCTCCCACTGAGTCAGAGCTCGAGCATGTCGAGTTTGACGACTACGTCTGCCCCCTCGGAATCGGGCACGCGTGCGCATGCACGCACGAATAGCGCGACGAGTGTTGGTTCAATACGGGCGGCGGAGCAGCAGTATCAGCAACAGCAACAGCAGATACTGGCAGTGGCTGTTGACGCGATGGAGGTCGATGGACTACGCCGTCGCTCGATGACGCCTACCGCGACGTCCCGTGGGTTTATGAGCTTGCCGAGCAGTCAAAGTCAGAGCTATGGTCAACAGCCTCAGATACAGTCACAATCGCAACCGACACACGCGAACGCGCCAACACGCGCAGTAGATACTGAAGCCGCGGACCTCATGCTCCTGCTGGCGAACAGTCCGAGCCCCGCGCGTCCGTCTGTTCAGCGTGACAAGGACATCACGCGTGGTGTGTTCGCTGCCGGGCGCGTGCTCTTCCCCAGCGTCGGAGATGCCGGAAAGGAGAAGGACGGGGGCTTAGAATCCCCGCCATTGACGCAGAGCGCGCCCGTCGCAGCTCGCTCGCCAACACGCGCAACAGCAGAACCGATCGTGACACCTCCCACCCCGCGCTCGGCAGACGCGTCCCCCACGTCGTCGCAGCGCACGGACATCATGCCTCCTTCTTCCCAAGGACAGGGACAGAAAGCAGAGATCGAGATGTCACTAGGTCTATTACCCGCACCCCCCTCACCCCCGCGTCTTCCAGTGGGACCGCAGACGCCTGCGGCATTCGATATGAATGACTATATTAATGTCTCGCCCAGCCCGGCCGTCCAAGTCGTCCCGCGTTCTTCATCTTCTGCACTCTCGTCGTCGCTGTCATTCTCCAACCTCTCATCCTCACAGACACAAATGCACATGTCTTCCTCCCAGCCATCTTACTCACAGACGCAAACGTTAACACAGCCGCAACTACCTTCGTCCTCGCAGACTACTCTGGTTCATACCGGGACACCGGGCCGTTTTCGCGCGTCGGGTGTCGGCGCGGTGGGCGTGTCGTCGCCCCTGCGCAAGAGCGTGGATGCGTCCGGCCTGGGCGTCGGCATGGCCATGGGCATTGGGGCAGGTCGGAGGCTGTTTGAAAACGAGGCGACGGCGGGCGTCGGTGTCGGGACTCGATCGAGTGCGGGCCCGCTAGGGAGCGGGATCGACCTGGTCCGGACTTGAGCTTGGACTTGAGGGCTTGTGTCCGCGTCCGCGGTTCGGGTTTGTACTTCCAGACCTGAGTCCGACGTCCCTCGTCTGCCGACCGTTGCGATGAGAAGTAGAGAGGGGGGGAGTGATGATGATCTTTGAGAAGATTGAAATCTGAAATCTGAAATACCTGAAATATTGAAATTTGAACATCGAGCACACGAATCTGCACGAATTCTATATACTGTACACCATACGGGCTGCATCTATCTACCCATCGCATGGGATTATCTACATCCATCGTATCGCATACGAAACACACAGACACACCTACCTTTACATGTCACTGGTCCACACACGCTACTATTCTACCCGGTAGCGGAACTCTTCTCCTGCAACAGATTCACCGCTCTGGTCCTGGTCACAGATCAGATGAACGAGATCGAAATCGAGACAGAAATCGTAATGTATCCTGCAATATCTACATTTATCTGCACAGCGTTCGTCATCCGTCATTTTAACAGAATCTCATAAACAAACACATTGCATGCCATGTTGACCAAGCCCGAGACCAAGACTGTGACTCCATAATGCGATTTGTTTATTGCCTACCGTCCTGTTTCCCGTCCGTTTCTGTCTAACTCGTTTCATTTAACCTGTATCTGAACCGAATAATTTATCTTTTCTGATACTGAAGAAACTTTTCTACTCCTTTACCCCTTCCCTTTTCGCTCGTGGCCTTGGGTCAAGAACCAGCTGAAGCCTCCTACTCACAAGCCATCGTCCTTTTACTCTGGCTTTTCGAATATACACGATGTATCCCTACCGGCACATGGGGATCTGTCACGATTCGCATTCGATCAGTCAGGTTGATGTGTCTTCATTTCGGTGCTGTTGTTGGCTTGGCTTCTCGAGGAATTCCTTTGCGCTTCTTGTCACCGTCCAATGTATAACACATCTTTCTTATTATATAGTGAGTATCTCGTCCCTTTGCATGTCATACACGCCCCTGCCCTGCTCGCGATTACCTTACTTACTTCCTCGCATTTCGATTAAGAATAAACGTCCTGACTGGCCTGACGCTCCCCAATTCCCCTTGCTTCCATCCATCCATTGTATATCGTCTCCTCCCCCCCTTTGTGCCCTTTGGACCCCCTATGAGATGAGCACCTGCAGAATGTAGTGTCATCTCATGCCTGTGTCCAAGGTGTATTGTATGGACTCACTTTGAACGCAAAGATGTATCAAACAGTCAATATTTTCTTTTTCTTTTCTTTATAGGCTTCAGTATTTTTTTTTTTCTTTTTTCTTTTTTTTTCTCTCTTTCTCCTTTCCCTGTTTTATTTCTGTTCCTCTACGTCCTGAAGTTCCTCTTTTTTTCAACTTCTCGTACACTTTGCTTGTCGCTCATCTCCTCGATTTTGTGATATAGTTAACGTTTGTTTATTCTCCGTACTATCTGATTTTTTTTATTGATTGTTTCTTGGCTTTGGTGGAACGTCACGGTGTGTGTGCGTTCGAGTTCTGGTACTCCTTAATGACACGTAGCAGCAGCAAATCCAAAACCTTGTATAATACAGTATCTATATTGTCACCATCCATAAGTATAGTGTCGTGGATCAAGACTGCCTCCTGGGCAATTACATGGGAAACGTTGCAGATTTGAAGTTGCTCGGCTGTTACCGACGACTCGGAGGCTGGGCTCACTGGCACTGCATCAGGGAATCTACTTTTTGCTTACGGCGACTGACGCGTCCTGACGCTGCCTTAAATGGACTGAAGCGTTGCCATGCCTGTCTGAAATCTACTGATGTGTTGCTATGCCTGTCTGAAATCAACTGATGGCCTGAACACACTGAAATAAGCAGATTTTCAGGACACACTCAGTACGTCAGTACATCAGGAGGTCAGTCAAGCATAAGTAAAGACTAAGTACAAGCATGTACAATTCAAATGTCATAGTAAGTACAAATCAGTACACCAGTAATTCAGTACTCCAGTATTGTAGTTCGCGCGCTGCAGTTCCTCTCGCCTTCGCTGATTAGGATGTTCATGCTTTTCGTTGTTGGCAGAGCGAATTAAGCACATTCGCCTTGTGCGTTTCGTAGAACTGTCCAATTTCCGCCCAGGCGGCATCTTCTTTCCGACGCCTGTAACAATTGTCAGACATAAATTCCAGAGTTCTTACGGGTAGTCGGAGGACATACTTTTCAATCAGTTCCGAGGACAACTTCACTCTTGCGTGATTGCATACGTTCTGCTCATTTTTTCCCTTCAATGTTCAGGCACTTGAATTACTCTCCTCCGCTCGTGTCAATTCTCTTCTCCCCAATCTGTCGAATGAGCTCCGCTTCTATGTCCTTGGAAAGCTGGTCACCTCCGGGAGGACGATCTTGGTCTGGCAGTCGTTTGTTTGATATTTCGACCTCGCCCATTTGCTGTAGCGGCAGACTCGGGTTCCATCACCCGCGAAGTCGACCAGATCGATAATTGCCGAACGCGTTCACCTTTGGCTAGATTTGTGTCAAAATGCTCGTGAAGCAAGGTATCCGATACAGACATGTGTGGTTTTGCTGATGCACGGAACAGTATAAGCCTCGTAATATAAAGCAAGAAGAGAAGTCCGTACTTACAGTATAGTTCCAGTGGCTTCAATAGTCGTGCTTATTCTCTTCCCTCGTACGCTCAATGAAGATCGCATCCTGTGGTCCGATGCTTGTGAATTAGACATTTTTAAACTAAGAATTTGCAAAGAGGGTGCTATTGGAGGCGCGGGTGGAAGAGGGGGGGGGTGCTGGAGGGGTGGTTGTCGCACTGGTTGGTGCACTTATAGTCAGACTTCTCGCAGCTGCCGACCTCTCCTCCTGAAGTCTTGCAAATTTTTCATTGTGACTACGTCCCTCTTCATCCTCACGTTCAAGTTGGCGAAGCCGCTCTGCCCGAGCTTTGCGTTGCTCCGTAGTCGTTCCCCGCGCTTCCTCAGCATCAGCTCCTCATGGTCTTCTTCGGGCTTTGTTGGAAGGGCCGGTGTGGCAACAGGTGGCGGTGGAGACGGGACAGGCGCACGTATAGTCGGGACCGACGAGGCTGAGGACATCGGTGGACACATGGCAGAATCGTGCGTCTTTGGAGGCGGCAGTGCTCTCTTTCTCCCGTCTCGAGAACGGTCGCGTTCGCGATTGCGCAAAAAGGACGATCCCTGTCATAATCTCTGTCTTTGTCGTAGTCCCTGTCCCTATCATAGTCCCCACCACGTCTCTCTCGCGCGCGATTCCTTTCGTACTCATGCCGCCCATAGTCACGGTCCCCATCATAGCTTCGCTCGTCGTACGTACGGCATAAAGCACACATCCCGCCTACAACAATATTTCGTCCACTCCCTTTTCTCCCTTTCGCGCCTACGCTCCCGATCTTCCATCTTCTTTTGTACTTCCCGGGTCCTTTCGTGCATGAGCTGTCGAATTGGCTCTGCTTCTATTTCCTTGAGAAGCTGGTCGCCCCCGGGGGGAAGTGGGGGCAGATCTCGGTCTGGCGGTCGTTTGTTCGATATGGATTTTTGACCTGACGCGAGCAGAACAATTGCGATATATCGATACTCTCGGGTCTGTTCCGTCTGCCCATCCGGAAAGTGTATGAGTAAGGCTTATACTGTAGCTCGAATGTGCTCCAACAGGGTGACTTATGACCATCAGCGAACCAACATGTATCGCCTCGATATGTGGGCAACGCTCCTCGTCTGAAACTTCGCTCACGACGTGAGCGACGTAAGAATTCAGAGCGAGCTCTGTTATATCCATCATTACACCTGTTCGTTTGTCCGGCGTATCGACAAGCAGGATTTCCGCTTCGCGAATGGCTGCAACTTCGAAAATACGCTCTCGATGGACGACTGGCTTATTTGGGAGGTGACCGTGAAGAAGAATTTACTTCCCTTGCCCAGCTCGCTCTCAACCCATATCGTGTCATTCATCAGCGACGCAAGACTCTACGATACTGATTGACCAAGACCAGTACCACCGTATTCCTAGATTTAAGAAGGTAAGATCACTACAGGCCAGTACAATGACTATTCGGAAGAAAACTCACTCGAGTGGTTGATCCATCCGTTTGCTCGAATGTAACACAATTTGTTTACTTTATCTTTCGCAATACAGATACCCGTATCCGTAATACAGAACGCTAGCTTCACCATCGAGTCCTCGATGCCAACCCGCATGCCAGCGCAACAGGCCCCTTCCGCGCGACCTTGCTCGCGGTGAACTTGATAGCGTTGCCGGCAATGTTTGTAATAACCTGGCGCAGGCGCAGCGAGTCACCGATGAGCTGAACAGGAATGTCAGGGTCGCCGTCGTTAGGTCGAGGTTGTTTTGCGATGGTCGTACAATAAGAGTCTTGAGGATACCGAACTCATCTCAGTGAATACGAAAATTGCGCCACCGTCATCCTACCTGCTTCGAATGTATCGATTAATCAAACGAAATATTAGCAACTGAATTTGTAAAAGGTCGGCGGATAAGAAGCTTACTTTTCGAGATGTCCAAAATATCGTCAATAATCAATAACAGGCTCCAAGCTAAACTATGCACTAGCAGACGACTCTCGCGCTGACTCCTGCTCAAGTCGCTATCCAGCGTCAACTCAGTAATATCAATGGTGCCAATCATAAGGGTACAAATCTCATGAAACATGTTCGCCAAGAACTCCGACTTGGCACGATTTGGTTCGGCTGCTTCACGGACGGCGGTGTTCTTCTGGATCGTCGCGCAAGTTGTATACAATCTGACTGATTTGGGTCTTAACACCTGAGACTTCGACGGTGGTGAAACACGTGAAGACGCCGTCTATGGCTGCAGCACTGATCTGCGCGAAGCCACGCACTTCAGTCGTCAAGTTTCCGGCCATGGTGCTAGCAGCCATTCTACTCGGGCTGTGTTCAGAAAAAAACACACAGCGCAATTCAGCGGAATGGTAGTGAAATAAACATACATGATTTTTTGCCATGCGCCCCGAACATTCTCAACTTCAGTTTGCTCACCGAATTTGCATCCCGTTCTAACTTCCCGCGCGACCTTGGTCACCCCCGCAGCGAAGAGGGTCAGCTAGTTACTGTACTAGTAACGGCAGACTCAGGCTCCATCGCCCGCAAAGTTGTCCAGATTAATATTTGTCAAACACACTGAGCTTCGGTTAGATCTGAGCCAATATGATATGTTTGAAGATCGAGGTAAGCCTAGTAATATAATACCAAGAAGAGAAGTCCGTACTCATAATCCCAGTGGCTTCAACAGGCACTTATTCTCTTCCCTCGCATGCACATAGAAGTTCGCCACCTGCTACTAGTAGCGCCTAAATTTACGCTACCTTCCGACGACCTGATAAAGGTTGGCCGAGAGATGCTGGCAGCTTATCTCATGGAGGGATGTTCGCCTTGCATCATCTAGTTTTTCACTGTATGAGGCGTCTCACGTTCAACTACAGGTATGAGGGTGTCTCGCGGGCCGGTATGAGGTGGTGTTCCGGGGCCGGGGCCTTCAGGCGAGATTTACTAGACTCCAATGCACGTTTCGGCGCAGGAAACTGGTATGTGAAGCCAGGGGCATCCGGGGACACATGCGCAAGGCTGGCGCGGGATCGGTCGTGTAGTTCATTCGCCTTCGGGTTCATCTGCCGCACTACCTCATCAACAGCGTCCTCTTCCACCTCTTCAATCGTCATCGGATGGCCCATGCCCTTCCTTTACTGTAAGGTGGTGTCGACTCTAGTTGAAGACGAAGGTTTGTTACTTCTTCTTGACGAAGATAGTACTACTAAAGTTGGTGGTGCATGTATCGACCTATCCACAACGGGTGTCGTTCAAGGGCTAGAAGCTGCTCGCTATGGTTCAAGGGTGCGCCTCAGAGGTACTCTCACTAGCAAAATGAGGCCGCCCTACTGGAAACAACATGAGCGATAACATCAAACAAGAAGCACGTCATCAGACATACACTATCGTTTGAACGGTCCATTCAGAAATGCTGAAGTCAAAGCGACCTGAGGGTAGGATAAAACATAAGTTGTTCAGGCCACTTGAGCGGTCTTGGGAAGGGAGCGAGAGATGGTGGGGGAGCGTTAAAAACAGGTGTGGAGGACGTGTCTCAGGCTGTTACTATGCCAGCGTTCACTGCCAGTGGCACGTGCCAGCGACCTCTTAAACTTGTTGAAGTTGGCAACTTCCAACTCATTCAAGTTTGCATGCCAGTGACTCGAACGCCTTTCGTCACCGTGACCATTTGTTTGCTCCCTGCCATGTATTCAGAGTCCAGACTTAAGCTGAAGAATTTGCGGACTTCATGTTTACGACTCGGAGCAAGAGATATCACAATGCATACTATCTATTCATTATTTGTGCAAGCGATGTTAATAACGCTGCGCGCGCTTCACGTTCAAGTTGTGTACATAAACGACATTGAAAAAAGGAATGAATACTCGCAAATTGGCAGCCTAAGGACGAATGTCAGAACTTGAATGGAGGAAGGCAATAGCGGCAACAAAAAGAGGCGTACCGTCACCGGCATAGTACGCCGATCATAGAAATCCCCCACAAACTACTGAGGAAATACACATTTTTTGAGATTCTCCAGACCCGTTTTCAACACCTCAAGATCTACGTCACGGTCCCTGTGCCCGGCGGCGCCGGTCTTCCTCTCTCGAATGACGCTAGTTGGGAATTCAGCCGGAGTGCTGCTGAGGTACTCTTGCCCATAGGGCAAAGCATCCCCCAGTATTTCATTGAGCTTTTGGGTCCGTTCTCGTTCCTTTGCATTCAAGCCAAGAAGTTTGTCGCTTTTCTCAATGAGAATGCGAACGTCGGCTTTACTCGTGTGATGTATGCGAGCATGCGCGTGTCGGTTCAGCAGGCCCCGCATCGGTGTCTCACCAAGAATTTCATCCACGACTCCTTTGTCTATGAGATGGATGAGGTAACGAAGAGCGTTCGCGTTCTCACGAGCGTCGTTGCGTCGCCTTTGCAGCTTACGCAGCTTTTTCGCCGTTGCATCGTCTATCGCTGGATAAAGGTATTTAAGAAACGCCACTTCGCTCGTCTCTTCGTTATTGCTGAGCTCTTGCAAGGTGTTTGAGATCGTTGCATCCCAGGAATTGTATGCGTCGTCTACCGTCTTTACCTTCACTTTAGAAGAATGTTTTATGTTCCTCTGATACGGGAGGTCGCTCTTCAGCCGCCGCTTGTCGCCTATGTAGTTGGCATTTTGAGGGTCGTGCGAATCCACAAACTTGGAATCCCGAAGTGCTTTGTCTGGAGTGAAGGTTTTCGAGACTGTAGAGACGGCTGCTGGGACTGGAGGGACGGCTGCTGAGTGTGGAGGGACGGCTGCTGAGTGTGGAGGGACGGCTGCTGAGTGTGGAGGGACGGCTGCTGAGTCTGAAGGGACGGCTGCTGAGTCTGAAGGGACGGCTGCTGAGTCTGAAGGGACGGCTGCTGAGTCTGAAGGGACGGCTGCTGAGTCTGAAGGGACGGCTGCTGAGTCTGAAGGGGTAGACGACGTCTCTGAAGGGGATATGAAGAGGGCCGTCGTAATCTACAGAGATCATATCCTTGAAGCGGTCCTCGAATAGGAACACAAGCTTTGGCACATTATGAATCTTCTTCAACGCCTCCAAGCTCTTCGAGTGCTCTGCGATAATCTCTGACTGAGGGTCGTCAACCTCTGACTGAGGGGTATAAGCCGATCCCGGATGCATCAAATCGTGCTCGAATCTCCGCACAACCTCATCCAGCGCGACAAACAGGTAATGGAAGAATAGCTGGATCAACTGCAGCCTGGGAAGGAAGAAAAAGAACACCTCCTGCAAACTCCGCCCTGCCGTTCTCTTGTTAATCGTTATGGGGCCCTGGACCAAATACTCCATCGTCCTCTGCGGATGTGCTTTCACAAGGTCGTCGAAGAGATACTTTGGCGAACTCGGCTCGTGATATGAGTTGTATAGCCCCCGCATTCTTTCGGCAAAGGAATCGATAGTCACCTGACCTAGTGCTGAGACATCGAAAGGGGCAGAGGTGCGATACAACAGCATGTTCAATCCAGGAAAGGCACACTCCGAGCCCTTGAATATGAAACTCCTTGCATCCTCATATAATCTTCTTATGTTGATTGCAGCTTGAGCAGGCAACGACTAGTGGTGAGTGAAGGGCGTAAGCAAATTGAGGCATAGCTGTGTATTTAAGTTGTACTCACACCGGTGATAGCGTCTAGTGCTACGTTTAGTGTAGCTTCGGTCTTGAACTGCGCACGTAATAGGGCTTTGATTTTCAGGTCGTTTAAGTCGTTCGTCATTGTCTTGTATTCGTTAACTGTCGACTCAACGTTCACGTATTTCGCACCTAGCTCCTGTAAGTAAGAACTGGTTTTCTTTCGAGCACGCCATAGTATATCTATCTTGTGGCTCTGGAGTACTGACGCTGAGTTTGCTAACGCCGCGCGTCCATAACGGGAGACAAGTTTCGGATCGTCATGGATGATCTCCACGAGCCTTCCGCCGTTAATCATATCTAGCGCGCCGGCCGACATCTTCGACGCTTCCTTTCCTGCAGCAGCTTGTGGGGCTGCTTTCTTCGACGCTTTCTTTCCTGCAGATGCAGATGCGTTCTTCGTCGTGCTCGCAAGATGCTCTCGGAACGATTGTTCCAGCTTTTCGCAGAGATGTCCAAGGACTGCAACCTGCTTCTCCTCCACAGCGGCTTCATTGAGTTTTGCCATGAAATCCATAAAAGCATCGATCAACCCTTCATTGGTGTCTTTCTTCGGATAGTCCGACGACTCTGACGACTCAAGTTTTGAACTGGACATGGAGTCCATTGTCGTATCGGCTGTTGGTGGCGAGCCAGACATGCTGGTGTCGCTCTTGCTAGTCCCGGCCGATGAAGAGCTCTTCATGCTGCCCAAGGCATTCTTCATCGCTTGTCCTGGAACGTATTCCTTCGATGGCTGTGGTAGATAACCCCAGTTGAAAAGCATAGCTATTTGTAAGATATACAAATCAGTGTTTTGCATGACAACAAACTCTGGAATGGTATGCGTACAAAGAGGGGTAGATTCAGACTGAGACTCGGCGTTGCTCGCTGTTCGCAAAATATGTAAATCAGTGTTTTGCATGACGACAGTCTAAGGGATAAATATGCGTACAATTCGGATCGGGGATGGTGGACTTGGATGCAACGGTCGGAGTAGTGGCACCGCTGGCACTGTCAGCAGCCAAGTTCCGTGACCTAGGAATCCCTATAAATTATAAAATACGCAGATTAGTGTTTTGCATGATAACAGATCATGAGATGATATGCATACCACTACTTCCCCGCAGCCGCCGGTGAGTCTGGTCTGAATTTGTTGAAGGCATAATTCCGACGTATCAACAGATTTGAGTTGTAGATGTGCTAGCCGTCAGTGTCAATGCTACGCTGAGAGAGAACCAAATTGCGTACGTTCTTTACTTGAACTTCTTATAGGGACCTAGAGTGTGTGCGAGTACCACGTTCAAGTTCAAGTTCTCCGATCACTGCCTGGTAGTGCCAGATCTTGCCTGACTACAGAAGAAGGGGGAAGTTCGATTGGACTCGCTGAACTAGGCACTGAGGCTTCTTCCTAGTACAGCTTGAAGCGGCGTTTTAAAATTCAAGTTCAACTGAGTTGAAGAAGTCACAGTGTACTATTATTAGTGATAGCACTACTACTATTAGTAGTAATAGTACTACTACTAGTAGTAGTAATAGGTTTATGAGTAACAGTACTACTGCAGCGTGGCACAGCCTCAGCCTGCCACTCACTGGCAGGCTGGCAGTGAGGAAGTGAAGACTGGAGGCGGGAATATCGACTCATAACTTGGAACTTCTGATGTCAGCGCGCTGGTTGAACTAGAACTTCATTGAAGGGGTTCTGAACCTCAATGAAGGAGTTCTGAACTTCTATTAATCACCGGCGCCCGGTACTTCAGCTTTACCTAGTAATGATGACTTCAAGTTGATTTGATCATCAACTTCAAGTTAGGGGTAAAATTTCTAAGTATGCTAATAGCGGAGCTCCGTCTCGGAGCCAGAAGCGAGTCAAACCGCCGACTAAGTCGGATCTTTCAAAGTTCGCATTCCGAGTCGCTATACTAGTATTGCTACCGGTATCAAGATCATGATCATGGTCATGATAAGCTCACTAGTGGCTTCCCGTAAGGATGTCGTCCTAAATCTTGGTCGGGCAGTCCTAAATTTTAACTTGAAGTATCTGGCACTGCCAGTGTCAGTGGAGGGGGGGGGGAACTCGGAGGGGTCGGCTAAATGCTCAAACTAGTCGTTCTAAAAGAGCATGATGATGCACTGCCCTGACCCTCCGAGTCGCTTCACACTCAGGCTTGAAGCGTGAGCCTGAGTTACCGCGGGAAACTCTCGGCAGAACTTCAAGTTCTTGAAACTTCTGATCTGAGTCGCAGGGCGTGCGCGAAGACGTTGCAACTTTAGTAAACTTGAATGCTTGCGGAGCGGAGAAGCAAGGGTTCAAGTTTAGGACGACGAATCCTAGTAGTATCCTAACCCTTGAAACTCCGCTCGGCAACTTGAAGCATTTAGGGAGGGTTTTAAACCGTAAGCCAACCTTTCAAGTTGCGACATCTTCCTGGTGCTGCGGTCAGAAATTTCAGGAAGCTCTGCCGAGAGTTTCCCGCGGTAAAATTTACGGCACTGTGAAAACTTCAACTTGTTGAATTCAATTTCACCGGGCAGTCACATCATCACTGTCATCGCTGCCACTTCAAGTTGGCAGTGGTGGCACCCGGCCGGCGTGCCGGTGCACCGCAACTTGCGTGACGGCGGCACTGCACCTGAGTGAGACCGAATCCGAGTCGGAGTCGTCTGACTTAAAGTTGTATCGTGCTGTGGCAATCTCCCTCCTCCTTCCCCGCGCGCTGAAGCCTGAGTTCAACAAACAAATTGAACGTCAGTTTACTACTGCCAGTGGATTTTCGCTCAACATCAGGAAGATTCGAGCTCATAATCTGCACTCAGTCTACTGCTTTCATCTGTAAATCTGAAGATGTCATCAACAAGTGACGACGAAGACTACGACTTAAGCACGGGCGATGGCATTGCAATTGACTACGACTCGGACTCGGTAGCATACTCAGAGTCTGAGTGGGCCGAGGATCCGTTACAAGGTATGAATTATAAACATGCAAGTTGTTGGTGATAAACCAGCTTATCTTGGCAGTAGAAGACTACACATTACCCTTAACTGAATTTAACCCGCTTTTCGACGAAGAAGTATTGAACAAACTGAGTTCATTAATCGAGCGTGGAGCAGATCATTACAAACGCTATGGGTACGCCGTTCAGACAACGGAATATGCAGTGGCTCTTAGTCTGGCCCAAACCTTCTCCCAAGTGGTCAAAGCTATGAATTACCGCTACGCATACTATGACAACAGGATGAGACATGCGATAAGTCGAGACAGAACTGCAAGGATAGAGCTCAGGAATTTGGTCATTACACAAGCCGAAGAGCTAGCGCTGCTCAGGCGTCGATTCGCCAGTGAACTTGTTGAAGTGGCCACTCCGGTTCCGAATCATCCTCAGACACTGCCCAGCACTGGTCCTGGCTCTGGTACTAGTAGGCATGGTACGCCGAACGTAGCAACTTCAAGGCTTTCGAGCTCTCTCTCTCACACACATACACACTCAGACCGGGCTCAATATCAGGATCGGGCTCTAGTAAGTGGCAAATGCATTCAAGTTGCCAACCTGAACTTGGCATTGTAACAATCAAGTACTAATTTGCTGCTTGTGATACAGGCGGCGCACCTGGAACTTCGGGACGCTGTGGGCAAACTTAGGCATGCTGTGGCAACTGGTTTTGCATCTCTGTTCCCCAATACCAGTTTGTCGGACGTACCCATCAATCGGCTCAACGGTAACATCATCTGGGATACGTTCCTCGTTCGCTTAAAGAAACGTTACCATGAATACGTCACGGTTAAAAAGGACACAGATGGCAGACCTAACGAGGGCCAAGCATATTCAGTCTTTCTCGAGTTCGCGACGCCGGTCTCGGATTCAGACGACGAATTTCCTCGCACACAGCTATCAGCCTCCGATTGGGAAGCGATCTCCGAATGTTTTGTTGATCACTCGGTTCCCCGCGGTTTGCGGCACATCGAAGCGTCACATCGAAGAAATGAGGACTTGAAGCTGATGTTCAGGCTCTTCGTCCCTCTGTTTATATGGGCATACAACGAGTACAAGCTATGGTTGATCGTCACGGACGCCCCAGCATCACCTGATCGTGCTCATGTCTTTCGATTCGGGTTGGCGCTTGATGTACGGTGCCACTTCAACGAACGCAAAGACGACATTTATCAATCGCTCACTAAGGTCATCAGTCAAGCAGTTGATCGCGCTATACAAAGCGTGGGTGGAGTCTGGGACAAGGATCATTTATTCAGGGAACATTCGAAACTTCTGATAAAGTTCAATACGATCCGGAAATGCTTGAACATCCTTGTCGATGATGCGCTTTTGGACTTGCTGCTCTCACATGATGCCACGATGAGTCTCTATCGGCGCAGGTCACGTAAAAACGACGATGACTCCAAGTTTCAAATGGAGTCTCTAGCTGCTACCATGGAGAAGATTTACGTCGATGACGTGTTTGGTGCGGAAGACGAAACTATTCACGAGGAGAAATTGATAGAAGTTAATGATTGTCTCCGCGATGTCAACTACTACCACGGGAACGCCCTAATCTCGACAGAACAGCGAATTGACGCTTTCGTAGGACACGCTTTCTCGATTCGTGTCGGGTCTGAGGATCCTAAACAATGTCACGATTACACCATATTGCAGGCGCTTCTCGAGAAATTACGCCCTTCAAGTTCGGAGTAAGTTACAAGTGTTGATGTCAATACTGGTATGGCGGTCGCATCATGATGGTGGTTACCACTATACTAGTAGTAGGACATTTTTCAAGCTCTTGTTAGCGCACTGCTACTAATGTAGCGCGACTTCTTTACTTCCTATGCTACTCTTTTATTCTGTCCTGGTAGTATGATTCAAGTTGTATTTGTGCCATCATGAGTGTCAATAGTATGTAAAAAAAATGGAGTTATTTATTTATTTAATGCAATTTAGGTCTTGTGATTAGTACTAGTATGAATAGTAGTTTGGCTCCATTATTACTACTACTGTCGCGGTCTCGCTTCGTACATTGTTTCATGCATGTGCATATCGGCAAAACGGTTAACGTAAAATTTATCATAAAAGTCTAGAGAGTCTTCTGGCATCAGCGTCTTTGGAGGAGTCTCATCACCCACCGGAACCCCAAGGAGATGAGCTAAACGGTAGATACTCTCTAAAGCTATTACGGATAACTTCGGAGTCTTAAAGTGCCAGTGGCCACGACTCGGAGGGGAGGTCTCTGACTCTCTGGTTCGACAATCCACATTCTTGTTTTTTGTGTCAGGCGAGTCTCCAATGCGCTTGTAAAATTGAACAAGTGCACATTCCTGACGTTCTCCGTTGGCGGTAAAGGAGAAAAGAAACATAACCCGTGCAACTTCCATTCCTGCAAATCCCTTCTTGCGAGAGTTAACTCGAACAAGAACGGCATCACGTCGTGGGTTTCCGCGCCAAGAGGGATTAGATCTGATCACCTCCCTCATTGCTTGTTCTATAGGGATCGATTCACCACGGTAGGCAAAGAAAGCGGTGGCTGAATGGAAAATTGAAAAGTCATTGCTCATGTCTAATTCAAACTGCGCATGTCCTGGTTCAGTTCTGCAAGAATAACCCCTTGAGTTGTAGGTGTGCTTTTCGTACTTGTTAAGTAAGTATACTTTGATGAGCTGTCGGAGCTGTCGGAGCTCTGGATAGCCTTTCATCGCTGCAAGAGCGTTGAGCTGCTTAGGGTACACCTTACTGGACTCTGCAAGGATAACATCAAAGAAGTCAGTTGTGCAGCACCAAAAGCACGGATTACTAGTACTAGTAGTAATAAGTAATACTCACGTTGCTTCGAAGCCATTAATATCAAGCTCAAAGGGTCATTTCTGCCGCCCACGCGGATCTGGCGTTCAGCATGTCGTATGCCATGAACCGCACCACACTGCGGCCCATCCACTAAGCTTTCGGAATTGTCCAGGTCTGCAATTTCATTGACTCGGAGTTCATGATTGCCCGCAATGACATCGAAGAAGTCCTCTGTATCATCAGCTGCGCCTGTCAATAGTACGCCACGGAGGTGCCTATGCTCTCCCCGACTCCCAGTAGGAATCTTCTCAGCGTCATCCGTGTCCGACTCTGGCATATTTTTGCGCAGAGCATCACGCAAAACTCTCCATGAAGCCTCCGCCAACGAGTCGTCCAGCATTCCACGCCTTTTAAAGTCTGCCCTGGCTGCAATAAGTTTACTTAGTCGTTGGTTTGCTGTGATCATCTGACCCAAAGGATCATTTCTGTTTGAGCGTCGCCATGTTTCCTTGACCGCGTAAATGTGTTTATTCTCTGTGATCGATGAACACAGCCCGCTCGGTGCGGCGAAGAGAGGGATCATTGTAGGATAGTGGACCATGGCATGCTGTCGTGGCAGTGAGAAGTTATCCCGGATGCCCTTGGCTATGAATATTTGCCGAAATTGATGAAAGTGGTCCAGAGAGGCTTTGATTTGATCAAGAGTTGAGGCTGTAATCGTGTACCGACGTACAAGGTAACAAAAGTCCAAAAATGCACTCATTGTGGTGATTATATCATCGTGCACAATACCCACAATAGCCGGAAGATACACCTAAGCGGTTTGCATCAAATATCAGCAATCCACCGCCTCGAATAAGGTAGAAAGGCCACATACTTTCATCAGTGCCTTAGAATCATTGCCTGTCCATTGCTTGAAGCCTCGGCCTTCGGGGAATCTGCGAAGTCCAGGAAAAGGAGCAGCGACTCTAATCCTATAGAGGGTTAGCAATGGTATTTACATTATACGACTTGTGAGATAATAGCACCTTTTATCCACAATATCCAGCTCTGTCGTGGTCAAGGTCTGGCAAATCCACTCGACAAGATGATCCTTGAACACGCCTTTGATGATTTGGTGTAGTAGGTCCGGAGATATGAGATCGCATATATCCGCTCGCGGAAAGTCATTGGTGAAAGGCTACGGGACAACCTGATTGTAAAATATGCATCCAGGGGAGACTTTGAAGCACATACCACGATATCCTGATGGAATCCATACTCTTTTCGAATTGTTGCTCTACTTATGACGTTGTCATCCACCTGTTCTATCAATCGTTCGTGCAGCTCTTTTGTTCGAGGGTTTGTAACAAATTCCGGATTATCTAGGTTCTTGTGAGGTGCTGTACATCTATATCATATAGCCACAGTAAGCCATTTTCACGGACTTGTATGCGTTGCCTGAGGACAGTACTTACTTGCAGCACCATCCAGTGCATATTGCGCATAGACTCACCTGTTCCGGATAATCGGCTATATACGAGCCGAGTCCGAGAACCGACCTACGCAAGTGACCATCAGGGCACCGGAGAATGGTCTGTTCATTGTTTATGGACATGGCGGTCTTCAATGAACTCAAGATTCTCGATATAGATGAATGAAAAATTTGATGTCTAAAGCGACGGAAGTCATCTGACTTTTCGTACTGCCGCTCAGCTGCAAAAAAAGCGTCAAAACACAATTGAATGGCTCAGTTTTTGACACACACTCTTTGGTATTGCTAAAAATGCTACGAGCTGGACTGTATTCAACTTTTGGGACCGCCGGGCCTTGTTTGATACATTTCCTATTGAGAGATATAACGGATAATATTCGTTGTTGCCAGTTCCAACGGAAACTGTTGTCTTGTCGCTCCCCAAGATCACCGGAACGAACATGGACCCATGGACTGCTTTATCTTCAGCTGAGATTTTGTTCTAAGTCAAGGATAATCAGTACACTTCCTCCAACTTTGAATGCTGCATTATTCATGACTTACAGCCTGTTCCCAAGCGAAATTTCCGGACATGTAATTTCTGAACACTCGTTCTTTGTCATTGATGTCATCAGATTCCTCCTTTGGCTGATATTCACGAAATGGGACATAGTCAAATTCGCCTTCTAAAGCCGTATTATCCACCAAATTTCGGATCACTTCCAAGGGATCCCGAAACCATACATCATATTCTTTCCTCTTCCATGACTCGGTGTTCTCGTCTGTCGCTTTTTGGCCATTGTCGTCCGTGTAGAAGTTACTAAAGGATTTCCAAGGCACGTCACCAACTCTCGTAGCGTCAATGACATTGTACAACTTTTGTGCGTCTCCATCGAGTAGCGTACTAGTAGGATCCAGATCTGAGTCATCGTCGGGCTCAGTTACGTCCAACTCAGAATATCCGCCAGATTTTGCGTTCTTCACAGACTGAATTCGCTGGTAAGCCTTCATGATTCCGAGAAGCTTTGTTATATTACCAGCAGACATTTGCTCATCGCGATAAAGAAAGTCTGCTAGCTCAAAATCTGCTCGGCACGAATAGGGAGACCAGTCATTTGGTGCAGGTTCATTTCGCGGAACAGGTGGTTCTTCGTTTTTTAAGTTGTTTCCTTCCGCATCACACGGGGTGGCTGCTCGATGTTTTTCATCAGAGTGCTATCAAACCGAGGACAATATACTTGGTGCGCACCATTCATATATCTGTGATACACCTTTAGGTTACCATCACTCTCCTCATGATCTCCAATGTCGAAGTCCAAGTCTTCAGAGGATGCACTACGGCCACTGTCACTTCCGGTGCCAGAATGGGACAGAGAATCAGGTCTGTCTAGGTCTTGAAGCAGCTCGTCTCGGCCTATACTGAGCATCGAGATATCCTGTGTAAGCATGGAAATATCGTAATCGTAGGAGTCAGAGCCGCTCTCAAAATGACCCTCTGTTGGAAGTTCGGACGACCTCGGTAGAGGTTGAGGAGTTGGAGCTCGTGTGGGTCGAATAGGTGAAGAATCATAGTCGTGACCACAGGCAGTAGATCTTGCCACGGATGACATCGGATGAGCTGAATATTCATGTCTTGCTCTTCCAGATTGACTCTTGAACGTCCTACTACAGCTGGGCAAGGTACATCGAATAGTTGGTGGAAAATGAAAGGGGTCGTGCTTTTTCCGTGTCGCTGGCATCAATGTAGCCTTCAGTAGTATATGTCGATGATTGGGACTCACAGCTGAGTGCCAGTGCCAGTGCCGTAAGGCTGCCAGTGAACCTGAGTGCCACTGCCACTGGCAGTGCGTGCCACTGAGTCACACACTCAGGCTGCCAGTGGCAGTGGCAGCCTGGCCAGTGGCAGCCTGAGTGAGTGGGCGTAAATTTTCAACTTGTCTAAGATAGACGCCCTCGCCTCCCTGATCTTGAACTTGCACCTTCGATCCATCTTATTATCACCCAAGTCTCAAAACACTGCACAAAATGTCAACTCGAAGACAGACGAGGGCCAAGAACAGTAACCAGCACCCCGGAGCAGTAGTTGACCAACTCAGAACAAGACGAACAAAGGAGGAGATATTGCGGGAGAAGGAAGAAAAAGACAAAAGGAAAGTACAGCAGGCAGCGAGGCGGGATGAGGCATTGAGAGAAGAAGGAGGAGAAGGAAAAACAGAAGGAAGAACGGGCAGCTTTCCGCAGAGCTGCGGCCCAGCAAGTCGCGGTCGCGAAAGAGAGGAAAAAACTCGCTGCGGAGCAGAAACGGGCAGCAAAAGAACAAGAGGCAGCTGACAAGGTACGCAAGAAGGTGACCGCAGCAGAAAACCAAGAAGCAGCGATGCTAGAGACCGTAGAGCTTGAAAACAATTTGTCGAAGGCTCTTGAGACACGCACCCAGATGGGCTCAACAGTGCCTAAACTCGCTGGAAAACGTGGACGTAGGAAGCCAAAGGGCGAAGCTAGTAGTAAGTCTTCAACTTCAGATCAGTAATTACATAGCTTTGAACTGGCGTAAGCAGGCTCGAAGAACGGTGTTAAAGACGTGTCGGGTTGTGAAGTTGAATACGACGAAGACTTAGACATTGGTGAGTTATATTGCCTATACATTTTCAGATGTTTTCAAAGCTTGGAGGTTGACTACTTTGACTCACAATATGAAGCGGCAAGTACGGATGCGTCAAACAGAAAGCCTGCAAAAAAGGCTAGGAAAGAAGATCCCAAAGGTGAACTTCCATTTCGCACCCGTGTGCAGACCGCAAAGACGTCGAGATCTGCCGCCACTCCAAGCAACACTTTCTTTCACGCACCTGCCGGACAGAACGAGAGCCTTTCTGGTGAAGAAACGGATATAATAGACTCGCCCGCTACGTCAAAGCGGGACGACAAGACAAAGCGACTTGCCAGGGCGCTTCGCAACACAGATGAATCCACTTTCATTGGTGAAGAGGATGGAGGACTTGAGGTGGCAGGGATAGACTCGAGAGGGATCAATTTGTGAGTTTAAATCTGAAATCTTGCAATGCGTACGGGATCAATTTCTGGTATGCACGATGTAATGGTAAGTGTGAAGCTTGATTTAGACTCAGCTAAAGCTCATAGTATGATCCAACTAGATTACTAATGTTCATGCTGAGGAAGCGGATCATGGAGAACGGGATCAAATTTCCTTCTACCTACAACATTGACACTCTCGTCTTTGTTACCATATTATGAGCTTCGCTGACGCCAAGCTACACTAGACACAGCATCTCATTGCAAGACAATGAAAACTTAAGTCCTTGGGAGGATGAAGGGGAAACAATAACCCTCGCAAGCTATCATGGTGTAAAGAATAGCTCAATCAGCGTGCAACAGACAGCACATTTTGTCGATTCGGACACAAATATTGTGAGTTGACGGAACATTAGAATGGCAGATGCAGTCTGAATACCTTGCTTGTAGGGCGAAAGCGATCCGAGGAGGCTGACAAGGCCGGCTCAAGCTAGTGTGAGTGCGACTTATTACTGTTCGATTCACGTCAGTTACCCCATGACCGTTTGATCATATCCCTTCGTTATTATTTTTCTGCCAACTGTCGTGTAATGAACAGGATGGAGGTAGCAGCAACTTGAACTCAAAGAAAAGGAAGTTGCTGCGCGACACTCTCTCCGGGTCGCAGGTTTCAACGGTAAGCGACGTCATATCATTCCTACCTTTTCCAATCTACTAACCAATCCCTTTCCGTACTTGAGGATAAGAACAACGAAACAAAACCAGGTGGACAGGTGAGTGCCAGACAGTGAAGCACAGTGATCTTCATGCTACATCCTTCCTTCATTGTTTGCTGAATTGATCTTTGGACAGGGTGCAACCAAGAGAACTGCCAACTCGCAGCTCAGCGCACCGGTAAGTCCTATCTTACTCCAATTTCTCTCGTTTCCCCCTGATTTATGGTTGTAAGGTGCAATCACTAGCCTTGGAACCCCGTATACAGGTATGTGTGAGCGTCGATGCACCGTAGGCTCACCTCCGCTGTAGCAACTATTCGTTCCCTTCCTCACATCGGGTCGATCGCTAATTTGTGCCTATGAATAGGACATCATAGTCACAAAAAACAGAAAGAGAAAGTCGCCACCGGACACCGACTCCCAGGTTGATGTGGTAATTCTTCCACCTTCACGTGTTATGGATTCCTTCATGTTTATGTTTACTTTACACCATCTCAATAGGCTAGCAAGAGTGTCAAGGTCAAGAAGTCATTGTTCACTGGCATGGACACACAGGTCGGTGCCACAGTAAGTGCCAATTCTTTGGTAACCGGCATTTTAAGTTCGTTTCTGACCAGGCGGAAAGGACTTGAGTAAGAAGAGGAAACCCTCTGACATTCCTTATCGGCCTGAGGCCGACACGATGGTAATTGCTTCCTTTCGAGCTGCTCACTTGCCATGGATAACAGCTTTCTGACGTATTGCAGTCTGAGATTGGATCCGCTACCTCTCATCGCAAGAGGCAGTCGCTGGTGGCTGATAATGAAGCAAGTGTGGGTCGATTGATACACTCTAAATGTGAGCATTCACTCACTATTCTTATTAGACTGGTGGTCGAAAGATGCCGTTAGCACCTCTAACACAGTCGCTTGCAATGGCGAGAGTATCCTGCACTCCCGGACCCGAAGTATTAGTGATTGGGGCTTATCCTGGTCATCGCAAAGTCTCTCGGACTACTAGCTCAGTGTGTCGAATCAAATTCATTACTATGACATATTTTTGCTGATTCACTTATATGCAGACATCAGTGGGGCTGGAGGACAAGGGTCGAAATGAAGGAAAGGAAGGATCTCGCGTGCCAGGCAGAAAAAGGGCGACGAACCAGTGTCTCCCTCCCGGTACTCAGGCCGGTTGGATTCATATTTTTTTACCTTCACTTTTCCGCGCAGTAGGAAAGTCCCTCACGCCATGGCAAAACCCGGACAATGAGCTCATCAGCACACTGTGGGGGAAAGTGTTTGATTCTGTGGAACTAAGTTACGAAACACAGTTCGCCGACATCTGTTCTCTAGTTGAGTCATTCTTAGTTATCTTCAAGTTACCTTTACCAGATTGAGATGCAATCCTTGTATTTCAGGCGGCCCAGAGATGCTCTGATAGCTGGCGCAAGAAACTGTTTGAGAAAGCTGAGCATTCAGTTGCGAGTTTTATCAGCGGCGAACAATCAAAGTCAATGCAAAACGAAGCAATTGTGAAGACGTTGCAGACGCTAGTTGATAAGAAGAAAGCCGAACCGTTTCTATGGGAAAGCTGGTATAGTATGGAAAGGGTAAGTAAAATAGTACTTGTGGCATTTTGTGTCCATGCATTGACCCTGAATGTACAGAAGCAAGGACTGTTCTGCTCTGACCTCGTGGTCTCAGTGTTGTCCGTACACATCGTCTTAGCCATGGGTCGGCATAAATACTGGACAAAAACTCCATAGGAAAGCCTATCGGTGCCCTTGCCCTTGCGGCAACAGCGGTATTTTTTTTCAGAACTTATAGTGGCTTTATTCGCTGATCTCCTCATGGATAGGTCAAGGTCGCCATTGATAAACAGGTGGCTCGGTTGCAAAATATCAAAGAAGAGCTTGGCGGCGCTGAGTGGTATTTCACTAGCGCTCTGTGGCAGCCTCATACGGACGACTATGTTAAATTGCTGTCGAATCCCTCTTTCTTCACTGAATCAAACTGGGAAAAGGTTCGATCCCACCTCCTAGCTTACGATGCCAGTAACGATATCGATGCTGGAAAGAACACCGAACTTTTTGGATCGGGTATCACTGGCAGGGACTTTTCCTTATATTTTGATGTTGCAGGTCCGGGTTCGACCTGCGAGAAAGCGTATGACGAAGGCGCTGGTAATTGGGAAGACGGGAGCGATGATAAGGGCGACGAGCGTGAAGGAGCTGAGCATAGAAGCGATGTTGAAGGTGATGCAGAGGACGAGGATGCCGATGCTAAAGGAGATGACGACCTGAGTGAGAGCGGGTACGAGGGCGCTGACAAGATTGAGGGTGAGGGTGAGGACGAGGGCGCGGACGAGGACGAGGACAAGGGCTCGGACGAGGACAAGGGCGCGGACGAGGACGAGGACAAGGGCGCGGACGAGGACGAGGACAAGGGCTCGGACGAGGACAAGGACAAGGGCTCGGACGAGGACGAGGACAAGGGCGCGGACGAGGGCGAGGGCGCGGACGAGGACGAGGACGAGGACGAGGGCGCGGACAAGGACGAGGGCGAGGAGAAGGATCCAGGCGGAGATGGCGATAATGAGGAGGACGACGCTTCAAAATGGGATTCGGCCACGGAATGCGTCGACTTCTAAGAGCAAATCGTTCACTGGTGAGCCTCTCGTTTCGTTTCTGTCCGTGCGCTCAATAACTTATTACCATCGACTCGCAGAGCAACCTTCGTTTCTACTGGCACGCTAAAGAACATGCAGAATTGAAGGCACGGTAGCGAAATGGGCCTGCCACTGCCCGTGGCAGTGGTTCAGAATCGTGTCGTGGCGGGTTCCACGATAGTGACTGCTATGCTTAGTCTTGTGTAAATGACTGATGTACTTGAACACTGAGGCACTGATAGCTACTTACCGTTGTCTTATATTATTTCTGATGCAATGAAATACTTGGATCATTCTTATGCACTTGAACTCTTGAGCGCTGCAATTTGTCTTACAACACTTGTCTCCTGCTGTAATTAAAGGATGAAGCACTGAAGCACTGGAGCACTGGGGTGCAGATTGCCTGAAACACTTAGAGCACTGTTTCAGGCAACTCGTCCTTATTTCAGGCAACTCGTCCTTATTTCAGGCAACTCGTCCTTATTTCAGGCAACTCGTCCTGAATAATGGGAGGACATGCATGAATAAGGCAAGCTTGCCTTATTCAGACTTCAAGTCACTCAGGACGTTTAAGTAACGCTTAAGTCACTTTCAGCAGAAAGTAGTTTCCCTGATGTGGCAGACGTCACGGTGCAGGCCCGGCTGTAGTATAGTACAACTTGAACTTTTACGACGTTCTACACGATGCCATCTTGATTCAAGCAATGGAACGTCCAGCGTGACGGCGCTATTTAGTGCGGCGCTCGTGGGCACTGTGATGGCTTGATACACACCCTCAGCCCACTGGCAGCTTACTGCCTTCTCGTCAACTTGGTCCTCTAACACCGGGATGGCAGCTGCGGCGGAAGAGTTGTTATTCGAACGTCTTTGCAAAGTCGATCCAACCCTTCAAGGTGCGCTCCTGAAGCATCGTCGACAACTGGACTTTGGAGACTATGACAGATACAAACATGTCCTTGAGACAGAAGAAAACATCGTCTATTCCAAAGACGAATGGCGCAAGGCAATCTTCTGCGTTTTCGACGCAAAGCTCTTGGAGCTCAAGGTCAACTTTAAACAACACCATATTAGAGTTAAGCAGGTGTATGTAGAACTTGTAGAGCTCTTTCCTGTGTGTGCGTTCCTTTTTAAGTGAACGTGTAGTACTAATTGCTGCCCTAGTTCATCTACGCTTATGGAGAGATGGTGGAATCTGTATTACTTGCTGCGAATGGCAATGAAGGTATGAGCTTCTTCCATATCTATGCTGGACCTCCAATTAACTCGACTTTTAGTACTAGGGCCAGCAAGGCCTCTTGGCAAGAGTATATGGGAATCGAAAAGAACTGATCTTGAGTGTCGGCCAACGATCGACTCTTTAACTCAACATTGGGATTTCATCGACACTTTCCTGTCCGAGACAGATATGTTACTTGAGGCCTTGGAAATTGTATGTACTTATGTACAACAATACGTTACTACTGCTTTCCGTTAACAGTAACTAGTACACTGACTAAGGAAATTTATAGACTTCACGTTGCAACTGGTCTACCTTTATCAAATGCATGATAATTGCGGATCGCTATGACGCATCGGATGCCATTGTGAAACATTTGAACTCTGACAGAAAACAAATAATGAAATCTTTTAGAAGTATTCCGTCACAACGTGCAAGCAATGTAATGAGGAGGATTGAATCAGTAAGCAGAAGGGTACAATGCAATAATACAACGGTCAAGGACTGACTTTGCTAACTTAGTTAATTGATGACAAAACCAAGTATTCAAAAGAACTCGAGAAGTTTTTATACGACCTGATTAAAAAAACTTCCATTCTACCAGGCTCTATGGTAGTCGAAGATGTTGAAGCAAAAGAAAGTTGCTCAACGCAATTATCTAAGGGGGAACAAAAATCCACAGGGGAAAGCTTAGCATTGAGACGAATGGATGTCCACGTTGACTTCAAGGTGATTTACGTTGATCCATTTGCTGAGGGGCGAACTAACTTGATTTTAGATCCTCTACAGGAAAGCGAGGGTATGGCAACAGCTAAGGCACGAAAACGTCCTTCCGTTCATTGGTTTCGCGTACATCGAGACATTACGTTGCAAAGTATTGGTAACTCCATGGATGGCCAATGGCTCTCTCAACGCATTCATCAAAAGCTGCGGCGATTTTGATAGAGTGCACATTGTGGGTTCACGAAAAGAGTATACTGATGGTCCGCTGATTCAAATTGGCCGTTAGATTTCCCAGATAGCATCTGGACTTCATTATTTGCACTCGCAGCAACCGGCATTCATTCATGGTGATCTGCATACTGTATGTTCCCTCCTTATTTGTCCCGACTGTGGTGTGTCTCACTAACTGTATGTCAGGGCAATATTCTTATAGACGGTCGTCGACGTCCCGTCATTGCCGTCCCACTCAGTAATCGTGTTGACTCAAATGCAATCTGGCAAGCCCCGGAGACTCATTCCACTGGAGGCCGTCTGTCTGAGGCTAGCGATATCTATGCGTTTGCCGTGACGTGTTTGGAAGTAAGCAGGTTTTATATTAGCGATTTGTTCTGCTTTATTTTGATGTTAATTAATGTCAAGGTATTTACCGGAAAGGATCTCACAGGACCACTAGAGCGTCCAAAGTCTCCTGAGGTCATAACGAGAGGCCTGGACGACGCTTTTTGGGGTTTACTTCGCAAATGCTGGTCGGACAGGCCAGAATCGCGACCCACTATAAGCGATATATGCGACTTTCCACCAATAGCCAAGAAAGCTATTAAAATGGTACTCAGTCGTGTTGAAGAGGACTTTGAATTCCAAACTGCAAGTGATTCTGCGAGCGAAAAGATGCGCGAGTTTATTCGGACAACCCAGAGTTGGCTCACTGATCCCAACCTGTTGTCAAGCCTCGACTTTCCCGATTTCGAGAGAATGTTTACCATCATCCTGGAGAAATTCCCGATGGACGACTTCATCAAGACAATACATGACGAATACTCCGCATCTGCGCGTGCCTCTCTTATCAATCTACTGCACGAGGTTACTATCTTCGCAAGCCTTCCTTCATCCTTTCTAGTTTTCTCATGTTTGTGTCCACAGATGCTTCAGTTTAAGAACAAGCTGAAAGACCGGCGGCGACTTGATCGCTTATTGACGAGAATCGTAAAGGAGACTGGACAGATTCCATTGTCGATAATAATCGAAGAAGTGACTAGGAATGGGCCTAATCCCGTTGCAGGAGGCGGATTTGCGGATGTTTGGGCTGGGATGCGAGGAAACATGAATGTTGCACTTAAGGTACTGCGCATATTTGGGGAAGGAGACTATAGCAAACAGATTCTCCGGGTACGTCTTCTAAGTCAATTATAGAATAACAAACGTCTCATGTGTTACAGGCATTCTGTGCTGAGGTTTTGCTTTGGCATAGGCTTCATCACAGCAATGTCATGCCTTTCCTCGGCGTATGTGTAAGGGAGTTTGCGCCACGGTATGCACTTGTATCACCATGGATGAAAAACGGGCATCTTTTAGAGTACCTGAGAAGGCATCCGTTGAGCGATCGTAAAGCCTTGGTACAGTGTTCCCTCCAATCTGCGATACATGTTGAATTTTGACCCCTTGCTAAGATGTTAGGAATTGCGAAAGGCATGGAGTATCTGCACTCGTTAAAACCTGCAGTTATTCACGGCGACCTTCGATCGGTATGTTATAGAGTTATCGAGAAACACATATTAAATCTAATTCTGGACACAGCCAAATATCCTGATTGATGACGACGGGCAGCCTAGAATATCAGATTTTGGCCTTGCGAGATTATTTGTTTCGGAAGGAAGTGCATTGACCCAAACATCGTTTAAAGGTCAAGGTTCGGTGTTCTGGCAGGCTCCAGAGCTATTGTTCCCGTTAAGATTTAGTGATATCGAATCTGGTCCGACAAAAAATACCGATGTGTATGCTTTTGCGTGTGTATGCATTGAGGTCAGTAAACATATTCTTCAACATAATTCCCGCTGCAATTTATGTCTAGATATTTACAGAGAAAGTCCCCTTTTCGGGACTAACAGATGCACAAGTGATCGTGGAAGTGGGTTTTCATGATGGTCGACCACCACGACCGTCGCAGCCTGCGGAAGAAAGGGGTCTTTCCGATGCGGTTTGGTCGCTTATACAGGACTGTTGGGCTATTCAACCCGCCGAGCGACCGAGTATGACTACTGTTTGTGCCCGCATTCAAGACATTATAGCAAATCAAAGCTCAGTGAATATTTGAAATGAATCTCTTATTGTATACTACGCTGTATGTAACTGCAGATTCCAACTAGAGGGTATGCATTGTAGACACAAATGTGCACAAGTTTCATACAAGCTCTTTTGATATAATCGCTGTTTGTGACAAGCGCCTGTGTGTGCGCTAGTATGGCAGGTTAGGCGCGTCGTAATCGAGACGCGTTATTTGCGACTATTTGGACTTAGTACCGGAGTGCTTCGTGCCTGAGCTCCCTTGCCATGGCCATCCATGACGAGACAGTACTGAATCCTGATAAACTGTAACTCGAAGCTACTTTTCGTATCTCTTGCGACTCTTCTGACGCCTTTCCTCCTGAATAAACATCGACGCCACAGAGATCTATACACTATACAACATGAGACGAAATTTATTTGCCCCGAGTCTCGATGCATTGACGCCAAGAATCGACCGTGGATTTGGCTTGGGGTACATCTTGAAACTCGAACGAATCGAACGATGTCACTCAGCTCATTCAATTCGCTCGAATCCCTGGACCTTTGGGCTTTAGTGCTGGGAAAACAGTTTGGGAAGAAAAATGTTGGTCAGGCCGCATTTCTTCGTGCTCTTGTATGTCCTCCCTGCCCTCATCTATCTCAGCATTTGCTCATTTAACTACGGATATAATCATCTTTCTCGTCTGCCCCGTATTCTTGCTCTGCAACTTGACTGTGTTATAGGGACACCGGTGACCTGCTCGGTATCCTTTATATCTACCTTCTACTTCCTGCAGACGGACGAGTCCGGTGGCACGTTGGGATGCTCCGCAAGGTCGTGCCGCTGGAGCCGAGTCTCCTGGCACATCAACAGCGATAGTGTCAAAGGACGAGCGAGTTTTACTTGAGAAGAAGGTCGACGTTAGTGTCGCGGAGCACTCTTATCCAGCAGTGAGGAAGTTTAGAAGGAAGTTCCAATATCTGGTACATTGGAAGGGACTTACTTTAAATAAAAACCTTGGAAACCAGACTAGCTACGCCTTCGAGCAAAGCGACCCATATACTACTAGTAGTAGTAAGTAGTCTGGTCTGGTTATAACTCGGAGACTAATTAAAGCCGCGTGTGTCTACTAACTACGTTCATTCGACGCAAACAGACTCGGCCTCCCGAATCCACGCACTCCCCGCACTCGTCGTTCTTAGCAACCTACTAGCTTTCAGGCAGTAACGCGAAGCCACTCCGGGCTTCATTCTTTCAGTTTCGAATCTTCATTGCATTACTACCACTCTGCTCTTCTTCATTACGTTCTCTCTTCTCCTTATATTATCTTCACTTCAGTGTATATGCATCTACTCGGCGACAATACTGCCTATATGGCGACTATGACACGGATGCCCGCCCCGCCTCCTAACCATGAAGAAATTCGACCCGATCATGAGGATTGGGCACGAGAACTCCGGGAACAATTAAAGCGAAACATGGAAGAAACACTTCGCGAGCAAGAGAAGGAGATCGATGATGAGATTCGGGTCCAGTTAGACGAGGCAATCAAATCGGGGATGCACTCTGCTGAGGACCGAAAAGATCATCTATCGCGGCTTCGACATGCGAAGGAACAACGACTGAGGCGCATGCGTGCAATGTTGTTGGAAGAAAATGAAGAAAGAATCAAGGAAGAACGTACCTTGAGGCAATGTAGCGTAGACGGAGGCTTTCCTACCGGGGATTCAGAGTTGGCTGAGGCGTTCAAAATAGAACAGCAGGCGTTGTTGGACAAGTTCGCTAAAGATGGAAGAAACAGCACGAGCTGGGGCTCTACAGCAGAGAGGCAAAAGATTCGGAGTTCATCACCTCCACCAGCAACTTCTTTTGCATCGATACCGCCGGAGACAATTCGCCCCTCTGCTCCGCGAATACTCCCCACGAGCTCTGCATCATCGGCTCGTGCACAGTCTTCGCAGACGTATCAGCAACAACAGCGGAAAGCAAGCAACCAGCAGATATGGAAGCCACCTGTTCAGCCGAGCGAAATCAGGCATCCAAGGACATCAAGTATCAGCGCAAATGCGAACGCAGGTTCGAGCACTCCTCAGATAGGCAAAGTGTCCTATGCTTCTACGGCAGCACATCAGTCTCCATATCATTCTGTTCAAGCACCTGCACCAGCACCAACACTGAGTTCATACCCCTCTCCCTACTCCGATGTTCTGAACAAACCCCAGTCATCAACTCCCTGGTTGGCTGAACTTACGACGGGTCGAGGTCGAGGACAGGGTGTGCGGGCAACTGTATCATCTCAGCACCATTATGAGGCGAAGCACAGTCCCACTGACTTTCGAGGAAAATATGAAACTTCTCAACCTCGCGTCGTGCCCTCCGTCAATGTTAACATACATCGAAGCACTGAACCTTCTTTTGTCATTGAGAATGCGAGAGAAGAACACAAACCTCCGAAAGTATGGAGATCCACTTCCGATGGTCATGGGGAAAACAGCAGACCTTCTCAAGCTCGTCCTATTCAGCCTCCAATATCGGTCACTTCCCGGAATACTATACCTGTCCCTCAGACCTCGACGGCGAGACAAAGAACACCAGAACCTCCTTCTCCATCGCCGCAACCGGGATCGGGTAGCTTTCGTGATAAAACATGGATGCCGAAGGAAGCACCGTCAGGAACGAAGCCACTGCTTGACCGGGAACGGGAGCGCAGTGACTCTTTATCTGCATCCCGATCGCCGCCTCACTCTCAACCTCAACCGCAACCGCAAGCTCAGCGCCAGCCTCAACCCTTACCTCCACCTCAACCAATCACTTCTCGTCCTCGCAATGATGGTGAAGTTAGCGCTTCTAGAAATGCAGAACAATATAACCCTCGTGCGTTTTTGAAGATGAAACATCCGCGATCACCTGTAAGACTAACAAAAATTCCAGAGACTTCGCCCAAACCCCCGGTTGCTTTCGCAGCGCCTCCATCGAAGGTACCATCTCCGCGCCCAGCAGAGCATATCAAACGGCGGCCATCGCCTTCACTGTCTACGGAAAGTCGTTCGAGCTATATGCATGAGTCGGACTTCTCGTATGATAGCCAGCCGAGCGCCGTTCCGATGTCACGACAGCCTACAGAAGTGTTCTTGCCTGAGCCAAGTGACCGAGATCGGTTTAGGCCTCGCAATATCGTCGACAAGAAAAGTGTCGATAATCCTTCTATGTCTTCAAAGTCGCGTTATAAAGGAAACACTGGCGACTCGGATTTAAAGCGCAAGGCGGAAGAGTTGCGGCAACTAGAAGAGGCGCTCGCACAACGGCAGAAGGAGGTTGCAGAGCGTGAAGAAGCGTTGGCGAGACGGGAGGAGGAAGACAGACGGCGTCGGGAATACGAAGTGAAGCTGCGTGAGCTGGCGAAGAAGGTAGAAGAAGAACGCGTTAAGGAGCAGAGAAGGGAGGAAGAAGAGAAAATGAGGCATCGGCACAGAGAGGAAGAGGAAAAGAGGAACCAAAGAAGGACGGAAGAAGAGTTGGCAAGGTAGCGTCAGAGAGAGGAAGATCGTAAGAAGGAGGAAGAGTGTAGGAAAGAGGAAGAGCGCAAGAGAGAAGAGCGGAGGAAGGAAGAAGAGATGGTTAGGGAGATTGAGAGAGAAGAAGAGCGTGTTAGGAGGGAGCAAGAAAGGAAGGACAGGGAGCAAAGATCTAAGGTAGTCAATGACGTTCAAGAAATAGAAAATCGCTCGATCTACCTCTCCAAGGGCAAACATAAATCCACTGGGCAAATCTTAGCATTGAAACGGCTGGATATTATCCATGTTGACTCCAAGGTGATATATATTGGTCCATTTGCTTATAGCTTATCTTACGTGATATTAGGATTTTTATAGGAAAGCACGGATATGGCGACAGCTGAGACACGAAAACGTCCTACCGTTCATTGGTGTCAACGATGTCGGAACGTCATACAGATTGCTAACTCCATGGATGGTCAATGGCTCTCTCAGCACATTCATCAAACGCTTTCACAATGTAGATAGAGTGGCCATTGTGAGCTCATGTGAAAATATTGCTGTTGGTCTGCTCATGAAACTCGGGTGTCAGGTTTCCCAGATAGCATCTGGACTGCACTATCTGCACTCGCAGCAAACGGCGTTCATTCACGGTGATCTACGCACTGTATGTTACCTCTCCACATTAATACAGTGGATTCGTTTACTATCTTTATAATAGGACAATATTCTTGTTGACGATCGTCAACGTCCCGTCATTGCTGGCTTTCACAGAACGAAAAAACTCGCCCCGGTCAGCTACGGTTCTCATCGAAACGCAACTTGGCAAGCTCCAGATACTCAGTTAGCAGGAAGCCTTCTGTCTAAGGCCAGCGATATTTATGCGTTCGCCGTGACCTGTTTGGAGGTAAGTGGGTTTACATTGGCGGTTTATACTGCATTGTTTTGTTAAATGATGTCAAGGTATTCACCGGTGAGGATCTCACAAGATCACAAGAGCGCACAAGTTTGCCTGAGATCGTGATGAGAGGGCCGGATGATGTGCGCGATTTACTTTGTAGATGTTGGTCTGACAGACCAGAGTTGCGACCTACTATAAACGAGATATGCGACTTTCCCCTGATAGCCAGGAAAGCTATGATAATGGGATTTCTCAATCGTGCTGCGGAGGACTTTGCCATCCATTCTTCAACCCATTCTCCGAGCAATAAGAAGCGGGAATTTGTTTTAACGATCCAAAGTTGGTGTATTGACCCAGGTCTGTCATCAAGCCATGACTTCCATGATCTCGAGAGAATATTCACCATCATGCTGGAGAACTGTCCAATGGATGATCTCATCACGATAATTCATGATGATTGCTCCCCAAATGGGCGTACTTGTTTCATCAATATACTCCATGAGGTGGTTTTCTTCGCAAGCCTCCCTTCATTTTTTCTTACGTTTGTGCCACAGATGCTTCAATTTGAGAACAGGTTAGAAGATCGGCGGCGACTTGATCGCTTGTTGACGAGAATCGTAAAGGAGACTGGACAGATTCCATCGTCAATGATACTCAACAACGTGACCATGAATGGGTCTAATGCTGTTGCAGGAGGCGGATTTGCGGATGTTTGGGGTGGGATACGAGGAGGCATCGTTGTTGCACTTAAGGTACTACGCATATTCGGGGAGGGGAATTAAATATGCGGGTACGTTTCTCTTCCAAACCACAGGCAAAATGGCAAATATCTCATGTGCTTCAGGCATTTTGTTCGGAGGTTTTGGTTTGGCATAGACTCCATCATAGCAACGTCATGCCTTTCCTCGGGGTATGCATCACAGAGTTCGCGCCGCGGTATGCACTTGTATCACCGTGGATGAAAAATGGGCACCTATTACAGCACCTAAGGAAATACCCATTGACTGACCGCAAATTCATGGTATAGCAGTCCTTCGATTTGCGATACATACATGGCAACGTCTGATCCCTTGTTAAAATGTTAGGTATAGCAAGAGGTCTAGAGTATCTGCATACATTGCGACCTACAGTTATCCATGGTGATCTTCGGGCGGTACGTATAAATCTCTCACAAAAAGTATGCCAGTGTTAAACGTAACATTTGTCCCAGACAAATGTTTTAATTGACGACGATGGGCAACCTAGAATATCAGATTTTGGGCTTGCACGAATATTTGATTCTCAAGGAGGTTCCCTGGGACAAACATCTTATAAAGGAGGATCATGGCGGTGGCTAGCACCAGAGATATTGGATCCATCACGAGTTGGTCGTACAGAACCTTGCCAGACCACAAAGAGTGATTTATATACCTTTGCGTGTGTTTGTCTTGAGGTCAGTGTCGTGTCTAGGCCCGGAAAATATATTCTTGCTACAACCATTTTTTTTTCAGATATTCACAGATAAAGTTCCATTTTGGGGCTTTGGGGATGGACAAGTCCTTCGTGAAGTGACGGCCGACCACCACGACCTCCACAGCCTGCAGAGGAAAGGGGCCTCTCCGATGAGGTCTGGTCGCTTATACAGGACTGTTGGGCTGTCCAACCCGCGGAACGGCCGACTATGACGGCTGTTCATACCCGCACTCAAAACATTATAGCAAAGCAAGGCTCGGTGAATTTTTGAAATAAATCTCTTATCGTATATTGACTACTACGCTGTATCATGGGACTGCGGGCTCCGACTAGAGAGTATGCATTGTAGACACCGGTGTGCACAAGTGTAATACAAGTTCCTTTGATATAATCGCTATTTGTGATAAGCGCCTGTGTGTGCTCCATGGCAGGTATGTGTCCAGCCCGGGCTCGTTTCATTGTAGGGCAAGACACGCCAGACGCGTCGTAATTGCCAGTGAGACGTGTTATTTACGACTGTTTGAGCCCAGAGACTTCAAGTTGTACGTAATTCGTCCGGTAGTGTGTGGCGGTGCTCAAGTTGAACGACTGCTTCGTGCCTGAACTCCCTTGCTCATGGCCATGCATCATTGCATTCTAACATAGTACTTATAACGAACTTACTTCTCATTTCTTTTACGACTCTTCTGACGACTTTCCTCATTACTGAACTTCGACACCCTAACGAACTATACGCTTTCACAACATAAAACGAAATTAATACCCTCCGAATCTCGACGCGAGGAGGACACCCAGAATCGACCGGGAATTTGGCTTGGGAGACATCTTGAAAACTCGGACGACGTCACTCAACTCACCCATACTGCTCGGATCCTTGGACCTTTAGACTTTTGTGTTAGGAAAGCAGTTTGGGAAGAGAAAGGATGGTCAGGCCGCATTTCTTCGCCTTCGTGCTTGCACTGGCATGTTTCGTGCTTTTGTATGTCCTCTGTCTCCTCAATTAGCTCGGCATTTGCTCATTCAACTACGGATGATACCGTTTTCCCCCTCTTCTTTTCCGTGCAATTTGGACTGCAATACGACCGTTATAGGACGCTGGTGACCTTCTCGGTACCCTTCATATCTACTTTTTACTTCCTACAAACAGACGAGTCCGGTGGAGTGAGGTTCGGACTGTGGGGATGGTGCTTGACGAATGGGACGCTGTGCTCGCCGAAAGCGTGAGTAGCCTATCGACTGTCTGCCCTGCTTGGAATATCGAGACTGAACTGCTTTTTCCCGCTGAGCAGACTAGGAATTGATTGGAAACCCCAGCTGATATTTTGGCTGACGCAGGCCCTTGCCTTGTATCCCGTCTGTGCGTGCCTTTATTTGGTTCCTTCTCGCTTGTTATTCTCGCTTGTTGTTTTGTATGGCGAGGAACGAAAGAGATATTCGTTAGATCATGGCTGGACTTGCAGACCAGACTTAGTGTTCTGAGGTCTTTCGCCTCTTCTCAGATGATCAATCTCTGCTATATCCTGCAGAGATTCTGTAGCCGGTCTAGATAATCACCAACACGATTATTATCATCCTTTCTCTCCGAATTCCATATTCTGATTTTCATGCTGACACCTCTTTCCTCCCTTTTCTTCTATTATGAAAACAGCGGCAGGAATCACACTCCTTGCAGTCGTCAGCATGATACCTTTGTTCTGCACGTACAGGGACGACCGGTATTACCCCACACCGGCCTTCTCGTTCTTCGCATTTCTTGCCTTCCTAACGTCACTGGCCGCGTTCTGCTTCATGATTGCCCTCTACGCCATTGCGATCCATCGGCTCCATCAAGACGGGTTCACGGCGACTTTAGGTCCTGCGGTAAGTCTACCTCTTCCCTGTCATTATGGAGAGTAGGCTGAGCAGTTTATTGCGATAGGTATGGATGTCTTTGGGCGCCACTGTCGGACTTGCGATCGTATCGGCGAGTTCTGGGTGTGGTCTCATGTGCAGAGGACGGTACTCGCGGGTATCGCCATATCTTGCATATAACGTTTAGAGGCTGCGACTCGGAAGCTTAGATTTAGAAAGGAATCTTACGAACTTGTACAATATCTTATGTATGCGGCACCCCCTTGTATCACGCTAGCGAAACATTTTCTTTTGTCCTCTCCTTTCAAACAAGATTGAACGAATCTCCAAATTTATATGTAGCACGAACATCGAAAGCAGGTATGAAACAAGTTGTTGATAATTTACAGAGTGTTTGGTGTGCTAAAGTATTGCGGGTATATGGCGATCCGGTAATCTAATGTGCCCAAGAAAAGCTTCAGCGTATGCTAGAAGATGTTGCTCTATCTCATGAAGAATAAGACTCTGATACAAGGAAGCCAACCATGCAAGCATCTAGCATGAATTCTACGTTGACCCAAGGATGTGTTAGCCCTATAAACATAGTGAATCAGCTATCACCTTCGGTCCGAGCAGAGCGGAAATGCACTCACCAAATAATTTAGTTCCGTCCCGTCCTGCAACACGCATGAGCTCCTTCTCGCCACCGGGATGGAAGGGAAGGTACGAGGTGATGTTGTACACCTTGCCGTTGAACGCAGACCACGCGTCGTCCTTCTTGTTATGTTCCTTCAGCATCGAGGGCGTCACGCGCAGCATTGTCTCGACGCCCCGGAGGTCACTCCCGGAGGACTTGAGCGCGGCCCAGTCGAGAGGCCCGAACCCCGGGGCGAGCGCGACTTTCTCGCGGGATTTCTTCACGGGCGGCTTGTTTGGCGTGGGCGGCAGGCCGAGCGATGGGCCTGACGTGGGTACGGAGAGGGAAGATGATGCCAGGGAACGTGCTTCAACTACTCCTGGCACTCGTAGGGCTTTGGAGGGTAGCGGAGGCGGAGGCATGAGTTGGGTGTCTGTCAGGAGGGTCGGGAGCATTGATGCAGATGTCGATGAGGAGGGCTTTGGCGGTGCTACTATTCGTTGTGCGCTGTTCATTGCTGGGAAGGCAGGAGGCGTATCGCTGCTGTCGGAGGCACCATCGTCGTTGTCGTTGTCCCCATCCTCCTGATGTTCTGGCGGCGATATGCTCAAGGATACTTCTGGTTCCGAAGCAGCCGCTGTTGTTGAGCTGGAGTATCCGGATATCCAGCTCCGTAAATATGCAGACATTATAGCAAAGTAAGAAAGAGATTAAGCAAGAATCTATAGAGGCTCAGCGCAGTAACTTGCAGAGAGGAGGTTCGGCAAATGACCCTTGGTATGGGGCGTGTCGCAAAAGGTAATTTTCTTCGTCATCAGTAGTAGGGCATGAGGGCATGAAGAGCTTTGCCATCCCAAACGGTTTTGTGTCCGTATGACCACCTACATTTATTTCCACCGGAGATGCTATCTGCAGCTTGCCTTGCTTTCTCCGCCCCTCTCACACGACCATCAGGCTCGGAGTGCGGCAGCTCGATCCCCTCCAGGAGTTGCTCAAGGGTATAATACTCAACGGGTCGATTTATAAACGACAAACTTTTTATTCATTTCGACGAGAAAGAATAACTTCGATAAATAACCGAAAGCGCTTGCGAGCTCCTCTTCTCGGTCCTGCGACAATTTTGTCTGCTTTTACAAGTCCTTGCCTCTGAAATTTTCTGTCGACTAGGTACTCGTCGTCGCGTCGCTCCCGACTGTCATTCATATACTGCATCTCGTTGCGGAGGAAAGCTTTATACCCCTCAGTCCAAACCCACCATCCAATAGTCTTGCTATCTATACGCCTTCGGAAGATGGACGCAAATAACGGACAGATCTTTCATTCAAATGAACTCTTACAAAAACCAATCTGGCCCAGCCAAACCAGCACAACATATAACGACCCAGATCGTTCAGATGCTCAACCGGCGAGCAAGATTCCGAGAACTTTTTCCGCTGACAGCGGGTACTTCTCTCAGTCGGATTCCGGGAAAACACTCGGCCACGGATCAAGCGAGAATAGAAAAGCATCAATAGAAGAAGCAGAGCATTTCTTGGCGTCGATCAGGGATACCGTGCCCACAATACTTGGTGCAGATGTACTTACGAGCACACCTGAAGAGATGGTGGAAGAAGATACACAAGTTCCCGCGCCGAATAATGAACCCGGAACCATAGATCGTCAAGAACATTTAGACGTTCGCGAGTCGCAAATATGGGAGGGTACATTCGACTCTTCCTCTTCGAAGGGGAGGAAACGATCAAGGTCATCATCTACGAACCAAGAGGGAAACATAAACCAGAGGCAGAAAATCAGACGATTGTCCGTCATTGAAAATGAAAGAATGCTGCTTAGCCAGATCTTGGAATGGAAAGCTGTGGAATCCAATGCATGTGTATTTGCGGCAATGTCTGGACGGGAACGATCGGGCGTTATTGCATCTAATTTTGAAGTTTCCGAAGAAGCTGCACAAGCGGCTAATAACTGGGCTCATAGGGCTGATGTCTTCGAGTGCGTGCTTGTTCTCTCTTGATATATCAAAATTTTGCTTGACTGACTAGATATCGTGTAGTCCTGAAGCCCGTTATCTGAGAGTAACCATGTGTTGCTATAGGAAGGACAGATGTCAATGGTCAAGTTTGGGCAATGACTTCGACCAAGGCAAGCTGACTGGACTAGCAGCTATGTGTAAAACTATACCATCGAATGAGAACGCCTGGTCATGTCTGCCTCCTGCATGTGTGATACTAGGGGATAGTTCATGGTCAATGTTTGATTTGGTCAGTAACTCCAAGCTGGTTCACCTCGTGCAGATAGAATTGACCGACATTCTATACACATAGGCAAAGCGTGTTGGTCCTTTCGAGATCTCGGGTAAACTTAAACCTGGCAACAATAGCATACAAATCGCACATCTCGGGGACACGTCAAATTTTCTATTCATCCTATACGCAGAACAACCCTCGCCAATTGAGAAGATGGCGGCGACCCTGGAACATTTGCGCGAACAAAGAAAGAAAGCCTTCAGAGACTTTCTTATCCGTCATTCATCTCCTGCGAAGACTTCACACAATGCTTTTCAGTCACCTTACTGAAGTCAAGCGAACGCCTCTGATTTATCTGATACATGTGGACGGACGCGGAAGCCGTTGGATACTCTTGATGTCCATATTCGCTTATTTATTTCGTTGCGGCCGTAATCGTTCACAGCTTCCATATCCATCTATTTGTATCTACAGTCTTTTCGTGATACGCTGGAAGCTATTTCTTCCTGAATGATTTCATAGAGCAATCTATTCAGAGTCGAGTAAATAAAATCTTCAAGTCGTTGCGCGCGAGTAAGTTCATCCACGGTGCTAGAGCTTCGCCGTGCTGTAAAAGGGTACCTAAAGTACTCAAAATGCGATGTGTCTGGAGAAAAGAGTGTTGATTCGCATACAATCACATTTGCAGCAAGCCAAGCAAGCCCGTGAGCTAGTATCTTAAGTTTAAGGCAACAGTGCTACCAAAAGCAGAGTAACGCGTGACGCACGACGGGCATGCAGATTTCTATATTGTCATGCCGTTTGTGTGTGACGCGTGACTATCTATACAACATTTCAAAACGGTACAGCACTCGAAGAAGATTGAAAAGAGACGCCAGTGGCAACTTGAAGGCTGTCAGATGGTTCAACTTCAAGTTCATCCCGTTCAGGCCTCCTGACTTCTTCAAGTTCTCGTTCGCATCTTGTTCGCGGTAATCACTCACACAATATCCCTCCTCAACGGCTTTTCGACGAGCACCTAGAATGGATCAAAGAATTCTGAGATCTGTTTGAACCATACAAGTTCCTGGTGGACCGTAGTTCAAACGAATCTTATGACTGCTATCTCCAGCTGAGCTCCCGGGCCCTCCACCGAGAGTTACAATAGTATCATACATGGATAGAGATGGTGTAGTGCAGTCGAATTCGCAAACGTCGGATATCAAGGACTAAGTCACTTGAGATTGCTCGTTGTCTTACCTGCCAGTCTTGTAAGTCATGCTTGTGCACATATTATATACTCTTTCTCATCAAAGTCCGCCAAAACTGCTCTATAAACATTATATGACTTGATGCAACAAGAAGTTGTGCGCTATACAACCAGCTTCCAAAAAAGGATCCTTCGCGATTACCCCTCGCCTTCTCTAATCTTTCATTCCGTATCTAGGCCTTCAATGTTTTCATCCTTTCATGGTTCACCTGACCGTCCTGATCGGTCCTTTGGTGATGGTGAATCTTACTCTCATGGTCTGCCTCGGAATGGTCTTCGGTTGATGGTGGGTGTCTTCTTTTGCTTCTTTAGCAATTGATGATTGATCAATGTTGATTCCCAGACAAACTGGTTCGCATGCATCACTGTTTGCTTCTGCTCCTTTTCTCGGGCCGAAAATTATTCTGATAGAGCACAGGGTAATTTCAAGGCTTGAAAATTCTTCGATCAGTGATTCAGACTTGAATTCGATCAGACTTGGACTCAGATCAGATTGCTCTACTCTCATCCGAGGACACCGTGATCAAGCTGTACTTTGATGAAGGATTCGGACACCTTATCCGGCCTTCCCTTCATTCATCTTCTGGGTTCCTCAATTATCCTTATCAAACAATTTGGTTGGACTGGACTACACCTACCTCAACAACAGATGTCGTATTCTCATCCACTCCACTTGAAATCATTGCTCCCACCAGTAAGGGAATGGGGCGTACTATTAATCAATCGAAGTATTCTTTCTCTTGCTGGTCGACTTCTTAGAATGATATGGACGCCGCTAGCACATAGCTGATTTGATCTCTAAAACCGAATCTATGTTTTCTTTCGAGCACACTGGTGCTTAAAATCAGCTTGTGAAAACACAACTTCGTGCACCCCAGCTCCAGCTCAGGATTTCTAGCGACTATTTGCTTGAGGGCGGCTTTCAGCCATGTCGAACTCTTCGGTTGTCGTAGCCTTGCCAAACCCGAACACTCCACTTGCTTTCCTTCCTCCCGATGTTGCTAATGAACTTGAGGTTTATCGCTACTTTGCCGTGGCGACGCTTGGAGTGAGTGTACCTATCGATGTTCATCGGTTTGTTGAGATAATGACAGTTCACAGGCTTTCACGTGGAACACTCTTGCCCATACAGATACTCACTACAAACTCCTATTTCGAAATCGGATCACTCTGGCAACAGTGGCGTACTTCACATCAATGTAAGGCCATATATTCTTGCGGCGACTTTAGGCTTACGATCCCTGCAGTATAGGCACTGCTGTTTATATTTGTTGTTGTGTTGCTTTCCATGGTAGGGCCTTCATCAATGAAGAAAGTATTTCACTCATTTCTTGATAGTTGGTGCTATTAAGAATTGCCAGGTGTTGACAACTGCTTTAGCGTCCGCCTACGTATTCACTTTCCCCGCCATTTCAGTACTTTTCCTTCTTCGCATTTACGCAGTCTTTTCCGGGCACAGAGCCGTAACGGGGTTCTTTGTCTTTTGCTGGCTTGGCGTCGTCGGTAGTGCCATTACTTTGCCATTCGCACTATTCGGAGCCCACATTGGTCCGACAAGCCACTGCATAGACTCCGGAGTCAAGCCGTTCAGTTCGGCCGCAACTATTTCATCAACAGTGTTTGATTCCCTAGTGTTTCTTTTCATTACCGGGAGCCTTCTTGATAACGCGATGACAGGGGATACTTTCCGAGACAAGATGAAGACATTTTTTGGCGGAGCTGCTCTACCTGCATTATCGAGGGCGTTACTGTACAGCGGTCAAGTCTACTACCTGTGAGACTTTCTTTTGCTGATATTTTAGTGACAAAACCCTGATCTACTTTTGTAGCATTACCATGTGCGCAAATATTGCCACTGCCGTTTTGATTCTGTCACCAACTGTGCCACCGCTATACCATGCCCTCCTCACGACTCCCAACTCGGCTTTGACTTGCATGATGGCCTGCAAGGTTTATAGGGATGTCAAGTTCGGATCTCACGCAGACAACTCGGATCTCTCATTTCCTTCGCGGCGATTTACTCAAGCGTCATCTCCACCATCAGACCAAGCACCCATAAGGGTCGGCAAACAAACCTTTATTGATGTTTTTACAACACGGAAGGAGGAATCCATGATACAGGACTCGCGCGAGTCCTTCCCACCGTCCCATACGTCAAGCAATGGCTATTTTGAAGCTTGATATGCATTTTTGCGTAGCTGGTTTCGTCGCGAACATGCGTAATTACACAGTGAAGCAGGATTCTGTACATGTATATGCCGTGTTAAATATTAGGAAGTTCCCGACTAAAAGTCTGGCCTCTTTAGAGAAATTGGACTATAGGTGCAGTTACAGTATTTCTTATTGTATGTGCCTGAGACTCAGGTTGGCAGTGAACATGTCGATGCGGCAGTTTCCGGGATCGTGGGAATAAATGATATCGGTCGAAGGTGACGCAGGACTCGGAGTCAGAGTCACCGTGGCGTGCATTGCCACCATTGTATACTATACCCTCCCCATACCTATATCATTAATTGTCAATGCGTTGGACCTGCATATCCTGAACTTCAGCAAGACTGCGACAAACACTGATGGGCCTCTGGGTTAGATGAGTCTCATTTCCCTTCTGGATAATCTCTTGCCGCGAAAAATCTAAGTATACAGTAGAAAAGAATAGTAGTTCTTGCTGATATCAGGCTCGAATATACATTGCAGACCCAACATCCGGGAAAGACAGTGCACCAGAATTAAGGATCCGAGTGCGAGGCACATCTGCTGGATGAAGTGCGTATCACTCTTGAGAATCCTTGCTTCAATGCTGATTAGAAATCTGCGGGAAGGCACTTTTTTTAGAATGATTCTGACAATGCTAGGAGGATGCAGTGTTAAAAACTTGTATAGGCATTCATATTCTGTGCAGCTATTCCTGCTTTGAAGTTTACCACCAATCGCTTCGCTCCAAGTATGCAGCTCGGACTCGGAAGTGGATGAGCCTTTGTGACGTTTTAAACAAGATCCCACCTCCCCTCCGAGGACTTGATGTCGAGCTTCAACGCGGACAGGCACGACCTTCGAAAGGACTCGTAAGGTTCGATGAAGCTACAGCCGACGATATCTCACGAGCCTGAGTGTTATGCTTTCACTCCTTCTTCGCATAATGGCCGTGTGGGAATTGCTCGATGAATGCCGCATCCTACATACCAGTGAGTTATATAGATCTGTCCGTTTGTCCATTTTCTATTGCTCAACACTTGAAAGCAAAGGAACCAGACTCAATCGACGATATCCGAATCACTCACTGAAATCAAGAACAAATCCAATGCTATGACGATCAAATAAGTGCCTTTTAGCAAACTCTTTCACCCCGCGGCGCTCGTCTTCCAATCATAATCGTGTCTCATTCTTCTACATCGTGAGCTCATGGCACGCTTGTGATAGTATGCTTCAGAATACTCTTTGGTGATCGCGCGTGGTTCTTTTGATGCTGGTGTCGCTTTCTTGGGTCTCAAATGATCTTGAATGCAGTATCGGGTCTCCTTGCTGTACCTGATCTCTTTGGTGAGGTTCACACTGCAATCCATGCGATCCCACTCTGCAAAAGCCGTGATCCGATTAGATTATAGGCTTCGATGAAGAGGTCGATTCCTTTACTTCTACTTCTCCCTCCCACAAGGCAACCTCGAATATTATTTGCCGTACAAGAACGCTTCACATCAAACCTCTCCTATCAGGTCTTGTTCTAATTACGCTCCGGGCTCTCACCCGAAGCTATCGCTAAATCTATTACGGGACTGCCTTACATCCTACTCCTCGAATTAGGGTTTCCTTCCCCTCGATCATGGTCGACTGACCCGAAAGTGCCAGACAGCCAGCGCTGATGAGGAACATGTCTGTTCGTGAGTGATGTTGCTTAAGATCAGTGTTCGACAGACAGCATTTCTTGTGCTTCACTTCAGACCCAGGTCTTCCCCTCGCTCGAGAGGTTCATTGTAATCATGTCGAACTCTTCAGCTATTGCGGATTTGCCGAACCCAAACACTCCTCTTGCCTTTCTTCCCCCGGACCTTGCTACCCAGCTTGAAGCCTATCGCTATGTTGCCGTAGGGACGCTTGGAGTGAGTAGATCTGTCTGTCATGCTTAACACATTCGTCAAAGTAACTGGGTATACAGGCTTTCATCTGGAACATACTCTCTCATATGGACATCCACTACAAACTGCTCTTTCAAAATCGGATAACTTTGGCAACAATTGCTTACTTTGCATCAATGTACGTGTGTTTATTGATTACGCTAAACAAAAGCTTAAAATATACATGTAGAATCTGTACAGCTGCATACATGTGTTGTTGTGTTGCTTTTCACGGTAGAGAATGAGTTGCTAGTAGCCTTTCCGGAAGTGACTGACTCATGTTTCTCACCAGTTGGAGCAATCAAGGATTGCCAGGCCATGGATGCCATCTTGGCCTCTTTTTATATGGTCACCTTCCCTGCGACTTCCCTGCTCTTCCTCCTTCGCGTCCGCGCGATCTATGCCGGGCATAAAGTGGTCACGACGTTCTTCGTGCTTTGCTGGCTTGCCCTCACTGGCCTTGCAATAACATTGCCATTTTCATTATACGGCTCGCACATTGGCACGACAACTCATTGCATAGATACTGGAGGCAAACCAATTACTCCGGCCCCAATCATCGCATCCGCAGTATTTGACTCACTCGTGTTCTTCTTCATAAGCTGGCAGCTACTCAACAATACAATGGCAGGAGACAGCCTTCGCGAAAAGATGAGGACATTTTGGGGCAAAGGTGGTCTCCCTGCGTTATCAAGGGCTTTGCTGTACAGTGGACAAGTCTATTATCTGTAAGATTGTTCGGTTTGTTGTTCTAGTAAAGAAGACTTACCATTGACTCTTAGGATCTCAATGTGCATAAACATTGCCACCGCTGCTTTGATCCTCACCCCGTCTGTTCCGGGGCTTTTCCATGGCCTTCTCAACCTCCCTAATTCTGCCATTACGTGCGCAATGGCTTGCAAGGTTTATACGGACCTCAAGTTCGGATCATACCAAGATACAGAAGTCTCCGGACGCCCATCGACATTCTTGGCTGCACAGCGACGTACAACGCAGTTTTCGTCCAGCCTTTCAGACCTGCCGTCTGCAGGACTCGAAAAGCTCACTTTCAATGGCGTGTATCCGACACGAGAGTTGTCCTTGCAACCAGACTCGAATGAAACGTTTCCTTCATCGGAGTCGTCAAGCGGACACTACTTTGAGGCTTGATATGTGGCCAATTCCATTCTTGCAAGAGTGCTTTCGTATTAATCCAAAGTAGGACAGGGTATTCACCGTGTCATAAATAGGGGATGTTCTAATGTGAAGGTGCGATGCTCGTCAAACCTGGATCGAAAGCCTAATGATGAACTAAAGATACAATGTATTAATCACCAAATAAACCATGCAAGTGGGTAGTATGTATATATGTAAGCAAGAAGTGACTAGAAGTCATCCATGTCGAAGTTGAATACGAAATGCTTTAAGGATCACAATTAGATGTATCCGTATCACGAACCAAATATAACTCCTTACCTTGTATAAACTCATGACCTTGATGACCCAAGCCTCTAGGTGGAAGATCTTTTTATTGCCTTGCCTCATTCGTACCTCCTATAGACAGTTAGAGACTTGTCACCCCAGTTGGAGCTGAGAAATGAGTAGACCTACATAGAAAGCTGCCCAGTGCATGACGTCGGATTTTATCGCGTCGTCCACTCGTTCGACAACTCTCTCAGCCACAGTCTAGATTAAAATATTGCAAAGTTATTGTAATATACTTAACTCAAGAAGAAGACACTCACCTTGAGTATGACGGTAGGCGGGATGCAATGACTTAGTAGTTCGTAGAATTTCGCTCTTACTTCCATGACGCGGGCTGGTGTTTGCTCTTGCACAATCAGGTCTGCCACTTTATGACAGTATGTTTCCCAGTCAGGCTTCGCAATGGATAGAGGACCTGACATATCTGGACTATATGTTTCAATTCAAGACAATTGTAAGAAAACGAGTGTATCAAGAGATGTTGGAGGGAGACGTACGACTGCATTTTCAACGCTTCAAGAACCAAAAGAGCTTTCCGAAGGTTGCCATTCGAATCATTCACAATTTCTTTCGCAGAGTCCGGCGGCAGGTCAAATTTCTCTTTTTTTGCAACATGTTGTAGGCATGCTAGCATCTTTCATGTAACTCTTCAGTACTGTGAATATCAAAACCAGCGAGGGCATCTACCTCGTCGGAATTGGGGGCAGCGACCCGCATCAGCAAACATCGACTTTTGATAGGTGCTATGAGTTTGCTCGTGCTATTCGCACATAATATTATTCGCATGTTCGACATGTATTTTTCCATAGTTCGACGAAGCGCAGCTTGAGCATCACGAGATAGTGAATCAGCCTCGTTTATTATAACAACTGATAAAATCAGCTTAGTCAAGATCCAAAACACATGCCGGATTATTCACACCTTTGAAGCGTTGCTTTGCATTCAAGTCCACCTGTTGAGTCTGTGCGATTTCCTTCAAGATCTCCTGTATCACAATGCGGTCGTATATTCCGACATCACTACGAATGATTGAGTTAGCACTCTTGAGAATGCGCCTGTGTGGACGGGCATAAGTACCTCGGCGTGATTTCAATGTGGAAGTTGCTTTGTACAATATTCACGTCCAGTTTTCGTTTGGATGGCGTCAGGAAGACGCGTTGGTCAATTTTGAGCTTTTCAGAAATTTATTTCATTGCTAAGAACCACTATGCAAACACGTAGAACTCACTTTCTCGACATGACTCCCAAATAACTGCCTTAATGTACATGCCACTCGTGTCTTCTTTCCTGCACCGCTAGGCCCATAAAATAGCATATGAGGAAAGTCACCCGATGCAGCCTATCGACGTGGTAGTTTAGTGCAAAGGTATGTTATGGTGTGTAGTAGAGGACAAACCAAGGCCTTCAATCGCGCTGATAAGCCTTCGTGGTAGTGCAGTTCATCCAGCGTCCGAGGCCGATACTTTGAGCAAGGATGTTAGTGTAAAGATGCAGCCAAAGTTGCATCAGTAGTCACCTTATCAACCCAGAGCGTCATTTTGTCGTCGTCGCCGTGTACGTGCTTGCGGAGCGGGTGCAAGAGGACTGGGCAAGAGTGAAGTTTGACGTGCCAGTGCCATGATGATGAGACGCGTTACGTAACGCGTCTGTCACGCATTCAGTTCAAGTTGAGGAACTCGAGAGTTTTCGACAGTAATACCCACTTCATATACAGTATGAGAAATAAGATAGAGAATAACAAGTACTATTTAAGATACATTTTTGTGAGAATTTTCCCTTTCGGCTGTTTGATCACTGTTCTTGCTAAAATCCATCAGCTCCCAGATGCTCAAGCGATTATCTTGTGAGCCTGCTGCAAGCCAACGACTTCGAGCTTCTTTTTCCTCCTCTGTCATTTCGTCATCCTCTTCATCACTCGCTATCCGCAATGATGGCGGATTGGAGTTCGCAAATGCGACAGCTTGGCAATTCTTCGAATGGTATGCGAGTGTTCCAAGCGGTTTAAAGGACTTCGTGGAGTATAATCGTATCCTGCAGTTCGCCCTGAAAGTCAGAAATAAGGAATCGTGTGATAGTAGGAGTAAGACACACTTTCCATCCCAACCTCCAACAGCACAGACCCGGTCATCGCTACGTAGAGCGATAGCGCCGCTGCCCGGTTGCTTCGTCTTGTGTTTGCTGGATCGGGTAAGAGTCTCGCATTTGTTCGTTTGTCCTTCATCCTTCTCAGGTGATCTCCGTTCATCAGGAGAAGGTTCCTGTGTCATGCATGTTATGCAATGTTTGAGATAAAAGATAGAGAACGTACAGTGAGGTTGTACCGGACAATGAAGTGGTCTGCTGATGTCGTTAAGGCGAAAGAGTGATCATGACTGACAGTCATCGCCATCACTGATAACATCTGTCAGCCTTTTCCCTGTGTATTTCCCAAGTATAACGACATACCAGACTCCACATGCTCTTTGCTCTTCCACAGACACTCCCAGCCTCGGCCCTCGATGGATACGTCTCTTGATGAGTCCGTGTACCGTCTCAACATAACTTCACCACTTTCATACGCAGATAGAAGGTGAAGGCCACATGTATTTGTAGAAGTCGAATGATTGAATAGATTCAGCGACATCAATATTCCTATAGCGAAGCTGAGTTTAGCACATTGTTGCATAGCACATAAGTGCCTTGACTCACCAGAACCCCCACGACCTTCAGGAGCCAACCCTTTTACCGTACTTGTGGCTTCTAATTTGCCAACGGCAGCATGTATTCTTCTGCAAGACGGTAACTGCCATATATCTGCCTGTGAAGCAATTAATAAATACTTGGAGGCCTCCTGGATTGATAGAGCTGACAAGAGATGATTCAACTAAGTTTGGTGTTGCGATTAAAGCTATGTCTGACAGTGCAGGGTCTGATGATGAAGAGGTGGATGCAGAGGAGGTAGCCTGACCGATAGCCAGTAAAGAGAACCGACAGAAATTCAGAGCGTTGACGTCAAGAGAGTAGCGCAGTTTAGGAACCGCTAGTTCAGAGCGAACAGCGGTGTCCCCAACAGAGGCTTGGGCAACTGTGCGGGACCAGACGTGAAGTTTGTTGTCTCTTCCATGCCTAACTCAAAAGTAAAAGAGCAGCCATCAGCGAAGACAGACATATATTCGACCAATTAAACGATAGATACGTGATCACATTCTCCCCCCATTCTTGTATTCCTAGTAAACCATCGTTATGTGCTTGCCATTCGGATATGGACCTTAATGTACGAGTTGACGTTACGACAACTTTCCCGGACAAATCGCCAGAATAAAGTCTTTCGTTGTCGTCTGAGAAGGTAACAACGTTGATTTGCGACGACGAATGAACACGGAGGATATGTGATGGAGAAGGCGCTTGTTGAACCATGCTGAAGAAAAAGTGAATGTGCTTTCTCGGTTCTGAGCGCAATTCTTTCTTAAACGCTGGGTTGCAAAGTTGAAGCTCGGGAGAGGGATGGAGTCACTGCGTACATAGCATTCAAAGTTAGAGGCTACTCCGAGTCGCGTCCGGTGTTCTGCGCGCTTACCTTACAGGACTCAGCTTTCTTTCTGACTCCTGCTAGAGCGTATTTCAGCGCCGCATTACGCTTCATCCCCCCGTCTCTCCTGCATCTATCTTTCTTAACTATACTCCCTTGGTTCAGTTTCCCATTCTGCTGATATTCTGAATGTCGTTCTTCGGCGGCGCGGCGGCAAGCACTTCGAATGAACCAAAGGACATCGAGGTCTCTGATCCGCCAAGTGATTCTATAAGCTCCATCTCATTCTCCACTGCTGGTGAATTCCTTGCCGTCGCGAGCTGGAACAATGAGGTATGTGAGAGGGAGAAGAGGGCTTTTCCTTACTGACTCCAGTCTGTTTCAGGTCCGAATCTACGAAGTAAACCCACAAGGCGGTCAGACACAAGGAAAGGCAATGTACCAACATCAAGGACCCGTACTAGGCGTCTGCTGGAACAAAGTGCGTCCATTACTTTTGAACGTCAGCCTCCGCGTCAATACTGACCGTTAGCAACATTACAGGATGGAAGTAAAGTCTTTTCGGGCGGTGCGGACAACGCTGGGAGAATGTACGATCTTGCTACGGGCCAATCGTCGCAAATTGCGCAGCATGACGGCCCTATCAAGTGTGTACGGTGGGTCGAGTCACCTCAAGGTGGGATCTTGGCAACTGGAAGTTGGGATAAGACAATTCGGGTTGGTGCTTTCGAAGACATCGGAGAGAGTTTAACTTCATATCTTTTATAACAGTACTGGGATTTACGCCAACAAGCCCCAATCTCAACCGTGACTCTTCCAGAGAGATGTTACTCGATGGACGTTGTTTATCCTCTCATGGTCGTCGGAACCGCTGAGCGCCATGTCCAAATCTACAACCTCACCAATCCCACCACACCCTATCGTGTTCGTCCACATTCACAGGATCTCTACGTCCACATAAACTAATTTCTTCCTTTTCACAAAGACACAACAATCGCCTCTAAAGTGGCAGACGCGAGTCATAACATGCTTCCCGTCTGCTGATGGTTATGCAGTAGGGAGTATCGAAGGTCGTGTTGCTATCCAGTAAGCGCTTCAATTAATTTCATATAACATGGTTATGTCTCTCTCGCTTATACGCCCAATTTGCAGATATGTGGAAGAGAATAAATCAACGTTAGTCTACAAACCAATTTCTTCCCCTTACTCGTATTGACGTTTCATTGAATGAAAACAGCCAGAACTTTTCCTTCAAGTGCCATCGCAAGGATCAGGCGCCGAACGTGAAGGACCAAACACTCGTGTATGCCGTCAATGACATTAACTTCCATCCCGTACATGGCACGTTCTCTACAGCTGGATCAGATGGGACTGTCAACTTCTGGGACAAGGATGCTCGCACCCGACTAAAGAGTAAGTAGTTGATACGACTTTCATCTTCCTGAAAGGTTGCATTCTGAAATATGATATGTATACAGCTTTCGACCCCGCCCCTGGTCCAATCAGCTGTTCGGCTTTCAACCGCAGTGGAAGCATATTTGCTTACGCGGTCTCTTACGACTGGTCGAAGGGTCATTCGGGAATGACGCAAGGTCATCCAAACAAAATTATGCTACACGCATGCAAAGAAGACGAGGTGAAGAAGAGGGCAGCGAGGAAATGAGTCTGTTCATTGCTCTCTTCATCATGCATCGTTGAGTCATTACTGCTTTTCGAATGTTGCTTGTTTTACCTGTATCATTGTAGTGTCGAGAATTTACATGCTATCATTTCACACGCGGCTCAAATGGAGGCTATAGTATACATTCACAACCTCGTCATCGATCGCCATCTTGCGTTTACTTCTGGAGCTTGATTGGTTATATAAAGCAGGTGATTATAAAGCAGGCAGCAGCCCTCTGTCCCATTGCACCACATTTGACCTCTTGAGTCCCTACGACGATTACAACGATTATCACCAGCCTCATCCATTGTAACATGACTAAGGAAACTATCTTTCTGACAGGCGCAACTGGTACGTCATGAGTGCCCATGGGAGATTATCTGCTAACTCCGCATCACTATCAGGCTACATAGGAGGATCCGTACTTTGGCGCCTACTTCACCACAAGGACTCATCTACTTTTGACTTCAAGATTCTCGTTCGTAGTCCAGAGAAAGCGAAAATCTACAAGGACAAGTTCGGGATAGACGCTATTGTAGGGAGTCACAAAGATGAAGACAAGCTAGAGAGCCTGGCAGCGGAAGCAGATTATGTCTTTGCAATCGTGCGCAAAGCTACCCTCAGTGGTCACATGTAGGGGGAATATTGACGAGAACTATTGTCCAACGTAGGCGGATGTTGACGATCTTCCAGCGGCGAAGGCCATTTTAAGAGGAATGAAGAGATATAAAGAGAGGACTGGGAAGGTTCCCATTCTCATCCACACTGTGCGTTCCGTTTAATTAATTGATTAAGGCGAGGCGCTAATCTCAACGACGCGTTACAGTCTGGGACAGGAGTACTAGCAGATAATGCAGCTGGCATGTTTGCTTCTGAGAAAATCTTTGATGATGCAAGCGTCGAGGATATTGAGTCACTGCCTATCACACAGATCCACAGGCCAGTGGACATTACTGTCGCTGCTGCCGATGTTGAAGGTCAGGCTATTCAGATATTGAGCGTATGCCTGCATCTAATGATTCATATGATAGGCTATGTTAAAACGTATATTGTTATTCCCTCAACCATCTATGGCATTGCAAAAAATGGCTTCACCGAGGCTGGCGTGCAGAACCCGCACTCCATCCAGGTTCCTCAGCTCATCCGTGCCAGCTTAGACCGTGGCCAGGGCGGCATGGTTGGTTTAGGAAAGAACAAGTGGCCTAATGTCCACATTGATGATGGTGACTTTTCGTCTGCAGACGTACCTGCTTCATTCCGTCACTAATTAGTAATGAAACTTGCAGTTGCCGACCTTTATATTGTACTCTTCGATAAGATACGTGCAGACCCAGAGGGCACTCCCCATGGACGCGAGGGACATTTCTTCGGAGCGTCTGGCGAGCATACATTATACGATGTATGCAAGGCGGTCGCAGAGGTCTTGTTCTCTTCCGGTAAGGGGGCGAGTCCAGAGCCGACCACATTTACCCAGGCAGACCTCGATAAATATTTTGGAGGGGTGAGTTCTAAGCTTCGAGGCTTGGTACCAAAATTATATTTACCTCATTTCATCCAGTCACCATATTTAGGCTCGAACTCGCGATGCGTAGCCAATAGGTCGCTCTCAATCGGCTGGAAGCCCGTGAAGAACACAGCAGATTTCCTTGCCTCTATCCGTCCGGAGGTAGAGGCACTTATAGTTCGTGACGCCGGGAAAGGCTACATCGCAAGACCTGATGGAGGGGTAAGCAAGGATTGATTGGAAAGAAGTCTGAATGTATAGTAAGTTCTGTAACTATTTGGATGAGTAATCACAGCAACTTGAATGTAAGGCTCTCGTTGTACAGATTGATTATGGATTAGACAAACCAAGATAGATACGAAGTAGCCAGCAATTTTCAATCCTGCCCTCGCAAGTGGCTAAGCCCTCAATCTCGCGAAACTTGGAAAGACCACCAACACTTGTGCTCTCAATCGGGCCCTATGTCTGTTATAATAACGAGATAATGTATCCAAGCAGAAACCGGCAGGGCCTAGAGACAGCCACTTATCTCAATCGATTGTCTCCGCATAAGCACTTGCTTAACCTTGTCAGGCCCAGAATCAATATTCCATGGACCAAGTAAGTAGCAGGGGCTGAGTGCTAACAAATCCGGTTGACTCGGACCTACTACTAAGTAGTAGGCCGGATGAGATTCAGGTGTGTGACCGTTGAACCAAGCTATACTGTCCTAGTTGGTCTTCGACATTCTCACGTTGACGGTCGAACCCCCCGTACAGACCGGGGGAACTCTACAATATCGGGAAAGAAAGATAAGTGAGTGGCGCGTGAATGAGTGTACTCATTATATGCTCTATTGTCAGTGTCGGTCGTATTTTCTTTCGTGTTCAATAAGACCCGGAAGCTTGAAGATCCGACTCGGACTTGAGCCTCTGACCGGACATGAGAAAGCAGCGGAGTATGTGCTTGAGGGCACTGTATCCCTTTCGTACAGGGAGGAGTAAGGGATTTGACGGCGAAGCTCGGCCCGTTATCTAGTTTCTAGAACCGCAAAACTGGATGCGAAACGATACAAAAGACAAGCGTGTCGTCTATGTACTATTTTCTTTGCTCGGTATAGTGCCCAAGCTTTTATTTATTTGGACATTTGTTAACATGCAAGTCCTCCAGATATCCGTTACGAAAGTAAAGTGGGCTACTGTAGGTACTTCAGCGGTTCTGAGAGGTACCGGCCGGAGGATTCGGAGCCGGATACCAAACATTCAGTTCGGCGATTTGTCACGGTTCTGCTATTGCCAGTGAAGACAACTTATTCATCCATCAAAGAGCGGGTTTTAGCATCATTTGTCATTCTGCGTAAGCACGGCGACCTTGTGAACGATTATCAAGCGGATTAGAGAGCAAGACTTTAGCTCTCTAGTATTCTTTATCCAATATGATGATTTCGAGTGTATCCGCGTGGATAGATGGAGGAACATATAAAAGCGTAGTGATTTTACGGACAACTCATAATCACTACCTAGCTCCAATTCTAAACAACGACATAGCATTTCTGTCAACGCAAATACCCTTCAAGATATGTCTAAAACAAATATTTTTCTTACAGGAGCAACGGGTACGTCAGTGTTACGGAATTGATATTCACCTGCTAAGTCCGTGATCAAACTTTAAAGGTTATATCGGAGGCTCTGTGCTCTGGCGCCTACTTCACCACAAGGATGCAGCCAACTTCAACATCACAGCCCTCGTTCGAAGTGCTGAAAAGGCGAAGATCTTCAGCGAGAAGTTCGGGATAAATACTGTTGTCGGCAGCTACCAGGACGAAGATAAACTGGAGAGCTTGGCAGCGAAAGCAGATTATGTGTTTGCAATCGTAGGTCTTCATTTAATAACCTTCCGGGATAGCTAATATTAAGCGTCTGGTGTAGGCCGATGCTGGTGACCCTTCCGCCGCTCAAGCCATTCTCAGGGGAGCGAAAAAGTACAAAGAAAGGACGGGGAAAGCTCCAGTTCTTATCCATACCGTACGTTCCGTCTAACCACAGTTTCGACACTCCAAATAATTTGAACTCACAACGTGAAACAAGTCTGGGACAGGTGTGCTTGCTGACAACGCAGCTGGGTTATTCGCCAGTGAAAAGATCTACGACGATGCGAGCGTCGAAGACATTCAATCGCTGGCTGCTACGCAACCTTTCAGAGCAATAGAGCTCGCCGTCACTGCTGCTGATACGGAGGGTAAGACTTTCGGTCACACATCGAGGAACATTGCATACTAAAGTCCAAAGTAGGATATGTTAAAACCTATATCATTAGTCCCTCGACTATTTATGGGATTGCGAAGAACGGCTTCACCGAGGCTGGAGTACAGAACTCACATTCCATCCAAGTCCCAATGTTCATTCGTGCTAGCCTTGGTCGTGGGCAAGGCGGCATGTTCGGCTTAGGGAAGAACAAATGGCCTAATGTGAATGTCGACGATGGTGAGCACTTATCTGCTCCGAAAGAAGTTCCTTTCTTCACTAAACTAAACCTACACCCCAATTACAGTGGCGGACCTCTATACTGTCCTCTTCGACAAGATTCACGCTGATCCGGAAGGCACCCCGCACGGGCGTGAGGGGTATTACTTCGGGGCGTCGGGCGAACACCTCTTATATGATGTCGCGAAGACTATCGCAGAGGCCCTGGTCGCGCTTGGCAAGGGAAAGAGCCCAGAGCCGACGACTTTCACTCAAGAAGATCTTGATAAGTACTTTGGAGGGGTACGTCCTGTAGTGTGATAATCGACAAAGTACCGTTTACTAATGTATCTTCGCATATAGTCCGCATTCTTCGGCTGCAACTCACGAGCAGTAGCCAACAGATCGCTCTCCATCGGATGGAGACCGTTAAAGAGTACTCCAGATCTTCTGGCATCCATTCGCCCAGAAGTAGAGGCAATTGTTGCCCAAGGTGCATGAACGATAATCATAATCACGTACATACCTGTGTATACTGGTAGAAGAGTGATCAAATAAGATAGAGTGCTTGCGAATAAAGATAGTATAGCGCAAGGATTTAAATATAGACCTTTGTCGTACGGATAGATTGAAGCTGAAATTCGAAACCGACACAAAATTGTTCAGAGATAGGTTAGAAAATAGTGTGTTGTCGCACGTACTGTACCTCGAGGATCCCGTGAAGACACAGACGGAAGATTCGTGGTTTGGCATAGTATAAACGAACCTGTCCAGCTTTTGGCGTCATCATCACAGACTCTCTTGCCTTATAGTATGTAAGTAGTTGAGATACTGCCAATCGTTCCGAGTCGGTTGGACATACCACCGACGATTAGTGGTAGCAACGGTGGCGATGCTTCATGATCGACGGTGCCTGGCAGTGCCTGAGTGCATGGATGTCTGCGCGCTTGAGATACAAGTTGGGAAGCATTAAAATCTTGGTTTGGAACAATTATCAAATCTTTGTAGTATTGGATTTAGTACAGATAAACGAGAACTGAGCTGAAAATAATGATTAAATCCTGATAATACATAATCGAGGATAGAGAAATAATGCTTAAGATGATTGAGATGAGTGGTCATATGCAAATGCAAAGAGTCCTAGGAATTGCCCATCTCCCCGTCACGTCTAGTCGTCAGAAAATGTCTTTCAAATCATTCTACCTTCCCTTCTTTCTCCTTTTCTGCTCTTCGGGCCTCCGCAGCTTTCACCTCTAACAATGGATCAAGCTCCTTCGCTGGTTGACGGTACGAGCCGCACGCGCGGTCTGCCCATGTGAAGTACTGGCCGTAGTTGACTGTATAGTACAGGTGATGCAGCGTATGGTGCGCAGGACCATTGATAATCTTCTCAAGAGGGTGACCTGTAATCATATCGGAGTCGTGGATGAATATGCTCCAGAAGTTGACCGCAACAAAGAGCGCGAGGTAGAGATGCCGTTGCAACGGGAAAAGGCAGATGAAAAGGTGATATGGGATTGACTGCGCGTACCCATCGACCGGATGGAATGCATGAGATGCAAAAGGTGTCGGTACTACAAAAGAGTGATGTGCGTCAGGATTAAATATAGTAAAATTACAACGGAGCCAATACGAACTTAACCACTTGTGATGCGGCTTGTGGAGACGCTTGTAGAGGATCGGATGATGGAGCCCGCGATGTATCCAGTAGATGCAATAGTCTGTGAACAAGAGGAACCTTTGAAGGAACATAAACCATTAGCCTCGACAGAAATGTCCAAATAGCCTACGAATTTACTCACCACAAGATCGAAAAGAAGAAGTATGCCCATCCGTACTCGTTCACGTCATCATATAGAAATGAATAGCCCCGCACTTCCGCGACGAACCACGGAAGCGTCAATAGCGTCATCCCCGGAAACGCCTTCAAGCTCGTGATAATTTCCAAACGTACTTGGTTCTTTAAGAACCGTGGGTGTTTCATCATTTCGTGGTTGAAGATGAAGTAGTAGGAGAAGCCAGCGAAGACAAAGTATAGGAAGAAGATGCCTAATAGTGTCAGCACTAGTAGCGAGGTTATTTGTCTCGGAAGGTAGTCTCGTGGCCAGGCAGACGCTTGCGACAGGTCGGAGAAGGATAAAGGTAGTTGAGGGTGTGGTAAATGTGACCAGGCGAGTATGTCCTCCCATGATGAGGTCCAGCCAAGGACAGGCTTGACCGTTGCAGAGGTGTTCAAGCTTGAGTAGAACAAGTCTGGAGCAGACGGTCGCGCGAACGCGGACGCAGGGAGGACCGTTGCCCAGACTCTGTCGAGGACGAACTGGTCGCAGAGGCCGAGGATGATATCCATGGTATTTTAGCTCGCCGTCGTCGAGCGAAGCAGCGCTGAGCTATGGGATGGCGACGAGCAAACCTCGACGAAGAGGTTGAAGTAGGAGGGGAAGGGAGGACGGAACAAAAATGAGCATGCTGACAAGCTTAGATAAATACTAACAGTCGAGGAAATCAGGCCACAATAATTTTTTCAACGGGCCCGGAACGATGGAAGAGGTTGATGGCGTGACTAAGCTCGGACTACGGCACCCGATGCTAAGATAAGATAACGCTTACATTTTTGGAAATCTTGGGCGCCTTTTTCCTGATAGAGAAAGTTCTTGCCATGAGGTCATGCGATTTCATTAGAACTTCATGTTAAGGTTTGTCGATCAGACAAGTTTGTTGCACGACTTTTCAGTTGTGAGTTGACTTATGTGTTATTTGAGAATTTTCAAAGTCTTTAGTTAGAGGTCAACATGCGGAGCAAATGGGGCGCAGGAAGTCGTGTAAGGCACATGTCTATATCTGAAGGTCAATTCAATCCCATGTCCCTGCCGTCGATGAGCTGGCACGGAACCGCCAAGAAACCACCTTGGCGTGAGCTTGAGACTCGAGAGCTATTCTTATACGTAGTACAAGTCAGGTGAAAAACCGGTTATTGATACACAGAAAGATCGTTACGATCTCGCTTCGTTATTTGATTCCTTTGGATGTGACTTTTACAGCTTACGAACTGTTGTCTACACTCTATGCTCAACTCGTAGAATTGAGCGATTGAGCATGCGAAATGAAAGGCCAGAAGATGGGGACGTTCCTATTGCTGAAGTTAGGAATAAATGAAGACACTGAATGACATTAGTTCATGTACCTCTTATATTCTTCCCACCTCGGATCAGCACTCCATTTACTGTCGCCAGCTCTCTGCAAGAAGGAAGGCTATTAGAATTTCAATCCAAACGTGAGGAAAAGCATACCTCAAGAGGTGGTACGCCGGAGACCTGTATGTGAATGTGCAGATTTGTGTCAAGATAGCTTTTAAACCCGCAAAATCGGAACGGAAAGCGTACATATCTGGTCAGAAGGAAGGTAAAAATCGGGCTGGCAGCCGCGACGAGGGGCACCCAGATAGGGTAACCACTCTGAATTGAGGCGGTTGAGAGTGCCCATATTCCAGTCCAAATACCGACTTCGCCAACATAACTAAATGGATGAATAGTTAACAGCCATATATTCTCAGCCTTCGTTATGCTCACTTAGGATGCCTTGAGATAGACCACAACCCGGAGGAGATGAATGGGTCGTCATGCTTCTTGCTGTCTTTCGCTTTTCTCCAGGAGGTCTTCTGATAATCTGCGAGAGCTTCAAATGCGAAGGACGAGGCAAATAAGCCAAGGGATAGGAAATCTCGAACTCCTAATGCAGGATGCAGACGAGCAGGAAGAACATTGACCTGAATGTTTATTGTGATCAGTTCATACTTCTCACATAGGAGCGTAACTATTCTCACCAAGTAAATCGGAAGCCCAACTAGGAAGACCCATGTGGCTGTTTCGTATATGTTAGCTTCATTGAGACTCGGCTTTAAGACGAGCCTACCTTGAGCCATCCAATAATACGTGAATGTCAATGGCTTGTGTTTAACTACATCAAATCTTGAATCACCGCCGGACTTGATCGCGCGCTGGTTTGAAGGCGTCGGTCACACAGAGCAAATATATCAAGCATGCACTTACAGAGGCCAGAAAATACCCCAGACGTACGCTCCATAGGGCAAGACATCCAGAAAGGAGTAACTGACGCGATGCAAAGGACTTGATGCTTGGCAAAGGACCAGGTTGGCCAAGGTAATATTTGCTCTTCAGCGCAGGGTAATAGAGTGATACAGCTGTTGTGGAGAAAAAGCCGAGTGCCCCGCACAGATCGTAATATTTCTCCGTGGCTTGCGGAACAAAAACGAGAGCACACACTGTACGGAGTATTGACTGAATGTTGATGGAGATGTTTACTGCTACTCACAAGCTTGAAATCCATACGCACTCGCAAGTGGAGGAATCAGCCTAGAGAAGATAGCCATCGACACAGTTGGAGTTTCTTATTCCTGGAGATTAGCCGGACCGTCACGAAGGCAACGCGTTTGCTGAGATGATGGTGGTTCGAGACGAAGAGCCTGACGCTGGCAGCGTTTTGCAAGGCTCCTTCGCCACTACATATAGTCGTTTCTCTAACCGCGTGTATTGCAGGGAGGACGATTGCGGCTGATCATCGAAACCAGAATTCGCTGTTGAAGTCAACTGAAGCTACAGACCGAGGTTGACCCTACGTCACCACTGGCAGGATCATGATGTGCAAATAAGACCAAATATGTGGCATGCGCACCCAGTTTCCACCTCGCTCGTACATCGTTGAGCACGTCGGAACGCCGACGGCAGCGACAGCGACGACGTACGGATATGCAGGCCAATCCTTTGAGATATCGTGTACTAGCTCTGTATAAAGAATTGCATCGGCTGGGCCGCGATTATCCTGATCCTTCGTGAGCATGTCAATCTTAACGATTGAAGCCGTTATCCTAACTATTGAGCGCTAAACAGGTATGACTTCAATGGCCGCATGAGAAGAATGTTTGAAAGTGTGTAGAACAAACCTCGCGAAGAAGGTCGCATCGTTGACAGAAGCAAAGGAAACAGGAATCTGACTGAGCCAGAGGAGATCGAGAAAGCATTGAAGCTCGGCGAGTATATCAAGAACGGTACGAGTTGAAACACATGCATTCTTCAATGTCTAACCTCAGTCTCGTCGCAGAGACTCTCGCACTCTACTCGCTCAGAAAATATCGACATCTGAAGAGGGCGTATAAACCGAATGACAACTCTCCAAACGAAGCGCCGCCTATTTGACAAAGATGCGGGGATAACTTTTACATCCTGCCTTTCGCTTCCTCAGTAGCATGAGGGCTTGGGAATCTGAGATTCTGTCTGGCTGAGCTGGAATGTCATCCTCCGACACCGACGAGAGCATGACAACGCGAGATCAGGATATCAGAACACGAAGACGGAGTCTTTCTAGACCGAGCAAGTACCGAAGCGGTCATCGGAGGTAACAGACCAATAGGACAGTGCTTGAAGGTGTGGACGCATCATAGTCATATTTTGGGCTCGGGTCTCTTTCATTCGGGTGACTAACCTGCTCTCCCCGGCTTCTTGAGTACTGTAATAGGTTCGTTCAGTCAGAGCCGTTTACTTCAGGTACTGATTGGTTCGTGTTCCATCATTTAGAGGACTGGTCTATGTGCATGTATTTTCTTTGCCATGTCGCTAGTAAAGGAAGAATTATCGCATGCGTTCATAGCCTGAGCCTGGTTTATACCATCTTCGACGAGCAACGACAACCTGGAGCGGCAGGCTTGAATCAACGAAAGAGGCAGCGCCATAAATCATAGGATCAAATCGAAGTAAAAGTATCAACGATCAAGAATTCATCGTGAATATTTACGCTACTCTTAGCGACTGCTCGATTAGACAAGTTCAATGGGAAAAAAATTATAGCGCTGACGTTGACGTCGGCCACATTTACTCAACGACGAACTCAATTTCGACGTAAGTAATTATGTCAATTCAATACATGGTTCAATCACTCAAAGTCGTACACAGATCCAGTATTACTATGCCTGCTTTCTTTATGCGGGGAAAAGTGAAGTAGACCATGATCCCTGCCTCCGTCAAACGTCGAATCTACTATAAGTTGGGGTGGCATGAGATACAATATATGACTTAATGAACAGGCTGACGTACCTTATGGGCAGTGACAGATAGAGCCGGAAGTCCCAATATGTACGCCAGGAGGGCAGACGAAGTCGCAACGAATGCCAGTAGGCGAGAAGACTGTAGCCGTGTTTGTTGCCGTGACTGTATCCTGTGGGTTGGGACTGGCAGCTGCGGAGGTCGCGAGGAGGCCAGCGACGAACAGAGCAACAAAATTGAAAAGCATGTTTGCTCTTAGCTGTTAGATGGGTGTTTGGAGGGGGTGGGTGTTTGGGGGGATTAACAGCGACGGTGAGTAGGACGACTGGTGAGGAGCAGTTTTCGATAGAGCTGAATTACTTTGCAATCTCCCGTATTTATGTGTGCCTCTTCATCTTACAGAAGGACAGGGTTTGGGTTTCTGTAGTACAGAAAGTACTCCGCACCGTACCTCAGGCTTGCCCGTGCCAAAGGTTATGTAATTCCATTCCTCTGTTGTTCCCGTCTAAACAGTGGGTATTTTTCTTCCCCTACTAGGGGTGGCATGATAATTATCGGTCCCTACAACTGATGTATGATGGGAATGCCAGTGGCGTCTAGGTGAGTCCGAGACAGTTGGCGTTATGCCGTTTCCACTCCCACGACACTGACCGTTTCGCCGTTTACTCCGAAGGCTACAGGGGGTTTGATACTCTACGACTGTATAATTACCTGGGAGCAATGCGACGACCCTGTCTTTGCTGTGAAACGTGTCTTTCTTTTTGCCAGGAGAACATTTCACCTGGAATTTGATGTTTGGAAAGAACACCGATCAATGATGTATGTGTCTAAATGCTAATTCAGTCTATTATTAGAATATCGAACATTCTGCATTTTGCCGCCCATCGCAACTTGTTTTGCACCGTACATCTCTCATCTACAACGGGTCGCCGGTATGTGGAAGTGATGGGTGACAAACGAGCGTCTTGTGCAAGACTCAGTCACATCTCTCCCGACGTACACACCTCATACTGCCAGGCGTTTCCGAGGAGGAGGCTATTTGGATTATTCAGCAAAATTAATGTCTGGGAGGGAGGGGGCAATATCGTACGTCAAGGGCAATGGCAAATACTGCCGTCATCTCCAAAGTGCACGCCAGGCGGACATACGAAGAGGCACAACGGCTTCACTGTGGAAGGACTCGGAGCAGGGATGGTCGTTGTCGGCAGAGCGGTGATTTGTGAATCTGCCGTTGGGACTGCGCCAGCGAGCACTGTCATTGATATGACTGTGACTAAGACTGCAAGGAATTTCGATGAAAGATTGCTTTGCATAACTCTGGTGCTGTGTGAGTCGTTTGAGTGAGCTGTTTCCGGAACTCTGTTTGACAACATAGGCTCTCTAAACCCTTATGTATTGAATTTTAGGATCTTTTCCGTGCCCTGAATCATCCCTTGATGTTCCAGGATATTTTGATATTTTTACAGCACAATTTGCAGCAGAATGCTAAAATCGCTTGCAGAATATAGGTAAATTAACAACTTGCATGCGGGATTTTCTGGTAGCGCTAAAGATCGCCCTTTACAGTGCTCAGGTTTATCCTTTAGGTAGGCTAATCACGATGATCTGACTTTCGAGGATATTTCGGCTCTCGCTTTCTCATGCATCTCGAACCTGTGCCATTGATTATGGCCGGATTTCGTGCCTTGGCCGGTAGCAACGATCTGCTTTTAAAATAGAAAATAGCGCTGGTCGATTGCCGGAAGCGGTCTCGATCTATGCAATGAATAAAATGCCGCAGTAACTTTGATGAGTCTCTCTTAAGTGAAGTTCATCATCCCGATGACTCTCTCAGAACTACTTGTATGACTCAGGGAAGGCCAGTCGGGTGAGCCTCGTTCATTCTAATGATCCGTTGTCTGCGGAATTACTCAGTAACTCTATATTATATTTAAGTTCAGGTATATCCGGTTCATTGTCTCTCCTGCCAATCGTCGCGGTGTTGCCACTTCGACGTTGCTCCCGTTTAATCTGCGCGATCGCTCGCCGCCTGTCTTTCCTGCGTTTCTCAAGCTCCGCCAATAATTTATAATATTTCTGTCAGCCCGTTTCGTATGATGATAATACCATACTCCACTGACGCCCGTCTCAAACACACATCCTTTGTTAGTCCTTGATAAGTACTTAAATCGAAGGCATGTGATTGAAAAAGGAGGTTAGCATTGGCATTTGACATTAAGGAGTTCGGTGGTCGTGGGGCAGGTGCGATGTGTCTTTTATATCGCTAGTAGGAGCAAGTATGCGCGTCATATTGTCTCACATGCTAGTGGATGACACTAAGAGTAAATACTTACAGGAAAGGTATTAAAGCGCCTTCTCTCGATTTTAATTGTCTTAACATCCACCAAGTGATCAATTGTCGAAGAAATGAAGCTCACTCTCACAGTTCTATGTATCTCTATCTATATGGCTATTTCTTCAATGGCCGCCCCTCCGCATCATTTCAATCCTCACCATCCTCACCCGCACCCGCACCCGCACCACAACACGTCATCTTCCACAACCATCAGTAGTAGCTCTACTGCGTCTAATTATTCTACGATCTATCCTACCTCGACGGGATGCCCCCTGTGCCCTCCCTTGCCTTCTGAACCTATCACACCGGTCTCGGAATCTAGTGCTTCAAGTTCAAGCTCAAACACCACTCAGCCGACATCGACTGCGATCCGGGCCAGAGCGGACTTCTGTGCTTGTCCTGTGTAATTACGTATGTTATATTTTGGAGAGTATAATGCCGTATTTTCTAACCACTTGCAGTTTCATGAAGACCGTGTGAGATCTATCGTAACTCCGGAGTTGTGATGACACTGGCAGGCGAACGGAATTACGAAAATCCCAGACTGCAACCACCCTTATTTTCGTACCTTAGTTCTTTCCAAGCAATTTTTGTGGCCAGTTGAATAATCTTTGACATCTCGATGATCATAAGTCTTACGATAGGTACGGTGTCTGCTTCAAAGTTTTGCATCCGGGACGATCGATCGTGGTGAAGTTCGGAATGATCAGGTGTGATTTTCTAAGTCAGCGCCCATGTTTTGAAACATCGGCTTCTTCGTGATGCAGGGAATTTTATGGCCGGGAAATGATAGACTGCGCAGTGGTCATACGCGGCGGCTCCGAAATAGTAAACGGAAAGTACGCAAACAACGTGTATTCTCTAAGCAAGACAATAGACTCAGGTAGTCGGCGAAAAGCGGCCACTTCAGGAGGTTTTAAGGCAAAGCAAACGAAATTAGCGATCTGTTCAGAGACCCAGCAACATGGAAGTTAAACTGTCAGCTCTCATTCTTGTTGCAATCGCAAACGTTGCGTCTGCCGCCGCAGTGATCGGTTGCCCGCCCTGCGTCCCACCAGTAGGAACTACAACCGAGACAACCTCCATCAGCGGATTTCCACCCGGGTGTGGTTGTGGCTAGGTGTTCAGGGTAAGCATAGGAACAACCTTCTGCAAATCTAGCAGCTCACCGTGCCTTTCATTTCTTGTCCTACAGTGTGAACTTGCATGGACATCGAAATAATATCTCTCGACTCGGAGCGAAGTGTGTATTGTGATCCAGATCTTCGCCGGTTTGCTCACCTAATTTAAACTGTCAATATAGTATTTCATGCAAAGCAAGGCAAATCCATAAGAGCATAATGTAAACGGTTAACCATGATTAATATGGTCCATCGATAGAAGGTGGAGGGGGATGTACAGATCAGAATTCAGATGATTATAGCGTCTTGTAGTTTGACAGGGAGTCAAGCTTAGTATCATGATCGAAAAACCTACCAGCGGATATTGAAAGGCCAGAACTTGACTACTCTACTAGTAAGCGGAGATATGGCCTTAGAAGTTGACTACATTTCACTTCAGTTCCAATGACCAGAATGAAAAACAAATTTCACGACGTACAATAGAATACTGCAAAGTCTAAGCAATCCTCCAGATCGGTTCCGCAACTGTCCTCGTCGGTATCCGTTCTATCAGATGTATATTACTGAAGATTAGTTCTTAACCCAATGAAACAGGAACATGCCTATTTTTAAGAAAGTTCGCTTCTTAATTACAGTCAATGTGTCACTTCAGTAAGGTTTGGCTTCAAGATTATATGCCGGAGGTTATTAGTATCCCCGCGGGATCTGACAGGTCAGTCAAGTGAGGCGATGTCATTTCATTCAGATTCCAAGGGTAAACGGTACCGTTACACGAATGTGAAAAATCAGTGATGTAAAATGAAGGGGGAAAATGGGCGTTGTACCTACATCAAGCACACTTGTATACTGAACGAGATGCGAGACCTATCCGAAGTCTGCGCTGAGAACCTTCGCAGCTATACGTCAAGACTTGTAGGTAAGTGTCCACAGAATTCCGTGGATCAAGGGTTGACTAGTCAAGCGTAGCGTGGCACAAGCATACAGCGATCTTAAGATGAATAGTTAGGTTGTTGAATATAGGTAAGCGGCAGCATGGGCCAATCTAGAAAAGGTTCAGTGGGACCATTCGTATAAAGCCAAGACTAAAGGCAAGCAAAGAACTTCAACTTATATCAAACCGCCAGCCACGCAGTAAATCCAAATGCGCTTCTTCGCTATCCTAGCTCTTGTAATCACGGCGGTGGCTGGTGCAACAATCACAGAGTATCCTCCGAAGCCAGTCGTCAGCTGTCCACCTTGCCAAGGCCTTCAATTCTCACCACTCCCTACCTTAGCAAGAAGAGAAGCAAGCATGGAGATACGCCACCCGAGCTGTGTCTGTCCACTCTAGGTGAGTTTGCATTTTCCATTCTGAGTCAATATCCCTCAACGATCTCGCCAGATTTATTACATGCCGCTTTTCTCAAAATGGCCAGAGTCGGATCGATTAGGCGAAGTTGGAGTTTATGGCGAAATTCTGTAGTCCTGTATAGAAAAGAGAGGCACGGAGATTACCTGGCGGCTATGTTGTTGCAAGTTTCTTCCAAACGTCCAGCTGCTTGTTTTGACTTGCACATTTGAAGAGGGGGATTGAGGATGAAATTATGTTGTTCACGGTTCCGGAAATTTATGAGACAGAGACGTTTCAAGGTCCATAGCCAATATCGGGCTTACATTCTGCGTGAATGGTCTGAAAAGATCTCCAATGTGTTTCAAGGATAATCTGAGCTCCTACTAAGTATGTTGGTCCGTACTTGTACCGGAACACAGATCCGTTCCATACGCTAAAGCCTGCCAAATCTTAACGCCAATGAGCCACTCGTTTCAGAAATATCGATGCATTCTCAAGTACCTTGATCCACATTCATCCGCACCAACTACATTCCTTGAGTGATTGTGGTCATTGGGTTCATGCATTCGTGTTTGCAGATCTAGAATGAAGGAACTTACGCTCGGGCTACGCGGTTATGTGGATATGTAGACCTGAAGGATCAATGAGTTCCCCTTATATAGAAATTAAAGGTACCTAGCGTTTCAGGAAGAAGTCGATTGCACATCCATGCCAGGTTCGTTGTCCAAGACTTGATAGGCATAAAGGTGTTTGTTAGAGACATAAGTGAGCCTAAGATACGTGATACTCTAACCTCTCTGAACTTGCCTTATTATCATGCGATTCTTTGCAGCAGCTTCGCTTCTTGCCATGTTGGCAGCGATCAACAATGTTTCTGCCGTCATCCATCCTTGCCCCGACCTCTGCTTCGTCGAATCAACCACCATTTCTGAACACGTAACAACGTCGACAAGTTGCGTTCCTTGCCCAACTGCATAATGATCCTCGGATGGTAAGAATTTTTATCGTCCTTAAAACTAAAGGCATTGACATCCTCCAATCATACAGTAAGATCCTTCGTCGATGAGTGGTTGTATCAATTTGGACCTGGGGTGCACCATTGATTTGTTTCGTTGAGGTAACTCAATGTGATGTTGGAGTAGTATTAAAAGATGAAGCAAATGTACGGCGGAGTTCAGACAATTATTCTTCACTAATGATCTCTGGCTCAGAGTACTATAGAGTCCAAAGTAAACATTGAAGTGAGATGCAAACCTGAAGCTTCCTTGGGCAGTACATATCCTTAACGTTCCGCAAAGATTGTTAATTTCCCACGAAATAAATACAGAAAAGTCTTATGTAAATTCCAAATTCTGAACTAGATAAAAAGCGCATGACTACTGATTCGCTAACATGCCCCTCTATATGCCCATCTACTAGGTAAGTAAGAAAACTTAAAATAGGATTCATCTTGCAAAAAAGATAAAAATGTACAAAAACTTTAGCCCATTGACTTCGGCCGGTCTCGAACCGGCGACCTCTCGTGTAATACATTAGTAATAATGTGAGACGAACGTGATAACCGCTACACCACGAAGTCATTGATCTAAAGTGTGGTTACATTTATATAGTCTAGAAAATGTTTATAACGCAGCCTGCCTTAACGAATAATACGTGACAACAGTTTGTCCATACTGCGGAAAGAAACTTGAAGGACCCTAGTAGCGACACGACACTGAGCAACAAGAGCAAAAAAATTGAATGGGGCTTTCTTCTCGGCACCAACTCCCATTCTGGACGTTGTCAGAAGCCCATTATGCAGTAAGTAGGATGATCGGTAGCAATACTACTAGTGTGCTAATACCGATGATCGGGTTTGCACATAGCCATATTACCGGTTACTGGCATGGCGGCCCCCCACGAAGACAGTGAACCAGGCTTGTTCACCGTCTCCCATATAACATCTCAGCAATGAGTTACAAAGGCTTGAATTTCGAAGATATAACTGTCACTTTAGATGGTGCCGTCGCAATAGTGACATTGGACAGAGCCTCAGAGTAAGGCTACTTGACCAGCTGTAGTCCGGATGCTGACCGTTGGACGGTTATTGACAGGTTCAACACATACACAAAACGTCTAGCATCAGAGCTTATCACAGCATTTGACCACTTTGATAAGGATGACGCTGTGCGCGCAGTTGTTTTAACAGCCGATCCAAAAGCGCCTGTCTTTTGTGCAGGTGTGAGTTGACCTTTTTAGTTTCTTCAAACAAAGTTTTGCCAACCTAGCGTAACAGGCAGAACTTAAGGAAGGCTCTGGTTGGGATCATCTTTGGGACCCGGAGGCTGAGAAGGAGAAGGACCCAACTCAAGGTTAGATTCCAACCTCCGTCATACACAAAGCAATGTCGTTCACCTTTGACCTTTACGTCAGCTCATCGAGATACCGGAGGCAAATTCTCGATGTCTGTTCTGCGGTGTCGGAAGCTAACAATAATCGCTGTGAATGGACATGCAGTATGTATATTCGATATCCGAATTCAATCACCGTTCGATAGACTGTGATTATGACGTCGTATCTCTACTAGGCGGGTATAGGTGTAACAATGCAGTTGCCTTTCGACTTCAGGTTTGCATGGGCAGACGCGAAAATGGTGCTGCCTTTCGTCTCTCGAGGAATCTGTGCGGAGGGTACGTCCTACTTAACCTTCCCAAGAGGTCGCGCTGACAGACTCGGAATCCTTCAATAAATAGCAATTTCGTCCTACCTTCTTCCGCGGCTCATCGGCCACTCTCGGGCATCATCGCTCTTCCTGACCGGAGATCCGTTCAAACCGACATCTCCACATGCTTCCCTACTCTATCACGAAGTCCTTCCAACTCGTGACGCAGTCTTCCCTGTCGCATTGAAGTTTGCTAAACACCTTGCTGCTACGACCTCTATGACGTCTGTTGCAATGACGAAGACGCTCATATGGAGAGGTGCGAGCTCTCCGGAAGAGCAACACTTGTTGGAATCGCGGGCGATCCGCTCGTTAGGGATGAGTAAAGATGGTGAAGAAGGCATCAAATCGTTCTTTGAGAAGAGGCAGCCAAAGTTTACTGGAACTCTCTCAAAGGATATGCCTGCATGGGTGCCCTGGGTATGTCCACATTTCTCAATATGCTTACGTTTACTGATACTACCTTATGATACGAATCTAGTGGAATGAAGTCAATGTGGGCCCGAGGAAAGCGAAGCTTTAGATTAGACTCACTTGATCTTCTCATGAAAACGGTCAAAACTACCGCAGTCTTATGCTTTGTTTCATACTCGCAAGTGCGATGCGTTGCTCTTCTGGGTAACATACAGTACTAACCCGATGGTTGTGTATAAGTGATAATGATTCCTTCTCTAGTATCCACTAGGTCTATGCAAATGTTTCCGCTTTGCATAATAGTGGTACATGAGCAAATTATCCTGATAATGAGCAAAGTATCCTGATATTCAGGATGGGTAACGAAAAGAGAGAAGGAAAGGAAAGACTTTGATGTCCGAGTATTCGCGATGTAATTTTATCAGATAAGATAAGATGTGTAACCGATATTGCACGATTTGCGCGAATGCGCACGTCAATGAACGTCGATGTGAACGTTTCGTGTCCTTTACCCACTACCTTTGCTCTATCAACACAGCGAAAATCAAGACAGTGTGCTAGTATCGCTGGAGATGCTGAGCGCTTTGCGCTCTCAGATCACTAGAACGGCCTCACATTCGACACCTCAAGTGACCTGTCAGCGTAATCTGCTTTGTTACGTCCCATCATGCACGAGATATTATTCGAGTCGCCCCACGTCCTCATCCGCTTCCATATTCTCTAAATCCTCGCCCTCAAGACTTGCTTTTAGTATTGCTGCTTCTCCTCGTCATTTTGGACATTTGGCAGGACGCAATGAGCCACCTAAACAAGACAAGAAGCCAGACGCCGGAAAGGATGTGCAGAAAACAGCTAAAGACCTAGGCTCTGAAGCAAATGTCAGCTTGTCTGACCAACGAAAGAAGGATTGGGCAATTATAAAGAGACTGATGGTAAATGTGTGGCCACCCGGTGATTGGAGTGTACGGAGCAGAGTGCTATTAGGCTTCGGGTTGCTGGTCGCTGGAAAGGTATTTATTGCACATCGTGGTTGCAAATTCGCGGTGATCTGAAGTCATTCCTAGGTGTTGAATGTGCAGGTTCCGATGATATTCAAGAATATCATTGATGCCCTTAACGTGGATATCACTGCTGGAACAACTGTCTGGATAGTAGCCGGCTCTTTGGTCATGGGATGTTCGTGCAGTGTTGAAATCTAGTGGAGCGGAGGGCTAATGATGTGCTCTAAAGATGGTGCAGCGCGAATAGGTGCAACAATGTTTAGTGAGCTTCTAAACGCCGTCTTCGCAAATGTCGGTCAGCGGGCTGTCCGAAAGGTCGCAAGAGAGACATTCGAGCACCTCCTGAACCTCGATTTGAAGTTCCATCTATCAAGACAGACCGGTGGTTTGACCCGGGCAATTGACCGAGGTACAAAGTACGCCTCTTCATATGTTCTTGCTGAAATGCTTACTGAGCATTAACACAGAGGTATTACGTTCATCTTACAAGCTGTACTTTTCCGGATTGTGCCCACCGCGCTTGAAATATCCATGGTCTGCGGAATCTTGGTGCGTCACGATAGGATTCTCGGAGATACAGCTGTTAGCTCATCTTTTGATAGACGTACAAGTTTGGATGGGACTTTGCTGCCATTGTCGCTGTGACGATGGCTGCATACACGTGGTTCACTATCAGAACAACTTCGTGGAGGCGAGTAAATCGTGCCTAATAGCTGGAGTTAAATTATTTATTAAAGCTTAAGGACGAGTTTCCGTCGAGAAGCCAATAAAGCTGACAACAAAGCGGCAACCGTGGCTGTTGATTCCTTAATAAACTTCGAAGCGGTCAAGGTTTGCGCTTCATTGCCTCACCAGTAAACGAATAACTAAAAGACCCCTCCAGAACTTCAACAACGAGAAATTCGAAATTGCACAGTATGACAAACATCTCAAAGACTACGAGAAATCCTCAGTAAAGATCACGACATCTTTGGCTTTCTTAAATTCCGGCCAGAATGTTATTTTCTCAAGCGCCTTGACAATGATGATGTTTATGGCGGCACAAGGGGTTGTCAATGGTGCGATATCTCCTTTGAAATGGATAATACACGGCTTGACAATGGTATCTATCAGGTACAATGACTGTCGGGGATCTTGTGATGGTCAATCAACTCGTCTTTCAGCTGTCTTTACCCCTAAACTTCCTTGGTACTATTTACCGCGAAATGCGGCAAAGTTTACTTGACATGGAAGTCCTTTTCAACATTATGACGCAGCACACCCCCGTACCGGTGTGTATCTATCTCTACATTTCCATCTATAGATGATGCCTCATCTAAGTGAAATAGGATAAACCAGGCTCACAGCCTCTCAAACTAAGAGGAGGTTCAATACGCTTTGACCACGTTAGCTTCGGATATCACGCAGACCGGCCTATCTTCCGAGACTTGTCCTTCACTGTTCCAGCAGGCAAGAAAGTTGCGATTGTCGGACCCTCGGGATGCGGAAAGTCAACGGTCTTCCGTTTGCTTTACCGTTTCTACGACCCTGCAGCAGGCAGGATCCTAATAGACGATCAGGATATCCACCAACTTCAGCTGGATAGCGTGCGAAAGGCTATCGGTGTCGTTCCCCAGGATACACCACTGTTCCATGCGGATATCATGCACAATATTCGTTATGGTCGACTGAGCGCGACAGACGAGGAAGTCGAAGAGGCTGCAAAAAGGGCGAATGTCCATGACACAATTGCGAGCCTTCCGGAGGGCTATAAAACAACTGTCGGAGAACGAGGGCTGATGATATCTGGAGGAGAGAAGCAACGTCTAGCCGTTGCTCGTGTGCTGCTCAAAGATCCTCCAATTTTATTCTTTGACGAAGCGGTCAGTTTTCTTCAAAATGCGTTAGGATATAATGATCGCTCACAATTACTACCTAAGACTTCCGCATTGGACGGCCGAACAGAAACAGAACTGATGAAGAACATAAACAACATTCTATTGGACAAGTCCAGGACAAGCATCTTTATAGCTCACCGCCTACGCACTGTTGTTGAAGCCGATCTCATCATCGTAATGAACAGCGGCATGGTGGTTGAACAAGGCACGCATCAAGAGCTGCTTGAGAAAGGCGGACTCTACTATGATATGTGGTTAGAGCAAGCAATGGATGCCTTCGCACAAGGAGAGGATGAATCCTTGGATGCAGACGCAGGTGACGACGATGGGAAGGTCACGAGTCGTGCAGTGTAGTGATATTGAATATACCTATAAGTTTATGCCTGAGGCTGGATTCTGAATAAGTGTTGTTTTATATCATGATTAATTTAAATGTAGTAGTGCATATCTTCTTCTACCTCATAAATGTCATAAATGCTAAGCGCTGAACATTAGAAGAAACATACTTCATATCCATCACTCTATCCTACTACGAAGCCAGCTTGATAGTCCTTTTGTACCTTCGAAAAGTACGTGACGGATTAGTAGAGTTATGAGATATTGTGCGTAAGGTGCTTACCCTCTCGTTCCCAAACTTTCCTCGGTGGCACACGAAATCTTCAAATAAACATAAAGAACTGCTAATAAATCGAGATTCAAGTGTTACTCACGTATTGCCATCTACAAGGAAGACGTCTAATGGCAGCAACCCAAGGTTCACGGGTAGTTTCGAAATATTGTTGTCCCGGACATCGAATTCTTCCAGCTTCCATTCCGGTACTTGTCTGTTTCCCTTGAACATCGTTGCGATAGCGTCGAAAACATCGAGATTAGTGAGTCGATTTCCTCGCAGTCGAAGAATTTTCAAGCCCCTGCGCGTGCATGGCCCGCCATCGGAAGAAAGCAGAAGCTTCCTCGTCGTGTCTTCATTGAAGAGTTCAGAAGATACGGTGTTATAGGACAAGTCCAATATCGTGAGCGAAGGGAAAGTAATAGATATGACTTCGAGGAGGTTCTGCTTTCCTGAAATCGGAGAGCCAGATTTATCCGTTGATTCGTGGGCGACCAGGACAGTATCACCCAGTGAACATCCTTCGAGGTTGAGTTCCTCCAATCTAGGTAGTATCCCACCACTCGAAGAAGCATCCGTAACAAAGGAGGTGGGGGGAAATGCAAACGTTGGATCAGCGCGCCGGTTTTTCAGCGTTAAGACGCGTAAAGTTGATGCAAAGTGCAGGCTGGCAATTACATTCAACGGGAGGGTACGAGCAGGCACATGCATGTCCTCGGGCTTGGACTGACTCTGCGAGGCGGCAACCAAGGAAAAGGCTCGCGCATGCCCACGGCTAGGAGGGGCGGAGGGTGGAAGAGTGAGCGATAGCTCCTTAGACGAATAGTAGGTGGAGTTTGCAAGCGAAGATACGGATGATATCGATGTAGACAATCCTGTCCCCTTTTCATGTGACGCGGGAGTAGTTGCCGCTGCTTGTTGAGCGCGTAACCGTCGCCTGCCACCCTCGGTAAGCAGGCCTTGCTCGGCTTCAATCTCCCAAGCTTCTTTCTCGACGACCTTCGGACGAGTTATTGTCCGCTTGGAACCTGAGGTAGAGGACGTAGCGTTGGCGTTCGTTGAATTCAAACGAGCCCGTCGACGACCGCCTTCGGTTAAAAGACCCTGTTCAGCCTCCACCTCCCAAGGTTCCTTGTCGACTGCGGGTGTCGTGTGCTCCCTCTGACTCTGACTATCCTTAGTTTCAGAGCTAATGCTGACCATACTCTTCTTCTTCTTCAAGTAACGCTGTTCGGCCTCAATCTCCCATTGCTCTTTTATAACCTGCTTCCCTACAACCACTCGAAGTTCGCCTGGAATAGGGGGAGCTGTACTAATATTGAAGTTCAACTTGGATTCTCGCCTGGTACCAGAAAAGAAATTGCGAACAGCTTTCTCGGTGACCCGTGTCTCTCCTAAATCTAAGTTGTTTAGTGTAGGAAATCCACCAATATGTAAGTGTTTGAGTGAAACATCGTCCAAATCTGCACCGTTTAACGATAGAACCTGCAGATCGTTGAGCATTGAAAGATGGGAAAAGAGATCAGAAGATTCTCCTAGCGGATTGTGGGCCAAGGTGACATGCCTCATTGTCGAAGGTAGATAGTCATGATCAATGGCATGCGCAGTCAACTTGTTATGAGAGGCATTCAGGCTATGCAGTTTCGGGAGAGGAACCTCCGCTCGTTTGACCTCTGGTTCAAAAAAGCCGCCAGTCGCAATGGACTTCGATGCTTTCAAGGGCTCGTTGAACTTGGAGAATGGGAGCGACGTAATCTCATTGTGCGAGATGTCCAGGATTGTCAAGGACGGCAACGAAAATAACGACGGAGGAAGCTCGATGAGCTTGTTGTTCGAAACATCCAAGACTGTCAGCATAGAAAGTATAGTCAGGGACTCTGGTAACGAGCGAAGCATGTTACTATGTAGCTGATCTGACGTTAGTGGGAGTCATGTATAGTAATTGGAGGCTTACATCTATGGTCTTAAGGCTTCCGAAAAGTGATAATTCTGGCTGAAGTTCGACTATTTCATTGCTTCTGGCCTTCAACACCACTAAGTCTTGCGCCTCGAACCAAGATGGTTGCTGACGGCCCGGCTTCAATTTCCTCGGGTCAACAACTTCAGGATAGTCAGGCTCTGTGACTGAAGGCAAAGGGACGGGCGTGACTCCAAGGTGGAGTTCAAACAAACATGAGGGGATGCATACAAGCGATCGCGCTGAAACATTTAGAATACCTTTAGGATTGTAAATATCAGAAGTTCAGCCCGTAGGACAAGGATCCAGCTCACCTGTACTTCTCGCGCGTTCTACTGTTTCTCTGACAGACCATCTACCCATCTCAACGACATCCTCCTCCTCCTTTTTGGCCTTCGCAGGTGAACCTAAAAGCGAAAGGCCAGGGCCGAAGACACCTTCGTCATTTCCAACGTTCGCTTGTGTTTGTGCCTTCTTCACTTCGGCCCGCTTCAGTGCAATCTGTTCTTTCAAGCTCATCCGTTCCTTCGTCGCCGGAGAATTCCTTCCATCCACTACTTTGTCGACAGTTTGAGTTGGTGCCTTAGACGTTGTGGCTCTTGAGGGAGTGCTCGTTGGTGGGCGATGCTTCAAGTTCGCCGGTAAAGGAGGTGTCGACTTGGACGGTGAGGTTGCCGGAGCTCTATACTGGCCCCGTAAAGACGTCGAAGACTTTGTTGTACGAGGGACACGAGACATTGTGTGATGGTGGTAAATTGTAATGCAGTAAGATGACAGTCTTTTAGCTTTCGCGTGCGCTTGTGGTTAGTACGGAGGCAGTTCGGTAATTGGCGGTCGTTTACCACATACTAAAAACTACATGTAATATTTTCATTGATTCAAACTTTTACAATAATAGAGTAAGATCATATAAAATCGAAGAAAAGAGTAGGGAGAAGAGAAAGACGAACGGACATTAAAAGCATCGAGAATGGCTTTCAGATCATACAGATACAAAAGTACATGCCGTATATACTCGCAACAGTTCCCGAAGACCAAGGCTCACCCAAAGTGGAATTTCCCCTTCATCATCTGCTTCCCATCCTCAAAGGCGCTTTTTAAACTCACAGGTAATTTTCCGAGAAATGACATGTGCTCTCCTGGAGTGTTTGGAGGACCAGTTGAAGCTCCTGACAATGTCGATCCGCCAGATGACTCGGAAAGCATAGATGACGCGCTTGGTGAAGGCAAATCTTTTACCGCGTCAGAACTGCTGTTGTCTCCTCGATGTTGAGCGGCTGCTACAGAAGAAGAGGTATTTGTGTGTCGCGGGGGAAGCGGAGGTGGCGTCCTTTCGAGTGTATTTTTTTCTTTTATGGGCTGCAAGCATGTTAGGTGTGTATATATTGTGTATCCGTGTGAAGAATAACTCACTCTTGTCTGGGATTCGAATGACTTAGCCTTATGGACGAAGTAGGAGTCGCCATGCAATGACGCTTCAGGGATGAGGTAGTCTGTATCATTTCCCTTACTTGCCTGAAGGTGCTCGTTTTCGCTCGGACGAATATGAGTTTTCAGATGACGCTTTTCATTGACGTAAAGTGTCTGCCCCGATTTTTCATCTTTGACTGACTTCCACTCTGAGGGCAAGCGTTTGGGATGCTTGGGCGGTGAAGTGGCATTCACGTGAGCACATGAAAGGTTGGCCGGCGCAGTTTGAATAGACGGCGGCATGGCGGGTCGATTAGGACCATCAGGCAGAACCATTGAATGCTTCCCTTTCACAACCGGAGACGCAGGTGCGCTCCTTGGACGCCTTATCAGGTCTATCGGTAAAGGTGGAATTGAGCGCCTAGAAACCTGTTTGTCGTTCACTTGTAAGCTTAGAACACTTCCGTCCGATTCATCGCTTGCAGAATCTGCGACTTCGACATCATCCACCCCCAAGGAAAGGATGGTGGGCTCCTCTTCACCACAATTGAGTATTGCTATCGGAAGACTCAACCGTTCGCCAAGAAAGTTACATGTTTGTTTTATGGTGGGTCGTGAGTCTGGGTCTTTGGACCAGCATTTGCAGAGCAGATCCCAAAAATCGTCATCCAACCCTCTCGATAAGACCACGTCCGACTTCGGCCGCTCCGGATGTCTCCCTTTATCGGCAACGGCGCGGACGACTGCCAGAGGCAGCAAATCGGGGAAAGGTACTTGTCCGGTGAATATCTTTTAGTTTCATCAGCAAGAAGCAAAGCAACTCGTCTCTACAGAAGAAACATTACTTACCTCCAAACAAGTCATTGCAAACGCATAGATGTCGCTAGCCATAGATCTGTGACCTCTGTTATCTATAGCATCGAGAGTTTCTGGGGCTTGCCAGCGCACAGTCCCAATCCCATCCCCAGTGTGTACATTTGTTTGTATAGTCCGCATGCTACTGAGACCAAAGTCGGCGAGGAGTGGGCGATGATGATCGTCCACAAGAATATTTCCCTATCGTGGGTATTTTTAATAAACAACATCGAGTAAATGTATTTATGTCGAGACTCACAGCACGCAGATCACCATGAATGAATGCTGGTTGTTGTGAATGTAAATAGCACAATCCAGAAGCTATCTGTGAGATCTGACGGCGCGAAAATCAACAGCGAAACGACAATTTATCTTTCTCGTGAACTCACGATATCCATTCTGTCAACTTTGTCGCATTTTTTGAGAAATACATCCAGAGAACCGTTGGCCATCCAGGGAGCTACGAGTGCTATCGATGTGTCGTATGGGATCCGGAAAACGACACCAATTAACGGGAGTATGTTTTCGTGCTTCAACTGCCACCACACCATCGCTTCCGTGTATACGCCCTAAGAACAAGTCAATTCTACCTGTACGCAGAGGAATCTAATCAAACACCACCTTGAGTTTCTCCTTATCTTCAAGTGCAAGCGTTTCCGTATCCCTTACATGAACACCTCGCGGAACCTTCAAAGCCAATAGTTTCCCAGTTGACACCTGTTCACCTTGGAAGATGTCTGCCATGCCACCCCCACCGACAGATGCTTCATGTGTCATTCGGACGCCAGTGATTACCATACAGCTTGGTAAGGTAGTGGTCTCCTTCATTAAATCATATAGGATCTCCCGAAGTTCGTTGGAATATTTGGTGTTATCGTCGATCAACTGTAGTCCCGCCGTTAGCCTTTTGAATCTGTAGTTAGCATATCGTGTCACTTACCGATTTAATCCTGCTCATCGCATTGCTTAGATCTCGCCGCGGGAGACTCGATATTGTCTGCCGCCCGCCGGAACTCAAGCATGCAACAATGGCTCTCGATGCGTCGTAGCGATCAGCAATCCTCATGCACTTGATAAAGGTAGTCCAGTAATGGTATGCAGTCTGCTCGCTTCGTCAGCAACCGTTGAAAGGAAAGGTAAACACTTTCCGTACATTCTCCATGGCCTCAAGTAATTTGCTCGCCCCGGAGAGAAAAGCTTCGATGGCATCCCATTGTTGCAATGCGTGAATTGTTGACCGTGCTTCTACATTTTTGGCTTGATTTATACAAGGCAACCTTTCCGCCCCTATGTAGATGGGTTAGATGGAGGCTAAGTGTGACTAAGTCGTAACTCCATACCTTCATTGTCAATCGATGCAAGTACTCCTTTCATTATCTCACAATAAGAGTAGACAAACTGCGGGAGTAAACTCAGTGAGGACTACGCCTCTAATGACGAAGAACGAAGTACACATACAGGGGTGAGCATTGCGTCAAGTCGATGATCTGGCTCAAGATCTGATCCCACGTTGAGCTCGAGGAGTTTCGCGTCGAAAAGACGGAAGAATGCCTTGCGCCATTCACGATGGGTACTGGCTTCAGTCATCAGGACATATTGAACTCTGGCATAGTCACCAACGTTCAGTCGGTGACGATGCTTAAGGAAGACCTGTTGAAGGGTCGGATCAGCTTTGTGAAGACGGTCGAACAGTAACTCTTCTGTGGCCATTCTGGCAGCCATGCAAGGAGTTGCAGGGGATGGGGAGGCGATAAGCCAGCCTGCGGGAATATCGGAACATCGCAACGTTTATATGAGCCTACATAGACGCCAGATGATTAGGTTCCTCCACTTGACGCAGTCACGGTACTAGTCTTCGCCAAACTGGTGATAGCCAACCCAAGACCGAGCGCGCTAATGTACAAAACCTGTGCTTAATTGCAGTCAGATCAGACAGCTCGTGCTCCCGAAGCGCAAAGGTCAGAATCTTCCGAAAGATGGCTGGTCTCAAGAGCTGTATCACTCAAGATCTATCCAGAATCCAGAATGGGCTATGCTCGGAAGCGCGCATGGCGTGCATGTGCCAGTGGTTCATGTCAGTCTAGAAGTCGTCGAGGATGGGAAACATCTTATTAAAGACCCCGTTTCCACAGAGGCTCTGAGGTGCGAATCGTCAACGGTGTGATGAAGAATTAAGATAGGTTTTGCAGTATAGCCACACGTATGGATCTCCTTGAAGTATGTTGAACTTCGAAAAGCCACGCTGGACACAAATCCTAGGAACAAGTTCAAGTCGGTAGTCGGTAATGCCGCCGATAGATGAGGCAGGAAAAGGGCTGCCCAGGATTATTGACGCTTTGAGGAGACGCCGACTGTTGGCCTCAAACTGTTCGAGTAGATATTGAATCTGGAGTTTGCTCTTCGGTTAGGATGCCGTGTGGGACGCTACACAAAGTGGCAATTTGAACCTGATCCTGCATGTTTGTCTCACAGACATTATTAACGCGGCGGGGTCAATAGTAGATTTTGGGTACTCATATACTGGTAGGCAAAGTGGATGCCCTTACTCGGCATAGGAGTAAGTTTATCAAACAGGAGTGTCCCGGGTGAAAGTCGGTCAACAACATGCCATGATGGCATTATAAAGGACAGGGCTCACGCTTGGAAATCTTTATCGGTAAGACATACGATTAGCAGTTTTTTTATCTCATAATAAAGAGAATGGACATACGAAGCAGAGTCTGAGAGTTTCTTCGTTTTCGAAGTTGAAAAACATTCAAGTTGGTGAATGAAAACGAATTCAACGGGCAACTTGAACGACAATCCGCTTCTACCTGCGGATATTGCCGGATTAATGTCACCACTCCTGGCCAATGTTTGTAGCCTTGCGACCTCGCTCCCACCACGCCTCCGACAGCAGCAGCATTCAGGCCAACGACGGCAGTGGCGAACGCTGAAAGATTGTCGACAGAGTCAGCCTTGACTCTTCGACATGACACTTCTCGTTCCCCTCGATGGCGTAGCTCGGTCTCCCGTTAGGCCGGCGTTTGTTTCGCCAGTAAGCGACCCCGCCACGTTCACTTCGAAGGTCGTGAAGGCGATAGTGAAGGCGAGACGGATAACTGTTGTTTGTGGTGTGTAGTGCTCTTAGATCTCATATTCGTATTCATAGTAACGTTTATGATCTTGTGCGCATAGGTGCTGGTATCTCAGTTCAAGCTGGGATTCCTGATTTCAGGTCATCGGATGGTTTATTCCAGAGTATTAAAAAAGAAAATCCCAAGGAAAATCTGTCCTCCGGAAAAGACTTATTTGATGCGTCTGTCTTCGGTGTAGGTGCTAGGATCATCGGAACCGAACTTTCCTGAACTTCTTTACAGGCCGAGCACACAACTACACTATTTTGCCAAATGATCGCTCGCCTTTCCCGCCTTTCCCTAAACGCTACTCCTACCCCTTTTCACAACGTCTTACGAAATTTGGACGAACGGAAGAAGCTGCTGCGGGTGTACACTCAGAACATTGATGCCCTCGAGGAAAAGGCCGGCCTCTCCTTTGGTTTACCCACCTACGGGTCCCGCGGCAAGGGTAAGGCAAAGGTTGGAAAAGGTACGAAAGCTACGGATGGCACATCGACGGCCTGCGCTGCAGCATCTTCATCCGATGACATATTCGAGCCCGTCCAGCCTGTCGATGGCGAAGCTACAAGTTCTTCTTCCTCGAATGAGACGCCTCGGTGTATACCACTCCATGGAACCTTGCAGCTTATGCACTGTGTATCCTGTAATCACCCATACGCGCTTTCCGACCATTCGTCGTCTTTATGCGAGGGGACCCTACCTGATTGCCCAGATTGCACTAATTTGGAGGCAACACGGTCTATGATTGGTAAACGACTTCGGGGTATAGGAAAGTTGCGTCCAAGTGTTGTTCTTTATAATGAAGAGCACAGTAATGGCGAAGGTGTGGGGGAAGCTGTCCGACGCGATCTGCTTGGGAGGGGAGGCGCGGATTTGCTCATCGTTGTGGGGACGAGCTTGCGGGTCCCTGGTACGAAGAGGATTGTAAGAGAGTTTTCGAAGGCGGTGAGGGCGAAGGAAAAGGCGAAAGCAGAGAGGGCCCATGAGATTGCGTTGTCTAAACTCTCGCTCCCAACACCATCTTCGTCACCGTCATCCTCGCCTTCGCCATCTCCCGGCCCGAGCCCTATGCGCGACTCAGATAGTTCGAAAACACCATCTCCGCCGCCTCTACCTGACTTACCGCTCGAAGAAAGGCCAATATCGTCAATTTACGTCAATTTAGACTTTCCGGTCCCGACTCGAGAATGGGACAATGTTTTCGACGTGTGGATTCAAGGAGATGCACAAGTTTTCGCAGAACTGGTGAAGGAAGAAATCGAGAGAGAGGAAAGAGAAAAGGTCGAGAAATTGGAGAGGGAGGAGCGTAGTAGAGAGGAGAGAAGAGAAAGGGAGGAAAAACGGCGGCGAGAGAAGGAGGACAAGGAGCGGATGAAGCAGGAGATGGAGTCCGAAGGTTCTGCGTCTAAAGTTAGCAAGGGTACAAAGAAGACTGGCAAGAAGGGGCTCACACCAACAGAAGGGAAGATCGAGAAGAAGAAGCGCATCGTCGTAAAGGTGAATAGTCTTTCTCCTCGATTGCCATCGACACCCAAGTCTTTGGTTCGTCGAACCGTGAGCTCTGGACGGACTTCTGAACGTAGTTTGTCTGGACGGACTATTACCTTATCCTCCCAAACCTACAGACCCCCTTCTCCATCGAAGTCAAGGCTGAGTATCTTATCATCACTTGCATCACAATCTCCCCATGTGTTTCGTCGACGATCGGCACCCGAGGTTGTCCTCCCAGCTTCTTCATCCGTAACCCGCAACTCGCCGTCAAAATACGGCGATCACAACGGGAAGGGAAAGTCGAAGGAAAATTCAGCAGATTCACGCTTAGATCTTTTGGCCGATGCAGCTGCAACACTATCCCTTTCACATCTTCCAAGTTCTCGGGTTGATTACCCCGTATATGCTGCCCATGAATATGGTACTCCGTACAAAAGAGGCGAGCCATCTACTCCTAGACGATCACTTTCGACTTCAGGAGGACCTGGTCGTATCAGGCATTCAGCAGCTCAACACCCTTACCAACAGCCCTCACCACCAGACTCTCGTGCGCACTCGCATACTCAAACCTGGAGGGAATTTAAGTCCCCTAAAGACGAAGATCATGACTATTGTGCTTCCGATTCACCCCTATTATCTGTATCGACCCTTACGTCCGACCCGTCTCCCTTAACTCTTACTTCATTACCTCGAACCCGGAAACCTCGAATAACTTCGTTAGAACTGGATAGATCCCCGTTTGAGATGCAAATTCCTTTTGCACCCTCCGTTTCTCAGGGTTCAAATTATCGTTCTACCTCAGGCAACCTTCTAGATCCACCAATCAACGACGAACATAACAATACGCGCAAGTCGGATGAATCAAGTACGCCAACGAAACGCAAGACCGACTCTGTGTGCACGTCACCGAAGGCCCCTAGTCGAGTGAAGAAGGTGAAGCTTAATATCACCCGACGTTCTGACGCGATAACACAGTCAGATGTCAAATGGAGCCGGAATTACCAAGATAACGAAACTCGCCGTTCAATCTCTCCGAAATCGTCTAGGGATCGATGTTCTCACAACTCCACAGAGACTCACATCTCAGACTCGGAAACAGATACCCCTTTGCATTATGTGCTGCGTTCCCCAAGGCAAGAAGTTCTTTGTAATTAGCGTATGTTTCATTCTTCTCGGATGTACTCTTTTAGAGGGACTGCATGGACATGCTGCTCTCCACTCTGTTTCAAACGTCGGGACTGTATACCAACCCTGTTGTATAACGTTCGGCTCTTAAATTATCCCTTTCGTTTGTTGTCCTACATAATTTTGATCTTACTGTGATCCTTTAGTAATACACTTTCTTTTCGTAGTGACTTCCGAATGAAGCAAAATATCTTATACATACGGTACTAGACCACTTGTGCTTCAAGTCGTAGAGAACTGCGAAGGTTTCATCGAAGCAAGTTTCTCTCCCTCTCCTGTCTCAGCACTACGTCCTGGAATTTGCGTCCCTGGTATGACGTCGTCACTACACATTAGTTGAGAATGCGGATATAAACCAGCAAGCAATGGCATCTCTGATTCATTACCATCCAGGTACCGCAAGCATCTCCAGTGCCCATCACTAGCAAATATATCGCCCACACACTCTACCCAACCATCGCAATGTCTTCCAGTATCGATCACGATCAGGAATATAGCCCTGACACCGTTTACGCCCCGGCAGACGGTATCATCGGGGAGCCCACCAGCGTCGACTTCAAACGAGAAGACCGTGAAGCTGCAGAAAGCGAGATCTCCGGGAAGATACCCCAAAGTAAGCACATTCTTACCGCTCTTAGTTGATATTTCTTTACATGCTTATTGCACTAGGCGAGCTAAATGATCTCCGATCTGCTGGAGATGAGATCTTTGAGAAGCGTACCCGGGGTCTTGGAGAGCAGAGCGATGCATACAAGCATGAGAGGGATCTTGACGAGGCTCTGCGACAGGAGGGTGCCATTTAAACTGTTTATTGAAGCATTGTTGAATTATTTAGTAACAAATTTAAGAAGTTATTGTATACGGACTTGACTGAAAATTACGTACTGTAATCTTGTAAAGTAGGAGCAGCATAGGATGTGTTGTTGTTATCAAATTGAAACTTCGGGAGATTATTGTGTACAGCTCTCTAGTCTTAGCACTCTCAAGCAGTGAATACTACGGCGACGGCGGTAGTAGACTGGCAATAGACTTGAGATCTACTATTTTTAGTCCGTCTGACGGAAGCTCGATAGACTGGTGATTCAGCGAAAGATTGAGTATAAGAAAAGTCAAAGCGTTCATATGTAGTGGTGTCGCATTGTTTGCGTAGGATGCAGTGGGCAGTGAGGGTTTGTGGTCCATTGTGGTGGTATTTGTCCATGTTTGGTAACCCAACCACGACACGGTGTGGCCAGATGAATTTAGACTTTTGAAGTACGGTCGAATTTCTGACCTCCTGTTTCCCTGTAATTATCTTCCCCAGCTCATGTTCATACAATGGTACGTGTTAAGAGCCCTCCCGAACTATTTCGTGAGCTAAATCTACGTATTCAGTCAAATTCAACGTACGGTAGAAACCGCCAATCCATCACAGATATTCAAGAAGAACTCTATGATATCTTCAGCACACACGAAGCTTCCAATGTCAACGACAATGGCGAGCCCGTAATACCTGCTAGCGCGCTCGTCGACGTCTTCCGGGCGTACGGAGATAACCACAATGGTGTTCAACTCCTTTCGAAAGACGAGGAGAACCAGCTATCCGAACTAGTGAAGGACACTCCTTCACTCGAAGTCACTCCGCACATCCTGTTAGAGTTTATTGCACTTCTTACTGCGCAAAGCGCAGGAAACTCACCCCAGGGTGAGCCAGCATCATTAGACGAGAGGGGAAGAAACTTCGATCACGAGGAAAGCCGAAATCATTCGTCGCGCTCGTCAAGTCGTGGCCGACCTCCTCCTCTTCCACCCAAGACGCCTTTGTCCGCGCGCTTTCCCGATTCTCCTTTCGACAGTGGTCGCCGACAACGTACGGCACCTTTGCAACACAACGCACCATCGAGCTGGACCGCAAAGAAGCCCTTGCCGTCGAACCGGAGACGAAGCGACGCAGGAAATTATAGCCGGACACTGAGCGACTCCGAAGTACGTACTTTATGTCCGCATTTTACACTTGATAACGTGTTGATATTTTTTACGCGCTACAGTCTAATCCAGCATACTCGTCTAGACCAGGATCACGAGCTGGCTCCCGTGCTGGGTCAAATCCTACCTCACCACATGATTCGCATGCCGACCTGTGGATGCACAACTCTTCTCCTTCAACATACGTTAGCTCTCCTCCGATGCGCCCACATTCACGCACACAGTCTCACGGACAATACAATCTGTCCTTTGGCCACCACAACTATGGCGACTCTCCCGAGCATCAGCAAAACATTGACGACATTTTGTCACCCTCTGACCGAGACCGTTATGGTTCTCGTCACTCTCCAAATAATACCTTTGACTCCGACAACTCATTCGAGCGAGAAATTAACATGATTCCGATGCCTCGTGGGCCTGATTCGGACTCAGATGATGAAGACCCTACACTTGGCTTGGTAATGGATCGTAGCACTGCAAACTCGATGGCGTCTATGATTCCTGAAGACCGTATAGAAGCTCTGAAAAAGTCCAACCAAGACATGGCTAGGAAGCTATTGGAAGCTGAGGATAGGCTGCGGTTGCAAATGGAGGCGCATGAGACAGAAATAGAGTCAATGGAAAACAAGCTTGAGGAACTGAAGAGTGAGCTGAGTGCGACTAAACGCGAAGAGAAGGAATTACGCTCTAAAGAGGTTTGATTTTAATGAAAGCTAGCTTACGATTCGACCACTGACTGTTCTCGTTTAGACACGATACATCCATCAGATTGGTGGTCTAGAGAGTGAAATTGCTAGACTGCAAAGGGCCCTTGAGACATCAAAATCCTCCTACCAAAGCCTGCAGAAGCAATATCAGGAGCAATGCTGTATGCTGCTCAATCCTTCCCTTGCTTTACTACGTTTTAATTTATATTCGCAGCCGAATCGGAGAGTCTACGAAATGCTCTTCGTACGCGGGATGAACAGTACCGTGATGCGAATGACAAAATCTCTTTGCATGGAATGGAGATCGAGAAGTGGGAAGCTCAGCGCGACCAATGGGAAGCAACCCATCAACATCTCGAACAGCAACTCCTCATCGCTCGAGAAGCTCAGGCTCAATTAGACGAACAGAAGCAAGAGAATATGCTGCTCAAGGAAACCATCGATCGCATGCGCTTCGACATGGATGAACTTCGCGCTAAAGCCGATGGAAATCTAGCACCCGGTGCTGGTGGAAGTGGATCTAGGAGCAATCAAAATACCATCAGCAAGAGCTTAGGTGTGGAACTTCTCAGAAGCAGCGGTAAGTGGATGGATGAGGAGCAGAGTGAAGATGAGGAGAGTACTACTGCTGTTGATGAGGATGGTAGTGGTGGTGGTTCCGGTACAGAAGATGAGGATGTTGTTCAAACTATCATTACACGTCGGAAGAAGGTACTTATTTTCGAGAGTTCGCATTTTAGTATCTCCCGTATTTATTAATTTCTTTGCAGAAGGTCGCCAGTCGCGCTATGAAGAAGGTCGAAACATTGCACCTAGAGGAAACGAAGGAATACTCCGACGCTTATACACAGTATGAGCAGTCTGAATTCATTTCTTCCGCCATGACGCAAACAGAAGCAGAGGCAAAGAAAACGGTGGCGTCCTTCAGTACTCAGACGGAAGTCCCAACCTCGACGAACTCGGTTCAGACTGATCCTATCCCCGTCCCTCCGCCTATCGTCAAAGTTGAGATGGAAACACAGACTGAACTACCGGACTTGGAAGAGGGATCATCTGGTTCAGCAACGCCCGCTGAAGATATGGCTTCCTCCTCTTCCACAGTTCTCCCCCCAACACCGAAGGCGGCTCTGCAAACATCCCTCTTAGGCGACCTCCCGCCATCCTACTCTCAGATCGCCGACCTAGATGGAAACGACCCGCAGACGCAGCGCGACATGCGCGTCGCAGCGGAGACCGTCCGCAAGTGGCATGCCGGTCTGCACGTCCCCCTCAACGCGGTGCCCGGCGGCGTCTCTGCCGACGCGCTGGAAGAGTGGTCCGCGCTGAAAGAAGAACTCGGCTTCGAGTGCCTCGCCATCGACAAAGTCATCGAGATGTCGATCAAAACAGGCCTGCCGCGCGACGTCGCCGCCGCCGCCGCCGCACGGGGCGAAGGCCCCAGCATGGGCGGCGACGAAGACGACGACGAGGACGACGACGAAGCGGAGTCTGACGCCGAATCCCGCGCAAAGGGGCTCCCGGGACGGCGCTTCGCGCGCAAGAACCGGTTCTACAACATCTACAACACCTTCGTGTACGGCCACCCGGAGCGGGAGCGGACGTCGCTCAGCGCGAACCTCACGCAGGCGGCCGTCGTGCTCGGCGTGTGCGCCATCGCCGCCAGCGTGCTGACCGCGCCCTACACCCAGCCGCAGTACAACGTCCCGGGGGCGCCGACGTACTACGACCGCGCGGCGTGGTCCGAGTTCAACGGACTCTACCCGGCGGGCGAGGGCTTTGCTGGAGACGGCGCTGCGACGGTTTGGGACTTCCTTGGCCGTATCGGCGGAGGGGCTGCCCGAATGGCTCGGGGTTGGCCAACATAACATAGTCATCCCCACCCATGTCGTATGCTATGCTAATGCTCTGCTCTCACTTCGCTTTCGGGATTATCTGTAACATAATGTCTAATACGGTTGTACATGATCAGGAGTCTTCGGACAGATTATCGCTCTTTACCTTACACCCCTCCACTCAATGCTCCCTTCCTATTCTCTCTTCCCACTGATCATTCACTCATTCTTATTATTGCATTATTTGCTGCACTATGATCTCACAGCCGCACGGGCATATGTATTCTTTCATTCTCAATTCACATGTGAAATGTATACTAACATCCTCGCACAAGTTGTTTTTATTTCTGTCTGAAAATGAGAAAAGAAGGAAAAAGTGAATGAATGGTATCCTCGATTGATAAAAGCGGAATCGTCTAATTTCTTGAGTGGCAGTCCATGAAGAGATAGTAAGAGAGGAGATATGAAGGAAGGACACTGATACAGTTGGTGGACATGGATGGAGACGAGATAATAAAGGGAATCTATGCAATGAGGTACAAAAAGGAAAGGGGGTTGCTGATGAGTGGGGATGTGGCGGCGCGGAGTCAAAGCTACCTACGGATAAAGAAGAAGAGAAAGAACGACAGTAAAGACAGAAGGAACATACTGAAGTATAGGCCGAGAACATAGTGGGTATCAATCAATGTAGGGGCGGAAAAGGATCAGGGAAAGGGAAGAGAAAATGAGAGGAAACAACGAAGAAATGGAAGATATAGAAACCCATCCAACATCTAAATACATATGGCGCACTATACACGCAGATTTTTTGTGGTTGACCGTCCATGAGATGGTTAGGTGGGGAAGGGGTGGAGGGATCGTCTAAGAAAATGAAGAACATCGGAGTCGTTAGAACTTTTTGTGTATATATGTATGTGTATATGTTTCTTGTTTTAATTTTTTCATCCTACTCCTCGTCTCGACGGATCTGCGACCGGGAGCGTGCAAGAGATTCGGAGGGACGACGTCGACGGACAACGATGGCCTCCTCCGCTTCCTCGGACCCACTGTCCTCGATATCGTCCTGGAGCGTCGTCTGTCCCTGCCCGTACACGCGTTCCCCAGACTCGAACGACGAATTCTCGTCCTCGTCGCCGTAGTGCACATATCCCGGGTCCTCGCTCCGCCGTTGGCGCCGTGAGTCGCGCGACGGGCTGCGCGTCTCGCCCTGCAGGATCTGCTCGACCCGGCGCGCGCGGATGTAGTGCTCGTCAAACGGGCCGAGGTTCGGACTCTCGTCGTAGTTGTTCAGCGGCGTCTGCGCGAGGGGGCTGGAGATCTGGTAGCCGCCCGCCCGCGCGGCCGCGAAGCCCGTCGGGTCCTGGAGCGCAGGGTCGGCGATGGCGGGGACGTTGAGCGGGTGCAGAAGGTGGTCCCCTTGCGGGTGGATGAGCGGGATCGGGGGCCCATGTCCGTGCCCATGTCCGTACGCAGGCGACACCGGGTCCGACAGCCAGAGACTATCGACATGGCTCTGCACTTGCGCAGAGAGCGACCCGCCCGATCGACTGTGGCTCTGACTGGCGGGGGAGCCGGGGACCGTTCCTGGGTTCGACAAGACACCGCCCGCACCAACCATACGCACGTCCTCGTCAACGTACACGACGCTCTGCCCGTCGAGGTCGGACATCACGTCGTAGTCCTCCGGGCGCGTCGCGTATGCGGCTCCGGAGCCTTCCCAGCTCTGCGCGCGCATCGCGTTCGTGAGCTCGCCAGACGTCAGCGGACCGTCCGCGTCAAAGCCCATGCCCACCGTCAGTCCCATGCCCATGCCCATACCCCCAGTCAACGCAGGCCCCGACCCCGTACGCGGGCCCAGGCTGCTTGTCGCCGCCGCATACGAAGAAGTCCCGGCATCCTGACCGGGTCCACGCCCCATCCTCATATTATCTTCGCTCCGCCGCGCCAGGCCTCTCGTCAGAAACGTCCGCGAACCCGCCTCGGAGCTCAACCCCGAGCCCGACGACGCCGCGCCCATCGTCCCCGCACGCGCACGTTGCTTTCCCTTCTTGTTCTGCTCCGCCAGGCTCGAACGACTTGAGCGCTGCCGCCCGAACAGCCACAGTTTCTGGATTGACGACCGGCGGCTCACACGCTCGTCCTCCTCCGCCCTCTCCCGCGCCGCCGCACGCTGCGCCTCCCGCTCCACGCGCTCGCGTTCTCTCTCCTCCAGCACACGCTCGTCGTCCTCGTCCAGAATATCATCCGACGACAAGTCCGCCGTGCTCGGGCTCGTCAGCGCAGACGTCGAGCCTGCGCGCACGCGGGGCGTCTGGGGTCCACCACTGACCGGTTCGTCTGTGATTGGGTATGCAGCGTAGGGCGGGATGGAGTACATCTGAAGCGGCGTCGGCTGCCGCGGATCCGGCGTCTGCGCGCGCGAGCCAGGCCGGGACAGTGAGCTGTCGCGTGAGTGGGATGTGTGCTCACTCCGGACGCTGAGCTTCAGTTCTGGGAGCTTGCCGCGCCTCCTCGAGCTACGAGCACTCCTCATGCTCCCGCTCCGTGTCACCCGCTCGACCGCCTCGACCGTTGCCTGAGCAAGCCGGCGTTTCCGGCTCGGGGTACGCCTCAAGCTCGATGCAAGCACCTCTCCGTCGTCCCGTTCCCTCTCCTTGCCCTTGCCTTTATTCCTGTGCCCAGACAAAAGGTCGATGCGACTTTTACTTCTCAGCCAGCCTCCTCCACTGCCCGCATCCGTATGGACCGCCATATCGCTCTCCTCCGCATCCTCCAGCGTCCCCAATGACCTCCCCGGGGTGGCTGATCTCTGTCTGCCAGGAAGCAAATTCTTGATCATCCTCCCGCCCGCCCTTGCGATCCTGTTCAGCCCACTGGCACCAGCAGCCCTGGGTGAGGATGCGCCAGGTACAGCAGTGGTGGAGGTCTCGCGCTTCTTCCATGTGAACTTGAGCACGGACATCGCGTCCGACTCGTCAGCGGCGGTGACATTGATGGGATCGTGCCGTTGCGGCGACGTCTCGCGCAACCAAGCCTCTGGGTCGGGGATATCGCGAGTAATCCACGGGAGGCGCTGCAGAGGTAGTTAGCAAGTGTCGAACTACGTGATAACGAAACAAAAGAACAAAAAAAAATGATCACCAGATGGCAGAATTAATTAAAGAAAGGAAGCAGGACAGCAAGGAATAACAAATCTCAAAAAAAAAAGGACAGAAACGTACCTTCACCTCATCCAACGAAATCCTCTTTTCTACGTCCTTTTCCAACAAACGTTCCAGCAACCAAACCACAAACGAGCCCTCACTCTCCTCCGCCTGTGCACGCGACTGGCCGCGCGGGCCCGAGGGTATGCTGTCGTAGCCCATCGTCTCGGGCACACGGAAGTCCTGCGCATGCACGGCGTGGTACAGCACGAACTCGTTCGCACCCGTCCAGGGGCAGGACGCAAACAGCAGGCAGTAGAGCGTCACACCGAGCGCCCAGACGTCGATCGCTTTCGTGATCGGCGGGCGCGTCGTGTTGCTGAGAGTGGTGGTGGTAGGGCTGGGATCGAGTTCCATCTGGGACCCGCGGTCGGGATCGCCATTCGTATGCGCGGAGGCGGATGAAGGGGCGACAGTGTTAAAAGTCGAGGTGCCCATCCGACGGTTACTGTTGGGCGAGTCGTGTGCAGAGGAAGACGGGGAAGGGGAGGGAGAGCGGGGTGGCGGAGTCGGCTCATCACCATGTCGCGAGGACTCTGACGGGGGAATAACGTTCACGCCCACCGGCACACGCGCGAGGTCGTCTTGCTCAACAGGAAGTGCAGGGAGAGCCTTCTCCTGACCCGGCTCGGGATTGGGATTCGACGCACTACGGGACCGCGCCTCCCCCGGACGTACCGGCGAGTGCGAGTGCGCGGGGTGTGTTGCTAGGAGAGAAGCGTTCGTGCTCCCCTCACCTCCCGCCTCACCATCACCATCGCCACCTCCGACGCCAACTGCCTCACTTCCACTCCGGCTGCGCGTCCCACCGAACCAACCGGCGCCAAACGGGTTCACACTCGTCCCCGCCGTAGCGTTCATGCTCGTCCCCGACAATCCACCAACCCGACGCACCAGCTCGTCCTGTCGCTCCTTCCGGAACTCCCAGATAATCTCCGGTGCAAGGAAACTCGGCGTGCCTGCCTGCCGGCTCAAGCCCCCGTCGTCGAGGAGCAGCGGATCCGGCGTGCCCTCCAGAGCTTCGAGGATATCCGCATCGTCTTCATCGTCCGCTTCGTCTCCCGCCGCCTTCTCCTTCTCCCTGATTAGGTTTGCCGCACTCAACTTCGGTGTCGCCCGCCCACTCGAGGACCCACTCCCACTCCCACTCCCAACCCTCCCCTTCCCCTTTCCTTGAAACCGCCAATGCCGCTCCCTCTCTACTCTCTCTAACCTCTCTTTCTCCTCCTTCTCCCTCTCCAACCGCTCCTTCTTCTTCGTCACCGCGCGCCGGTACGCCTCGCTCGCGCGGACGGCCTTCAGGCGCTGCGCATAGCTGAAATGCGACACGCCAAAATCCGTGATCTTGACGCCGCGCCGGTCTGCGGTCCAGAGCAGATTCGCGGGCTTGATGTCACGGTGGATGATGCCCTGATGGTGTAGGTACTCGAGACCGAGGATCACGTCTCTGCAGATCCTCCGAGCTTGGTCGACGCGCAACACAGGCAGCGCGTTCGACAAGGCGGAGTCCCGCCATTTGACTTCCCCACCGCCCATGTATTCCATGACTGTGACAGAGTTTAGTTAGCTGGTGCTTGAGCACATACAAAGGGGGGATAGACGTACCCATGAAGATCTTGCTCGTGAGCCGGTCATCAATGACCTCCAAGAGCTGCACAATCTGACCATGCTTGCACTTCTTCATGATCGCAATCTCCCTCAAGACCTTTCTCTCTGCACTCTGCAGCCTATCCACCAAATGACCGCCGCCTCCGCCCATCCTCTGCAGGCCTCTTCCTTCCCCCGCGTACCCTCCTTGCGCACTCGCACCAGAAGCAGCCGCCGCGGCCGCGCGCTCCATGGCGTTCTTCGCGCGAAGCTCCTCCATGCGGTCCTTGCTCTTGCGGCGGCATGCCTTGATGGCAACGACCATGTACCCGCGGTTGATGTCGAAGCCCTTGTATACGTCACCATGCTGCCCACGTCCGAGGCGGTGCCCAAGCAGATACTGGTTGAGCACCCTGTTGGAGGACGTGTCGCGCGTGGTGCGGATTTGCTCGGTCATCACGACCGCGGAGGGGAAGTCGTAGATCGGCCGTGGGGCGCGGTCGCCCGCTGCGTCGACGTCGGCATCGACGGAAGGGTCATCGCGCGGTTGCGCGGCAAGGTCGACGATGTCTGTGGGTGCGGAAGGAGGGGGGAGCATGCCGAGTTGGTGAAGCGGAGGGGTAGCGTGGGCGAGTGGGTGCGGCGAGCGCGGTGAGCGGGAGGGGGACGACATGCGTGCTGAAGAGTGGGAGGCGGCGAGGGCGAGGGGCGCAGGGGTGTGAGTGCTAGGCGGGTGGTTGTACGCTGTCGACTGGCGGAGGAGCGCCTGCAAACGGCTCTGCGTCTGGGTCGTCGTTGACTGCGACTGGCGGGCTTGTGCTTTCGACTGGCCTTGCTGCTCGACCTGGTAGGGCTGGTGGAACGAATACTGGCCTGGCGGGGCTGAGCAGCGTTTTGCCAAGTTCTGGCGGTGCATGCGAGGGCCGACGGACGGTGTCCAAATGAGTTCCGTCGATCTATACGAATGTACGTTCTTCTATGCAGGTGTATCGTGCGCGTCGTCTGTTCGAAAAGTGATGTAGAGCGTGTCGTGGAGGAGAAAAGAAGAGAAGAGAAAAGAAAAGAGATATGCGGTATGGTAGGGATGGGTGTTTATGTATATACTTGCAGTTATGCGTTGCGTTTCTGCTTCCGATGCTTGAATCCTTATTATTCGTTTTTCGCGCTGTCACAGCAAGCGCCGGGTGGCAATGGGCCGCGTGTGCCAGTGTGTTTGGGCGGAGGCACACTTTAGAGTAAAGCGCCTTCACGCGCCTTGTCGTAAGAGAAGTAGAGCACTGCAGACGCAGAGGTGCAGAGACAGAGACACAGGCATTGGGAGTGCACGCGCGGTGCCGTCCCCTCAGGCTCGCCGTCTCAGTCGACTTAGTGAACCGCTCGAGGCCCGTGGCAGCAGCTCTACCGTCTTCTCTGGTGCGTCTTTGTCTAGTGCGGTATGGATGCTCTGTCGTGCTTTGCGTAACAAGGGGCGAGCAGGAGGAGGAGGAGGAGAGGGAAAGAGTAAGAGAGAGATGAGGAAAGAGAAGGAGAGATCTGGTGTAAGCTCAAGAAAGTGCCCGGGGTCTCGGACTCTGGCAATACTTGAACAGGAACAGAAATAGTTTTGGAGTTTCTACATCGAAATCGGATGCAAAAGGCTTCCAGTTTTCGAAACGCGCTTCGTTATGTATGTATATATGCACCCTGTTTTCGGAATGAGGTAAGAAAACATAAGAAACCGTCCCCGGAGTTACGCTCGTCTGTATATCCGAATAGCAGTAGTGAGTCTTCTCTGTGTCTCTGTGTAGATCTGGCTCGCTGCCCGGTGTCAAGCCCAGCGACGGTGGCGCCCCGGTGAGAGACAGACAGCTTGGATGCACTCTCGGGTGTTCTACCGCCAGTAATCTAATTCACTCCTCAGTCTCGCATCTCTCCGTAGTATTCGCTCCGCACAAATCTCAGCGTGAGAGCTTCCGAGTCCAATTGGCGTTCCCGCCGGTCTCAAGCCAGCGTCGCCCGGGGCGTTGGCGCATCTTGAGTCTGAGCGCCGTGCTGTGGTGAATGATCGGCACGTCAAGCACATTCAAGTCGTGAATAATTCCAAGTTGCTGCACCGAACCTTGACGCCCAGCTGTACTCACACATACGGTCACAGCCTGAGTATCCAGGAGACTCCAGGATAAATCACAAACAGCGCTTGAATCATGAACGGACCCTCATTGATAGCCCGAGCTCCAGTATTCACAGCCCTGAAAACCAAAACATCTCATTTCATTATATGGAGATCTACCAGTGCAGTGCACAGATATACAACCACAACCATCATATCTCTTCAGCACGGCACCAGTCCGAGAATCACCGTCCCATCATCCATCATCTATCATCATATCATTATCAGCTCTCGTTGAACTTCCGCCGAAGCCCCGGGTCGGAGTTGGCTATGCATGTCCACCGACCACCGACGTTCGACGTCCAATCAATATAAACTCCAGGACCCCCTTTTTATCTGCACACATATCTTAATTCCCGAGCGAACCTGCAGCTTCTTAACCGCCCGCCCTCGCCTTCGAATTCGACGCCTTAAACGACAACGACGTACACGCAACTCCAAGTTGCAATACATATCATCACCGTCCCCCTCCGAGTCCTCCCTCGCTTTCCGCAGATGCGCACAAACCACCCAAGTCCTGTTCGGAATATACGCTATCTGCAAATAGCCATGCCAGGACCCGGGTCACCACTGGCATTCACAGGGGCACTGGCAGGCTGGTAGCACCCCGAATATCGGTGCGCACACCCCGGCACGCATAGCATGATGTTCACTGCGCACTGAAGTCTCGACGAACGCATCGGGTGGCCAAGACGCTCACGTCGCGTCGGCTTTACTGGTAGTGACTGCACTGCTCGGGACCTCGGTTTGCGTGTATGCGGCCCTGGCCCTAGTCACTGACACTGATCTCTAGTATTTCCCAAGCCGCGGCGAGTCATAAACTTGTAACTCGATCGTAGCATTTCCCGTCGATCGAGCGCTTATAAGGCGCAACCGTACTCCGTTCGAGTGAGTACAACAGCTCCAAGATGCGTGTTCGCGGTACACTACCTGCTCAAGCTTTATGATACTAGTACATAGGTCGAACGTCTGAGTCCAGGTGCCTGATACCTACGATACTCCAGAATACAATCAACCGCTGTATATCCACCGAGCTCAAATTCTGATTCGAATTGGAATGTCGAAACGTCCGGGGCTCGATCAGAACGCTTGACGCCACACTAGCAGGGTCAAACCAAGCATCATCTGCCAGTAATAACTCATGCATATACATATATGTACGTGTACAAATACAAGTTGGTCACGTTAATTGTTCTTCATAAAATACAGCAAAATAAGCGTTCTTGTGCTGGCTTGAACGCTTGTCGTCACCGCCGTGAGCGCAGCGCTATGGCACGGCGGCAGAAGTGGAAATGCACGGATCCGGCCGGAATTTCTTGCCCGTGTCCAAATCCACGCAACTGGGAGTCACGCCATGTACACCCGAAAACCCTACTATTGCTTCTATTCTACTACCAGTATCCGAGGCTAACACTATCCATGGGCATGGGGGGACGGGTATCATAATCACTGCAGCTAGCGAGCGCTTCGTACCCCTTCCCGCGAACCTTCACCACTGCTATACTTACGCGCCATCACGATCATTTTTCATCTTTCATCAATGGCGACTTCCAGTTGGTATCCCCCCTCGATCGCTGAGCTTCCCTTGCGGAGCATCCATAACTCCGAATCGTATGCGCACTACTCGTACCGGCACTAGCCTGTGATGATGGCTCACCGCGGCCTTCGACCTGAGATCCCTCAGCTCTCCCAACCCCAGGTCCGAGTCACTGGCAGATCAAAGGCGTCATCACCATCATAGTATTTATGACGGAGTCGAGTCTGCGGAGGGCGCCGCGGCTTTCTTGGGCTTGGGATGCCTTGTACATTGAATCATGAAGCATAACCCAGACGAATCGACACGATGAGCTACTTGTATGCTCTTCACCGATGGAAGGGAGCCCGACAAGATGGCCGCGCGCCTGTATGTGTTCGTCTATTGTAGTACACGAGAACCAGTGGTGGAATCTATAGATACTGTACTAAGTGCTCTATACAATGTATGCGGCCGCTCACGCAGAACATTCCACAGCCACGCACGACAGTTCCACAGAGACTGCCTATTATCAAGACTCAGAAAAATACCGAATACTTGTACTGGATACTGGATACAACAGGTACACTGATCAATTTCTACATAATTTTGTTTGTTTCTCCGAGCCTGCGCCTGGGTTTCTATACATATACATACGCCGACTAGTGTCTGGGACCAGACCTCAGGCTTGCGTCCTAGACAGACTATATGTACACGCCGTACCGACATGCACTATACATATTACCATAGGCGGCCGTTAGGACCCCGGCCGGCCCCATAGATTGCTCTCTCGTTCGTCGGCCCACGCACCGGCATATTGACATTGGCGTTGACGTTGGCGGTGGCTGATATATCTGACAAGCGATTCGAATGTCGATTAACGATCGTTCGTGTAGTGGGAGCAGAGGTACACAGGAAGTCCGAAGAATACCTTCCACACGGTACTGCACTGGAGATGACCATTCTCAAGAAACGTCGACTGGCATCTTTTCTTCAGCTCTGCTCAACGGAAAATACTTACGATCCAAACTGCTAGCGTTGCTTCCAGTCGGGGTATGTATTTCATTTCCCGTGGCCCGGGCTCGCTTGTTGCTCACACTATAGTATGTACGGGCTATTACTACTTAATATTGAACACAGGATAAAAGAGATTGACCTCAATCCGTGCATGAGACTGCTTCAAGAATATTCTTATCTGTCTTTTGCTTCCGAGCGACTTGCGTGCGCATATCCGAGTCTATGTATGCAGAGAAAGTTCGTGTGCCTAGATCAAAGTGAGCTTGATCACTGGCATGCTCACTCGTATCGAACCGTACCTCAGCCTTAACTTCCCGGACATCCACTCCTACACCTAGTCTACTACATACTCAATAGTCTACGATGCGGATACAATCCAGCCTCAAGTACTAGTTGATCGCCATCATACCAACCAGAACACTGTACGGCCTTCCGCAATCGCATCCGTGCCCAGTCTCTTTCTTTCGACGTGTATAACTTTTAAGCTTGGGCCAGCCATGCCCGAGTCGTACAACATCTGCCACTGGCAGTGGAATGTACTCACCACCGTGAGTCGCCATCTTGGTCTCTTTTCATTCTTCTTATTTCTTTTCATGCGTGTGAGCAGATGCTTCCGCTAATGCATATCCCGGGTCCAATCCAAGCTGATGGCGAAGGGAGAAAAACGTCTGGGTGGATGGATGGATGCACAGAAGATGGTACCATAATACTAGCTCGGCAGGTCCAGGCCGCGGGCGATCATGCGACCCTGCATCAGGACCGATCACTGTCCGAGTCATCACCTGAACACCTTCCCCTTCCGAGTCTTGAAGTTGTTCTTCCCTGCAGCAAACATATATAGGCCTACCCATCTTCTCATCTTCCCACCTTCTTCGCTATGGCTGAACGAACTGCCTGGATCGCCTTCAAAATCAAGATACCGCAGCTTTCGGCTTTACATTTTTCGGGTTACCACCACCGAGTACTGGGGCTGGCCGCCACTGGTCCTTGATTCGTATAGTACTCTTTTTCAATCAGACTCAGCCTGACGCCCGGGCTCGCGTAGTATGCCCAGTGTCATTAGTACTCCGCGCCTCCGAGACACGGCCCAAGAGCGCCCGCACCGGTATCTCTAACGTGAAGCCTGGCCTATCTCCTGTTTCGAAGTCAACGATATCAGTAATTAATCAAAGCTTAAGCACAGTAGTAGGTCTGCTCGGAATCAATGCTAGTACTTAATTCCTCATCATGATGCTAATTAAACTACATACTGCACATACCTGACCCCTCCGGGGGTCCACAATTCAAAAAAACGGTACGTGCCTCGGGATAAGTGCAATTGTATACATATGTACAGTATAATGTTCTACGATGTGGCTCTTTACGTGTTCTCTCCCTCCTTCTACACAGATCGAAACGTGCACGAGATGAGCTATGGTCTCACATCAGGGTACATGAATCAATGCAGTATACATACATGCCGGATTAAAATCGCGCCCTTACGTATAAAATCCGCGAGGAATGTATACACCATGATGGATCAACGGGGGCTTCGTATTTCTTCCGCATTCGTTCAGCTCATACCAGTCTCAGATACACGCTCGACACCCTGAAACCCAGTTCATAGTTCATAACTAGAACCATCGCATTTCACTTTACTGATATTGTATGAGTATATCATTGCGACAAACGACCCGACCACCGACCATCGCCATCCGTCCCCCATCCCTTTATTTAAAGAAACAATTTCGACATGGTGCCAGCTTCATATCATCGTCCTGCATTCGACTGAAACCAGGCCCGCTTTTTGGCCTCATGATCACTAAACAGCACTGCTTCCAGAATCTGCACCCCAATCAGACTCCGCACGGCATCTATTCGAATGAGTGAAATCATTACGACAGGATAATTGCAACGCTTGCCTTTAAAGAAGGCAGTGTGCACAGATATGGGGTGGATCTACACTCAGAAATGATGCTCATCATAATGTATCAGACTTATGATGGTGAAACTGAGTAAATGCGTTCTGAGCGACTGCCTTTGCGGTACACTATTAATTCAAACCATCAACATGGCATCGCGAGATTGTCTCAGAAAAAAAAGGGGGGACTATATACTCACGTTTGGGAATTCGACCAAAAACACCTTTGAGTTTCAAAAAAACCCTGACTCCGAGTTCACTTGCTCGACGTCGCGATTAATGTAATTGCGCTGACCTACGCGATGTAGAAGAGGTCTACAGCACGTTTCATAGATGCCACGCTTCGTGCACGAGACGATCTGTTCGCCACATAAAGTACATCTGAGCCGGCCCACAGGACAGACTTTGCTCTGGCGCATCGCATTTTGATATCCACAAGCCACCGAACGCAAAAGCATACGCAGTAGGACGTAAACAGAGCAAAGTGATCCTCGAGAAGCGCACACATATTGAAAGGGCGTTCTGATGTCGACAGGAAGTTCGAGGGTGGCAACCACTGGAAGCAACCATCACTTTCGAAGCACCAACGCGGCCCACAGACCACTTTGTTCAAACTTTGTTTGAATGGGCTGTCTCGAACAATCGAACAATGTTTGATCGTTGCTTATGACAGGGAAGACCCAAGGACCGGCGGCGCCCGTTTACACACACACAATGGAATGTGATTGGTGTCTCGACCGAATTGCCGTGTATGAGATGAGATTCGGTGGAATTGGGATGGGAAGATGCTGCCTCGTGCCCCAGGTGCTAGTATAAAGTAGATCTTTAACTGTCGCTTCTCGCCGAGACATTGGCGGTGTTGCCATAGATAAGATTCAAAACGTTGATGGATGTACACATATCTGTGAACACCGTCATCAACGCGAACGGGCTAATTTCAAAACGCTCAGAGCACCTCCCAATGAGTTCATAGAATAAGTTGACGTGCTGATATCGATCAAGCTCGTTGCGCGTCCAGAGACACTATTTCTGAGGCATCTTATCAAATTGACGTCTTGAACCGTACCAGAATGAATACAGAAGCACTGTGATACGAGGTGGGCACAGAGCGCAGTATCTCCTCGGCAGGTGCCGGGAAGGCGGGAGCGTGTTGATCGACGTCCCGATACAGTATTGCACCATACGCGCCCAATAATATCCAGAAGCCACAGAGCCCAAGAAGTGTTCGCGCATTTGATTTTGTCCCATCCGAGGCTGCATCAGCGCTAGACGAACGCACGCGCAGAGTGAATTTTGTAGGATTTGTCGAATAGTCTTTTATGCTTCCACAGCACAGATACGAGTGAGCTGATAATGAAATACAACACATCGTTTGGTGACCGTGCACAAGGAAAGGAAGGCCAAGAAGAAGGCCACGCTGGCGACCCGGATTTCCCCCCTCACCGTATTCTTCTTTCTTTACAAATGTCATCGGCTGCAAGCAAAATGTGAAATCACCTACCACCCAGCAAGCCATCTCTCTCCCCGTTGGCAGCCCCTTCTTCCCCCATGGCCTCTTTCTTCCTAAAGGCACCCTTCACCTTATCGGCACCAGCCTCGAGGAGTAGTCCAAGCTTCTTGCCGATGGCGCTTCTGCCTCGCCATACCCAATGAGGTCGGGAATCGATGCGCTCGGCACGCACACGATGGTCCGTGTCGACTACAATGCCCAGAGTGAGGACAGTGACGAGAATTGAGGCCAGTGCGCCAGCCGCGGCAATCATGAACATAATGACCATCTGTAGCCTGGCTGCCTGTTGCACGGACGCTCCGCCGAGTATTGCGCCTGTCATCATGCCTGGGATAGCGATTATACCGAGGACACTGTAAAAAATACAAAGGTGATGGTCAGCGTAAGGTTTAGGAAAGCGTAAATGGAGCAAGAAATAGAGAGAAAGCCTCCGATAAAATTTAAGGCCGATAGGAAGGACGGGTAAACTTAAGACGAACATAAGACGAGTCACTGAAAGATCCGTCCCGCAGGACGCGAACACGAAAACACGGGATACCCAGGCACGTTTGTCGACATCCAGCACCAGTTGCTCTGGAGATCAGCAAAGAATACACGTAACCTTTACGAGGAAATTTCGCAAAATAAATGATCCTTCCGCAGACTAAGCAGAGACTCTCCCGGCTTCCCACTCTAGCATCGGATCTTCCGACCCCGTCTGACTGGCGGTGCGCTCGAAATTCCGCCACCTTACACAACCCGCATTCCCTCAGCAGTGCTCTGCATTACTTCAGTCCGATCAGGGCCAACGCAAAAACGAAGTACCCTGGCCTATTTCCAGCGCGACGACACATAGATAGATCTTCTCGCACACTGTATTGAACGTCGATCGAGAGATGAAAGTGTACTCGGGGGCCTGACCTCCTCAACCCGAGAAGCAGACGATGCTGAGCAACCCAGAATAGGTAAACTGATGACAGGAGCTCAGAGAAGCCACCGTGATGGTGATGATGTGAAAGAAAAAGAACGTAGCAAGAGTATAATGTAGACTTGGCAGCCTTCTTTTGTCTGTTGAGACGGCTTCTCGTGTGGTGGACCGGCGAGGCCGCATTGCATAAAATGCCGAATAGTGAGATGTAAGTTTTAATTGAATTGGGATAACGGTAGTGTATGTTGTGAGAGATGTTTTGACGAAAGAAGTAATAGCCGCCCATACAACGGTATTTATAGGGCGAACACCATTACCGCCATAATAAATCGCGATGGTATTATTCTGCTGTCACTTCTTGTAGTCCAAGCATTCGAAGGTGCGGGGGATAGGTGGACGAAGATTGGATTGCGTGAGAGGCAACAGACTGAGCAATCAGAACGCTCCCTGGAGTCAAGAAAAGGCAAGAACAAGCCGATGTCTCGGCCATGATATGCTGCGAAGCATTGAATTGGGCTTCCAACGACTTAAGATGTATCGGAGCGACGCAAAAAAGGGCGTCGTGCAGCACAGCAATCAGAAGTGGACGCCATTCCAGTGAACAAATCGACTAATCGTGGAGCAATGAAAAACGAGAAGCCCATCCGTGGGCGACTTTACTCGATAGTACAGGAGACTCAAAGGCCTCGACGATTCGAGAAGGCAGAAGGTCCCATACATAACACCCAGGAGGATACAGACCAAGCACTCGCCGGTGCATAGAAGGGAAACGAGGAGTTCGAACGAGGAACAAACACGGAAACTTGACTCGCCTCATCTGATTAATTGGCGGCGTGAGTGCCAGTCGAAGTGCCTCCTTGGCTACTGGCTGACACGCTTCGAATCGAGTCGCACCAAAGGCGAGATAAGTCTCAACCTTATCTCTGTTTTCGCTATGGGAAGATTGGAATCAGCTTGGTATCCTCTTCGCTACTAGGGAAAGGGCCTCGGAAATTGACATACTGAATCTCCTTTAGGACATAGTTAAGAACAATGATGACTGCAGACACTGTCGCGCCACATAGCATACCAACAACCGGTACTATTCACACCACATCAGCCGAAGCCACACATGTTGAAGAAAGAGTTCCGACTTACTAAACTGGTCGGGCTTCCACACTGGCTCGACAGCCATCGCGAGCTTTGCTCCAATAACAGCGACAGGAATTGTTGCGCATAACATGGAGAATAGTGTTATGGGAAACTATGCAGCGTCCGAAAGTAATATAAACAAGAGGAACGGAAAGGGGGGGGGGGGGTTAGATGCATACCATATTTGCGAATCTAAACTTCGCTTTATTCACATCTATCCATGAAATCGGTCCAGGATGCTCAGTGACGAAAGACAGAGAAGTTATAATATACGTTTGATTACTTACTTACTTCCGTAGCCCCCAATATATTTAGAAGCACTTCAAATGATATCAAACACCATGAAGGTGAGATGCCGTTGGACCAGGCCTACCTGCAAGAGCTGCCACACCCCAAGGATTCTCAGCCTCGAAGACCTTCGCCAACACAAGAGACATAAGCGTCAACTGTATAATGCACCGCGCAGCCGCAGTGATGAGCGGAAGGCCGACACCTAGTCCTAGCCTTTGTGAGACACCGGCATCGAATGCGACAAAAAGAAAGGCAAGTCCGACGTTCGCCCATGATAGATGTGTGTTTGCGCCTGAGCCAGGATCGTCCATGGCTGATCAAGTTTGAGAATTTGGTTCAACCTTATAGTCGCCCAGAACGCGGAGTGCGGTTAGCTCGTCAATGGTGGCGACGGCACGGTGAATGGTGAACAAACACGAAGTTATGGCTACACCATGGGCGTATTGGCGGCTTTGAAGCCGAGCTCTACTTGAATAATAGTATTGCTTTTGTCACAGTTCTTTCTATATCAAGTAAACAAGTACTACTAATAGTATGTATACCACTGGCAGTGACAGGTTATTTATTACAATAACAACGACTCAAGTCATGTCACGCAGCATGTCGGCATCCACTGTGCAAAGGCTTGCCAATAGCAAACAATTTACTACGACCTCTCACTTTATCTCCAACTTAAACGTTAATGCTAAGGGCTTTATCTGCTTTCAGATACTTGATAGGGACCTCAAATAACACATACTATTGCAAACTTGCGCTTTCCATGAGTTCATCTTCGACTATCTCACCTACATCTCCAGATCGTACAGCGGACCTCACTGCAAACTTGGATGACATCCGCCGACGCGTCAGAGAGGCATCGTCATCTCGGACAGGCATAGAACCCCTGCTAGTAGCTGTATCCAAGTATAAACCCTCCTCGGACATCCTGGCGTGCTATGAGCAAGGGCAGCGCGACTTCGGGGAGAACTACGTGCAGGAGCTTGTTGATAAAGCGAAGGAGGTGCGCTTATACTTGGCTTCCATTGATTAAACCGAGCTCAGATACTGACTCGTGGTTCTTCTGATAACTATGTGTTAACTTGATTTTATACCTGGGACTTGTACTTTCAAGCTACCTCAAGATATTCGATGGCACTTCATTGGGACCTTACAAACAAATAAATCAAAGATTCTTGCCTGTACGTTCGTCAGGATGCAACATGTCTTTGCATATTAACCATGTAGAATGATTCGCAGCTATTCCAAACCTCTACACAATTCAGACCCTGTCGTCAATCAAAGCTGCGGAAGCTGTTAACAAGGCGCTGCCAGCCGATCGCAACTCTTCCCCCCTCAATGTTTTATTGCAAGTCAACACCTCAGGAGAGGAATCGAAGTCCGGTCTGCCGCCACTTTCGGAAGACTCGACAGCCGATTCGGAGTTGGTCGTTGTCGCAAGGCACATAATAGAAAAATGCCCCCGCCTTCGATTACAAGGGTTGATGACTATCGGATCACTCACCGAGTCGTTATCGCAGACGGATGAGAATCATGACTTCGAGACTCTGAAACGTACTCGGGATGTTCTCGAACACCATTTGAAAAACGGTCTTCCTCAAGCGGATAACTGGGGTCAGAACGGAAGAATTCTGATGAGTATGGGTATGTCGAGTGACTTTGAAGTTGCGCTACGTGCTGGTAGCGACATCGTCAGAGTAGGAACCGGTATATTTGGTGAACGTCACAAGAGAGGAGAAGTCAGTTAGATGGAGATTGAACTCTGTACATACGTATTACAAAAGATATGTTACAATGATAGCGAGAGAGCGCTATGTGGGCGCCTAAATTTAATAGCAGTTCCCACGACTGCTTTATTCTCCGGATCATCAGGCTAAATTTGCGCATGCGTTCGTTTCAACTTTCATGTGTGCAGTGTATGACCTCGACCCCGCCGTCGCAGCAACTGAGCTGACCGCAACCAAAGCTCGTATACTTCCTCCTCCCCCTCAAGCAAAAGAAACTCCTCCCGGTCCATCATGGAAGATGATAGTGAGTATCAGAGGCTCAACGTGCCTTCGCCAGAGGACCTCGCCTCGGTGCAAGTTTTTCCTCTAATTCTTTGCATAAAGCACGATGTTGAGGTGAGTTTATCACTTCGCTTCGAACGGAGACTTGATAGTGATGTTCGCTCTGCATGAATTAGGTTGAGATTGGTAGGTGCCCAATAGCACTCTAGCCCCTTTATTCTCGCTGACTTTGCGAACAGAATCGGCAATGTCATGGGAGTAAGTCTACTGCTGCAAATTTACCTTACGAGTGGCTTGGCTCAATATTTTTTGTTTTCCAAGCCAACTTACAGCTACCGACATAAATCACATTACTGTCCGGCCTCTGGTTCGCAAGTATAAGAGGATTGACAACTTGGCGACTGTGTATGCATGCTTTGTAGTGCGGTCGCATTTCCTCGCACAAGCAGCGGAGGACCTTGCCCATGAAAATACCATGATGACTCGCGCTGATCTATGTGAGCTTCTCGCAATGAAGCTCATGCGACAACACCACGACGAGGATAGGCGCGGATTTGCACTTGCGACTGCACTCACGACGAGCTGGAGGCCAACTGCCGGTGCCCCATCCGAGGTGGTCGCAGAAGTACAGGATGCGGTTGGTGGTGATGAGGAGGACCTAGATGATCCGAACTCTGCGCTTGAGGTATGTTATGTTAAGCAACTCAAGAGGCGATATCTAATACCTTTGCTCGCTTTTAGTTGGCTATAGCTACAAGGGCAAAGAAATTCTTGGCGAGTAGTGATGTGCAAGCAATCGTAAACGATATCTATGCCGGGCGTATTGTCTATTCGACTCCATCAAGAACTTCTGTCTTAGCAGATAATTATAAACCTCGTCCTCTCAAATTGTATGATGTCAGAAATGCACCGTTTCTGGATCATTACCGGTGCGTATTCAATGTCGGTAATTATCTACATTCTAATGTTTTCAGAATAGACTGCGAGTACCAAAATACAATGCGATCCTCGAGTTCATGAACTTCGCTATGCTCATGTTGTCATTCTGCCTTTGCTTATCCCGTACGAGTTTTTCCCCCCATATCCTACTTAAGCTGCAATCATTAACGGGCTGGGAAGACCAAAATCTTGACCATTTGGGACCATGGGAAATTATTTTCATTTTATTCGCTACCGGATTTGTTCTGGACGAATATGCTCAAGCTAAGGAGCATGGGTGGAACAGTGAGTTGTACATTGCTTTTGGTTCGTTCTGTCGCTGATTGACCTACTGCCTCGTCCTTTTAGTCTACATTGCAAACGTATGTTTCGTGAACGGATAAGTAAATATGAGGTGTTTGATAACTCCTTTCCATATTAAACAGCTATGGAATGTATTCGATGCCTCATTCTTGTCAATCTGCGTGGTGTATCTTCTACTCCGCGGGAAGGGACTCGCTCAGCATGACCGTATGTACCTTAGCTAGACTCTAGCGCTAATCGTGACTTTTGCTTACAGGATATTATTCTGAGTTGTCGTTAAACATTCTTGCCTGTGGAGCTTGTATACTCTTCCCTCGGTGCTTAATTTATAATCTACATTTCATGTTTATTAACTGACCTGCTGCAATTAGACTCGCATTTTTCACCATTAAAAACAATGTTGTCATCCTGTACGGAGTCCATTTGAAAGCACTTATCTAAGAGATTACTGATCGGGCATAGTGCACTTCGAGGCATGATTGCTGAATTTGTTTTCTTCATGGGTATCGCGGCCGTTTGCTTTTCGGGGATGCTATTTACGTTGTGGACGCTAGGTAGGTAGTAATGTGCTTCGCTTCGTAAAACATCTCTAACTCCTCATGGACGCATTAGCTGGGGATAAATGGCAGCTAAAGAGCATCATGTGGCTTATGGTGCAGATCTGGTTTGGAAATACATCCCTTAGCTTTTCAGAGGCCGCGAGTTTCCATAAGATTCTCGGTCCGATCCTAATGGTTTCCTTTGCTGCCTTGTCAAACACCTTACTCATTACCAGTATGTTCCTTTCCTCCTTACTCTGCAAGGAGTCGTTTGAACTGACTACATGTAGTCTTGATGGCGATCTTGTCGAATACGTTCGCTAGGATAGACTCGGTATGCTTCGGTCAAAATGAAACTCTTTTAAGCACGTCGCTGACCAATGTTGACTAGAATGCAACTGAAGAAGTCAGTATGTCCCCTCATGAATAGATAATTTCTAACACTCTTACAGTATCTTTATCAATTTACGGTCAGCACCGTTGAAGGGTAGGGGTTATATTTCTTCTCTCTTGCCTGACGCTGACAGTATTATTCACAGAGTTAAGTCTGACGCCCTGTTCAGCTATCAGCCTCCTTTCAACATCATTGCGTACCTCGTGCTCCTGCCTGCAAGCTGGTTCCTGACTCCACGGAAACTACATACTTTAAACGTGTTCCTCATCAAGCTGACGGTAATTGATAACGACGTCTCTTGGATCACAATTCAGAACTCACTAATTTTGCAGTCTTTCCCAATCTTGGTTGTCATCGGCATGTACGAGCGATACTTCATACCCGCGGTTGATGAGGACGATGACGACAACCCGAAACGCTCTTTCTATAACCTCTCGCGCAATATTCAGTCGATGCCATTGATCGAAGCGATTGTCGGCAGTCACTCGACCACTGTGTACGAGGCAATTTTCGACGTGGAGCTCTCGAGCGATCAAAAAGATGCCATGTACGCGGAGTTTGACAAGTACGATGAAGACTCAACAGATATGAGGTATTTTTCGTCAACGGAAGATTTGCCTGCCTCTCCCTTAGGTCGTAGCTACGCACGAAGTCGTACGAAGTCTCCAAGAGGACGAGAAAATGTCATACGCGAGCCAGCTGGGATCGTTTCTAGTCCTCAGACCACTCCGCGTCGAGGTCGACAGGACAGTCTCCGACTTCAGCTAGCTCCGGACGCATTTGACTCTACCTCCTCTCCAACAAAGCCCAAAAGCCGTCTAGCGCGGATTTTTGGAGCACCGCGCATGACTGCTTCCGCTTCAGACAACACTATGAACACCTTGAATTCTACGTCTGTGCCAACTGCAATATCTAATGATGCTCTCACAAGCATTCGTAGGTTGGAGACTGCACTGCAGGACATTCGGGAGCTACCAGTGCAACGATTGAAGGAGGAAATGAGAGAAGTTCAGGTTCGTGGTCCTCTTTCGTTTTCAATAATTGATGAATTGAAAGCGAGGAATGTACAGGAGCGACAGGGCCGTATTGAGTCTCTGCTCATGACACTAACTCGAGGAATGAGAAATGAGACCGGCTCTAGGCATACACTATGACCATAATCGTAATCATTAAATCTATAAAACAACAGAGATAGAACAGCTAATGCGTATGATAACATATCAAAACAGTACCAAAGTAAATTACTATTATGGTAACACAAATGTAGTCCTAGCAAGACGTTGCAGTCGAATAACTAACTATTGTCTATCTCTTGTTTAGTGAAGGGTCTAGCGATAGACTGCAAGGCTGTCTTCCACTGCTCGTCCTTCTTACGGCGGCTGCGAAGGTCTCGGAGTTGATGGAGTGTTGGCGGATGTGCGAATAATGCGAAGACGTAGCTTCTCAAGTCCCCTGCGTGCTCGAGCTTTATCAACAGGTTTCTGCCATCTACATAAGGGGCTAAATCGACAAAGCTATCCCCGGTGGTCTGAAAAGAGAGCTCAATTTTGTGATATCAGATAATGAAAATAACATACATTATAAGGAGGCGAAAGGAAGATGTATTTATTCCCTATCTTCGCTCTAAGAGTCCCATTGTTTGGCCAAGAAGGACGAACTGATAAAAACGCTTTGCAGATGATGCCCGAGTCGTCCGTATCTTTGATGTCAATTCCAGCGTCCGTGATCTGGTCAAGTCTATAACAAGCGAGGGATAAACAGCTGCCGTGAGTCAGATCACTGATTAAACCGCGCTGAATCAGAAAGGCCCAGCAACTCAAGAATGTATACTCACTAATCGTGATTAAATCGTGTCTTCCATAGAGTGACGAGGGTCTCCATACCCGATGCCACTTCGAATTCGATAGTGATGACGTCTCCAGTAGTCTGCCCCAAATTGTACGAAACCAGTCCAACAGTCTGCGGCTCGAAGACGCTAACGATCGGGGGTGAGAGCGAACGTGTTTCTTCAGACTCGCGTTCAGTACTTCCGCCAACTTGAGCATCCTTTCCATTGGCGTCTGTAATGTCTCCGCCATTTGTTCTGGGTTCGAAGCTTGGTCCCGGAGATTTGACTTTCGGAGTAGTGCTTTGCGGTCTGGATTGCTCTCCACTTGTAGGACTACGCATTTCTGTATCATTTGGTCCATCCTCGACAGCTATGATTGGCGTTGTTTCTGTCCTTGGCGAAAAATACGATAAAAGAGTGTGAGCCCTCACTTCCAGGTACGTTTGCCAAAATATTACCTTTACTAATGTGGTGATCCTGAACTTCCGCAGCAGCTGTTGCAGGTCTTGCTTAGCCTAGGTCTTCATTAAGGAATCGTACTCACAAGAATAATCCGCTAATGACTGGACACCAGGTAAGTGGGTTTGACGTCCAGCGATATCATCCTTCTCCAATAAGGTATCATTCTTTTCAACGGTCGTAGCAACTCGGCTCAACGAGTTATCCATGGTTTGTTGTCTGACCAATTGGTTCAGAGGCAGATTCACATCGCATTCTTCGATGTCCATAGGTTCATCCAGATCCCTAGGCTCAGTCGAAGATGCGGTACCGCTCATTGTAGTCCCAGGAGCCAGAACATTCGCATTTTCGTGAGCGTCGGTCCCGGCATTTGACCCTACCTGAATGTCTTCGGAAGTCAAATCGATGACCTCGGGTGTTTTGACTACACGATCAATCATAATGACGTCCTCGTCCAACTTTGAGGGTTGCTTAGATGAATTAGTAGTATTCTGCTTTCCAGAGGTCCGACCTGAGTCAGCTTCCAATGAGTTAGGCATGACCTGAATCGCTGGTTCCTGCAATGCTGCACCTGGAGTGGTAGCATCAATAGTTGTCAGCGATGTGATTGGCGCAGCTACTCTTCCTGCAGCTCCTTGCTTTTCTTTCCAATATTTAAAGTCATCTTGAACGACGGCCTTAGGAAGTGGCTGCTTTTTGGCATTGAGCTTCGGCTTCCTCTTGGGTTTGACAGTTGCTGACGTCGATGTACTTCCTCCGCTCGTTGTATCCTTAGCTCTAGACGCGAGCATGATTGATCCGCCTGCAGCTGAGAGTCCTAGTGCCATAGGTCAGTAGATACTCTCAGCGGAGAAGTAGACGTATATGACGAACCTTGAGTGGGCGTTATATTGTGTACATCTCCCGATGTGGCAGACGGCGCTACCATTTCACCCGCAGATCGGGGCGTGGGGACTGGAGTCACGGGCGGCGATGTCGCTCTTCGAGATGCAGGAGCTCCCCCGGGAAGATTCGAAATACTTTTATCACTCTGCGATACACTTGATATAGTATCCGGTGGCAGGACTGGATTTGGTGGTTCTTCTGTGCAGAAGCGAAACAATTATCATTGAACCTGGGTACAAGTACAACACGACTTACTAGAGCTGGTAGATGAAACTAAGGGTAATGACTGTTGAGTAGCACCTGCAACATGACCTTGACTTTGCACAAAGTTAGCTGCCGGATGGTATTAAGCCAGAGTCTACGCACATGGAGGCTCGACTTTCGTGCAGAACGCCCTGCTCCGGGGATGTGGAAAGTGCAATTGCTTCGTCCGACGACTGCACAGACAATGCAAGCTGTTTCAGGGTTTCTTTTGGTTCAGAAAAGTGTTAAGTCGATAATGTATGTTATGTGGGTCATGCTTACCGTGCGCGGTTCCAACTTGTCCGAATTGCGCAGAGAATTTAACAACGGTCTCAACAAGCGCTTTGTATGCAAGCCTTCTGTCTCTGAGATTCTCCGGGAAGGGTTGGCTGCAATGAAAAAGGACCGACGAATTGCAAAGGCGGGTCAAGGTTTCCCGAGCGGTCTACGCAGCTCCATTCAGGCAAGAATGTTCATCCTTATCAAATAAGTGCCGTACCTCAAGGCTTTTCAGAATCTAATGTTGTGAGATCAAGCATAACGATAGACAGCAATTCGGAGAAGCTCACTAGTGAGTGTGCCTCAGGATAATATGCGTCTATTTTCGAGAGAAATTTGGTGAGTTTCGTCGCTGCATTGATGAAGATTGTTGAGTCGTCAGACGCAAGCTCTGCATGGATTCTCGCGAAAAGTCTCTTGTTATGTGCTTTCGGATCTTGGGGATAGTAGTTGGCTTTTCCGGCCGTCATAGGAAGGTAATAGTGTGGCGAATCTCATGTAGTTTGGCACGCGGCGGGTGGTGGTACGGTGGACTCGTTCAATTCGGACGGTTCGCCTGCCGTGACACATTCGACTTGCCTGTGTGACATTGACATACGTCACAGACACGTGACACGAGTGGACGCGTCGACGTCGCGACTCTTCTCTGACATCGTCGTGTAAGTTCTCCCTTCACTTTACTTTCCTTTGATTCAGCATGGCAGAAACTGGCAGCATCTCCTTCTTGCAAACTGAAATACTAAAAAACAACAAGATTGTGAGTGGATAGAGGCGGGGAAAAAGACAACCTTACTTAATAAAATATCTATTAGGTTACATATAGACTGCTCAGTCGAAAGCTAGTAATACACGTGAATTCCGCGAAAAAGTAGATACAGACGCGATCATTCTCCTTGTTTCTCTTTGACGAAGGTATCATAGTGAACTTGCGGCTTTTTACGCTCAAAAACGCAACTCTTCTCAACCAGTACACGCCACTTATCTAGTCAGCGGAGACATTCGACAGGATGTAGAGGGAGATGAGATGGATGTTGATGAGGGTGGTGCCTTAAGTGTGCCAAAGACAAAGATGGTTCTTGCTAGTGAGCAGGAACTGGAAGGTATGAGCTTTATCTATATCATCAACGATTGTCTGATAGAAGGCTAGCGACGAAGTCGTCTTTCAGTCGAGTTCATTCGTGTCATGTGTATGCTCTGTCTGCATCTTCGCAACTCGTACGTCCCAACTTGAAGTCTATGAAAATGTGCAAACCTTCTCACTTCTCGTGCAGGACTTAAATGCTCTGTACGGCGTTGCTCAAGCCGTCCGTGAAATAGATATATCTGCTGATGGCAAATTCCTGACATCAGTAGGTAAGCTCGTTAGCGACGATGTTAAGGTCGGCTATGAAACACACAAACTGTTCTTTATTTTCACTTAGACTTGCTTTACAGTTCACCTCTGTTGGAAAGCCGAAAGACGCTCCAATGGAGAAGACTCAAGCCCCGGTACTGAAACCGGCACCAGTCGTACAACCGAAGATAGAAGAAAAATCTGTCGTAAAGCCTCCCGTAACAGCTATAAACGCGAAACCGAAACCAACAGGAAAACTTGACTGGAGCAAAGCGAAGTCTAAAGATGTAAAGATTGAGCCAGTTCAAGTGAAGTCAGAGAGTATGTCCGTTGAAGCACATGTAGCGTCTCGCACAGCGAAGCCCGCGATCCAGGTAAGAGCTACTCCGAAAGCAAGCTGTAGACATGCCATTGACGTTTCTGCAGAGAGGAATGAAGCGGAAATCAGACGCACTTGCCCAAAAGAAAGAGGAAGACTCGTCAGAAGAAGAGGCAGCGAAGAAAGTCGAGCCTCTTAAAGCCTTGTCTCAAGTCAAGAAAGCAAGCGTGGTGTCAGATTCGATGCGCGTTAAGAGAGGCGTAGTGTTGTCTGATGAGGAAGATGACGGATCCATCATAAAACCAAAAACAAGCCGTAAACCGAAAGCAGAGTTCGTTGACGACATCCTGGACCCGGAAAGAAGTGTTCGGGCAATAATGGATATAGATGACTGTATGTTGATTTTGTCTTCTTAAAATTTGAAGAGTGTACTTACGTGCACTTCATTCACCTAGCGGAAGTCATTAAAGTGACACGGCCGGGTCCTTCAGCGTCGAAAAAGACTGAAAGTGAAGTGGATGATGGTGACGCTGAAGAACAACCTCAAGAATCACAGGCACAGGATGTGGAAATGGATGAAGACTCTGACCCTGCGCCGAAAGCCAAACCCCGTAAGCGTAAGGAAAAGAAAGTTATTCCAATAGGAAGAAATGGATTGAAGAAGAAACGTATCATGAAGAGTAGAATGAAAACAGACGAAAAAGGATACATGGGTGCGTATCATCTACTCTTATGCTCATACAGACGCTTTGCTGAATATGCGCTCCCAGTGACGGAAGACTACTCATCATATGAGTCCGTTGACGAGGAAGAAGTCGCAGTTGAGGCTGAGGTGAAGACAAAACCCAAGAAAACCGCGGCAAAACGAATGTCGGAACCAGCTCCAACGGACTCGGAAATGGAGGCTACTGGCACTAGCCAAGAACAATTAGGATCGAAACCAAAGGGGAAGAAACTAACACCGAAAGCTTCACAAGGAGCGCTCAAGAGTCGGGCTTCAGCAGGAGCAAGCGGACAGAAGAACATCATGAGCTTCTTCAGTGGTACAGGGAGTAAAGCCAGAAAGTGATCTTTGTTTTATTTGTAATAGTCTAGTAATGTTCAATAATACGCGTATGATATATCCCTTCGTACATCATATGATGGTACAGATTACCTATACTTCAGTGCTTGCAGCATTATAAAAGTACTTAGTGCTCCCCCTCCGAGATTATGTCAACGCTACTTCCTCTGAGCGAGCGCTGAATGCGCTTCAGAAACATGACACCTAGTACGGCCTTTTTAACTACGAGATATTTGAAAAAAGCAAAAGTAAGTGTGTATAGTGAGAACAAATAGAAGATAAAGAATGGGCCATGGGGGAATGTATGTAAGGCACTCACAGCGTCTTTTTAGACCGAAATTATGAATGAGCTTTCCGAAGCGAACTGTTGCTACAATGCTCCAGATGCCAATGCGTACTGTGTGGGTACCATTCGTGAGTAATACTGCCTTTGATATCAATCAACAATACCAAGTTAGGTCACATACATTCTCTCCTGGGATCAAACATCACGTTGCTTGAGCGGTCTGTCAAGAATTCATAAATTCTGTCCATTGTTGGCCTTGACTTTGGATCTTTTGACCAGCACCGGCATAAAATATCCCATAGCCGATTGTCAAGTCCATGCGCGAGGACGTCTTGATTTGTAGGTCTCTTCAAATATGGTTCGGAGTCCGAGATTCTTTTCATTACTTGAAAGTCATTTAGACCTTTGAAAGGAATATCCCCAGTCAAAACCTGGATTATATATTATTCATCATCACGGAGATCACGGAGCAACAATTGACACGGAAAACGAAAATACCTCAAAGCATGTCATTCCAAATGCGTATACGTCACTTGCGGTTGTAGGATGTCCTTTATAATGGTAAGATTCTTCTCCACCAAGTGTCTCCGGTGCCTGCCATCGTAATGTCCCCGGAGTCTCAGCTGTGCGTACTTCGGTTTGTATAGTGCGGAATTTGCTGAGTCCAAAATCAGCGATGAGAGGTCTCTGGTTGTTGTCAACTAAAATGTTTGCCTAGAAAAGGTAAAGAGATCAAATGCTTGTCAACGCCAGCATGATCTAGTACCTAGGTTTCACTGACGGCGCGCAGATCACCATGGATGAAACTTGGGCGTTGTGCATGCAGAAAGCACATTCCAGCTGCAATCTCGATGATCTAATAGTTGCAATATTAGTCAACGATACCAAAAATTCCTTCTCAAATGACGTACGATTTTCAACCTATCTACATCCTTATGTCTTTTGATATACATATCTAAGGATCCATTATCAAACCACTGCGATATCACAGCAACACATCCAGGAGTTGGGATATTGTAGGCAATACCAAGAAACGGCATAACATTCTTGTGCTTTAACTGACGCCATACTATGGCCTCCTTGTAAACCTCCTATTTACGTGTAATAACTTAGTGAGAAATTGAATAAAACAGATTGGCAAAGTGAGGAAATGCATCACCTGAACATTCGATTTGGATTTATCATTCAACCTGACTCCTCGTGGAACTTTGAGCGCCACAATCTTTCCCATGGATGTAGCATGCCCTTGGAAAATGTCAGACATGCCTCCATGGGCGACGGAAGCCACCCCTTTTTGCTGTATATCTTTGATCACCAGGCAGCTTGGAATAACCAAATGCCTTTTCACCAGATCGTACAACATCATCTTAAGATGTTCCGAGAACTCGTTGTTGTCATCTATCAGCTATTGTCAGATAGATAAGCGTAGAACAAGCATTAATACAACAAAAATTTGGGCACTCACAGACTGCATCATGCTCATGACATCTGCAAGCTCACCCTTTTGAAGATTGAAGATGCTTTGGCTGAGCTCAGAGTTATTCAAGTAAGACACAACAACTTTCGACGCGTCAATGCGATCGGCAGTGGTTAGACAATCAATGAAGATCAGCCATTCTTTAAGTCGCGTCTAACATCTTATGAGTCCTTCAGCAAGAAATTAAGCAAAAATTCTTCCAGATTTCGCTTTCTTTAAGGATTCCTCCATCTCATCAGAGAATATATCAGTAAAGTTCCAGAATGTGAAGACGCGAGCAGTCGGTCCTGCTTTCAGTTTCTTGAGTCTCTCCAGACAGGAGAGAGGCTCCGTTCCTGTTCAGCAGATATAATCATGAGCAGAGCAGGATACCTTCACAATATGCTAGATTGTTGTAACTTCAACCCACCACGGTCAATTTTGGGTCTAGCTAGCAGCGCTTGCACCATACGCCGCCCATAATAGGACGAAAACTGTAGAACATTAAAGTTAAGGAAGGTCTCCTACATTACAATAAAATTTCTTACTGGAAATAGCTTTTCATTCAGCCGTTCTTCGGACTGAAGGTGATCAAGACCCAGAGAAATGAGCTTGGCGTCAAACAAACGGAAGACTGCCTTTCGCCAGTCTCTGTCATAAACACAAAATCCACCCTTCAAGACAGCCTCGATGTTAGAAAAGTCGCCGACATCCAGACTACCGGCATGTTGGTGAAGCGTCTCCAATATTTTGGGATCAATCTGCAGGAATGTATCGAGGAGACTCTCGCCTTGTGTCATGTTGGTAGTTCGAGGGAGACAACGATGATTGACGCCAGCCTGAGCGTAAAAGGGTGGAGATTACATAGTATGAGAACGGCATCATGATGGCGTCAATGCACATATTGAGGAACTTGATAGACGCCTGTAAGGAAACGCATGCGAGATAAATAGATGGATAACTCTACAATAGGAATGGTTGGAGGTCATTATCCTTAGCCCAGATGCCAAATATATCCGAGTAAGCATTTAGTCTTTTCGGAAACGTTTTTGCAGTTAGAGCAAAAGTAGTCGGTACGCAAAGATTTACATCAAGGACGGTCGCTGAAATACAGCAGGAACAAGTCAGTAATACCAAGGCAGTTAGATTATAATACACACAACTAGTGATCGTTTGCAATAGAAGACTACTTTTAAGAAGGACGATCAAAGCGCCTCACTAATAGGATCGATTATAAACTTCTCTTAGTCTCGTTAACGCGATCTGTCACCAAGGAACATCAGCCTATAGTCACCTCGAATGCGGCGAAAAGTCGTAGAGGAAGAAAAGGTCTCACATCATAGTGGCTTTGTAAATCCGTCACTTCCTTGTCACCTATCCTCTCTTTCTTAACTTTCTCGAGGTGACCACCTTCACGCATCATAGACTTGAAGTGCCGCGCTTCCTGATCTTCAACCAGCGTCCACGCGTCACCTACTCGACCCGCACGGGCAGTACGGCCGACGCGATGCACATATTTGCGCATGTCCACTGGAGCGTCATAAGAAACGACGTGGGGGACATGTGCGATGTCAATTCCGCGAGAGATAAGGTCAGAGCAGACTAGTCTAGACAGTCGTCAACACTTCGTTAGCGTACTCAAACCCAAGAAGTTGAGGACATCGGTACGCACATGTCGATTTCCCGATTCTTGAACTTCTCCAGGATCGTTTTCCGTTCACCGGCGGGTAAGTCACTCGAGTATGCCTGGGCCACAATCTTCTTCCGTTCTGCCACATCCATATCAACCTCACCATCTTCGACCGGAGAGGGAGAAGAGAAGTAAGATTCTTCAAAGAACGCGAAGAGCTTGACGAGACGAGCTGTTGACTCCGCGCTCTTCGTGAATACAAGCGCATTAGAAACACCACGAGTATGTACGAGATGGAAAAGGGCTAGAGGTTTGAGTGCGCTTGAGGTGGTTAGGTAGTGTTCCTGTATCATACAAAGGTGAGATTTAGTCGAGCCTGTCACAGGATAAAGCTACGAACCCGTAGACCAGCAGGCATGGCAAAGCCCTCGCTCAAGGCCCACTCCTTTCCTTCTACATTCTCCTGCACCTCATCCCCAAGTTTGCTATCTTTGCCCTGAACAACAAAGTACTTCGGATCTCGTAATCCGAGCGCTGCGATTCGAGCGGGGTCGCGGGTAAGTGTTGCACTAAAAAGAAGCTTCTGACACGAGGAGTGTTTTGGATCATCGAGATCAGTCTGAATGCCGTTTGAATGAAGAAAAAAGGGCGCGACGGCGTCGTGAGATGGAATTTGTCTCATTACATCCTCTTTCTCCTTGTTCGTAGTCAGATTAATTTCAGCTACCCCGCGTGTAAGTACTTCTGTTGCTGGCGATGACGAGTTAGAAGTCAGGGAAGTATGGGAGGGCGTAGAGGGAGGACGAAGAGCGGATAGAACGCGCGCCAACCAGTCCTGGAAACTTTGTGCAAGGAGTCGGTCGGCTTCATCAACGACCAGAAAGCGGAGATGTTGAAGTGTGAAGTTCCGGGTCCCAGAGAGATGGTCGATCAACCTTCCTGGGGTGCAGATCAGAATGTCAACCTTACTCGAACCGCCATGCAAACTAAAGAACATAAAGAGTCAACAACATGGTTAGGCAACGCATGGTATCAAGCAGAAAGCATACTCTCTACTCTGATTTCCAATGAGCTGCGACTGCTCATGAGCAAAGGAGTGCTGTCCGGTTGCTACACCAATCTAAGAGACATTTCGATCAGCACTTTCAACCATCATAACGCAATAACAAGCCACCTTTAATCCCCGCCCTTTCGCGATAGCCTCAAATGTCTCCTGGACCTGCAGCACCAAATCCCTTGTAGGAAGTACTATAAGCGCACGAAGGCGAGTAGCTATCCGAGATGACAGGATCTTCAATTCAGATTAGCATAGTTCAGATGAAATACATCAACAAATAGACGCGAAGGCTGCGTAATGCTTACATCGACGATGGGTACGACATACGCAAGAGTTTTCCCGCTGCCCGTCGGAGCAGATGCGCAAACATCCCTTGGCGGATCGTATGGTAAGTATAGTGCTCTGTATCGACGTTCGGCTGGGAGAAGAAACGGTAACAAAGCCGTTTGAACTGCGAATGAATGCATTATCATATCCGGCGTTAAGCACTTTATATCAAAAAGAAGATGGACTACGATGAGCTCACCAGCAAATAACTCGACAATGCCGAGCTCCCTTAACCGCTTCTTCGTTTTCTCGCTCAGCACTGGTTGAATATTTTGACCCACTAAACGCCCGACATGTTTGTCGACAGAATCCAGAGGTACCGAGAGCGTCGGGTCAATCAACTCTGCAGTTAATAGGGCCTTGTCCAGGCCTTGCAAGGCCAGAGTAGCTTTCGAAGGTGCATCCGGGGCAACGGGAAGAGGGAAAACGGGCAGGGAGGGTAGAGGGGGTGTAGCGGAATGAGAGCCGGGTGACGAAGGTGGCGATACAGTAGGCTCTTTTGCGTCTTCTTGCTTGTCGTCCTCACTCGATTCGGAACTCGATAAACTTGTCTTCTTGTCCTCTTCATCACTGTCTACCTTCCGCCGCTTACGCGGAGGTTTCTTCGGTACTGGTGGTTCTTTCGCTGCGTCTTCTTCGTCATCGCCCTCACTTTCTTCATCGTTATCGACGCCATTCCCAGAGGGTTCAGTGGTCTTTTTCGAACCGGTCGCAGCCTTCCTATGCTTCTTCCTTTCTTTCTTCCGCTTCAAATACCTCGACTTTGCCTTAGTCTTGCCCTACAATCCTCTCACGTTTCTCAGCATATTCAGCGTCGAAATGGAGATATAGTATAGATACCTTTGGGGGCTGTGTGCCGATGGCGACACTCATGGAAAGACCAAGAAAGATATGTGAGGAGATGCAAACCCTAGGAACGGAATGGAGAGGAAAAGATAAAATATAGAGAATATGCGATATTTCCTTTTCCTGCAGATCAATGGTCCATGCGCGTCTATTTATTCCGGGCCGGCATTCATTGGTTCCAGGTTGTACCTTGTGACAATGTGACACTTGTATGTCACGGGAGTACACATACGGTAATCATGCACCTGAACGTGTTCTGCCCTTCTTGACCTCTATCTTCCAGTCCATCCCCGCCATCGCCAGCGTCGGTGCAGTCGTCGATAGCTTCAGTGCAATAGGCGTTCACCATTGTCCAGAGAATATTAATATCGGGATAAAGAGTGAGGGACGACGAGTGAGGTGGGATAGGCATTCCCACGTTACACTGGGGGGTGATTACCATTCATACCTGTTTCCGACGATTTGCGTTTTTATACTTTTACTTCGATTACCTCGATTATACGATTAGTCGAGAGTGCATATCCGTTTTCTCTTTTACTTTTACCTTTGTCGAACGTCCGTAACCTCCATATCTTTTTATATTCCGGAAACATGGACGGCGCCGTCAATAACCCTCAGCATTATCAACCCTTATCTCACGCCCTCAACCCGCCCTTCGCCACCGCCCGTCCCCGCTCGCCGTACCCCGTCTCCGCCTACGACGGCCAGCAGCATCACCACCATCAGCCGTCAGCTACGGGCCAAGGCCACCATAGCGTCGACCATGACGATCCCGATGATCCATCTGGTCGACCTGAGGAAGAGGAGGAGGAAGAAGAGGAAGAGGAAGTAGAGGGCGCTGTCGTTCATCACCCGACGACGACCACGACAACCACGACAACCAATGAAGCTGATCCACAAATATCGTATGTACCCTCTCTGATCTTGGAATTATTGTATATATGCTTAACGCTGTGTGTGCTAGCGCTCCGCACCCGAGCCCTTCAAACGCCGTTCCCCCACGACGCAAGCCTGGACGGCCTAAAGGATCGAAGAACAAGAAGCCACGGTTCGACTTGAGCGGTTCTCCTCCCAAGATCCCACCATTTTCTGCAACACCACCTTTCTACGGCTACGCTCAGCCGCCTCCTGGTTCGGTTCCCATGCAAGCTCATCCACCAGTGCATCCTGTCACAGTCCCGCCTCCGAATCCTTTTCCGGCTGATTCGAACAATTCTCAGTTCTACGACTTTCAGTGGCGTGTTTTGACACTATGCTCGGAATTCTACAATGCTGCAGATGAACTTATAGTACGTTTTCTGCATATGATCGCATCTGTTTGCTTCACTTTAACGACGCCGCTTATAGCGAAGTGCTCCTCCTCACATTGTTTCTCAATGCTTCAGCCTTCCTTCGGGGCATATTGATCCGATCAGCATCCTGCATGATGCTCGCAGAGCTTGTGACCAGCTGGTAAGACTCATCTATGCTAGTTTGAGGTACAAGCGCTTACTTTAACCTCGTTAGATGGCTAATCCAAGTCAGGCTGTTCTGAAGCCGCCAACGTCGAATACTGCTACCTACGCTACTACTGCGACCCCTCCGAAACCAGTGGGAACGACTACCTCGACTCAGACTCCAGCAACAGTAATAACAAACCCAGGCTCATTCGTGATGTCATTGTCAGCACCGTCTGCCTCTGGTTCTCCCGCCCCTGCAGCACCCGCCCCCGCTTACGGTACGACTTTCCCTCCCGCCGGACGATATCCAACAACCTCGTATTACGCCTATGCGACTACAACACATACTGCTGCACATGGTGCTCATCCTTACTCGGCACAACAGCAAGTGATGAAACCCGTGAATCTTTCTACTCCTGCTTCCTCTGGCAATCAGGGTGCCTGGTCTGAAGAGGAAACAGAGAAACTGCGCAAGCTCGCAGAAGAGAGTAAGGCGCAAGGTACGGGATCTGAGCCGGGTGAGATTGACTGGGACTGGGTATGTTCTGCTTGGGGGCCTGGTAGAACTAGACACCAGATTCTAATCAAGGCCACGAACATTGGTATGAAGGAGAGTTCGACAAGAGGAATCAAAAGAAGAAGAGATACGGACCATAATACACCCTCGAACGCGGATCACGTAAATCACAATACCAACGGCAGTCCATCAGTTGGGACTGCTACGACTCAGCAAGTCCTCAACGCAGTGGGAGCGGCTGTGGCTGCGACCTCGACAACAGCGACTCCTGATCGGCCGGCGTCGACTGCGTTGTCTTCTCAGGCTGCATCCCCAATCGTTGCACATCAGCAGGCGCCGACTCCCGCCCCTGTTGCTCCTCCTCAGCCCCCAGGTGGAGGGACGGTTATGCAGTGGCCCATGCCGCACGTTGCAGCGAACACGCCTTCGCCTGTCATTTCAAGCGCTACGACGCGTTCGGTATTCTATCAGGATGGCCGGAACTCCAGAAAATGATGCAGCTATCGGGATTCAGTCCCATCTCTACGTTCTTCTCTCTTTATGTTTGCTTATTTGTGGACGGTCCTGGACAAGACTTTCAAAAACGAATTTCTATGATTGAAATGAAGATCCAAATGAAAAATTCTGCTTCGACCTTCAGTGCTAGATATTTATTTATTTCTTGTGCCTCCCGCCATCAGTGTCAATAACCCCACGCTTTGTCCTGCCTCTAACTGACTATGCATTGTACTACTTACGATGGTCTTCTTGCCCTCCTGTATTGCTTCAGTCATTGATATCGGGTTTCCTTCTTATACCCCGTTCTTCTTTTCATTTGCTGTGCTACGATTAGCGAAGTATGTATAGGCCCCTACCTCAGAACTTGAATATATTCATATTATTGAATGCAGTTCATATCGATTCTATGTGTATCGGTACATTCGTTCTTTGCCGGACATCGGCATCCCTAAGGGGTGTGCCACTTTAGTCGTTTCCACCATCTCTTTCTCTTTCATGTTGTCTTTTCCTGAACCATCTACATACACCTATAAACGAATCTATAATCTCAAGAAATAACGTGGGTGTGGATGTGATGCAGCAGCTATTCTTGGACATTCGTGTCAAAAACCTCTTTGGGATACGCGTTTTCTCATCTACTGGCAGTGTATATATACAGTGAGAGAAGACGGCAAGCGTTGTAGAGACGAGGAAGGAATCTCATGGGCTTGTACAGTCTTGACCTTAAGAGTATCTTCGACATTCAAAATGCTCTGCGGCTTACTCTTTGAGTTGTGGACGTATTTCCTAGCCATCCTCAGACTGTTACCGAATACGCCAGGCTTCAGACTTTTACTATCCGACCCTCTTATCGTTCGCCTGCCCACAGGTGCTTATCGCGGGATAGTGTATAGTCCAGCGGTAATCGAAAATGGTTCTGCACATTCACTAGGACGTCCTCTTGTGGAGAAATGGCTGGGTATACCGTACGCCATGCCTCCCACAGGTAACCTGCGGTTCAGGGCTCCTCGACCTTTGTCTACCGAACTGTCTGTGGGCGAGTTAACAGAGATACACGATGCTAGTTCGTTTGGAGCTGCTTGTCCCCAACCACCGTACGGGGACAACAATCTCGGGGCTCCCATGTCGGAGGATTGTTTGTATCTCAATGTAGGCCAACTCGGAACTTGCGTTACGTTATTTACTGATTTGTGACCTGTAGGTCTTCCGACCAACTGGGACGCAGCCAGGTGCAAATTTGCCTGTGCTAGTATATCTCTATGTGAGACACTTTCCGACGAGTTTATAGATGGTCTGGTGTTAACGAACGCGTGTTGGTCGTAGGGCGGATTTTATCATGTTGGGTAATGGATGGGACCTGTAGTACAAATGAAGGGTATCTTACCGACCTGCTTACAGCGCTGCGTCGTTAAGCCTTTATGATCCGACTTGTGAGCATGACTCCATTCATTGCAATAGAGTCTTTATCTTTAACATAAGAAACAGGGATCATAAAACGAAGCATTACCATCAGCAAGCCTATAATATTTGTTTCAATGTAAGCATGTACACTGTTCTGAGATTTCGCCCGCTAAAGACATGCAAAGAAACTACCGGCTTGGAACCTTCGGATTTGTAAGATACTTCATCCTGCAGTCCGCTAAATTGCGTTTAGAATACTAACTATATAAAGTTGGCCAGTAGGCATATGGCCGCTGAAGATCTCAATGCTGGTCTCCTTGATCAGCGTGAAGCCCTACGATTCATCAAGCGAAACATTGCAGCATTTGGCGGTGATCCTTCCAAGGTATGTTGAATGCATAAAGATATTTAAGATATTCATGATAATCCATCGCGTATAGGTTGCAATTTGGGGGCAGGTTGGTTAACTCGACTACATGAAATGCAGAGGATAATAAATGAATGGCATGACAGTCGGCTGGTGGGGGAAGTGTTGAAGCGCATATTCTGTATCCAGATTCAGAGTCGCTCTTCCGTGCTGCCATCGCGGACTCATCTACGGGGCCGTTGTGAGTATAATCTGTTGATTGTTTCCAAATCTTTCGCTGACCAGCTGACTTTCTTTCTAGTAAAAGCTCGCCCAATGATTACCAGTACGATGAGCCTGGTATGCCGTTCCGGAAGTTAGCTGATAAGCTTCATTGTGATTCGTTGCCGAGTGCCGTTGAATGTCTTAGAAACTATGACTACAAAGTATGATACTCAAAGCTTTTCCTTCTTACTAATCCGTGACGCCTGATTTGTAGGTCTTACAAGAGGCTAGCAACGTGATGATCGCCGAGAGGGTCAACGGTCAGTTATGGGAGCCTGCAGTTGGCCCTTCTGACAGCTTGGTTCCTGAGCGCCCCTCTAAAAGGATCGAGAGCGGGAATTTCCTGAAGGTGCCATACCTTGCTGGGACAAACGCGAGTTCTTCTTAACAAAATTTCTAATCAGATGCTAACAGCTATGTTACATAGCTGAACGAAGGAACCTCGCTCTCTAGAGCCGTATTCAATGTCTCTTTGAAAGATCCTCTCCAAGAAGATGGTGCATTCTCCTCTTTTGTCAAGGCTCTTGTCATGGATGGTCGAACTATTTCGAACGAGACCCTTTCTATAATTCATAAGCTTTACCCCGCCAACGATTCCTCACTTGGTGGACCGTACCACACAGGAGACTCGCTCTTTGATCGTGCTTCTGCGTGGTATGGCGACAATATGTACCTCGGACCTCGAAGGCTTTTCTTTGAAAAGGCCGCTTCTTTAGGCCAGAAGTTGTACACGTACCATTATCGAGAGTTTGCACCAGGGATGGACCCAAACTTCGGCGGTGAGTAATCCAGATTACCTGGCAGAATATGGAAGGCTGACTCGTTGACTTAGTTGCCCATGGTACTGAGCTACGTTTGATATTCGGTCCGGTGAAAGATTTCTCAGAATTCGCTTTCGCAAATAACTTGAGGGATTTCTACATTAATTTCGTGAACGATCTTTCACCCGGAGGTAAGCGCATATTTGCCGAATCATCTCGCCGTGATTGCTTAGCCTGTATGCAACGCTCAGATGAATGGCCTGCCTATACTTCGGACGGCAGGGAGGTTCTGCAGCTCAAGTCTGACAACATTACGGTCATCCGAGACGGTATGTTGACGTATAAGGTGCTGTTGTATCTGTCTAACCATGCGCAACTTTTCAAGATTGGGATCTGCATCGAACGGAGTTTTTGAATACTGCCAAGGTGCTGGACGAATTTGAGAAGTGACGCCTTCGAGATTGCAATCATCATCATTAGAAGTTATATGACGAGTTTATGCCTAACTTGAAAGGATACATTGTTGGACATCTGGAAGAAATGAGCTCTGCATCTCCTCAAGAGTCAAGCTACAGCAAGAGCATATACATATCATGCATGTTGAATACAAAGACTAGTATAAGTTACCCCGGACAAAGAATGATACTGCCTACATAAAGCTTTCCCCTCATCAAGTGCTGATAGCGGATAAAGCGAGTGCAATAGCTTCCAATTTGAACGTAGTAGTATTGCGAGCCTTGTTCAATTTGTTCAATGCAGCGAAGGAACGAAGACAAGTACAAGTATGGCGATACTCGGCAGTAAAGCTTGAGTCGGAGTCTAAATCATGCCAGTGATTGCAGGGGCTCAATCAAAGGAGATTTAACCTTTAAAACCATCCAATCAACCGCATAATGTTGTCTGACTTCGGTGACCTCGAGCTTGAAGATAGCTACCGCGACAGGGAGGGGCGTATGCGTTCCGCATTTTTAAAGAGCAAAGCAGACTATGCAAAGGAGCAAATTTTTCATGAGCCCATGGTAAATATACATACTTTCGTCATACGCTCAATCCACTAAATTCATTACTTCAGTGGTATACTCCTTTGGAAACTACGCTTGATGATAAACTTGATACACGCAACATTGACTACGGCTTGAATGATCTCTACATCAAGGGATTGTATGGTGATGCTCTGGATCTTGCCTTGCATCAATTGGAGGTCGAGGAAGCATGTATAGGCAAGGACGGTCGGGAATATCAGCTCATAGATTTCGCAATGCGTTGTGCAATTAAGCTCGGTCGTAGCGCACTTGCTGTGCGTTTGGCTGAAAGGACGAAAGCAAGAGTGAGCTCTCTGTATCCGAAGTCTTTGCGGACACCACCAACCTTTTTTTCCTAGTGGGCAACATCACCAGGTCTAGCGTCAACCTCAGCAGAAGCGTATCTCTCATCTGGAGATGCTCAGAGTAGGCCAATATATCGCTAGCACATGTATTAATTTATTCTAATTGTTTTATCAGATGCTGTGAGCGCGATTCTCTCCGCTATAACTCTTCGCGGACTACTGCCCAGCTATGCAACACTACTTCATAATGCCTTAGTGAAGATGGAACCAATGGTTTCTGATCAGCAAGCGTTTCAATGTGCTCTGGTTATCGTGCGGACAAGCATACAAGAACCTCATCTAATACACGATGACAGAGTGGAATTAAAGCACACAGCTTCTGCTGCCAAAACAGTTGCGGAGGGTCCCTCTGAAGATGATACGAAGGTCTGGATATCTGCATGTAGACTCTCGAACTCGGATCAGGAAAAGCTCTTGAAAATTACCTGTCTCCGACAGTCGAGAGTAGAGGAGCCTATTGATGGACAGAAAAGTGTTCGGTTACTTTAGCCGTGGATATGCTGTTGCAACCAATAATTCATCCTGTGATCTACACAGGCTCTTATTTCTCCTTAACATTGAAGCTTCAACTATTAGGCTCGTCTGCCATTCTTATCAACAAATCATCCTAAATTATTGAAGTTCCAATATCTTTCACTTGTAACTTGTTTATTTCAAGAAAGTGTAGCTTTGAAGGCAAGGTGACCGAGTGGTTAAGGTGTGTGACTCAAGCGCAAGCTTGCCTTTGTTTAAAGGGTTCTCATTCACGTTTGTGAGCATGGGTTCGACTCCCATCCTTGTCATTTTGTCGTTACAAACGATCTAGCTTTCCTCTCCAGAGGCATTCTTTGATTTTGACGTTGTTTTGCGGTCGAAACGTCCGTCGAGGTGAGATAAATGCAGCCCTGTCTATTCAAGTGAGTCGGTCAGAATCAAAATGCTTTGCGTTTTGCAGTACTATTCAAGTTTACATACTTGTTGTGTACAGTACCTTCAAATGTAGTACTTAAAGAGAACCGGTAGAAGCGTCGATTGTTACAAGTAAGCTTTTCTGTGGCCTTCAATTGATTAAGTTGATAGATTGAAAGTAAATCACATAAATGAACGAACGAGAATCAGCTTTCTACATGACTTCATCCTACCCCAAGACATGCTCGATTTAATGACGACCTGAATTTCCCGACACCTACCCAAACCTCATGTCTGTAAGTTACAGTGCGCTGGGCATTTCTAGTTCCTTGTTGAAATTGTCTCTCGCTTAACTACATAATGTGTGCACATCTACGGAGCTGGTAAACCGGGATACCAGCTCAACGACAGGGGCCGCTGTACCTTGAGCATATCGCCGCCAGAGCATCAGGAGATGGGAACGACAGCGACTACTAAGGTACCTTTGACAAAAAAGATGTGCCCTCTGTCTTGCCCGCAATGAACAGTGCGTACCAGGCCCATTAGTATGAAGTACAGTATCCGAGCAACCGTGACTTGAATTTACATATGCTTTGAAGTCGGAGTCGGAACTCAGGCTTGAACTTGAAGTAGCATAATTATTTGTCATCATGATAGTAGTACTTTTCTCACCCCGAGCCCTGCGATCTCTGTTCAGAACCGCGCTTCAACTTGGATGACTGTCGGCACCTCACAATGGCGGACTTATAGTCTCTCGCAAACCTCAGGAACTACTCTACAATTTGTGCATGGTGATTATATAGTACCCTAATGGCGTATTGACGGCGGAAAAGTTGAAAAAGCTGGCGAGTTGTGCTCGAGAATCAACGACAAGCGGATCAGTTACATGTCATCTTTGCAAGAACGTCTGGTCCTTCTTTCATACTATGGTGCTTGCCCGATGTCGGCTCGTCTTCGAGAGTATGTTTCTGGTGATACCCGGACCTATGATACTCAAGACGAGGTGGCGCCAACAACTAACGCTTCTTTCCGGTGACATATTTCTGGTGCCCTACATTTGATTCTGGACGTATAAAAGGTGTGCTCTGAGATATTTTCCATGAAATTCCTCTTCTTCTTCATCCACCACCATCCCCGTGCTCCTTCTCCCTCTTGTCGTCTCGTCGCAAAGTAGTAGATATGGTTGATAGTCATGGTACGCTGGTAAGCAAGCATGTTCAAAACCATGACCTTCTCGCGCGCGCGTACTAGATGATCGTTATTAAAAGGGATTTCCGGAACTGCGAGTTCTATTTCACCATGAACTTTCGAAGATCGACTTAGATGCTCGGCTTATGATAATTCAAACTTTGACAATCACAATATTGTCAGTCTATTTCGAGGCACACCCATCGACTTTCCTAGGCGCGAGCCCTAAGTGTGCAAAACAGGGCATGGTGAGTAGTTGTCGGATTTGTTGCGACCATATGGTCTGATACATTTCTGTTTAGTTTTTTAAAATGAGAGATATAAAAAAATTAGACATAAATAAGAATGGTGATTGGGAGATAGTTCTACAGCTTCGGTATTTCAAGGTAAGTGTTACGCTTCGTCATTGGATATTCCATCATTAACATCTATGTCTCATCTTCGTAAGAATCATGCTGGTGAAGCACACAGCCAGGAGGAAAATACAGAATATACCCTGCGGTCAGTAAAACAGATAGAAAATATCCTATTCGACCCATGCGCGTTGTTATTGTCCTCTTTGATCCTCCGCGGACATATCGAGGGAATCTCTTCCATCGAAGAGCTGAAGCAAACGCAAAGCGAAGAGCTTCATATCAAGCCTTCTGCAGCTGACCTACCCGTGTAAGTATTGTTGTGTCACGCATATACCCTTCTATCGGACTGATTCCTTTCCCGTGATACAGGTTCTCAAGCGGTAAGGAACGAGGCCATCTTGATGTGAACGAGGGAAAAGTTATGATGAGTACAAATTTTTGCGCGAACCTAGGTGACCGTGGTGAAAAAAGTGGTCTTGGACGCGTGTCAACGCATGATTTCTGCTCGAAGAGTGGTGTAGAGGTAAGTTTGCTCATCTTTACTCGGGAATCTCGTTTCATCCGAATGTCGCTGCAGATGGCTCGAATTATAAAAGTGGAGATGGACAAACTGCCGACGTATGACAAGAGCAAAATGCATCATGTGTTCCACAACAACTATAGTCACCTATCGAAGTGCAACAATGTTTCTACATTCAGTGGACTTTGGCAAGAAGATTTGGTATGTGCTATGTCTGCCAAGGTCGCGATCTGTGTTAATATGCAACGCTTTAATCACAGGAAACTCTCATCACGAAAACCAGGACTGTCACTGCTGTTCGAGCTGTGGTATGCGGCTCGGTATATGATGCAAAAGATGGGTCGAAATCGGGCTCCGAGTCGTCGCGAGGGCTTCCGAAAGAATTCAAAGATGAAGTTGAAGTCTGTTGATCTGATGTGTGTTTGTTTTTCCTCTGTTTACTGACTATTCTATTTCTCAGAATCTTCCCGTGATACAAGATCTGCGGAAATGCCTTAACGAATCATGGAAGAAGCTCAAGTCCCATTACCATCCCTCTGCTTTTGACGATCTGTCAGAAGGCAATATCCCATCGCAGGTCACAGTCTCTGAGCGGGAACCGTTGATCAACAATGAAGTATTCAAAACAGTACGTCTTTCCCGTGGCGATTACTAATCTGTAGTGACGGTGGACTAACTGTTTTCAGGACCTTGGTGCTTTTGTATGCGCGTTTTCAGGTCTAGAGAATCGTCGGCGGGACGAACGACGTAAACAAACAAGGGCTTTGAGGCTTGAAGAAACCCACAAAGCCCAGAAAAAGTCCCTTGCCAGAGGAAAGAAAGCTTCTTCGAGTTCGCATGAGTATGATGAAGATGAATCTATCAGTCTTGAAGCTTTCAAAGACGACAATGAACCGCTTGCCTTCGAATGCGTCGATATGTTCTTTGCCAAAATTTGCTTGATGATCCATCTGGAAGCCCCTGTGGTAATCGTGAACGCAATAGAGAACCTTAGAATTGTATGTCTACTTTGTTTCGTTTCATTTCCATATTGTGTTTCTGATCGAATTTTCCAATTTCTAGGCGAACGACGGCAAATTTCTCTGCGATATCTGCGCTTCGTGGCCGGAAGACATTCCACTTCCTCCGAAATTCACCAAGGCGACTTTAAACTCTAAGGGAAATGTGCTACGTCACAGGTCAGTCGGTCTTCGCGGTATGGATCCTTTATGAGAAGCTCATTGCTCTTAGGCGCGTAATACACAATGCATGGACGGATTTTGCATTCCAGATGATAAAAGATGTCCCACCTGGGATCTTTCGGTGCCCGGAGGGAGACTTTGAAGCAGCGTCGATCACAGACGTTAACCAGCACATGCTCAAAGGTTGTCGGATGATGGATCATTTCAGCAAGGTTTTTCCAGCATCACGCACATCAAGGCGAAAGGCGAAAGAGCCTGAGGACGTGGATGATTTTGTCAAATGCATGCGGAAGCTGAGGAACGGAGACGTGCTTCCGTCAGCGCCCAGGATTTCCAGCTCGGCTCTGAAGACATTTGGTAGTCTTTCTATGGACGATTTTAAGTTTCTGAACGCGAAGGTATTACCTTCCCTTCGCTACTGTTACTTTGCATTGACCTAGATTGACAGTTCGGATTCACGCCTTCTAACGACGAAGTGAAAGGGTTCAAAATTGTTGCAGGATTCCTCGGACGACTTCATATAAAAGGCCAGCGTAAGTTTGTAGTTTGTTAGCCTTCGTGAATATGTTTATTGACATAGACTATTGCTAGTTTGATAACTCGCCTCAACAGCCCAAAAGCCTTCCAAAAAACATGAACTGTCTTTCAATAAAGCATATTTGCGTCCCTTTTACGCTGTCTCATCAGTCCGTCCAAGTACCGGACAAACTCGACAAGACTAGATCTACCTGTTACGGTGTCCCGATCCTCAGCTTCAAATTACCAACAATAAGAAACTTAGAAAACGAATCCCATGCGACCACGATATCTTTCATCAATCATGTGTATTATCAGTAGAGTATAGCTTCAAATCAATCGATTTTTCTTGGTAAATCACTGTCAAGTGGGTTGTTATCATGTCCTATCCTATGGCTTAAAGTACATAAACTCTACCAACTGCAGTGTGCTACTGTATTTATCTCGTGGACATTGATTGATTGTTAGTACAGACACTACAAATGGCAATCACACATAGCTTCGAAGACAACATGGTACTAGGTGCATAGAAACGGGAACGAAGTATCAGAGTGCGATAAACGTCATAAGATCCAGTATAGTTCATTAATGAGCCCACATTCTCTCTCGAAGAATAGGTGTTCGTCCGATCTAGGATAGAGTCGCTCGAGTAAGTTTTCATGAGTTTCGAATATCCCAGATCAGCAAGCCAAATCAGTCCGAGTCGTCGTTGACATCCGGCATGTTGAGTTCGCCCCTTCCAACGCTTCCGCAGAAGGAGAGAACCATCATCCAGTTACTTGCGGCCAGGAGGTCTTCCTTTCGCGAACCTTCCGAGTCGTTGGCAGTCGAAGACGAGCTGGAAGACGCAGATGAGGCAGATGAAGCAGGGTCGGCTTGTTTGCACTTTTTCGCCTGTTTGGAAGGTGCCGTTGACCTGCTCACTGCATACAGCAGAACGTGGAGATGCGTACAATAGAAAGCCTACTGAAGTTTGCGTTTCTGGGTCTTGCCAGCGGAGGAGCTGGGTTGTAGTTGTGAGCGTCACTGTCGCTGAAGAGAGCATGGTGCACACTCACGCTGAGGGTGGTTTCATCGTACAGGCTATCGAAAAGGGCGCGGACGGTGGAAGGATGAGTCACTGGGAAAGAAGTTCTGGAGCAAAGGACTCAGAATGGTTGAGGAGCGGCTGCCAGTCACGGTGCTTATATGCGTCTCTATTTACATTTATTTGCCACTGCCAGTGGCAGCCTGGCGTCGACGCGTCCCGAGTCTTCGACCGACTCCTCAGTCAACTCAGGCGAGCGTTCAATTCTCTTTTTGCCTTCGAGTATGAGCTAAATTGAAGAAAGGTATGTACAATGTGGTACTTCCTCTATTCGATCTCATACTCTTTACAGTCAAAAAGCCAGGTCAAACGTGAGCATCTCAGCGAAAACAGACGAATGCGCGGCGAGAGTAATAGCCACTACGTCGACGGTGTAATCTCATTGAACATCCTAACCTGTTAACCTGTCTAATCTTACACCGGCCATGTTACTTGAAAAGAAGACTTTTCTTTGTGATAAAGAAATCATTACTCGCATAAACCACCAATCTAAGGGCGCAGTTGATCTCTCACTCTCATCAGAGCCCTTCCCATCTCATTTCTCCCCTTTTTGTCCTTTCCTGATCCCCAGAAAGGATCCCTGGGTGCATCCTGTGAGTTCATTAACTACTGTAAATCCGTATGTCTTTGATAGGCTGATAATATCGAAGAATCACCTCAATGAGTTCGGCGTCTCCTGTAGCCAGTAGCTCAGCTTTCAGAGTTGCATGCTGGGTGAATTTTTCGCGAAGAACCTCCTCCATCTACGTAGAGTATTGACAATGAATAAATTGGACTACGCGATGGTGAGCTGTGATCTCACCAACTGCAAGCTGACATCGAACCAATCGCTGCGAACATGTTTTTGTTTCTTGCGCCCCTCAGATTTTGCCACAGCTGGCTTCTCGGAATACGTTCGGATGTGCTCTGCAATTTCAGGATGCTGATCGAGGAACTGCTCACAACTGTCTGCAAAGTTGACGATGAAGGTGTTACAGTATGTCTCTCACCTTCATCGCCTGGAAGAGATGTTCGCTCGTCGGATACCTCTTGCCTTTGTACTCGACTGCATGAGGAGAGAAGTTGGAAAACTCTTGGTACTTCTTACGTCGGCTGCAGTAGTATATCTTCTCCTAATAATGCAAGATACCTTCAGAACGATAGCAAATGTGCGCCTACTCGCACCTACTGGCATGGTTGGCATACTTTCGATGAGGTGCGGTGGAATCCAGGTCAACTCAAAGCTTATATACCGTGGATGTGTGTTGATGCATCTTTGACTCATGCAGTGGGCCGCACAGCATACTGGCACGTTCCTTTTGTATTAATGTCTTTGCGGGGGCTAAATCAGATTGCTGTCTACTGTCTTTCTCGTTAACCATCATCGATATCTGCATTAATCAACCTATGCGTGTCACATACTTGCATCCGTTTGTTCGCTTATATATTTAGCTCGACTAAGTAATGACTTCTCTGTGTCATGACTCACTGGCAGACATCCGAGTCAGTCAGTCGTAGCCTGGCAATGACTCGGAAGCAGAAGTCTTTGATGACTCGGACTCGCCGTCCAGGCTGTTCTCACTGGCAGCAAACAGGAACACACTACATCGTGTACTTTCCTATGCGCCCGGAATATCTGAACAGACGGATATCATGTCGTACCAACATATTTACCTACAACGTACTTTTCCCGCTCACCACAAGTCTGAGAAATGATCTAGCGCAAACTTGCTAAAAGTATGCATTAGAGGTTAGCGACAAGTTACTGTACTATCACATGCCAGTGTGCCAGAGGCACGGCATGAAGCCGAGATTTCTTGAGCAGTTGACTTCTCCCCAACTGGTACACTTCTCGCAACCTCTGGCATTTCATGATGACGGGGATACCTTCCGGAAAACCACTACTCACTCTCACTCGGGATAGTACGTCTGTTGCATTTTATATAACCTCCAATCTCTGACAATTGTGACCTGGACATTGAAGCGGAGTCATGTCTCTGGATCATCGAAATGCAGAACGGCGATGACAACCGCCTCACGCATGCATTAATCAACGACGCACTCAAGCCTGCACTTGACATTGTCGAGCGTGAATGGCGACAGACGTATAGAGCGGCGCAGGCCAAGGGAGGGAGCAAAGACGGAGGAAAGGACGGGCGGGGTGCGTTGATCATCACTGGGAGGTTGGACCAAAACAAGTTCTTCAGCAATGGTGCGTTTCTCCCTCTGTCTCAATGCTCAACCGTCGCTTACTGCATACGTGAATATAGGACTTGACTACCAGAATGCCGTCAAGGACTACAACTTTTTCCAAGGCAAGAATGAAGTATATGCACCTTGATTACAGCGATGACTTCGTTCTATTAGATACCTACAACCCCTTAATCGCCAGACTTCTTACCTTCCCTAGTAAGCGAGATACTTTTCGTACCTCTACTCACTTGATCGCCTTACACTCAATGCCTCATAGTCCCCGTCATCGCCGCTCTGAACGGCCATACGTTTGCCGGAGCACTCATCCTCGCACTTGCCTGTGATTACCGGGTAATGATTGACGGCAAGGAACGGCGCGCCTGGTGCTGCATGAACGAAATCCATTTCGGAGCACCTTGGCCAACATCACTCGCTGCGGTTGCGCGTACGAAACTGACGCCTTTGGCTCTCCGGACACTGGCCCTTGAAGGCCATCGCTTCTCGCCCGATGAAGCTCTTGCGGCTGGTATCGTAGATGTCGTCGCCAATGGTAGTTCCTCTACGGCTGTCCTTGAAGCTGCGAAGAAGCTCGCTCTCTCGAAAGCCGAGACCTCCAAGTCAGGCGCGTATGGTATAATTAAGGTATGTGTAAATTTAAACACATAGTTACCAAACAACTAATTCGCTTTGTTCTGGCGTAAAGAAAGAACTATATCGGCATACTCTCGAAGACATTGCGCAAGAGTACAGAACTGTTATGCCGTTCCATGAAGACGCAGCCGCGAAAGCTCGTCTTTAGCTTAGTAATGTTCAAGTTGGCATTTATCTCCAGCATTAAAATCATGTGCATGACGCAATGGGTCACAACATAAGGAAGTCCTTTTATCATAGTTTGAGATTATATGGAAAGACAGCAGACAATGAAACAAGGCCGTCTACGATTGCTACAGAGAATGAATAAAATGCGTGAAGAGAGGAGGATTGCAACATGTGATACAAACAAATAGGCAGGCGTAGTGGAGACTATCAAAAGACACAGTTGAAAAATTATGTGCAGATGCATGTTTAACGTGCGCAGAATTACTGGAGAGGTGCTGAAACATGAGTTGGATGATGACGTCGAGTGCGAAAGAAGTAGAGAAGGTAATGCGAGAGAATGGATCAGAGACCGGATTCGACGGAGAGACGAAAATAAAAAACGGAAATAGGTACGTGAAGTATAAATACGAACTGAAACGTTGCTGAAGCAAACAACACATGAATCAGAAGGACCCAACTCGATGAAGAACTGGACCTAGGTAACTCCTAGTTGATGGAACATAGCATCGAGAGTCTTGAACGCTACTGGTTTTACGAGGCTTGTGAAATATATTAACACCGGAACGCATTAGATTCAGGAGCCAAAACTCACTAGCCATCGACACCAGCTTCGAACGCGCGCCGTTTGTCTTCCAGAGATGACATGCCCGTAAGAGCTAAAATTTTAGAAGTACGAGGTCGAGGAATATCTGAATCAGTCGATTCTTCGTAGTCCTTTCGTCGTCTAGATTCAATCTGACGAATCTCCGTGGTTGCCGATATGCCATCAAGAACTGGCATAGAAAGATCTAGAAGAACAACACTGGAGGAGGAATTAAGCAAATGCACAAATTGTATTTCTGCTGGATAGCTTACTCAAAATATTCATCTTTCTCGAAAGCATTCACGCCTTCACGACCGTCAATCGCATCTTCGAAGTCATAGCCTTTGTTTCCAAGCCATCTGACGCTGCAAACGAAGGCTGTCATCATACTTGACTCAAGTAGAAAATAAACTGAGACATACAGAAGATCACGCAGAATCTGGTTATCCTCTACCACGAGAACACGCACACGTCCTTGGCAATCTAATGTTCCAACGGAGGATTTGAGCAGAGTTCCACCAGCCCCAACGTTGATTGTGCCGTCTCCGCTAGAGGAGCTCTCGGCGTTCTCGACTTCGGACGTAGGAAGGCGAATGTTTGCCATACTTGGCGAATTGGTGCGAGAAGATGGCATTGTTGGATGGAATGTTGCCGCTCTAGGGTGCATCCGAGGACGAACCGGTTCTCTATTTTCCTGCGACGTACGCCGTGATATATTCGATGATCCTGCGCCAAGATCAGGTGTGAGCATGGATAAGGGTACCGAACGAAAAGAGTCCGGGCTATTTATCATGGCAGGAGGATTGCGCGATGAGCTTTCTCGGAACGTCAGTAAGTGAACAGAAGCCTTCAGTACCTGCCGTAACCGAGATGGCCCGGCAGGTTTTGACACCATACGACAGAAGCCTCCTAGCCGTTCATAATCATATGCCTTCGACATGACTTCAGAATCAGCTCGGGATGAAGACAACAAAACGAATGGCTTAGAAATGTCTCTGCATTCCAAGGCTTTTGATATCATATCAGTTTCTTCGTTGAGCATGAGTATATCGCCGATGACAGCCGAGTCGGATGAAAGGATATCGAAACCCCACCACTCTTTGAGGTATTTCTCGATGACAGTGCGCAGCAAGATTGTGCCCTTGCTCCCGTCATCAAAACCGAATAAAGATACGGAGAATCTCTTTCCATGCATGTCAATTTTTTCAATGTCAATTGATGAATCGTCATCCGGAGTAGCAGCATCGAAGGTGATTCGGATCTCAGTCCCAACACCTTCTGTGCTGGACACGTCCACTTGACCATTCACAGATTCAGAGCGCACTATGCTATTGACGATAGCCAATCCGAGACCAGTGCCAGACTGTAGGGGGTTCTCCTGTGAAAACGGATGGAAGAGTTGGTTCTGCAAATAAGAAAGTTTAGAGATGCTTATTTTTTACGAGTTCAATGACATACCTTTAAAAAGTCCTTGCTGATGCCCTAACAAATACAATAAGGGGTGAGTAACAAGACACCCACCATTAATGCATTACCTACCTTGCCGGTATCGACAACGGATAATTCGATTCTGTCTTTACCAGGAGACAATTCGTTCGTATCCTTGGAAGGGGGGAGTTGCCTCAAGGTTATGAGGACATAACCGCTGGTGGTGAATTTTAGACTGTTCCCAATAAGGTTCATGAGAATGCGTCTTAATCCACCCTTCTCGCAGATCAATTGCCACCCCTAACGATCGATGTGAGCTACATCCAAAAAATTAAACTTTATGTAGCTAACCTTTGAACGAAAATTGATGTCAATAACCATTTCGACAGCCGAGCGACCGAATGAAAGTGTCGCGTTCTGCGACGAAGGCGCGTATAGGCTACCGATCTCGGAGCCCATAACTTGCGGTCGAGCGCGGTACCCAATATAACACCCCTCGACAGCTTCTTCGACCAATATCGACAAATCCACTCTGGGTGACTGGTCAGTTCAACAATTAATATGGCGTGGATGAACAACACTGACTTGCTTGGCATTATGACGTTTTCAACGCCCCCACCTTTTTGATTCCCACTAAGTTTGGTGAAGTCCAAAACATGGTTTACAGTCTCGACGAGAGAAGTTCCGCAAGCTTGCACAGTCCTTAGAAAAGATGATTGGTTATCATCTAGATCTGTGTCGGCTAACAGCTCCGCTGCTGCCAGGATCTAGAGCATCAATGGTTAATTCAGTGGCATACACAGACGACGAAAACTTACTCCGTGTAATGGGGTCCTAAAGGTAGAGTCGAGTGTATATAAGATATGTGTTTAATTCTAGGGGTAATTTAAGAAAGGCAAACCTTAGCTCATGAGAAATGCTACGGGAGAGGAAGTTCAGGTTAGCTGTGGAAGTCTACGCAGATTAAATGGACATACTTAGAGATGAAAAGGCTCTTCGATTTGTCCGCAAGTATCATCCGGCGTTTAAGTACTGCGCTCAATATTATCACGCCTATCGCCCGTAAATATGACAATTCATGACCTTCAAGCTGTATAGAGTCAGTTTAAGTTTGGCATGTAGTATGACAACCAACGTACGAAAGGTTTGACATGTTCAGTCGTGTTGTAAGCGCATAGTAAGGCGAACGGCCGCTTGTCGATGTTAAAGATCGGGACAACTACAGAAAGGTAAGTCACACAACAGGTTGGCGTCGAGCTGGATCAACTAACTGAGAGCATGTTGAATTCGGCCCGGCAATAAAGAGCGAAAGCATTTCGGCACAAAATACTCCGCGATCTTGCCTTCCGGGTGCTTCGAAAAGAACTCCATGAATGCTGGATACTCATCCGTAGGTATTGAATGCGTTGTCGTCCCCACTGTCGCGTCGCCGTGGTGACATACAATCGAAATTGCCCCCTCCGCCTTCGTAGTTTCTAACACATCGAAGTGGGAAACGTCCATCACCACTGCGCCCTCCACGTCAAGCGTTCTCTTCACCAACTTAGCCGCGCGTTCATACACCTTATCCATCGAAGCCATCTTGAGCATAGAGTGCGTGCTATTCGTTTCTGCTTCGTTGTCAATTTCAAGGCACTCTCGAGTAAACTGTTCCATGGAATTCTGAATGCGATCACGAATCTGGAGTTGTATCTTGTCCTTCCATAGCTCCATCTCGCGCATCACGATGGCTGCGAACTCCTTGAGGGTATGTCGTTGTCGAGGGGTAAACTCTGTACGAGGATGATCATCCATGATACATAAAGCTCCAACATTCTGTCCTTCAGAAGTTCGTAAAGGGGCAGCCGCAAAGAACCGAACACTAGGAGAAGAGGTGACAAGGGGCTATGGCAGTAAACTCAGTACCAATTTGTTATCGAGAAAACAAAGCTGACATACATTCCCACTAAAACGCCAATCTCTATACGTGTCTAACACAACAGTAGGTTCTTCGCCCCTAAAAACCGTTAAATATAAACAATAAACTGAGTTTATAATGTTCAAACCTTTGTAAGATGGCGTGGGCACTGAATGACTGCTGTCGAGGAGACGATTGAAGCCCTAGCCCAGCTAAAGCGCAATCAGTACTATCTCGTCAAACGAAACCATTAAGACCTACATTCCATTTTGTACCACTCCTCCGTTCCATCCACAAGAGACACAACAACTATCTTTGTGCTGAACACAAGCTTCGTCAGATACGCAATTCGGTCAAAGTTAACGTCCGGAGTCGTATGCATGATATTGAACTTATGCAACGCTCGTCTCCTCATCTCCTCATCTTTGGGATAAGGCGGGACCAGATATCCGTACTTTACGAAATCTTCCTCCTCATGCGAGACGCGCACCGCCGAGCCCACCGTCTTCATGGACTGTGCACGACCTAACGTTGGGCGAGGTGTTATAACAGACATGCCTTGTCCTTTACCTCCTGGAGCAGCGAATGTAGATCCAACACGTATATGTCTGTGTTCCTGCAACCCTCGGAATGGTAGATCCACCACTGGACCAGAGTTAGACGGACGCTCTGATGTTTCATCGATAAGAGGCTGAGAAAAATGAGCAGTATTGCCTGACATGCCCTGGCTTTGTGGTGATAATTGGGATACGGGAGAAGTGTCCGGTTCTAACCTTCCTGGGATACCATGTCCCTGCACCCCAAGAAACTGTTTGCTTCGCTCATCTGTCGGCGGAGGGCCTACATCCTCCGGATCTGGTCTCGAAGGGAGCGGCGAGCTCGTCTGTCTGTTGAGCACACCCTTGTGAAGTGGTGTGTTCGGAACAGACCATGCTTGCCCGGGGCTGCCTGAAGTTATTGTCCCAATTGTAGGGAGAGAAGAACCCATGCTCGATCTCCCACTCTCATCTGATCCTGGGCTTTTAGTGGCGTCCGCCCGTGAACTGCCTGACGAAGTTTGCGAGGCAGACAAGTCCGTGCGACCCGACATTGAGGATGTACTTGGGCTCTCAGACGTTGGTTGATCGGACGAGGACGAGCCTGTCTCTTTCAGCGCATGTTCCTCAACCGCCTTTGCTCGCATTGCGTTTCTGAACCCAAAATAATCAACTTGTTGGTCAGGCTCCTCACCTCCATCAGACCGTAATAGTTGTTCTGGCGCAGATGCGCTTCCCATCTTTGGGTAAGACGCACTACGGCCTGCTAGATGTAGGTGATGACGGTTCTCCCGAGTCGGCTTAAAATCAACAGTTGTTGTCTGCTCGCTATCTCCGCTGCCATTACTTTCCGCGCTGTCGCCAGTTACCACCATCGACGGACGCTCATCTATTGGACTTGGGAGTGGACTCGCCTCGATCGTTGCGAGAGACGTAGCTGGTGATCGCCTCTCGCGCGGACTTGCTTGAGCCTTCCCTCCTTCGCGATTGCCAGGAGGCGCGACAGCAATGACACGCAGTATTGGCTGTTGCTGCGGGTGAGCAGTGTCCTTTGCTCTTGCTTGCGGATGCGGCGGTTGAATAGGAGGTTGTCGTGGTTCAGATGGAATATGTAACCCGCATCCGTCATCTTCTTTGTCGTCCTCAAGGCTCCCCGGCTCCTTCTCCGTTTCGTCACTGCCTCCAATGCTTCCATTTCCTTCACCCTCCAGACTCTCAGTTGTCGAAGATTGAACATCCCCGACTCCAGGATCCGATCCTGCCCCCGCCTCCTCTACCGACGAAGAACCCAAAGCACTCCGCCTCTTCTGCTCGCTTCGGCCATCTCGTGTAAACTTCTCCCATATCCTCCGTGTCGAGTTTGCTTTGTCTCCACTCCCGCTTACTTCCCCTGGTTCACCATCACCCTTTCCCAACCAGCTCGCCTTCTTCCCCACATTCCGAATTGCCCTTCCTGTACTCCGCCCTGCCGAAGATCTGGAATTGTACGCATATGCAGCCCATCGTCTCCTCGCACCACTTGAGCCATGTCCATCCTCGTCCTCCTCTTCTGCCGAACTGAAATCTGCCGATGTTCTTCGTCCGGATGCATCGACAGGTAACGAAACTGTCATGCCGCGCATGGGATCCATTAATTCATGTTCCGGACTCGGCAGCGCCAATGGGGCAATCGAATGATGAGAGCTCGCTGCCCAACGCATAGCAGCAGCAGCAGTTGTTACATCTGGCGTAGACGCACCTGAAGCCAAGCCTGAACCACTTGCGCCCTCCTGACCCATTCCCCCAATAGTTCCAGCAGAGACTGAGTATCCGTGTACCCCCGGCGACGGCAACGGTGACAGAATTGGTGGACGTAGCACCGAAGGCGTCGAGTGCTTATTGTCGAATCTCGCACGATGAAACGCAACACTACTTGCAGCTGACGCTGGGGGAGGTGGCATCGCAATCCGCATTGTGCGGCCAGAAGCCAAACTCGATGATCCTGCACTTTCGCTTGCTCTTCGGTGTGCGAACGAGAGGACGTCGGGCGACGCTGGAGACGGGACCGAAGCCAGCGACGTCGTCAGAGGTGACGTAGTCACCTGATCCCGTGCTCGGGGCGGTTCTGGTGCCTGTGCCTGCACCTGCCCGTGACTGGATGTCGGTGATGAAGGGAGCGCAGGTGAAGCTTCTCGCAGTGTCATCGAGTAGGCGGGTTCGGCCGCGTGCGTCTGCGGTTGTGGTGTGGTCGGCCAACTTTCCGCGGCAACAGAAGTAGGGTCTACACTTGACGAAACACTCGTCGCGCTTGACGGTCGTTCACGGTCTGAGTTAGAGTTCGATGCAGAGGTTACGGATCCCGACATGTCGCTCGCGGACGCGGAGCTATCTGTACCAGGGCGTCCGGTGGGGGAGGGAGCAATGGACGCGAGGGTGGAAGGCGGTGGGGGGAGCGAAGACAAGGTTGGTGGTAATTTGGTACTGCTGCTACCGGCCTGTAGATTTGCATTGTCCTGTCTCTCTAATTGCGAGGAAGAAGCGGAGACTTGTGGCGGAAAAGTAGGCTGCCAGGAGGATACTTGTGAGAAGTAGGTAGATGGCCGCGGCGCAGTGGGAGTACGGTGGGGGTTCCAGCGGCCCGCTGCATACGCGATAATAAACGTCGGCCAGTCGTAACCAGGATGTTCTGCCCTTAGCTGGTGTACAGGATAGAATGTTTGTGATTCCGACGTCGCAGCAGAGGTCGCCGTTGACGGCGCACCGAAGTCAATATTGTCGCCCAATCTCTCGGATGCCGCGAGATCGGCTTCTATCATTCAATCACAAATGGGAAAAAACATATAAGATCAGCATGTTTAAAAATCAGCACAGATCAACGGAGGGCTGCAACAGGTGGGGAAAGGGAGGAAAGGCGCACGTACCAGATGAGCTGCCCTCCCGCGCGTGTCCCACAGCTGCAGATGTAGACATGCCGTCCATGTCGTCCAGCGCATCGGGAATGTTCACTAGCCTTCCCTCGGCCAAACTCGCTGTCGAGGGTCGGGGGGAGCGTTTCGCGGATTGAGAGCGAGCCTGCATATATGAGGGTGGCAACTGAAGGCCCGCACTCCCTGCACTACTGTCATCGTGCGGGATGGTGCCTGCGAGGTGAAATGGCGCCGTCAGTAATACGTCCTCGGAGTCGGCCGCGACGACGACCGCGGCAGCGGCAGCGGCGGCAGCGTAGGCCTTATTGCTCGCCGCTTGGGCATTTGACGACGAGGTATTCACGGACGACGCGCTGACAGCTCCCGAAACTGTTTTGCTCCTCTCGAAAGTGCCTTCCCATGCTCCTTGGGCTGCTGCAGGAGCCGTAGACGATGATAGCGGACTGACAGGGAAGGATGGCTTCGGGGGGCGGGCGTCGGTCGGGCTGTCCGACATACGGAACACGACGTTGCAGACGATGAGGACGATGGCAATGAGAAAGAATAGCAAGAAGGAGAAAGAAATAAAATAAAAGAAGGAGGGGGGGAGGGCGAGTGGAGCTCGCGAATGTTGGCCTAACGTGCTCAACACAGAACCAGAAACAGAAGATGAGGTGGAGCAAACTGGGCACACGGCACATCCTCCAGGTCACCGTCACACCCTTAATGACATCACCTTCCTAATCCATCGCTAAAACGCTTCCCCGCATTCCCCCTTACGGACCAGTTTCATTCCCCGACAACTCATCAGTACATGCCGACCCGGCACATTGCTCATGTTTTCGACGCTGTCTGCTCTGCTTCTACGTCTGTCAGTCCTCCTTTCGACTTCGCACTCATTATCGAGAGTCTAAGGATAGAGTTGACCAAGAGATTGCTTTGTTTCTTTCAGCGTTAGCCTTCGTCCAATCAATCGGTTCTATACAAACATAGACGCATCATAGCATCACAGCATCTCTGCCTCCATAGTTCAGTTCTCTTCTAGACTTGTCGACGCATAATTTAGACAGCCATCTCGTCATCCCGCCTGAGGTCTATTGGCGATAGTATGTCGATTCTTCCCCGAGCGCGAACTACATTCACACAAACATAGCTTCCTTCAATTCCGGAATTCCATGAATAGTCTGACAAACATAAAGCCACCAGTTCGACTGGCGCATAAAGCAGTCGGACTCCTGCTTAGAAAGAGGCTACGCATGCCGTCAAATTTGACTACTTACATTGCAAAGTGCTTTGCCGGCGAATATCCGCTCCGGGCATACGTCATAGTTCAGGCTGTGAACATCGGGACTGGTTCAACGAAGCAACCGGCCGGACGTCGATCCTAACGTCCGAGAGCAACTTGCAGAAGATTACACGAAAATATATCCGCTCGGAAAGCATACATAATCCTATAAACGAAAGCAAATAATGAAATAAATCACCTCCATCGTATAGCAGGTCAATGGACAAAAAAAACACACACTGAAGCAGTCCATTGTCTAATGAGTCGACAACGCCCATCAGACAGTGAAACAAGATGCTACATTCCAATTATCAACGATATCTCCATCCCAACAAGCAAACTTCTAATTACTATCAGCTTCGAGAAGATTTGTTCGGAAATTCAGTTGTAGCTCCAAGGCTACTGCCTGAAATTCATCTTCGACAGTCTCACACGACTCCACAATCCCAAAAGGATGAAGACCGGCGCAACGGTGAAAACAAGCAATCGGAGACCCAGGTTCACGTTGTTTGTCGACCAGTCGGAGTAGTTCCCTCCAACGGCCGCGGTCATGAGGAAGAGTGGGAAGAGGAGGTAGCCAGATGCGCTGTGTTGGATAGTGTAAGCATAAAAGCCCGAAGAATTTTACGGAATGAAAAATGCATACCGATGGTATCTCCACACCTTCTTTGCCTTCGCTCCCCCACCGAAAGCAGAACCGCCTCTCCATACACTCAGACCACCAAGTAGGATTTGTACAATCATCCATCCAACTGCAACTAGTCCAAACGTCTTCGATGGATCGTAAATCTAATGTTAGAACCCATCTTCTCAATAGCATCGAGAGTTTTAAAGAGACGCACGGCATGCCAGGTCGTGAAGTGCGGACTGTCATGGATCGTCTTGTTCGCAAATATAATTGAGGTCCCGACGATGATGGACGGCAAACCAAGGCCGAGGATGATCAACTGGTGCCGAGCAAGTCCTCGTACTTTGGTTCTCGGGTTTGCTGTTGGTTGGAGCTGCAAAATCGCTAGGCAATAGAACGTTAGCTTCGGAGCGAGATTGAGTCTAGAATCTGGCATTCACCCAACCCGAAGCACGTAATAGCCAACACCTGGAGCGGTGGGTGCGCAGCAAAGAGACCCAAGCGCCCCGGGTTGTGAGTGAAAATAATAAGCCATGAACCAAGTAGGAAGACCTGGAGATTTGAATATTGTTATTCAGAGTTGACAGCCGAGAAAGAAGAGACTCGGACGTACTCCAAGAGCGGTCTAAAAGATGCGAGGAAGAGTAACAAGTCAGCATAACTTCATTCTCGATGATGGAATTGCGATGGCGATGGAGTCAGACACGGGCCCCGGCGAGCGAGGCGCGCATCCACATTAAATCCGACGACCGCGAAGACGAGCGAATAACGCATACAGGCGCTCTCGTCGTCGCATCATGATCTCGAGACACAAGCCGAACGACACCAAACGAAAGAAGTCTCGATGACACTGGCAGGACTCTCACCAAAGCAACATAGAGCCCTACACGATCGCCCTGTCTCTCCTCCTTTGCCGGCAACTCCGCATCGACGCGTATCTCCGCCTCGTCCAGCCTCATTCCCATCCGGTCTGCTTCCACGGACGCCGGGAGGTTGACCAGGCTCGGGTCGCGCTCGTATGCTGCCATAATACTTGCACCGACTGTTTTCGTCGTCGGGGTTAGCGGTGGCAGAGTCGAATGGATTCGATGCCGATGGGAAGCCCTGGGTCCTTGTTTTGCAGGCTGCGTGATGCGTGATTGCTTGACCCGATGTCGTTTTGCAAGGACTCGCTCGCAGCTGGAGATCTAGCGCGCAAAGGAAATACTGAGGGGCGACGTAGAAGACTGGGACGAGGTATAGGTACGGGGTGAAAGAGACGTCCTGAGAGCGAAAATGCCTGGACGCCGTGGGCAGCCTCACACACTGGCAGTCTTATTAACTCCCCGCGAGCGAGGGAACGAACTCAGGGAGGATCTCGTGCCAGATCGAAGGGAGTAATCATACACCTGACGCTCTGTTTCCGATCTTCGTTCCTGTTCGTCTAAACGCCCTCGCTTTGCCTCTGAGTCATATTTACATTACTCAGATGCTCTCTGAAGAGAAAGAGATGCGTACCGAAAGTACATAGAATACATTACGATTTACAACTGTGGACACCAAGTTCCCAGGACACGCTCGCCGGACGGACTGAGCGCACATCGCGGGCACTGACACTTGCAGACCGGATGGACTTGGTCATTCCACGTATAGCTCTTATCAATCACTGCGTCTAAATTGACTGCTGCGATCAGCCCGCCCGTTCCTTGGGTCCCAATTTGACTCTCAAAGATATCAAGCTCCGCTAACTTTCTGCAGTGCTTATAACGCTCAGGCAAATCAATGACCGGACTGATTAGCCTCAAATGATCACCCTTTTTCAGCACCAGCAGCAGATCTTCCGAAGCTTGAGCTCGAGGTGGAGGTGTAAACGGACCTGAAGTTGAGAGATGAGTGCCAAAAATACTATACTAGTAGTAGATATATTAATATCTGCCAATCAGATATCGTCGAATTCAAGTTGCAAGCCGCAGTTCGGGTCCGATCTTGGTTCATTCAAGTTATAGCATCGAACCCAAAGGATACAATCATTGTAAGGCTACAAACCAAGGCCATCATAACACTGATATGTAAGTATAGCAGAAAGTGTTCCCTAGCTATTCAGCAAACATTATTCGTCAAGTAGGAAGTCCCCGATAGTCCTTTTCATCTCGACTTCTGTCAGCAGCCTCGTCTTCTCCAGCATCACATCTTCCACAACATCCTCTGAGTCTTCACTAGTACTCCGAGTCTCCCTGTTCAGTCGAGAAAAAGTCCATTCTGGCAACCGCACACTCAGATCCCCGGCGGGCTGTGTCGATCGCGAAGATTTGCTAGTCAACATCGTGTGGCAGGCGTAGCACAAACTAGGGGAGAGTCTCTGTGATGTCTGAGACTGTTCCTGTTCGCGCTTTATCTCATCTGGATCCGTTAACAGAGATCGTATTGAAATGCGAGCTTTCCAGTCGAGGATGTTCGAGGCCGTTGGCCTTGTAGAGTATACGGCATAAGCTTCGAATAAGCTGTCATGGTAGATTCAAATACCTTTCACATAGAGTGCATACATCCTGTGCTTCGTCTTTGGGCTTGACTTTTGCACAAGTGCGTGCGATAGTAGAGACCGTCGATGGGTAGTCTCGTTCCAACCCAACGATGAAATCTAAAGTATTAGCTCTGAGTTAATAACCCCAGGTAAACACAGTAACAGACACGCACTCCTTGTTAAACCGGGAATCGTTTGCTTTAAGTTTATGCCTGGCAGTTTCTCCTTCCCAATAACATGCAGACCGTGCCACCACGCCCACACAGCACACTCTTTCATGCCTACATCTCTCAAGGGGCGCACGATCCTCACGCTCCGTGTCCCAGAACCACTCAAAGTCGAGGTTGAGGTGCTTCCTGTTTTGGTTTTAGGTAGCTCAGATATCGAGGGATCCGTCCACTCTTCGTAGCTCTCCTCCGGGACGTTGAAGCCCCCGCCCTGCGCAATGGACGTAATTAGGGAGATGGAGAACGAGGTGAGCGAGGTGCCTAAGAGGAGGTGCGAGCAGCCGATGCTCTGAGCTGTGTAGAGGAGGATGAGCCGGATGAGAGTCGAGATGGCTGATTGAACTGCGCTGGGGGTCGGGAGCGAGGATAGGTAGCTTCGGAGGAGAGTACGCGGGTTGGGGATTGTTGTCGCATCTTGTTCGGAGAGGTTGTATGGTAGCTCTGCGAAACTGAGTTTGATTCAGTTTCGGATTAATGACCAGACAGCACACCTTCGTTCTTCATATCAACGACGATCTCTTCCGGAGCATGGGTCTTTCCCATCTTTCGCCACCACTTTTGATCAAAAGCATCCTCCAATCTCGCTATCACGAGCTCAAAGTCATCTCTTCCCTCAAGAGCTTTCTGCACATCACCCGTCCTGTCTCTGATCGATCCCTAATTGAGATTTCGTTCGCATACATTCATCCAACTCCTGAAACGTAATAGCACACATACCTCCGGAAACGCACTGCTCACTTCAACATAGCACGCATACGCCTTCTCCCATATCCTCTTATTTCGAGGATGTGCCTTTCCTCCGCTTCCTTTCTCGTTTGCCGCAGATGAAGTTTGTTTCTGAGGGAAGTAATTCCGACTCAGCACATCAAGGAGTACACTCGACCCCAGGCCGCCAGAGAACCCCACAAGCAGATTCCCTGACGCTTTGAGCGCCGCACGACGCGAGTTCTCCAAAGGCTGGTTGATGTGCGGGTCCAGACAGCGTCGGAACTTCGTAGTTACGAGAGGAAAGAAGCATTCTCTGTTTGATTGGATGTAGAAGAATTAGAGGCGGAGAAGAATCAATTACGGTTAGGACAGATGTGAAGAGAGTGTATGCGGGGCGTACTTGCAGTATACGGTGTGTCGGATGATAATGTTCCCTCTCTGGACTTTGCACTTTATGCAGTTTATTGACTTGTCGAACTTCGTTCTGCCTGGAGGAGGTTTGTGCGCGTCAGGAGACAGAAAGAGTGGATAGTAATGTGGGCTCGGGGTTCGGTGACTCACCTTGCATAAGAGCATCAGTTTCTGCCTCTGGATTCCCGCAGGACGACATGTTATCTGGTTTTCCGGAGGAAAATGGTTTGCGATGTATTGATTATAGAGATATGAGGAGAGCTGACCATTGAGCGGTCAGTATAAATGGCGAACTGGGATTGCAGTCGAACGGGTACATTTTCCAAAAACTAGTATTATGTAACAAAGCACGCAGAGTACTACTACTAGTACCGCCGGTACGAGACGGCAGCCCTTCAAGTTGTCTCTACTCCTTGATGTTCATGTTCTGTAAAGTCATGCGCAACAGGAGCTCAACTGCCTCATCCCATATGGATCCCACACCTCTCGCCTCATCTTCCCACCTCCGTTCAATGTCTTCTTTATATCTGGACATTGGCGTGACATATAATCTTTTGTCTGTTGTGTTTGCGTTCAACACCAGCTTCTTCAGGAACGGTGAAGTCTGCCACTTCACGCCCCAGCGCGACGTCAATTCATGATGCGGGACATGCAGGACGAGCATTTGCAAGTTTCCTCTGGCCTCGGGCAGGATGCTGACCGCAGCCGCAAAGGGATAGTACGTCTCTCCTCTGGCGACAGCAGTTTGAACATTGTACTGGTACTTCACTAGCGAAAAAGGTATGGCGACGTGTGTCAGGTTAGGGAGATCGTGAAGTGGAAGGTCGATGGATTCGCGTCCTTGGTGAAGGACAAGGTGTGTAAGATTTGACATAAATTGTCTTGCAGAATTTCTTCCTGTCAACATCATATCCTCCCAGTCTGAGGGCCCGATAACGCCAAAAATGACGAGTTTCTTCACATTCTTTGCAATTCGTATCTTTATTTCTTCTTCTTCCGGCACTTCCTCGCCTTCGAACTCCGTCGTCTTGAGGAACGACATAATCCTCTTGGGATATGCGGTGCCTATGGCCAAACTCGCCACATTCGGGCATAGCGACAAGTACCTGGCCATATCTTTTGGCCCTGCGTGGATATTCCACAGGTTCTGGACCTGAAGGCATAATCGTCGACTGTCTTCGAGAGGCTCTTTTCCGCAAGGAGCATCGTCGGAGTCATTATGCTCTGGCAGATCGTCTTGCTCGTACGAGTAGTGTTCGATTGTACCAAGGACATTGCGTAGCGCTTTCGGTGACCGAATCAATACTGTCTGATATAAGCCCAGTCGAGCGAAAGGCAGGGTCCATGTTGCAACCAAACAAATGTTATAGGCAGCTTGGCGCGACGAATGGGAGGCGAAGGTAAGTACGGAAATAAGTAGCTCGATGGGAAGGTTTGCAAAAGACGGCATTGGGGAATAGAGGCGAGGCTAGCGCAGTAAACAAAGGTGATTCTTGTTATCATATATCTGACTGCTTCGATCAGTCTTAAAATAGTCCATCAACAGGATCATTTGTAGTACCATTGTCGTAGAGAAATCCGAATTCTTGAAACAAGCAAATAAAGCACATAGCTTTTTTCAGAAAACGAAGCAATAGATGTTGCACCAATATTTGACTGAACTGAACCATTACACCCGTTTGAAAAATGAACCTTTCTTAATGTATCACAAGACCCAACGGAACGAACGAGAGAAAAGGATCATTTTATGACCATGTTGCAAAATGCAAGATGGGTAGCGTGGCAAGGAGTGCCTCAAGCAGGCGTGATAGTTGTAGAGGAAGTTGTAGTCGTTGTCGTCGTCGGGGAGGTCGTCGTCGTCGTGGAGTATCGCGGATCGTTACAATCAGTGTACGGGTTGCAATCCGAGATTACTGTCGTCGTTGAGCTAGATGTCGTCGACGAGGTTGTTGAAGAAGTCGACGTATATCTGGGATCGTTGCAGTCTGTGTACGGGAAACAGTCCGAGATGATAGTTGTAGTCGAGGAAGACGTAGACGTAGACGTGGTTGGATGTATACACGATTCAGCCGTCGTAGGGAAACAGTCTTTTGTAATTGTAGGAGTCGATGGAGGAGTCGTAGTCGAAGTCGTGGTCGTATGTGTGCTCGATTCAGACGTCGGAGGGAGACAGCCGCCGCAGGTAACCGTTGATGTGGAAATAGTTGGAGGAGTCGTAGTCGAAGTCGTCGACGAGGTTGTTGAAGTCGACGTATATCTGGGATCGTTGCAGTCTGTGTACGGGAAACAGTCCGAGATGATAGTTGTAGTCGAGGAAGACATGGTCGTGGACGTGGTTGGATGTATACACGATTCAGCCGTCGTAGGGAAACAGTCGCTTGTGATTGTAGGATCCGCAGGAGGAGTCGTAGTTGTGGTCGTAGTCGTGGTCGGATGTATACAGGACTCGGCCTCTGTGGGAAAACAGTCTTTTGTAATTGTAGAAGTAGTCGGAGGAGTCGTAGTCGTGGTCGTAGTCGTGGTCGGGTGTATACACGATTCAGCCGTCGTAGGGAAACAGTCTCTTGTAGTTGTAGGATCCGCAGGAGGAGTCGTAGTCGTGGTAGTAGTCGTGGTCGGATGTATGCAGGACTCGGCCTCTGTGGGAAAACAGTCAGACGTAGTCGCGGGCGTGGTCGTCGGGTGGATACAAGACTCGGCAGTCGTCGGGAAGCAGTCTGAGGTCGTCGCAGGAATCGTCGTCGTCGTCGATGGTGATGGTATGCACTGGGAGTACCAGGCATTGTAATACTGGCAGATGTATCCAGCGTCGCATGTGGTTGCACCTAACCATGTCAGACCACCACCTAAGATGATCGTTTGATTAGCAATGGAGCAAGAAATAAACCGTAGACTCACATTGTCCCCATGGACTAGCCGTCTGCGCTAGAGCGAAAGGAAGCAAAGTAACGAGAGCAACAAGGGACTTCATAGCTGTGCAAAGAACAACTGTTGAGCACGAAGTTCGAGGACTCAGGACTAGAAAGTGGTATTCTCCCTTTTATACAGATAGACCAAACACCGAAAGAGTCATCAGAGGGCCCTGGCGCACAAGAGAACGGCATGCTATTGACCGTTGTATTGAATAGCCTAAGGATGCCCAAAGGGTTGTATACGGGCTGAACCCACCGATCAGTTGCAGAACAGGTGTAAGCGGAATGTAATTCCATAAGAAATGATCCGAAAGCCAAGAGAAAGGGGCGTAGATATATCTACCTCCATATACACATTGGCGATGATTAACCGAGTTCAATCCACCAGCCGTTGGCTCAGGGATTAAATGAGGCAATCAAAGGGCAGAACTCATGTGTGAGAGTAGTAATAATGAATGATGGATTGCCGTCAGGTCTTGCACTGGTCCTCAATGTACCGAGAAGCACAGATTTGTTTCATTCAAGAAGCAGATACTTGCGACAACCGGGCTGTTAAAAGGCGGTGGGAGAAATGCGTTTGGACTGGGCCTCTCTGAAGGGAGAGTGGTACCTGTCAATGAGCTGGCAAAGCCTTATTGCTTATTCAAGACAACATTGATATGAAGCGGGGGCTGATATTGTCTTGGCAAGAGATATCCGGCAGTTTCGTCTGAAGTGTAGATCATGAGGCAGTCTCTGTTGAACTTGAGGGAGTATTTCTCCCGGGCCCGTAATAATGACATCTGTTGAAGGGAGTGTCGGTGAGCTGCGTTGTCCGTATACCACGGATATTTCGTCTATTCAATTAACCAATCTGAAACATTAGACGGTGCACAGATGCAAATATGCAATTAGTAAACAACTCACTGACAAAAACTTGAAGCTCCTTGAATTTCTTTCATCCTTGTGATGTAAGTAAGACTAGAAGGTTTCACACGGCCTACTCTCAACTTAAAGTCGCAGCTCGAGGGTGTTGAGCACATTCTTCTTCGTCCGAGCCGTGCTTAGGCAACGTTCCACTTCCCATGAATCCTCTTCGAGTCAGTCGGTTGAGAAGGTGAAGAAAGAAACACCGCACGCGAGTGCCATTTCAAGAGGAGCGGCTGCACGTGGCTCAGACTACCTGAGTGCCAGTGTGACGTACAGTACATGCAGATCATTTCTAGCGATGCCGCGAGATCACTCGAGCCACTGGCACGGCCTTGAATCTACCACCTTATCGTATCAAAATTTTCCCCCAGCGTACCTTTTCTGTTGACTGCAACCTGGGGCATTTCGAAACCCCTCTCGCAAGAGATAACTCTGAAAAGAATGCCCCATCCAGCGACGCTAGGAAATTCGGATATGGACGATGAACGACAATCTCGACCGCGGTTGATAAGGACGTTGACTACAGATACGAAGCACACTACAACCGCAGCACCTCTCAAGAATACGATCCTCAAGTCACACGGGAGGCCACCCTGGTATGATGGTCATGGATGAATCGGGTGTCTTACTGACGAATGGAAAGGTATGATGAAGACGGGAGGCACTTGTCAGACGCGTTCGTAATCGGCATAGCTGGTGAGTTATTAACCCGTACAAATCTTGTAACGCTTCTGATGTAACCTCTAGGTGGTTCTGCTAGTGGCAAAGTATGGCGTTCCTCTCCGCTATAATGTCAAGCTCAGCGAACCTTTCACGCAGACGCATGTAGCCAGGCAAATCGTGCGCTCACTAGGTTCTATACCTACAGTTGTCATCATGTCACAGGCGAGTTTACCCATGTGGAAATCTGCATTCACACTCATACCCATGTATTTACAGGATAGCTTTTACAAAGAGCTTACGCCGGAGCAACTTAAGCTTGCATTCTCCAACAAGTATGATTTTGACCATCCAGATGCTTTGGACATGCCCATATTTGCCTCGGTTGGTACTTTGATCAACTTTTGTGAGTCAGTTTGTATGAGATTAATTACTCGTTCTAGTGTATTTCGGATTTGAAGAAAGGCCATCAAACGAACATACCAGTATATTCATTCTCAGAACATCAACGGACGAAAGAGAGAAAATACCTTTATGGAGCATCGATCATCATAGGTGAGCTCGCTCAACTCCCGCAGAGCAAAGCTAAAGTATATTACACTCGTAGCTGAGGGAATCATGACTCTCCACGACCCAGCACTTCGTTCTCTATATGATCTCAAGGTGTTTGACTCTGACGAGCTTATATGGATCATTTCTACTTCATCTAACCCGGACTCAGATATTCGTTAAAGCGGACTCGGATCTAATGCTCGCAAGACGAATCACGCGGGACATAAAAGAGCGTGGGCGTGACGTTGAAGGCATCTTGGCGCAGTACGTCACCGACCTTGAAGTGGTTTGCACCAATGAACTAAATTCCATTAGGTATCTACGATTCGTGAAGCCCGCGTATGATGATTTCGTCTTGCCAACCTCGCGATACGCGGATATTGTAAAGACCTCCGATCCTTAGTCCTATTTGCCTCTAAGTTAACCTACCTCTATATGTAGATTGTCCCTGGCTCAGACAACTCAGTTGCCATTGAGCTCATCACCACACATATTCGTCGACAGTTGGACGAAAGATCGCGTAGCTTCCGTGCTAAGATGGGTCGCTCTAGATCCCTAGGGCATTGCATCAGGGTTCCGCCATCCGAAGATCTGGCTGCTTTGAAGCTACATCTGGTTGATCAAACTCCTCAATTAAAGGTATGCTTCGAAGGACACGGTCAAAGCATAAGCGTATTAACAACCACGGTAGGGAATCTACACCATCCTCCGAGACAAGACAACGCCACGAGAGGACTTTATTTTCTTCACCGACAGACTATCGACCTTCCTCATGGAACAAGCTATGGTTTATCTTCCCTTCGCATCGACTACAATCACGACGCCAACTGGTGCAAAGACTGCCGGAAAGGTTCTGAGTACCCCAGTAAGTTGCGTACCATCTGATTGAATCGGCGTTGTTGACCCACTCGAAAGGACGTATGCGGAGTAAATATTCTTCGGTCGTACGTGTTGAACTGATTTCCCCTCCCGTACATGGATTGACTAATGGAAATTAACAGAGGGGGCCCGCTTGAGAACGGCCTTCGTCGTGTCATCAACGACATTCGTGTAGGCTCTCTCCTCGTCCAGTCTGACGCAAAGACAGGCGAGCCCCTGCTCCTACACGTCATGCTCCCTTGCTGCATCCGGGACAGACAGCGCGCAAAGCAATCTTACGTCTTCCTTCTCGATGCCCAGGTGAAGTACATTCGCAACCTCGGAACTGTTCTCTCGCTGACTTTATTACGTCCTGAATAGGTGGGCACAGGTGCAACGGCGTTCATGTCCATCCGTACACTTCTCGACCATGGTGTCCAACAATCTCGAATAATCTTTGTTACTTTCCTCGTAGCCCGAGGTGGAGGGATCGCAGCACTTCGACATGCGTTCCCAGACATTAAGATCGTGTGTGGTGCAGTTGATGGCGAATTACAAGAGCGATGGGTGGAGCCGGCACACCAACCAGAGGGCTCCGAGGAAACGGAAGGGAGAAAGATCTGGGTTGTCTATCCTGGTCTTGGGCACATTGGCGACAGATATTACTGCTAGTCTTGCTTAAACATTTAATTCACCACATCATTCACGTTAGCGGAAATTGCAATTTCTCTCATTCTTCAAAATAGATGCTCAGCAAGTAATAAATTTAGTCAGAGGCAAGTCCACAGGACCCAGAATATATTAAACAACTATAACACACAGAATCGAAGAAACAGGAGCTAAGAGTAGTTGGAAAGCGTTCGTTTACCATCTAGCAATGCAAAAGAAACGATAATCTTTAGAGAGGACAAGAGGATGGATAGGAGAAAAGCATAGATGATAATGGGCTAACCATAATAGTTTAATGAATCATGCTGTAAAACCTACGAGGGTGTGCGACCAAGTGCGACGTGTACAAATAGCTGATGTAGGATTGTGCCGTACGTTCCGAAAAACTGGAAGCAGCTCGGGCTGACGCAAATGTAAGATGTACAAATAGAGACCAAAAGTATGAGCCCTCTCCAAGGGACTCGTGGAGCAGTCGCAAGGCGAAATGCTTCAATCTTGCGGTAAAAGCAAGATGTTTCGTCAAAGCAGGAGGCGAGGACTAGCGAAGCCAAGAGGGTACGGTCTTGCGATGAGTAGGAAAGGGTAGGGGGACAATGCATGGATGGAAGAGCATAATCAAACAGAGAGCATGTATAGGAGAAACACGATGGAAAGAGGAATGAAAAACACAGCGATACTGACACAATGATGCGATGCAAAAAGAAAGATGACGATGCGAGATGATGTTGTAGCTGGTGTACGTGTCGAGTGTTGGAAATGGGTTGATGAGGAGGATGTTCCGCTTTTATCCATCGCCTATCCTTGAGCGGGTGCTCTTTAATTATGCTTCGAGTGCCATATCCTCTAAAGCTTGGCCCTTCTCCATCCCATGCAGCTTCGCCCATTGAATAGCGAACAAGCTTGCCTTAAGGAACTTCTTGTTTGCGTACTTTCTGCTGACGTATTGCTTCTCAAAACCGGCCTCTAACAACTTCTCCACGATAAAGTCGTGACCCGGAATCAGCTGTTCTTCTGTGTACCCCGAATAGTACACAAACGCTTTGTCCTATAATTAGAAGCAACAAAGTTCAGTCACGTGAAAGGGCGCGTCGCGACGCGTCGATCACAACTCCACTCGATGGTGGCTGTGTAATGATCGACGCGAAGAATGGCAGTAATGACTTACCCAGCTCCCCCCAAGCATACGACGAGAAGTATACATTCCAACGGCTGCAACGAGACTTGGCTTTACTCGAAGGAAGCGATGATCAAGAAGTGTGACCTCGACGAGGAATTTGCATAAAGTACGGGTCTGGATGTCGTAGTCGTCGGCCTTGCTTATGCGGCGCATCCAGCTGTAAGGCGAGCAGTAGTTCGAAACCTTGAAATCGAGAGTCTGTAGCACGACACGTTCGCCCTTCAAGATTTCCTCCCGAGTATAACCGTTCTCGGTCATGTAGACGAATTCATCGACACTCGGTGCGAGAATCTCCTCGTACTTTGCCGCGACAAACATCGCGGTGACGCCGACAAGCTGAAGCTTAACAATGGAGACGATCCGCTTACTGAGGAAGCGATCGACAACGTTGACGGCAATCCAAAGCGTTTCCGGGAGAAGATGGTAACGCAGATGTACTTGCAGAAGCCAATCGACAAGAGTTTGACGCATGTCCCAAGTAATCTCGCTTTGACTTTCCATGTAGTCGCAGCTTGGCATCATATCCATCTTTTAAACGGGGTAAGAAGATGGAAGGGGAGAAAGCATGGAATACCACATACCTCAAGCTTCTCCATGTACTCGAAGATCTCTTCAGCGTACTCGCTGACCATGGTCGTATCAAACATGTCGACCTCATCATTGAAGGTTGCTTGAATACGTTCGATTTCGTTCCTGTATCTTTCTGCCGCTTCGGGGCTTAGTTCAGGCCAGATGCGTGTAACGGGAATGGGGTCAGCCTCCCTCTCGTCGTCTTGAAACTCGTCATGCTCATCCACCATCGCCTCTACCTCCTTAGCCACCACGTCATCTTGTTCGATGTCCATGCTCTCATCCTCGCTCTCGTCAATCTCTTCTGGCACGGCCACAGGAGTCGGCTTGTAGAGCTCAGGAGCAGTCTCAGACTGACGAAGAGATGTAGGGCGTTGCGGACGTAAGGGACCAGTACTGGGTAGATCAACCTTGACTGTCGTATTGGTGGATGTGGCGTTTGAGACTTTCACGGGCCCTAGCGGGACACGTTGCGGACCAGTCGCAGCCGCCAGGGACGCTGAACGGGCTCGCTTCAGGCCACCGTCATCCTTGAGAGCTTTCCCAGTCGGCTTCTGTACCTGTTGAAACTGCAAGTGAGCCACTCAGTTGAACATAAATTTGATCATCATCGATGTCGACAAAATGACATCGCTGACGACCAGCATGTAATCGTCGTACCTGTTTGTTAACAGCGATCGCAGTCACCTCACCAAGAGCTGGACGCTGCGGTCCAGTCTTAGCGGCGACGCGAAGAGGACCCACGACTGAGGGTTGCTTGACGTGCTTGTTCATGACCGCGTTCTCGTCACCGTTCACCTTGGGGCGCTGTGGCCCTAGCCGTGTGCGTGCTGGAAGCTGGAAAAGATGTCAGAATCGCTCTCGGAGGATGTGGCACAGCGAGTTGGATTGAAAACTGACTCTGGAATTGAAGGCCATATCTACCAATGTCGATATGAGGAAAGAATGAGAAGGAGAAATGGGAATGTGCAAAAAATGCAAAGAAGTAAGTATGCAAGAAGAAAAGAGAGGGCTCCTCGACGATACGAGGAGGCTTAAGAGGCTGGCAGCTGTGGTGGTGGCTGGCGGGAGGGAGAACGAGAAGTTCAGTGGTCAAGTGGATTTGTTTCCGCGCGAGGCCCAACTCAAACTACTATGCACGTGACTGTACACTGATGTCACTTTAACGCGTTACGGCTCGCTCCCCGTGTGACAGTCGTATATCACGACCAATGATGAGTCGAGACTTCCGTCCATCACAACCGTGACCGCGAAGGCGGTAACAAGAAAATTTGAACCTTGCTTTCGAACTAAACATGTGTTTCGCAAACAAGCTCTGGCAACCACTCATCTTTGTGGCTCAGACTGATGAATCGCCCTTTGTTCTCTGCTTTTCCGAAGCGCTAACCAGTTTGTAATTGTTGGATCGCAGTTTCAGGTGGACTCGCACTTCAAGTTGTGTTATGCTTGAGTATTGTTTTGGACGCTACTAGTAGAAGATTGGAGGTTCTGTGTCCAATGCAACAGCGTGGAATTGGTTAGAGTCCGCCATTGTTAGGCGAACAAACGAATCGAAGTCCTTTCTCCGAATGGCCTCAGAAATGTCCTTCGTTGAAGGAGGGGCGAAGTGCGCTGCATGCCAGACGTCGAGGATGTGCCCTTCTTGACGTCCGACACGACACAGATGAGAGCGTGCATCGGGGCGCAATTTCGACCGCGAACGAGTCTGAACCGTCAGCCTATCGCTTGCATCACAATATGTGCTCCTAATGATTCATTGTTCAGAAGAGGCTCCTGCTTTTAACTCCAAGTTGAGTGCTCACATACTGTTGACTTTGGCGGCTTGCCAGCAATGATAGTACTCAATCGTCCGGCTCGTACACTACAGAGGTCGAATTTGCAGTGCAAAGATACCATCGTGTATATTATTCAATAGAGGTGCAGTAAGATTCATCGCAAATCTGATGTCCAAGTCGTCGACTCGTAGATGCATCGACCTCACACCTACACGCAGAGTTCGCTGACTGCCCGGGCAATACCTCTCATCCCTGTCGTCTCATGGTCTTCTTCGCTGACGGCACATCCAAATGACTCGTTATGCATCAGAGATTCATTGGTCTCAAGCTCGTTACATGTCTTTCACGATTTGGTCGACAAGTTCAAAAAATCGCGCATCCCCCTGAGCTATCTCCTATCAATGCAGGTAGATCGTACGTCAATTCCATCCGCGAATATTATAACGGGAATTATTCACGAGGGCAGCTGCACTTGTCCTCATCCTTCACATCCTTCATAACCTATTGAAGATTCAGCAGATGCACCGCAGTGATAAGAGTGATGTACGAGAGAGCGCGTGTTGCAATCTCTCTGGACAAAGAAGGGTTCACCGAAAATACATACAGAATCGACATGCTGTCCGCATCCCTAGGCATTCGAAATAATAACATCAATGGCCGTCAAGAGGGTAGGATAGGAGATTAATAGATACACACCTTCCACGTCGTCTTTCCACACTTGTCGCACTTGACTGCGTAGCACTCGTTGACAAGGACGGGCTGGTCAAAATAGGCAGTCATGGTGAGTCGAAAGAGTATGTTCTTGAGAAAATGTGCGTGCGTATGAAGTCGATTACCGTACTGAAGAGACCTCAGGAGTCCTCGCAGTTTAGGATCTACTTATATGCTTGGATCTCGTGACCGAATGACACAGATTCGTAAGACATGCACCTCTCGTATGTCAGATAAGATACACGCTCCTCGTTCTTCTGACGACCGGATTCGCCCTCCTTTCAAGGAGATACACAAACTTTACACAGCTTAGCTCACAATTAGCACTACTTGTTTATAGTCAGAAGCCGGAAGATGAAACCCAAGACTTTAGAACTGCTTGTTCATCGGAAGTCTATGTTTCTGGGACTTGAGTCAACGCGTCTAATAAGCAGTCCTCCGCATACATATATAACGAATGAGATTTGTGATAATGGTACATTTGTCAAACTTGCAGTGTGGATAGTCTACACTTGGTCCAATACAAGGGAAAGCTCATAAGCTCAATGATCCTTACCTTCAAAACAACAGTATCAGCGAATATGTTTCCTAAAGCATCCTGTGCACTGACTCACTAGGTAAAGGCCCACTCTTCCCCTTGCCCTTCTTCACCTTCGGCTGCTTCTCGTACGCATTAGTCTCATCGTTCGATGCCAATTCTACTACAGTCCCTCCTCCTCCCCCACCTTCTCGCACGGCCTGACCTTCACTGCTGGCACCTTCTCCGCGGCCCTCGCCGTTTGGCTGACGACTGGGCCGGCGAGGTTGACGATGGGTGTGCCCGTGCGCATGGTCGTGCCCGCCACACGACGAGTCCGAGTCCGCGTCCGAATCTGAGTCACTCGACTCTGAAGACGATTCGTCAAATCGCCGTGGTTTGTGATAGATACAACAGACTACACACAGGCACACGATACGCTCAATGAGTATAGCACGGAGCTAAGGATAAGAACATAACGCACTCTTCGATTTCTTCTTCCCCATACCCTCATTGTCCACCACATCTTCCGTCCACGCGACTCGCTGACTCCGCCTCCTCGCACCTCTCAGCCTGAGTACCCCTACAATCCTTCCTTCATTGTCTCTCTCCACATCCAGTTCTGAACCGGACCCCGCCGCCTCTTCCCGAGGTTGCGCATCGTGCAGGACCATCGTCCGTGAGCCGTCTGTAGGCACAGCCATTCGCTGCCTTGTTGCGAGAGATGCCATTCCTCAAGCTCGGAATTGGTTTTCAGCCTCAGGTTATTGACTAGAACAAGTAAGGGTGATAAAGGAAGATATGCACTTTGTGCTCTGCGTGGTGTGAATATGTTGTACACGATGTTGGAGGGTGGTATTATGAAGGAATGCTTTTACGCACCGGGTTCCGAACTCGACTGATATCTTTGAGTTTACCCCTCGCCGGGTTCTCACCTACAAAAGGGAATTTATAGTCGGTACCCGGCGCCCGCACCGACGTCACTTTGCCGGTTATTTCTGTAGCACGAAAGTGAATCCACCAAATCGCAGGCGTACGCGAGATTAAAAATTCTTCTGACGTACCATCACGAAACAATCAATCTTAGAACATAATGTAATGTGTGGTACCGACTCTGCATTATTACCAAAAGAAACCTATAAAAGCTACTATATGCACGCAAAATATGAAACGAAAACTGAAAAAAACTTATACAGGAGGACATGCAGAGAGCTTTGCAGAAGCAGCGAGAGCTATGTAGTAGTACAATGACGTGATTTGATACTTGAGCGATAGGCGGGGACGTATTATGCGTGGAGAGGAAGGAGCTGAGAAGTACAGTAGTGAGCAGAAGGTAAGAAGCGACGTGGAGTCATGACGCAGCAACGTCGTTGAGACAAGGAGGAGAGCGGACCGGCCATCAAATCGTGAAAGGCATATGGGATGGAGACAGAAAAAACGAAAGGAGAGGAGAGTAATAGAAAGGATATCGAAGACCTATGCGGCAAAGGGGAATTATGTCCAATATAGAGAAGTAGTAATAATTCACAAATCGGGATAAAGAGGATAGTGGGAGAAAGCTGAGGGAATGCGAAAGAGAGAGAACCAGGAGGAGAGGAAGAGATCATAAAGTCGAAGGCGAATATGAATAGTTATATATTCCCCGTCAACCTCGGTAAGCTCTGCCCGACTCCTAATGGCACACCGCCCTCGACAACGACCGGCTGACGTGTATAAGCACGGTCCGGCAGAGTGGGCATGTCCGCGTATATCGAAGGCTGGTACTCGATAGCCTGTCCTACTGAAGCGGGGACGGGCGAGGCTGCACGCGAGCCATCCTCCCCACCCATGGTACCCGACCCGGAATGCGACCTGGAAGGCGAGCGTGAGTGCTCTCGCGAAGGCACGATGGGGTGTGCTCCTGGTCCAGACTGCGATGACGAGCGCGGGATGTCGAGCGAGTCCTCGGTGTCGCAACTGTTCGCATTAGGGATAGCGACCATGATCGGTTGGTTGTGTGGGTAATAAGACATCCGTTTGGGTTTCGTGAAGTCGAAGTTCGTAAATCTGTGAGTTTATCGCCAAGGAAATGAGAAAGAAGTACGAAAGAAAACAAAGTCAGACGGCCCGCAGGAATAGAAGGGAGTTACTGACTGTTCTTCGAGCTGCCGGTACTCCGGTTTCAGCTTGTCATAATCAACGTTCTGTTTCCGTTTCGTCGCCGTCAAAGGCTTTTCGACCATCAAGAACTCGTCCAGCTCGTGCGAGATATCGAAGTTCGCCTTCCGCATCTAAAGAAAGACGACAGCACCGTGTTAATTTCTCTCCCATCAATCTGTCAAAGGAAGAGAGGCTTGTGACGTACGTCAGGGACAAATGGAGGTTGTGCGTCCTTCTCCTCGAGAGAATCCCAATGCATAGAGGAAAACCATGGATGGGACTTGATCTCGTTGATGCCTCCGCTGTCGGGTGAGCAGCCGAGACGTCTCTTGACGTTTCGCTCGAGCAGCTAGTTTGAGCATGAGATTAGTAATAGTACGGACTAAAGGCCATATTTGGATGTGTACTAACCCGTTTAATCGCATGTAGGCCGTCAGTGCTACAGATTTGTGTCGCCCTCTCCGGAACCCGTAGCGTATCCCTCGCGATTGCCGTCGTCAACGCCTCCGCCGTCCTCCCCTCAAACGGCCTCCGTCCAAACAGCAGTTCATACGCGCACACGCCAAGCGACCACCAGTCACACTGCCAGCTGTACCCTTTCCGTGTGCACACTTCTGGCGCCATGTACGCCAGAGATCCGGCGACCGACGTGTGTAGCCGTGTAGTCGAATAGTGGATCGCCACGTTGAAGTCGGTGATATGTGCATGTCCTAGCGCGTCAAGGAGGATGTTATCTGGCTTGATGTCACTTTTCCCAAAATACACATTAGTCGGTAGTTATATAGGTCAGTGAGTGGCTCACCGATGGATGATGCGCTGCTTGTGGAGGTACGCGAGTCCAAGTGAGAGTTCTGCTAACCAAAAGCGCACCGCGTCTTCAGAAATTGAGCCTTTGCGTTCCAAATGGACTGCAAACGACAAGACGTCGATAAGTACTTTATAGTCGAAGAAGACAGCGAAAGACGCACAGCGTAGATCGCCTCCCAGCATCAAATCCAACGCAAAAAAGCAGTTGGCATCGTCTTGAAATGCATAACGAAGATTCACGATGTAATGATGGTCCACCTGGAGGGAGAAGAAACATCAATCAGCACCTGTGTCTCTCCCTTGTGCTCTGTTGTCTATAAGAGCAAAGCAGATCCGGATCAATTTTTTCTGCATACCTCCTCGAGAAGTTGACGCTCCTGTATAATATTAGCCACCGCCTTCTGCTTCACGCAGCGCGCTTTGTCGATATATTTGAGCGCATAGACTTTCTTTGTCCTTCGGTGCTCAACAACGCGAACCTAGGTGGACATTGATCAGATACAGTCCGGTGCACGATGAGAAGGAAGGACATGCCTTGCCGAAAGCGCCCTTTCCAATGGCGCGATGGAGGTCAAAGTGGAAAAGGTTGACTTCAGCGTCGAAGTCGATAGGGTCGGAGAAGCAGCAGAAAATGCCGGACATTCGAGGACGATTGGAATGAGAAAGATAAAGGAAAGGAAAGGTATAGGATGGGGAGAGGAGGAGGTATAGAGAGGAGGAACAAAGGGGAGGAGACAAAGGGTAGTCTAGACAGACATGAAATGTGGAGAGGACAAATGGCAGACAGCAGACGGCGGACGCGAAACAAGGATCAGCAAAACAGGTCGGCCCTTCGACGTGCCTGAAATAATCCGATCCCACGCCTACCCTCCTCCCGTCAAATACAAGCAGCGCTCTTGTTTCTTGTTCGCCCTTTACCGCTTATCCCCTTCTTCTCATCGTTGCCATCGCCCCAGGCGTCCGTTTTTATGTAGTTCAAGTTCATTCGCTTTTTTCACCATCATCAATCTTATCGTCCGGGCCAACCGCAAATTATGTTACAAGTTATAATCTAACAATTCGGAGTGATCTCTTCTTGCCTCTTTCTCTCATGCACCGCATCTTCTCAGAAGCCAGCCGACGTCGCTTTTCAATCGGCTATTTTCGACGGCCGTTGCCGTTCTTTATCTTCCTCGAGGCAAACTCTCGGACTCAGTTTCCGGGGTTAATCTCCATGTATCTCTAATTACATCAGTAGCGTCGTCGATCACGAACTGCAATCGAATTTCGATTGAGTCTCTGGAGGGAGACGAAACGTTTGAAATAGAGGCGTTAGTGCTGTCAGAAGAAATTCATATCAAAAATATAAATGATCAGTGATTGCGGGATTCGGATCGTGTTCTCTATTACACTGTCCTCTCAAGAATGCACAGCTTGTCGCTGTACACAAAGTCAATCACAGGGATCCTCTCCCACATCCTTCCCATCCCAACGGCTGTCTCGTGCTTCACATCCGTCGACAGCGAAGACGATCCTCTCGACCGCACCCGAAACCTATCGAAGGCGCTGACGCATTTGACTTTCGTCCATTCTTGCGGGATCGTGAAGGAATCGAGAGGGGACTCGGTGATGAGGTGCGTGAAGTGCCGCGCGGCGGTCAGGTCGGCGGGGGTCAGGTTTTCGGTTTTGTTGTATATCCAGTTGTGTTGGGCGTCATTCGTAACGGGGAAGTAGGGTGGGTAGGGTGGTGCATGTGTTTGCAGGAAGAGAGAGGCACCAGTCTGGGCGGCGAGGTTGTCGACATGAACGTGCACTAAGGTAGATTTGCAAATAAGTAAATTTATAGCCACTAATGAAAAACGAAACGTTGGAAACCTTGAGGATACGCAGCAAACAAATCATTGAACAAGGTCAGAGCTGTCCCTCCAGGATAATTCGCCATCGAAACTTGCGTCATGACGAAACTAACCAGCGCGTTGCCTGCAATACATCCTAACACGAATAAGTAGCAAAGCCTTCCGAATAACGTGCTCGTTCTCTGTCTCGTCCTAAGACACAAATGAGAGTCAAAATAATGAAATTGCGGGCCATGATCAAAGCTTACATCCAATAAGCGCCTCTCGCAGCCGCGACATTGAATAGGGGGATGGTATACACGATGAACCGCCACTCTTTATGAGCTAGGCCGCTAATCAACCCGACGAAGAGTATAGGAGATACTAACAAGGTGCGGATGCGCCCCTCAGTGACGAAACCGAGTATCGATAAGGGTACGCTTGTAAGAAGTAGCTTTGGGAGGTGCGAGGTAAAGTAGGCGTGCCGAGGCGAAACCTGCGTAATGGGTCGCATTAGGAGATGAAAGACAGGAGGCGGCGTACTTACACCCCAGTCTGACGCTTTGCCCTGATAAATGTTGAAATATAATGAGTACAACTCCGGCCAAAGGGGCCATGTTGACCAGAAGTAAGAATCCACTACGATTGTCAAAACTAATGAAGGTTAAGCTCAAATTTCACCAATATCTCGAAGTGCTACGGCACTTACCACAAGAAGTGACAGCTGATAAAACGCCAATTTTGAATAGAGTGCCAAATGATATCCATCGAGCAATAAGCGCTTGTAGGGCTAAAGGCCCTAGAAGCAGTACAACCTCTGCTCGAAAAACAACAGACACGAACGTCAGTAGAGCGATAGCTTTACTGACATCTGCTGAGGCGGGTCGAGAAGTATTCGGCATTCGGTCTACGATATAACTATAGGCCAAATTAACTTCAGTCATAAATGAAATCAATAAGGGATCAGCGAGATTTTCTTCTATAGGTCCTGACCTGGGAGCAAGGCGAACATATTGGGCAAAGTGCGACCCATCCAGAATGGGAGATGAAATTGGCTCAGGGAGAGCAGCGCGAAGAAGGCACTGGTGAGGAAGCCGAAGCGCTTCGAGACGGCGCGGCGCAGAACGCATAGTCCAAAGACGTTCGCGGTCGCGAGGACGAGGCGCACTAGAAGTTGCAAGTTGATATGAGCATCTAACAGATTCCATCAAAGTTGTTGTAATCAGAGTGTAGATAGATTGGATATCAGGTTGCGCTGATCACTCGAAGCGCAGCAACGGGGTAGCAGTGATACGGTGATAGATAGAGTAGTGAGAACGGACCGCATATTAATAAATCGGCCTTGGAGGATATAGCACCAAAATAGCCTAGCACGCGGATGAAAGGAGTCGAACAAGCGGCGAGAAAGAGGCTCCCGACGAATGACCTAGGCACGGCGCCGGGGAAGATGAAATGGTCGTACTGGTAGACGGGTTTTGAATCAGTTCGAGGAGACAGATAGACAGAGATGTGAGTGAAAATTTGTGCCAAGAGTGAGAGAACAATGAGGAGATTCGCAGAGACATACATTTTTCAAGCTGTTCGATGAGATGCCATACATCAGCACATCATGCGTTGCGTGGAGGTTGAAGCTTTCTTCGACTTTCGTGTAGGGCGTGAGGAGCACATGGATCCATGCTATCGCCAAAGTCAATGTATCCAAGAGCAAGCTCATGGTATGATTTGGTCTGAGCGAAAGTGAGATATAGAGACTAATGAGAGTAATAGTAGTGGCCCATGTGTAGTATGGGTACAATTAGAAGAGGCAAAGTGCAGGAAAGATAGAGTTGGTCGCTATGTTGATCTCAGAATTAGAGCTCCGCGGCAAGGGCGGCCGGGTGTGCCGCTTGACAGGAGGCGCGTTGGACGATCAAAAGTTGGCATTGGCGGAGGGCCAGTCTTGAGTCCGCACATCCCAGTCGGCAGCCATTTCAAACCCCCTCTTTCCCTTTCCCATATCTTCATCCATTCAATTCCATCCTCACGAACACTCCTTTGACTTCTTGTATGATATCGACTTGAGTACGCGTACCTACACAAGCAACTTATAGTCCTCAAACCATCGCGCGCTGGAGGTTACTTGGCGTTTCGCGCTCGACAGCTGATTCCGCCAATATCATTATTGTGCACGGTCCTTCACTTCAAATTCTTCCTTCAAGCTTTCACTTCAAATCTCATCAAGAGGCCTTCTGTTCTCTGGCCAAGGATTGTCTACGAGCATGCGACGCGGTACGGGATCCTCATCCGCGAACGCGTCGGGGAACTTGAATGCACCCCAGCAGCAGCAACAACAATACCAACAGCAGCAGTATCAGTATCCGCAGCAGCAGGGCGCTCGACCTTCCCCTTCCCTACCCTCAATAACGCGTTCCGCGTCGCCCTCAGGCCTATCCGGTTTCTTCTCCAAGCCGACAAAATGGTTCACACGCCAGAACTCGAACTCGAAGATATCTCCGGTCGAGCCGCGTCCCAGCACAAGCTCAATATCAAGCTCACGTCGCCGTCCGACGATATCTGGGCCAACAGATCCACGGCCTATCGAAACCCTCCAGACACCGCGTAAGGATGGGAAATTGGGTGGTGGACTTGCGTCTCTGAACGATAGAGCAAGCAGGTGCGTTCATGCCTCATCTCTTGCTATCTTGAATAGTCTTTGTCAGAAATCTCTTGAAATTTGTGGCTGGATCATTGACTGTTACCATCTCAGATCGGTCCTGGATCTCTCGCGCGCGAGTGCCGATCTCATTACGGCTACGGAGCCAATGGGAGGTGGACTGGGTGACTTGCGCAACATGTCGCGCAAGGCATGGTCCAGGTCAATGGACAACCTTTCGTCGACCCCGCCTCCTAAACTTGCGCCGCTCAATACCGCGGTGACGATGGAGATGAAGATCGAGCAGTACCGTTCCGGCTCACCAGCAACACCGCGTTCAACTAGTAAAGGGTACCCATTCCCGAGTCTGCCGCCCGGAACGCCTTCCACCCCACCACAGAGTGATTCTTTGAATCAAATTCGCAAGACGAGCTCACATTCACACTCTGGATCGGGATCAGCGTCGTCGTTGCCTCTGGTACCAGGTGCGCTTTCACCCGGTGCGCGGTTAGCGCCTCCAAGTCCGAAGCAGCATGGCCCCCCTCGGAAGCGATCATTTGACTTTGACAGAGGAAAGACTAGGCAACATTCAGACTCGAGTCCGAGCAATACGGCTGGACGAGGTGCATTTTCATTTGCCTTCAGTGGCCCTCCTGCTATGGAGCGGAAGAACTCCACACCTGTGACTTCTCCTCCAGCAATCGTCGAGCCTGAACCGATGATACAGGAAGAGTCAAAACGTGCATCGCAAATTGTGCATCGGTCTGGCTTCATTAATCGTCTACAAAACTTCTCTGTGACTTCTCCGCAATTGGGCTCGAGCAAGAATTGGAAACCGTATAAGTTAGTCCTTAAAGGCTCGAAGATGCACTTTTACAAGCCTCCGAGTGATAGAACAGCTGCGATTAAAGATCTATTCCCTTCTGGTTTAGTTTCGCTGATAGAAGAAGACGCGGAGGAAGAAGAGGAAACGGCTGCAAAGATGAACGGTGCAAATAAAGATCGTGATGATTCAAGACGGAAACGTGCATTCTGGGGGCGACGTACGCATCCTGACCTTGTCGTCAAGGATGGTCAGATCGAGCGCGGAACACTCGAGGCTCTCGTTCATGAAGTTGTGTTCGGAACTACCTTCACGTCGCGTTCTGTAGATCTTCCGGAAGAAAGCGAGTGGAAGAATTTCACGTCCGCAGTGCTCCTCACACTCCCCTATCTCGTCGAACGAGAGAAATTTGAATTTGAATTTCAACGGTGTTCAAGCTATCTTGTGAGTGGAGCAGACGAGAGCGACCAAGACTTAGAGCGACAACGCGTGCAATGGCTAGCGGCACGGTATCTCGCATATCAAGGATCTCCAGCGGATGAGGAATCCTGGAACTCCTTCTGCAAAGATGTTATTCCGTCTTTTAACTCGAGCAGCGTCTCGATCCCCGCACCAGTGATGCCACCTCCACCACAAATATCTATCGAATCGCCGAACATGGGAACATTCTCTCCCCGTCCTCCACAGACAGACAACAAGCCTGGGCTTATTAGCGCTGCTCATCTCCATACACCTTCGTCACGCCCCGATCCAACGAGCCCTGCGCGGTCGATGAAATCTCCTGGGGCATCTAGGACGCGTGTTTGGGCGGCTTTGGAGCAGGAGGGCTTCACGCGGGAAGTGTTCCTAAAGTTAGAAGTAGATTCGGTTGCAAGGAGCCTTCTAACTTACCACAAGTCGTGTCTGGATGTCCCACCGGAACAGACTGTCGATGTGCTGCTCAATGACTCTTCTGACACCCCATTAGTACAGCTCTTTGGAACGGACGAGTCCCCCCATTGGCTCACGCGCACTATCGTTGTGCAAATACTCGGCCCAGGGCACGTACCTGGGCGCTCATCCAGCACAGGCTCCGCACATGGACACCGCGGAGATGATCGCTCCTCGACAAGCAGTTCGCGCACTCACATCCGCTCGGAAGTCATCGGGCGTTGGGCACGCGTCGGCGAGCTCTGTCGACACGCAGGTGACGAGACATCGTGGCGCGCGATCATGGCCGCGCTGTGTTCGAAACCAATCGCCCGCCTCGAGAAGGCGTGGAAACGCGTTGAGTCGGGTGCGTTGACTGCGGTAAGGACGTGGGTGTACGCGTCCCCGCATGGTGAGCGTGCTGGCGTGCCGGACCCGAAGAGGACGCCGTGGTGTGGGGATAGCAGACAGCGAGCGCTGGCCTTACTTACGAAGCTCCGAGAGGCGAATGACAGCGTGTGGCCGCTGGACCAGATAGAGGAGATACGGACGGTGCACTTAGCATTCCAGTCTGCTTTAGCTGTCTGCGCACGCGAACAACATCGACGGGACATATCGGAGGACGAAGATGTCTCGCGCCTTGTCCAACTTTGGAGAGAATCTGCCATTAAAGCTCCGAAGATGTTACGGTAAGCGTATATCGTAGACAAAGATAATGTATGATGCTAATAAGAAACATAGTATTGATCAATACATGTCCCTATCATTTGCAGCAGAGCAAAAGCGCAAGGGCCTTTATGCGCCCTACTACTGGTCACGAACGAGCAACCACGGCCTGCAAGCTCTTGCCCCGCTCATCTTTCCCGAGCCCCTTCCTTACGTGTCTCTCATTGACCGATCACACATTATTCGGTCGAAGAAGACATCCCTCGAGTCTGGTGTTGTTTTCAATGACGTCCAGGCAGCACGTCTCATGGAATTGAAGCGCACGATCGAGCCGAATGGCATTATCAGGGCGCCTGGTGCCATTCGGAGTGGGCCAAGAGGAAACAGCTTTGACTTGGGTGGAATGATCCTCCCTGTGTTTGACGGCGAGCTCTTGCTGAGCGTCGTATCCGGATCAGACTCCCCGTCGCGTCCCGTTAGCACGGTCGAAACTGGGCTGGAGGTTCATACAGAAGCAACACCGCCTTCCAGGGCGCCTTCTATCCGTGTTAAGTCTGCTGCCGCCGGCTTGGATAGGAAGAGTAGTCGGTTGCGGCGTTCGTCGCTTCCCTCATTGTCGTCTAGGGCTACTGTGGTTGAGACCGAGCAAACCGATGAGCGTCCCCTACGTGCACTCATTCAAGCAGGGACGTTGGACGCATTGGTGCATTTTTTGATCCATGGTCTCGAGGGTGTCAGTGTATCGGTGGCTGATGACAATGGGGAGATGGCCCTTCGTGACAAGAAAACAAAATCGGTCAAAGTTGATAGAGCAGAGTTCGCATCTGTTTGGTGGAATGTTTTCCGGAGTTTTGTCTCCCCATATGTTCTATTTCAGGTAAATGGTTTGCTTCTAATTGTTTGAGTGGATCTTAGCTCACACATTTCCTGTAGCTATTGCGAAAGGAGTATTTGTCAGCGTGTCCACCTAGCGGTTCATCAGAGGAGGAAGATTATCTGAAAGTGGTTCATACCCGCTCAGCAGTTATCCGAGTCTTGGGTGAATGGATTCATGTGGGTGGAGGTGCTCAAGATGCCTTGGATGACTTGGAGCTCCACTCAGCCATCACCACTTTCCTCTCGCAACAAGAAGAGCATGCTCACCCACCGCAGGAAGTTGAAGTATTGTCAAAGTTGCCGAAGGATCTCGAGACTGGGCGTTCGTCTTTGCTAGAGACTTTTTCTGCGCAGACTATGCGGCCGCAGACGAAGCATATTCCGGTAAGGGGGTCGGTTTCCACTACTCAAAACTTCAATTTTGGAACCCGCCCGCCTCGGCTCGACGAGGTCACACCGGAAGAGCTTGTTAACAATCTAGACGCCATGGCCTCGGCCGCCTTCAGAAACGTTGTCCAAGAGGTAAGTTGCCCACTTCGGCATTGGGTGGTGTGTGGTATCGCTTATGATTGGTTTATAGGATTTGTTTGTAACGGCAGATCTTCTAGAGGTACAAACAGCAGACAGAACAGGCTGGTTCCTCCCTAAAGAGCCCAACTCCTCGAGCGAAGAGGTTGAAATCCAAACAATGTACACATTCTTCTTTGAGATCGAGTCTTCTTCGCTCATCGGAGACCTCTCGGGAGATATTCTGTATCGTCTTCTACCTCCAGGTATCCGCAGCCTGATCAGAGCCTACAACATCCTTCGCAAATGGGCTATTTGCAGCATTGTTGCGCCTCAAATAGGGGTGAAGGCTAGACAGGCGCGCATGGAAATGTTCCTGAGGGCGATCGAAATTTGTAGGATTCGGAATGCCGACGATCAAACTGCCATCAGCGACGCTAATCCTGCAGAGAGACCTTGTGTTCGGTCTTTCGTAGAGGCTGTGCTCACTTCGGCAATTGTAAGTCCAGAAAGCAGATTGTTTACGAGAGCGTGGCAAGCTGTTGCAGCCGCCAGAGGAGCTCAAGCGGAGTCGCTGTTGTCAATGTTATCGACCCGGACGATACATACGACAGAAAGCCAAGAGAAGCTGACAGTCGATCCGGCTTGGCTGGTGGAACGAATGTTGGAAGTGATTAGCTTAGCAGATGTACTGGACTCGTTGATGGAAACCCCGCTTAGTTTAATCAACTTTGACAAAAGAAGGTTGGTTCTGGTTCATTCAAAAACCTACGGATCTTAGACCCGCAATACTGACACCATGATTTTAGACAGCTATGTAATATTATCACAAACTCTCCCTCTTTCGCTTCACGAGGGAGCCGACAACGTAGAGAGCTGGACCGCTGTGACTTCGAGAGGCTCAACAGGATCGAGCAGGACTTCGCTGATCTACCTCTTGACATGCGAATGTTGAAAGATGACGCACATCGGGAGTCAATGAGTATGGGCCCAACCTCAACTCCTAGTGGGAAACGCGCTGTGCGTCCATTCCAGCGGTCTGTGATGGCTCAGCAGGAGAAGATCAAACGCGATAGATACCTTCGTGAACGACTACTCAAGGAGAAGCGCCAGGAGCAACAGAAGCTGGAACGTAAGGAGGACGACTTGAATCGCATGATGGACACACGCGGAGGCCCAGGTACTCCGCACAAACAACACCGCAGTAAACGAAGCATGTCGGCTCTCTTCAGCCTCATGCGTCCTATTTCCACTGCTTTCTCGTCGGAGAGCACTGGCGGCCCTGTGAGAAGAAGCCCTGGTGACTTGGACTTCAAGCCAACTCAAAAGCCATCGTTCGTTTTGAGCTTGGTTGATGCGCGCGTTGCGGCATTCATCAATAACGAAAAGTCATTCACATTCCAACTAGATACGGAGGATGGTGGTCACTATCTTTTCCAGGCTCTGTCCCGCAACGACATGCATCAGTGGATAAAGGCTATCAGCACTTCCGTTCAGTCTTATGCACAGCGTCGCCTTACTTACATTGGCGACGCCAACCAATTGCAGTTCTCTGATCATATACAGCCCAGGCCAGTTGCGACACAGGAGCCCGGGGCAGGTGAATATTAAATTTTAGAAACTTCGTCTTCAATCACAACTAATGTAATACAGTTTTCGCTGTCGATTTGGATACTGTACTGAAACGAGAGGCGCACGGTGAAGAAGTTTCACCTGACGCTGTACCTCGCGTCCTCGAGCTTTTGCTATCCGAAATCGAGACCCGTGGACTTACCGAGCAAGGCATCTGTAAGTAACACGTCTCCGTCTCAAACAGTATACTCAACACAAACCTTTTAGACCGGGTTGCGGGAGCGACGTCAGAGGTGACAGCTCTGCGAGAGGCATTGAATAAGGGACAAATGAATATAGATCCGATGACTGACATCAACGCCGTGTGCGGTGTTGTGAAGTATTGGTTTAGGGTACTTCCAGAGACTGTGATACCAGAAGCCTTCTTCGACCAAATAGTTGAAGCCGCTAGTAAGCCAGTTTAGATTTATTTTTCTTTTCCTTGAAAGCTCATTCTGTCACCACAGGACTACCTGATCTCGACGAACGTTTAGCCAAGATTCGGGAAGTCGTTCACCTTCTTCCACGCTCACATTATTCTGTACTAAAGCGCTTTGCTGAACATCTGGATAAGTAGGTTGATTTACATGCTACCTTTGAATGATACTAAATGTCATGCTTCAGAGTGGTTGATTATGAAGAGAAAAATCATATGACACCTGATAACCTTGCAACAGTGATTTGCCCAAATCTCTTAAGAGCACCAAACAATAGCTTTGGTCTCATTATGCAGAATATGGGACCTATTACGGTCCTGTTTAAAGCCCTCATTACTCATGTGAGTTTCGCACTTAATGGTCAAGTTCACAAACTTAATTCCATCTGAAGGTACATTTCATTTTCGACGAAGACGATGGTGAGGAAGAAGACGACCACGCGGATGGTGAGGCTGGGCCTTTATCAGAGGACCTCATCCCACCAGAATCGGGCGAAGACGGTTTCCTCTCTGATCCCCGATTCACATCGTCGCCTGAGCCTGATGATAGCCCCGTACCTGACATCGTTCCGCAGCCCTCCTCCCAGGACAACTGACCACATTCCCTTATCATCATGGACAACACTCTGCACATTCCTCTCCTGCCGGTTTTTTCATGTTTTCTGGACTCTGTAGTACAAGTTCCCCATTCTTTAGTGCCATCTCAGACTTAAACGTTATAGCATACATATATTGTATAGAATTAGCCATCTAGTCATGACATATTTCTTGGTAAATAATACATATCCGACGTGGTAATATTGTCATTTAGCAGTTCGTCCATTAGACATTCACACAGACCCATAGTTTGTTTGTCATAAGTACAGCTTGGATCTGATAAGATTACACGAATTCGCACGGTGGATATGGAGGCAGAGGCAGTCTTACCAATTTCTCGCGGCCGTAGAGGACGCGTCGACTCCTTTCCTCAACGTCCACTATCGAAGGCCTCAAGAAACTATCGACGATCTGAGCGTCGGCTTGAAAGGCCTCTCTTATGAGCTTTTCTCCTTTCCTTTCTGTAGCGAAGAGACCTCAGCGAACATGTCGTGTGCTTCGTGATCCCGGCCCCTCTGCGCTGCACATGCAGCACTCGTGCTCGAACATCCTCCAGACAAAGTTGCGACAGTATATCGCTTCATCTGTTCGGTCTCGATCATTTTACAACTCACCAATTGCTGCATTGCCTCATCCGACTAATGTCGCGCGATATCCAAGATGGATAAACACCAGGAAGAATGGGTTACATAACGAAAGTGACGCTGAAGGGAACGAAGAAGAAGAAGTGGATTCATCTGAGGGGCAGCGTGGTGAAGAGAAACCTTCGGATGCTCAACTTGACTCATCAGATGGCTCTGGCAGAAGCCCGGCCTCTTCATCCTCTGCTCAGTCGCCTGCCAGCAATAGCTCGAACAACTCGGGAGGGTCGAGCTCGAGCTCGGGTTCAGGCAGTCCGTCTTCTCCAAACTCGTCCTCGAATTCGTCTACCCAGATCTCGAAACAGTCAATTCCGGAGCACTATCCACAAGTGCTAGCATTACCTATCGCACGAAGACCTCTATTTCCTGGGTTTTATAAGGCAGTGGTCATACGGAACCCTGGAGTAGTTGCTGCTATAAAGGAGATGATGAAACGCGGTCAACCTTATCTTGGTGCCTTTCTTTTGAAAGATGAAAACACAGACAGCGATGTCATCACGGACATTAACTCAGTTCACCATGTTGGTGTCTTTGCGCAAATAACGAGCGTTTTTGCAGCAACTGGAAAGGACGAGAAGGAGGAAGGTCTTACAGCTGTTTTGTACCCGCATCGGAGAATACGTCTTACGGGTCTCGTGAACTCAGGTTCAAATGGATCATCAGCAATCGTAGAAACTGTCGAAAATGCTGAAAGCGAGATTGCATCTGGAATACCGACGCCGCCTTTAACACCGCCTCCGACCGAGGATACTGAATCTGCCAAGGACCTCACACAAAGTTCTGCGCGTATGTATTACCCGTCCCACTTGTCCACCGAATAAAACTTTGCTTATATTACTTTGTAACAGCGCCCGTCCAGACTGCCTTCTTACAGAATTACGACATTTCAGTCGTGAACGTGGAGAATCTTTCGACGCAGCCCTACAACAAGGATGACCAGTACATTCGTGCATTCATGTCTGAGATCGTCTCCGTATTCAAGGATATCGCGCAGCTTAATCCATTGTTCCGGGACCAGGTCACGAATTTTTCGATCAATCAGGTTGCGACAAATGTTTTTGACGAACCGGATAAGCTCGCGGATTTCGCTGCTGCGGTTTCAACTGGCGAAGTTGGAGAATTACAGGACGTCCTTGAAGCCTTAGTGGTTGAAGACCGTCTTCGTAAAGCACTGCTCGTATTGAAGAAAGAGCTCATTAATGCGCAACTTCAGAGTAAGCTCTCCCGCGACGTTGACAGCAAAATTGCCAAACGACAGAGAGAATACTATCTTATGGAACAATTGAAGGGTATTAAGAAGGAACTTGGCATGGAATCAGACGGAAAGGACAAGCTGATCGAGAAATTTAAGGAGAGGGCGGCTGCTTTAAAGATGCCGGAGGGTGTCAGGAAAGTATTCGACGAAGAACTCAACAAACTCGTGCACCTTGAACCAGCAGCTTCGGAGGCGAACGTCACTCGTAACTATCTCGAGTGGCTCACCCAAGTATGAATATAATCTTTTGCACCCATTAACACTACTGACAACACCTACTAGATTCCTTGGGGCGTTCATTCGGCTGAGAATTATTCAATTTCTCACGCCATTAATGTTCTCGACGAGGACCACTATGGCCTGAAAGATGTTAAGGATCGCATTCTCGAATTTCTGGCAGTCGGAAAGTTACGGGGAACAGTTGAAGGCAAGATTCTTTGTTTCGTAGGACCTCCAGGTGTTGGCAAGACTTCAATTGGTAAATCAATCGCTCGTGCCTTGAATCGTCAATTCTTCCGCTTCTCTGTTGGTGGATTAACGGATGTTGCGGAGATAAAAGGGCACCGCAGGACCTACGTTGGGGCGCTACCCAGTAAAATCATACAGGCCTTGAAGCGTGTTGGTACAGAAAATCCTCTTGTTCTTATTGACGAGGTGGACAAGATTGGCAAAGGTTATAATGGAGATCCAGCGAGCGCTCTGCTTGAGATGCTAGATCCTGAACAGAATTCGGCTTTCCTAGACCATTAGTGAGTTGTTCAGACACGTGTAAAGAACACAATCTAACTGCAACACTAGCATGGATGTTCCTGTAGACCTGTCGCATGTACTATTTGTTTGCACAGCGAACATGACGGACACCATTCCTGCGCCTCTTTTGGACCGGATGGAGGTGATTGAAGTTAGCGGCTATGTGTCTGAGGAGAAGACACAAATCGCGGAGAAGTTCTTGAGCCCTCAAGCAAAGGAGACTTCTGGCTTGAAGGATGCGGACGTTGTCTTAGATCCCACTGCAGTTGATATGCTCATCAAGTACTACTGCCGTGAAAGTGGTGTTCGCAACCTCAAGAAGCACATTGATAAGGTGCTTTTTTCCCCCAGTTTGCGATCGATATATTCTGAACGTTCCATGCTAGATCTACCGCAAAGCAGCCTTGAACATCGTTCGCGATCTAGGAGAGGATGTGTTCCCAGAACCTGAGCCCGAAACTACTAAAGCTGACAATGCATCCACTCTACCGCAAGACAACCCGTTGTCCGTTGAATCACAAGAACCTCCCAGTAATGACCCTGCTGTAGAAGAGGCAAAAGTCAAGATGTCGGAAGATGGTGACAAAGAGGAGAGGAAGAACTTGACAACGGAGGAGCGCAAGCCGCTGAAGGTTCCCGATACCGTACATATTCGCATCACGCCAGAAAACCTCAAAGCCTTCGTTGGACCTCCGGTGTACTACAAGGACCGTATGTATGGCTTCGCACCTCCGCCAGGCGTAAGTACTGGTCTTGGTTATCTCGGAAATGGCTCCGGCGCTGTTATGCCTATTGAAGCTACTGTAAGCCGTCGTCTTGATTTAATTGCATTCGCTGTTGCTCAAGCTTTTACTGTAGAGCATGCCTGGAAAGGGTAGTATACAACTTACCGGTAAGCTCGGTGAGGTCATCCGAGAAAGCGCTCAAATCGCACTCAGCTGGGTCAAGAGCCATGCTTATGAACTTGGAATTACTACGACGCCGACCGACCAATTCATGTCCGAGATTGACGTTCATGTTCATATGCCTGAAGGAAGCATTGGCAAAGAAGGGCCAAGCGCTGGAACAGCCTTACTCACTGCTTTCGTTTCTCTCTTTACCAAGACCAAGGTCAACCCTGATATCGGTGAGCTAGGCGTCATTTCCGATCATCGAGGGTGCTGATTCATAAATAACCGTAGCTATGACGGGAGAAATTTCACTGGTGGGACAAGTTCTACCGGTAGGGGGTTTGAAGGAGAAAATTCTTGCGGCGCACCGCGCTGGTATCAAAACCATCATTGCTCCCAATGCCAATCGGGCAGATATCGAAGAGAACGTCCCAGAAAGCGTCAAGACGGGCATCCATTTCGTCTACGTCGAACATGTAAACGAGGTTTTGCGGGAAGTATTTCGTGGGGAAGCTGTGATAGAGAGATGGAAAGATACCCTTTCTCTGTAACGGCTGTTCAAATTTATCCTTATCTACGTGAACAAGGTTTGAGGCGAAGTATTGATTGAAGACGATTAAACCCAACGCAAATTAGAGCACTCTCGTTTTCATCGCATACGTAAATTTTTATGTATTCTTGTTGAATACTGCTATGCTGTATTGTAGTTAACTAATGAAGATGCAGATTTCCCCACTTGCTTCTGTCGTAAATTGTAGCACGTTAATTGCCAGTGCTCTTGACAATGTGGAAATGTGGAATTTTGATCGAAATATGAAACAGTCCATGAACCGACTTAAAAGATCGTTTATGTGAAGCCGCAAGTTCCGGAAGATGATGGTGGGGCTATTAGCGCCAGCCTGCGAGATGCATTAAAGATACAATGTTACTAACATGGGGCAACGAAGCCTCATCTCGAGCCCATGAATATGCGTCTATTGATCCTAGCTTTCGCTCTGTTCCTCGTTGCGTACCCCTCATGGGCGATCACGATCGTTGTTTGTCCAACCTGCCCGACATTTCCGGGAGGAATTAACAAGAGGGTACCACAGAGACCCGCCGAGTGCGCATGTGATTGAAGGCACATCATGTACGGATCCCCTCACCTCTAGTCTGATTTTTTCCCTTATTGAATAGACTCTCACACCATGAAGGCCAAGATGGTGTTGGCCAGGGATACGGAGAAGTTTGTAACGGGGGGAATAAGCACGTTTGATTAAGTCGAATTCCATGAGAGTACAGTCAGGGGGTGGACGGGTATGAAATGGATTGAACACTGAACAATGCTGTGTGTAGTGCCAGTTCCGGTGCCTGTTTTGACCGAAATTAAATGCATAGAGATTATAAGGGAAGCCTGTATGACTTACTCTTTAAAAGAGGTCAAAGTAGTCTTCGAACTTCGAACTCAGGCCATCTTCAATCATGCGTACCTTTGTCTACTTCATATTTTGTGCTCTACTCGCCTACGCCGCCGCTGCGGTTACAACAACATTGCTAGACTGCCCGCCGTGTTCTTGTCCAGGATCCGGAAACGCTAGAAGAACAGTTCTACTTAAAGACGACCGTTGTGCATGTGGATGTGCATGAGCAAGGTGAGCGCGTTCGACATTCAGGTCCAAACGATTTACTGAACAAATAAGTCGCCGACCCGGGCAGTTTCCGAGATGACCGAGTTACACGTATGGGAGCTGTCTAGACACAAGAGATATCGCATAATCCCAATGGAAGGAGGGAATGGGGGTGAGGGGGAGTATTGTTTGGCTGGAGACTGTATTGCCTAGAAAATGTGCATGTGCCTATAGTTTGGAATGCATCGTTCGCGAGGGCTCCCGGATCGTGATGTTTGTTCGAGTTAGTGTTCAAAGCGCAGTTGCTTTCCAAAAAAAAGGAAAGGAGCGATACTCTTACGGAGACCGCGTTTCAAAGCAGCGCTCTGTGTAAGCGATATGCAGCCTTAATGATCCGAAAAAGCTCCTCTCTGCCTTGAAACCAACTTCAGTGGACCGTTTGCGAGACATCAGAATGAAATGTGCCCCTTCAGTGTTCTTGCCGCTGCGAAGTATCTGAAGTCATTTTGTACCTGAGAAATGCCAAGGTTCAGGAAACATTTGGGTTACGGCGATGAGCGGTAACGGAATGGTCTTTAAAGCTTTGAACTCACGGAGAATGCAGATGCTTTCCCGAGTATATAAGATCTAATGCGAATGAGAAGAGAATATTAGAACCCGCAAGCACTAGCAGCTTTTAACACATACCGAAAGCTAACAGAATGCGTACCATCTTCTCCGCAATCTTTGTTGTTCTTCTTGCACACGTAGCCATGGCGGTTATCACGAGGCCACCCATCTGCCCGCTTGGTGAAGATGCGTGTACCGTGAAGACAACAACATTCTTGGGGAAGCCAACTACAATCACAGATTGTGGCCCTTGCGCTACTCCGACTGGAGCTACATCATAGGTGAACGTATGTGCGTATTAAGTCACGTTTGACTGTCCCGTGGACTGATGAAGCTGCATAGGGTGCCGAGGAATTGATAATATTAATATCATGTCGTTCACGTTGGTCCTACCCATCGTAAGCTTGATGCTGAAGATATGGGTAGTGTAGAGCAAGGGGTTTACTATGCTTATTAGGAGAGGGGAGAACTTGGGGAACTTATAAGATGATACCTTACATAAATTATTGTTCGACACGCAGACATATTGCTTCGAGAGGAATTCACTTAGTTGATCGTCCACTCTGCCTGAGTCAAAGATTTAGTTAGTCGATTATGCGTTATAATGGGGGTACTTTAATGCTGAATTCCGGACATGATAGACGGAAGCAAAGAAGAGCTTGAGAAATGCGTTGAGGATGTTGACAAACAGGGGCAAAGTGGCATACCCTAATTAGCTATGTACGTACGCGAAACGCAGCCCTCGACCTGCGCGACTGCGATCTCCGTAATAAACACCTATCCACAACGTATCTTCCACCATGTCGTTACTCGCACCAATCATCTGCGACAATGGTACTGGGTACTCAAAAATTGGGTAAGTCATTATGCAGAGCGTTGTGGATGTTTTGCTAATTGCACATCCAAACAGGTTTGCAGGTAACTCAGACCCTTCATTGTGAGTGAATGCGTGACCAACCATTCGTGTAATGGCTGTTGAACGATCTATACCAGTGTATTTCCTACTGCGATAGCGACACGAGGAGGCACTTCCTCACAGGCCTCGCGAGCAGGCCCGCCCGTCCCCAATAAACCAGGCAACCTAGCGTCGAAACGTGGTGTGGAGGACCTTGACTTCTTCATTGGTGATGAAGCGATCGCAAACCAACGAACACCCGGATATGGCGTGAACTATCCAATTCGTCACGGTGTGATAGACAATTGGGACTATATGGAGCGGTTTTGGGAGCAGACAATCTTCAAGTACTTGAGGGCAGAGCCAGAGGATCATTACTTTTTGCTGGTACGACTGCGCAGTTTCACAATATGTTGCATGAAAATACTCAATATTTTAAATAGACTGAACCTCCTCTGAACCCTCCCGAGAACCGCGAGCAGATTGCTGAGATATTTTTTGAGTCCTTCAACATCAAGGGCTTATACATCGCTGTACAAGCCGTCCTTGCCCTCGCTGCTTCCTGGTCTTCCAATCGCGTCACAGACCGTACATTGACAGGAACCGTCATTGACTCCGGCGATGGTGTAACGCACGTCATTCCGTGCGCGGAGGGCTATGTTATCGGTAGTGCGATTAAGCATATTCCCATCGCTGGTCGAGATATCACTCAATTCGTACTTAATCTGATGCGCGAACGTGGGGAGATGACTGTCGTTCCGCCTGAGGACCAGATGAAGGTGGCCTCGAAAGTTAAAGAAAATTACAGCTATGTTTGCCAGGACATCGTGAAGGAGTTCAGGAAGTACGACACGGACCCGTACAACATGTTCCAGCGCTACACTGGCGAGCATAGCGTCACCGGCAGAGTAAACCTCTTATCGAATCATTTGCTATTATGTGCTAACATGCAATAACAGACGTACGAGGTTGATGTCGGCTATGAACGCTTCCTTGCCCCTGAGATTTTCTTCAACCCGGAAATTTACTCCTCAGATTTTCTAACCCCCTTACCAGACATCGTAGATGGCGTCATTCAAGCTTCTCCCATTGATGTTCGTCGTGGCTTATACAAGGTACTTCCTTTGCGAGGTGAGAAGGCTCAGCATGGGACTGACATCAATTTATCTCAGAATATTGTTCTCTCTGGTGGTTCTACCATGTTCACGCATTTTGGCCAACGTCTTAAGCGTGACCTCAAGCAGCTCGTCGATCGGCGCATCCAGGCAAGCGAAACAGCCAGCGGGGGCATCGCGAGGTCCACTGGTGTAGAGGTCGACGTCATCTCACACAAGCGACAGCGATATGCTGTTTGGTTTGGTGGCTCTCTTCTCGCATCTTTGGTGAGTTTTGTCATCTTCCACCGTCTGACATGAAGTTTCTCAAATAAATTTGCCGTGGTAGCCCGAATTCTACCAATATTGTCACACCAAGGCCCAGTACGAAGAGATCGGCCCGAGCATTTGCAGGAGATACCAAATTTTCGGCAGCGTAAACTAGATAATTATTGACTACTGAATGTACTCTTTGACGACGGATGAAATAATGACGAACAGATTGCATATAGGCGTGTAACGGAAACTAACATCCAAGTAAGTCATCATTCGAGAACTTAAGGACAAGGATATTGCGAGGCGAGTGATGACATAGGTGTATGAAGAAAGAAAGGCAATTGCAAGGCTATAGTACATAGATGCAAACAATCCAGGCCAAACACAGGTCATAACGATACTGGAAGGAATAGTAGATCGTAAAAAAAAGTTCATATTCGATTTGATAGACCTATAAGCTTTCGCTACCCGCCTTTGCAAGGTCAACACGCTTTATCGCCTAGAGTTACAAGTTGGGACGGTGATTAGCATCGTCCTTAAGTTCATGAAAACGATCTCGTACTTCAGTTAACAAATCCTCATCTATCTCTGGTAACTCCTCCGGATCCTCTCCAAGAGCTGTCGCAACCTCGTACTTGGTTGGCATGTTTGCAACGCATAGACACAGATCATCTGGGAGGTGCGGACCATGAGTGGCGTAGAATGCTTCCCGCGCTTGTATCTCCTCTGTTCACAAGACCAAGTATCAGAAGATAGAAGGTAAGCGTTGCATAGATGGAGATAATATAGCTACCATTTCGTATCGCCTCCAGCTCTAGAGACATGTCACGCACACGCTGCTCTACCGCCTCACGGTAGCGCCTTCTCCGCTCAAGCTCGACAAGCAAGGTGTTATACGCAGATTGATATGAGGTATAGGTCATATAGAGATGTTCAAGGGTTTGCAAGTGCTGTTGCAGAGCCGCAAGGTGTATTTCGTATTCGGCCTGTATGGTACGAGTTAAAGGAAGTTGTGCATGAAAGGACCGAACAGACCTCAACGTTCTGCTGTTGCGCAAGCATATCTGCCATAACTTCTTCCAATTCGTCTAGCCCTCCAAGAACGTCACGCATTGTCTTCAGTTGTTCGCGGACCACTGCTTGAGTTGATTGAAGCCGGTCACTATTTATGCAAAAGAATTGGTGTTAATCATGAATGCATTTTGTATCACGTACCAATTAGATTGAATAGTCAGATATCCATCCTCCAGCTCAGCGATTATTCCCGGAAGTTCATTGGTATCCCGGTTCATATCTAGCCAAATTACATTCTTCGCCTGCTATACAATCATATCAAATGCATACCTTGTAAGTCATCCTCACTAAACACCTCTCCAGCTTCTTTATCTCGCAGCGCACCAGCCATCTCATCATAATGTTTTGCGAGACTTTCAAGGTGAGTAGCCATGCCAATGGTGATACGATCCTGTTCAGCAAAGATGGTCTGCAACGACGGAAGAGCCTCCGTGACTGGCAATGAGTTACGGAGACTAGAAATGCTCGCTTCAAGGATAGCCGGAAAGTCCTCAGTGGCCGCTAGGATATCCTGTATGCATATTTAAGGTTCGGATCATTAAGGATATAAAGAAAGTTAGCATACGTCAAGCATCACTCTATCCGCGTCCATCTTCTCTGTCTCATCTTCGATTCCCCTTTCATGCACGAAGTCGCGCAACGTCTTCCACTTCCTCCGATCCTCTCTGTCGCGCTCTCGCTCGTTGACCTTCTGGTCTGCCTTAGATCTTCGACCCCGTGTCAGCACTGGCGTCTCTGCATCGGTCGTCGCTTCTGATTCATCTTGGTCATCGTCAGAGGAGTGTTGACTTCCGAAGATGGAGGATTCCGATGAGGACTGATGAAAATCGGGTGGGACAGGTTGCGCTTGCAGGGATTCGAGTACTGAGTCAAGATTTCCGGCATGAAAATCGCGGGTTTCATCCCATTGCTATGCTTCATGATTAGAGTATGTTTGAATAGACCGATTGTAATTTTTAGCGTACCTTCGCCTGTTCCTCAAGTCGAGTCCTCTGCAACTCAATGGTCTTCTTCACGTCCTCCGCAAGCTAAATGTTCCGATTGGTTCAATCGTGATAGGTGCCTTCAAGAACAAAAATTTGGCGTTACCTTTAGCTGTTCTAGTATCCCTTTCGCGACCCAACGAGCCTTTGCATCGAGCGCAAGTAATGATGCAGCGATACGCGCCGTTGTGCGAGTAAGTTCATCCGCACGAGTACATAGCTGTTCGCCGTGCTGTAAGGCCTTCTTAGAGTGCAACACAAGGGAAACGAGATGTGGTGTGCCGGGAGATGGTGGAGTTGAAGCCCCTGACATGGTATTTGATAACCAAACTAGCTGCAGTCGTTGGGTTGAGGGACGCAGTGTACTAGGAACGCGTCATGTTGCAAGCCATCATAACATGGTTCACAGCCAAGAGAACAGTCCTGAACGGGAACCTGAATGCCCGGCAGTGAACTTTGAATTGTTCTCGGCGAACGCCCGTGCCACTTCAAGTTAAACTATGACCATGTGAGTTTTGCTCGATGTCTATTGCTCGATATTCAACGTCCAACGCTATATTTGCAGTCAAATTCAATGTGTCGGTGGATGTCAAGCAGCTCCTCGACTTGCCATAGTACATATTTTAAAATATTGGTATCGTTTTGCTATTGTGATAACAGCAGTAAATGATCCAGCTTGCGACAGCTCAGCGTGAACGACCTATTGAGTGCGATGTATTCTGATCATACCTTACAGTACACCTGCTACAATCTGCCTTTGAGTCATGGAAATCTTTTAGGTGAGGACATGTGGTGTCTGGTGCCGCTGCTATTTATGATTTTTTTCAGTAAGGGTGTCCATTCACACCATCACTTCTCCTTCTTGTTTCTGTCGAAAACTCTTCCCTCGGTTATCGAAGGTAGAACAGAACAATATGCATTACCATTTGACTATGAGCTACCCTGGATGATCAAATCTCAGCGATCAGAGTCGTTGTTGATATTCATCTTCAACTCACCTTTATTGATCTCTGAAGGATTCACTGACTTGACCTTTCCCACTTCTGCAACGTTACATGCTCTATTTTCATCTCGTTCGTGCTCTCAATCAAAGCGCTCACTCTCAAAAGTGGTGGTCATATTGTACACTAGAACAGCTGATTGGGCGATAATGTACCTTCGGTGCAACAGGTTGACCTCACGGTATGTGGTGTTAATCAGTATGCGCGGTCGATGGCACTAATTAACAAACTATTACGAAAATTCAAAAAGAGTCTGCTTAGGCTGTGGCTGGGATCGTTTACTGCCCTGCTGCCTACTTGTGTTATTGCTTTCCACGGTATGCTAGACTTAAGAATCTCGATAATGATCGGCTAATGACTTACTCTGCTACCTTTGTAGCTGGTTCATCCAAGAGCTGCCAGGAATTGGCCACCGTTGTTGCTTCTGTCTATACAGTCACTTTTCCCTGTGCAACTGGCACGGTATCGCGATGTCATTAACATTTTGGTAAGTCACTGCTCCTGGCAAGATTCTCGAATCACGCCCAATGTTGCATCCATACGCCTAAGCAGCTGATATTTCTCTGCTTATTACTACCGGTGATGTCAGGAGACATCGTTGGGTAAAAACTTTAGGGATGAATGAGACCCTCCGGCGTCGGAGATGCTCTTTGCGTCTTTCGCCTTGTTTTACGGCGCGGAAGCCTAGATTCTCAAGTCTACTTGAACCAATGACCGACTTTCAAGATAGCATTATCTCCCGGTGAGATCATGATCCAAAGATCGTTGCTACTTTGATGATCGTGACCACACGATCACACCTTCTAACCCTCTGCTCTTTCGTTCCCTTATCGCAATGTCTGGTTTCGCCTGCCGTACAGATCAGAATCTAAATGGTACAACTTTAGTAATCCGTCTCCGACTCGGACGAAGGTGGCATTCACTTTAATACAAATCTCTTCCTTCCTTTACACCCATCAAACTACTGCACCATCTTGTGATTGACATGAATGTGTCGGATAATTATTAAACAAAGGCCTTACACGTCTGTCCGTTCTTAATTCATACATGTTTCTTTGCTTCCCCGATTATTTCATTTCGTTCCTTGCGGTACGTCAGCATTTCCACCTGATAAGCATTTCCACCTGATTTATCTATTTCTTTGTCTCGCTCTTTGCTTTATTTAGATCAGATTTTTTCTTCAGAGGAAAAGGTCAGATCTTGGTATTGCACCTAAACGGTAATGTGGCATCCAGTAGCATTATTTAAGGACACCTAACCATAATGCTATTCAACTCAGAATACAATACAATGCACCCCGCTCAACTACCTCCCTTCGATCGTCACCTTCGGTTCCGGACCTATACTTCTGTCGGTGATGGTTGTCGTCGAAGATTGTAGAGCAGTTAATAATATGCATTTGACGTCCTTCTGCTGGATCTTCTGATGAAGGTATTGTTTTCTTTATGACTGTCATTCAAACAGACATGATCGCATCTTCATTGTTTTCCCAAGACCACGACCTAGAGGACTTAAAGCTGGTCATCAATCAAACTCTACAGACTGTGCTACTGCTTATAATCGGTGACCGATACATAGAATCACTCCGGGCTCCCCTCAAGTTCAAAACGTTTTGTCGGCTCGTCACTTGGGCTATGTCGAACTACTCAGCAATTGTAGCTTTGCCTAACCCAGACACTCCTCTGGCCTTCCTTTCTCCCAACCTCGCGATCCAGCTTGAGGTCTACCGTTATGTCGCAGTGGCAACATTCGGAGTGAGTGCGTTTCTTGTTACTTATGTATGGCACTCGTCGAGGGTAATGACTATCCACAGGCTTTCATGTGGAGTGTGCTCACACATGTAGACACCTACCATAAGCTTCTCTTTCGAAATCGGATTACTTTGGCGACAGTGGCATATTTTGCATCAATGTATGCATATGAATTCAACGCACTGGATCCACACTTATAAATCATGTAGCATCAGCAACACTGCATACATCTTTTGTTGCGTTTATTTTCACGGTAGGAGTCAATATGTTTTAAGAGTAAATTGCCCGCTCACCTTTCCCGACAGTTGGGACAGCTAAGAATTGTCAGGTCTTAGTCACCGTCTTATCGTCTGTGTATGCAATCACTTTCCCCACCACTTCGGTACTTTTCCTCCTCCGCGTCCACGCTGTCTTCTCCGGGCAGAGAGTGATAATGGCCTTCTTCCTCTTGTGTTGGCTCGGTCTCACAGGAAGCGCCATTACATTGCCATTTGCTCTGTATGGCTCTCACCTTGGTCCAACAAATTACTGCATAAATGTCGCAGGCAAGCCCATCAGCCCGGCTGCAATAATCGCATCCGCAATATTTGATTCACTTGTGTTCTTTTGTATAAGCTGGCGACTCCTCGAGAATTCAATGGCGGAAGGCAGCTTTCGGGACAAGATGACGGCTTTTTTCAGCGGAGGTGCTCTTCCATCATTATCAAAGGCCCTACTGCATAGTGGACAAGTCTATTACTTGTAAGAATGTTTAGTCTCAGTCATTCGTGTGGACAGAAACCTAAGGGAATTTTGTAGGATCACCATTTGCGTAAACATTACCACTGCCGTTTTGCTCCTTTCCAAGTCGGTCCCAAGCATCTACCGTTCCTTCCTCACTACGCCTAATTCTGCTCTGACATGTGTGATGGCATGCAAAGTTTACACGGATCTCAAGCTCAGGTCACATTCGGGGAGCACGGTATCCTCATCGTCGTTCTTGCCTACACGTCGTATTATTGGAGAATCCTTTCCCCTTCCAGAACCGGCAACCATTGGGTTCGAAAAGCTCACATTCAACGGCATATATCCGACACGGAAAGAGGAGTCCTCACGTCGAGACTCGCGCGAATACTTTCCGCCATCGCAGACATCTGGCAGTGACGATTCTGGGGCTTAATCTGGCACAATATTTTTTGTTGCATTTCAGATTATCGCACAATAGATGCAACAAAGGAGACCAGTTACGGGGAGAAAATTGTGAATACAACTTTCTAGATATTTAGCACTTAACAAATTCAAGGCGAGGCATTTCCAGGCATCTAGAAAATATCCATTGTATATGCGTGTATAAAAAAGTAGTTGATAACTATGTTTATGTAAGCACGGTAACTTGAACTTTCGGAAGTTCAACCGTGACCAACGTCGTCAAATCCCCCTCCTGTCTTCTTCTCGTTCGCATCTTGCTCACAGCATTCATTGACTCTCGCATAATATCACCAATGGCTCTTTGACAAGCACCTAGAATGGATCAAAGGATTCCAAGATCTGAGATCTGAGTCGCTTGAATGATACAAGTTCTGGCAGGTGGGTTTAAACGACCCTGCCACCGGGGAGCCCCTTTTACTGAGAGTTACGATGGCATCATATATGGATAGAGATGGTCGGATTCGCAGACGTCTTCCCCTCCTTCGTAATCGTCGAACATCTAGGAATAAGATACCTGAAATTGCTCGTTGTCTTGTATGTCAGTCTCGTAAGTCAAGCTTGTGCACATAGTATATACTCTTTCTCATCAAAGACCACCTTAAACGCACTATAAACATGAAATGACTTGATGCAAAGCAAGTACTAGACGTTATGTCGCGCTTTACAACTAGCTTCCGAAAAAAGGATCCTTCGTGATTATCCCTCGACTTCTCTATTATTTCATTCCGTATCCAGGACTTCAATCTCTTCATCCATTCATGATTCACCTGAACATTTTGACCGTGCATGTAGATTTCACTCTCATAGTCTGCCTCGGAGAGGTCTTTAGTATGTAAGTGTGGTTAGGTTGATGGTGGATGTCGTCTTTTGCATCTTTTGAAAATTGATCAATGTTGATTCCCAGACAAATTCGTTCGCATGCATCATTGTTTGCTCCTGCTCCTTTTCTCGGGCCGAAAAATCCTCTAATATAACACAGGGCAATTTCAAGGCATCGAAACCCGTCGATCAGACTATGCTCATAGGTGCTGTGCGATGCTTCAAGTTTGTCAGGCCGTTGCACCGGCAGCGTCCTATTGAGCGATTAGTGCCTGCCGTAATGTTGAACCCGATTTGATGACCGGCAATGTTTCCGTTACTTTTTCAAGATTTCCAGATCTTATCCACTCAATTCACAAGTTGCATGTGGTACATCCTTTCCGTTGGTTCTCCGCAGTGCAGCGCAGTGATGCTGTCCCTCCGCAGTGACGCGTTTAGTGGTTATTTACAATAACTTGCTCTGGCCTATAAGAGCCTTTAAAGTTGAGGAGAATTACTGAACCCTGCAAAACTAGTTTGCCTGCGACTGGACACTAAAGCTCGATTCTTTGACTATTGAGTTGTAGAACTCTGTTCTCTCGATGAAGCTGTCTAAACTACTCTTGTATTGGCTCTCAGCGGGGTCGCTTAGCTTCACGGCTGTTACCGCAAGTTTCAATAACATGCCAGAAGAACAGTTCACTTTCAATAAAAAAGAACCTCAAGCGTGAGTACGTCAATGTCACCAGAGGTCATATTTACGATGCAACATTTCTAGCTTAAGTCACGGTGCAGACCTATCATCTTTGTCGACCAGTCAGTTTTCTATCCTGTCTCACCCTGCATTTCCGGGACGGTCGGCTCGTATCAAGAAATCTTCTTTCTGTGATGGAGAGGTCGCGTAGGTCCCCTCTCTATTCAACTTCAAAACGGATGCTGAGATTTGACCCATAGTGCTTATACTGGGTACATCGACATTGGAACACGTCATTTATTCTTCTATTTCTTCGAGAGTAGAAACGATCCTATGGCAACAGGATCGAACCTGCCCCTTTTTCGAGTCATGTGGCGGTGTTGCCGAGCGGCATTAGACAGTACCCCGTAGACTTTGATATAGTAGTAAGGCTTAATAATTGTGCTTGTGTGAGAACTAAACTACGTTTATGGAATATGAATGTTACTGTTCTATCCATAGACTGACTAGATAACGGGCCGAGCTTGGCCGGCAGATCCCTTACTCCCCATTCGATGAGAAAGTGAAAGTCACGGTATCGTGATGAAGAAAACTTGCCAGTGAGTGCTCTTCTACTCCCGATTCCAGACTCATGGGAGGCCCAAGGCTTCCTTATCTCTTGTTTTAATCATTCAATCTACAGAGAGAGATAATCACCCTGAGCCTTCGGGTATCCTCCTAGTAAATATTGCTGCGGCAACTCTTGCAAATAAGGCTTTGCAAAGTTCGTACATGAAGGTGAAACTGAAAGCCTTGACTTGTTTTAGCGGCAGCTTCGCTCTTGTTCAATACTCTCTTCCGTTTATTTGAATACTCAAATACGTTTAACGATGACAGACATGGTGCTCGTCGCTATATCACTGGTCGACGACTGCACTTAAGCTGAGGGCGGGAAGTGTAGTGAAGATACTCAACTCGGACTCGTTAGCAAGCTTCGGTGTTAGTGATAAAATTTGATGCCAGTGCTTTCGGAGTGTTGACATAAATTTCTAGGCTTTTGACAGCGGTTTGTTCCGCTCGGGTCAATATCTGTGGAACTCAATCTCTCTTGCGTGGAGGCTGATTGCAAATGCTTTCCGGTCCACCACGGCGACAATGTTGACTCACTTACTGGTTACTTGCGCAAACCCAGCTTGCGACAACACCCTGTATTTTGTTCTATTACCACACCCACATTGATATACGCCATCCTGACCCTCCTCTCGAGAAAGCCCAGTCTATTGAAGTAGTGCTTCCTATCAATCAGGAGTTGAGAAGTGGCGGCGAGTTTTTTTCTTCTTTTCCTTGTGATCATCTGGTTTGCTCAAAGTGAGTGATCGGGCGTGGACAGTGATGGCTCACCCTTCATCATAACTGTTCTGATTATGATACCCTGTAGATGTATCACACCGCGACATCGTCACGGTGAGCATCGTTTACGAATAGACGGAGAATTTGTAGGCACTGTACGAATTGGACTATTGGGAGCCAATAGAAGCCAACGTAGTACATCGCAACCTGATCAAGAGTTGACGGAACGCAATGTTTGCCTGGTTATTATCAAACTGTGTTACACACTACAGTCTTTGGTGTCACTGCCGGCTTCTGGTGAGTCGGACCTCCCTCTCAAATTGGATTTGAGGCTGGACGGCTGACGGATAGGTGGCAAGCACCGGCTATTATCCATGCACTGCACTGCAGCCGTTCAGAACGAAACAACGAGCCCAAAGCGCCTGTTTGTTCGCCACAAATTCAGATTGTATAAAGGAGTCGATGGCTGGGCGGAGAAGGCCCAACTCCTCTTAACCTCCAACCTCTACCACCGTCGACTTCCACCGCCAGCATATGTAAACCCCTTCGACGGGTAGTCGTTCCATCGAGTTTCACCACCACTCTCGACATCGGTGTGTTTGTACTCTCCCCGGGGCCTGTCCATAACATCTCCTAGGTACTTCAGCCACCGTGCACGTCATGCCTGTACGCCGTCATGCTTGCAGCAATGCCACCCTCTGCTCCGCGGAAAGTGTGACGGAAGATGGCCATTGGACCCTACATTAGGCAGGGAAACGTACCCGATCGACGGTCACCCTGTAGCCGCGTGACGCGCGTCTGCGTGCTCGGTTTCGTGGAAATGCAGAGTGCTGAACCTTCAGGGGGGAAGCAGTCTCTGTGGCAGGGAAACATGCGCGTAGAATTAGTTGTGTCTTCGGACGGCGGTTGCTGGAACAACGAGTTCAACGGCCACCTCGTATGCTCAGGCCGCGTTTGCAAGCCCGGTTCTGCGGTAATGCACTGACTGGCTGTCCCTCAACGGGAAGCTGGCCTCTGCGACAGGTAAACATGCGTAGAGTTGAGTAGAATTAGGATCCTGGATGGTGGAGTTTTTTGCGAGCAGCAAGATCCAAACGGGTCTAAACTTGGGTGCTGGTTATCCCCCCTCAAGGCTAACATTGTTTTATTCCACATCCTCCCTTCAATGGGAAGAACTGTTTTTCTACCAGATGGGAAGGAAACCTTGCGGCACCAGATTTGGCCAAAATCTGATGCTTATGAGGGAGCCTGGCTAGTACTCCCTCCAGAAGGATGATACGCCCATCACCCTACTGTTCACAAGGCTCCACATCGTCAGAGGGCTCACGCTTTGTGACTGACATCCGAGAACGTGCGCGATACGCGGGTTGGTTGGGAGGGTCAAATGACTGGTCGACGTGGTGCTTGATCCAAACTCAGTTTGCTAGACTCGAGACTCTTGAGACCTCAAGATGGAATGGTTCTTCTCTTGATGACTTCTTCGGTGTTCCAGGACTAGTTGCTTCTTGCTCTTTGCTGCTGGGAGGGACCCCTTCCGATCAATAAGGAAAAGACGTACTTACGACTTTGGAGAGAGGAAGCGCGTGACCGGCGTCGTACAATGTGGGGACTGGGGCACAAGGACAATCCCAGTGACAATTGGTGGGGTGCTTGGCTCTAGCCCGACAAGCCACACACTGATGACCTTGAAAATTGTTTACAGGCAAATATCAACAGAAAGAGGAACTGTTGCGGCGGTAGCGGTAGCGAAAGGGTCTGCCATTTAAGAGATTGGACTCAGCGGTGTAGATATCTGGGTGGTAACTTCCTACACTGCGTATGAGGGTAAGACTACATTTCATGAATAAAACAAGGAACCACTTACGTTTTCGGAAGGGGATTGCCATCCAAGCTAATGGACCTGAGGCGTATACTAACGCTGAAGTTCAGAGGACGGTTTCGTGCAAGCGCGCCGAAGACTTGAAGGAGGTGACTCAGTCGACAAACAGGTGAAGCAAGACCTATACAAGAGTGTAGCGGATTGTCTGTTGGGGTGCTTGAATAGTGATGACTGGGCTAGTTCTGTCACTGTTCTGGTGGCAGAAACAGTGAAAACAGGTGTCGACGAACAGGTATTCTTCTGGATGGTCAAAGGTCGAATGAGAGACACTAGTAGTGGCAAGCAAACATCACTTGGGTCGGATAGTGATGATGCCAAGAGTCTGAATTGCTAGAAAGCGATGGACAAAGTAGGTGGAAGTTGGTGTAAATGGTGAGCTGAAAACAGCTAATGAGGTCAATTGCGAAGTTTTTTGAAAGTAATGTGAGCAAATAGAAAGAAGTGAGAAAAGTAGCACATACCATGACATATTACCCGGTCTCCAAGCAATCCTAGACTCAACAGCCAGTCGTGGATTTATCAGATGGTTGGTAGTGAGAGCTTTATCTTCTCCTCCCTTGAAGTGAGTTCCGAAGGGCACTGTAACTTACCTCTGAATTGCCATGGGATAGCTGCAGATTTCGCCCTGGGAACATTTTCAAGTTACCTTTTCCCTCTACATTATGTTCAAGTTGCTGCCGCTTCTTATAGTCACATTTGTTCAGTTCTCTTCTTATGTTGTCCAAGGCGTCGAGGTTAATATATGTCAGCTCAAATGGAAGACAAATCCAAGTGACAGTAGCTTGAAGACAGATTTTCTGCAATGACGTGCAGAACATATAAGGTGTGTTCGTGCTTCCTATTAAGCACCACCCTTTGGGTTCTGGAGTAGAAACTTGAATGCAGCTCTCTCGATCAAAGGGAACGTGACAAATAGATTCAAGTTCAGAGCGAGTGAATACACGTAGGGTGCATTTAGAACTGCATTACTCACACGTATGTTACTCAGCCTTTCTTAGAATCTCTTAGGGCACGCAAATGAGGTTGCGGGTGTGGGTATTGATCGTTACTCCCGCAAAAAAAGAAGAAAAAAGAAGGAAAAAAAAACGATTCTCGCCCACTTAAGGGAGGATGGGGATAAAAAATGCGCCAGCCTTGGGGGGATAACCAGCACCCAAGTTTAGACCCGTTTGGATCTTGCTGCTCGCAAAAAACTCCACCATCCAGGATCCTAATTCTACTCAACTCTACGCATGTTTACCTGTCGCAGAGGCCAGCTTCCCGTTGAGGGACAGCCAGTCAGTGCATTACCGCAGAACCGGGCTTGCAAACGCGGCCTGAGCATACGAGGTGGCCGTTGAACTCGTTGTTCCAGCAACCGCCGTCCGAAGACACAACTAATTCTACGCGCATGTTTCCCTGCCACAGAGACTGCTTCCCCCCTGAAGGTTCAGCACTCTGCATTTCCACGAAACCGAGCACGCAGACGCGCGTCACGCGGCTACAGGGTGACCGTCGATCGGGTACGTTTCCCTGCCTAATGTAGGGTCCGATGGCCATCTTCCGTCACACTTTCCGCGGAGCAGAGGGTGGCATTGCTGCAAGCATGACGGCGTACAGGCATGACGTGCACGGTGGCTGAAGTACCTAGGAGATGTTATGGACAGGCCCCGGGGAGAGTACAAACACACCGATGTCGAGAGTGGTGGTGAAACTCGATGGAACGACTACCCGTCGAAGGGGTTTACATATGCTGGCGGTGGAAGTCGACGGTGGTAGAGGTTGGAGGTTAAGAGGAGTTGGGCCTTCTCCGCCCAGCCATCGACTCCTTTATACAATTTGAATTTGTGGCGAACAAACAGGCGCTTTGGGCTCGTTGTTTCGTTCTGGACGGCTGCAGTGCAGTGCATGGATAATAGCCGGTGCTTGCCACCTATCCGTCAGCCGTCCAGCCTCAAAGCCAATTTAAGAGGGAGGCCCAACTCACCAGAAGCCAGTAGGCAAACATTGCGTTCCGTCAAGTCTTGATCAGGTTGCCACGTACGTTGACTTCTATTGGCTTCCAATAGTCCAATTCGTAAAGTGCCTACAAATTCTCCGACTATTTGTAAACGACATGTTGCGGCGTGATGCATCTAATAGGTATTATGATCAGAACAGTTATAATAAAGGGAGAGCCATCATTGTTCAAGCTCGATTACACACTTTGAGCAAACCAGATGATCACAAGGAAAAGCAAAAGACAAAACTGTCCATCATCTCAACTCCTGTTTGGTAGGAAGCTATACTTCAACAGACCGGGATTTCTCGAGAAGAGGCTGATGGCGTACATATCGATGTGGGCATGGAAATAGAACAAAAATACAGTATGTTGTCGCAAGTTGGGCTTGCGCAAGTAACTGGTTAGTGATTTACCATTGCACCCGTGATCGACCGTAAGTTCCACAGACATTGACCGGAGCGGAGCGCACAGCAGTCAAAAGCCTGCCAGTTTCTGTCAACGCTCCGCAAGCACTGGCATCAAATTTTGAAACACTCACTAACACCAAAGCTTGCTAACAAGTCCGACTTGTATGTCTTGACTAGTACACTTGCAGTCGTCGACCAGTGATATAGCGACAAGCACCATGTCCGAGTGTTATTGTTAAACATGGATTGGAGTAACCAGATAAACGGAAGAGAGTATCAAACAAGAGCGAAGCTGCCTCTGAAACAAATCAAGGCCTTCAGTCTCACGTTCATGTACAAAGATTGTTAGTAAAGCTTATTCGCAACATGAAATAGAGTTGCAGCAATGTTAACTTCAAGGTGGTGGGTGTGTGAAGTTGAACACTACTTATAGTAATATAGATATATAGTATATGTAATAACTATTTTATAGCATGTGCAATGTGAGCTCCCCCGGGTCCTATGCCTAAATAAGGCGAGTGTCACTGCGGAGTCTCAAAAAAGAGGCAGGTTCGATCCTGTTGCCATACGATCCAGACAATGATGATGTTATGCTCTGGACGAATGGCGGTTAGCATATTCTCGAATATCCCTGTCTCCCATGCTTACCGGATAGCGTTAAAGGTCCTGGAGGCTCCTCTTCAGTAGGAATGCTTATGGAACTGGGTAATAAACATCTTTCTTATCTAAGAAGTCTCCACCTAACCTTAGATTTTTTGATATGATAGGTCCCTGCTCAATCCAGAACAGCAATTCCACAAAAATTAATCCGCACTCATGGAATTCACTCGCCAATATCTTCTTCATCGACCAGCCTGTCGGTGTCGGTTATTCTTACGGCGATTTTGGAGAAACAGCGGTTAGGATCATGTAAGAATTACGTGACGGTTCGTGTTGATGTTCTCCGACACAGGTGACGACAGAAGAAGCCGCGAAAGATATCGCTGCCTTCGTTGCTACTTTCTTTCAGACTTTCAGCAAATTCAAAGGCCGGGGTTTCCATTTGAGCGGAGAATCATATGCTGTACGAATGATCTTTACCTGATGATTCAGGTGCCTTCTAACAAGATCCTGCATCTTTAAGGGCCGTTACCTACCAGTGTTCGCGGCCGAAATCTACGACCAAAATGCAAAACTGGTAGAAAAAGATGTCACTCCGGTAAACTTGAAATCGATTTTGATAGGTGAGTTTTCCAGTCAGAATTCTGTAATTGATTGACACCAATTTAATGGTTAGGGAATGGGGCAACGAATTTCTTCCAGTAAGCTTGCCATATGATTGGAATACCATTGGCGCTAATTCACAATGAAAGACTAGCGTACTCTTGGTACGATATATCATGCACTAGTGCTGCACTGAAACCCGTTCTATCAGTGTCGTGAGTTCTTGCTCCGACTTACAAACCGTGACGAGTCTAATCAGTGACTTAAGGACATGTGTACGCATGAAGCAAGCTGTGCGTAAATATCATGCCGATTAATTCGATTTCAATGTGAATTTTATTTGATAGTTGCCGCGCTGTAAAAAGGCCATCAACCAGAAATGCATTGAAAGCCTGGATTTCATCGATTGTAGTGCTGCATTCGACTTCTGCGGGAATGAACTTCTTTTGCCCTTCGTTAAAAGCGGTGCGTGAACTTACTTGTTACGTTCACCTACTCTAACATGCTGGTCGATAAAGGTCTGAATCCTTATGACATTACCAAGAATTGCGCTCCGGGATCTGACCTGTGTTATGAAGAAGCAGAGTATGCGTCCAGATTTAACATCATTGAGTTTTCGCTTAATGTTGGACGTCAGGTTCATTGTGGATTATCTTAATCAGCCTTGGGTACGCGAGGAGATTGGCATTGACCCAGCGACGAGCAACTTTACTTCCGTATCTTGGGATGTCAACACAGCCTTTTGGGCGGCCGGAGATCCATTGCACTTGAATGAGTTGTATGTCTCCGAGCTTTTGGAGCATGGCGTACGGGTGCTCATCTATGCGGGCACATACGACTGGATCGGAAACTGGGTCGGCAACGAACGCTGGACGTCGGAAATGGAGTGGTCTGGCCAAGAGGGTTTCCGGACCCAGCCCCTTAAAGAGTGGACCATTAATGGGGAGACAGTAGGCAAGTTTAGGTCCTACGGAAACTTGACGTTTGCGACGATTTATGGCGCCGGACACATGGTGAGCTTGAAAATCCGAAGTACCGGGATTATGATGGGTGTTTACTTGCACATTCTTTCTAGGTTCCTTTCGATAAGCCCGCTGAGTCCTTGGAGTTATTGAATCGATGGTTGTCGATTAAAGAACTATAAAGTATAAGTATATGCAAAATACGACTAGCATAGGAGATTGGATGGTAGTCGCGTAAGACATGTTACAACGTACTATGTAATACCGTGTTACCACCCTACTTATCTACGTCCCTTCCCTTAAGAAGCCCCATGTTTAGACCTTCATGGCTTCTTGATATAAATTGAGGCGCTTTGCTAGGAAGGCAAGTACTTGTAGTGCTACTGTATCGTCAACGAGTACTAGTTATATTTTCTTGGACTACCCACTGTTCCCTTACTCCCGTCGGGTGTAAAGGGCACCATTGTCTACCCAAAATTCTTCCTGTTGTCAATTTTCACCGATTATTCGCCGGTTTTCTTCGTACTACGTAACGATTTTTATACTTTCGTCCCTGCCGACTAGTACAGTTTGGCTTCTTTAGAGAAAGTTGACTACGGATGCTGTAATTTCTTGCCCGGAGACTTACATATATTCTTGAAAGCCGAAGCGGCAGTTCCCGGAACCGTGGGACCTAATATGTACATGTACATACATATGTTACAAGCGTCTGAACCTTCATCTTGGTCCATAAGTATGTTCTATGTTATCTTACTCGGCGACAACGATCTGGAAGATAGTAAGCGCGATAGGGAGGGATCTTTGGATTGAACAAAACAAGTATGCTAAGGAACAAATTTATCGCCGAATTCATAGCGATTATACCCATTACACTACCGCATCTCAAATCACTAATCTGATCTCGTTACTTCAGTATATTCGTTGAGATATCAATCTCAAGACCAAGCTCCGAATACGCAACTTTGAGGGAGGCACTCGGGATCTTGGCTTGCACCAACTAGCAGTCGAGGAAGCGAACATAGTTGGCTTATTGGAGGTTTGAATTTGTGTCTATTAAACGGATAGAACTTCGGAAGGTAGAGGCGGCGGCCCGACATGAACACCTTGCATACGAAGCCTTTCAGTGCGTCGTCATCCTGTTGTCAGTGAGTAACGTCATGTCTTACTTCACTTCTGAAAGGCAGAACGAAGATGAAACATATGGCTCGCGACTAGAAACTGCCTCGTAGTATTCTGGATACCTTCCAGACCCACACGCAACAAATCAGGCGAGAAGACAGCGGACGTCAGGTCCGCTCGTCATTCGGAAACACTTTGCAAAGTCTTGTATTGCGCGCCACCGGCCATGCAGCTCCAGTCTCGGATGAGCTGGGACCTACCTAGTACTACACTGCGCAACATCAAGTATATATATGTTGCATGCGTTTTAGGACCTACATTCTGTAAGCTTTGAATATTTTAATTTATATTGAACATCGCCGAGGATCTTCTCGGTCTCTGCTTTGAAAGGAGGGCACTCATGTCAAATTCCACAAAGCGCATTTCATGGGCTCTGAGTCCCCACCTCGGTCCCGGAATATAAGAGTAGCAATCACGCTGGTTTCCGTACCATAACAGGTTCGAGCAAGCGCTTCCTTTCGACAAATCCCTTACTATGCCCCAATCAATACCGTCATTGTCAAGCTTTATGCTAGACTGCAAGCAGCAATACTTGTCTGCTTTAAATACTGGATCGGTCAAAGACTGGACGGTTGTTATGGGTAATGAGGCTGCAGGTATGTAGATGTTTTAATAATGGGTGGTCTTTGATACTTGATAACACTTTGCAAAGACCTTGATTCGATAGTTTCAGCGATTGCCTATGCTTGGTTCGCATCAACGAGTACGGGTGTACCTCATGTTGCGCTAGTGCAAGCACCTCGAGAGGACTTGAAGCTACGGCCAGAAAACCTTTATGCTTTCTCCCTGGCCTCACTCTCGCCCGACCTGAAGGAGCTGCTTTGCATAGATGACGTACCGCTTTCCTCTCCTTCAGCCCCGTTTCCGTCCAGTAACTTCGCACTTGTCGATCATAACCGGCTTAAGCCAAGATTTACAGAACACAATCCTTCCGCTTCCGTCACTGCTATCATTGACCACCACATCGATGAAGGGCTTTACACCGACAGCGCCAGTCCTAGGACTATCAAATTTCCTACTGGTAGCTGCACATCACTCGTTACGCTGCACATGATCAAGACGGCTAGCTCGGACATTCTAGTCCCCCCGGAACTCGCGACGTTGCTGTTGTGTGGAATCTTCATTGATACCAACGGACTTGAGGAGGGTGGAAAGGCTACGAATACCGATCATGACGCAGCAGCACTGCTCCTTCCACGATCCTCGCTGGTGGTTTTAGGAAAGTTCGGCTTCTCCTCATCGACGAGGCGCCCTCTACAGTTGGATCCGTCAGTGAAAATTTTGGCTAGTAAGCTTCAGGCCCAGAAGTCTGCAGTCGGAGATCTATCAACTGCCGAACTGTTGCGACGGGACTATAAGCAGTACGCCATCCCCTCTTCCTGGACATCTGATCATGTAGACGTAATCGTGGGCCTCGCGACTGTCCCTCTATCGCTTGAATATTGGATATCTCGGGACGCTTTTGAATTCTGGAACCAAACAGACTCCTTCATGGACAAATTTGGGCTGGACGTGCTGGGCATCCTCACTACATTTCTTGATACAAAGGTGGACAGATCAGGCACAGCGCTATCGCCAGACCCCGAGGCCGATGTCTACTCAAGGCGACAGGCCTTGTTCATTGTACGCGAACTGACTCAGGGCGGACTCGAAGAGCGTCTGTGGGCTGGCGTTGAGGGCTCGTCTGAGGGCGGTTTTGAACAAAGGCATTTTGAGGAGTTTACCGGCAACTCGGTGCCTGGCGGCGGAGTTGGAGAGAGGAAAGCCCGTGCATATGAGCAAGCCGACCCTTCGCAGACACGAAAGATGGTTGCACCGCTCGTCATGCGCATCATTGAAGGGGAGCGGTCTTGATTGGAGAAAATATGTTTAACTCAGTAGCCCCGGTAACGGTGAATATGCCTTAGTAGTGAATGCATTTGGCGCAGATGTCTTGCTGATCCATGTTCGATCTTTGTTTTATGGACAATAATGTACATAGCTTGGATTATTATTGGTACAGACTTATACTAGGTGGCGCATGAGGGAGTGTACGAGCAACACCTGCAGGCCAGCGCCTGACTTCTTTCCCGAATTTCGTTTCTCCCTACATTGCAGGAAGGATAATGTTATATATTCAGTTTGTTTATTTCTTGTCGACAGACTTGATGACACCGAGACCGACTGTTCTTCCTTCGTCGTCGAGGATGGCGAAACGGCCGAGCGGTGGGCAGTCTTTAAAAGACTCGGCGCAGATTGGATCGGAGGGGATGAGCTTCGCAATGCAAGCTTCACCAGATCGAACCGACTCCGGCGACAAACCGGCACTTTCGCCTGTCCGACGATCAATCTTTTCAATGAGCTCCGCGAATTCGCAAGTGACGTGCGTAGTGTGACAATAAACGTCGGCCGTGTAACCAACCCTTATGTCGACCGGATGATTGAGGAGTATGACCTGCGCAATGAAGGAAGCAGTATCGCTGGCCGGATTGTCCTTGGGATTGGAGCAGACATATCCAGGACATGCTTCCGAGATTAATTCATCCCTGGATAGTAATAGTTAATAGGAAAGCCAGGCAAAAAGAAAGAATAAGAAAAGATAAACAAACTCAAAAGCCAAGCTAACGAAGTCACCAGCTGAAGCTTTGGTAAGCTCTATACCTTGCCATTCGATTGATTTCACTCGTGTAGTGATGTCCGATGGCGCGATGTTGACAGTCATGCCAACCTTTATTATACCAGTCTCAACACGTCCCATCGCCATAGTTCGGGTGCCATCGAACTGCACATCAAAAAGTGGTAGGCGAAGAGGTTTGTCGGAAGAGCGATGCGGAGTGTTTAAGGCTTGAATGGCCTCAAGGAGGGTCTTGCCTGAGGCGTTATTTGCCTCCCAACCTTTGTACCAGGGCATGCTTCGAAAATGAATTATAAATGACCACAATCGGGGATTCATATAGAATTAACTTACTTTGCGGACACAAAGATCAAATTGTCGCCGTGCCAGCCGGATATCGGAATAAAGGGGACATTCTTGGGATTGAAGCCGATTCTCTTGATTAAGTTCGATGTTCGTCGAACAACTTCACCGTATTGACCTTCCGACCACTGACAAAAGCTTTAGTGAAGAGAGCCCACGATGAAAACAAAATTAGCGACATACGTTCGCTATGTCCATTTTGTTGATGGTGACAATAAGCTGCCGCACACCGAGGGTAAACGCAAGCGCTGCATGCTCGGATGTCTGGCCACTCTCCGAGACGTCAGTCTCATACTCATCGGCGTCAACAACAACTTGAAGGATAGCGCAGTCGGCCAAAAAGGCACCAGATATTGTATGCTTAATGAAGTCCTGATGGCCCGGTGTATCTAAAATCTACGGAGGAGGAGTGTAATCATTAGGACACTTAGAGGGTAATGCGGAATATCGTTACGTACGGTGAACGTCCGCTCGCTAATATGCATTCGGTAGAGGGAAAGGTCCATCGTATTTCCTCTCTCACGCTCGTCCTGCGTACTGTCGAGCACCCAAGCTGTAGCATTGGAGTATCAATATGGTGTCCGCACTGAGAGTTTAGGATACGACCGACCATATTTCATGGAACTCTTTCCGAGTTCAGCGCCTTCCTTTTCAAAATCATCTAGTGCACTCCGGGTAACGCCACCACATAGGTGGATAATATGACCGATGGTGGTCGATTTCCCGGAATTGACTTGACCGATGACTTTTGCATGCGCCATTATGGTGAGACCATGGATTACCCCCGCCGAAGAAACCACATACCAACGATGCTAATATCTCCCTTTCCCATGTTGTTCGGTTCACGGGGGATAAGAAACAGAAGAAGGATTCAAGTCCGTCCCTTTATATAGTCTGCGAGACTCGCCGTCTGGCCAGTGAATCTTCCGACTGACATGAGTTATTGGCGCGTCCGAGCCGCAGGCCTCCTCATGTTTGGCGCAGTACCATCCGACTTGACTAAGTTCGTCACGCACTAATGTTGATCCGGCGCATTGAAGACCACGAAAACGGGTGATCGCAATATCGGAAAACAAGACGTAGTCACTTGGGCCGACTGCAAATTTCGTCCTTCCGAAACTTGGAGCCGCTACATACCCATCATGTCCGGGGGTTTCCCCTCACGACTCTCGCAGTACAATGCAAGATTGACCCGAAACAGGTCGTTACTTACAATATATATACAATATATTGGCTGGCACCAATTCTAAAATGTTCTTGCGTGCATCGAATGATTGCCATTGCCAGGGGAAGCCCAAAACCATGCACGACTTCAGCGGAAAACTATGTATATACAAGTTTCAAAGACATCAATATATGACATTCTAACGACGGGCCCAAGCTTGACGTACCTGTGTGAGTGTTCTTTATAATGGGTCGAAGATTAAACAGAAGCTTCACGCGATACTGCATTTAAGAACTCAAGCATCTTGAAAGTTTCAGATCAGACAATGCTTTTGTCTGGCATTCAAGCAAAACTTACAAATTTGTGTCGCTCTTCTCCTAGTCTCTTCCCTTCAGCCGTTTTGAGTTGATCCTTGATCTTTAGCAGCTTGTCATGAAAGTGCGCGATAGAACACTCTTCAAACTTTGGGTCACTTTCTGGGGTATGTAATGGACGGTTTACGGCCGAGCTATACGCAGCGCATCTCATTATACCTGGTGAGTGCATTTCAGTACACAGGCAGACACCAAATGAAGTGAGAGAATGCAAACGAACCAAAGGCACCGATCGCGTCAAGTCTGTCAGCGTCTTGAACGCAATGCAGCTCGACACAGTTCTCATGCCAGGATGTCAGTTCTCCATTCTGCCGTAGCCTCTTCTCAGTGGTCCAGGACACATTTTCTACTATCTTGACAATAAGCGCAGCTTGTCCCAATTGGACAAGATCAATAAGGGAGGCTACTCTCTCAAAGAACGGGCGAAAGAAATTGAGCGGTTCGCGTTCTGTTTCAGTTAGCTTTGGGTCCATATATTTCTTGTCCAATACATCATGGAGAAGTGCTGCGAGTTCCACCACGAGTAGGTCAGGTTTCTTGTCTGTCACGCCTTTGGCGAGAGAAATTGCTGTGTTCCTAACGCGCTGCACTGTGTTGTTGCCAATCACCGACAAAGCCAACGAACCAAAAAGTAAAGAATAGAGAAATTACCATGGTAGACATCATGTGAAGGATCATATCGAGCCATTGTCTCCTGCATAAGCTTCTCTGCCTCCTGGACAACTTGTCTTTGCTGTTTGTCCGGATAATCTTCCTCAGTATGCATCTTCAGATTAAAGTACGGACGTCGATGAAGGCTAAGAAACAAGGGGTGGCTTAGTTGGACGTGGCTCGAGTGATTCGAATATCACGAGTTCGCTTCACGGACAGTCGGCACCGACTTTCTGCCCGATGCCTTCACCTACACGTAAAAGCTGTAAAAGATCAAATTACATTCAGCCATACTACATAAGTCGATGCAAGTTCATTCAGTAACACGAACGATGATCTTTCAAGTTATCAAATACTCAATCGCTTTGCACACCAGCGTATTTCAGTCCTCAGACAGCTGGAAATACCCCACGTTACGGCTAAAGCAAGAAGCACCTAGCTGATATGCAGCACAGAGGGAGTAATGAAACATAGCATAAGAAAACGAAACTAAACATGCATCATGTATCATAGCCCATACTGCGTGCATCTGCGCTTTTGAGCCGGAAAGAGACTGAGTCAACGGCAACAGCATCAGCACCATCCCTTCCTTTACTCCCTCGGAGCACCGCGACCAACACCAGCAAACTGAGGCCGGAACTCTCCCGGAGCACCCTCTGTCTTTTCACGACGGCGATAGTCATCGCGGTCACCACGGTCACCACGGGGGGCACGGTATGCGCCGTCACGAGGGCCAGTGGCGGGGCGGGGCGGGCGGACGGCCTTCTTGTGTGTCGCAGGCACAATCTCGGCGGGGAGGTGGAGGAACTCGCGGAGATATTCAACACCCTCCGGAGTCAATGCGTAGTAGTACCATTGCCATGAAAACTGGGTCTTAACGAAACCGCGCGAGGTGAGCGACTGCATGGCCTTGATGACCTCGAGATTGGGGACGTCCAGGTCCTCGTGCTTCGGAGCATTGTAGTCCTTCTTCGCGACTAGCACACCCTCTGTACAGATAGATTAGAATTCGAGATTTTGCACTGGCGGAAGGAACGGACCCTTGAAGAGGTTCTCGTAGATGACACGACGATTTTGCTTGGAGATGATCATGCTGGGCAAGTAGTCTTGTAGGATGCTGTTGGAATGTTAAGAGAAGATTAAAAATATAATTCAAGATAAATACGCACTACGAGGGGGTGGTCGCACTAGCCTTGCTGCAAAACAGAAGGTCAGCTATCCGTGCCATGCAACATCCATCCGACCGAAGATCCATCCATCCAATCCAAGCCCATCCAGCTCTCTTTCCCTACTTCTACCAGCAGCATCTAAGATCCGGTTCTTGTAAGTCCATACTCACATAGACTGATATTTTGAGGAAGGGCGAAGAGACGTCGGCGTCGTCGATATTGACCAGTACGTCTCCCAATAATACTCTAAGGGTCATATCGCAGTTGCCGATATGCCGGTTGCGGACTTTAAATATGCGACTATATTCAAGTTTTTCCTGTCTCGCTCGTACTGTTCTTCCGAGTCCCATCGCGCCTACCATTCTCTTCAATTCGAAGAAAGTCTACTTTTTGCACTGTAGACTGCTTCTCGGGCTCGGAATTGCATTGAGCAGCTTCCATGACTTAACCTGTCTATCTTAATCGTTCGATGCTATGGTATATGGATTTGGCTGCGTTCTTCATGGGAAGCAATTGGAATGTGGACGACTCATCGTGTTCTCGTTGAGTGATCGAAGTAAGTAAACCTTCTTCTGAGTCCCTTGGGTATAGCGTCTATGCACATCTACCCGGATTTTTAAATCGACACGTGTTTTTCATTTCATCTACTGAACTACACCAACAGATCATATAAGCTGTGCTTCTCGCAGGACACCTCACTACTAGCACGTCTTTCTCTGCAGATTGCACCTTCCGCATGTCGAAGACTCGCTCCTATTATCCCGTGGCAAAGGGGTGTCATTGCTGTGCTCTTGCATGCTGAAGGCGCGGCGTATCTCCTCGCCTCGTGTCTGACATGAGGACTCCATTACTACTGGCTTAACATAGTTTCCTTGGCTAAAAGTCATCGCGAGTTTAGTGCCCTTTCTCTAACATCTCTATCTCCGTCGTTGGTTCGCTTCTCTAGTGAAATAGCTTTTGAGTGTCGTCGCCCGTCTCATCCATATCAATTGCCTAGCAGTCGACTTAGTGGCCGACTCGCGTAGCGTCAAGATGACTGTCATCTGCCAGACTTGTAACGGACGCGTTTTTGCGTCCTTCGACGCCCTCCACAGACATATGCATGACTCTAAGAAGGCGCATCATTTCTGTCAGCTTTGCTCTCGGGATTTCTCCAGTCGCCCTGCACTTGTCGAACATTCATCTATGCAACATCCAGATACGACCTGCTCCGCTCCCACATGCAATCGTATCTTTGCGAATGAGAATGCACTACTCAGGCACTTTTTCGACTCGCCTAAACATCCAAAATGCCGCGCCTGCGGCGTGGGATTTCGCTCTGTGAAGGACCTAAACATCGTGAGTTTTTCTTATTTTGTTTTAATCTTTACGTCGATCGTTGCGTGCAGTCATAGAACAAGCACTGAGAGCCTTTTACATTTTTGGACAGCATAAACGAGAAACACATGGCGCGACGGGGCGCAGGAAACAGAATCGACCATTCTCACCCTCAGTTAGTAGTATTCATTCTCTGGCTGCTTCTCAGAAGTCTAGTCTAATATCTATTAAAGTATATGGACAGTATGTCTCCTCACTCGCCGTCTTCCCCACATTGGAGCCTTGCTCTTTCCCGGTCAGAGACAGGATCCCTCTCAAGACCTACTTCTGCTCGCGAGACCTTACAAGGTCAATCAGCAGAAGATATATTGGACGTATCTTTTCGATCTATGTTTTCTTCGACTCCCGAGGTGGAAAACCTGCCTCAGACGAGAAATCAGACTGAATTCGATGGTCCACGTACCGATGGCAACACATCGCCTGAGAACGAATATGAGGAAGGGACTGTCTCACCGGCTCGCTCTCGTACTTCATCGAGGTCCCGACGATCCCAGACTGGTCGATCCAGTCAAAGCTCCTCTCGGTCGCGCAGTCCTCGTAACGTTTTAGGGGAAACCCCTCCACCTTCCTCGTCGTCGTCGATACGCACATCACCGTATCACACAAACATACCTTTGCAGCTCACACTTAATGAGAAGACCACGGACGGGAGTACCTCCGAAGAACTAGGTTTCTATCCACCTGGATTGGATCACGGGTCGTGGCCACGAGTGCCTCATTACGACTCTATCGTCGTCAAACGAGAAGAACAGCCTGCAAGTCCATTCGATGCAAATTTCCTTAACCAATTCCATATCCAAGATCGAATCTCCTCGCCTTTACTCGAAACGGCTTCTGTCATTGCCACCGACGCACCGGCAGACATCTTGTTTAGTGAAGATGAGTTCAAGATCCTGACGACCACGAACCAGCAGACTCGAAAAGGCACAGGTAGTCGACTTGCGTCCGAGTCAGATGCATCGAAGGATGCGAAATCATCGCCCTCACGAGGGTCAGGTCTGAAGACTGTGCTATCAAGGTCGGTTAGCAGAAACAATGCTGAGAAAACATCTTCACTACGAATGTCGACGCTCTCCACGCTCGTTACGACCCCGACAGCAAGCTCTTTAGTACCCAATAGCGTCATTCGCCCTTCGTCTCTCCTCGCTCGCTTATCCAGGGGAAAGGAAGCTTCGTCGTCTATTTCTTCTGGGATGTTGCCAAGTCCAATTCATCTGCCGATTCGACGGCCTGAGATTCGTAGACGGCTCAGCCTATCGCCATCGTTACCTCCTATCCCAGAATCCATTATCCGAGAACCATCCTCCCGCCCGCTCTCAAGGACCGAATCGGACTCTGACAGAGAGTCTCTGGGAATTTTTGAGCTAAACGCACATGATTTGCTGTTCGGTAGCAGCTTATCTGAAGACGAAGACGGTGACAAAGAGGCCGGTTGTTCACCACCAACTTCGGTTGCTCCGACTGATGTCGAGTGCGAGGAGCTTGGTGAACACGAGGAGCAACGCCAAGATGACTTTGAAGAAGACAATGCAGACATGTCAGATGGAAGCTGTTCATGTATGTACCATTGATACTGCATCACAAACTTCTTGGTTCGACAGTAGACTAACACTAGCATCCCCAGCGCCCCCACCTTTGATTATTGAAGAACTGAATCGTATGGTGCGCGAAATGTGTCTACCTAGCCCGGAAGATGAAGACCCTTTTGCCGACCCGATATCGGTCAATAACTCACCCGGTGACTTGCGTTCGTTGGATCCCAATGACATGCCTCTACCTTCAGGGAAGACCTCTTCGCACGAGAGTTCTTATTCATTAGCTACGGCGTCCAATGAAACTGTCTTCTCGTCCTCTACGCTGTCACGCAGCGAAGAGAAGGATGACACAGTTGGTTACAAGGAACGTGCCGATACCCCGACGAGTGACCCTGGAGTCCAGGTCCTATTCGATGAGGCGCGGAGCCCGTTCACAGCTCCAGAGGATGTGAACGCAGAGGATGTTTACCTGACACCGGACGAAATGGACGATGAATCGCCCAATCGGTCGGCTACAAGAGTTTCAGCGTGTGATGAACGTCCCAGGAGCGATGATACGCCATTCATTCAGATGACTGAAGTAAACACTCAATTGGACGAAGGGTTCGACCTAAGTTTGGACTCAGAATTGACTCAAGATAACGACACTCAATTCATCGAAGAGAACCATCCCCTGGGAAATTTAATCACATTAGATAGCCCTATGGTCGCGACGCCATGGCAGCATACTCTCGCGCCTTTATCACCCCCGCCCTCTCCTGGGCATAATGAACAGCATGGACTCACCCACGGTGTTCAAGCTCTAGATCTCTTTACGCAGCCTACTTCCTCTCTGTCTTCTCCGGGTCGGACCCCGAGTCGTGGTACAGACCAGGAAATCCGGCCGGTAAGAATGCATTGCCGACTATGCATGCTCGATTCATGCGAAGATGCTACGGCTACTTTTTGCGGCCATGTATTTTGTTATCGGTGAGCCATACCAGTTTTATCTTATTGTAGCCTGATATTGATGCTTTGGACCTTTATTAAGGTGCATAACGCGAGAGGTTGTTGAGAAGGCAGCATGCCCAGTTTGCCACACACCGACATTGTTGTACTGCTTATTCAGGCTTGACCTCAGTGCATAGTTCTCAGGGTAGTATCTCTTATTTTGGCACCACTTTCGCTTGCATACGCCATATGTTCTCATCTAAGCAAGCTGACGCACTTATGGCGTTGTATTTGTAACTGTCCTTGTAGAAGAAAGTTCTCGATACGATGTGTCGTATTCTATTCAGGTTCCGGCGTTTTTGAATAGACTGTTTGTCTGTATATAAAGCGCCCTATACCTACCTCTCGAGTCGTTCGTTTCCCATCTAAGATTCCGACTAGTTCTTCCTTCACCTTCAACAATATCCTCGTAACGTCTGTCATGTCTCAAAAGGCTCTTTTCCTTGAAAGCGCACCCAATGGTCCTTGGAAAGTCGGAACGAAGGACATCCAGAAACCCGGAGCTGGAGAGCTCCTTGTAAAGATTCAGGCGACTGCTCTGAACCCAGTCGACTGGAAGATCCGCGCATACAACTTCTTCATTACTGAGTGGCCTGCCATTCTTGGTACGGATGCCGCAGGTGTGGTCGAGGAACTCGGAGAAGGAGTGACCGGATTTACGAAGGGAGACAAAGTGTTGGTTGTTTGGTTAAGCTACGCTGACTACTCATCGCTAACGGTTCAACTTAGTTTTTTCCAAGGATATTTCTCTAACGACAAAGCTACCTTCCAACAATACACTGTGGTTCCCGCTGAAATTACTGCTAAAGTAAGCCTTCAACATGTTTCATTGCATGTAATCGGCTCAACTCGGATTCATTATTTGTTGTAGTTGCCGCCCAATGTATCATTTGAATCAGCTGCATCCATTCCTCTCGGACTCGCTACAGCTGCCTCAGGCCTATATGCTAACAGGACAAACGCGGGTTCGAAGAAGCTAGCTGCGCCCTGGGAAGACGGAAAGGGACAATACAGCGGACAGCCCATAGTGATTTTTGGAGGCTCTAGCTCTGTCGGTCAATACAGTGAGCTATTTTTTGAGTCATATACTGTAATCCTTAAGTCTCATTTACTCACGATTTTTCTTACACCGACAGCCATTCAACTTGCGAAATTATCCGGCTTCTCACCGATCGTTACCACAGCCTCGTTGCACAACGAGGCGCTGCTGAAGTCCCTGGGAGCCACACACATCGTTGACCGAAACGCCGATGTCGTTGCAGAAGTCAAGAAGATCGTCAGCAGTCCGGTCGAAATCATCTATGATTCCATCTCCTTAAAGTCTACTCAAGAGCAGGCATGGGAGATTCTCGCACCCGGAGGAACGCTCGCTCTTGTTCTTGATCCTCAAGTCGACAAGACAAAGTACAAGGACAAATACACCGAGCATGTCTTTGGTAACTTCCATGTGCCAGCGAATAGGGCACTTGGAGTAAGTCTGTACAGCAAGTTGTCACAACTCTTCGGTGAAGAAGTTCTCAAGGTATGTTCATAACTCAATCAAGAATCTTGAAAGCAGGAATAATGTCATTTTCCACAGCCGAATAATGTTGAGGTTCTTCCGAATGGTCTTGCAGGCATCCCGGATGGACTCCAGAGGTTGCAGGATAACAAGATTAGCGGGAAAAAGCTCATTGCGCTCCCGCAGGAGACTGCATGAACTGAAGGTGGAATGATGTGAAGTCAAAGTATGTGTAATAACTCTGTACTATAGTAGTTGTACGAAGAAGTACTGCCTATACCAAGAGGACTTGCGAATGAAACTTTGTACAGTGAGGAAAAGCGAAATAAGACTGAGGCGATTCAGCTCGAGCACACAAATTCTATCTCATGAGTACATGAGCCTCAGAGTAGTGATGGTACAGTACCATGAACGTCGCACTGACAAAGTATATCAACCGAGCGGAAATTTATTCAAGTTGAAGATTAACTATATGTACTACTAGTAGTAAGTGATATTACTTGCCCTAAGGCAATGATTGCTTACGCTCCTATACAAACTTCTTAGCCGCGCTGGCACGTTTAGAGTACACTTGTATGCGCCTATATTGATTAATAAATGTGGAACTTGTCCTGAGCTTCTTACGAGGTTCAAGTTGACATCAGTGGTAAGTACTAGCTATGTCAGGCGAAAGACCTTGATATAAGAGGCCGTAGTACGAATTCAGATTGACCTTATTTCCTCAGTAGCGCTCACGTATAACCTTTGCCATCATAATGTCTCAAAAGGCGCTCTTCCTCGAAAGTGCTCCAAATGGCCCCTGGAAAATTGGAACAAATAACATTCCGAAGCCGGCTACTGGAGAGCTTTTGGTAAAAATCCAAGCTACAGCTCTGAATCCAGTCGATTGGCAAATCCGCGCATACAACTTCATCATCACAGACTGGCCAGGCATTGTTGGCATAGATGCAGCGGGAGAGGTAGAAGAACTCGGAGAAGGAGTGAACGGGTTTGCAAGGGGTGACAAAGTGTTTGTCTTTGTTTTTCTTGATTTACAGCATGTTTATACCGCATCAGCTTTTTCCAAGGGTTTTACACGAACAATAAAGCAACCTTTCAGCAATACGCTGTTGTCCCCGCCGAGATCACTGCTAAGGTGGGCTTCTTCTTTTTGGTAACTCCACCTCACTCGGGCGTTAACATGTAATGGTTTGAATTCAGTTGCCCCCTAATATATCATTTGAAGAGGGTGCATCAATTCCTCAAGGAATTGTCACGGCTACTACAGGGCTATATGGTATCAGGACAGATCCTGGTTCCAAGAAGCTCAATCCGTTCTGGGAAACCGGACAGGGACAATACGCTGGCCAGCCGATAGTTATCCTTGGGGGCTCAAGCTCGGTCGGTCAATACAGTGAGCGGACTTATGTGCCTGATATTCTGTTCCAGGTCCTCATTCCACTTCACACAGCTATTCAGGCCGCGAAACTATCTGGCTTCTCGCCGATTATCACTACCGCCTCATTGCACAATGAAGCGTTAGTGAAATCACTTGGGGCTACACATATCATTGATCGGAACGCCGACGTCATCACCGAAAGGGCGGAAAAATTATGCAGCACCGCAACCCTTGTGGGACCTTATAAAGGCCTTACAAGGGCTTACAATAGAACTATAGCCAAAAAAGGCTGTTGTAATTAGCTTTAAGCCTTATTTAAGCCATATAATATTCAAATAACATTATGAGGAGATTATAACAACATTATAAGATTGTTTTGGACCGGAATAATATTATAGACTGGTTAATTACTCTCCGGAGCAAGTGGAATTGAACATTACGCAAACACCACCAAACACACATGCATTTTACCCTACCGTGCCCACCGCATTCTCTCTTACCCGCATCTCTCCCTCCCCAACTACAACGCTAACCTTCACACACACAGCCTACACCACAGCGACCACATAGCTGACCCAATGGCAACCTCCTCGTTGTCTGCGACATCGCCCTCGCCTGTGCCCAACGTGCTAGCCGCTCAGTCCTCCGCATCAGACAGCACGACCACTGCCAATGACCGCGTTAACAGGGCATCGCAGAACGCGAAGAGCGCCGTAGGAATCTGCTAGCACGCACAGAGCTTACCAAGGTGAGTCCTGCAGTACCAAGTATTATATGGGGCTTGCGAGAATAAATAGTGTCTGGCTTTGGCTCTGGTTCTCTGGCTCTCTGGCTCTGGTTCTGCTCTGGTTCTGGCTCTGGCTTTGGCTCTGGCTCTGGCTCTGGCTCTGGCTCTGGCTCTGGCTCTGGCTCTGGCTCTGCTCTTGGGTCTCGACTGAATGCTTATGTCTCAAGCTTTTTTTTCGTAGTTTGTTATTGCTTTATGGATCCCGTAGATTGTTTTCTATATGTATATATCTCATTATTTGCAATATATTTTATTTACATATTATAAACTGTTTGATATCATAAGAAGAACCATTAGAACCCATTTTAGGATTTACTACATTACATCGAGTTGTAAGAAAATGATAAGATTATGCTACCTTACAAGCCTATTACAAGCTTGCATAAGGACGCTGATAAGAAATACAAGTCTTATAACACATGTTACGTGTTATCTATACTTATCAGGGGCAGATAAGCCCGTTACAATGCCCTTGTGACATTTCCGCCCTTTCGGTGATGGTCGTTGCCGAAGTGAAGAAGATTGTTAGCAGCCCAGTCGAAATTGTTTACGATACCATCTCCGGAAAGGCTAGTCAAGAGCAGGCATGGGAACTCCTTGGATCCGGAGGAACACTCATCTTAGTCAACGAACCTCAAGTCGACAAGACGAAGTACCGAGATAAGCACATCGAATATATAATCGCCAACTTCCATGTAGGAAATAGGGAACTCGGAGTAAGTCTGTACAGCAAATTGACACAGCTCTTCGGCGAAAGAATCCTTAAGGTATGCTCGTGAGTCCTACTTTGGTTGTGTAAACCACGTCGAATAATGTACAATTCCTACAGCCGAATAATGTTGAGGTTCTGCCGGATGGCCTTGCAGGTATACCGGATGGACTCCAGAGGCTACAGGAAAACAAAGTCAGCGGCAAAAAGCTCGTGGCGCTTCCCCAAAATACTGCATGAATTGAGGCGGCAGTGTAAAACAACATGTATAACAATAATGACTCAATGGAGAAGCTACAATTTCGCTCATTATTCCGTGCGCCAGCGCGAAGCGAAAAAGCAGGAGGACTCGTAAAAAACTATCTACTGAAATCTCAGAATAATAATAAGGTGAAGGTCGCGTATTAACCGGGTATCAATTGAGAGAATCAAACGACTAAACTTCGCATGAGGTAGAGGTTGGGATGGATTCTTGGGATATGAATGGTTAATGTGCCATCCGGTGAGAATTGCGCTCTTGCTAATGCAACGTTTACGTCTCGAGCGGGGAACGTAACAATCCACTCGTGATGGGCTAATAGGAGACATGAGGAAGACACATGTCAGTATACATATACAGTGTGCACTTTAGGAGCGACGGAGAGGTTGGGAGTTGCTCCACGAACTTCACAGGAGATTGGTGACTCACAGTTCGCTTCAACATGCCATAAATCGGCTACGACAGCCAATCGATCATCTTTCCTCGCGGAGACGGTGACCATCTCTGGTGTGAAACCGGGCAGATGCACGCTTAGTACATGCTCTTCTTCAGTAGAGCGGGTGGTTCGCAGGACAGGTCTGCGTCCAGGAGGCGGCGAGCGACGGTGGGGGTCAAGAACGGTAGTCACAGTTGCCTGAGCAGTGCAACCCTCTTCATCCTCGTATTCGGAGCCATCTGAGGACGTAAAGAAGATTTTGGGCGATATAGGAGACTCAGGCTTGGGCCAGGCGAGAGTTGTTTGCAACTGCAGCATCTCAAGTGAATGCAGAGCAAGGTGGAACTGTGGAACAATACCAGGCGGGTATGTCTGAGTCGAAGGAATGTACGAGCAGCTCTGTCCGTCTTAAAGTATAATACTCGTGTATCTTTCGAGCCTTATTGCTACCTCGTGCTGGTCGGCAAAAATGACATTAAATTCTCGCCAAGTAAGCCAGTTGCAAGAGCCACCGTCCTAAGCCGTCGAAACCCAAGGGTGAATCGAGGCGAGACTGTGAAACCATAAGTATGACCTAAAGATCAGAGTAATATCACTGTTGCCTCCAATCCCATTAGTGGTCACCGGTCGAAGATTCACAACCAATTGACCACGACAAACATTGTGAGGTGAAACAGTGATCTGATTGTGTCCTCGAGCCAACGAATGTTCGCGGGGAGCAGATACAGTTGTGCAAGAAAGTCAATGCCGTAATAGAGCTTGTGAAGACACAAAATGCAGCTAGCAAGCTTAGCCTGTGTCAAAACTTAAAGCAGAGCAACACTCTTCGGCGAAGGGGAGAATATGATCATGAGGATGAGGATGAAAAGCGTGGCTTCCTGCACACCCGATAGCACAAATTTAAGATGGAAATGATTGATGAGCAAGGTCCTCGAAGATTGGAGATACAGTGCAGAGAGTAAAAGGGGGTTGATTAGTATTCTTGAAACGTTTATCAGATTTCGAAATAGCCCTAGTATGAAGTCGGCGAGATGTGGAGCACAGTGCAGTCAAACTGGCAGTCTATAGCTGAGGATAGGGTTAGATTGTATTGACATGCGCACAACTCAATTGTAATTCCGAGTCACCAGAATGAAAACAGCTGCTATGCAATAACAATCCATTTGCGGTTTTAGTCCCAAATCGAAATGGCGGTCCTATCCCTGTGTCACTTCCAGAACGCAGGTGTATCAGTCGAGTAGCAAGCCTACTTCCTATACGAGATCCAGCGTTTGTATCTCGGCCAAAGCGACGAAAAAACTTCAACCTTCAAGATGGACGTTAACGCTTGCAGTCGAAAGGAGAAACAGGCTACCCATCTTCAAGTCCGAGGTAAGTCCAATCAAGAGATAATTAAGTGGACTAAAAGATACCTCGCTGTGAATTCGTCGATGGAGAGTTGACAGTAGCTTGTAGATAGACACTGGCATGCGTGGACGAACTTGAAAGTGAACGTTGAAAATATTCACATTACGTAACTCCGAGTCGAACTTCAGTGGTCGGGCTGCCACTCAGTATGCATTTGATGGAGCATCACGTCAATAACGATGTCTTCTACCAAACAAAAGTTGTCTCTTTCCCTACCAGACCAAGGCATTGGGCAGAGGACCTCCTTGTGCTCAATAATAGATATGGCTGTCGTATGCGACAATCCCCGCCGAAGGCTACATGTAGTACGTGTGACCATTGCGAACCTTCAAGGCTTGATACTAGTAGTTGTCATTAACACAATGCCACACATTCTGACAGTGACCTCGTACCTTGAACGCTACTCGGACAGAGAGCCGCTCGTGTTTTACAGCTGTCAGTGTTGTTGCATTGATGAAGACAGGACTTTAAGATTCACCGAGGATCGCTCATCAGGATAGAACCCTTCGTTTTTGGGTATGTATGATGCTGTTTCAATTCGGTCGGATTAGTCCAAGCTTACCCATGCAATGCATTTGCCTGTACTTAAAGAGCAGTCCCACACACCTTTCACTCTTCTCATCAAACCCCCATTCTTCTGCAAAGCGAGAGGTTATCCACTACTTGTCGAGCCCAGCACTCAGCCACCGAATTCAAAGTCGTCAACGTCGATGTCTTCCGCGAACTTGCCAGTCGAGCTGTGGAGGGAAATTCTCGAGTTGGCATCGGGAGAGGATATCCATCTTCATGCTAGTCGTGTAAGCTCTCTGGTGTCTGGTAGACGATGGCGCAAGGACGTGAAAGCCGGCTGGATTCTAGAAGACATAGAAGAAGAGCGTATGTGGCGTCATTCTATGAGGGCGAGGAGACGAAAGGTTCGTGTTGATTGACGTCGGCGCGATGACGAGCTTACATGCCAATAATAGGCGCTTATGCTGGTTTGCAAACAATGGGCACTCATTTCTACCGAGTTTATGTACCGCACCATCACTTTGCGGGAGCCGCACCGTTTGCATCTACTCAAACGAACGGTGGTGGGAAACTCAGATGTAGCTCGGTGGATCAAACATCTGTATATCTACGAGGAGGATCGGTTGAACAAGACGGCGATCTCATATGACAACATGGACAAGCAGCTAATACCTATCATCCTCGGCTGCAATCGACTCAAGACTCTCTCCATCGAGCAATATGTATTCAAGAATACTTCGCAACGTCTCATCGATGCACTGGAAAGGTCGTGCAAGCGGACTCTGACATCCCTTAACTTACGCATTGCACACATGACGGAAATCTCTTTCAACGCTTGGCACGAGGGCATGGACGGCGCTACACCTTCAGCGGACTGCATCCAATCGACCGAGGATTCTATCGACGCCGTCCCGCCAACTCTAGTCTTCCCGAGTTTAACGAATCTCAGTATGCGAGGCTCATGTGCCGACCTTGTGGGCCACACGCTGACTTGGTCGACGCCCAAACTTACAAGTCTAACGATTGACTTCGAAATTTGTCGAATAAACAACGATCGCGGCATATCCACAATCCTCGGTAGTATCGGGAACCAACTCACGGTCTTGGACATCCAAGCAGCCGATATCAATTTTGACTTCCATCAAATACTCGCTCTCTGTCCCAACCTCGAAAATGTATCATTCGATCTTGCTCACTGGAAAACCTCTTCCAAGCCTCCTCCGAAGCTTGCTCCACATACTTCGCTGAAAAAAATAGGTCTCCATGGCCTCACAAAGTTTTTCCACCTTGAAACCTGGAGTTATGGAGACGGCACGGTCGACGAAGTACACATCAACAATTTTGATCTCTTGCTGAATAGAAGTCATCTGCCAAATCTCCAGACCATCAGAGTGTTAAATATCAAACTGGTCGAAGTCATTGCGAAATGGGATTCACAGCTTGCCTTCACGGTCGTAAGTGAGAGGTGGAAGAGATGGGAGAAACAGTGCGAAACACATGCCGTTCAGCTCGAGGACTGCACAGGAAGGAGGCTTAGTAGTCACTACCCTCTAGAGATGTAAATACCTCCATCACCTACTCCGTATAGCCTCCCGAATGCATGCTCAGTTTATTTTCTTTTCGTTTCCAATTTCATGCACATCATTGTTTCATACCATACGAATATATTAAGACATTCTGAACTATACGAGTTTCAGAACTGCAGGTAGACATCAGCTAAGCAAACTGCTATAGCATATTGGATTAAAGCACGTACCACAGGCACCGCTACTAGGTTTGGTTGGGAAGATAACTTCAGCAAGTTCTTCGCCTTGAAGACCATGATAAGGGGGATACGAGGCCTTGAGTTTCTCGATAAATTCGGGAACTCGCGCTTCCTCGACCAGTGATACAGTACATCCACCCCAACCAGCACCTGCAGGCGAAGTCAGTTTCGGAAAAAGAACAAGCTCGAGTGGATTGAGTAACACGAACCAGTGATACGACTTCCATAAGCTCCTGCTTCCTTCGCGATGCGAACCAAGTCATCGACTTCGGGGCACGAATTATCGCAAAGTTTTGAACAGCTCTCATGCGACTCGTCCATTAGCTTTCCGAGTTCGCGAAGGATTGATTCACCATCTCCATTGCTCGATGTCTCAGACGAAGCTCTCAGACAAACGTCTCTGAACTTTAGCACACGCCAGGCCTCTTCGAATACATGCTTAGTTCGTTTGTAGAGCTCGAAATAAGTCGCTTCCACTAGTTTGCATAGTAATCTTATCAATATATGTGTAAACAGGTAAGAAATTGATCTTACCGTCAACCCAAGATAAAAAGAGCTCTTTGAATTCCTCTTCATTTAAGCCAGACATTTTGATCATCTGATCCATAGTCACGCCGATCTCGGTCCCGTCGGTCCCATCGCTGTCGACCAACTTCAAAACATGAAGCTTCTGTCCTATGTCCTCCAATCCTTTCAGCAATACGTCAGGCAAGACTTCCTCCGCATTTTTGTATCCAAGCCACCGGTCCAGTACCTCACGCAACGTCACCTTTTCCGTTTTACCGACTTCTACACCGAGACTCCGTGCCAAAATTCGTGCTGAGACCAAGGTCTCGACGACGCGGAGGTTGTAGCGTGTGCGGGAGTGAACTACCTTGTCGGAGACCACGAGCGAGTTGGCACAGACGAATACTGAGCGGGGAGAGGTTATTGGAAGAGGAACCAGCTCGGCTTCCAGCTTGGGGAAGAACGATATGAAGATAGCGTTGTCTGCGTTGCATATGACTGAGGCTGATTGGTCCAACCTGATTTCTGTGTTCAACGACCAGAAAAGCGGACATCTTTAACACTACTTACCCCCCACTATTCACACCTGAGAAACTTGAGACCGATGGACATGCAAGCACGAAAGTCACTCACCCACTCTCCTCTCATTTTCCATACACATGCTAACAAGTTCACCTTTGGTTACGGCTTCGACTTTGCCATTGATAGCCAGGAAACTGAGTGTAGAGGCAACCACCATTGCGGCACTGGAAGACAGACCAGAGCCGGCTGGAACTGTCCCGGAAACCAAAAGGTCCAGACCTCTCGGAACGAGCTCGTTGTCGGCGAAGAAGTTATTCAAAACACCCTATGCCAAAGGTCAATATAGCCTACTATTAGAGAATGTCGGTTGTACGCACAAAATATCCTGCTTTCACATAGCTCTCCCAGCGTAGTTGCGTCTTGTCAATATCAAGCGACCATTTCTGGTTCACATCTTTGTGAGGGGCGAAAGTTTGCCTTGTGTATTTGCTTTCCACGTTCTCTGCGGTAACACGACCTGGATCGTGTTCGTCCCGGGGACCAACTGCCATTAGCACATCACTTTCAATGGCAGCGGGTATGCATCCGAATAGCACATAGTCAATGTGTTCCCCTATTTGCATGGCATTGGCGTTAGTGCCACTCAATAATATGGAGCAATGAGTTACCTATGAGACTGTACGGTGGATGGATGTCAATATCATAGTATTAGCCGAGCAAGACTGAGGTTAACTAACTTGACACGACCAGGAGCCCTAACAATGTATTCAGGTTTCATTCCATAATGTCTTTCGAATTCTGAGACTAGATGATCGAACCGAGCTCTGAAACCACTTCAATTGGTGTCGGAAAAGAAATAATGCGCGGACCGCCCACCTTTTCTCTAACAGCACTGTGCCAGTTACGTTTGGGAAGATTTGCTCGAGAGAGGTGTATACAGGTATCGGTTCTGCTGCAGCCATGTTTGCCTATAGGTGTTGTAGCGTCGCCGAACACGACATTCTATATATCTTGAAGGAATGACGACGATTAACGGAGGGCCGCACCGGTTTGTCGCAGAAGCACGCGACACAGCGTCCAGCTGATCAGATAACGGGACGTTTTGATGCCAGCGCACTTCGGTAGGGCTTCAGGTTTCGAGAGGCGTTCATCTCTGTAGGTTTAGTTGAAGGGAAACAGTGCCATTGCCAGTGTCACAGCGGGAGTGCCGACTTGAACTTGAAGCCTGAGTGCCAGCGTGTGACATTCAACCTTTAGCAACACGGTCGACTCGGATGACAGTGTTGACTCTTAACCAAAGACTGTCACTCTCAAATTCTCAAAAGTTGTCCGAATCTGCGAACGCCTTCAGATATGCTGATGCTATATCATGGCCTTATCTCTTCTTCACTGCACCAGAGTGCCAGGCAACCTGAGAGCTCCGAACCGGGAAGAGCTGCTAAATGATAAACAGAAACAGCACATCATGGCAGGTAGTACACGGCCCGACCCCGGATATATAGAGTCATTTCAGACTTGCGTGCCATTGTCCTCTTCTTACTATATCAACCTGCTGTCGTTTCTTCTTCCTCTGGGGACCATATATCTCTGAAAATGTCAAGCACAGCGTTCACACCATTGACTCTTGCTTTGCCGTCTTTGACACCGTCTCTGGCGATAGATGTGAGGCTACCATAGCTGAAACATACTGCACTGCACTAACTCGATTGACTGATGCTTTTTGCGATGACTATCAGATCTTACCATACGGTGTTACCGTCCACAGGATCTATGTACAAGCTGACGGGAAGGTAACCGACATCTATACCCTCTGTGGGAGAAAGATGTCTGAAAGCATTTGCCACTGCAGACCCATGACATACTCATTGGGCCCGAGAATCCGAAGGACTTCTTGAGTGAATACCACAAGTACCACAACACGATTATCGGCAGGTATTCGAACCGAGTCCCGGTCGGTACCTACGAATTGGAACGCAATGGCTTCAAGTCGACATTCGTTGCCGTGAACAATCGTGAGCAGCATAATCATTCGATTTCGATTCAAACTCTCACCTAGTCAGCTTCTTTGAGATAGAGAAGGACCCGAACGTTTCTCTGCATGGTGGCCCGAAAGGATTTGACGATGTCGAGTGGGAAATAATCCACCCTTCACAGGCGACTCTCTTCAATGACGAAGAGAAAGTGACGATCGGATCTATTCCATCTGCTGCTGTGTTCCGTCATACCTCACCCGACGGCGATCAAGGATTCCCGGGAACACTGCTTACTGAAGTTTTAGTCGGTTTACTTAACCCCGGCCAAGCTGCCTATCCCAGCTCGAACGGCGAGTACCACCTCGGCAGTATACTCTTCAACTACCGCGCAAAGCTTCTCGAGGCTGAGAAGGTGACCCCTGTCAATTTGACCCAGGTATGATCACTGATATTACACTCCACGAGGGAAAGCGGTAACTGACGGTGAACTTTCAAGCACTGGGGTTTCAACCTCGATGCGAGTCTACAGAAGGACGAAACGAATTTGTCTGTCAAGAGTCAGAAGCTTGATATGAAGGTTGTAGCTCAAATACAACCTTACGACCGGAATATATAATGCTGATATCTATTCGTTAGGCTGCGTATACAGTTGACTTAGACCCTACCGCCTTATCGACAGGAAAACTTAGTGCGGTTCAAGATACAGAACATCACCATCACAACAAAGTCATAGGTGAAAAGTTTCCAGAGGGTGGATACGGTATGTGAGTACGAGCTTGCTCCTAACCTCACTTCTAATACGACTTTCCTTGCCAGATTCGTTCTATATCTTTGGTCAATCCATCAGTCAATCAACTATCCCGAAGCGTATATCTGAAAGCGAGGCCTCGAAAGTCGACTTGCTGCAAGACATTGTACACCCGAAGACCTCGACCGAGACGCCTATTGTTGAGCTTTCATCAGAGAAGTCTGGAATTAAACTATCTTTCTCTTCCAACCGTGAGTCCTCTTAACAGTACTTGAGAAGGCATGGCAAGATTTAACTGAGTTGACCACTGCGCAGAATCCGGTGTCCAGTTCTACAGCGGCAACTTTGTCTACCCGAACGGGGCGCGCAAGAGGATACATGGTGGAAGCGGCGAGGTAGGAAAGGGTGATGGCTACAAACCAGGATGTAAGCAAATCACTCAATCTTCGAGCATCCAAACTCAAAGGTCAGGACAGGTGCTGCCTTCTTGGAGTTCCACGAGCCCTTAGCTGCTTGGCTAAACCCAGAGACTGCGCTAAGTGGGAACGACACCTTACTGGCGTCAGGAGAGCTGTACAACAATTTCGTAAAGGTCGACGTAACTTATCGGAACTCAAGCGCTTTGTAGCATTCACGTCATGAGAGAGACATGGGTAGAAATGAAATTATGTATATCTGTTCGTAGCTATTTACAGTTAAAATAAACCATCCACATACAAGGACCATCTTCCGACAATTTGCTTTGTGCATAACAAGTGGATATAAGAAAGCGAGGACAAACTCGGCTCAAGAAGACAAAATAGTAGTACAGTACTGGTGGCGATAGATATGTTAAGAAACATACGGGCGCTCTACGGAAACACGAAATAGCGTATGGTCTGACAAAGCAATGTAGGAACCGTACTAACGAAAGAAGAACGAAAGTCCCCCCAATGTAACACAACTAAGGCTTCGAGCTCGGGCCTGCCTGAGGTTGATTGTCACTCGTATTGCTCATATTATTCAGGTACGAGTTCCAGTCGTCCAAACTAAGCAGCAGAAAAATTAGCATTCGTCAGTATGGATAAGGTGCTAGGCGTGGGGTACGAACGGAGAATCAGTCACTGACTCGAAGCCCGCCGGAGCGGAAGACCACATCTGCAGTGCCTCATTGACTGAGCCCACTCCAGCTAAAGATCCAAAGGCTTGCGCCGCGACATCCGCCTCTGGAGTTCCAAAGGAAGGAGCTTTGTGTGGCTGCGAGGAAGCCATTCCCGGCGAGTAATTTTGATCCAGCATAGGCATATTGAACATCTGCGACGCATCGGACTGGAAGAGATCGAAAATGTTGAGGTTTGGCATCGAGCTTCCTCCGAACATGGGTGTCTGAGGGCCAAGATCTGTACCGTGCGTCGAAGCAGGTGTCACTGAAGTGGCTGGTGAATTGCCGTGATTAAGCCAGGGCATATTCATATCTCCAGCAGGCAATCCCCCCAGTTCCGCGCTTCCAGATGCCAGCTGCCTAGACCCATACGGCAGCCCATTTTGCGTAGCCGCCGGTGAAGCCATGTTAGACAAGACTGACGGAGAACGAGATGCGCCAGGTGGTAGAGTCGACGTGGAACCTATGCTTCGCCGACCCGCGATCGGACGATGGGTACCTGGGGGACCAGACAGCGAAGGCAGTTGACCAGTGTTACCTGGACTAGAGGCATTGGACAGCGGGCTGTCAGAGCCACGTTCTCGCTTGTTGCTCGCAGATGACCTATCGACAGGCATATCTCCGACAGACGCCAATTCGTTCAGAATGTCCCTGGGATCAAGCTTAAGAAATCACCAAACCGCTAGCGACAAAGGAACTCACCACAACCGTCCAGCAGAAATCCAGCTTCGAGAAACATCAGCCCTATAACGAATTCAACAATCACAATGTAGCTTACCGTTCCTCAATGCAACGCAATACATCCATGCACCTATGAACATCAACCATCTGCGTACTGAAATCAACGAATCCACCCGACTTCTTCGCTCCCCATATGTTTAAGAGCAGTACGATCCCCGCTGTGAACGCAGCGATCTGGATATGTGGCATCGGTGTACTACCCCTTCGACGCTGAGTGTCAAGTACATGACTGCACGAGCGGGCTGCATTCGTACATATTGCTAAAGAGGGGAATGTAAGGGGAGAAGGTTTGCGAGGGGACGGGATAAAGGGTCGATGGATAAGAATCTGGATATGATAATATGTTGCGTAAAGTGTAGCTGATTGACTGAAATGCAAGAAGTTCTCGCGATGAGGATCCCAGCGAACTACGGATTCACGTAAATTGGTGCGCGATAAGATACGACTAGGCACTCACGGTGATCTGGTACAGTGTCTATCCATTTGTTGAGGGCTGAATCTAACTCTGCTACAATGTGCTGTTCCCATTGTGGCCCTACGAATCCCAACAGAATCTTGGACTTGTTAATAGAATACTAGATGCAAGTAGAGAACGTCAGTTGCCCTCATCTTCTTGTTCAGTATCATTAACGTACGATAGTGCGCAAAGCAAAAGCAAGAATCTGATTAAGCTTTAGAAAGCTGTTGAAATATGCGACGCCACAAGGTAAGCCGGCAGGTTGCTTGAAAGCTTTCGCTGGGTCAGGATGCTCCCAGAAATCGTCATCGACTTCCAAAGGTAATTCGAGATCGAAGCTAAGGAAACTTGGTCACAATTTCGTCAAATGCTATCAACATATAAGCTTACTCCTCATCCTGGATTGCACAAGGACGACCAAGAGCGGCACTGCTAAATCTATCCATAGCGACAAGGACCCTGTCGGAATGTTAGGACAGATAACAGACATGGAGATACGAGGCCAATTCACCAGAAAGCTCGCTTCCACAGCTCAGATTCGACACTAAGGGGCGCGTTATAAACTTTCCGTCTGTGCGCACCGACATCTTGTGCTACACGAATACCGATACCAACGGTAGTCCAACTCGACTGGGGCGATGATGAGCTATGTAAGAATATTGCAGATAGCTAGAAAAAATTAGCATTTAATATCATGTAAAACTGCAAAAGCGATGTGAAGCATACAGCGTAAATCTGTAGATCGTACAATCTTGGTGGGCCTAGGAATGACTTCCGCTGAACTTGTACTTGTTCGAACCATTTCCAACCGGACGAATGTTTTGTCATTCCTTCGATATAGACGCGACCGTCATCCGTCCATAGAGCTCCGATGGCACAGACCAGCATAACCACGGACCCGAATCCAATATCGGTAAGATGCCTCCGGTCATTGAGCGCTCGTTCAAATGATGGTCGATGGAGAACAGGTAGGAAAGGATTCATGAATACGAAATAGTTGTCGACCAGTCGGGGGATGAGATCATCCGGGGGATAAACATAGCGTACAACGTGCTCTTCTGAGATTATCTCCCACTGAAAGTGTCATCAAAAACCGAGTCAGTATAAACGTAACGAACATTGACAGAACAGTCAAGAATAGCCGGAAGTGGACCAATCACAAAAACGGCGCGCCGACTGCACCACGCAATGGCGAATCAACCGGAGGCAGCGTAAAAGGTGCTTACCGGATGAGGTGCCCAGAATTCTGGCCGACGAGTTGGAGGAACGATTAGGTCCTTTGGCTGGTCTGCTCCCGAGAACTCCTTTTTGAGGTTCATGGCTGCCTGGACGAGCATAACCCCGCTAGATTTACCATGAAAGCGGCGGTCGAGAGGTTCTACGGCAAGGCGCTTGAGTCCCTCTGTGAGCGTCGCATGACCGATCTCGTCGTCGCTCGGAACGAGGTCTTCCGAGTCTGTCGGCATTGGAATGGTACCCGCCATGGGAGCGGCGCTGGTCGTCAGACGGCGAGTGGGTGAGCTACCGCGGCTCCCTCGAGATGTAGGATCTGTCATGGGACGTTTGTCGATCCAGCTATCGCGGTCGATACGAGATCCCAATTCTTGAGTAAAGTCAGCGTCAGGACAAAGCTGTGAGAAATTACGAGAAAAGAGCGATGTGAGTAGACCAGGGGATAAGTAAACTGGAAGGATGCAGCCGTACCCGCTGAAGGAGTTTCTCCATATTCTCGAGCCGGTTCTCGAGGGTTTCAACGTAGCTGTCGTGTGAATAGCGTATTAGGAACGAACTGAGGCGTTTGAATGCGCTGCGCACTCACCCCTTTGGAGGCCCACGTTTCTGATGGCTGGTATTGAGCGGAGCTCAGGAGAGAAAGGTTGTTGTCATAAACTCACCTTGGCTGCCTCTACGTACGTGCAGTCCAGGTTGTAAGCTATACAGTTGCTACAGCGATTGTTAGGCATTTGGCCGCCATCACCTAGTGAGGTACAGTAATCGGGGAGTGAGTCTCCGGGCCATCATAGGGACGCGCTCGTCATTCCTACATACATCTGACTGTGATAAAGAGTCCATCAGCAAACTTCACCTAGGCCTCACATCCGATAATTTGCAGGGCTCGCTCACTCTTTTTCCGTCTGCATATATCACACGCGCGCTGTATCCTCCTTTTCTTGAGCTCCTGGCCGAGGCCGTGGCCATCATCGTTCATGTCTTCTTCACCCGACGACATCGTTAACGTGGAGGGCGACTTGCAAGGGGAGTGTGATGGTGGTGTGGATGAGACTGCGGCGCGGAGGACTGTGCTGTTCTACCATTTCCAAGTACGCGCAGCAGTCGCGCCGAGGGAACTCGCATGCCCTAGAACGGACTTAGTCCGATGCCGGTTGTTGACATAAGCTGCTTACACAGGGACATCCTGTCTTTCCTCAAACCATCAAACCATCGATTTATACAGGAGATTAGTTGTCTATCAGTACACGAATCAGAAAAGAAGCGACAGATAATACAAAACATGTGCGAATGCGAATAAGGTGCGAATAGCAATGACTCCAGATCAATGATGTGCGTTAAACTCATGAAATGCGTAAACAAGAATCCGACAAACTTTAACATATCAAACGCATTTACCATCTACAAACATTGTCCGTCTTTGCCCATCTCCATTGTCGATCCATAGATGCACGGTTCCCTGCAGGCAGCGAGTCATCAGCTACAGCATTGCCATCCGTTGTGGCAAACCCCGTCACCCTTCGCAGTGCGAAAGGTGCGATCGCAGGCGGAATTTCGAGTGGTTGGGTAACGAGAACACTGTCAGGACTTCCTGACGTGGCATTGTCGCGAGCAGGACGCGGCAGCAAACTTCGTTGTCGTCGGACGTCCTTGACTTCGGTCTCAGGCACTCTCGGTCTAGGTTTAACCCTATCGTACAGCGCAGTAAGTACGCCAGCCACTGCACTTTGTGATGAATCGACCTCTATCTTGCGAGATAAAGACATGAAAGAAACTTTCGCCTCCGTTGTGATTGAGGAACGAAAGCTATTCGTTGTTGAAGACCGCTTCGGAGCGGCCGCCTCACCATATCCGGACTCGTTGCTAACTGGAGAATCGGCGCTATCTCTCGGGTCTTCGATACTTATTGGAAGAATCGTTGCGACAGGCTCTGCTACTGAACTCTTCCTCGATCCCCTTCTCCAATCCCAGTCCATAGCTGTGGGAGCGAAGACATCAGCGATGGAGATCCGCTGCTGCGCAGTCAATTCACACGATTGATGTGCGGCCGCCGCTTCCTGCCTCAATCTCAGCGACAATAAGCTAAGTTTCGGACCATCGTTAGCTCCCTTCTCTCGGTGCGCTTGCATTGGCCGCTTGATAAATAATTCTGATTGCGGGAGGCGATGTGTTTCGTCTTCCGAATCACTGTTCAAGGAGCGGGCCTTCATTAAAGTTCTAGGGAGTGTCAGTTGATCCCCGAATTTCTTACCGACATAGTCGGAGCCTCCAACTATATCGATAATTTGATCGCCTTCCTCTGAGATTTGCCTTGTCTTTGATCCTGCTCGACTTCGGCCCATCATCTGCAGATATTTCAGCTTAATGGAAGACTTCGATCACTTTAATGAGTCTCACCCGACAGCCAGAGCTCAGCTCGAAAGTTACGTCCAGCATGGTAGGCCGATCCTCCGGCTTCGCTGACCAGCATCTTCTGCACAAGGTCCAGAGAATCATCTCGTCTTTCTCGGCAATATCCTGCTCAATTCTGCAGGGGACGCTGGGGAGAAGTCCGCTAATAATTGCGAAGAACACCTGGAAATCGGTTGGAAGATGATAATACGGCCGGTCTTTCGTCAGGATCTCCTTTGGTGGGTCAGTCAACTATCAGTGATTTCTGAGCAGGAAGTAGGGGAGAAAATTGCATACATATACAGTCATGCCGAAGGCCCATATGTCTGCTTGCAGAGATATTAGTTGCCTACTCTCCTTGCTTTCTGCCAACGGTCTCTGCGCATGTGCTTCCCCTCGCAAAAGTTCAATAGAAGTCCAACGAACACTCCCCTTCAGATTGCTTGTGCTGTCTACGGTCCCGGTTTGTACAAAGAGGCGCGAAACACCGAAATCGGCTAATTGAGGAATTCCGGACGCTGTGACGAGAACATTGTCCTGTGCAAACGGGTGTTGATCATTATGTATATGATCTGGCGCAATTATCAAGTGTCTGCTTACACTCTTCATGTCGGAGTGAACCACGCCCTTCGAATGGAGGTAGAATAGACCTGCCGCGATTCCTTTAACCTATAGTTACCGATATATAAGCAATTAACATCTTTTGACAATCATGATTCGCGTGCGGGGAAATATGCGTAACGGAGATGGCGGCCGCATTCCGCTCTGCAATGACAAGTGCGTCGATCCACTCACCAGATTCAATATGCATGCCGCCGGATGGGCCACACAATACTGTAGGACCGTCCCATTGGGCATCCATTCCGATATGAGCGCAGGATATCCTGTATCATCATCATCAATGTACCCGAGGAGGGGGAGAACGTTTGGGTGGCGAAGTTTTGCCCAGATCTCGAGTTCTCTTGCTAACCCCTGCGGTACATAGTAGGAGACCAACAAGGATTCAGTCAGTCCCTCATAAATGAGTGTATGCACTCCTTGACGCACCTTTTCAAACTTCTCTGATAGTCCACCATAGGCATACTTCCGGAACCTCTTGATTGCGACGCACTTAGCATGTACAAGTGATAAGCCCTTGTAGACGTCACAGTATGCGCCTTGGCCAAACGGGTGCTGAGACTCTTGTAGGACGCGTCCGGACAGGTCCAAATGTGCATGGGCGGCAAATCCGCGCACCATCTGCTTAGCCTCAGCCGGCGTTGGCGCTGATTGACCTCCGATTCTAATGTGGGAGAGACGCGTTCGAGAGTTCATTGTCGCCACAAGATGATAGTCGCTCATGGGATAGCTACACTGAGCACTATCTGGGCAAGGGAGAGGGTGATAGACGTCGAACTTGGAGGTGAGACTACGTCAGTTGTTTCGAACACTCGTTATCGAAATGTCCCCGCTCATCACGAGCGCAAGAACAAGTTAGCACGATCGCCATGCTCATCGCACTGCAGGCAAATATAGCCATTGATCTGTTCTGATTATAGTGGATACACATACACACATGTCCATGGATATTACTAGTAGTAGCATCAACCTCAGGGGGTGTCTGTGCTACGGGCGCTTAAATTGCACTGCAAAAGGGTCACGCTCTTGTCTTAAGTATATTCGATAAGATGTTACCATAAGGTACGTAGGATTGAGATAGCAAGCGATTAACCCAGGGATAACGGTGTCTGACATACGACATAGACACGTATGTCTGTAGTTGGATGATAAGTAGTGGGCGGAGATGAAGGTCGGAGGCAAGAAGAGGAGCAGTCGCCCGGGCCGAATATAGAGAAAATCAACCAATTTCTGTAAGAAAGTACAGAATCCAGAGAAGACCATGCACATCAAAAATACACCTCGGAAAACCGAGTAGGCTGTTATATACTTGATATACAAGGAAAGTTGAATATAGAGACCAGAATAGTAAGAACCATAGTAAAAGCACATGCGATAATGGCCACAAGAGCTACGGTAACCAGCCCATACCGTGAAAGTGCTCTCTCCAAAGTGCTGAGCGAGCAGCACGCCGAACTGTTGTAGGTTCGCCATTCCTATCTCCAAACCTCCTTGCCATCGACGCTTCTGTGTTATGGTCATTCACAGTTGGGTGGTGTAATGATTTCATAGTCCGACCAGCTGTGCTAGATCTTATTGGCATATAACATTTATTGAGATGCCTCTCCCAAAGGAAGTTAGGATAGAAATGTGACTGATCCGAGTTATGCGATATAGGGAGTGTTGTCTCCAGTCGCTTCATCGTCTGCGATAGTAGGCTTGGTTGACACTCAGCCACTTGTTTCCGCTTGTATTTATCTGATGAGAGTTTGACGAAAATGTCCACATGCTTTTCTGTACTGGATAACTGCGAAGATTGAAATGCGAAGTTCCCTTTCTCCTCAGAAGTCGTCGATTCTGATATGTCCGTTTCACAATCGTCACCGTGGCTTTCGACTGAAACAGAGTCAATGTTCTCGATTTCCACATCCCGGCCCGAGTTAGAACCAGTACGCTACAAATAGTCAGCGAACTCGTCTACCATTCGATGCAACAAACTTACTCTGTCTCGGCTGACAAGCTCGAAAGTTATGTCCAGCATCGAAGGCCGTTCCGTGGGTTCCAAAGACCAGCATTTATTGCACAAGCCCCAAAGCATCTGTTCTATCGGATCTGCAATGCCCATCTCTATGTTTGAGGGGGTACACGGTAGCTTTCCCTGAGCAATGGCAAAGATCACTTGCACATCGCTTTGAATATGTGCATAAGGGCGACCTTTCGTCAGTAGTTCCTGATGAGCACGTAAGCTTGGAGCCAACAATATTGTTAGGTCAAACTCACATATACAGTCATCCCAAAAGACCATATATCAGCTTGGAGTTTTAACGTCCTCTTTGTTTCAACAGAACCTGATAGTGCCGTATCAGAGCAGAATAGCTCGATCGGCATCCATCGAATGCTTCCTTTGACATTGTCTGTACTGTCGGTCCCAGACTGTATGAAAAGGTAAGAAATTCCAAAGTCGGCCAGTTTAGGAACACCGCTCGAGTCGACCAGAATGTTGTCCTAAAATTAAGTCAGACAGCGAATATAGATGACATTATGTCTAGGCTCACACTTTTCATGTCAGAGTGTACAACGCCTTTAGAATGCAGGTAGAAAAGGCCACCCGCAAATCCTCTGACCTGGATGATTCCATAATGAGATAGGAAGACATGGAAGATATTGGCGCTCACCAAACTCATTACGTCTGCTAATGGATGTGCTAACACATACTGCAGAACGGTGCCATTAGGCATCCATTCGGATACAAGTGACGGATACAGGCCGTCATCGACAGTATATCCAAGGAGGGGAAGGACGTTTGGATGGTGTAGCATCGCCCACACCTCGAGTTCCCTTGCCAGACACTGTACGTCCCTGTCAATGAAAAGAGCTCCGGTACACTGAGTTCTCAGTACACAGACCTTCTTGAATTTTCGCGCGTTATCGCCGACCGCGTGGCCACGAAACTTTTTAATAGCGACCCACTTGCCATGAGCGACGGATAGACCACGATAGACGTCGCAGAATCCGCCCGAGCCAGCCGGATTGCAGCTTTCTTGGAAGACTCTGCCAGTGAGATTCAAGTGAAAATGGGAGGCAAGGCCACGCATCAAGGCACCAGAAGCACTAGACATTGGTGAGGTACTACGGCGTCGACCATGAAGGCGAGCGCTTAGTGAAGTAGGTGTAGCCATGAGAGAAGCGTGGGGTGATTAGGGGGGTTCACTGCATGAAGGAGAGAATTTCCATCATTCGCATCGGCCAGTATTCTAGCTATTTGTACGGGACCGTTAGCAGACGTCACGAGGCCAACCTGAATTAAAATAACCTGACTAGAAAGTTTGATACGTGATTTAGCGCCAGGTAGACATATAGCCAGATCAACTGAACTTGTGCTAAACAACACATACTGTGTGCACAGCGTCGGCTTTGCAATCTGAATCTGGTATCAGAATGTCAGAAGATGATTCATGCTGTGTGTAGAATAGCTTACGCGCTTGTCCTTGCATAGCTAGGTTTAAATCTGACGACCCCAGGGCAGTGTAGATCAATGTGCGTATAAATTAGTCCTGATTCGTAATAAGCATAGCAAGAGCTGCTGAGTCGAGCGTTTACTATGTATATGGTCCAGAAGAGCAACTGTGCTTGGTGTATTGTGGCATTTTGTTGCAGGCTTCTGTCCTTCGGCCCGAAAGGATAAGAATAAGTTAGTTATGAAATTACAAAAACAAAAAGAGAACTGCAAGTGCAGAATCACAGTTCATAAGATACATAGCAAACAAGAACAAGCCCCGAGAGACATAAACTCATCGCACACTGGACGTTCCGTATCCGGTGCTACTCCTCGTTTGTCCGAGACTTGAAGAGCCACTGCCACTAGCCCGGGTTTCATTCCGTCTGCTTCGAACACTACTCGACGCAGGCTCCGGCGGCGAAGAAGCGAAGGAAGGAAATGGACTAAACGCCCCGGGTCTCCGTACACGCTCGCGCTCCCAGTCGTACTCTCCCGCTGGGCGAGGCCGCTGCCGATACTGCTCGCCATCTCTGCGATAGAAACGCTGCGCCATCGTCGCTCCGAGCCCACCCAGTCCGAGACCAGACCAGAAGCCCGGCTGGAAATTGCCAAAGGGACCAGAATTATCGCCAGACTGGGTCGATGAACTGGGTCCTGGCTTTGGGTAGGGGGGAGGGGGAGGTGCAGCAGAGTATGGGGGAGGGGGAGGTGCGCTATAGCCTGAGGGATGTGTGCCAGAATCACGTCGACGTCTTGGACCAGTCCCCGACCTGAAGATCGGAGCGAAATAGGACTTGATGCATGGCTCGAGTAGAGTGTATAGGGTCATGATCAGGAAGAAGGCAGCAAGCCCGAAGGTAATTGTAGTGAGAATATTGGGGACTAAGGAAATGAGATATATAGGTTCAAATCAGCATGCATTCTTCGACGCCAGACGAACTTGTATATCTCACCAGTGATGAAGTCTCTTATATTCCACTTTGACTCCCCGTCGATATGGACCAGGCGATATTCTAAGCCACACGAGCCTGGAAGTCCCAAGGCGGCCATAAGCACGTCTACGCGTTCAAGAATTCTCTGCTTCAAGAACAAACCTTTCATAACAAAAGGGTCGCCAGGATGGTCCCATCCTTCGCAAGACACATCAATTCGACCGAAGCGTAATTTCTCCGGAAGGTCGGCTTTGCACTGAGTGTCCCGTTAGCAAGATGCATCTATCGGCATGCAATACCGCGAAGGAGGAACATACCACCCAATCAATCTCGGTCCCATCTCCTCCTTCGTTATAACATCGGACTACTTCAGGCTGGTATAGATCACACGCCCTTCCGACACATGTTAGCTGCTTGACTGGAGGAAGCCGCCTAGCTTTCGTGAGTTGTCCTTTGTACAATGTGAGCGAACGGATATTTGAGAGAGCAACACGAGACATTGTACTGGGCTCTTGACTTGCAGTACCTTGGTAGTTCAGGAAGTATAGATATATATCGAGACAGATTCTTTGGAATAGTAAGTTATACGTGCTACGTGTAGTTGACGTGGAACATAGTCCACCGTCGGACTCAAGCTGGCGGTTGAGACTCAGCCTCAGAGTGAGTGCCCGTGAGTGGTGACACCGTGACTACTACTAGTAGTATGAGTTTCCGTGACATCATCATCTCAACTTGAAGGACTCCGAGTCCTTCAAGGAGGTTCAACTTTCAACTGCTTCTCTTTTTCCTTTACTCTCTTCCTCATTTTACGCTCGATATAATGCAATTCTTAGCTCACTCACATGTGTGGTTAACAAGGGGAAACTATCGCCCGCTCTTCTGCTCCTGAATGACCTCGAACAGCTATTTTGCCCATTACTGTCTGGCCAGTCCCACATGAAGATGGTGCCGTCGCGCTCCGCGGACCCCTCTCTGCTCATCGCTTCGCCAGGCTTGGTGTCTTCATGTCCAGCAGTACCGCCCAGCACCGTACCCATCGAGGGTCGCACTGAACGAATCGACCGGGTGGGGTAGATTTGCCCGCGGGAAAAGTTCGTGCTTGGGAACGCCAGGGCGCCGTGTTGACTTCCCATTCGTCGCCGAGAGCTAAATGGGTGGTCGGTTGTGCCGTCGAGTGTCTACGTATTCTTATCTTCGCCTTACACATCAGTGCACACACCCAAGCTGCTGCTGCTGCTGCTGCGGCTACGCTCTTCATAATGCTCAAGGCGGATATGTAAGCCCACCGGCATACTTCATGAATAGACTTTCCGTCGCTAATCATTCACTCATTCCTCGGGGCGCCGTCGATCCAACTCGCACATCAGAAGATTCGATCCCCATCATGCTAGTTCTGTTCTGTTCTGTTCTGTTCTGCTCATTCTATTCTTCGCTTAGTGTATTTCCGCTCGTCGTTAGCAGCAACACACCTTAACGCCACTGGGAAGACAAAGAGACTGGGTAAGCTCTCTGACGGCCAGAACGCTTCTTCTGCTTCCTAGCCGTGCATCACGGAGCGGCGCGCACACGCAGTCTTTTCTCCGGTCGTGCCACATGCGCATTTTGGCACACGTCCAAGCATGAAGTCAATGAAGCCGGCGATACAAACAGTTTGCCTAAGTGGTGTTCTGCGGGTTCATATCAAGAGGTGGAGACACAACCCCTAGGCGGATTGTTGGATATCGAAACCCGAGAGCACCGACACTATCAGAATGCCATCGTGTTTCTGAAGCCGCTGGGTACCACGGCAAGAGGATTTTGTGGCGAGGGCATTGGCCCCGAGTCTGTCTGATCTCGAGGAGGAGCTGTCTGAGGCATTTTGCGTACTGATCGGAGATTTCCCACTAACAGTGAAGCTGCACCTTAGATTATCTGACGAGCTGTGACACTCAAATCAGTTAGCGCAAGAAATTTTGGTAGATCTTCTTATCAATTTGTATACGACAGCGACGATATCGTCCTTGAGATCATACAGGATTTGATATTCGAATAACTAATTGGTAGCTATGTGTATATCTTTCTCTCTAGCCATGCTTTAGTTCTAACTTGTTGCAATATCTGACAGTCGCAATCCGAGGCATTACAGAAGCTCTGACAAATCTAATTAATGAAGACGAGCGCATCTCTGTGTATGATCGTATTTTCAAAGCGCCTTCCATGCTAGTCTGTGTCAAGCCTTTCCATTTCACGATGGACGTCTTTCTTGTCGGAACAGGTGTCACTGCTCGTTGAGAATCAGCATGAAATCACAGGATTTCACATATGCGTATGGATGCTTTGGGTTGTTTCTTTGTCTGCAGCCGTATCAATAGCATCAGTCACTTACACTTACACTCTGTGTATTCGGATGCTGTTAATACTTACTCATCTCCCGTTCATCTTTTTGATTTGTCTCTGAAGCTCGTCAACTTCGATTCCTCAAGCTTGCCTCGGCGGTAAGCTCACACAACGATCGTCTTACTGAAAAATTGCCCCAGCAGCGTTTTACTGGTGCTCTTGCAATCGCTTTCTGGACTCGGAGATCCACGTTGACGGGCGTTCTCACAGAATGTCAATATCGTTCTCAGCGTCGATTATAACACGCTCGCATTCATTGCAGGAAGTTACAACAACTCGAGTTCTATTGTATAACACCCGGGTGGTTAGATGCGATGCGCCTTCTCTTCTCTTCTCTTCCATGCTCCGATGGCCCTCGATGTCGAGACATCCGACGCACGAAGCCCGCTGGGGTTCCGGACATCCGCTTTTAGGTTCTGCCATACGGATTGCTCATCGATGATCCATCCATCTGGCGCTTCATTGAACGGGCCTGTCGCGCGGAGCATGGCACGATTGCGGGGTAAGTATGGGGCAGAACAGAAAGCCTCCGGGGAATTCACTTCAGTTGTCTCGCCGTGGCTTCTGCCTTCTCCGTTCGACCCAGCCCGATACCAGCGTGACCGAGCCATTGGGCCCTCGCGTCCATTACTTGCGCACTGGCAGGACCTGAGTCGTTGAGATCACGGGTGCTGCTAGTGCGCTTTAAAATCTGCTTGACAGGCCCTCGAGTTCCTCGGTGTGGTTCCATTGCGGACCACAGCTCTCCGTCTATCGCCTTCGCCTTCGACGTCCTGGCTTCTCGGGCAGATCTGAGGCTGATTGTCTGTACGTTTTGGCTATAGTCGGGCCTCCTCTGCAATTCTCAATGAAGGTTCGGGAAGCCCGCGCGCGCGCGCGATTGCCAGTGCTGCTTCGGCGACTCGCGACTCGGAGTGTATATGGAGTTCGGGATATGTGTTTCCCGGAGAATGAATCGTCGCTTGGGTTCGAAGTTCGCGGATCCATATCATCATAATGATCTCATTCTCACTTTGTATATCCATGCTCCCAAAGGACAGCACCCGCATACGATTTCCATACAAGCATAAGGAGAGTGTAAGAGAGAATCTCACACTTGTCTAGTTAGCTCGATGCATGATATCAGTGCTTGCACATACTTCGTCATGAGAGGCTTCATAACATGTCATAAAGAATATAGTTTTGGAGTTCTCCACCAGTACATGCATTATCGTATCGTCTACCGGTTCAAAATATGTTCATACAGTACATTCGGGACATTTATCTCGGCTGAACTTGAAGCGGTGAAGCCCCATAATTGAGAGTGAACACATTCAAGGTACATGCGGTCTGCAGGGTTAGCTTTCGATTCGTATCGATCTATGGAGCTCAGGCTGTACGGGAGTCTGGGCATTCTTTCATATCGCTCGCATAGCAACGTTTCTTCCACCATAGATGTTGCGAGCCAGAATCGGAAGCGAACCATGGCAAAGGCAATCATCCGTATCCAGCCTCAGCATCGAACTTGAAGAATGCAATGCACTGCGTGCAGCTCGTTCCTTTGCTCTTTCTTTCTTTCTTTCCTTCGTCGAGTTGCGATGTGACGCAATGCGATTGATACGAGTCGGTAGAATATTGATGCTCTTCGGAATGAAAGAGAGGGAGTAAGGTTCACATATAGACATATCCGTCCGTCCTCCCCCAGAACTGGCCCCCCCCCGTCCCTCGATCTCTCGTTCAGGGAGAGTTTTTAACGAAAGCTTCTGCGCAGAACGCGCCTCCAATCTCTGATGCAACCGGTTCACGGGTAACCACGATCTACCGTCGCCCATACGCGAGATTGAGTCGACGATTCAACCATACATATATACATACATAGGCCATATACGCATTTTAATTGGAATTTCGCGCTTTCTAGCAGCCTGGTGGCGTGCGAAGGGCACTCTCTAATCTCCTTATCGGGGCTAGCGAGTGGATCTGAAACAGGTCCCAGCTCGCGCGTGCTAGTGCGGCGTGAGCCACGTTCTGCATCCTCGACCCGGCCGACTTGCTCAAATGCGATACGATCGCTGCGCCACCACGCGGATAGTATTGTAGTTATCGAGCTAATCGAGCTCCTTGTCAATCCACCTGTCACTTTCTTTCCCATTCGGAGGCAATTTCCTCGTCCCACAGACAGGCACCCCGTAACTTATGATCACGCAAGCTGCTGACATAAGTATCTCTGGCAATGGCTATGGTTATCAATTAGCACTCAATGAGGGAACCGCATTCATCCACATTTGCCAATCCACTTGGTATCGTGTTTGGTTTAAGAGCATCGTGGAACAGGGGAAACCCCCTTCGGCCGCGGGACACCTACATACCAGAAACATGTGTCTTAATTGAATGCATGCAGTCAAAGCTTACAGGAAACCCAAAAGCTTACTAGTAGTGTTTCTTACGTCTGCCCACCCACCCATCGCACGCCCAGCCCAGCCTGAGCGGCACAAGATCGGCCATCAGAAAATTGACATTATTGATGTCAGCGCAAGAAGTGAGTGAGTTCAAGTTGCCTCCGGCCCCCCAGGCTTAAGCGAGAGCGGTTCCTGCCAGGTCCCGGCCGGCAACGGTGCTAAGCGGCGATGATATATGTACATATGTATATGATTGTATTAGACTGGATGCGCCTACGCGCAAGCTCAGGCTAGAGAGCACTTTGTGGAAGAGGGGTGAGGGGTATGCGGCCTCGAATAATTGCGCGCTGGTTAATCCGTGGGTGAACTCGGTTTCCGTCCGTCTGGGCGGACGATAGTACGCGTAGCGATTTAGATTGCTTCCGAGTCGTCGGTCGACTGTATACTGCAAGATATCTTGATTATGACGGTGACACTGGGTATCTCCTCGGAGGTGCTCAGGCTGGTCTTCAATTCATAAGCAGCAAGTGCACCAACTACGGACACTGCGCAGAGCGCGGTTGTGGGCGGTGAGGGCGGCGTCGTCGGTCCTGCAATTCGGTCATTCGATAAAGCATTTCCGGAAGCCTCAGCGACACCATAATCGAACACAACATACACGCCTGCCAGCGAGAGAGGGTTGTGCGGCCAGGTACAAGAAGCATCACGGTGATTTAGACTCACGTCGGATTCATTGAACATAGCATTGCTAGTGCTAGTATGAGCAGGTCTAATGCCACTTTGAAGTGAAGTAGAAGCAACCCCGATCACACAGCTAACGATGATTTGAGGCTTGTCTAATAACTCTCAGGCTGCCGCGTGTGGGTGCGCTCCATGGGTCAATTTCTGAAGGAGAATGGAAGAGAATCTTGTGTTTTGGCTGGAGCCGCGCAGGGGCTCTCAAAACACGAACGACAATTCGGGTTATGGTGTCGACTAGTACGGTAAGTACCTTTACAACGCAACGAAGGGGCTCGAACAACTCCAAGCGTTCAAGGTACAACCAAGTGCTGCCTTGTGCTCCGTATCGTTTTCGTATCTCCGGCGACCGACGCTGCGAGCAGAGCGGACGCTGGACGTTGTTCGGGAGTGAGCAGAGTGGAAAGCTGGCGCGCAAACTTGGAAGCTGCCACAAACCCATGGCAGCCCGCCCTGGGCCTAAGCGCACCGACTCGGAAGACGGAAGGACACTCAGCACTCAGCACCTCTTCATCATGAGTCCTTGGCGAGTACGTTCGGACCCTTGCCACTTGACTTGACTTTGCGCAGGGAAGCCCCCGCCAGTGGTAGGTATAGTAGGCATACACACATATCTCGAATGATCGATCGCAGCGCTTCTTTCCGACTCCGTCAAGTTTTCTCTTATCAGTAGTATTCGAATGGAGCGCAACCCCGAGCCCCTCCTCCGCTGAACCCTTCTCCTTCAAGACGACATCTTCGAGGCGCGGCTGTCCAACGTTCCGCGGGCTCGAGACAGCTTCACCGACAGCCTGCCCGCCTGCGCGACAGGTTCCAGAGAACCCGATATTTTTTCGAGGGGGGGGGGGTCACTCCGACTCTATGGATGTTAAAATCAGCACAGCACAGCCAGTTCGAGGGAAAGTCGATAACCAAACACCCGGTCCACGAGGCGGACTCGCGAGCCTGCTGCTCGCTTGCGCATACAGGGTGCGCCAAATTCGTCACAACATATGTACCATTATTACCATAAAAGTAGCACTTATGTATAAGCTTACTCCCGCTTAACTCGAAAGCCGCTAAAGCAACAAGTTGAACTTGAAGCAAGTAAGTAGCTTCATGTAATTCGAAGGGTCAGCCTCGAGTTGAATGTATTTTGATCGAGTTCAAGTCGAGGAACCGGCGCTTGTGTACGCCGTTACAGGAGCGTCTGCCTGCCGTATATGTTTGGGACTACTGGGTAAGCATCGAGGTTTACGAGAGCCTGAGTGTGTTTGTGCTAGGCGAACAAGAAGCGAATTACAGTCATGGACGGGTCTTTGAAACACCCACGGTAAATGAAACACTTCGCATTCCTAGGCTTCCACAATTCATTTAAATTACTTTGAAGACTTATTATAATACTATAGTATGACAAGGTTGTACAGAGAAATTTTGGAGTTAAATACTGCAGTCATTCGAGAGATACGGATGAAATAGTATCAGTTCTTGAGAATATACAAATTACCATAAATAGCGTAAATAGCATGATAAATTCATTTCCTTTTCATTTTTATGTTCTACTGTATGATGCTGGTCTCTAAAATTTCCTTTGTACTTGTACACTATAAATGTGCAAAAATATTGTCAGGTTCTACTTACTATCTCTCAGTGCAAGCACAAAATGTTTGTGTTGTCTTTCTATGTCCGAAAATTCCATGCCTTCCCAATTTGGTAACTGCATCTAATCAGCTCAATGTTTTAGCCCTGCAGCTTTGATTTTGCATCTAAATCGCATGAATTTTCTTCTGAAGGTCACTATCACACATTGGATCAAAGATGTGAGGTTAAAACTACAGATATATCTCCGAGATCATCTGTATATGAGGGAGAGATGTCTTTAGGACTCGTGGGAAAAAGTGTGTTTCAAAGACCGGAAGGCCCCCGAAATGTCTAAAATCTTCCTTTTCCATTTTCTTTTGCAAGCTCAGTTCAATGAGCACGAAAATTTGGAATTGTGCTCTCTAGTATATATACTAATTATACAGACAAAATATTTTATGAAAATCGATGAAGGAGCGAAAAATCTAGAGGATTTAAATGTGGCGTTTCAAAGACCCGTCCAAGACTGTACTGGGAATAATTTATTTGGAGACAGTTATTGCGTGATTTGTGTTCGGCCGCTGGTGGATGGAAGGATCAGTGGTGCGCATATTGTGTATGTGCATGTGTTCTGTCAGTTGCGATTGACCACGCTGCATCATAGTATACTCATCCGAGAACATGTGTATTCGACTGCGTATTTACCTAGAGTACACTCGCGTATAATATATATTTTTATTAGCCGGAGATGCATTTGCCATGGTCTGTGCTGCAATATCCCACTTATTGGGGTGAATTCCGGGATTCCCGGGCCCGGGCTTGTTCGACTTCTTCCGGATGCTCTTGCCAGTGTGCTTCGCTCGGCAGCTATGTCAACAAACAAACAATTTTTGCTCGTGTGCTAAAGCGCGAAACACGTCTCAGCATGATGGTCAGCGTTCTCATACTCACCATCCCGGCCGCCTGAGTCACCCAAGTTCACTGCGGGTTCTGGTAGGATGGTCCGACCAGGCTGACTGAGCGCGGCTACGCTGAGCTCGACTCGACTCGACTCGACTCGACTACAAGTCGTCGGGATCACTGAGTGTGGAGGTTTCCGACTGACCGCCGACCGTCCGTAGCATAACGTTAACGCTAACGTTCATATACAGTAATCGGACTTGACTACGCGTTCAGCTCACGATCAGCGATCGAGACAAATCGCGCAATCTCCGAGTCCACGTCCCCTCCCACCCAGAAACGCCCGGGCCCAGCGCGCGATATCCATACCGCGCAGCCCAGCAGCGGCCCAGCGGGAGCTAAGCCTAAGCAGGCGCTCCTCCCTCCACGCACGGACCCAAATTTCCGACTCAGATATACATATCCGAGTCATTATGGGACGCATTGATTCATTCACGTCGAGGACACTGTGACGGGGCTTGTTGCGGCGTGCGCTCGGGCCATGCCTCTGGAGAGGCAACCCGTGGTCGTTTCACAATCGACGTGCTCTCAAGAAAAGACTCGAGTCAAGAGCCAAGATGGCGGCCAACTGATATCGATATGATGATTCGTTGCCGTCACCGTCACCGACTCACGACACAATTGCAGTATGTATCTATTAAGCTCTTTAAGCTAGCATACAAGCTCCTGTACATCCATGTTCCTCAGGCTAGAAGAGGCCTTAAAGCCACGGTCGAGCGTGCAGCGAATCCGATCATGGTCACACCAGAAGAGCCTCAGATTATGTAGTCCGGATTCATGTTTGGTCTCGGATTCAATGTGTGTTTTGAGGGGCAACTGTGAATCTTGAATCGTGCATAGTAGGCGACTAAGAACATTTAGACTGGACGTATCATCTTACCCGGGCCCTTCAAGTGAAGCACTCCGCTCTATGAAATTTCATAATATGCATACAGACACACTTTGGTATTCATCATACACATGTCGGGCATTCGGTGATTAAACCTAGTGCCAGTAATGTGACGGAGGTGATCATTTCGATCCATTCGACACAGTTAATGGTATCAGTAATGGAAGCTAATTCCAATCATAGAAGTATTCAAGTTGGCGTACATACATATCTTGTTTTATGGGCTACATCGAATCTGATATGAAGTCGGAGAGGCGCCTACGTTCAGTCTGATCATGAAATGGATCCGGGAGATCATGAGCGGCTCGCATTCGCGCCCTAATCGCTATATGTAAACCACAGTGGAGTATCGGGCGAACACTATCAGTGCGTCGCGGCTTCGATTTCCATTGTGGATTGCACGGCGCGCAGCGAACAGCGTCGCATTTTCCTGATTGGAGACAACCTTCAAGGCAAAAGCCGGACTGTGGACGGGGCAGAACGTGGACGGACCTATTCCTATTATAATACATACTGTTCATACTATGGCAGGACTCCAACCTCCGGACGTTGTATTCGGGTGATATCCAGGTCAACAGCGTGCGCAGCTTGCTGCGTATTCTAAGCGGCGCAAGTGGCTGGCTATATTCGAATTCGCGTTCATGTTTGCCCAGGGGAGGAATCGGGATTTCGCCGGGAGTGGCCATGGCATATCTATCACCTCCTAATTCATATCGTCATAGCACATGCGCCCCGAGGCCCAAGTCGGAAAAAGCGTATGCAACGTGCACCGGGCGAGTTAGCTTCAGCCCCCCTAAGTAATGCAACATTGTCGGACTGGACTGGACGCTGTTCGGACACGGACACGCCCACGGGAAGTATATGCAAACCTTAATAGCCGCACGCTGAACTCAAAGTACGCGTGTGTGCCCTCTTTCCGTCTCTCTCTTTTCCTCCCGACAGAGCTGGGTTGTTTCCGCTTAGGAAGTGCGCGCGTTGGACTTCCTCTGAACGCCCTTGTGCACCCCTCCGCGCACACAGAGACGTGAGAATGTGTGGGCATATGACGCAGACGCGGATGGAAGGTGGGGAGACATACGCAGTAAGTGTTAGTGAGTTGTGATGCGGGGGGTGGGTGTATGCGCGGAGACTCGGACTCGGATGGGCAGTGGGCTGGACAAAGGGCCCGGGAGGAAGGAGCTCCGAGCCGCAGCTGCGAGAGGATCAGCGCGCACAACGCGCGACGCCGCCGACCTTCGCCTTCGACGCTAGCCTTATGGCAGTCAACCCGATCGACGCTACTGTGCTTCCGGTAGTCGTTCAGCTCACTTCGAGTTGAATCTGCAGAAACTAGCCTTGCAAAGGGGCATGTACAAAGATGAAGTGACGGACGCGAATGCACAGGATTGCACCTCGTAATCGCAATCGTCAATCGCAGGCCCGAGTATGAAATAGCAATGAGCACGGAGAGAGGTGATCTGCGACCTGGATCTAATTAACGCGCCGTAGTATTCTTCCGTTGGAACACGGGATGCATGGACGAACGGACGAGCATTGAAAGCTAGATTATAGATAAAATATATGCTGAAATGCGATACGGGTGAAGTGAGACGTGAGCGGGGCTGCCAGGCCTGAGAGCTGAGAGCTGAGAAGCAGGATGAGGGAGGGCGGAATTCTGCCAAGCATCTGGCTCACAGGCAGGCAGGGGCACGGACGCAGAGGACTCAGTACCGGACGCACTAACTAACGGCTGTAACACTAACGGGTAACGGGAAATCTACGCCCACCTCCCCGGATCAAACCTTCCATATAAGGGGTCCATAACGGGTATGTGGGAACGACGAGTGCATTGCAGCTATACCGGGTTCCCGGGCGACCCGAGCGTTCGGCCTGAGGAAGAGGGGGGTTCTGCTTACGTAATACAGGACGGGGAAGTTGTGCTGGCCGGGAAAGGCGTAGCTCGTGTTCGTGTGTGCTCGGAGAGATCTGAGCGACTGCATCTGAACATATGAAATACGAAATATGAATGAAGGAGACGGACGCATATACTTCCCATCACGAAATACTTATATGGCCACTGCCCATGATTGGCGTTCCACTCCCCCCCTCCTCCGACTGTTATCACTTTCCAGTCCTCCCGTCCCCTCAGGCTTGCCCTCGCGTTGCTGACCATCCTTGCGAGCGTCCGAGCCGGAAGCCAAGCCTGCAGAGCCTCGTCGCTAGGAAGCACTCGCCGGTAGCAACCAGCACGCACCTCGCCCACTCTGACAACGACGATCCCGTGTGCAGCTTATAGTACGTACGCAGCACCGCCCGTCCTGCACAGCAGCCACACACTCTCTCGTGCGCCTTTAAACGACCCAAAGCAGAGAGAGATTCCAGCGCCTGCATCAACCCATCAAACGCTCTTCAATTCGGGCCTGGCGCAAACTCTGAGGTGTGCACCGTCGTCCTGGTTCCATTCGTTCGCAAGCCCTCGGGGATCCAACGAGTGAGCGTCTCGCTCGCTATTTTCGGCGACGCAGCAGAAACTGTGAGTACGCCTGCGCTTTGAATAAACGGGAGGGCAGTCTGCCTTCCTGTGATGGGACCCCCCGGATGGGAATAACTGCCTCTTGTGTAGGAGCGATGCGCTGACTGTGCCGTTGGTATATAGATATAGAGCTGAGATACATATACGCGTACTCGCTCCCGAACACGAAATCCCTGTCTCCCCGTGGTTCCGCGCGGTCTGCCCCTCCAGCTTCCCAGCTTCACGCTGTTCTCCGCCGCGACACAGACACGCTCGACGCTCGATTCGCCACCTGCCCTTCGTTCTTCGCGTCCCTCGTTCCCGCTAAGTACGAGCCCACACCCACTTCACCTAGCCAAACCTGTCCAGCACTCCCCTCGAGGCGCACTCCTTCGCTCGTTGTCCAGCCCGCAAGCATGTCCGTCGCCGCTTCCTCCGCGTCTTCCACCGCGCCCGTGCCCATCCGCCCCGCTTCCCACAAGCGCACCCCGTCCGGCTTCTCCGCCTATGCGCTAAACGCACATGGTCTTCCTCAGTTCTCGCCGACCAACATGTCCCGGAGTGTCACCAGCGCAAACGGCATGAGCTGGAGCGAGACCTTCGAGTGCGTCTTGCCCTTTCCTGCAGCCGTGTAGCTAATCTGAACTTACTCTGCGCAGCTTCACCTCCCGATCGCCCCTCAACTCCTCATTACATTTCGCCAACCATGCCCCGGGCACGTCCCCCATGTCCTTTTCGGCATCATTATCGTGCTCGCCAGGCTTTACTGCGTTCTACGGCTTCGGCCTCGAACACTTCCAGCTTGAGCAAGAATTTGTGAGCAGTTTACTTCCTCCGATCATGAAACAAGCCATTCCAAAATTGCATTCCCACGATTACGATCTATTCCAATTCACTGCATTCATTCATTCACTAATTGCCCCGCGGAGATGCACCTCCACCATCATTCCCCCCTACATTGCCCTCACCCTCATCCCCCCTGCTCTCACCGTTGCCCATCCTGCAATCTCCTACATCTCCCAAGCCTTTGTTGCCGATATGCATCAACGTTCTCTTGTTCTCTCAATCTCCCCATCTCCATCGCTCTTAGACTCGCCTTCATCCCGACTGATACACCTGATACTGATCGGATGACTGACTGTATCTGCTTTCCCCCGTTTTTAGTGCCAGAACTTTACCTGCTGCGGCCTCTCGATCCCAAACTTTCATGAGCTCGTGAACCATTTCGAGAGCGCACACGTCGTGCCGACCGATGAGCTCGGACGGCCTCTACCTTGTTCTCCACTCGGGGCCGCAGGCCACAGCGCGGCGCCCGTGCTGACGCCGCAACAGATCTCAAAGCTCGTGCAGCAGCATAACCAGCAGCAGCAGCAAGTCCTCCAACAGCAAGGACAGGGCCTACAACAGCAGCAGTTCGGTGGTATTGTCGACGATGCGGCTTCGCCTCAGTCCAGTATTGGTCCGACGACACCGCCAAGCACGCACTCGTTTGCGTCAGGCGTCGTAGCTGCGTATGAGCAACAAAGCCAGATCGCGCAGCCCCAGCCCCAGTCCCAGCATCAGGCGCAGGCCCTGTCTCTATCACATCAGCATCACGCCTCGCAGCAGAACTCACCCATGAGCCCGAATCAGAACTTCGCCTCTGACTCGATGGATCAGTATCAGCATCACGATGGCAGCGCAGCGTATCAGGAGGCTCAGTCTCCGCAGGCTCACGCTCAGGCGCAGATGATGCAGTTGGCGCAAGCTCACCAGCAACAGCAAATGCAAATGCAAATGGCGCCACAAGGACAAATTCCCTATACTGCCGCCTCGCAGTCTCAGCAGCAACAGCAGTATGGTCTGGACGACGCCACGTCTCCGATGGCGTCGGGCCTGTCTATCCCTTCTGTGCCAGCCATTCCCGCCCCGAATTATGCGCAAGGACTTTCTCAGGCCCCACATATGCAGACGGTGATGCAGCAACAACAGCAGCAACTTCAGATGACGGGTGCGTTCAATGGATTCCGCTCCGCCCTACCCGCCTCGCCGCCGCAGGATGCGTTTGGCATGACGTCCGTTGTGCGCCGGCGCACGTCCCCCGTCTCGCTTGGCTCACCCACGTCGGCGCTCTCCGCACACTCCTCACTGTCCTCGCTGTCTATGTACTCCGCCGCCAGCGGCGCGCTCTCGCGCGCGAACTCCCTCGGCAGCATCACGTCGGGCCCGGGCGCCACCCTGAGCAGCGCACGCGGCTCGATCGACGAGGACGACGTGATGATGGACTTTGACCCGCTCGACGACGCACCGTTCATCAGCCACGCCGCGCACTCGCATGCCTCGAGCCCCGTCGCCATGCACCCCAGGCGCACGATCAGCCCGACAGAGCAGCCCCAAGTCTGTCTCCCGCCCGCGCTCTTCTCCGCGCCCACGCCGTCGCCCGGGCTCGCCGGTGCGCGGAATGGCTACTTTGACGAAGCCACCGGCCGGTCGCGCAGTCGCGGCGGCGCCAGCACGCCTGCGTCGCGCGCTGCCTCCCCAGGCGGCCGTGCCTCGGGCGTCGTGCGCACCAAATCGTCCAAGTCCGCGTCCAAAGACACCGCATCCGCGTCGGGGTCGGGGTCGGGGTCGGGGTCCGGCTCCGGGTCGAACCTCGGCACGAACCTGCTGCTCACGGGCGCGGCCGCGGAGAAGCAGCGGCTGAAGGCGAAGCTCGCGGTGCTGGACCCGCTGGCGATCCGGGAGCGCATGGGCGAGGCGAAGGAGCCGAAGGAGCCGGCGTCCTCGGCGTCGGCGTCGGGCGGCAGGGAGGGCAAGGGCGGGCGGCGCTCGCGCGAGAAGGGGTACAAGTGCCCGATCCCCGGGTGCACGAAGAGCTATCTGAACCCGAATGGGCTGAAGTACCACCTGAATAAGGGGACGTGCACGATTGCGTCTGGCGCGGGGTCCGGGTCCGGGTCCGGATTGACGGCGTCGATGCCCTCGACCCCGGCGGTGTCGACGCCGCCGAGCATGGTGGGGACCCCGATGGCGAGCGCGCCTGCGAGCCCGATCCTCGAGGAGCAAGACGCGCTCATTGCGCACACGCAGCAGCATCTCGTGTCCTACCAAAGCCAGCATTCCGAGCTTCAAAACGCGTTGATGCCGACGTACTGAGAGCTGGCTACCGTTTTCTGTGTCCTAGAATGTTTTCTTCTTTTCTTTTCCCCCCCTCTCGATATTGTAATGCTTTTGATGCTCTCGACGAGCATTTCCTTGTTTATTGTGTCATTTACTCGTCATATACTGCTGATATCTACCCTGCTCCATCTATCTACCTATCTACCTACCTACCTACCTACGTTCCCACTCAACCCACTTATAACTACCCTTCGTCATCCAGCACCCACCGATTTTACATATTGTTCTACTGAATCACCCGTATCATACCGCATACATAAACTGCTTTCCCCGCCTTACATACGTACCTCACCATAACTGCCTTACTCCATACTCACATACTTACATACATACTTACATACATACAAAAGAAACGATGCTATTAGTTGTACCAACATCTCTCGACCTCGATCCGACTCCCTCTGGCAGCATCGTTTCAACCTGACTGATCTGTCCCTCCATCTATGCTCGACATCCTGACTTACCCCCACCCCCCAGGCCGCTTTTTTTTCGGCTGTTTATCAATTGCCCTCGCTAGATAGTTTTCCTTTGATTTGTTTTTTTTTACATACATAGACGCGACGTCGACGGCTGGAAATCATTCATTTGACTTTTGCATCTTATAAACATACGAGTACCCAATCCACACCCACCGCATTTCCCTCGCCTTTTTTTTGCGACCCTTGTTATACCGTGACGCCCTTTGTACTTGTATGTTTTATTGTGGGTGTAACCGCGACGATCGCCCCTCGGGCCCACTGCTCTCCTACGCTCGCTTACCTCGCTCTTTCCTGCTCTTCGCTCTCCGTTCTTTAGTGTCAATAGCTCTTTTACTATAACACCCTTATTCCCTGCTTAGTGTCTGTAGGTTCTCGGTGTGGTCTTGCTCCTCCCAAAAAACTGTAATGGATTTAAAAATTGTACATAAAGTTCAATCATCAAATTATATGAGTAGGAACTTGAGACTTCGAGCTTGACGTTGCATTGTTTTTGGGCTTTGAAGTGTAATGAGAAATGAGTAAGACTGAGAGGGTGTTGAAGCTCGATATCTTCCCTAATAGCAGGGTGCTTCCTTCTTCTTCCCTACCATCACCCCCCACTTTAGCAAAGCCAAAGAGCTGAATGCAACTGTGCGCGGCGGTCACCATTTCTCGTCCCTCCCCCCTCCGAATCTCTACTTCTGAATATGCATAATGCTCCCAAGATGCGAATGCAAGATGATGATAATAATGATACTCAACCCGAAACAGGCGCTCGCCTAATTGCAAAACGGTCAGGGGCCCGCCCGGGCTCAACCTCTTTCACGTTCCGAATCTGAGTCTGTGAACTCCTTCCATTCTGCCCCGAAATCTTGTTTTTTCTGAGTGAGTTTTCTTACTTGTTTACTTCCGCCATATCATCATCATCATGATGTCAGTATGCATGCCCAGATTGTACCCGTTTCAGACCTACTAGTCGTCGACGTCGTTTAATCGCGGTGTGAATGCGAAGGGAGAGCAGCAGCAGCAACTCGGACCTGTAGCATACATGATGATAGCGCTAGGACTGCTCTGAGTCTCTAGCCGGCCGAAAGAAAGTGTGAGAGAGTGTAGATCCAACCAAAGTCGAATGTCGAGGCTACTGCGGCCAAGCCCCAAGGTCGATCATTCCAATAAACGAAGTGCCCCTGAATTTGCTCATGAGACGATCATGAGTGTATATTGCAGTCGCGTTACAGGCAGATCAGGGCTTGTCCACCATCTGAGTAGTGTTGTTCCCTTGAGAGTCAGACCTCTAATCTCTCGCACCACACTTGCTAGCAAATCTTTGTCTGAAAATCTTCTCGGCAAGTTCCCGTCCACTCTCGACTCTTCCTGCGCATTATTACACTCATTTTGCAATATTGCAAGAAGCTTACTGTATGTATCTTACTTTGTCTGAAACACGAACACATGCGCAGGTGATTATTAGTATACTGTCGAGAAGATTGCATCCGGGCGAAAACTGACTTTTAGTCCGAGGGGGGGGGGGGGGGGGGGGGGATTCTTTGCTGTATATCAACGCCACACTAGTGTATGTACATACATACACTGGCATACATACGACCCATCCACGTGCAAAGCTGCTTGTTATGTTTTGCCAGCCGAGATTGTCGTTTAAGTTAAGATTGTTGCTCTGGATCTTGTAGTTGTAGTCCGAGTCGTCCGGAACGTCCGTCGCACTGCCAGTGAGGCCTGCCGCCTCCGCCTCTTCGACTAGACTCGGGAGTCAGGCCGCGCCATTCTATCTCGCAAGACGTCGTGCCCGATATTGATTCTAATAAGAGATATGTAGACAGGAGACTCAGAGGAGAATTGAAATGAGAGCTGGGTCGGGCGTGGATCAACAGCGGGTAAAGTCAGAAAGTCTAATTTCCACGGACGCTAATCCCTCCCAGGGCCCATTTCCGGGTCCGGTCACCGTCGTGAGCCCGTCTTGAGTGTCAGTGACTTTGGACCTTTCCCCGATACCCGCTGTATTCGATCACTCTGTCCCACATACGCGAAGGTCACGATGCATAGTGCTGTAACAGGAGTAAAGAATCGCCTTCACCGCCAATCCAATGTGACGCGGGTCACGGTGGATACTTTACCCTATTCGTCCTAGCTCAGGAGTTAGCACCAGCCTACTATGAATCGAATTTGTTTATGGATTTAAAAGTCACCCCTTTACTACTCGGCTGAGTCGTACCGAAGTCGCGTTATTGTATTGTAACGTGGCTGTACGGCATAGTATAGTGGACTCGGATGGAAGGATGAACTTCGTCCCAAGTGGGTATACCGACGACCGGAGGCTGTATAGAAATTCGATGCTGTAAACCACCAGACAGGTGCGAGGATATATCGACTCTATGGAGACGGAGAGGTGGGAGGAAGGACCCGGTGAAACAGGGATTGCCACGTACGCGAAAGGTGTACGTGAAGTGTGAGTGCGAGTGCGCTAATGACTGTCCATAGGCATAGGCACACCTTCACGGCGGTCAGCCTGAAGCCTGAGCGAGCAGCGCTCAGTCCACCCGACCGAACAACACAAGTCGTGCAACGCAAGGGCCTTGAATATGCGTCTCTAACCGCAACTCGGGCCACGCTGACTCTGGCAGTGAGGCGACTCGGAGCGAACACGCCCAAGACTCTTATCGACATGAGCGCCGCTCAAGCTCAAACTTGATTAGCACCACTGGCAGCACTTTGTCTAATCTGCCCTCGCAATGATTCCAAAAGTCAAATCGCTTTCACTCGTGGCTCGGATGTCGGACAGCGGCTTTCATCTCCGGTGTTAAAGACGTACTCAGGCTGTTCCTGGCTCGGGAGTCAACTTTCCACCACCGCTGCCCGCCGCCTGACGCCTTCTGGGATATCCAGGCGCCCACACCCCCACATCCGCCCGCCGTCCGCTGACCGCCGAAGGCCAAGACGGAAGAGGATCGTCCATGTCTTCACACTCTCCTGATCGACACGTACAAACCCGAGCCCCACCGCCACTGCCCGCCGCCTATTTCCACGATTGTACTGCTGCAGTACTATGATACATACTACGTAAAACGACTTGAAAGGTACCGTCAAACCTGGAATGATTTCCAATCTTCAGCGTGAGCGTGGCATGAGGCCGCAGTACGCAGTAGTACGCGCAATTCAAGTTCAACTTAGCACTGCTCGTCTCTCTGACAGACTCGGATGTGGAACGCTCGTGACATTGCTTTGATTATCATTGTCAGTCACCTTTTTCTGCAGCTTTGCATCTGATTAATGTACCTTAGGATCATATCTACGCTGCGCTCACTAGCAGCGCCCACCGTTCAACGCCAGCCGCACAACCACTAGCATCACGATGCCCCATCCTGAGCCCACTGACCGCCGTACAACTTAACGCCAGTGTGAGACCCCCACTCTCCAAATTAAACAAAGTTGTTTATCCTCGGGTCCGCACATGCCATCCAAAACCCGGGTGCTAGTCCACGGAGAACAGCGGCGATCCGGCGCAGCTTGTTCGTCAAATGTTATCTAGATTTGTTCAATCTCAGAAGTTGGATACATACATTCCACACTGGCATACTACCGTACAGACAGACAGAAAGTTCCCTATTCCAACAAAAGTTCGGCTTGCGTGTTGCGTGATAACCTCGTGGTCTACTGTTCAGTAAGTGGGAAGAAAGCAACTATGTACATACATATGTACAGTAAGTTCTCGATCTTCGTCTCTACGCATACGTATAGCGTCTGTATGTCTATCGTGAATCTAGATGTGCAGATACAACGTATCTGCACCAGTGTGAGCCCGTGCGACTTATATGGATATAGGTGCATGTGGATGCATGGTCCTCCATTCAATACAGGCAATACAGACTCGGAGCTGAATCAATCAGAAAAGTCAGTAAAGATGATATGGCAGTAAATAGACACTGCGGCATTCGCTTGCCTCCTCGAAATGATCATAGGCTTTAACTTTACCACCTTACTCAGTATGTAGTATGGAATCCCTATCCCCATTCACTGCTCCCCTTGTTCAGAATCCAGAATCCAGTTTCTATGTGTACATGCGTAAGTTGATTCAGTAGTTCATTAAGGCCACTCTCAACTTGAAGCTCTAGGTCACCGAGCTCCGTCTTTTACATCGGCGAGCTTCTTTCTATTCAATTGGTAGTTGGCCGTACCGAACCGCAACGCCTCACCTGCCTGCAAATCATGAAGAATGGAACACAGTGGCCGTAAATTGGGGGCACGGACGTGTGTGGTATACATGCATGCATGTATGTATGTACTGTACAGTTTGCGCACAGCGTTCATGGTGCATAGAATGGATATTGGGGTTGAATATCCTTGATCCCGTTGAACACGAACTTTAAATCACGATGTAGTACAATGCCTCTCCATCGCCAGTCTAAATGCAAGTGCGCCGGTGCTAAGCCGTCCTAGACTGATCGTTGCCAGCGTACAGTATGTAAGTGTGAGTTAGCGGCGGTTAAAGAGCACTGGCAGTAGTGGAGGGGAGGCGCCAGTGGAAATATAGTTGAGACTGAATGAGACGGAGCTGTTTTGTCCCATCCCGTACGTATTCAACTCGAGTTCAAGCGGACGTCGCAGATTTGGGTACAGCGTATGGAATGAGTCTGTTGAGTTTGTTGCTGAACTGGAAAAAAAATCGTTCCATACACATAATTGAATACCGTCACGGTATACCGCCAGAGAACTTTCTTGAAGTTGAGTCCCCGCGACCCGGACTTGGATGTGAAGTGTATCGTACTTCCACAGGTACTGTAAGAGCTCCAATCGGTTGTGTGTATAGTATATGCGAAGCATGAAATCAATAAGAAGACTCACAGATTACTGACAATAGAACGATCTGATAAATTGAGGAGGGAGGAGTAGAATTGCCTCTCGGGGACACGAATACGCCTACGCCTACCAGAGTGACAGCACTAATGGCAACCTAACGCACCCTTCTAATCCGCTCTATCCAACCACGCAACTAGTTTTCGCTCTCTTGGATACGCACATAACTGTTGGGCCTGCGAATCTTCTTGATCGATGATCAGCCGCAGCTGCAGCGCGATCGCCAGATACTTCCTTCTCACTGGCAGGCCGGGTGCCAGTGATCGGCCGGGGTATGGGGTATCCACTATTAGCAAGCTTCAAGTTCTACGTAGGTCAAGTGCACGCCAGCGCGTTCATGGCATCCCGCTTCGATGGGCCAGTGCGGGTCGTACGCTCGTTCCGCAAAGTCCGGGAGGTTAGGCTAGTATTCGTTTTCCTACGATGTATATATTGCGCACTGGCATTGCAAATGTACTTGTACTACTAGTGTATACTAGTAGCTCGTGTCGCATAGTACGATTGAGCAGCAGCTGCCAGTGGAAGTGTTTTGTGTGTTGTGTGCGGTTGCAATTCATGTGAGTGCCTCCGAGCTTATCCCCGGGCGGCACGGAAGAGTCAACGCCGTCACAATATGGCGTTTTCGCATTTGTCCGTCCAGTTCGAGGAAGTTTTTTTGAGACGCAAAATCTTCCGGGGTGGTCGAGAGACTGCAAATTGAATATTGCACCCACTGTGTACATATTCAGATTTCTTTCGCCGAAGTCTGAAATGTGGGACAACTGACGGGAAAACGTTTCAGGTAAATAAGTGCGGAATAACTTGAGTACTTGGCTGACCTCCGACGGCGGGCGACCAGCGGTGGACCGATGCGAAATCATGGCGAATCCGACTGAGAAGGTGTGACGGCGTCGATCATGGAAAGAGCTAACGAAGCCTGAAAAGACAAACAGAGGACAAACACGGACAAGGGCACTCCCATGAGACTTGTTGCAAGTAAGCACTGTAACATTCGGGCGCCCAATAGAACAGGTCCGATTTCCGGATCAAGAGAAGCAGGATAGTGTAATGCTAATTGTTGGCAGCCTGAGTGGCCGCTGGACAGGGTAAGCAGAGCGTGTGTCGAGTGTTAAGGGGACAAGAAGTACGTAGAAAGCTGGTCTTTAGGTTAACGATGGGTAGTACACGGCGTTAAGCTTTACAAGCATCTGGGCGTCAGCGCCAACGCCAGACGATTAGAGGTCGACGTTCTGACATCGAGCAAGCTGTGGACAGGCACGAACTTTGTTTTCTGTGCTTCGTCGGATGATCTGCGGCGTGTGCAAGCTCGTGCTATGGGCGGTACCTTGGATTGTCATGGCTGCTCCACAAGCCCACGATATGTCCAATTTCGCACCAGATACTGTATCCTCGACGCCGTGCGGGCCCGACGAGGACTCGAGTAACTTGGTCGATCCCACACTCGTCTTGCCAGAAACCTGTATGAGCACGTGCGTGGAGGAGTCTGGGGAAAGACTCTGATAGCCTGATAGCCAACATTGAATTTGAGATTGAGGCTTTGGTGCCAGTGCCAGTGTCAACCCGTGTCCGATTCAAATCGGCAAATCGTCAAACCGCCAAATCGTCAAACCACCAAATCGCTAGTTGTCCAATTGCCCAATGACGAAGAGTCGATTGCAATGTATCTGGTTTATTCTTGAGCTTGAACATCCGCGGACGACCAGTGGTGTAGCGATCGCTAGTCATGATGAAGGATGATGGCGTCAGTGGCAGGCTGCCAGAGATGACAATGACAATGTATGACGATACTTGCGAGCTCAACGGAGCGGAAGCGGAGACTCTGTTTTTCTTCTCTCTCTCTCGCTCTACTACTAGGATCAGGGACAGCATGCGTCTGAGGGCAAGGAACGGATGTTGAGATACCAGTCTTCTTTTCTTCCATCCTTCTGTCCTTCCTTCTTTCCACGTTGTCCATCACGGTGCCAGGGCGACGTGAGCAAGGAGCTGATGAATCATGAAAGCGTTAATTGAATTGGAACGGCAAAATTTGAAGAGGAGGGTTTGATGCCGATTGAGTGAGAGTAAAAACTGGAGTAAAGTATAATTAGTTCGATGCCGACGGCCCAGTGAGGAAAGTCGAAGATGGCTGGCGGTTGTGCGTTGGTGTTGTATTATGATGGTAATTGAGAACGCTAGCCCGGGCTAGACGTTGAAGCGACATCGACATGATCGTGAACGATAGATCAGTAATGGATGATTCGGAAGACAAGGGAGACCCACTGGCATACGTGAGTGCCTTGGACGCTAAACTCTGAACTCTGAACTCTGAACTCTGAACACCGAGCGCATCTTGCATCACGCGTCCCCACCCCCGGGGCCCCCGATGTCTACGATGATGCCACTGGTCCCGGGCCTGCCACCACGCTAAAGCATGATCGAATGATATCGATGTATGTTCCACAGCATGCCGGCCGCACGGTCAAAAACGTATCTAAAACACTACTGCGGCGCTTCGATCATCAAGGACTGCAGAGAACGCTCGAAGTCGAACGCACTGATGATAGGGAAGGCGTACTTACCTGGATCAGACCCAGCAGCTAGGTAACGCGTGCATACGCACTGGCACCGTGACGCGCAGCCGGTGGTCTGACCTCGGACGTATTCTTGTCGACGAAACAAGAAAGCACGGACTCGGACATTGGGTGTAGTTGATGCCAGTACCAGTGCAGCGTGGATGGAACGGATGCGCGGAGGGCCGCTGTTGTCGTTGGCTTGTACAGTGAGCGCGTTCGAAGGCCCATGCCAATCACAGGTGCATGTATTTTGCACAATTTCCACGCTCATTGCAGTGGCAGTCGATCATGATGTCCATAGCCACCCATCACCGCCAGCCTGAGCCGTCGTTGGCCGTATATTACATGTATACAAAAAAATCGCGCCTTCTTGATGTCCGCGAGTTCAAGAAGTTGTACATTTACCGCGACGTTCGGGGGAAACTTGATTATGGGGGAGCTTTGAACAGTTCAGCTGTGCGCCTTCTAGTTCGCCGTAGAGCCGCTTTTCAGTTACGACTCCGAGTCGGAGATTCAAAGCCAAAGCCTTTGCCGCCCTTTTATTTCAGTATCGTTTGTTAACAAATCGATGGGCGTCCATGTCAACGATGCTGCTTGACTGAGCTGCCTGTGAGCAACTTGAAATACGCGGTCGACTCGGAATGATCATTATCAAACAACGAATTCTCGAGTTCATGTCCTAGGATCTCATGAGAAGAGCGCCGAAGCTAATCGTAGGCGCAATGGTTAATCCGCTACAAAGACCAGAACTGTCTTCAAGTTTTCTATCGAAGCGTCTTGAAACGCCTATAGTAACGAAAACGCAAAAGATTTTATTGATACAGGGCGAGCTTGGGAACATGCCGGATCTGCGGAGACCTACTCCAGGCCAGGTCACCCCGGCGGCCTCGAACTTGAAATGGACAACGAACGCTTGTTGCTTGTTGCAACTCGTGCACGAACTTTCTGCCTCCGGAGTCTGGGGTAGTGATTCTGGTCGTGGGGTTCGCGATGCCTTTGTGACGCAGGGGTGGATGGAATACAAGTTAGTATGTATGTACGGTCGCTGTGTGCATGTTAGCATGGAGGTTCCGAGTCTCCGGGTGCTGGTGATCAGTTATCGACCCTGGAAAGGATACGGGCAAGAATAATGTAAGTTCGGACGCTCGAGCGAAACATCTCCTTACCTTCCTCGCGGTTCGGGCGCAGCTGATTATCGTTTCGTCGTCAGTATCCGACTCGAATGCCGGTTGCGGTTGCGACCGTGAGCTCCGCAGTCAGACCAAGCCACACAATCTACTAGCTCCGACGTAGTTGTTTCAACGCAGGCCCGGTCGATGGCATGTGCTGATCTTCCCCGAACTGGTGTCTATGGTGCCAGTGTCAGCGCGCCCGGACTGTGGTGTTGTGTGGGAGAGCAGAAACGGCGGAGGGAGCCGGGCGATTCTGCTTCCTTCAAGTCGCTCGCTTCTTTACATTCCAGATCCCGCGTTCTGACACTAGCTATATGCGCATCCGGAGACACCTAAAGCGAAAACAATACTGTAAGAATCCTACTCGACGCTCCCCCGACTATCCCGGGTATGTTGATGATCAATGATCCTCGACGTCGTCCCCCGGAGGTCCTATCGGGGACAGCCAAGCGCACCAAAACTTAAGCAGGGCTAAAGCTAAAGAGTATGGGGCAAGGGAACTCGGAAGCAAGAACGCTAGGATGTATTTGTGTATATTGGTCACCGGAATCTGGTCGAGTCAGCCGAGGGGGCTCATAGCTCAGGCTTGACCAGTTGCGTGATAGCTTCTACGTATTGCCTGCAGCCTGTGTATGGTAGAGCAGGACCCAGCAAGAGGCAAGCCGGGATAGATAGATATCGATGTTCGGTATCCGATATAGTGCGGTCACGGTCTCGATGTCCGACGATCAGTTGATCTGTCGACCACTGGCACACATAGTACCAACATTTATGGAGGTACAGAACGTACGCTAGCAGTATACTGTATATCGTCCCACCCTCTGCCGCTGATGCCTGTTTCCATGCGGGGTATGTGAGTTCGAGCCCAGACACGCTTCTATGGCTCCAGTGATCTGCGCTGGAGGGGAGTAGCACATATGATACTCATTTCAATCTTTAGTGGAAACAGTAGCATTCAACCGGAATAACGATAGTCCAATAAACACCCCTAATCGATATTAGAGTTTCATTTTTCAACGGCGTGCTTCATATGTACTACAGTATGTACTGTGCATACATACATATGCGGCGACTCTCAAGCTAAGGAGAAGGTCGGCATAGTGATAAGGAGGACAAGGATAGGGTGTACAATGCACCGTGACTTACTATTAGTAGGTCTCGTAGTGAACCTGCGCGTGCTGTGAAGATTGCACAGAATAGCTAAAGAGATCAGGCATGGTGTACATGCAAATACCGTGAAGCAGGTCATGCGTACCTTTTTGGATCCAGTGTCCATGCGCCCTAATACTTATACATAGAAGATAGGAGCTAAAGCAGTCCATCCAAGCGCCCACCATACTATGTAAAGCAGTACTCCTATATCGACTGCGGCTGAAAGCGTGTGGGTAAATGGAAACGCATGTCAATGTCCTCTGCAATGACAATACGGGCGTTTGGTATATCCGGAACGCAGCAGCACGCCCGTATATGAAAATGCTGCGAAAGTGAAAGTTAATGATATGTATTTGTGCATGGGATTATGATAATCACGCGGACCGCGTACGACGGATGGTGCGCAGGTATCTCAGTACCGTGGTCACGACGACATTAATAATTCCGAAATCGAGGACTGTCCTAGTCTGCGTCATGGAGATCGATGAAACGCCCGCAAGCGTAACAACTACTGAAGATAATGTGACTTAATGGGAAACAAATACCTGCATCATTCATTTGTTTTTCTCATTCACCATATGACCGAGGTCAGCCTAACTTGAAGTGCCGCGCCCGTTTCAGCCCCAAACTCGAGGAATGCGGGGAAATTGATGGGGAGGGCGAGATCGATGAGATCTTTAACATTATATGAAGGCCGCGAGGCGCTGGGCGGAGTGATGTCGCCGGGACAAAGGACATGAATGAGCTCATCCAGGCGACTCCCTGTAATCATGCTTATAGGCCGTTGTCCGTGAAAGCTATAGCACCGGGTGCAAGAAGAGCTAAAATGAACGGCGTGAAACGTATGCGCTTGCTCAGAGGAGGAACGGAGTACTCACAGTATCACGAGCTGTGTGCGTGCCAGTGGACAAAGACAGAGCCTATACCTGTGATTGAACGGTAAGCTCAGCTGAATGATGGGATGTCGCCCCCTTTTCCAGGTTGAATGTCATTCGTGGCTGTGGTGCACGAGCTCGCTGCGCGCAAACCTCTTTCTGGGAGCTCCTGAACATGAACTCTAAGGTCATTCATGCCTTCATAATGTGACGCAACGCGCGCTCGAGTGTTGTACTCAAATGAGATCATAGGGCAGCATAAAGTTAGACTCTGCATAGTACGTCCTTTGCGCCGCCGCGTGTTGCGTACATATATTATGCTTCTGGGAGTCGCCTGACTGGATCAAACGTTCGACCGACCTCAGGAATGGGTCCAGACAAAGAACAGGAACAAAGGAGCACAGTCACCATAGTTGTAGGCCTCGAGTCAGATCTGCAGAAGGAGATGCGCTGCGTTCATAGTTGGAACAAGGACAAGAACAAGGTTTGCGACTGCGCGACGTAGCTTGCACCCAAACAGCTGATAATGGTATAGGGTGCGTGTCGGACGGCCGGGCAGACGAGGAGGCCTTCCAAGTGTATACATATATGTGTTCGTAGTACTTGAAGTAGATCTGAAATTCTGAATCTTAAGCTAGATTGAGGTCTGTCGCATTTGGAGTCTCCGTTGTCGACTAGTTAGTCGAGACGTCGCCGCCGTCTGGACCTGTGACATCGCTGCGCACTGGCTACAGACGGGACTGACTCCTAGAGTGCACCTGCTCGACGTCGTGCATGAAGCCCCAATCGCAGGCTGCTGGCAGGATTGAGGCCTTTGAGCTCATTGTCACTTGTCAGTGAGTGAGCAGAACGAACTTGAGTCCGGGACATGTGACTTGCGGCGGGCCCAAGTAGACGGCGTTCGGCCGGGTCATTGGCTTTAGAGTGTGGGCCAATCGGGAGGGCGTCGTCTGAGTCGGGAAAACGTGGGGTGTACATAGGCGAAGCCGGAACAGGCTAACGTACATATATACATATATAGTTATTCTTTCGGCTGCTTCGGGTCAAGTCGTGTCGATGGTGATGGCTTGCCGAGAACTACAATATAATTTATTCGTATCCGATTCGGCTAACATAAGGCTACATAGTAACAAGTCTATAGCATATATACTTATCGTGGATCAGCGGGATTCGCTCGTATGTCTATATGTCTAAATGATGGAAAAGATGCTCGACGTAATATCATTGGGTCGCATATACACGCACGCCCACAAGGTGCAATATCGAACAATAAAGTTGCAACTTGAAGAAGAGCGATAGGCCAGACAACTCTCCCAGCCGATTCGAAACCAAAAGTCCCGCGAAACTCAGAACGAATCACAAGATCCTTGTTTCCGGCCGCGAATGTACAAGCGAATTCGAAGCTCATCCAAAGCGTCAGCCCATTGGACAGAGCAGCTCAGCTAAGCGACGCAGCTAGCGGCAGTATGTGCACAACGGAGTGCGGGCTTGGCAGGAGCTTTCTGCGTGACCGGATAATCCTGGAGATATGCAGTATATGCGTACGCACAAGATAAAGCAAGTTACAATTCGGCTTTACGTTAGACGTATTCTACCTCTATCGTTGTTAACGTTAGGCTTTGGACAGCGCTCCTGAACGCCGTCAGATTGACAGCGGACATGATGCCTATGAGCGTTCTTTTCGTCCGATCATCGTCCAGCAATCTACGTATGCGCCTGCTGCAGCGTAAAATAATATGCGGTATGATCTGCAATGTATGTGCTTGGAAAATACTTAGCAACGATATCAATGCAAGGAGGCTTAATGCAACTTTTACGTACGAATATGCACTAAATTGTGTGCTTGAATTGACTGAAGTGTGTACGTATAAGATGCATCGTTCTGAAAACCGCGGTTAGCGCAGATATGAAGTGTTTAGTGATTAATCACATGATGAGCGGCGACCTACAACATTTGCAGAGTATTATAAGCTGCGATCCAATCGAATACAGCGCGTAGAATGTCGTATGGACTCCATACGACGTTCAAGACCTACTGACATTTATCTAAGTAAGGAGGGATATCTTGAGTACCATCCGTCCTGAGAGATGGTTGAACGATCGCGGATATAGTTCGCATTATAGGCAAAGTGTGATGGTTGCTTCTGCTGCAGGCATACCTGGAATGAGAGAGATTCGGAGTGTGTCGTTCAGATTGACCGGATTTCTGCCTTACCGATTCCCGCTTGCATAACGTATGTCACGCCCCAATATAATATACTTCCGACTATGGACTCCTAGTAGGGACTAGGACGTTGCGCTTGATGTCGAGTACCTTGTCCTATAGACGTTATCTTTTCATGCATAGTAGTGCATTCCATTGACCATAAGGGGTAACATTAATTGGCGCCCATGATCTATATAGGCGGGGGAGTCGAGGCGCGTTCGGTTCGGAAATAAGAGGCAGCAGGATACGATCAATGCGCCATCAATGCGCGGGACGAGATGAGGCACATAGGTATACAATTTGCATCAAGCAATTTGGTGCTTAGTGCGTAATGTCCTAGCGCCCTGTATCAGTTGTCAATGAATGAATCTGAGACCAGTTCCACGATCGCAAATGGCCTAGCGAGGCGAACAATTTCAACACAGAGATATCGTTCGCAGCTGATAGCTTGAGTCAGCCTTATACAACGCGTTTGGAAGAAAGAGGAATTGGCAACAATGGTTGAGATTCGAGATTTGTGTCCGACCGGGCAGCACAAAGCAAGTCCCCGGATGTGTCGGAATTTGTTTTTGCAGATTGCGGGAAAAGGCACGGAACTTGATTAACGATAAAGAGGAGATGGCGATGGAAAAAGGACTCGAGGGGAAGATTGATCTATATGCGTCTCCTATGGAAGACCGCATTCGAGCGATTAATTAGCATAGCCAGGTGATTGATGCGCGATACGTGACGGGGAACCTCCTGAGTGCTACGGGAGGAGGGAGGTCAGGCGGGCGGTAGGTGGGTAAGAAAGGCAGGTTACGTGGCTCGTCGTCCTTGCAATCGATGTTGAGAGAGCGGAAGCAAAGATAACTGCCTTCAAGAGAAATAGCGAACAAACGGCGGGGCACATGACCGCTCCCCAGTCCCTCGCTTGTACAGATGACGAGTTCTTACATGCATGGTTGCTGCGTTGCTTCGCGCCGGAGATTCCGATGCCGACACCCCGATTCGTCGGTATGTAAATCGATTTGGGCGCGAGGAACACACGGATACCATATGCGGGGGTTCCACCCACGTGTCTGTCGACAAGATTCTTCCCTTTTCGGGTGATGAGCCGCTGGATGGCCGCGCTCTCGAGAGGACGCGAGCAACGTGATCCGGTTGTGAACCGGAACGATAAGGAGGGAGCGTGGTTGGCTGAGGTAGCACCGGTGTGTGGTCCATGAGGCCTCCCATGCTGGGCTCTACGGGCCCACGGGCAGGGTGCACTAGTTTGGCTCCGCGAGTAAATGTGGGAATTCCTACGATCGAGGGCTCGCAGCCAGAGTGGTCTCTCCGTCAACCCGATCCGGAATGAATTCCCACACGCTCACAGTATCAACAATCCCTCAGTCACTCGATAACTTGTTCCTACTTTGTTCTTGCCCCCTCCCTCGCCGTGTCATTTCCTCCTCCCCTTCCCCGCAAACCAGCCCCACCCCCCGCTTCTCCCGCCATTCCGACGCCCAAGGCAGCCCGCTCGTGATAATCAGCTTCGCGCAGCGCCATCACAGTCGCAGCCACCCCGTGCATCACGCCACGACCCGACCGGAACGTTGCATTGCTTAAACCTCGAAACGCATTCTGGACGGGGATTTATTGCGTTGAACATCACAGCACGAATTGGACGTGCAGTGCTTCAAATCGCTTCCCACTGCGGGCCAGCTCCATTTATCTCTCGTCCATTCACGGGAAGGAATCCTGAAGCTCGAAGGTCATCTCTTCTTCGCACCTCCATTACTTTCGGTTCTGTGCTGTGAATTGCCTGGAGAGGGAGGAATCACCAATCGTGACGAACGGCTACAATTATCAGGTGATTTAAATTCGTGGTTAAACTCGTCGATGAACCACAGCAAGCAATCGATATACATATCGTTTTGCCTTCGTCCTTGACTTCTGTCTACTGTCAACTTCCTCGTTAACGTCCGAATCCTGCGGCATTTGGAGGGAAGTCTGAGACTGAAACAAACCAATCCTCATACAAATAACCTACACTCTGGCTGGTCGTACTCGTTCTATGGTGACTCTGGAGACACCCGTGCTCTCCGTCGCCATCGATGCCGTCTCCAAAGTCGACGGAGAGAAGGCCCTTTGCGGCCTTATTACGCGTGCGTATTTCCGACTCACTTGTAGCTCTTGTCATGGATATCTAATTCTTTACCCTTTCTCGCTCTCATTCGATGTGCAATTGCATTTGCATTCTTCAAATGTAACAATTGCATTCCTCACCTACGACGCGCCGATGACATAACCTTTGCACATGAATTTTGGACATTGGGGTATATCACGTAGTATTCTCGAAATGTAAGTCGGGATTACAAGACGGTCCCCGGCTAGAGAATATGGCCTGGCGGCTTTGGCACGTTGAACGGTTTGAGCGCTCCCCATACTTGCATCACCTGTGCTTCCCCGCATCCCCCGATGCTTCATCTCCCGGTGGCATCGCATCACCCATCACATCATGCCCCTCTGCTTCATCTTGTGACTCCGCCTCTGCCTCCTCGGGCTCGGATTGTTCAGATCAAGAGGACGGAGAGCATTGGGATAAGGACGATTTGACTGCCGTCGGTTCCAAGCCTAGCCCTCTTCTTGTTGCATCCCCATCGCCTTTGAACGATGTGAAAGACTCGAAACATCCCCTACACACACTCTCTCATCCGCTGAAAGACCGACAGACTGCTATGAGTCTCTTAGACTCGCCGCCTTCTCGGAGAAATTCACGATCTCGAGAGCGCTCACACTCTCGAGATCGGGATGAGGGCCGACATCCAGCGCAAGGTCATCATGAAGGTGATCGACGTCCCTCGTTTTCCACGCGTCGGACGCATTCCAACACATCGGTCGGGAAAATTATGGCGGACCTCCTACCGGAGAAATTGGACGTAATGGAATTGGAATTGGAATCAAAGCGGCGGAGGCCGAGCAGCAGTTTGCCTACCTCGGCTGCCACCGCGGCGATAGGGTTGGGGCTCACAACGAAGGAGTTGAGCGAAGAGGATCGCTGGCGTGCTAGCTCTTCGACACTCGTGCGTGACGACCACGAATCGGAGACTGTAACTGTTGTTCTCCCAGAGATATCTCACCAGGTACACCAGGTACGTATTCTACCTACACACCAAACACTCCATTGCCCGCCTTTTTCCCCACCCAAGCGTTGCGCTGTAATTTGATGGTATAACCCCATGCTGATATACAATTTTTCCCCTTAGCCCCAGCCCCATCCGCGGTGTCACCCGTCTCCCCAGCAGGGTTGCGACCCAGCTCAGCTGACTTTGTCTCTGCGCACGGGGTCGGCTTCGAGCCCGCGTCTAGTCACAGACTCGACGTCGCTTCCGAATGTAGTAATCGTTCAACCCACGCCTCACCACACACCGCCGATGACACCCCAGGCCTCTCCCGTGCCGGCTTTCGGGCCTGGGCCCACTTACGGCCTCATCGGCGGTGCGATTTGTACGGCGGGTGGCTCGGCATCGGACTTGACCAACTCGACTGGTCCGAGTCTCGCACCGGCGGCGGGGCGGACGATGGCAGCGACGGCAGTGGCAGTGGCATTGGCGGCATCGAGCTCGGGCCAGCTGAGACGCGATCTGGAGCTGCGGGACAGAGGTCGGGAACGGGATCGGGACAGCCTGACAGTACCCACGCGCGCCCAGGCCAGGCAGGCACAGTTGCTCGTGTTATCCGAGCAGAGACACCCCTCTCCAAACTCTGATTTATCTCAAATCACTAACCAGGCTCAACCTTCTCTCCTTTCCAACACCTCCATCACCCCAACGTCAGACTTGGCTGCTTCCTGCTCGGAAAAGCTTTCCCCGGCCACGGCCTCTGACGCAGGCGGAAGTGCAAATTTGCAAAATTTACATGTGTCGGATGGATTACAAACACATCTGTCAAATTCCCAGCACCAGGAGCCATCTGCAGTTTCGCCTCAATTATCTCCATCTACGACCTCTAACCTTGCACGAGGCCACCAACGACCGGCGCAATCGTCTTACCTGCTGCCATCATCGGAAGCACACCCAACTATTGCAAAAGCCGACCTGAACACGAGGAGGGAAGGCACTCGGTCTGCACGTCTGAGTGTGACGGATATGGATGAGCGCGCACAAGGTGCCGGACTTAGTGCGAGTAGTCGCTTTGAGAGCCGGTCTGAGAATGGCAGGGAAGGGGAACCAAGCCTCAACCGCGATGGCAACGCTATCACTTCGTATTCTGACGCTATCTCTAATCACAATTTGAACGGTGAGGGACAGCAGCCTCCTTCGAGTGCTTCGGCCGGTCTTGCGCCGACTACATATGCGAACGGCCAAGCATCGCAGCCTCCAGACCAGAACCAGAAGGACTTGAACCACAAGTTCTTCATTTCGCCTCGCGATGGCGGCAGCCAGGACGGCGACTCTCCTGAGACAAGTGCGTCGTCGCAAGTCGGTTCACATTCGGTTGTGTCTGCTTCTGTGAGTGTTTCAAACTCGGGCTTCACGGGAGATCCTGCAAGTGTTGCGTCCCGCACCAGCACGACAAGTCAGACGAAGTCCACTAGCAGCGGTCGGTCTGGTAGCTCGCGAGGTGGGCTCAAGATGCGGTCGAAGACCGGCGATCTGAAGGGAAAGGGGAAAGGGAAGGAGGTGCGTCTCGGCCCGGTCCAGTTCGTAAACCAGCCGCCGGTTCGTCGTTCGCAGTCTGGACAGAGGATCTACCAACAGGTGGGCGACATTGGCACAGTGCATCGTAGTTTGATGGGTGGGCGAACTGCGGCAGCGACAGCGTTGAACAACAGCTTCCGCCGGCCGATAAACAACTTGCATGTACCTGTACCTAAAGAGGCGGCTGCTACGTCAGTGAAGCAGCAGCAGGAACAACAACAACAAGTCCAGCAGCATCCACATTCCAAACCATCTTCAAAGTCGGCGCGTCAGTCGGATAAAGTCATCGCAGGTCCAGGACCGTCGACGACCGCCGTGACAGGTGCAGGTGGGCTAAAGTCACCCGTATCATCAAGCTCTGGTCGGAGAAATAGCTCGCAGTCCCGATCACGTCCGCGTAGTGCCAGTGGTTGGAAGGCAGGTGTAACTTCAACCTCGACAAACAAACATCGGATTGACGTGGTCGACGACTCGGAGTATTCGACAGAGGATGAGGAGTGGGATACTGAGGATGGGTCCGAGGAAGTCGAAGGGGTGGACAGGGCCGCGGATGATGGACAACGGCATGAGGCAGATAGTAAACTTGCGGAGGCAGCGGCTGAAGCACAGCGGCATCGGGATTTGTTCTCGAAGGTTGACCGGAGATCATACACACAACTCAGGACCTCGCATTCTGGTTTACTTTCACAAATCTTCCACCCTCCACCAGAGCTTTTCCCTCATGACCATCCATACCGTCACACACGCTCGACGCAAGACATTCTTGCTCATGTCACGCAAGGACCTGCGCGTCAATTTTATATGCCCGGTGCGATGACGGCGATGCAGTCTCAGCCTAAAAGCAGCATCGCGATGCCGACCGCAGCCAACGTTGTTGCTCAGGGTGTAGGCTCTCCTAACAATACGCGCAAGAGCCCTTTACGGAAGCCACCACAGGATGCGGAGATGGAGAGTGACTCAGGAGACGACACGGAGAATAAGCTTGATATGTCGCAGAGCTTGGCGCACAAGAAGCTTCAAGAGCATATGACCCGTTCTTCGAGTCGACAGCGCCAACAGCAACAGAAGCAACAGCAGCAGCAACTGCAGTCTCGTCAGTTGCAACCTGGAAAGCAACGGCCTCCTGAACAACAACACCATCGACCAGAGCTTCCACGTAATAACACTTTCGCAAACCCATCGAACCCTCAAGCTGTCCAGCATCGTCCCTCTGGCCTGCACACCGTCGCTACCGCACCCATTGATCTGGGTTACCCATACAACCTCCCCATCCAACAACAACCATCTACACCACGCACGACTCGCAGGAATTTCCTCCTAAATGAACTATCGGAAAGCTTACGTCTGAATTTGCTTTGGGAGAGGCAAGTCAGCAAAAGACCGACGGGCACGAGACGGCCAGCCATGGCTGTCGGAGGAGTCAGACCGCTCACAACAGTAAATGGTCAGAGCGGTAACGTTGCGCAGGCGGTTGTGAAAGATGACGATCAAGCCCAACAGGCTCGTAAACTAGCTCGCACCAAGAGTTTGCAAGAAGACTTCGGAATTTGGTAATTCATCAACAATTGCCTGACTCGCACACCCTTCTTGTCTTCTTTTGCTTTGTTTCAGTTTTCTTTTCTTATTGCGTTCTTGGGATTTGTGATGAAGTCTTGTCGCTACCGTCTGCACATTCTATTTGATGTCGACGAAAGGGTAACTTACGAGTCAGGAACGCTTCTACGCTCCGGTATATTGTTCTTTGTTTTATAGTTCTTAACCGCCGATGGATGTGCTTTAATTGCCTTCATACTGTTGGCTATTTGATCTCTTTTCCTCCCTATCATTTTCCTTTCCTTCCTTCCAAATTTCATTACCAATGCCTGTTTGCTGCTCTCTTTCTCTTCTCTTATCGTGTATTTCTGTGCAATATTCTGTTATCATTTTCCTTCATCAGCCTCCTCAAATCCACAAACACCTTAATCATCGCTCTCCTCCCTTTTCCTCATTTTCTTCTCTATGCAGGTCACAGTTTTCCTATCGTCTTTATCTTGTCACATATCCCGCCCATGGGGCTCACACAACGCATAGCAGCACGTCTTTCTTTTTTCCGTTCTTCGCCTCGTCAATCAACTCGCTATCTCTGCATTCTGTATCATTCTCACCAAGCGTAGCATCTAATCGTATGGTCCTGTAACTAGTTGACAATGCATTGCAATCTCTCTCATTAACCATTCCGAAATGCAAAATCTTCACTGCATCGACAATCGAGGAACATGTCAAGGCGGTACATAATTTGTAAATGTACATGAGCATTTCGTCTTACAATCTCTCGTATCTTCCTCTAGTTTATCTTAAGATTCCCCTGAAATATAATTGAAACTTGATCAGACAATCGGCAAACCCGCTGCCATCGCGCGTACAGTGATCCATTATCTAGTTTGCAGCGCCCTGGACCTTCGCATCCTCAGCGGCATGGTTGATAATACCGTTCATTGCTCGCCTTCGGTCGACCTCTGTGTACGACTCACGGTCCTCTGAAGGGCCGACCCACTTCCACGCGTTATCACGAATAAAGGCATCGTACGACCAAAGCTCGGGTGCCAAAAGGCTCGTTGATGCTACCCATATGTACGTATCCGCGACGACAGGCTCGGTCAGCTGGTCGGCAGAGGGAAGGGGCGGGGCGGAGCTCGCGATCACACTATCGGATGGATCATTCAGTGGCTCGAGGGGCCCCAGTGGGTAGACTTGCACCTTCCGGCGGTCATATTCCTGCGTGTAGTAATAAAAAAAAAGAGGTGTTTTAGTGTGTTGGAATAGCGGGAGACGGTGGGGCTGCGTCCGTACGTCCGCCTCGAAGACGTCAAGGAGCTCGACGTCGGCTGGGCTGAGCCCGACCACGAGATTGCCTCGCACAGATCGTTCTTCCGGTGCGAGCTCGCGATCAAACAGGACCTTCGACTTGTCATAAGACAGCACGCCTGGGTAATCGCAGTCCTGCAGGTGCTCTTGTCAGATCATCGAGATAGATGTCGATCTCGAGCTGCCGCGGTTGCATTTAGCTTACTTTTATATGGTGTCGTGTATGCTCCTTGGAAGAACATCAGCATTCATGCATTTACCGTTTAGGAGTAGGTAATGCACCAGTAGCACAGCGGGGCATATCTTTAGATGAGAACCATCGTTGCCTATAACTCTTTTGAGGACCTTTGGGTGTAAGAGTGTACCGTAGAAGAATGCACTGAACGACTCGGACATGACTGAGCAAACTCTACATGAACGTTAAAAGAGAACCTAGGAATGGCCTTTACTAGTAGCACAAAATGCCACAAATCTTGCTATATGTTATTTAGAAATCTGAATATCGTATCCCTCATGAATGTATCCCATATTTGATGAACATTTTACAGTATATAGTGCGGCAGCCAACTACACCGCGGTCCGCGACGCAGCCGCCGTGAACACCTTCTCCATTCAGTATGGCATCGAGAAATCCATGCTCTAGCCCATTCGTTCACGTAGACAGATTAAATGGGAAGAGACTTTACGGCTGAAACTTGAAGCAGTTTAAGCTCACCAAGTTTAAGTAATGTACATCACAGGAAGTTTACTATTCTAGTGCCAGTGTATGCAAGTTTGAGCGTTCACCAGTTAATGTTAGCATTACGATTATAACTATTCTACTACATTACGATGATACTCGCTATACAATGCCGTCTAGACATTTGTCTTGTGTCCTCTGAGTGTCTCCTACTTCCACTTTATGGTGACATGTATAACAAACTGTCCGAGAGAAATCGTAAATCGTGTGTATGGAAACATACTAAATGCAGGTATATAATGAAGTGGAGGGGAGATGTCGAAGTCATTGTCCATTCGAACCAAGAAAAAAATGTCAATAGAAAAGTCTGCGTGTCAAGGCATTACTTGTGGCTCGTAAGGGTCCAATCCGCCAATGCAACACTCGGCGGTGTCACGAAATCGCTCGAAGACATGCCTTGCCACTGTGGGCTGAATAGGACCTGGAGAGTGGAGCTGCCGGCGGGAACGTCAATGGTCACGACCGTTACACCCGGGTTTGGCTGGTCCACCTGGTTGTTGAGTAGAGCTGGATCGGTCGAAAGACGTGTGGCGTTCATCGTCCCCAACACAGCACCTGACGGGGCATCCAAAATGGTCATGATCAGCTTCTGGTCGCCAATCGTAAGAGTCGCTGAGTTGCCAGAGATTTCAACGGACGCATTGGTGTGCATGCGCCATTGGATAGCCTGGCTGGCGTTGATCTCGTCCTGGAGAAGGACTTGCTTGCGGGCGTTGAGCAGACGGATGCCTCGAGAAAATGACGTTGTGTCGAAATAGGCAGAGGTGAGGTCGGCAATCCAGTATGCGGCCGAGTCCGAAGGAACGTTGTAGACGGTGCTCGAGCCCTGTGCTTCATTGGTAGTGTCGTGTTTAACAGTAGGGGCGGCGTCCACATTCTGATTTTGTCCTCCGACCAAAATAGTGTTCTGACCCTCCGTCCTCTTTCGGTAGTAGAGCCAACGCTCACTATCCTGATTGTCATTTGAGAAATATCCATCTGAAAGGTAGTCGCCAGAACCAAGCTCGCCAGCCCAGCGAGTTCCTAAGGCGTCGAGGACAAAGTCACCACAATCGAGATCGTTGTGTGTCTGATGACCTTGGAGGGTACCGGCCTTGATAGCCACATACAAGGCATCTTCGTCTGTCCACGAAGAGCGCATTGACACCCATTGATCCGTATGATTATCAAAGAATGCATCCAGAGGCATTCCATCCCAGAAAGCGCCCGATACAGTGGGGTCGTACCAGAACATCGACCACGGTTCCGGGGCATCATGCATGTCGCGCTGGAAAAGCGAGAAACGCGGGTTTTTGTACTGCTCGGAGTAAAAAATCATTGAGTTGGCGGTTGTCGAGAACTTATTGGGACCATGATCTCCATAGTTGAATAACGAGGTAGTCCCTGTGACATACATGTGGTATAGACCTGTGTTGTTCAAGTTTTGATTCGTTTTAAGCAGTCCAAAGTCCGAACCAGTTGCGGTTAATAAAGAGGATGTCATTTCCGCATGACCAGTAGTGCCGAAATACCAATAGTTAGCTGTTTCGGACCAGGTTCCATCATTCGAAACAGCGAACACACAATTCTCCTTCGCGTTAGGGACGGTAAACCCGAGGATTTGTTCAGCAATTCCGGAAGTATCATCACCGAGAATAGCAAGAGCACCCATTGTAAGACCTCCATTGCAAACGCAATTCCAGTTACCCTCGATATTCTTCGCCCACCATCCATTCGTACCTTTGGTGAAGGCGGTGACACCGAAGCTAAGGCCGTACTTTATCATGGTGGTACGAATTTGTGACTTTTGTGTATCGGTCCAGACATCGTTAAGCCAATCATACGCAATGGCGAAAGCAGCTGTAAATTCGGCAGTGTCCAAGAAATGGCCCGAGTTCCACTTATCATCATCTGGTCCGAAAGAGGTGGTTCCGTTGCCAGCAGCGTTCTGGAGCTCTTCCCAGGTACGGTCAACCCAAGATGTATCATTTGTCATGCGGTAAACGTATGCGAATGCCTTTATACGCATTTTTATTTCGCGAGCGTTATCAAGAATTCCGCTGTCTCCATCCAAGTGGTACGCAACAGGGGAAAGCGCCTTGTACACAGACGCATTGCCGAAAATTGTGTCATTCCACCCACTAAGGTATGCGTCATGAGCAATAAGATTCGCCAAAGCTTCCCACTTGTATGCTGGAGCGATGAGGCGAGGCCGGTCTGTGCGGACAGTCGTTGGGCTCGGGTTTGAAGGCTGGAAGGGGTCCTCGGGCCATGCGAGGTTGACATCGTTAGAGCTAACGAAGGTAGGAGTTGTGAAGACAGCAGTATTCGTAGTCGATGGGTAGATAGGCATGAAGTAGTTGGTATCCGTCGCAGTTGCGAAGCGTCCTATTGAACTCTTCGCATTGATGGCTGAGCTGGCAGCAGCGGAAGGGTTATTCGATGAGGCACTGGCAGCAATGTCATTGTTGTTGTGGTGATGTTTTTTAACACCCACAACAGCGCCAACGACGACACCAATGATTACAAGGATAAGTACGGGCACGCCAAATTTGATCCAGTTACTGACACCCTTCTTTGGCTTTTGAGGAGGTAGATGGCCTGTAGATTGGCTGTGGTACGGGTCGCCTCCGCCATACGGACTTGCATTAGCAGCTTGGAGAGGGCGCTGCTCGGACTCCATGTTCTCCGCCTTGTTACACGGGGATATTAAAGGAGAGACGAGTGGCTATCGAGCCAACAATACACAGAGGAAGAAACAAGAAGAGTGCAGAGGGGCGATGCACCATACAACTCCTGAAGTCCTTCGGCCAGTCCGTTCCGCCGCGGGACTCGGAGGCTCACAGTGGCAGCCTGAGGGCCGCTGGCTTACACTGCAGACTTATTTAGATTTTAGTTCTCACGCATTCAAGTATGTACATATGTATGTATTCTCTTCTTGTGCTTCCCTCAACGAAGTCCCATCTTGTTGCCAACCTGCATCACCAACATGCTAAATTACATTTACTGCGCTTGCTTTTAACGGCTCCGAACTTTCTGCGTGCGCTCTCTCTGCAGCTAGAGCTGCAAACGAGGGAGCGAACTGGTTCGCACTTCGTACCACATTCTATGCAGTCGTCTTCTGCGTCATCGAATTTGTCGCGCCTGTGCGTCAGGAATATTTAGCACAAGTATCAATCAAGTTGAGGAAACAGTCCGAGTCTCACCTTTCAATGTCTGCGCCATGTCTATGCTTGGAACAACTCCTCCTTGAATCAACATTTGCACCTTTTGCATCATCATCCTCGGCAGCCGTCTTGTATTCTTCATTCGATTCTGCATCGGACTCTGAGTGATACTCCGAATCGCTGTCTTGGTCTTCGCGCAATGGTTTACGCGCCGCATGCCAGGAGGTTTCCCCTGCATTTCTAAGGTCGAGTTTGGCTTGTCCCTGTCGATGGAATGTTGACTCATATACCTCCGGGAGCTCAGTTTTGACATCCTTCTTGACAGACTTTTTCGTGCCTTTCTCATCGTCCGCATCGAAGGCCAGTATACCTCTACCAACTACAGAATAATCAAAAATAAATTCGACATTTGTGGCTTATGCGAAATCATACCTTGGACCCTTGCAGGTAGGAAGAGTGCAACTGGAACGCATGCCATAGAGGCACACGACTTGCTACAGAATTCGTGTCCCGGGAATCTTCGTCGTGTATGGCACATCTTTATATTCATTCATGTGAGCCTTTAAATAAGTCGCATGAGTACGAAATGCTCACTTTACATAGATCTTCCTGTTGAAGATCGAGTTCCTTTTGAGCGTTAGCTTTCTCAGCGCAGTGTTTTCCACAGTATGGATGAGAGTCAATCCGCTGTCTCTTGTTGCAATACTTATCACACAAATTGTAAGCAAAATTGTCCAATCATATTTAGATGTGCTACTCACCGAGCAAACAGTGTTCATTGTAATGATGACGAAGACAGGCAATCTAGAAAGATTAGTGCCTTAGAGAAAAGAGGACAAGGCTAGGCTGCATTACTCACTGGAGACATTGAAACTTATATACGATTCTCAGAACATTACAGTGAGGAATAACGTCATGACATATCAATAACACAAAACATATTTTCACCAGGAAGCCCGTCAACGGACTGCGCTCACCTATGATAGCCCCTGAACTTCTCCCTTAAACGCATAAGAGCTTTCCCAAGTTCATTTCGCCCCTTCCTGTCCGCTCCAACTCCCCAGAAAGAGTCCTTGTCGGAATCCTTTAATTCATAGCATTGCATCAGTAGCTGTCATTGGAAAACGAAGACATGACTCACTTCAACTAGTTCCGCATCTCCAGTCGCTAACAATTCCCGTTTAAGGCGCGAATGCTGTTCAAATTTCAAGCGAAGAACTTCTTCCATCTACCTTCAAAGTGAGTCGGACAGGAAACAAGATGCTTCGGGAAAACTCACCATCTGTACTTTGACAGATTGCCAGTCACTGCGTACTTCGGATTGAAACCTGTGCGCTTCAGAGAACGCATCGCTTGGCCATTTTGAGCATGTTCGTATATGTTCTGCGAGTAAAGGCCGATGTTCAAAGAACTGTATTCATTACTGTCAGTAACAATGATCGGGGAAAGAGTATTTTCATTAATACCTTCAGGGCCTGAAACAGGTGCTCGCTTGTTGGATATCGTTTCCCGCGAAACTTGACTGGGTGAGCGGAGAAGTTGGTGAAGCCATAATAGGGGTTGTGTTTGTGATAGAAGAGTATTCTCTGCCTTCGTGGCGGCGACCTTGGAGAATTGTTGGTGTTCCGTCGCGAATGGTGCCACGATGAACCTGTCCGCTGCTGGGCATAGCCATTGGGTACGGTCTGACTCGGACGAACCCAATACAGGAAGGAGAAACACGAACAGACGTCTACAGACCCAGGACGAGCGTAGTTGTACCCTGACTGTTGTAACGATGGTTAGTAGGTATTTGCAAAGCCTTAACTTAGCCAACTTACAGCCATGATGTTTCGAGTCCGCACAATACTTGACAGCTAACTAATAGCTGAGTTTATGTGTATGTGCACTCTGGCGACGGCGCACATACAGCCAGCTGAGTGAAATAGCGACATGCGGCATCAAGTTCTGAATGAGGCGAACATGAGGATGGTGGCTGTGGTGTTAATCAAGGGATTCCGAAGCACCGTTCCTCTAAGCTTTCTTGTTTCAAACGTTGTGATAAGACCCTATATTCGAACGGCAGCACACAAGGAGTGTTTTTTAGCCTGCGTAGAATTCGTTGGAATGCGTCACGATAGCTATGTTTGGAAGAGCGATGACTCAGAAGAAGGTCTTCACGGAAACCATTTAAGATTGTGAGCCATTGATGTGAGATTCTTCAATCTATAGAAAGTCGGGAATCAAGATCCGGGCGCAAAACACATTAGGAAAGGCAAGTAGATTAGACCAATGGAATTCGTCAGAGCATCAAGCATTTTCGTAGCAGATGATGTATGTCGCAAAAATCGCCTTCGAGTCTGTAACCATGATTCGTTCGCTATCTAATTTCTATGGAAAAGATAGTTAGCTCCTTGTTGTCAAAAGAGCTTTGAAGACGAACGTACAAATTTCGCATCTTCAGCCGATCCGTTAAGCTCATCACAAACGGTGACACTGCAGACAACTGAAACTCTATACGGAGATGTCGTGCACGATGTGGCATGGCGATCAGCCGCTTGACTGGAAAGTTTGCTGTAGATACCTGGCCCATACCTGCAAGTCGTTAGCGCGCATCCTATCCATATAGACAAGAACCTTGCCTTCCATCGACATGTGGATTCCCGAATGCAAAATATCCGAAGCGTGATTTCAAGACCATGCAGATACCGCACGATATAAAGTTGCAAAGTGCTTCATTTTGCCGCACATGAGCACCAAAATTACAGATGCACTGGCTGCTGAAGAAAGTGTATTCTTGCCGAGGGCATAAGCCAGATCTCTCCAGCCTCTCGCTTGTAAAACGGAAGGATTTTGGCTCAGAGTTAAGCCCATATGACATACAGATTAATCAGCAATGCACTCACATGTAATTGCTACGTTCTGTTTCCAGTGAACCTAAATACTTGATCTCGAATATCCGCCCAATTTTCAACGAGGAGTTAGCCCTTTCATTGCCAATAGTCCATCGGTCTTCGAATAATGATGCAACTGAGCCGTAGATATTAGTTACAAAGACTTGAAGAAGATGTAAAGGACAAACTTTTCCCAAAAGTCTCCGAGTTGATCGTTCTGCAGACCTCCACAATCAAAGGGTTCATAGAAGTCTGAGACGATTTTAGACTAAGACGACTTGACATCTGCGGATGTTGTATCGCCGAGGGCATGACCAGTCGTTCCGACTGTTCAGTGTCAAGTGGATGTATCCCGCCATTGCTACCATCGCATTTGATAGACGTTGGGCGTACATGACAGATCTGCTCTCGGGAGCGTGGTAACCGTGACGCGTCAACAGGGACAAATAGCGCGTGCTCACAGAACGCTCACCTGACAGTGACAATGGCACTCATAAGTTGTCTCAACCTGAGGCTGCCATAAATCGTCTTGCTCGAGGTTTTCTTCTCCTTTACCTTCGCTTCTGTTGCTAGACTTGATGGAGAAGAGGGAATCCGTGTCGTTATTGCTGATATTCTCTGGCGAGGTACCGGCCTTTGCAGTCAAGTATCCTTGTGCCATGGAGTAGATATTACCCATTTGTGATGGTCCTTTTCCTTCAGCGGGGATGGTAGTGAGTCGAATCGATTGCTTCTGTATGTTTTGACACTCTAACATCTAGTGATAGTAAATGACAGTGGCTATGAAGCGAATTAGTGACTCAGAGGCCTGTCCTTGGATGGACGACCGCGGCTCCCCAACTTCCAGTCTGTTATCAGTTAATATCGGTAAACCTGAGTCATTTATCAAGATCCAGGAATCAAAGTCCGTTTAGCTCAGACGTATCTGTACCGCAGCACTTCCGAGGCTATGATTTAACACTGCCATGTACCACAACGTGCTCAATTACAGTCTGACCGTTCTCATATTCTGTCTGTTTAGCTGCAGAAAGGATTTGAACTTGAACTTAGACTAACTCTTCGGCAACCTTCCATCGACCATAGACTACTCCAGGATTAGTCTACAGGCTTTCTATGCTTACCCAGCCTCAGAATCCTTGTTCTATTCTACCTGCGGATGGTCTAGCGAATACCTCCTTACCTCAGCAGGTGCCTGACAAACTTTGTGAAGTAAGTACTGCGTTTTATAAGAGCATATCCATACTCATGGTATCTCCCAAGCACTGTCGTATTAATCGAAGAACAACGAGAGCGAGCGGTATTTTATCCCGATACTGCGACATCGAGTGTGCTAAACTTGCGAGGGCCCGGATGCCAGCGAGAGTTAATCGATATAGCGCGAACGTTGCTCCTCAGGAAGGAAATCTTTGCGCGGTATACTCTTCAACACGATGAACGCTGTAGTCATCTTATTGATATATATGTGTAATGCATTTACAGGTTTGCAGGGAACGTCCAAAGCTCGACGATGGTATCGAAGTCTATGATTTCTGTTCACGTGCTTGTGCAAACACAGCCAACTCACAACGCCCTGCCACCCTGCAGACAGGTCGGCTAGATAGGAAGAATGGCGAAGTCATAGAAGCACTTCTGAACGAAATTCCGCTTCGTCAAACTTGTGCCTTACGGGGCTGCACATTGAGTCCAAATAACAAGGAAGCTGGCGGGTACTGCTCCAAAGGCCACAGAGAGTGAGTCACATACATGAACTCTATCTCTCTAAGACTAAGAATTGAGTGATTAGACAAGCGAATATTCCTCCTGCTGCCGGAAGGGAATGTTTATGGTGCAAGAAGAAAAAAGCCGATAAACTTGGCCTTTGCAGCGAAACTTGCATTGCCAGAGCGCAGGATAGTGCCCCATGTATTCTTCCAGTTCCTGAGGGACACGATATTTTTAAAAATGGTATGGAGACACACAATACTATTATCAGTTCAGTGATTATTATACAGCATTTCAAAGTGCAAAAACAATTCAAGTCCTCCTGGAGACACCCTGTACCTGAAAAACCTGCCGTTCAATTCGTCTATAAAGTAATCAGCACGAAAGAGATTACTGACAAATATGAGTCTTATAAGTAAGTTTGATGGCATCATGAACAACACATCTAAATCGAAAATCCAAATAATAGACGAAAAGTCGAAAGGCGGCGAAATTGCGAAGCCCAAAACAAGGAGCCCGGGAATGAACGACGCCGATGGCATGGGACCAGGAGAGCGTGCAACATTGGCGACCCGGGCAACACCAAATGTTGCATTTTGCCAAACTGCGCTCTGTGCTCGATCCTGCGAAACTCGTTTTTAAAGGTACATATCGAGAATAACCGTACATGGAAACGGTATGTTCTTTTGATAATAGGCCGCGACTGGAGGCCATCTAGTCGACGAAAAAAACTGACTTGGTCATATTCTCTTACTGGCCAGGTTTGGGATGGGATTTTATACAACGTCAACGTCCTCCAAGTCAGCTAACTTTCCTTTCTTTCATACGTAAACATTCAGATCATAAACACAGGGCAAATGACTATTCAAAGAATGTAACCCCTTCACGGTACAAAGCTATTTTGCTGAACCGCGTCGTGGTGGGCAGAGGTTGCAAGTTAACTATACAAGATGAAACTCTGACGGAACCACCCCCCGGATATGACTCGGTCCGTATACTGTTCTCATGAGCGTTTCCACATACCAACATGTTGTTCATAGGTTTTGGGAGAGAAAGGGGAGAAGCTTAATTATGACGAGCTTATAGTTTATAGAGAGGATGCGCTTCTGCCCTCATATCTCATTATTTATGACAATATTTCTCATTCTACTCTACAGAAGTAGATATACAATGCTCTTCAATTTATACGTTGCATGGAGCATATGGATTCAGTTCTCGCTTTTACGGTCATCATGGACGTGACAGAAATTCCATCGAGCATTTCGGATATGCCTTGACAAAGAGCAATATTTCTTTACGTAGGGAGCCATCATCATAATGCATTGCATAAAACAACTCGAAACATGCATGAGAACAAAGATAGGCTACTACGACTCGAAGTAGAAAACATATGAAGCTTCCCTCAGCGAGGGATTGGGTTTTTATTCGGAAGGGAAAAGACAAGACAGGACCTTTCAAGGTGCGAAGAGAGTGTTGAGGAAAGCCTCGCCGGCAGCTGATTCCTTCTTGACAGGCTTCTTCGCCGCCTTCTTCGCACGCTGCTGCTTGACTAAGTGAGAAGGAAGTTAGTCGATGCATACGTAGAAATGAATCAAGGAAGTGACTCACGGAGCTCCTGCCTGCGGAGAGTCTTCGCGTAAGGGTTCAAACGGAAGAGCACAAGTTTGTTCGTAAGCGGATTCTTGTGCTGGGTCCAAGGGCGCTTCTGGGTCTTGGGGCCAGCCGCGCGAACAACAGACTGGATCTCCGAGCTGTTGATAATGCGGGTAACATCAGGATTGGAGATCTTCGCGGTCGGGAGGAAGTAATCCTTCTTCTGTACAGATGCCTTGTCGAATGTACCGAACACCTCATCAAGACGTGCGAAGGCACCCTCAGTCCAGATCACGAAGCGACCAAGGTGACCGCCGGGTGCAAGCTGGAGAAGGTTAAGGCGGGTGACATTGACGACCTCAACACCCGGAAGATTACGGAATGCACGAACGATGCCGTTGTCGTTATTGTAGACAACAAGAGGTCCACGGCGCTGACGATGACGACGGTTACGGAGCTTGCCCTTACCAGCACGGAGTTTGCGAGAGTTGGAGACTTTCACGACATCATTGTAAGCGCCGAGACCCTTGAGGAGTGCTACGGCCTCCTTCGTCTTCTTGAAGCTCTCCGCTGCATCAGCGATAACGAGAGGGACCTCCTCAACCTCCTCAACGCGATGGCCACGCGCAAGAACGAGAGCTGGGAGAGCAGAAGCCGCAAGGGCAGAGACGACTGCGAAACGACGCTGGTTCTGGTTGACCTTGACGTGCCAGCGGCGCCAGATCTTGGTAGGCGCGAACATACGACCGCCACGGCACATGTTACCGAAAGCAGCCTGACCCGAGCGGTGCGTACCAGAGCCACCGACACGAGGGATACGCGCAACAGCACGACCAGTACCCCAGGACTCAGCAGAGGTTTGGTGACCCGCCTTCTCGCTCACGGAATACGCCTGACGCTTGTTCTTTGCAATGCTCTCTGCACAAACTCCATGAGTCTCTGCCTCCTAGTAGATCAAGAAAATGAGCACTGACTGTGGACTTGCTGAACAACATCAAGCCTGATCGGAGCCGTCAAAACGGCGGGAAGAGGGAGGGAGGTTGAGGCCTCTGAAATTAGTTACAATTTTAGTCTTTACTCGTCGAACCGACATAGATACGTACCCCCTGAGGCAGAGCGCACATTAACAGTCGGGCGGGAGGCCATTGTCGTCGATTGTCTTGAGGTGAGTCTTGAGGTGAAATAAATGCTGGTAGCAGTGAGCACAGTTGTGTGTACGGTGTAAAGCGTGAGAATACTATGAACTGTACAGTTCCATACGGATGATGACTACGTAATATAATAATACACATATTACATAATTGCATATGTTGTTGCAAGCCCAGACTCAACGGGTGTCGGCTATAAATACGAAAGATGATTGTCTGGCTGGGAAGATCAAGCAGGCACAGCTTGCAAGCCGTTATTTTTACTTCCTGTTGGTGGCGGTCCATATTGTATCTTGCTTTCTCTCCTCCAATGCAACCGGAAGTCGTTCATGCTTCTCTGATAACAGTCTCTGGATGTATGCACCTACCTCATTTTGGATTGTCAAATGCAATGCTTGGCATGAAACATCTTGGCAATTCTGGTACTTCTCAGGTTTTTTGGTGTACTTTCGACAGGCAAGTCTCGCCTGAGAGTCAGTTCTGGACGCTGAAAATACCGCCGACGCTCGCATACGCCGGGTGACATGGTGAAGAAGAGGATGGTGTTACTGCAAGCGAGTGAGCGAAAGGTCAGAGGAATTTCCAAACGAACAGGAAGCGCCAACTTTTCCACGCCCAGCCAGGGTACAAAAAGGACTTGTGCAGGAATTTGACATTTTCAATATTCTCCCCTCCAACGCCCTCTTCCCCTGTTCTCCGTCGCCCCAGGCAACGCCCAGCTCCCTTTGCTCGTCGTTCACGACACTTCCAGTCACTCTTTACTTCGGATTATATTCTTCATCTTAATCCTTTAAAATGTCTCGTTACATTTCTGCTGCACTCGCCGTATCGGCCACGATCGTTTCTGTCGTCGCCCAAGACGCGACGAAGAGCCAGTTCCCTGCTACGCCCCTCGCCAGCAAGCACTTCAGCTACCCCTCTGGCATTGTACGTCGTTTTCATAATGTATCTTTCAAGTTCAAGCCACTGATTCACGATCGACCTAGCCCTACCAAGCCGATACCGATGACCTCTTGCGTGGCACTCAGTTCGGCTACAACCTGTGCAACTCTACTACCGAGGGTCAGGATGCCCTTTGCCAGACGTCCTTCCTCAACCACATCGATGGTCAGTGATTAGTGCCACGTACATCCTATAACGGGATTTATCAGATACCCAGATTTCTGCCTTTGGGCGCCATCTAAGCCCAATTCCCTCATCGCTGACACCGAGGGCGAGGAAGTTGCCTGGTGCACAAAGCCCGGTCGGGGTACCCGCCTAATCCCCCCTGGTGCTCTCACTGGTCTGCAGTACATGAAGACAACTGATTACGTCCAGGTTGTTGGGTTCATCGACCAGACTAAGATCAACCTCCAGGCTGATGACTCTGGAGGAGAACTTGACCCTCACGGTGCAGATCTCGTAGGCTATCTATTTGAAATTTCGTATTATGTGCGTTCTGATCGTTGGTTATCATAGCGTGGTAACCCTCTTGGTGGACTAGTCTACTCGAACGCCTTCCCATCAAACGGTGGCAATAATGACTCTTTCCAGCAGGTTATGGAGTGGCACAAGTAAGATCATCTGATTGCCTGGTCAACCTCATTAGTTCTGATTTTTTCCCTCTTCCACCACAGCTTCATGGGTGGTGGAGCTTTCTGCTTCAAGGCTTGCGACCCGGCTGGGGCGAATGCTGCTAACTACTGCCAGCACATTTACGATCGTATTGGTTGTGCGTATAATGCTCCCAACGCCGCTCAGGATGGTGTCTTCGTGGCTTGTGAGGGTGAAAACCAGGACTTTCCGGGTGTCTACACATCCAACGGTCAGGTTATCACTTACTCTCAGCCCCCTGAGTCCCTCGGCGCCATCAGCACCATGCCTTATCAGCCTCGCGTCCCAGCCTCTTCAAACTGCGTGACCTATTCGAGCGCGGAGCTCTTCGCGTCCGCATCATCTGCGTTCCCGACATCTCTTCTCTCAACCACTGCTGCGTCCGCTACTGGCACCGGTACAGCCAAGACTTCTGGATCTGGCTCGTCTGGCTCTGCCACTCGCTCAAGTTCAAGCTCCACTGCTACAAGCACTGCCAATGCCGCCGTGCGTGTCGGCAGCATGACCCCCGATAACGGTGCCTTTGCAGGTGCCTTCATCGCCCTCATGGGTATGCTCGCCTCGACTGCTTTCCTCCTTTAAGTGGAGGTAAGGGAGTACCCCACCTCATGAGTGTTGATGATATTTGATGTTGGCGCTTGATGGACGTCCTGTTCTTTTTCTTCCTGCCCTTCTTTGCCTCTGATACCACGCATAACGGACAATCTACTATCCACTTACCTACTTCCCCATGTGTTTCTTCCTGCTTTTACTTGTTGGTCGACAACACAGCATCCATTTTCACGTTATCCTTTTTAGCCTACATACATTTAGGATCTATAGTGCCTATTTGGAATAATACGAAGGCTTTATAAAGATCGAGGTCTAAACTCTTTCTGTGTGCATTGGTAGGTAATGATTTACCATAAGTATCACCGGTGTGTGTATTCAACTACTTACTCTGGTTCGCAACTTATACCTTCGCGGGAAAACTTGAATGCTTTTAGTAATTTACTGTGGTACTAAGCTCATTGATCCCTCGGTATCAATGCGTTTCATAAAGACTCGGATTACATATTAGGTAGAAGCAGATATTTTAAGGTAGCCCGTGCAACACCGACTCATGGCATTCCCGGCGTGGAGGAGAGCAAGGTTCACTATTCTTCAACTTCACAAAACTATATGAACGAAAGCAACTATCACGCAAGAATTATCCATAAACTGGTTGGGTTTACAATGAATGTTGTCTTTCTAGCTCACACAAACTTAACCGTAACGCTCTGCGAGCGCCACAACTCCCTTTCTTTGTCGCTTACATATCTCACGAGAATTCCTCATGGATATGCAGTTAGCTGCTAGCGTGCGTCTGATGAATTCTGAGGCATGTTCTAGCATGCGGTTGGCTCACTGATTCTCAGACCTGTTTATTAATTACCTCCTTGCGAAGTACAAGAAGATTGACCGTAACCTAACACTAGTGACTAGTAGTTCGCGGCGCCTCAGTAGCTCTGAGAGCTCTTGATCTCGTACCCTAAGGACTCTATCTATCCGCTCCATCCGTTCCTCTTTTGACAATTGCCCTAAGAAAAACACTCACTGTTTCTTTCAAATAGGATTGAGACAATTCGCTAAATGACCTCAAACAGCGTTTTGGTCACATTTGTCTCCCCGACGCCGGACGTCGGAACGACTCCAGATTCATCCACAATGCTTCCTACTCGCACATCGAGGACCACAGCGCCTTCGGTTACGACTCTCCTAGGCACAGCTGTAGCATCTGCCACAGGAGTTCTCGTCCACGAGGACCCGCACCGCCCTGCCCGTGTAGCAGCTGCAGCCCTCGCGATCGTCGTCGTCATTTCCGTGCTCCTCTACACTCTGGTGCTTCTTGCCCTGTACGAGCACAATGTCGCACACCCGAAGGCGATTGCAGAGCCAATGCTGAGGCGGATACGTCATTACCTCCCTTGTAGGTGCATGTCTCCGAACAGGCTGGACTTCTGACAAACCCCGACATCGATAGATTTCTATACCTTCATCGTTTTGACGAGCCTAATAGAGGTGAGCAACTAAAGCGTGAATTGTCTTACAGCATCTGACGACTTTCGTGCACATGCGAAGGGTGCACTAAGCGCGTGGCTTCTCGTTCAGTTTCATTTCTTCCACGGGCACCTGAGTACAGAGCTACGTGCAAGTGTGCGCCTTATCGCGTACGGAGATTTACCGGCCATCGAGCTCCGTATTTCGGGTTATCTAAGAAGTGCTTATTTCTAGGTTTAATTCATGGTGGACGACACTCACATCCGTCATGATGATGGTTCTGTCCTTGCACTCGAAGTGGGCTCGTCTACCTATTGCTTCACTCGGTGCTCATGGCATCTGGCTTGTTGTGACGTGGACGTTTTGGACCGCAGGAGCAGGGACAATTGACAACGCATTTCCGGACCTCGTCACAGCTCGTTGCAAGGCCGTTCCACAGTGCTCACATCTACAGACCGTTTACGGTGTGTTTTTCTTCTTCCCTCCCCATCGGACCTGGTGCTGACACCTTTCTGCCATGTACCGTTAATTTCCGAATTTGCTGTAGCCATTGCAGTTATCCTCGTGTAAGTTCGGAGAATTGTGATATATTAAGATTTACTCACTCGTTTGTTGGGGTTTCGTCCGTAGAGTCACGATCACCACCGCAATCTGTTTCCTTGGTTGGTACGCTTGGCACCGACTCAAGGCTATTACGCCAGAAAGGAGTTAGTCAATGTATGCCGTACATCTGTGTATTCTATCTTCTCGTCACGAATAAATATACGATAATATCAAAAATGCAGTCGGATCCAGCCGAGTTGTCGAGCAAGCCATACACAGGCGAACAAGATCAATATCGCTTCAGGCATCATATAGCACCAAAAAAGACGGCCGGATAGCGTCATTCGTGTAAACAACGAGTTCGTCATAATTGAGGGATCCACCCTTTTCCGCAAGAACCTGCGAAAGATGTATGAATAGCAGTGAAATACTTGCTGTAACTCACTTACTGAATCATAGCCTGATGGAGGCGCAGTGAGTGTCGTACTGTCATGCGTCATCTTGCAGCCCTTGCCAACGACTACCTTGTTCAAGAGAATTGCTTTCAGATTTGATTTCTGCACGTTGTCCGAGTAATCGTCTGATCTGCAACCAGAACGTCAGTTAAGATTAATTACCGGATTGAAAGTAAATGTTTTCTGACTTGGATGACGTCGACGAAGTATAAATTCCCGCACCAAATCTACGAAATAACGTTAGATATATGATGATCCATCCAAATAATAATCTTGATATACCTTCCCCAATTGGTTCGTTTTTTGAAGAACGTTAGATCATATGTCGATTTTACAATACAACACAGAGAGCATGAGGTCGAAGTGCAGAACTGGGCATGGCCATTGTCGCCGAGAGTACACTCCCGGCGAGTACCATGCCATCGTCGATTCTCATTCCCGGGTGATCTGCCTGCCGCTTTGAATTGACCTTGATTTTCGACTTTATCCCTAAGATTAAGGACGGATGAGCCCCACAGACCATTTATTCGCAACTCGCTTCTCACCGATATGCTTCGTACTTATCCAGCGACGCTTGAGATCCTACAATCTTATAGACGCGGCGGACCGTGGGGCAGTTCTTGTTGGTGTGCCGCCATGATTCAGCGAACTGATCGGCGACTATGTGATTATCAGACGCGCGAATGAGGACCGGAAGCAGAATTGAGCACACCACTCTTAAACGTGACATGTTCTTCCGGAACCTCGAGAAGGCCCGGAGCATTCTGCTGTGCGACCTGGGCGCAAGATCTGCTGCAGAAATGGCTGACCTTCTTCGGTGCCTTTTTGCACACTAGACAGGCTTCCGTCGATAATCTTTTTCATGCTATTAGCACTATATCCGATCATTTATCACGAACAGTTACCTTCTATGCGCCTTGCCACAGAATTTTGTGGGCCCCGCGGTAGGATCAACGTACACTTGCTTCTGACATCCTGGTATTGTGCAGAGCGGCCCTGAGAATCATGTCGGAGGTCATTAGCTCAGATTAAATGATAATGAGGTTCTAATCCGAACCGGTTGACTTTGCAGTGACCTGCTTGTTGCTTGAGCCTGTCCCCCTCCGGTGCTTCGCTGCCTTAGCTGCGCAAGTCCTACCGCAATACGGGAAGCTATTTGTTCCGTCATTGAATTGCGGTTGCGTTTGGCATACCTAGCAATCTCATAAGAAGGTTTGCAATTCCATGTAAAACCTATATCTACTTACAACACAGAGAGCATTTTGAGCTTGATGAGTCTGCGGCACGTGGTTGCCAGCTTGAGGACTATTAGTAGTTGCAGAGCTGGAAGCGAGTATTCTTGCACTTAGGGCGCAGGTCTTGCCACAGAAAGGGTGGAGCTTGGTCCCGTCAAAGTATTTGGGCTGAACCTTACAGTGCTGAAAGAATGTAAGCTCACTAATGTAAATCAATGTGAAGGTTCCCAACCTCGCATAGATTCGACGCGATTTGCGCTTGAATTCCATTTGTAGCATTGATATTTATAGGGGCGGGAATTGCGGTCATCGGTCCAGAGGGCGGTGGAGGAAGAGCTTTCGCTAAAGTCAGGGAGCTGAGAGACGGGTGCACAGCAGAGGTCATGGAAAGAACCGCGCAGCAGCAGAGCTAGCAAGGCAGTATTACACAGCAATCAATGCCAGGAAAGAAAGACTAGTCTTGCTCATTGTGTTAAACTCCAGATCTGATTCTTATGATGCACGACTCCCGCCAGACGCGTGTTTTCACTAAGGCGTTGCTTTGCACGAGGATAAGAGCTAGCTGTATAGTATAACTCCAGTGTAATTTCCGGTCGCTTATCGATTTCATCTATAACACGTTGGGTCAGCGAGTCTTCCGGGCCTTTAACTTGAAGACGGAAAGTATCATGGGTGAACTAGGTATCTCACCTGCACTGACATTGTCACAGACGATTGATTTCCCTCACCTCACCTCGCAATGTCGAGCAGCCGTAGAATCTGGCCTGCTAAGCAGCCGAGTTTAACGTCGCCGAACTTGACACAATTGAACATGAATGCCCGTACTGTTCAGAATGCGAGCCCCGGACTTTGCGACGTGAGTATTATGATTTTGTTTGTACATGCTTTTTTCCGACGTCTTCGCCTTTTACAGAACTGCGGAGTCATGCCAAAGTTTACTGAAAATGGAAGAGTCCATCCATATTGTGGACGTCGATGTGCGGCAGCTCACAAGAGAGACAACCAGCAGGTCCCTCCTCGCAACTCCCAATGGCAGCCTCCAAACCAGCCACAGAATGATTGGACGAGAAATCCCGCAGAATGCCTTCTGCAGGACTGCAAAAACTCAGGAAGGAATCAATTCGGAGGTTATTGCAGCGATCAGCATTCGAAGTAAATTTTCGCGATCTGACGTGCTACCATGGCTTTACTGACTAGTGTTGTAGGCTAGCGATGCGTAAGAAGGTTGTGAAGTCCTGCTCTGAATGTGGGAGATCTCTGGCGGTTTCATCTGGTGACCTGTGTGTTTCCTGCCAACGAATCCAGGGCACAACGAGCCTAAAGGAACTGCCAAACACCGACATCAACTATAAGAGTGGTAAGCTTGTTTCTATCAGTCTACCATGACTGCTACTTAACGCATGGTCTAGTCATTCAGTACTTTGTGGATGGTTGGAATCCCGCATCATCAAATAAAAGGACACCGAGAGTCATGAAGGTCTTAGAGGTGAACCTGTCTCGCAAAGCGCAGAACTCTTACGACGCATATCGGTATGCTCAGATTGGCTGGATCACGCTTATTCTGGAGTCATGGCTTATGATTTTCAGGAAATCTCTTGGGAAGCGACCTACACCTTCCGAATTCATCACATTTCATAGCAGCCAATGCGTATGCGATTTAGGAACGCAGTCGCAACAACAGCTTTGCGAACACATTACCTGTGGTATATGCTCTATTGTCAGGTCCAACTTCACCGACTTTGGATGTGGCGCGAAAACCAATGTTGGTAGGTGAGTGTTTGAATAAAGGGTACTTCAACTCTGCATATGGACTAATTTGTTACTGGGCCGCCAGGTTTGGCCCCGGGGTATACAGCTACACGAATAGCTCTCGAGCTGATACGCATGCAACGTCTTGCACATCGTCTCCGTACAGAGCCATGATACTGTGTAGCGTGTTGATAGATAAAGCATCTACCACGAACTCCGTAAGCGCATGTACGTGCCCTGTTCATATGCATGCATACTAACTGATATGTCTAGCGAAATTTCGAAGATACGGTCGTAGTGAAGGATGCAAATGCAATTATTCCGACTCACGTCATTCTTTATTCTTAATCCGCACATATCTCTACGATCAAGCTGGCTTTGGTTGTCATAAATATGTATTAACTGCAATGTACACGTTTATTTATGTCGTTTACAAGGCTTTGTCAACTGAAAGAGATGTTGAACATAGCCTTTAGCATCTGAACGACCTTCATGTCTGGTTTCGGCTCATAGACCACTAGATAAGCTGGTCGGATTGCGTCATTATTATACACCACTGTCTCTTCATAGTTGAGATGAACACCTGGTTTGCCGACGACCTAAATGTTAAACTTATTATCTGTGCGCAGAAGGAGCAAAAACGGAAGCCTACCGAATGATAACCAGCTGGCGGCTGCATAAGATGATTGGAGTTCAACTTCGTATTAAATTCTTTCCCTGTGATCACACGATTGAGCAAGAGAACACGACGCTTCGCTTGTGGATTTGAATTAGAGCTGTAGTCGTCGGCTTCTATAACGGATGCAGTCAGATACGAGATATAATGAGATTGCGTGGTTTGTGTTTACTTGACGAGCACGCTGTGGTGTAGATGGCTTTTCCAAACCTACTTTGCGGTGAGACAGGACTAGGTAGCAAAACTGTTAGGAGTTGCGTACCTCGAAAACTTATGGTGTGATCCACAAAGCTTAACATCGAACGAATTTCGGATAATATTGCATAATTTGCATTGTCCCATTTGACATAGATTTGTTTGGCTTTCGTCTTCTCCCAGTAGGCAGGCTCTCTCCGTTCCATGGAAGAGAAGACACTCAACCGCAGGGTCACGCCCTTCAGGAGACAATATCGCGTGTATTTGTATTCGTTTCCTGCATGTGTTTGAGGTCAGATACAAAAAAGTTTAGAGGTACAACTCACTGATAGTCCTGAAAAGGTTCATATGACTTCTCCGAGCGTAATATCTTGAACACCCTGATAAGTCGTGGCTTTCTCTTCTTTTTGTGCCGCCATCCGGATTTAAGCAAAATTTTCACTAATAAAAAAAGAAATAAAGTTGAGGTAATCAAAACCCGGGTGTAAAAGCAACAAGATACAGACCTTGCAAGTATTCATCTGTGCTTTCAGTCAGTGGTGTGAGGAGAACTTGCCCAGCTTTCGCTAGGTTTGGCCGAGACGGCCGAGACGGTCGTATGCAGAAGCTATCGCTCATAATGTAGTCGAATTTGCGCAGGATAGAGGAAGGATGAGCACGCCATTTAATATGCTTTCAAGCCTAGACATGCCAGAGGTACAGTATGTGATCTAGCCATGACTCGTTAATGCCTGAACGTCGGAGTCACCGGAGAACGCATAAAATAGGCATTTGATGGCTCCGGAGAAAAGTTCATTCACGGATTTCACCTTCGCTGGTGCATTCTGCACGAGTTCTGAGACTTGAATAAAAAAGCGAGTTTAACACGAGGTTCGTCAGTGTTATGGGAAACAGTATTAATATCGATTACACGTGGTCCAGGCTGAAATAGAAACGGACCTCATACATGCTATAAAGGGTTGGTCACCTCACCCAAGCCTTCTCTTCACCAAATTCTCATCACCAAGCCCTACGATTGTCGCCATCGAAAAATCAGAGAGATGGCCTCTTTGGCGCCGCCACCGCTGAATAACCAACTGTCTTGTAGTAGCGAAGTTAGCACTGCCTCTGCGTATTCAACTCCAGAGTACGAGGAATCGGACCCAGCCCAGGATCCTGAGCAACCAGAATCTCCGACAAAGATTCAGTACTGCGTCCAAAGGCGGCAAACGTTATTCATAGAGTCTACACTCCCGCCCGAGGGATGGGATGACGAGATGCGTCGGAAGATCGAACGTCAACTGTCGAGTGCGCCAGATGAATTCAGTACCCTTATACATCCAACAGCAAGTAGTAGGCGAACATATTCATGGAACGAACAGGCCGAAATTGCAAAGGATGATCAGCCAAAGGAGTCGCTCTCTCCATTCACGACCTCGCGATCATTGAGTTCATCACCGATGAGTATCTCGTCACATAGGCTATCGTCCAAGCCTTTGGTATGCATGCCTGGTCTGATCAACAGAGACCTCCCGACCACAAGCAGCGCTTCGAGTCCGATCAATAGGTTTCTAAAGACGCCCTCTCCGAGTCGCCCTCCCATACGACGAAGGATCTACTTCTACAACCGAGAGGAACCTTATTATGGATTCACCAACTTCTCTCCCCACGAAGTGAAGTACAAGGGGAAGGTATATCCAACTAGCGAGCATCTGTTCCAATCATTCAAGGTTAGCAGTGTTATTAATTCAGTTGGAGCAAGAATTCCTCACTGTTCTCACAGTTTCAGGAACACAGACCAATGCTTGCAGACCACATACGACTATTCTCTGATAGACCAAGTGTCGCTCTTTCTGAAGCGAGGCGCTTTCATCCGGAAGTTAGACCAGATTGGAAGGCGATAAATGTCAAGATGGTGCGATATCAGACTGTTTCTGGTGCAGTGTGTCCTAACAGTCACTAATCCTTCCAGATGGATGAAACCTTGTGGCATAAGTTCCATCAACACGAAGATCTAAAGAAAGATCTCCTTGGCACAGGAGACGCCGAATTAATTGAGGTCCGGACGAATCCCTTTCATCTATGATGTAGCTTCAAACTGACAGAACATCATCGCAGGACTCTGACAAAGACTCCTTTTGGGGAGTAGGTGCAGATAGACGAGGTCGAAATGAACTAGGCAAGGCTTTGGAGAGGTTGCGGGACAAGTTACGTGCGGAAATGACATAGATAGTATTCCGTAGCTCGTGTTTTGGGGATGGCTATTCCGACACGTTTCCTATGCACCGGTCGTGCTACACGTGTTGTACAACATGAGATGAAGTTGCTGCTGCCCTCTGATATCCGCATGGACGAGAAAACGGCACCTATTAGTCTCTTGACTAGCGTTAAAGGTTCTCGGAAAGCACTCACTACACTTATCCACTTCCATCGTCCGCGATGAATACTCAGATGCAAGCCTCTTCCCGCAATAACGCACTTTGCGATGTAAGATGGATTCACTCGATTGCCTCCAGATTCTAACCCTGTCCTCGTGTCATTATAGATATGCAAACAAAAACCGAAGTTTGGCACTTACAACTATTGTGGCAAGAATTGCGCGACGCAAGCAGCCACATTATGCGAAGTATAATCAAAATCAAATCAGCGTGGCCCGCACACAATTGACATAGAATCAGTTTTGTCATCAGAATCCAAAGTTCAATGGGCACGACTATTGCAGTAAGAAGTGTGGCTCACAAGCCAAAAGCCAGAGTCGAACAACAAACCCGAGAGCCAATGGTGGGCGTGGTCGGATCGGTGGGGGAAAGAAAGCGTCGACAGGCTTCGCCATACCGCTTCCTCAACCTGCACAAGTCCTAAATGCAGGTACGTTTTTTCTGAACTTCACAGAAAAACAGCGTACGGTCCCGTATATTGATTCGTTACTCCAGTAGGCCAGATTCTTCCACATCTCCCACAGCAGGGTCAGATGGGTAAAATCGCACAAGCCAGTAAGCGTCGCATTCCTAAAAGGCTAGCTCCCATCTTCAACCTTTAGCCAAGCTGCGCAGCTCCTCCCTCATCTACAAGCCATGGTACAAGCGCAGGGCCAACAGAACGTTCCGCCGTTTCAACCACAGACGCAGCCGGTGACGATACCAATGAAAGCGCCCATGCCACAAGTACAGCAAACTGGTCTGTTGACTAACACGACCAACCTTGCAACTGCGCGCGGTGCATTCCAAATGCCAGAGCAGCCTATGCAGACAGGGGCGGAAGCCAATCCCATTATGAATTGCCTGATTCCTGGATGTCAGCAATCGGCGCATATCGATCCTGCAAGTGGGCAAGTGGGAAATTACTGCTCTATGCAACACCGAGAGTACGTTTGACATCGCGCATCCCCCATATCATTTTGCTAATGATGTGATTATTTTTTCACACTCTCGCAGAGAGGCGGTGACGCTAGGCTTGGCCGATGCCTGTATTATGTGCTTGAAGATGCCGCAAAGTGGTAACGATCATTTCTGCAGTAAATCGTGCAGAGACGAAGCATTGAGCAAGCCGTTCTGAAATTTTGACACCATGCCTCTATGCTTTTAGTTTTTTGTCTTTAGTTTTGATGATTATTGTTTGGTTAATCGGTCTGTTCTTCGTACATTCAGCGACTTCTTAAGGCAAGGATTGTCCCAGAAGAAATATTCCGTAGTCCAGAATCCAGACGGTAGACTTTTCGGAGAGAGTACTGTGAAAGCAAGAAGAAGCAGCTGATAAGCGTGTTGTCCATGAGGCAGGTGGACTATGACCAAGTTATGAAAGCAAGCCTTGAGGTTACTGACATGCCAAAATCTGCACATTCCCCTTCATCCTGCGTCCTTCTTAACGGTAGACGGTAGACAAATTATCCGCAATTTCGAAAGTAAGATGTCAACATCGGATTCAAATCTGTGCGACGTCAGTGAATAAGCACTACATATTGGTATTTAAAGCTCACCTTAATCTAGGTCTGTCAAACCAAGCCCAAGTTCAAGGACCATAGGTATTGTGGGAGGACATGCGCCTCAAAGGCTGCAACGTTATGCAATGTTGGTTAATATTCTCTTGAAAACGATGCTATAATGTTCTCTAATGTTGTCCATAGAATTGTCAAAAGAATCCGAAGTTCAGCGGACACGAATTCTGTAGCAAGACTTGCGCGGTACAAGCGAGAGTCAAGCAGCAGAAAAAGCAGCAACAACAGCAGGACTCGCAACAGCTCCTAACCATGTTTACGCCTTCAACGCCTTCGCCAGGAGCGCTCTATGCTCCAGCGTATCCAGTCCCGCCAGTCCCCGTCAAACAAACGCCTCCCAAAGGATCCCTGTCATCTCGTCTTCTTCATGCATGTAAGTCATAATTTCCACACAGTATGTATATCCGTCATCTCAATCAACACTGATGATTGATGGGGAAAATAGTGAAGGCTACCCCGAAGAAGTCGACTACGGCGGCGGGTCTGGCAACCAATGATGCCCTCGGTATCTGCATAATGTGTCGACAGAGATATGCGGCAAATGGTACCCGATTCTGTAGCAAGGAGTGTAGACGGGAGGCTTTAAGGTCGACAACCTAGGCATTCGTGCTTTCGTATTGCCAGAATATTATGTATCACTGACTGTAGAGGGTTGTCCGGACATGTACTTCTTATGGTCATTTATGACCGAAAGGATCGAAAGAATTACCATGCGTTAAGCCAGAACCCGCTATCCATCCGTTTAGTGGGGAATGCATCGTGAACCATTTGTTGACCTTCGGAGATTTAACGTGTTCATGGGCTATATTGTCCATAGCCTATGATATCGGGGCGTAGCAGTGTTGCACAAATGGACTCTTCAGAGAAGACGGGATGAGGAGCGGTGATAAGATCAGTGCCTAATGAAAATTTCAAAGCGAAAGATCTATATCGCTTAGTGATGGCAGAGACCGAGAAGTATCCAGCGCCGCGCTTGCACTCGGGATTCTTTTGAGGTGAAGCCAAAACGTAGCCCGGAAACCTAGAGGCAATATTACCCACTGTGAAACGATCATAAAAAGAGTAAACATACCGATACTAGGCATCGGAATCGACGTCCATATCTTCTTCTTCTTCTTCCTCCTCCTCCTCTCTCCCTACGCTCTCCTCTTCTTCCTCCTCCTCCTCCTCTTCCTCTTCTTCATCGCCTTCCTCCAAAGCAGCTTCAGCCTCGGCCTGAGCTTGGGCTGCAGCTGTTGCTTGAGCGATAGCTTGCTCGAGAAGTTGAGTTTGATCGGCATTCAGGACAAACCCAGACAGCGCGTTCACCCCCATTGAAACATCTGCAACAGAAGGCCCGAGGGTGACTGTCGATGAGGAGACCAAAGCCATGGAATCTTGAACATCGTGGGTTGATGGCAGCGAGGACGTAGCTTCACTGACCGGTGCTGTCGCCCGGGCGATTACGCTAGCTAAAGTAGCTTGTCCCGTGCTTGGTATCATATGTACAGTATTTTCCGGAGCGTCGGGTACTGGTGGGATGGTAGGTGCAACACTCGCAGAGCCCAGCGCTCGCGCAACGTGCGCTTGAAGGAGGGGCACTAAACCTGTCACCGCTGCCTGGGCTCGAGAAAGGACCTCATGCGATACTTCGCCTTCTTCAACCTGACCAGGAGCTGGTGCAGGGAGAGGTCCAGAATTGATCCCACTCCAAATTTTCGCCCGTCTGTCCTCTTTCGCATCCTCAAGACCATCAACGCTATCAAGTGCAACTTCTTCAACCCCAGCGTCTTCACACGGTAATCGTCCGTGCATTAGAATACCGTTCCGTGCAGCAGCAGCAGCCTGTTTTTTGTGGCGTTTTATAGCATCCCGACGCGAAAAGATTTTGCTGCAGCCACCACATTGAAATCCGGTCTTCTCGTGACTTTTGATGTGCCTTTTGAGATCATGATTTCGAGCGAACGAGGCTGGACATAGTGCACATCTGTAAGGTCTATTCATTGCTGATAATATAGCAAAATTGGGATGAGTTCGTTGGTGCTGCCTGAGTGAATAAAGACGAGCGAAGGTTTTCGTGCATCCGTGATAGAGGCAAGGATATACAGCTGTTCCGATGCCAGTTGAAGGCAAACTGGCTTCAGATTGGGGGTTCGGTTCTGGAGCGGGAGGGGCAATCTGAATTCCGCTGAGGACACCCAGAATTTGAATAAGCCCGCTTATTTCCTGCAAGGGGAACTTGTAGGCACCTCCAGCTGTAGAAGAGGTGACTGCAAAGAGGAAAACCTGATGAAGCTCAGGCTGTATAGTAGCGATGACCGACGGACTCAGTGGTTTGTCGTCGCCTGGCTTCATGTCGAGAGTCCTTGCGATACCTTCGACTGCCACCATGAGCTGACTTTCCAGTTCAGCCTCTGAGTTTCCGCCTGCAAGACGTTTCTGAGCTGGGCCCGACAAATTATCCCCTGCTGTCGTTTCCCTTTTGCGTTTGAGCATTAACGAAGAGAGAGTAGGGAGCGGAGGGAACAAGATCTCAGACTTAGCTAGCCTGACTAGTATTTGGCTAAGCGAGCTTGCAGCCTGTTTGGTAATTGAGCCGCTGTCTAGAATTCGTCTCAACAGATCGTATACGTTCGAACCTTCGAATCCAGGTACAATTGTGGACTTGAACGTAGAGTGTACCAGACCGTCAGAGTCGGCATGCGCGAGGACAAGCTTCATCGTAGCCAAAGCGGCATCCTGCTTTCTTGTATCTATAGGCACTTTGACGTTGGTAGTCTTCAAAGTAGTAGGAATGTCCGTAGACTGAATTTGATCAACGGGATTTGTGGTTGTCGCAGCTGTGTCTGAGCTGTCGGCTGCTCGAGCTCGTTGAATATCCGCCCAGAGCTGATCCCCCAATCTACGTGCAATTTCCTCCGGATCTTCCTCTTCCTCGTCCTCTTCCTCTTCCTCGTCACTGTCCGAGCTATCGCTGCTTTCTTCATTATGATCTTCCACTTGAACTTCGCCTGCAGGTGGTCCATCAACTGCTTCCCCAGAGTTCTCCCCAATGTCGGCCACGCCTAATGACATAACCAGACAGTCTGGTAAAACCAGAAGAACACAACGGAGGAGCCTTGATCCCAAGAAATTTTAAGACGATGAAAAAATGGTGAAGGTTGTGGATGGAAGTATGCGACTTCGGGTGCCCGACCGCGTCCCACGCCTGCTAACTCAAATCAACTGGGTTTTTGGCTAAGGTCCTTGATTTCTACCATCATCTTATTATCGACCATCTCTTCCTCATGTCGTCCGAGTCAGACGCGATAGTGGTAAAATATTAAATAAAAGAGTAAATATGAATAACTGCTTACTGACCTCTGTAGGTCAAAAGAAAACGTCGTCGTCCTACTTTGGACCCATGTCTGAGCGGCTACTATCAGGACCGTGACGAACTTGTTCACAGCCCTTCCTCACGACTGGACAGAGGGACGCACGCAGACAGCCTTCAACAACAACAGATTTCCTTAGACTCGGCCTCAGCTTTTAGCTCACCCTCACCAGAATATCCTCTTGCTGTCGTGACCGTAGATGACTTCCTTCGACATCAGGCCGTCCAAAACTTTAATCATTGCAGAACGACATACAGTCACAGGCGGACTAACCGTCTCATTCCATCTTCTCCTGACTTGCCACCTATCGCTGCCTTCATAGAACCTCCGGGATCTGAACCAGGCGCCGAACACGTTATAGAAACAACTCCACGTGCTATTACTTTAAGGGAGAGAAAAAGCAAGCCAGGAAAGTCAGTGAAGACCAGAAAGAAGAAGACGAGGAATTCTCGAGCTCTGCCTTTCTCTAAAAGGATACTTCGTGCTGCCGTCTTGACTGGTGTGGATCCCGAAGAAGCGACTTTGAAAATCACTCATACTCCTGTCCCACTGCAGCTTGTTCCCTTCGCAGACACTGATCTCTCGCCACCTCGGGCTCGCAAACGGGCTCGTCCCCTAGATATTCATGAACTGAAAAATACACGCTCAACATTCTCTGGCTCTAACAAAACTCTGAAGAAACCTTGTCGACCTTTTCTTGAATGGCACTCTCCCCTCAGTCTCCTGTCTGCTCTACCTGGTGGCACTCGTCGGCCAAGTTATGATAGCATTCTGCGGAAGCACAGAAGCCCGAAACGCCGTGTCTCCGATGTTTCTGGTCAACGTAATTCTCTAAGGCTAGTTTCATTTACTGAACATGATGAAGCAGTTGCAGCTAGATCTTTCTCGTACGTACGATAAAGTGACCTAAATGGAGACAGTTTTGAGCTAACCAGACTCTTAGAAAGAAGGGGCCACAAAAGGAACGCAGGCGGCTTGCTATGCGTATCCCCTGTCCTGCTTCGCCCCCCAGAATCGCTGCAGACTCTTCCCCGATAATGAGAGAGGAGTCTACTGACCAGACATCGCCTGCTCACTCACAGAAAAGGGATTCACAAAGCCCTCAACCCGCAAACCCTAAAGCCGAAAACAAATCCAGACCCAGTAGATGGCTTTCGGCGACTCTTACAGCAGATCCAGCTCCTTCATCGGTCAAAGATATATGTACAGTCTCAAACGTTGCATCGTTCATCGCATCACAACACCAGCCTGCTCCCTCTAATAAACCATTGCACGAAATTGGGTCCCTTCTAAACACGCTCATGGAAACCGCCCGCAGTATTGTCGTCACCCAGCCCAGCGGTGCCCAAGCAGTCAATATCACTAGTCCATCGGTTTCTCGCCCAAAGAGCAGCCGCCACCAACGTCGTTCTCGCATAATATCCAGGAGTAATCTGAACGCCGAAAAGGTACAAGCTCAATCAAACTCTCTGCTCAATTCTCGAGCTCCAACCTTTCGTACCGTCGCTGCTCATCGCCCAGACCGCTCGGATGGCGATAGCGTACTTGTTCATGGACAAGGCGAACTTCTGAACTTCTTGGGCAGCAATTAGAATCAAAATATCAACGATGTCTATTTTCTTCGGGCCCTGCATGCGTTGTGCTTTGTCTCTGGCCCAGACTAGAGGATAAAACTTGGCTCAACCGCGTTAAAGAACCAACTGTTGATAGTAACGAGGCTATTATTACTATGTACGGCGAAGAAACAAGCATTCTCGACAACATGTAATATGTACAATCTATATTCAGAAGAGTGAAAGTTCTGAGAGTGAGTGTCTACAAGGGTTACAGGTATACAATCCATAAAGTCTTTCTGTCCGTGCATTGTCAGGGTTCCAGTCAATATTATAAGTAAGAAAATCCCAATGTTTCAAGCTTCCGAATGCCATCGATTCACATAGCGAACGGCACCCCCGTTCCAGTCGGTGACCCGACGGGCAGCGACTAAAGACATGGTGCTTTGTTCTGTGCCAACGAATCCAGTGCCGAGAGATTGCGCTACGGCGTCGATAAATACTGGGTACCTGTCGGAATGCAGACAGACTTAGCCACCTGGATTTGGCTGCGTACCCGCAGAAGGATGAAAAAGCAAGGCTAGCAACACGCACCATTCACCATAATGTGCTTCTGTCCCAAGCACATCATGGTCCAATCTGAACCACCCAAGCTCCCCCACTTCTCTCCACCACCTTTCACTCTTCTCGTCGCTCATCATCACAACCTTCTCGACGTCTATGCCTTTTTTCTCCTTCAATTCGTTTCTTATCTCCTCCACCTTTACCACCCATGCGCTTAAAGGCTCGAAGCACCTGAGATATGCGTCTTCCTCCACTCCCTGATCTGCATCCGCGTTTGTACTTGTGTTGGCGGACTTGGATGTATCGCAGCCATGAGCGAAGTCACCATGTCGAACGTGCAGAGAGATGAATGGAGGAAGATCTCCGGAGTAAGCCTGTATAGATGAGGAGGAAGAAGTAGGCAAGGGAACGAGACCAAATGTTGCCGCGAGAGCGGTTCGAGTGAGTGAGGTAAGTCGAGAAGACCAATGAGCGTGTGTCCCAATGAAGCGCCACACTGGAGAGTAGTCTTGTTCGATTTCGAACGGCTAAGAATAATAAGAATCTCACTTTCAGCAAATGATGAATATGTGTTTAATGGAGAATACGTACGTGAACTTCTGCAGCATAATATAGGAAGTCGAAACACGCCAGATGCTCGTCCGGTAATCTCCTATGCCCACTCTCCTTAGCTGGAATTCGCGCTTCTGCGGGCAACCCCGCCGCTTTCCGTCCATCGGGGTACGTCAGTGCAGCCAGGCTCGATAGCCTTACATGAGGGTCGCCCATATTCCCTTCCTGCAGCTTTGACTGTTTCGGTATATGCGAGTAACTGACGTCCATGCGCCAGTGGACAGGCGTATTGCTATCGCGATACTCGTTCTTGCTGGTACCGCGCCAAATATCTGCCCAGGCAGTCCAGCAGCCAATTTGATCTGTTTTCGCTGTGGAGGAGGACGGGTAGGGCGAAGTCTTGAGGTCGTCCCACTCGATCAGGGGGATACCGGTGGATTGCGAAAGGCTTTGTAGGTCGAAAACATCTGAAATCGGGATGTCGGGAGCAGCGTTGGAGACATGTGAGGGGTCAAAGGGTGGTAGAATAGCGGTGCGTCCGGTAAGGAGCGCGAGATAAAGGAGATTAAAGAGGATGAAAACTTCGTTGGCTAAAATCGGTTTTCGTTACTACTATAAGAAACCATGCCTAAGACAAACAGATCTATTACTCACTCCAACCAGCACTATACCACCCAGTTATATACAGTGTATCGTTGCGAAGGTTGTCTGAAGTAGTTGTTGTCAGTATAATGTTGCAATTCTCAGTCGATTAATCGCACGTACCCCATAAACTGTCTGTAGGTGGGCCCAGAACTTGAGGTGGGTTTTCTGTTTGCATCTCAACATCTTCTGCGAGAATTTCGTACTCTATCTTGACCTTCACACCATCCTGTGTTGTCGAGAACATGATTGTAAAAGAAGCAAATGCGAAGAGACAGAGCAGAAGTCCAACAATGACCACTGGTCGTTTATGTGGTTTTATCCAGATGGACTTATTCCAACCGGCCTTCTCTCGAAAAGAGTGACGAAGGCTACGATCCGAACGCCCAGATTCATGGTCATCAAGTTCGTGAAGTCGTCCGGAATTGTCGTCTTGCGTGTCACCGGTAGGGCTAAGTAGTAGCAGAGGTTGTGTTGACCCCGGCATTCTTTGGATAGCTTCCCAGCACTGTTCGAGTTTAGAATGAAACATACAGAAGGTGGCGGGAAGTCAGAGACAGACAAGAGTCCCCTCTCCAGGGTATAAGGAGGCGGAAGGAAATCAAACTAGCCGTCAAGGGGGGAGGAGAATAAAGGGTGCTAATCAATTGGCACCACAAGGCACGCGGAAGAAACTGTCAAACAATGGCAACGGCGTCCGGCCCTCGCTCGTTCGTCCACGCCAATCCACCATTTGAGCTGGTGGACTCTCGTCAGTCGACAGCAAGAACAACCGAGAGAACAATATCCGAGGTTACTTTGGAACTTGCGTATTGACGACAACGTTGGTGTATTGCGAAACATGTTATTAGTGTGAATATGTCGGTATTGTGACAGATGATTGAAATTCATTTGGCTTGAGGCTTCGTGTGTAGAGAGTTCCTTCAGGAAAATGGTATCTTGAGCTTGAACTGTGAGGTTTTTCGTGGCATAAGTAAGATATGTTGAGCTGCGATAACAAGGGTGCACGGGCGCTTATAGCACTGACATTCAAGGTTCTGTAGATCTACATCCGAAAGCTAAAGCGTAACCGAGCCAAATGCCAAGCATTCTATGTATCTTCCCACCATCATCTCTTGACAGCTTTCATAACTTATACCATGCCTACGACACTCGACAGCCTTCCAGTCGAGGTGAATGATAATCATTCAAAGCGCACTTATTCAATTGACTGATATTGTCTCCTTCAGCTTATTTACGAGCTCCAGCTTTGTGCACTGAGTGAATCTCTTCCTATAATCAATCGTCGCACATACGAAACCTTCAAGGCTGCACATAACACATACCGTGTAGACTACATCCTTGGTCGCTACTTTCGCAGACAGCAATGGAAGGATTTTGCGCCATCGAAAGCGGGAAAGGGGCTGGCTTCATATGCCTTACGGTTTGCTCTCTGCTCCAAGGATGTGTTCGAGCTACTACTGGCACGGGTATCCGACGACACCTTCCTACAAAAATTTCTCGAAGACTGTCCCTTCGTTCCTCGCCGCCTCTTCTTACATTTGGCGCCTAAAAGCAGATCTGAAAAGCCATGGTCTATGTCGGACGAACCGCTGCCCTTCCTCCGCTACCTCAGCAGCATTCCTCGCTTCGACCGAAAGTCCTTCAACGTATATGATGGCTATCCACTATCTCGCGCCACTCATGCTGAGCATATACCGCTCATAAAATTTCTTCTTGCTAAGGGAGCTTCACCGGAGGAGAAGGATGCTCTCGCGGTCCGCATAGCGGTACGAAAGCGTGATTTGTCACTCATCCAACTTCTTATTGAACGCAGTGAGGATTTGGAGGAAACTGATAGTAATGAAACCATCGGGGTTGGGGTGGGAAGTAGAAAAAAAGGTAGCAAGAATAAACGTAGGCGACTAGAGGACAGGATGGTCGTCTCGACTGCTTTGCTAAAGCTGGCTGTGGAAGTGGACGCGCGAGACATAGTGCATTATTTTATGGACAAAGGAGCACGGCCAGATATGAAGACGCTACAAATTATGGTCAACCGCGGAATTATGTAGCCGCTCACCGTCCAGGTGTTTCATTGCTTCTTGACCAATAATAGCGTCACAAATACGTCTGAACGATATGCAGAAAGGTATAGTGTACAATAGTCTTCACTTCTTTTAAATAGCCTAAGCTGACTGTGTGGCCTGCAGAGCCTTGATTGCATCTGCCAGCTCCGACTTCAACTTCTTCAGCGCATCCACCCCGGCCACGATCTCTGCATCTACTTCTGTCGTCTTTGGTTTCGCTTTCAAACTCCTCACCAATTCTCCCTGCTGTGTGATCTTCTCCTCTAGCGCAATCACCTCAGGCGACTTCGGGCCCGTATACACAGGCTCCTTCGCAGCCGCCTTCGCCGCTTTGCGTTTCGATGTTCCACCGGAACCGGGCGCGACATGAGTCGCATCTGCGGGAAGATCGCCCGCCTGCGCAATAGTCTCCTTCTTCCCCGCAAACTTTTTGCGCCACATGTCAGCCATCTCCTCCTTAATCGGTTTGAATAAATGCGCGGGCTTTCCAATTGTGTGTCCCGGCAGGATGTCGACAGAGAATACGTCAGGCACAGTTCGCTCAGGCGCGTTTAGCTGCGAGAGAATTTGTGCGGCTGTTGCGGGCATGAAGGGTTCGACCAGTGTGGAGAGGATGTAGATGAGATTGATGGCGCGACCGAGGACTTGTGCACATCGTTTTGGATCACTGTCCTTGAGCGCGGTGCCGAGACCGGACGCCTGGAGGTATAGGTTTCCTCGCGAAGAAATCTGCATGACAATATGAAGGCCTTGACGTAGCTTTACCGCCTCGAGTGCATCGATATATTGCTGCAGGAGCGAATTAATGTCAGACACAAACTCTGCGTCGTGCTCATCGTTCGGTGAAACGGGGCCATCCTCGTCCCCGCTATCCGGAATTACACCATCATAGTTTTTGGCGATGAAGGTCGTCACGCGGTTTACGAAATTGCCGAAACTAGAGGAAGAAACCTTTCTTTAGTACTACATATCCACAACATTTTTGAGCATGTCTTTCATACTTTTTCAGAAGAATGTTATTGTTCGCGGCGACCTAAACCAGCAGCGATGATTAGAATATGAAAGAAAGAGGAAGATTGGAGCTTACACAATCCGCCCAGGAGAACATTGCATCCGATGTTTCTGGTCGAGATGAAAGCAAGTAATACCGCCAAACAGAGACGGGTATGCCAGTCTCTTTCGCGGCAGGACCAAACACGCCGCGATTGTGACTTTTGGAGAATTTGCCTCCCTCGTAGTTGAGATATTCTTTTATCCGAGGGTTAGTGAACTTCCTTGCAGTACTTTATCAAGATGGTGTATACGCGCCTGTGGTGGAGAGATGATGGAGCATCGTCCAGTCACGTCCGTCTCCGAGCTCGATCGAAGGAAAGAATATGGTGTGGAAGTAAACATTGTCCTTGCCCATGAATTGGTAGAGGCGGACTTGCTCGGGATTGAACCACCATTGCCGCCATTCTGGCGTGTAATTTGCAGTGATGCTAGGGTAGCCTATGGGTGCGTCGAACTAGATCACGAATAAAGTCAGTATTAGTGTAGCTCAGTTTCTCGGGGGAAAGCAGTTCTCATACCCAAACGTCTAAATTTCTTCAGTCAGGAATCATCAGAGCGCTATTGAGTATCGATCACGACTCACAAAGCACCTTTCCCTTCATCTCCTGATTGTCCGCACCCTCCATATCAGGAACGGGTACACCCCACGTCAAGTCCCTCGTCACAGGACTCGGACGCAGCCCACCCTTCAAGCGTGCGTCTATAAGAACGCCATCCGCGTTGATGACAGCGTTGGGACTCCAGCCGCCTGCCTTCCACGACTTTTTAATCCACTCCTCCGTGCGCGATTGCACTGCGTCGAGTCGCACGTACATGTGCGCGGAGTTCCGCCGCGTGACAGTATGCGATTTGTTGACGAGGCATCGCGGGTTGATGAGCTCGATGGCGTCGAGCGTGCGACTGCAGACATCACATTGGTCTCCTCGGGCGTCCTACAAGATGTGCTTCAGGACAGACAGAGCGGCAAGACGAACGGGAAACTAACATCAGCCCCGCAATGTGGACAGGTACCTTCCACAAATCGGTCAGCTAAGAATCTAAGAGGAGAGTTGAGCTTTTCGTTTCCTTCAAAGAGCTACTCATTTTCGTACTTTGAGCATCCTTCGCAATACGTTTGCTCTTTCGTTTGCTTCTCCAGTAAATTGTTTTTGCTTAGATTAGAATATATTTCTTGACAAATCCTGAATTTAAAATCCAATCAGCGGTCTATCCCTAGCAACATTCGTAACGGTAGATGCGTACTCAGTGTGCAGAGGAGTTGATGTCCGGCCGAAGTGATCAAACCTACATGTAGGTGAGACAAATATTCAGTAAGGTGGACAGAAGAGATAAACGAGCAACACATACGAGATCTCAAACCACTCGTACGTCTCCCGGTGCAATTGGTGGTATTTGTCGCACAACTCTTTCGGAGTGATTCCTTCTTTTAGTGCCTGCGTCTCCGTAGCCGTTCCGTACTCGTCCGTACCGCAGACGTAGAGTGTTCGGCGATTGCGCGTCCCTACAAAGATCGCAAGTTATATGTCAAGTTTTCGATCTTCTATGATCTGGAGTAGAGTAGTGGGTAGAAGAAGGACATACGGTTATATCTGAAAGATAATGTTGAGATTAGTGGAAGTGGTGGGTACGAGAAGTGAAATGGATGCACCTGGCGAAGACATCCGCACTCAGCGTACTACCGATGATATTGCCTGCACATTACCAAGTGCAGATTTTCAGCCTTCGAGTCTCTTTGCACTATGCAGCACAACAACCAACGCACCGAGGTGAGGAACGTTATTGCAGTATGGAAGCGCCGAAGTGATTAACACATTCCTCTCACCGTCCTTCGGCAATCTACGTCGACACAAAGAATCCCACCACAAAATACCCGACGTCGCAGCGAAATTGAAGGCATTCAATCCGTCGAAATCACACAGATGAGAATCAAGAAACGTACATCTGCTCGCCGGCTGCGCCAACCTGCCTCAAGAGGCCTTCTGCTTCGCGTATCCTTTGAGTCATTTGAATCGAATGAGTATTAAAAGTCGTAGTATGAACAGAGAGGTATCGCTTGGCCGCAAATGCGGGGATTCGTGTCGAGAGGAGTCTATACAGCACGGTCAAGTAATCGGAGGGCACGGGGGAAGTTCTGTAGATGCAATATATGCGCTGTCAGTCCATGCATACTGCAAAACTACAAGCTCCGAGAAGCGAAGATACAGACATTTAATGCGGTTATTTTATTTTAAATCCAAGCGTCTCAAGATTGAGTTGACTGAAAGCTAGGAGTGTGAGGAAGGGCTCATGTGGCGGTTGGGGATGTTAGGAAACCAATCGATGTCCAATCCTTCAGCAAATGACTCATTCCTGCAGTGGGTGAGCGCTTATTAGAGACGTAAACATGCCAAATTGGGCATCAAGATAATAGTGATAGGCGCCAAACACACTGCCTGAAGGCATACTGGCACAACGATAGAAATCGAATAGGACATAAAACATAATTTTCAGAATGAACCTTGATTTGAAGAGCTTTTTAATTTTACACAGTATATCCTAGAGCTATAACAAGCTTCTAAAGCGAGAGTGGGGGACGTACGGCCAGTGCCACGTTCTAAAAGCATGTCACGGTACTACTGTTACTCAGGCTTGATAACAGCGAGCGGAGGTGCAACCGCGAACAAGTCTAGATCTCCGCGAAATCTGAATCAGCGAACTGTCTGGAATAGCTTCGCCCCACCGAATCTACAAGATTGCGAATGAAATAGTAGCCATTAATTCCACGTTAAGACCTCTCGCAATGGGCAACGCGATAGACGGGTGTCCCTCGGAGAGCCATAGAAGAGAAAGGGAGTGGCTCGGCTCAGACCCAGAACTCGCATAAGAGAAGAGAAGAGCACGCTTCGTGAAAATAAAGCTGGCAATGCTCGACGGACTCTTGCTTCTTTATGGAGAGAAAGGAAGCAAGACCAGACGCTTCTACAACACGTATGTTAACCATGGGGTTGAAACGGCCAAGGATTACACAAGGTAGTAGGGTCGAACGACCCGGAGCTGGGTTCAGTAACATCCATGAGGGCAAGTCTTCGCGAAAAAACGGAGACTTCGTTTTAAACTTTAGAATGTCTCGGCCCGGGCGAACCCAACGTTTGAGGGAGGCAGGCAGCACACCCGAGTTCCCGAGGGTCTATGCATCTTAGACTCGAGGAACAGAGACCTTCGTGACTTGTTCAAGAGAAAAGTTTTGAATCATACCTCTTCGATCGGTCCTTAAAAAGATAGATCCGGAAACGTGCGGTCCTGGTGAAGTGACCTCAAGATTGAATTATTTTGATTGTCAAAATATACCCGCGCTCGGAAACCGAAGTATGAAGAAGAGTCAGCAAATTTCAAGTGCATGAGTTTCTTGAGCATGGGAAAAAGCGTTTTTTATAAGAGCGCGGTCAAGACATGGTAGTAAGACATGACGAGTATGAGATAGCAAACCTGCGTTTAGACACGCAACGCGGGGAACAGTGGTTAGCCGAAGAAGATAAGATCTCGGCACGATGAACAACGCCCAGCGACGCAGTCTCAGTTTACGCGCAAAGGGGTCGGATGATGCATATCAGGCATGGCGCACCGCTTGATATAGCTCCGTGTGAGGTGCCTGCCCTCTGTCTGCCTCTGCGCATGCATGATACGCACGTCCCATCCATCGTATCAAGGCTTGCGCTCGTATTAAGACCACGACAAGCGCACCTCAGCCATGGCCCACCAAGCGTTACTGGCAGCGGCAGCGGCAGTGGCAGCAAGACCAATCGGCAGTGGCGTAGTCAGCGTCGACGCATCTTCAGAAACAGACTTACCGACAGAGCCTATTCTTTCGCCTGATATCCCTAGTCTTTTTCCACCTACTTCATCATCGAGAGCAAGAGGTGACGAATCTTCGAGCATGGCCTTGCCTTGGAGCGAACATGCGAGCGAGAACGACCCGCTGCTGGCCGGCGGCGTCAATGGCAAGCGGAAAAAGAAACCATTTTATCGCGCGAGGCCACTATGGTATGTTGTGGGGAAGATAAGTGGTGTCAATTCGCTGAAGGGTTTTTATGATGTAGGATTGTGCCTTTCGCCATAATTGCTTCGATAACCGTAAGTTGAACGTGTGTCGCTTAGCTCAATACAGTCGTTGACGTTATTTACAGCGAGGCATGACCATCGCACCTCGAGTCGAGGTCTTCACCCAGCTGTCTTGCTTTAAACTTCACGGCCGACCCATCGACTACAACCACACTCGTTCACATCCTGACCATGATCAGGCACTTTCTACTTTTGCACCGAATTATAAGGCCTTGTCGCTCTCTACATACACTACATACAAACTCACCGAAAGCAATGACGACGACAACGACGGCTGGGGCGATTCCGAGGACCCAACACATCTACCAACTAGGCGCTGTCTCCAGGACCCGGCCGTGCAAGCAGGCGCCGCTCGTCTACAAATGATCATGACGACGACCATGGGCACATTGTCCGCACTCACAACAGGTTGGTGGGGACACTTCGGGGAACGGCACGGTCGCACGCGGGTGCTTGCTGCGTCGACAATCGGGTGGCTCCTTACAGACCTGATGTTCATCCTTGTCTCGCTTCCTGGATCACCCCTGGCTGCACACGGTCACAAATTGCTCATCATCTCACCCGTTATTGAGGGTTTGCTCGGTGGATGGTCGACTCTCCAGAGCGCCACGTCTGCGTACATCTCAGACTGCACTTCGGACGGCTCACGCGCGCATATCTTCTCGCGCTTCACTGGCGTATTCTTCCTTGGTTTCGCAGCAGGCCCGATGGTCGGTGCCTTTATCCTCACTCATCCGGGTACCGTACCGTTTTTCGCGAGCGCGTCAAGGAGTGTCACCCCTGTCTTTTGTGCTGCAGTTTTCCTCTCGTTCACCAACTTCTTACTCGCATTGTTCGTGTTCCCAGAGAGCTTAGGACATGAACAGCGCAGAGCGCATAAGGAGGCGGAAGAACATGTAAAGGCTGTAGCACTCGCTGAAGCTCAAGCCCAGGGACTGAAGAAACCAAAGGGAGGTGTGCTCACAATCATCAAAGGTCTCTTCGTCCCATTACTTGTCTTCGCACCGAAGAAACGCTCGTACGGTCGAGATTGGAATATGACGTTGATTGCAATCGCTCTCTTCGGATATCTCCTTTCTTCGGTAAGAAACTTATACAATTATCGTGGATATGATGAAAACTGATTTTCTCTGTAGGGAATTTATCAATTGAAATACCTATATGCAGAGCATGTCTTCAGCTGGGAGGCAGAACAGCTGAGCTATTATGTCACATTCATGGGCGGTGCTCGTGCCCTTTGCTTGCTCTTTGGCTTACCTTGTATGTCTTTGACTTCTCCGTAAGCTAGAGGAAAACTAAGCCTCATTGCACACTAGTGATTATCTCGACGTTTAAGCCCAAGCCCAAGCCCAACCCTCAACAAGCAAACGTCTCTGGCAAGAAAAAACCTCGACCAACACCCGCCCAACTCGCGAACGAGATGAAGTTCGACATACGACTTGCCCGGGGGTCATATATGATCGATATTCTCTCACACACGCTGGTTGCACTCTCCAGTACGGCAGGAACATCTGCCGCCCAGGCTGCGTTTGTTAGCTTCACTGTCTTGAGCAGCTTCGGTGCCGGTGTTGTCCCCGCAGTACAGAGCCTTGCGTTATGTGTTATACAAGCAGATGCGGCCGAAGAGGAGACCTTGAACCAGGTTAACCAATCACAAGACCACGCGGGTGCAGATAATGGGGCAACAGAGTCGGACGTCCAGAAGACAGCGAAGCCAATAGGCCAAGGAACAGGCACTCTATTCGGTGCATTCGCGGTTCTTCAGGCGACTGGACAAATGATTCTCGGGGTGCGTACTCAATTATGCCTAACTTCGCAATAGGCGGGAGTACTGATTTTGCGTCTCCTTTTTCTTCTATTGAACCTCAAACGTTGTCTTCTCTTCTTGCGATGAACGCATCACGGTTGCTTCTCATCTGGACCGGATTGACTTCGCTCTTGGGGTTTACAATTGAAATACTGGCGGCTCTGATCATCCGATTTGCTTTAATGAAACGAAACAAATTCACACTCAACTCAATAGCCTGTACTGTTCGGAATGGTCTACAGCTCGACCGTTGCTCGGTTCCCGAAGGGGATCTTCATTCTCGCTGCGTCCATCCTCGTTATTTCTTTGTCATTGCTCATGCTGGTGCACCCACATCAAATCAAAGTCGTCGATCAGCAGAGGCAGCTCCGACAGCGCCAGAAGAAGAAGGGCCGCGACTATTGCGCAGATGCAGACATCGAGCGTGGTCGGTCAAGAGTGAGCAAGGACTTGTCCGGGGGCTCCAGTTCGGAAAATAGCTGGCCGTCGATTCCTTCAGGTAGTGGCAGCAGCAGCTATAGCGGGAGATACAGCTCTACCATCGTTCAGTCTAAAGCGAATGAAAGTGAGCAGCATCGTGCTGGGCAAGATAAATGATTAGAATCTAGAGTGTAGAGATTAGACGCGCTCTTTGCGAACGATTCAATATTTAAACACTCATTTTATGCATTGTATCATACATTGATTCTCACTGTATAATATGTAATTCTTCTTCGATTAAAGGACATCATCCTGAGTCTATCTTTGAGAACAAGTAAAAAAATGGGGGCCGTTCGCAATGAAATTGTGGTTAACTGTAGTACTATCCTAAATTTATAGTGGGTCCCGGACCCCGCCGGTATTATTAGCCAGAACGACTCTGAGTCTGAACGATGTGACTACTCAGGCTTGGCGACTTACACCTTTCTCGGAGATTTTCAGGAAACATCTGATACCTTCTCCTTGTATCAAGCTTACTTTCAAGACCTCCAATTTTCCGACGGATAATTAGGTGCAATATTGAATGGTAACGAGCCTCCGATACCGACACGTCCCTGGCGAAGTCTATTGCCAGCACGTTCAAGTCGGATGCGATGATGTAGCGCAGATCCATTTCTTGGCCTACCGCGAAGATCATATGCCCCAGCTGTTGTCACCCAATATGACACTGGAACACGTCTACCTCGGCGAAGACTCTATATGTCACGCAGCGGATGGGGGCGATTTGACTTAACCTATAGTACGTCCGTGAATCTCCAGTAAACGACCGCGTTTATGCCCATTGGAAAATGAAAGTAATGACCTTTGTTACGTTCCCCTAGGCATGATATTACGGTTGTTTTTCGGCTGTATGGAGGGTCATCAGCCAAACTTGTGCCTCGGCTGAGTTGGAGCAGGTATAAAATGGTCTTCAGGCCAGACGAGTATTTCTTCTAAACAATCTTTGGCTTGGATTAGTGGCCCGGTACACCATGAAGCTGTCCGCAGCTGTTTCCTTCGTTGTCGCGCTCGCGTCTGTAGCTCCTACACTCGCCGTTGGGGTCTGGCAACAGTGCGATGTGCGTGTCACCGAGTATTGGATCTGCGAGATTGCCTCTGCTGATGGAGGTTGAATTTTCTTAGGGTATCAACTACACTGGTAGCAAGGTTTGCGATTCTGGAACCTCATGTGTCTACTTGAATGATTGTGAGGAGATCTCTTAATCAATATATGTTTGGGGTGTCGAAGAAACTGATTTGCCTCTTTTTTTCTTAGACTACTCTCAGTGTGCGTCTTTTACAAAATATTTTTGTTCCTCGTCGAAGTTCTCAATAAGCTACATGCTTTAGGCCAGCCGGGCGCTTCAACTTCGTCGACCTCCACGACAAAGGCTACTACAACCACCAATGTTCCAACGACCACGACCACCTCGACGACCGCCTCTGCCTCTGGCACTTTCTGCCCCAACCGCACTAAGTTCCAGTTCTTCGGTGTCAATGAGTCCGGCGCTGAATTCGGCAACACCAATATCCCGGGTGTCCTTGGCACCGACTACACATGGCCGTCTCCCTCGTCGATCGACGTGCGTCTTCCGGTACATCTTTAATCGTCCTGACTGTGGCTGAGCATTCTTTCGTCTTAGTACTTTACCGGCCTGGGCTTCAATACCTTCCGCGTTACATTCCTGATGGAACGCCTTAGCCCCCCCGCTAACGGATTGACCGGTGCATTCGATAGCACCTACCTCAGCGGTCTTCAGACGGTCAGTGGCATTGAATAAGAACATACAGAGCGAACTGACAGGTGATACACAGATTGTCAACTACATCACCGGGAAAGGTGCATACGCCGTTGTAGACCGTACGTGTAGTCAAGGTCCCCGTGTAGATCTCGACATTTATTATTTTTCTGGCAGCGCACAACTTTATGCAGTACAACGGTGCTCAGATTTCAGACACTACTGCGTAAGACCTTTCTTGTCCGTTCTTTCGTGTTGGTCACTGATATTTTGCGGTATAGTTTCCAGACTTGTAAGTGGTTCGCATCTCCGAAATTAAAATAATATATCACCGACATTGTTAGGGTGGAAGAACCTCGCCTCCCAATTTGTAAGCGATGCGAAGCGATTGACTTTATCATAATCTGACTAAAGTGAGTAGGCCTCGAACAGCCATGTCATTTTCGACATTATGAATGAGCCCAACGGCATTGCGGCGTCCACAGTATTCACACTGGTACGATTATATTGCATCCTGTATAAAGCTACTGTTCTCAATCAGATCCGCAGAACCAAGCCGCCATCAATGGCATCCGTTCCTCGGGCGCTACGACTCAGCTTATCCTTGCCGAGGGTACGAGCTGGACTGGAGCCTGGAGTGTGTATCCCTCCCTCTTTTTCTCAGACGTTCTGTGTTGACGGTTTCACAGCCTGGATCTCTTCCGGTAACGGTGACGCCTTCGGTGCGATCTCTGACCCCAATAACAACACTGCTATCCGTATGTACACCAGAAATAAAACTGGGCAGTCTCTAATAATTACATAAATCCGGTACAGAAATGCACCAGTACCTCGATTCTGATGGTTCTGGTACATCCGAGATATGCGTTTCTTCGACGATCGGCGCCGAGCGTGTGGCGGCTGCGACTACTTGGCTCCAGCAACACGGCCTTAAGGGCTTCCTGGGTGAAATTGGTGCTGGATCGAATGGTAAGTTCTATTTTCGCTAACTGTAAGAATACACAACATTAAACATCCTTGTTTAATAGCGGACTGCATTGCCGCTGTTCAGGGCGCTTTTTGTTCAATGCAGCAATCCGGTGTCTGGATCGGTGCTCTCTGGTGGGCCGCTGGCCCGTGGTGGGGCGATGTAAGTACATGATGCTTGCTTACGGAGTTCCGACGCTGACGACGGTTCTATGTCTATTTCAGTACTATCAATCTATTGAGCCTCCAAGTGGCGCAGCTATACCTTCAATACTTCCTCAGGCCCTCGAGCCCTTCCTTTAAAATTCCCTCTAAAGCGCCTAGCCCTTTACTATGTCTTTGGCCAGACCATTCTTCACCACGAATAAATCTATGCACGGCTTTACTGCGGCTGCCTTTCGTATTCATTCACTGTATGGCGGCATTTCACATCTGTACCCTGCCCGCGGGGAATCTACTACTTCTGTTCTTAAGATCAATGGGATTCGGTTTGGTGCAAATGCCTGCGAAGAGAGCGAATCTCAGTTAGGTTTACTTAAACTTTGAAGATTTATTAGTCGCGACATTTTCTTTATTTGTCACACGAGCAAAAGGTTTGATCGGCAGTGGAACGGTTAAACCTTAAACTAAAGAGGACAATACAGATCGCAAATCTGTTATAATCGGCAAATTGCTGGTTAACTAGATATTATACACTTCTTGCGTGTTCCGAGAGAGAATATTATCCAACCCCGCGTCCAAGCGAATCGAAAATAATCCATAGGACTTCATTTGCCCATAAGGAGTCAGGGCGAAACCGAGCAAGGAGTTGCCGTCAAAATAACTCATTACAGACGAGCGCTTTCGCTACTAATTTGAATCATTCAGAGCAGCAGCTTTAAACCACCACGTACACTTTGCATCGAGTGAATAACGAAGTAAATTAGGAAAACTGCAGTCTTGGCATGGACGTGGTTTGTTACTAGCTGACTGGCCAGCTTTACTGAACCGATGTCCAATGAAACCTCCGGCGGTCATTTCCTGTGATCGAGAGGACGTCATGAGAACTCACGTTGCAAGCATGTTTCACGAATTCTAGGCCTTCGGCTTTATTCGTGGAAACATCTCCCCTCGACCTGACCTTTCAGTTCATTGAAAGCAAGTAGTTAATTGTTCTTCTCTGCCGCGGAAGGCGGAGTTTGAGTCGCGGAATAGCAGCACTCCGCATTAAATCGAAAACGTGGCTGTCAGCTCCCGGGCCCTACATGTTGAAGCTTCGACGGCCAGCTCGAGATGTCTGAGCCCTAATTCGTCAGCGCAAGATCATTCAAGCTATTGGTTTCAGGGACGCTTTCGTAACTCTGAGATTTGGCTCGAACTCATTGACGTTCGCTTGGATGTCTAGATGATCAATGAGTCCGAGCCAAATCAACTTAAGATTGAGACACGGGTGCGGCATCTCGTTAATTATATGAGACGTACCTTCACAGTCGCACAGAAGGTCACTCGCACAGAAGGATACCGGTGGATAGACGAGTCGAGAGTGATAAGAGCTGCCAAATCGGTCATTAAGCATGGCGAAACGGCAAGTAATACGAGAACTAACCGAAAGGAATAAGTCTTCGCCGAAATAACCTTCAAATGATCCCATTTCCGTATGAATACTAGATTTCACATTCATCAAGCATGCGATCTCATTTGACCTACTGATGGAGGACGGAATATCATTGGATAGGTGTATTCCATATTAGAATCACTTACCTTACCGTCTTCCCGATGATATCAACCCTTATGACAGTTACTAGACATCGGTTATCGTCAGTTCATTACCGGTTTCTTGAGGGTGCGCCACAGAGACCCAGCCTTTACGCCGCTGCAATCCTAAACCCATCCGCGAGCAGATCCACTTCATATGGGACTGTATGCTTCTTGTTGATATTGAGCAACGAAGTAGCCTTGCGGCGTGACGCTCAACTTCATCCTACCGCGCCGGATCGATTCCGTGAGGAGGATTAAAAGTTGATTACTGAGATCGTGAACTCGGAGATCAGTATTGATTACAAGTTTACAAAGAAGATGAACTGTACGTATGCCTGAACTCTAAGGGTACTTCTTTTCACGTTAAGCACCTTCTTTCCCTCGATTCGCCTATAAATACGAGTCCAGGCTGGCGAACTATCAACCACCAACATCACCGCAATCATCCCAAAGCTACTCTTCATACGACCCCTTCTCTATACATTATGTCGAGCTCAAAAGATGATGTGCGTATTTTGAACATCAACAATGATAGCCAGCTGACAAGCGTTTAGACCAGGAACACTTACCAAACTGAAGATGACTTAACGGAACAACCCGTCCGAACCCCACGAAGGACTCCAATGGCTTGCCTCTTTTGCAGAGGTCCGTTATAGCACCTGTCAACCTAGGAAATATGGCTTAGAGCCAAACCCTATAGGGCGCAAACTGAAGTGCGACGGTAGAAGTATCTGTTCCAATTGCCTACGTCGATCAATGTCTTGTGTGTACGAGCCTGTGTGAGTGCATCCACAAGTTTAAACACCTGATTATGACTCACCGTTTGTCATTGTAGCAACAAGAGCTGAATTCCAGCTGAGAACGCGCGACCCCCATATAACATACGACATTTACTTTCCTAGCGAGACCTTCGGGGATATTTAACTTGCTATACATGTGCATCGAGGAAGTAATGTAGAGATGCGACTTTCTCGTGCATATAAAACCTGTTACAGGAGTAAAGACATACCGAGATTCATGATCAACTGTAGTCCCTCCGTGGGAGGAAAGCATCCTATCTTTAATTACCACTTCGCGGCAATGTGAATCATACCCGCGAAGCTTTTCCCTCAAGAAGAAAGGATCAATTTGTGACACTGTAGAAGCAACTCTGGATACTTAGAGTTTCTCATTCAAGGATTGATTGTGAGATAATCACAAGTGAAAATAATTTTGAAAGGTACTTACGATCACAGGGTGGCACGTACACAACTCTCGATATCTGCGATGAGTGGAAACAAAAATGAGCAAAAGTGAGGAAATTCCAGCTCTGGTCCAGGCACAAGGTATCGGACGGGCCAAAGCATGGGTTGAAATTGTTTTGACATCGAAATCTCATCGTAACCATGCGTAACTTGCGAATGCATGGGTTGTGAAAGCGGCATATGACTAGATCGCTCCCCATAGAGTGTTTTGGACACAGATCAGGGAAGTCATGCGGCGGCGTATGACTGGTTTTGGGAGAGTATGAGAAAGGACTGTCCGGAGATGAAGGGATGGTCACGTAACCGACGTGCTCGTGGCGCATCAACAATGACATGGGAGTTCTTGTACTAAATCTAGTAGAGTCGGTTCGCATGCGGTTTGACTTCACCTATCAATGGATGGACATACGAAGTTTAATGCAGTACCCATTCAATGCCGTCGCTTGTCCTCTTCTTCCATCGAATTCCAGCGGTCGAACCAGTGTAGAACACGAGTTTTACTGAGATAGACGTGTAGATACTATAGAACGACCCCAATCCCAGAAAATGGAATCGGTCGGAAAGTCCCATGTATCTGAGACGACTTGCCACTGTATGCAAAGGAGTAAGTCAGACAGCATGCTTCTGGCAGGCAAGCGAATAATCTCTCTGCGCGCATTTCAAGCATGATCTTCAAGTGATATATCCTATCTGCACTTATCTGATTTCGGAGAAGTGAACAAGTAGACACCAAGTGCTTTGAATGTCCTGAAAGAGCAAGAATACGCAAATAAAGTCAGTAACCTCCACGCAAAACTTTTCTGCACCATACTATACCTGACCTTTCCTACTTTTCTTCATAAACGCGATAGTAAACACAATTGAGCGATATCTGACTGACTTCTTAGTGATATTTTTTAGTTTAGATGAGAGAACAAAGACAATGAAAATGATTATATGTATACTGTTATAGATAAAGACGTACTGATCGAAAGAAGAGACATTTACGTCTCATCTGAGCGTCGGAGATTGCAGACAAAAAAAGAATGCTCAATCATCCTAAACCCCCTACATAAGCGTATGGTATTAACTGCATGTCGGGATAAGTTTTCAGTCAGTGGTGGGAGTTGATGCATTGAATGGAGGCACGGACCCTTGGTCACCACAGGAGCTACGTCACGGCACAGTGTGTACATCTTGTTGTCACCGAGGTCTATCCCAGAAGAACATGATTATAACTTGTGACCAGATATATTACACGTACATATCACTCGGGTGCAACAGTTGAGGTAAGAGGGTCGTGGTTTAAGACTTTAAGTTGCTAGGCGTTATCCAAAAACATCTCACGCTCCGAGTTTAATCTCCGCGACAAACTTCAGTACTGGTTCTTATTTCGGTACGGAATTCTAAATCCTTTCCGTTGCCAATTCTCAGCTTTGCCGCCAATCATGTACTAAATGATGAATCTCTGGGACAAATTTAGCGTACTGCTTAGCTAGAAAATTGTACAAAGAAAGATGAAACGACCCAACAGCCTGCCTCATGTTGTGGCTGGGCAGCCTGCACACAGCCCTGGCACGCAACCCAAGCAGCTCACAACGCCTACATTGAACGTGCGCAGTATCAGGGACACCACGCTGATTACGCCTTCCCCAAGCACAAATCCACTGGCCACGACGATCAAACGAATGTCACTCCCTGAAGTATGACCTTCCATGCCCTTGGCTTTCGCCTGTGCCGCTAAGCGCCTGTGATAAAGAAACTCGATGATCCCTCCGATTAGGCGTGCAATTGAGAAGGAGGGTGTGTTTAGGAAACCTATAGCAAACGCCACACCCGACGGGATCCAACGGGCATAACGATAACGCCGGGAGACCGCGATCGTCTTAGCAAAAGAGGTTGCGGAGAATAGCAAAGCGAATATGAGCATGAAGGGACCGCTTTCTGCGGGTAAATGCCCATTGCCTGTGGATAAAGAGGCGCATCAATCACACTCGGATCTACAGCAATAGGCCTGTCATAACTCACGGAGTAGTCTTGCCAAACTAAGCCAAACGTAGGCGGTGGGGGCTGGGAAGGAAGGTCCAGGGATCGGATATGCGCTGGTATAGAGGCTATACGCCGTTGCTGTCACAATGATACTGAAAGCCGAGCCTATAATCTGTCCGTAAAACAGTGACCTCGGGGAAGCGTGAAGAAGGTGCCCCGTCTTTAGATCTTGCATAAGATCTCCTGCTCTGGATCAATGATCAAAGCCGCGGATGGGAGACGTTGTAAGTAAGAATCAAAATGCAAGAAGAGGTATGGGCACATACTGCTGCGCGCCCGCTTCTGCTACGCCACCGGCTATTATGTTTGCCACAACATTTCCAGGTTGAATGAAAGCAAACAGAAGCTGGCTGATTTTACCAAGGCCACTGACTGGATTCAGGTCTGTTTCTCCTAATGCTCGCACCCTGAGACACACGATAGGCGTTAGATAGACGTTCGTTACCTATTATCGGAAGCAATCTTACCCTAATATGCTGAGCAACCCGCCCATTAAGAAGCCAACAATCGTTGCCCAAGGCTTAATACCTTCAGCTCCGAAGACAATCCACACAAGAAACGTGCCTGCGGCAATGGAGCTTCCAAGGCCCCACAACACCCACCTGGTCGGTACTAGGCGATCTGTAGGCTCAAAATCCACGTTGTCCTCGCTGCTTTCATGTATTTCAGTAGATCCAGAGAACGCGGGTGTGAGCGGCGTTCGCGGGAGTCGTACAACGCCACCCCTTCCTCGCACAGAATTCAAGGACTTGGCTATTATCTCCCCCACAACAGGTGATAGGGAAATGAGACTGTCAGAGACCATTATAGCTAAAGACGTCCATAATATCCAGCCGCGGGCACCGGTTGTCATATCACCGACCGGTCCGGGTGCCCATCCCTTGAATTTCGACAGTGGAGAAAGTACGCCCCAGCCGACAAGCATACCCTGTACATTAAATTAAATTTAAGCATATGCGAGTAGTGGCATGATAATATTACCAGATTCATGCTTAATGCCGTTGGAAACCCCATGATAATACCCTGGCCAACGTATGAGAGGCTTGGTGTAAACCACCAGAGCCATTCTTTGGCTAGATAGCTTCCGAAGAGAGGAATTGTGAAAAAGACTGGAAAGAAGTAGGCCAATAACTAGGGAGAGTTCAGCTTTTAATTGCGTCTTAGCACATAAATATAGTACAGACCGTCATACTCGCAGATGCGACAAAGCTTTGCCCAAGGGCATTCCAGCCATCCTTCCTGATTGCTTCTCTCTCCTCTTGTTGCTCCTCCCGTTCTTCTTCCGTAGGTTCAGCGGAGGCCTGTGCTTCATTAGTATCAAATTGTTCTTCTTCGACCTCCGCTACGGACTGCAATGCCCTATACCCTCGGCGATGTCGGGAAGAATCGCCAGTTCGATCTGATCCTGGAGGGGGGATGTCATGTAGCACGGAGATAAGTTGTGCTGTGGCCGTTCCAGAAGGAAACGCAAGTTGTTCTTTAATGATCTAAGTCTGGATTTGTTTAACGAACACTTGGCGTCAGGGATATGTTCACATACGACTTGCTTTCGGATTGGAGGGGAAAGAAAAACGCTGTGATGCCGGTCAAATAGAAATTCAAGGGAGTCGGCAAACTTCTTACCCGAAGAATGCTATAGCACACGACCATAAGATGGCTTTAGACCATGACAAAAACAATGGTGGCGATCCATCGAGATCAGGGTCTAATATGGATAGTGCTGGTAGTATCCCTACGAAACCCGCGGCTAAAGGCATCTGCATCATGGTAAGCTAATCGACGAACAAATGTAAACAGGGTGAATTTCCACGTACAGTACCGGTCGCGGTTGCAGTGGTTTGCAGAACCACGTTCTCTTGTGGCGTCATGGGTATTGGCATGAGAAGAGATATCAGGTATCCAAGTAAGGCTGACTGCAGAGACATCCTGTGCACAACGTGAATACCAGCTTCGAGACTGCAGGTAGTGAATACTCACATGCTAATCCAGCCCGTTTGAAGGCCGAAATATAGGTTCGTGAAACATAGCAGACATCCGATAACGAGGCCAACAACAACAGCGCGCAGCTGAAGAGTAACGCATTAATTCAATCAACCATCCTGGCTATTCGAACAATTCCTGTACCGTGAATTCTGCGCGTACGGAGCCCGCAGCGACGTTGTCAGTTTCTGATGGCGACATGAGCCTAGCAGAATAGTCATAAGATAAAGGACGCTGTAATCGACGTGCAACTGACCTCCACCATTTCCGAAGCGGCATAACAGGTGAATAAAACAGAAAAGGAGAGACGGTGAAGATGCCACGCCCAGGCACTGCACGCATTACTAGACTCCGAGTCAGGCTGTCGCGCGTCGGACTCAATGAGTTCAAGTTCAGTATTCATAGCACGATGCTATTTTTAGTTATAGCTTCAGGCTCTAGCTTTAGCCCCTATGTCCCAACTCTGTCTTCTCTGTTCCCAACAGCGAACTAGCCCTCGTGGTCGCTCCTGTCGTCGTGCGGGCGATAATGGCGACCGGTACACAGACGATGAGCGCGACGCTATTTGAACGAGTCGACATCCACAAGTCCTGCAAGGCCTTAGAGACAATCGTGAATGCATTCAATGACTATTGTCAAGCTGCCGAGTCTCTTTCGTTAGTACAGAAGAAATTGGGCAAAGCTTTGAAGGAGGCAGCGGGTCTGAAAGCTACGAACGACATAGCTAGTGAGTCCCTGTTCAAATTACCTTGTTATGTAGCTCATGTTTTGTATATCATAGGCAATGCGTTGAACACTGTTGCACAACTTATGGAAACCCTCGCTGAAATTGACGCGAAGTTTGTGAAAATAGCAGATAGAGAGTGTGATGATGCGAGCAATGAAGTCAAGAAATGGTTCAAAAAACTTGCTGTATGTGTCACTAACTCCTACGTTCATTTCCTTCCCTGATCGCAAAGATAGAAAGAGGAGAAGAACCACGATGAACGTATAACAGCTACAAATGCTAGGATCAAGCAAGCTGGTGAGCTCATGGAAGTCTAGGTCAACAGGAAAAGTTGGCTAATATTAATGTTAGGACAACAATATGAAAGGAAAGCGAAGAAGAAAGATCTTTCTGCCGCTGAGGAACATACACGCTACGTTAACCTCTTAAGTGTAGTTGGGCCGGAAATGTCACAGGAGAAATAGTGAGTAACTTTGTCATTTAATTTAACGTGTTATCATAAACTTTATAATGCAGTAATCACTCCCTCTTCGTCAGCCAGCGGCACACCTCGACTGTGTATAGTATCACGTCAAGTATATCTCGGACAGCCGATGCTGAGTGGCAGAGAGCTTATGAATGTGTAAGGCGATTTTCGCCACTGATTGGGCGAATTGGCGAATGTAGAGCGTTTCTCGAAGGTGGCTGGACTAGTGATCCACCATTACCCCTTCCTTCGGAACCGCGTTTGGGATCGAGTTCAGAGGAGAACCAAGGCGAGAAACTATCAGTGCCAGATGGTGGGTCCGGTGAACCAAGATCGGCTCCTTCGCCATCTATGTCGTCTGTTTCAGGACATTCAGGACAGCGTACTCCCGCACCAGCCTATACTCCCATCACAACTCAACTTTCACAACAAGCAGTGTCGCAAGTATCACCTTCTCAGGCTCCGGTACCAGCCAACTTGCCGACAACATCGCATAACTATCCACGCCCACCGCCCTCTTCTTTCCCTACCGTAACGGAGAGATCTAATGTCGATTCTGTTCGGTCAATCGAGTCGCTATCCTCGTTTCCAGCGCCTCCGGATCACTTCCCCATTCCATCTCTTGGGCAGCCTGGCCCTGGTCCCTCGCCACTCTCCCAAACAAAACCGCCATCTAACTCGCGTGAGACGGACGGGCTGAATCTACGAAGCACTTCGGGATACTTTGTTCAATCAGTGCAAAGCGGATCATTCCAGGAGGGACAGATGCATCAGGTTACGAGTGGCCAGAAGAGTGATTCAGTCGCAGGACGCGCTCCCATGGTGGAGTCGCCGAAATCTATGGATGCAAGCCTTCAACCACCGACTCCTGCGCTCACGGAGGACAATGATGGGCGTTCGCCGATGTCAAGCCAGGGAGAACCTTCCACCCCTAGAGATAGACCACCAGTAGTCTCCCAGACAGTACCAGACAATGGATTTAATGGCAGTCAAAAGGGATTGGAAAACATCGCGGAGACGATGCGGAAAGACAGCGTTTCTCCCATTACCCAGAGTATCGCTGTGAAAGAGCGCAGGACGTCTACCTCTGAGCAAATTAATGAGTTTGGACAAATACCGCAGGTCGAAACGCGGAAAATTGGTATGGAAAGGACAGAGTCTGTAGCGAGTACAAGCAGTGTTGTTGCATCTATGAGGGATAAGCTTGTTCGTGGAGTAAGTACACGCTTTACTTCAGCTAATGATCTATTAAAGTCCGGCATTCCAATTGTTTAGCAATACCAGCCTTCATCACCAAGAGAACGTGACATACCTCGGATTGCTGGCAAAGTCTCTGATCTTGCTAGTCGGTATGCGCCAGTAAACGACCAGCCTCCTAGCCCAATATCACCGCGAGCGACTGGTCGAAACTCCCCGATCACCGATAGATCTCGTGTGTCACCTATCCTTGAGCGACGGCCGCCAGTTCCAGTAGTTACCGATTTAGTTTCTGACCAGTCACTCATGAGATCAGAACGTGAAGTCTTGTCTTCCGTGTCTGCACCTCGTAGTCAGGCAACTCAGAGTAACACAGGTACACTAGAGGACGAGATCACAGCTCGGCGTCGGCGTATTCAAGAGCTGGAAGATCTCGAGCGGAGAGAACAAGCGCATGCTTTACGGCTCCGCGACCGAGAGCTGGAGCATCAAGCATTCGAAATTCAGCGTGAACGCGAGAGGTTGCAAGGTTACGGCAGTAGGCCTCGGGTTAATAGCACTACAAATGCTGTCAATGGTATAGGGAACTTGCCCGCCAGACCACACTCGCAATACAGCTATAGCACAACGAACTTACCGAATCCCAACCTTCGAGGGCCTACAGCAACTGAAATCTCATCGCGGCCCGTTTCACAATACGGCGAACTTATGCCTCCGGCGCATTCGCAAGCAAGTGCATCATCTTCCTCTGTCTCTATTCCGCGCCCTTCCCCCGATCATGCACCCTATTGCGGGTGCTACGCCTGTTCTGCTGCTCAATACAGCGTACCTTCGCGAGCCCAGCCACAAGATAGTGCCGTAGCGAAGTCGGAGAAACCAAAAGGCTGGATCAGGCGGCTGAGCATGCCTGTAGGCAATGCTTTCTCTTCTGATTCAAAGAGCAATAAAGGGATTGTGTACAACAAAGGCAACGGCGTCCTCCCAGATGATGGCGTGTTGAAGATGAAACCGAGTTTCGAGCGAGACGCCACCGGAGGCATTAGCAATGTTCGGCCAAGGAAACTCAGCTTCGGAAGGCGTTAAAATATATTAATGGTCGTACCCACCCGTCTGGATTCGTTTGCGAGACATTCATGGACGTTTGTCCGCCCCTCCTCTTTCTAATATCTATATTTTTAAGCTCACGACTAGTTATGACTGACTTGCGGCAACGTTACTGTACCACTTTTATGACGCTGTGTTCCAATTCTCTCCTGTGAAATTATACCTTATACCATTATATGTACGTTAGATTCCATGTGTATGTACATTATTTGACATTGATCGGTATTCTTAAATCTGCATTATCATCGCTCCTTCTTCAAAATCAGGTCTTGGACTTCAGACCAATTGGCCTGTCTAGCATTTTGAGAATGTCTGCTGTTGTAAAAGACGCTCTAAACTTATACATACTTTATATACATAAATGAGGTTAAACAAGAAGAGAGCCAATCGCTCTTTGTTATCCTGCAGGTCCATGAACGGATGCGTGCCAAAAGAAACTCCTTGTCAGTTTGCCTGTCGATCTCAAATACACTGCGCCACTAGAGTTTAGCCTTTGTCTTCCTCTTGGCTACAAGAGCCTTCGCCTGATCGCGCAGCAATCGACGGAGCAGTTTGCCACTCGGGTTCTTCGGAATAGCGTCGATGAACTCGACGCCACCCTTGAGCCACTTGTATTGTACTTTTGCGTCTGAGACATGCTATGTGAAGGTGGATTGTTTCGTCATTAGAGTTATCTTCTTAGATTGTCATGCAGTTACTGATTACATACCTTTGCAATAGAAGCCTTGATCTTGCTTGCTTCTTCCGGAATCTTCTGAGCCCTCTCTGCTGCTCGGGGTTCAAGAACAACATATGCCATAGGCACTTCGCCGCTGTAGTCGTCCGGAATACCAACGACACAGACATCTGCGACGTCCGGATGGTTAAGTAGGTGGCCCTCAAGCTCTGCAGGTGCGACTTGGAAACCTCGAACTTTCATAATTTCCTACAGAAGGTGGTGAATTAGAAATACTAGAAATTGGAGGCGCTGCAGCTCATACCTTTAGTCGATCAACCACGAAGACATCTCCATTCCTGGATATCTTCACTTCGTCCCCGGTTCGAACCCAGCCATCTAAGAAAGTCTCTTTCGTCCTGAATAAAAATTTCAGTCTTTGTGAACTTGATTTTTTAGAAAGAAAAATATACGTACGCCTTTTCATCATTAGTGTACCTAAGTGCCATGTTTGGCCCAGTGATGATCAGTTCCCCCTCTTCGTCGTAGCCTGCCAGAGTGCCATCTTCTTTGAGGACCTTAGCAGAGCAACCTGGTATTAGCTGACCCGCGCTTCCGAACGTGCCAATGTGCATTGTGACCGGTATCATGGTCACCGTGGTGCACGTCTCAGTCATACCTATAGATGGGATTAGATTTTAATAAATGTCTCTTCGTATTTTTGGAGGTCCGTTGAAGACACATACCATAACCTTGTCCGATGGATGCGTTCGGAAGTATTTTGCACAATTGCTGTGTGAGCTCAGCTGACAAAGGGGCCGCGCCAGAGCTTACAAACCGGACGGTGGAAAGGTCGTACTTCTTGGTGGCCTCGTGCTATTGGATAAGATATGGAGTGATGAATGTTATTAGAGATAAATGTTTTAACAAAGGGTGAAACGTAGCTTACCTTGCAGAATAGGACGATTTGTGGAGGAACAACGCTTGTGTAGGGGTGAGTAGACGCACATGCAACCAACGGCAGGAACTTACAGCAGATGGGTAATTTTATGCCTTTCTATGCTTTTCAAGAATTCAACGAAATTGAATTTAGGGATAACGACGATTGAAAGCTAGAATGTATGCAGAAGATCAGTAATTCATTTATAGTTATGCAGGCATAAAGACTCACTCCTGCAAAAAGCATCCAGTGCATCTAGGTAAAAGTATCACAGTCAGCTCTTACTGTTTTCATCTGCGAAAATGACTGCGCACATTCACAACCAAGCCGTAGATGTCTAAGATCTATTTAGCCAGTATACGAGGAAATGCAAGACGTGTCAAATATACTAACGATAAAATGGAAGAGCTATATAAAGATTGAGTGATACAAACTGCGATGATCGACTGAATTCACATACCAGCAGCAGCGACGTCGCCCGCTCTGAATTTGCGCTTTTCCCAAGGGATGTCATGGTCATTATTCATCTTCTGGTGAGCAGACATCTGAATACAGTTTGCCATAACGGCATAATGAGGTATCGCGACAGCCTACCATCAATATTAGCGACATTGAAAGTACGTTGTGCAAAAAAGCATTCACATACCTTGGGCTTTCCTGTCGTCCCGCTGGAGAAGCTCAAGAAAGCAAGCTTTGTCTTGCCCTCACCGGGAGAAAGGCGACGCTCCGTGAATACTTGAGGCCTCGACAAACCTTCCTCAATGAGCTCCTGAATGCTAACGTATGGAATCGCCGTTGCAGATTCGGATTGCGAAGGCGAGGTGACCTTTTCGATAGTGATAATATGATCTGTAGGAATTCCACATTGACGAGCGGCGTCCAATGCTGTGTCTAAGGCGGTCGGGTGGGCAATGATGACGGTCGCATTTGCAGTCCGTAACTGATGCACAAGTTCTTCGGCAGTGTAGGAAGGATTTGCGCAGCTAGATATATCATACTATTTCAGCAACAAGATCGCACTACGAAACATATTGGATAACGTACGTGACGATTGCTCCTAGCCTATGGGAGGCCCAGAGGGCCACGGGATAGTCTATCAAGTAGCTTAGTGAGTTCCACGATTAAGCTCGAGGATTACACTTACCGACATGGTTTGTTGAAAAGACACAAACTACGTTTGTTCAGATTCACAGTCAGGATGGAGAGGTCAATTACTAACCAACGTCATCCTCGCCTGTTAGTCGGTAAGTTTAAAATATGTACATTAGACAAATCAGATAATTACATACTTATTCCCCACCGCATCCGCAAGGAGTTGGCTAAGCCATACGTTCTTGTACGAAGCTAGGGCGAGGTTAGCACTTTCTACGGATTACAGATACTGGAGTCGCTCTTCACCTCTTCAAACCCGATGGTCCGTCCTGAGGCATCCTCGATAAGCCAAGGTATATCACCATTCCGAAGGGTGCGCTGTGGGAGATGCGTATCTAAAATGAATTGGGCGCAAGTTAAGTCATCAGGAATAGGGGGGCAAGGGCCATGAAGAGAATGAAAGATAGTCATTTTGAGTAGGGGAAAGAAAAGGAGTGCGGGGTGAAAGTCAATGGTTGCTCTATTTATTTCCCCGCAAACCGGGAGAAATGATCCTTTATAATAACCGTGCCGGTGATAGTATTACTATTCGGACCTATAGTATAGCAACCGTGGGAAAGGTACATAATTGTATTACTAGCTCACGAGAGAAGTTCACTTAGTGACCTCGCCTTCAACTTGATTGCACCTTAGCCATGAAGCGCAGTCACTCTGAAATTGAAGAAAGTGAGTACAAACCTCGATCGCCGACTCGGAGGCGAATGGATGATGAAGAACGTCATCGAAATTCCCGACGACTTGTCTATCCAGTCGGCTCAGCACCATCTCGACCGCCTCCACTGCAGTATCCGTACCAGCTTTCAACGTTCTCCTACTCGCCCTCCAGAAAGCTTGAGTTCTCAAATTCAGCTATGAGGTACTACATAGAACCTCCTCTTGGTGCCGATCTCGCTTATGAGTATGACGCGTGGATAAAGAGACCAGAAGAACGCGGAAGACTCGATGGGTTGTTGGAAGCGTGTCTGAGGAAGGAGGTGAAACCAGAGAGGGCAAGAGCAAATGTTGTGTCCTGGAGAGGCGTTATGACAAAGTGAGACTTCGAGGTTTGATCAATGGCTTGCGCTGATATAATCTGGTCAAGAAAGAATATTGACAGCCCCTTATGAAGAGAGAGAAGGCTGGAAAATGAATGTAATGTGTATAAATGATACACTTTACTTTGAAGAGCATGTTAATGATGCGAAGTTGAAGGAGAAGTAAGGTGACAGCTCAACTGTTGGTTTCGTCTACTGAAATGCCATGTGCTAGAGAAAACATGGCCCCTCGTCATCGACTGCAATCTTATTTCGGATATGCCTTTGAGTCGTACTGCACGTCTGCTACACCGGACCCTATTGATGACCCAGAGCAACGACCAAATGGTTGGGGAGGTAATATCGACACTAACGTTCAGTGGTGTAGCGTGGTCAAGACAAAGTTGGGAAACAGTAGACTGATTATCGGAGGCGAAGTCGATTGCGTACAAGGTGGGCGCTTCGTATTGAACTCTAATTATCTAAGGTATCTGACCTAAGTTGCTGTCATAGGAAAATTCACCGGCCAACCGAACACCTTCGTCGAACTCAAAACGTCTCTCAATATCAGAAATCCTCAAGATGAGGCAAGGTTTGAGAAGTATGTCCGGATGTTCCTTACGTGCTGTATATACGAATGCTCAAAACCCTTCAGGAAAATGCTCAGATTTTATTTCCAGTCATTTCTTCTTGGAGTACCTGTAAGTTCTTACTCTTTAATGCGACATAAGCAAATATGAAGATCTTATCTAGGAGATCAAAGTCGGGTTTAGAACACCTGCGGGCCGACTGACAACAATCCAAAGTTTCAAAACGGTTGAGCTACCACGGCTTGTACGTGGTAAAGCAGGTGCTTGGGACCCAAACTTATGCTTAAGTTGGGGAAACGAATTCATCGCCTTTTTGAAGTCGACGATAGACAATTGGGATTTTAACCTTTCGGCAGGCTCCAGTAAATCACCGGTTAATCATGAAGAACAAGTTTGGAGAGTGGGATTCGTCCCTGGAAAAGGTGCAGAAGTGATTCTGCTCGATGATAGTGGCGTCGAAGAAGTGAGGAATGGCGAAAAAAGAGTCGGCTTTCTACCTCTTTGGTATTGGGATGAAGTAGTTGGGCCACGGCCACGTGCGGAGCACAATGGAGACGATGAGAAGGAGACAATGGGCGGTGCTTAGGTCTCTGGTGAGTGTGGCTTCATTATGTGCATGGTGTGGCTCTGACACTACTCCAACATGTTAAGATTCTCTATTGGGACCTATTAGGAGACAAATCCTCTCACCGACAATACTTGGTTTCTGTGCAGTTACTTTAGCTCAGAGCGGAGAAATAAAGACACTCATGCGAGAATGTGACCATGAAATAGTCCACCTGATTATCTATCACTGAGTCCAAAGCGTTCACTCGACTAAATCATTGTGGTCAACGACCCCGGAAACTCATTGTGGTTTCTTCTCCGAACGCTATAAAGGCGCTCGCCATTAACACAGATTCTCCTCCACTACCAAGAACTTCCATCAATCGAATTGCGCAAAGTCCATTTCCGCGATTCTCCACACTCATTTACAAAACAATAACACGACACCGGTCTTTACCACCCAAACCAACAACTCTGTCTTTTAGTATCTTTCTCCGTCTCATATCGGCCTTCTACTCCTTTTCAAATCGTCTACAACCATCACTACAGCAAACATGAAGTTTTTCAAGGTTTTCTCCAAGGCTAAGCCCGCACCCGTCTATCGCGAGGAGATTGTTTATTGGCCAACTCCGTCCACAGTCCCGGCTCAGGGCCCTATTCAGTGGAACCAATCCGCTGCATCGTTTTCTTCGAACGAGTCTGCGACGAGTTTGAAGAGGAAGAATGCTAGGCACGGAGACAGGTGGACGCACATCAAGCGCTGTGTTAGCTGTGAGGCCGACAATATCTGTCCCACTATCCCCGGAAGGCATCCGTGCCAGCAGAAGTACTACGGATCGCCCTGCCCAGGCTTCTTTGACGTATCTGTACGTGATGCCGAGAAGTCGCGAAGACTGCCTGAAGAACAACGTGTCCATTACGCAAATTTCTCCGATCGCTATGATCGTCGGCCTACAAGGTGCGTACACTCATCCAGTGTTTCATTCCAAGAAATGCCTCATGCTCATGGAACGCTTGTTGATTTATATTAGGCGTCACGGTCAACGCTATTAAACAGTTCGGCATATCGATCGTTTGATCTCCGAGGCAGCTCTTCGTCTTTCATTCCTGCCTCGAGTCCACCGCGTGCTATCTATTCGTATTTTCGAGTGTTGGTGCCTTAGGCGGAGGCACTCCACGTTGCGGTGCCATTTAGTACTAGAAGGCCTTGATCTGCGATCGAGCAACCCTTCTACCTTCTTAGTTTCTTTGTTAACCCTGTAGGATTACGTGCATGTATTCATGGCAATTAAATTCTTCTGTTCTCTTGTACATCGCTTAGCACGTCAGCACATTATGCCCGAGTGCTCTTGTCCGTAAAATCTGGCCGACTGAGGTCAGCTTCCTCGTTGCTCGGACATTGCCATACGATCTCTTGTGTTGTTTGAGGATCCGTGTTTGTCTGCAGATCCCGCCATCCCTGATTCATCCTACCCTGATCGATACGAAATCGCTCAATTATCGCTATCCCGATACATACTCCATTGTATATACATGCTTTAGTTCCAGACAGGATACAAGAGATGTCGAAGGGAGAGCTACAGGGTGTTATAGATAGATCAAACCAAGTCAGACCGGAGGAGAAGCATTAGGTGTACTGGCGTTTACCAGTAGGATAGTAAAGTAAATCGAGAGGCAACAAAGGATGCAGAGTTGCAGGAATTGCAAGGCCTGGGCTACCAGCGTACAGTATATTGAGCCATAAGTTGTAAGAAGACGAATATATAATGAATGACAAGATAATGTCCAAGAGTAAGCATAATACAAGAGTCAGATCCGTTAAGATCATAAAATCTAAATCGTACATTGAGATTAACACTTTATATTATTCAGAAAAAGCGGATGACTGGTCGATCGGGATAAAAAGACCATTGTAAATAACAAGCAAAGCGAAGAGAGGGAGTTCAAACCAAATTGAAGTTAAATAAAACTAGACCATGACACCCGTAGAGTTGGCGGGCTGCCATCCGGTCTCTGGCTCATCCTTGAAATCCATCATTCCGTTGTCTCCCATTTCAACCAAAGGGTTATTCGGAATATCAATCGTGAGGATTGGTTGACGTTCTTGGCATTCCGTACCAGCATCAGAGCGCACTTGAAAATCAATTCAGCAACCGCGTGTCAAACTTAGAAGACAAAAAACATACAGTGGCGGTTCAGTGCATCCATGCGAGCAAAAGTCCGTTGACAGCCATTGCACGTGTAGGGCCTAATGTTGAGGTGAAGTTGTTCGTGCCTCTTGCAGTCATGCTGGCGAGCGAAGCCCTTATCGCACCCAGGCCATTTACACTTGAAGGGTCTCTCCTCGTTATGGGAGCGCAGGTGACCTGCAAGCACGATGGGCGTGAGTCAGCGCCAGTATAAAAAAAGAAGAGGAAAGCTGATAGAAGAATGACGAGATCAAATGGAAATTTCGAAGCATACCTTTCAAGTTAAAGTGCCTGGTGAAGGTGCTCCCACATCCAGGGACAGGGCACTGGAAGGTCGCTTCAGTGCGCCTGCGTCGCTGGCTCGCGTCGGCAGTTGCATGAGTCGTTACGTTCTGCCGCGGCACGATAATGGGCGCCTGGCTCTGAACGGTCGGGTTACCATTAGCGTCGACTCCCATAACATGGACCGGAATTCCTCCCATGGGATCTACAGGAGTGCCGCTACGCATTCCGTTGCCGAGACCTTGCCTGTAATTTCCTCCCTGATCAGAAACATCTGGAAGGTCACCTGCGTTAACTCGAGGGCTAGCATGCGGTGAAGGGTACGGAGACGATCCCAGCGCGACGCGATCACGAGAGAGACTACGATGGTGGCCATGGCCATGACTGCCACTACTGAATGTACGACGATGCGCTCCAATGTTACCAGGTACACTCCCCAAATCATCATTCGCTGACAAGTAGGGAGACGAAGCTGCGGAACCAGGACGGCTGCCAAAGCCTCCTTGGAGAGCATCGCTGGGACCAAGGAAGCGAGGGGTCATATCTGCAGAAAGGGCGTTGCGCTTATGGTGCGAAGATTCGCTGCGTACACGACGCAGGTCAGTTCCTCCAACACCGCTGTTCGTGTCGAAACCGAGGTTGGAGTTAGGCGAGAGGAAGCCGCTGCTCTGCGCTGAGTTAGGCATTGTACCGGTGTCTTGTCCAGATGCAGGAGGTCCATACGAGAAGTGTTGCTGGAAGTTCGGTTGTTGAATCATCGGGCTAGAGCCTGGGGAGCCTCCCAAGGGAGTATTGAGTGTAGGTAGCTGGGGGCCCTGAGGAAGAGTGATGCTACTAGTATTGCCCACAGATTGACCTAAACCTTGTTGACCAATGTTCAGACCAATCTGCCAAATAGGGGGACGGAGGGACGTATCGCTTTTGGAGCGGGAACGCTGGTTCTGTCCGATAGGCACAAGGTACTCACCACCTGAGGGCTGGCCAAGTTGGAGGGCACCAAGGTTCGGAGATGCCTGAGACGAGGGCGAGTAGTGGCCTTGGTTCTGGCTTGGAACATCGAATTCACCACTTTCTGCAAGAGCTGTTGCAGAAGTTGAGGGTGGTGGGGTGAGTATGTTCGAAGGGAAAGTGTAAGGCGACGGCGGAGCCTGAGGAAGTTGAGCACGCGGCTGGGGGGAAACCGATCCGCTGTGACTACGGACGTGCGACTCAGGTTGCTGCTGTTGCATAGCCTGATAGGATGTTTGTGGAGACTGATGGGTCCAAATAGAAGAGTTTGACTGCGTCTGTTGACCTGAAGAAAGGACAGGTGTGTCAGAGTAAGCGCAGAAGTTGGGATCGACAGGGATTGAGAGAAGCATTTATATAGATAGACCAAGGAAAGGCGATATGATAAAATTTGCAATGCTGAAAGAAACCGACGAAGAGATCCATCTCCGGCGTCATCAGGAGAACAAGAAAACTGCTTCCTCTATTTCGGCACCGCCACGGGATATATAAATATGATTTGAATATGTGAGGTCTCAATGTCTGAATGACACGCGAAGTAGATCAAGATCATCAAATCTCACGTCAACTGTCCCGGAAACTCAGTTGCTTACTAGAGAAGCGCTGAGCACAAGGGACCCCGTCGACAGTCTGGGCGAATAGGAGGGGGGGGGGGGGATTGTAGCAAACAGAAAAAAAAATCCAGAAATCGCGCCGAAGGTGATCACAAAAAGAAAAAAAATGGGAAGAGGAAAACGAGAGAGAATAATTGCAGCTACATACCTTGTCCAATTGTGTCCAATCTCTGCTGGAAGGGTGCGCCTTGTGTAGCTCCCGCACCTACACCTGCACTAACAGGTGTCGCAGGAACGATCTGGATTCCGGGACCGTTCGGTGCCATCAAGCCTCCGGCACCAGTACGAGCAGAAAGGCCACCGGCTGGAAGATTGACACCGCCCGCCGCACCTCCAAACTCAGAGAGGTTTGAGTGGTGGGAATGTGTGGGAGACGGAGAGTTCGCTGTGATCTCGGGTGGACCTCCGGGAATAAAGAGTTGGGGAGGGGATTGCGGACCATTTAGCGCTGGACTGTGAGGAGGACGAGCGACAGTCCAGCCAGAGGTCGGGCCTGGGGAAGGAGCACTTTCAAAAGTGACGTTTTCCATACCAAACGTCTGAGTAGTATCTGGCTGTGGTGAGCCTCGCAACAGCTGGTTATGGTTGGATGAGACGGATGATGCGCGACTCCGGTTAACATTACCGGTATTGCCACCATCACCGTTAGATGACGCAGGAGAACCGTGGTCGAAAGGAACATAACCACCCATACCCATGCGCAAAGCATTCTGAGCGTCGAATGTTTCGTGAGCGGGGGTAACGGAAACGTGCGGATGGTTTTGCGAAGCGTTGTTGCTTCCCAAAGACGATGTTGAGAGACTTGGAGAAGTACTCGAATGTGTCATGACTTGTTGGGTAGTTTGATCGGATTCAGAAATAGAGCTCATAAAATCGGGCTGAAAGAACAGTGTTGTCTGGTCCGTAGGAGGATCGTACGCGGATGGGTCGTAGCCGTCAGTGTCAAACTCGGGGGGTAAAACGTTAATGCCGCTGAAGTCAAACTGCTCCGGATCAAAGCGAGCAGTCCGCTGCTGATCGTAATCGGCGTTGGTAAACTCGTTACCGGGTATAAAGGATATATCGGAGCCTAGTGGGGAGTTGTTGTACGAACCCGCCTGGGCAGCATACGACGGAGCGAAGGGAGTGGGAGGCAGGCTTGAGTTCGTCGTGGTATTCTGATGCACTCCTTGATTTACAGAGTTCGGAGCAGGGGTATTGAAGTCGGGATAGGAAGGGGAAGATGCGTCGAGGTAGGGGGGAGACGCGGGATTGTTGTGAGCGGAGCTTGACGACCCCGCCTGGTTGGTATCAAAGGAGTTCAGGTCTTGGAGGAACGGCGAACGATAGTATCCCTGCGCCGCTTGCTGGTTTGAGTGATCCATATCGGCGCGGTTGCAGGGCTCTTATAAGCAGAACAGATGATGTTTGGGAGAGTGAAGTGCGGAGGTGTACACGGTAAAGATGTAAAATCAAGGATGGCGTTTATGGATATGAACGCCTTTGGGCAATTAGGACGAGGCGGTGTGGTGAGAGAGGTTGGCCGTCTGCGGGTGTATGCTGTGAGATTGAGTTCAGTTCAGAAAGGTGAGGATGGAGGAGGACGTCGCACATGTTGCGCTCGTAGAATACGAGATAAACCTTGATGACAGCGCCCACTCACAACAACCCACAACACACTACTATCCGTCCTTGTCCCTCGCAGCGTGTATTTGCTACCCAATGTCTCGCTCGTCGTTGAATGTACGGTCCTCGTCGTCGTGTCCTCGATGAGCGCTTGCACAATGAGAGATTCCTAGTCACACTGCCTCAGGCTTGCACTGGTACACGCACAGCCTATCCTTGTGCAGACTCAGGCTCCGAGGTACTATGAGGCAGTGCAAAGATTCACACGCTCTCACTGGCCAGTGGCAGGCTGAGTTCCGGTACGAACATCTAGTGGTGGCAGAATTCTGCACCAAAGGTACAACTGCAACATACACTATCTGAAGATGTAAACACATTCTCTGATTTACGAACATATCAAGGACAAATATTACGTGTGGAGGGAACAAGCGGAAAAGAGAGGAAGGACCGTCTTCTGTGCCAGGTATTGGTTAATCAGATTTTCGAGCACAAACCACCTCCAAAGGTCACTATGACGCTGATTATCTTCTACACGTCAAGGTCAAACATGGACCTCGAAGCTTTGCTTACTCGTTCTGGTTTCCCTTGTGCTTTGTCCTTCTCTCCCATCGAGAGGTCAAAGGGACGGCTTGATGACCCGAAATGCGACGAGGGACCCTATCCTAATACACCAATTTGTTCCGATGGTACATTTCTGCCACCAATCTCTGAAGTTTCCTTGCCGACTGGATGCTCCGACGTGAGGAGTTTACCCCGCGGCTCAGGTTTTAGAGAGCTATCATGATGAACGGATTCGCGTACAACTAGGAGGTGATGGTGTTTCGGATCGTCGCCCAGGCTTGTTGCGAGCTACCATGTTCGCGATGGTTCTTATTTCTTGAGGAGATCATTTAGCAGCTGTATTCGGACCGATAAAGGCGATAGCGTGTGGTATGTATGTTCAAAGAGTCACTCCACATATACACTCTGACCTTCCCATTGTCCCTCATGACACCACGACTGTTTCATCAACATCAAGGAAGCTTTCGGGTCGGCTGTACGGCGGAAACGTTCTATTGACTCCGATTCGGCTTTTATGGACAATTTCGTGGTGTTGATGAAAAAAACATACGCGTGTTTGCCATGTGCTATAAACTCAATGGGATCTAGAAGCCAACGAAGTGTTGCTTGTCTACTATTTAACCTCCATCAAACCAATGATGTTATCCGCGTATGCATTGAGAAGAATTGCATGACTCCATTGCTGATGCCATCGGTAGAGGCGCCTATTCTAGCCTTAAATCGTCGATTCGTGCCGACCAGACCGATACTTTCCACGATCATTGACTTCGCACCCATTTCTCAGCGTTTCTAGACGATACTCGTTGTACTACTAGTACAGGATCACTGCAGGATCGAGCGGAAAGAGTAAAGCTTCCAACGCTACTGATTGCCCCCTCGGATGCGCAATCGAGATCTTCCCCGGACCATGCTGTCTTATTTGACCAAGATCTATGGCGCCCCGGGGATTCGGGTGTCATGCTATATCTCCAGCCCGAGTGTGTATCGAACTCTCAGTCACCACTAGTGGCACCTTCAAGGCGTCGGATATCGCTCCGCAGCACCTATCGTATCACGGTCCAGCCACAAAGTCGCTACGCTTTACGATCGGACACAATTGAACAGTCACCACATGAAGTGTATCAGGCAACTCATCGATCAAGCATTGCTTTCCAAGCCTTCCCCCGAACGAAAAGTCGTCGGGGTGTTATGTGAACCAGGACTGTTCCACGCTACTATCCGTAATCAACGTTATTTATCTACGAACATGTTAGATACGGGCGCCAATCGCTCAGGCTTTCGCGAATCTCCATTCTTGACCCCGTAGAAGGGCGACACTACGACTTAAATTAAAGGAAGAAAATTCAGACATCGCACGCCGACCCGCGGGTCTGATGCTCCTTGACTCTGGCGCTTCGGTCGTTAGAAACAGGGCTATTCATCGACTCCTGATTCGACCTGTTTTTTTTCCGTTCTTGACTGTCTTGCTTGACACGCCACGCTTCGATGGGCATATTCGTCGTATTACAGCATCATCCAAACAAGAAGATGATCAAGCTGACTCGGAACACTTATATAACTACGATATCTCTGGACGACGAGGATACAAAGATGGTATCAATCTGCAGATCGGAAAAATAAGGCCTTTCGACAATTGGCTATCTATTTTTCCACCCAATGATTGACGGCAAGATCTGTCAAAAGTTGTTGAAGCTATCTAGGGTCTTTGTTATACTCTTCATCGAATACTTAAGGACACCTAACATCTCTTCTCAGCTCCCGCGAAGGTGGTACCTATGTCGACTATACGAATGATCAAATATCTTGCCAATAGTCGGAGACTCGGCACCAGCCTTGTCCGAACGTCCATAGCCCATCGACACGGTTTGCGCAGCTGAAAACAACTCGCGCTATGCGCCCTTCACGGACGAGGTCTAATGTAGCGTGATTATGCATACTACGATCTCACCTAGCCGGATGGCTCGCCGTATTACTGCATGCCTCGCGCTCGCAATATGGAGCTAGTGCCATAAAAGACCCGAACACGTCGGAGAGTCCAAGTCTATGGTAAAGATGTTTAATCCGTCATCCTTCCTCACTATCGAAGGCAACAAGGCTCTCAAGTGAAAATGACACTAGGCGAGAGGAAATTGACAAACGAGATCGAGTGATCTTGTTGAAGGCATAGCCTGGTTGCTGAAGTTACTGCCTTCGAGAGGGGGGAAGAAAGGCACAGATCATCGGACCTCCATTGCAATCACCTGCCTTGCAAAGGCGATAGCCTTGGCGAACGAGGAATCGGCTGTGGTCGAATCGCGATACGCAGGCGATGAAGGATTGCACCAACATACTGTCATGGTTGAAATACTGGAACTTTGTCCTTAGTATGGAGGCGAGATCTCAAACGGGTGCTGTATGAGTCTAACTCACCGAAGTGCTGGTGGGTGGCCTACCGTAACTCATCTCCTTACTTTGCTCTGATTTGAATAATTGTTTCCAAGGCTCTGAAGCGAACATCATTCAATCACCTTCACGTCTTCACCAATACTATCTCGACCGGTCCACTAAGGACGAGGGACTCATTCGTATACCAGGCACCGGCATGTCAATTGTTTCGACATACGCCATGCACGGCGGGTTACTCATCTCTGTGTTTTCAGCCAACACTTAACATCTGATTGCTTCGCGAAAATTCACAGTTGTTCCTAGCTAGCCTCACTTCGTCGTGTGCATCCACACGGGCAGTTACCGGGCTCGTTTCCTCCCGCCAAAATTTGTCAAATCGCATGGCATCAGCTTGCCATGGCTTTTCACAGATGTTTGCAAGTCCTTTTTGCATTACCTTCCCAGCATGAAAATCTCTCCGTCTACCGAGTAACCATACAGAACGCTTGACCGTCGTGCGGCTTTCTTCTCCTTACCCCTCATGCTAGTTTATTGCAGCTCTTGTGCAATCAACCGCTTCACTTCGTTTTCGCCTTACTGTTGACCTTGGTACCTGAAGTGTAACTCCTGTTCTGCCATCAATAGTAACACGCCACAGTCTGATTGCTCAAACTTTCAAGTCCGAAGTGCATATTCAACACGAACTATCGACGCCAAAGTGAAGCTCCTACGTCCATTCCATCAGGACTCCGATCTTTTCACATTCGCAAACTACTACTCGGTATCCTCCATCAAACAGGGGAGCTTCCCCGAGTTATCGGCCTCGAAAGCTGTCCTCTGAGCTCGGTGTACATTGGCGGCACCTTTCGCTGCTTACGGTCAACGGCGCTTTTCGGTCAGAAGTTAGACCTCGGAGCGCCGATCAATGTAGTCCATTGGGCAGGTCGAGTCCACTAGAAGTAGTACATAGCACTTAAGCGCCCGCGCGACGATATTTATAGCACAGCCTGAGCTCCGGCGAAACTCACCGAGCGATAGCTAATGTAACACCGGGAGAGCACCATTCCCGACGTCAAGGAACAGCCCATAATGACAGTGGTCTTGTCCATTGTGCGGATACAATCGCATTACTGCGGCCTGGGAGGTCATTTGAGGGACTACTCATCTGTGATTTCTCTTCAATCGACTCTTCCGTGCGACGTGCTGTAACGGAGTAGCAGACAGCCTGTCTATCGGAGCACGGCAGTATGATGTGTATGGCCCGCGTCTGGCCAAAAGCTGTCATTAGCGATAGCTGCGTAGTCCTGTCACTTGGAAGACCCGACGTAAATCGCCGGACTTAGTAGTGCGGTTTATTTGACAGGACTATCTTTGATTGTCCTCCTAGCTTCCTTCATCTTGTGTGAGTCCATATCCATATCGCTGGTGATGCGGACTCCACTGACCGTGACCTCTCCGCTCCTCGGATACTACGCGTTAATATGTACATCTCCCTCATTGAATGTTGGAAGTTTGGCATCGAACGTGAAGCTTACTCTTTCTTTAATTAAAACTTGCTGCTCGCAGCTTATGGACGCCACTCGGACGATCGATCATTCCACTCTACGAGAAGTACTAGCCTCGAAGGGAAGTAAGTCAACTCTGATCTTGGCAGTCCTCGCCGAGGAACTGTGTCAACAATACCCCTTTCTTCCGATGTTATTGATCGAAGTTGAGTTGCGCTGCCACTGCCGCAGCGGCAGGCAGGAGCTGTAGCAGCTTCTGGATCAGAAGTGTAAAAATGCAATTAACCTAGGTGGTTTATGGTGAGAAACTGTCAAGTTCGATCATAACCTAGTATGGAAGAAGTTCCGGTTGTCAGGGTTGATCTCGGCGGGGCGTGCATAGTATCCGATTCGGGCATATCGTCCCGGTCACTGCAGATTCACTCAAACTTAATCGCCAACTTTACCAGAAGCCGTGATCGCAATTTATCGAAACAAGGGAAGTAGAGCATAGGGCACGGACACGGTGCTTTCCTATTATTGGACGTATGTTACGAGCAGGGCTGCGCGGGAGGCAGTACCTAATTTTTTTATGAAAACGATTCAGGATCAAGATGATATCGGAACTAATCGTGTTTAAAAGATGTACCCGACACTGTTTCTTGGCGAGAAGGCATGGACTCACGAAACTTATAACTCATTTTTGACAATCTTTTCAAAGATTAGGACTGTTCCAATTTGTATGATCTACTGATGTTCTACCAGTGAATGCTGCTTGATGCGTCACTCTATGAACGATGGCGCATTTTGTGCGTAGCAGTGAGTGACAAACAAATGATTACTACATACTATTACTCACATACTCCTTAGCACTTCCGTATGATAAAACGATGAGCAAGGTAGACGCAAGTCCAAATCCAGAATTTTACTGACTTTGCCAGCGTCGCCGAGAATTTCAAAGCTACTACAGGTTCAATTGCTAACTGATACTTTCTGAGCTTGCGGTCGATGTGTGCTTTCCAGCCATGCTTCTGTCACCCATCAACAAAGACATCTGCTGTGCAATCTTCCATTGAAGGACCACATGCAGTAGTACAGCATTGATTGACACCGATAATTTCTCATCAAAAACACCCCAGCTCAACCGACTGTAGTCCACTCTTACTATTCTCTTGTATTCCCTATGTAAAAAGGAGAAAGAAGGAAATATAGGTAGCCATCATGTTGGTCGATATGTTTCTCGTGTACGAGCCGCAAAGCCGGCAGCAGTTTTGTTTTCCGTCTCCATAAGATTCTAATTATTCACAATTCTTCTCATGCTTTTGTCACAAACTTATACGCTTGTTCTTTTAGGGTTGCTTTCGTTCACGACGATGCTTCTTATGCCAATATGAAAGAAGCAACAATCCCCAACGTAAGGCTATCGGATTAAGCCGGCTTCGACAAACTAGCTTGAGCATTATTGATTTTCCGAAACTTGTACAGCCGCTGGGCACCACAGGACCCTTCTCTGATACAGTGATTGTCAGTGTCAACTTCAATCGTTCATTGTTCCCTTTTCATCTCCAGCGGTGTTTTATCTAAGAGTTTCGTGCCTATGGATAGGGGACGAGTGGACGGCGGGCGTTAGGTTGCTTGATGCCATGCGGTGGATTCCAATCGAAAGTAACACGGTCAGGAATTGTCTTTTCTCTATTTCTTTTAACATCTTCTTCGGTGATTGCATCGCAGTTACTATGCTCTACCTCGCGACCGCTGGTATATATTGACAGAGAATCTTGACCAGTGCAGTACTAGATCCATTTTAGTGCCACACCGTCTCTCCTGGGATCAGTACAAGACGGACAAGAAAATTAGCACAATCTCCGCTGTCTCCACCGTTATACGTGCGAGTCTCAGAGTTTCTGTGATCAGTCGCCTTAAGCATGGTATAATCGAAGTGAAAAGCCTTGATGAAACTCATGAAATGATGAACAGCGGTTATTATGATGAGACACCTTTCAACAGCCCAGGGGTATGAACCTAGAAAGGCTTAAGACCTACTAAGAAATTTTGCGTCCTCCGCCGAGCGGACAAGTCATCTTTGCCGGCAACTTTATAGAACTCGCACATCCTCCTGTATTCAAAATAAGCTCATTCCGAATCAAGTATGGATAAACTTTCGACTGAAATTCGTATAGTTATAGTTCATGACATACATAGATGCTCCGAGTCGGCGTGTTTCAAGACTACATGGTCGGATGAGTATTTAATTTGAATGAAGCTATGCTGTTAAGTTTGATCGTCGGCAGTGCAACTTCTATACTCTTTTGAGGTGCAGTAGAAAAAGGGGGCGATCTTTTACTACGACTCGGAGGTGACCATATGCACAACTTGAATTGACCCATATAAGGGAATTCCCGTCATTTTGATGTTCTCACGGAGAAGTATCCAAGAACAAGGCGCACCCGCCTTTAATCTCCCCCCACGCTATCAATCACCGCCCATATGCCGAGTATCTGGAAAAAGAGGCACAAATCACTGCCCCGTCATATCTTTCTCTAGGGTCATCTGCTCCACTGCTCTGGGATTCCGCTGCGACGGTTCTCTGATAAGTAGTACAACCGGCATATGAGCTGGAACCTTCACACATTTAGTTTCTGCCTCAAAAGACAAGTTTTATTCTAGCTGGAAGTTTGTTCTGGAATATGGTCTCAAGAGTGCAGATCGGTCTGGAGTGTCGCTCAATGCGAGCCTCCTAAGAATAAACGTAGTGAGACGACTGAGTGAACCATTATTATTGTAGGCTGGTAGTGGCACGGAGAAGCCGCGTGTCTGGAGTTAACAATAATCTGTGAGCTCCAAGTAGATCTGTAGGCCTTCTTCATTTGACTGAGTACCAGTCACAGGATATGGCCAAAATATTCTAGCACAATCGAGGCCTCAGCACACCGCTCGCTCGTTGTAGATATAAGCTTCATCTTTGTAGATCCCCCAAATGGACGTTTCATCCAAGATATGCCGCAATCGTTCGGTATGATATCCGATGGCCTTCCGGTACACCGCTCCTATATCCGTTCGGCGGAAATTGACTGACAGCAATGAGGATATAGGTAATACTGTACACACACATAGACGAATGAGGGGTGATATGGCATTCGCCCATCCGAGCCCTGCATATGCAGTTAGTAGTCTACTTGGTCATACCTGCACGTCATGAATGAGACTGATCTCTTGCTGACATTTGATTAATCATTCGATCGCGTTGGATTAGGGCCGAGATAGCTTTGGAAGTGTGTATTTTGATACTGCATGTATCGGATGCAGAGGTGAAATTTCTCGATCTGTTAAGTGCAGATTCTATTTCCAGTTCCATTACCCGTTGCCCTTAAAGAATCCCAGCATAGAAAGAGGCGTGACAGATGAGATGAGAAGGTGCAGAAGTTGACCGAAGTGATGAAGATCGTCAGTTTTCAAGTCCGGAGTGGGCCGGTTTCTGACCAATCGCGCTACGAAGCCCTCCGCCGACGGCCGAATACACAGCCTCTCCCAACTTGAAGTTGATATTTGTAGGTCATTGTTTGACCTTTGTTTCGCAAGTCGATGGAAGAAGCTGAGCGGAGTTGGGATATTCGACTTCACCCTTTTAATTTTGAAATTACTCCCGGAGTCACTTCTTCGATATAGCTCCTATCGGAACCTGGGAAATACCGGCTGGTTTTATACACTTGAATATAGAGGAAGTACTGCGAATCAGCCAACTCGAGGTTAGCTACAGTACCAACTCAGATTTCTGATAGTCGACCAACGTCAGGCTTACCGTCTTTAAGTAAGGGAAGGCTACTAATGACTATCTCGGCCATACCATTACTAGAGAAGCTGCTCGTAGAGTTATGTCTTTCTCTATGATTCGATTTATGTAGCTGTTTGTGCTCCAACTTAATTTGTTTTGTATCTGTTTATCATCAGGAATGAGAGTCTGTATCATCACGAACCAGTGATACAAAACTACAATAGATAGTTATATTTACCGGTTTAAAGGACCCGGTATTTCGTCACCGAGGTCCGGGTGATCTGTGATCTCGGCCAATGGACTTTATGGGCGGTAAATTATCGAAATTAGAACATTCGAATGTCGTGGTACCGTTGACCTAAAACCAGCTGCCGCCAGTAGAGCATAACATTGTCAATGTACCGTATACTCACATTGATCGCGGTTGATATATCATACACAGTGAGGCCGAATTCATCCAGAGTCGAGTCGTTGACTGCTTGGGCATCACTGTATCTCATATGCTGAAAGACGAGGCGGCAATGTTCAGTAGTATCCCGAATTCCGGGCCGTCGATGACTAATGATTTCTAACGGCAGCCAGTGACGCTGCCAAAGTCCGATAGTCAAATCAAATGTTTTAGTCGATGGAGTGTAGCCCGCCGTTGTTAGACATCCTTGTCTACAGAGGCGAAAGGTAACACGTTAAATGTCAAGGACTCAGTTACGCACATGAATACCGCCTAGAAAGGGCACAATAGTGTGCTTTACTCTCACGACTGCCAGTGCCCGGATTCAATACTATATATCCAGCGCTAGGGAAAGAGAGCGAACACCGCAGTGGAAATTTCAAGGTTGTTGACTAGACTTTGAAATTAGTGAGTACTAATGATCTTCGTACGTGGAACACTAGAACACAGTACCCTTTGCATGCTCTTGATGCAAAATATAAATAGACCGGTGTCTGACTTACTTTCTTCCCGAGGGCTCGCCTATATGCCGGTAAAGCCTGAGGTAAACAGGTAGCTTGTCAAGCATCAGAGCTTACAATTTTACAAAAGCAGATTGTGGCATCTTCTGCAATTGAGAGAGCCTCAACTTCGTCAGGTATGAATGATATACGCACAAATTTCTGACCCGAGTACGTACATATTCTGACTTATTATGCCGTTGACCATCCACATCCTGTAGTGCTGCCAAGACTAGAACATTCCGGGAGGTGTCGATGAGCAACGGGAAGTTCGGACATCATTTTTGAGGTGTAAATCCTACAAACTGAGTCCCCCACAGTTACTCCGAGCAAGAAACAAAACAGCAGGATGTTTTACTGATGTTTCAATAATCAATTCCATCTGTGCTCTCAAATTTGACTTCGGGGGGAATGCTATCAAAAAGGGGATCTATTAGTCGTCCGCTAGGGCACAAGGTAATTAAGATCTTTGTGAGAGAAAAAAAATTACATCGGATTCCAGGAGGCTGTCGACATTATAGTATGTCTTCCGGAGTGCGCCTTTTCTAATTGAATGATCAATGTAGCAGCACAGGCCGCTGTACTGATCAGGTGACAAAGCTGTTTCCGGTAATGCGAGATGCTCGAATGACGCGGAAGGTATCACGGGAGTTATGTTGTACCTCATTGTTCTATTCGGTGGTGCTGTCGTCTTAGCGTATTTGGCCCTCGGCTCTGAAGTCCAGACGGTAATAATAACGAACTTGAATCCTGAAAGGAAGTTGGTCCAAGCTGTGCAGTTTGTGTATTCGCTAGCTATTTTGCTTTCGGTTCCCTTGAAATCGTTCCCGTTTGGCCTGTTGTCAATGGACGCTCTACTTCGTGGGAGCCTCAAAATCCGCCGACAGAATGTAGCATCCCGGAGTTCATCTGAAATCCGAGTGCCGAATCATTTCGAGCACTACCGCGAATAATTCGGAATTAGCAGGTTGTAATGTCGCGCCGCTGTGATCGGACGATATACGCTCTCTTTCTCCACAAAGTAGCAAAATATCGAACAGCTTTGGAGGCGCTTGTGTCTGTCTGAAGATAGGGGTAAAATAGCTGGTGCAGGGTGCCTCCGGGAACCTACCACAACAGAGCCAAGCCTTTGGTTCATTCGCTGGATCGAGAGAAACAACAACGGGTAATCTTGTTAAATGACATGCCCTGCCGTAGGCTGAAAGAACACGATGATACGAGCTGAACAAAAGCTCCTCGGTCCAGGGGACCGGTAACGGCACAGGCTGGCGGCGATACCCAGCATTTGCAGTCAGGGAGCAATCGATTGCAACGGCCTTGAGATGGCAAATGAGCAGAACACAGCCAAAGAGAGATGAGCCCCGAGGACCCCTCAACGAAATAGAAGCGGCTTCTAGATTTTCAGTTCGTGTTTTGCAGGAATGCGGTAAACCCGAGGGCCACGGGCACCCGAAAAGATCTCCTCAGCTCTGTCAGCGGACTATTCGAAGCCACGGGAGTGCGCGAGAGAAGAATTCGGTCGAGGGAAAAGGGAGAACCATGATGAGTGTTCCGGAATTGTATCAGAGAAGTTGTAGAACCTGGGAAGATACCTCTTGAGGAGTTTGTAGTCTCAAAATCAGAAAGCACTATATTGCCACAGATCAAGGAAGTGGATGGCGAGAGAAAATGGACGGCGGATGGTGACATCTTGCGCGGTCTTCTGTTGGAAAATGCAGGTTAGCTAGAACAGGGAAAGATCGAGAGGAATGCCGCTCTTAATCGATGAAGATATTGAGAGATCAATCGCATTATGTTGAGGTAGACTCTTGGGGTCGTGCAGCCAGTGATAGATCTATCGATGGATGGGCGCGCGAACTGTATTAGGTTCAACGTTCATTTCTTCATATCAGGTCGGAAAATATCATCATACGGATAAAATTGCATCGTACACGCGACACCCATCTACTCAACAGCGTGGTTGACTGCGCAGGTCGAGAGAAAGGACTGATTTCTCCTCACCGCCTTGTTGTTAGATGCCGTACGGCCCTGTCCACTCGTCAGTCTCGAAATGTGTCTTCTTGGACCTCTGCTCGCCAGCCTTTCCAGACGTAGTGGTGTTCGACCTTCGTCTCTTCGTGCCGGGTGGCGGCGGGGGAGGAGGCGCAACGAAATACATCTCGACCGCTGCTTTCGGCGGGCGAGGCAATGAAACAACGCTCTGCAATGTTCCTGTAGATGATTGCACCAGAGAGTCGATCGATGTTTGCTGCGTCGCACTTGTCCTTGACGGTGCCGGGGGGCCATGATTCTTCTTGTACTATCGATTAATCAATATCGACCATACGCAAGATGATAAACGGTGATCTTACGTTTTCGAGTTCCGGAAGCCCCCTCCAGTTCGCGATGGCCTCGCAGAAGCGTACAACCGCGCGTTCAATGGGCTCTGCCGGGAACTTGTACGCTAGATCCTCCAAATGCGTCGATAAGTCGGGGGTCGTCGACGGGACTGTCAAGAACTAGAGTCGTAGTAACAAATGAGATCATGTCCATCCTGAGGATTCGTCACTCACCTCAGCCGTCCGTTCGAGCATCTCCATCTCGTACTCCACCTCGGGGCCATCGCCAGGCCTGTCGCGCCGTTGCCATGTATAGGGAAGCTGCTTGCATAAGTTAGGGAACAAGATTTTTGCTGCATCAACAAGAGAAGGGCAGTCGTCAGGATCCAGATGAGCAAATTCGTCCTCATCGTCTAAATTGAATGTGCCCTTATCAGTGCTCTCGCCCGGTCTAGTTCCTAGCGAAGAGGGCCCACCTTTCATAAGGTTAGGTCCTAAACCAAGGCCTACACCAAGCAGACACTCCATCCCCTGTGGACCCTTCCAGCCACGACTTAAATATCCTTCGACAACGGCACGAGTCAGCAGGCCCGCCAACATCGCGTACCACTCTCGTGTCGGCCGGAAGGAGAGCGACAGGAGATATGGTGAAGTCAACGATGTGCGTTTCAATACCGACGCACGAGGGGTCTGAAGCCCAACGCTTCCACCAGTGACAGGCTCGTCGTCATCGTCGGAGTCCCTCCCTAGTGATGACACGTCAGACCGTGCACCAGATAGCTTGCTGCTATCGCCAGACTTGATGGCGTCGTCTTCCTTTTCTTTAGCTTCACGACCTAGCTCGACGGCGACGAGTGCGCTTAGGCGGATGAACCGCGGAATCAGGTCAGCAAGCTTTCCACCTGAAGAGCATGGACCTGCGTCCTTCGCTGTAGGGTGAGAAATCGTGTGGTGAGAGATCGTGCGTCGCCTTAACACCGTGCCTTCAACACCCGGCTTAGCGAGACCAGCCCCGACGCCTGCGCCGGTTTTCCAAGGCGCGAGGCTGGGTGCTATGGCTCCCATTCCAGGTATCGTTGATTTCCCGCCACTACCGAGTACGATGGCACCGCGGTTCTGGGTGGGGCTCTTTGGGGACGTCCCGCTGGCGTACAGAGGCGGCCCGCCTGATCCCGCCGTCATAGACAGGGCCTTGGCCGGGGCGCATATCTGACACGTATGGTGCAGGTGTCGCGGACAGCGGAGAGACGGAGGGGAGTTCGCCGTGCTTGGATCCGCACCCGCTTCATACAACTTGAGTACTCGACCGGACGCACGGCGAGGTCGAGTCGACTGTGTCTATTGGGTGGCAAAGTTCCATTAGATCGGCTCGTAGAAAGTCTGACACAGGTGAAATGAAACTTTGTTTGTAACGGCATTTGAATAGCGATGAAATATGCGAAGCGAGGAAGAACAAAGTAGACAGACAGAACAGGCAGCTCGGTTCAGTTGATCACAATGCGCTACGAAACTTGCTTTCTCGATAAGTTTCACATTAATGTTCGCAGCGAAGTCAGAAGTAAAAGATAGCCAGAGTTCATTACGGAGGCGTAGAAATGAAGGAGTCCAGTTTCTTATTGCTGAGGTGAATCCTCTGTGCAACAACAAACCCAGAAGTAACGTTTCATTTGACAGACGTGTGAAGTCACATGTGCAAGATGCACAAATGTTTCTCTCATAGCGAGATTGAAGGTGATGCACGATTGGTGAAATGAGTAAAGGATGATCACGCACCTGAGAAGACGATACCGCGTTAAGGATAGGAGGTAGGGTGTCTGTCGTTGGGTCCGCATCCACGTTCGTAAAAGACGAGATGCCGGGAAGAGAGGTGGCCCCTCCCGTAGGTTGATCCGTACTACGATCTTGGTGCAAGGAAAAGCTGGCAATTGAAGCTAGGGGGGTCAAGGCTATAGGTAGGCCGTTATCGAGGAATTCATCTGCGGCTCGGAGATGTTTATTACCGACCGCTGACGGAGACAATACGAGATTGCTAGGCGAGGATTTAATAGCACCGGTTAGAGGACCCAAGTTCGGAGTACCGGATGGCGTCTGTGCATTACGTGCCTGGTACGCCGGAGTGTTCGATGGACGAGGAGAAAGCGGTGTTGGAATGTCCCGAGAGAAAAGATCGTTGACTAGAGTACTGAGCGCAAGCCGAAGTCGGACGCCGTTAGGGAAATGGTGTTCTCCTTCCCCGTGTATTGCAGGCGGTGTACGAGGAGCATCTTCGTCCGCGTACGGTGGCTGCACTTCGGGCGGTTGATCCAACATGGCGATTAAAACTTTCTCCACCCCATCAGCGCGTAGGCGAAGCAAATGAGCCAAGGATAGATTCTGCGACTGCTCGTATTCATCTTCGGCCGGTAAACGTTCGTTCCGCTCGTAATCTTTTGCACCAAATTTGATGTTAAGAACAACTTCGCCGTCGCTTGACTCATCTAGGTCCTCCGCTTCCTTGTCCGTCTCTTCCGCCTTTGGAGCTTCTCCTGCCTCAGCTGCAGCATCTTTGCTCACAGGCATGCCTAGCTCCGCTCTAGCCTGCTGCAGCCGTGTCCGAGCATGTACCCATAACAGATGGTCTAGAATCAGGGTCCGTGTTGACTTCTCTCTTGGAGGTATTGAATGCAGGTGGTGAGCATGCTTGTGAGCTGGGGCTTTGAAGATTGGCAAGCTAGCACCTGGAGTTGCTGGAAGCACGCCTGGGGCTGACGGAGATTGGACAGAGAAGGGTGGCCGTGGACGCGTACTGACTTGCGGGGAGCTGGGAGGATTGTATGTGTATGGTGTAGACCTTGGCGGCAACAGACTAGACGACGATACTGACATTCCCCAGACAAATAGTAGACAGGTTTATCGTTGTTGTAAACAGTGATGAGAGTACTAGACGACCAAGTCCAACACGAAGAGTGCACGGCGTTCAAGTTCGTTGAAAGCGTAACGGAACCATTTAAACTTGAAGTTCTATAAAGATCGCACGTGCCAGGGTCTATTCGTGTCCGAATTGGGCCGCGGCGTTTTGGATGAGTTGAAACCACAATTCATCTCATTCCGAGTCTTCTCTCCTTCAAGTTGCTTGCTCATTATTCTGACCATCTAACATAGCCCTCGTCAACTTCTGCTACGATTCATTCAGCTCATAATTGCCGATGGTCAGAGGTACTGTTTCAGTTTACATGTATGTTTACTACTCATTCATCTTTTTTACTTTCCTTTGACGAGACTCACCGTTTCTATCAATTATCCAGGTCTGGTACTACCATACTAATGTTGCATTCATAGAGAAATAACTTTCTCAAGTCTCCACGACAGACAATAGTTCATGCATCCACCGTGACCGCGTTGAGAAAGTCTTTGCCTCCGCAAAATGCTTCTTATATGTCATTCTTGGATGTATCGTTTCTGCGCTTATTCTCAGCAGGAAATCGCGCATACAACCTCTTGATTCCATCTGGACTTTTCGGAACTTATTGATTCGAGTGCTTAACAGTACTCTTGTGGAAGCGACAGTGCTTCTTATTCTCCCTTCAAAGTGGCTGTGCAGCAAGGGATTAACCTACAAGTTTCGCTTGGCCTTGAACTCAGAAATGTCCTCTTGGCTTCAAGTAATATATACTCGTGAGTGTTACAGATGCCCACCTCAGCTGGCGACAATCTGGTAATCGACTCAGAAATTGACAGCCTAGCTTCTAGCTCATCGTGTTTACCCCGCAATTCCAACCCAAATAAACGAATATCTAAAGCACCAGTCAGCTTCTCATTTGAACCAACGCACCGGATGCCCCCAACACTTACTCAAAGTCAGACCGGACACGGACAATACGACGGAATAATCACTGTGGTAGTCTCCGGAGACCTTTGATTGTGACGTTTGCCTGAAATACTCGTCGTGGTGGGAGTCACAGTCGTGGTGGAGACACTAGTAGGAGATGGTAAGACCGTGTTCGTCGGCGGTGCACTCGGTAGAGGGGGACAAGGCGGACAGCTGGTGGTAGCGGCTGGTGTTGCGGCGACGCTCGAAGCAGCGACGAGAAGAGTTGCGAGAATGATAAAGGCCTGCATATTGGTTATGAGGGGGTTGCTAGTAGAAAACGCAACTTCACCGAGACAGCTGGAGACTTCTATGCTGTCATATATATGTTCACACTACTATTCTTGCAGGTTCAACCCGTACCTAATGTGCCTTGACGACCTTTTCATTCGAACCAAACGAGTGACGTTTGTTATCAAAAAGGGCCATCGAGCGGATCATATGCCTATGACATTCATTGATATTTATGCTGCGCGTTCCCGAGAAATGACCGCTCAATTTTGTTCAATGTCAAAAATCATTCTTGGTGTCCGCTGCAGATTCATTTATCAAGTCTACGAGTGCCTGGACCCAGCGTTTGTCCGAGGTACAGTGTATTTCGGTGCGGAGACTGACTACGGTATGTCCGAGTCGTCAATTTGCCCGGCCAATATGCTAAGCCATGGGAAATGTGCCAACTTCACAGTGCACAAGAATAATGGTCAGAAAACAGTTCATGAACTATAGATTCAATCGAAAGTTGTGGTCAATGGGAACTGTAATTATCGGGGACGGTATTGGCTGTTGGTAGACGTAAAACGGATATGGGTGGATTCGGAATTCAAGCGATTGGTCTTCATGGGTCTCACAATCGGTACAGATAGACTTGCATTATCACTCAAAGTCAGATATGATCAATTTTGACTCGTAAACGTCATGTTCTCCGACAACTTCGCGTCCACCCTACATATTATCATATCCGAGTCAATCCCTCGCGCCCACCCTATATATAATCATATCAATCCTTCATCTACATTACAACCAAGTCAATGGATTGTTTTCGTCTTCGTTCCCATAATGGGGTTTGGCTCTACATAAATAACAGTTAAACCCCACTGATTGTATTTGAGCTAGAAAGAAAACATCAATTACCTTACAACGGACAAGCACAAAGATGAATCGGAGCACTCGTAGTCGCAAGTGGCTCCAAAGTAATTGTAGCCCGAGGGGGACCAGGGCAAGGAGGACATGTCGGGAAGCGTATAGTGGTTGTTGGCAGTAATGTGATCTCCGAAGTACTGGGCACCGGACCTCCTATGATTGTAATAGTCGGGACGGAGACTGTGACAAAGGGTGCAGGTGCAGACCATGCATAGTCTATGGAGAAGGCGATCATAGCTGAGAGAACGCAAATAGTCTTCATCGAGGAAGGGGAAGGGGATGCTTGAGTGCGCTTCTGAGAAGCAGCGGGCTTTATACTACTAGGAGATCATTAACGTGAAGGACCGTCGAGAATTGAATTCCGTCGTTGCCTTCGCACAAGTAGCCCCCGCACAACGGCCGTTCTCTATACATCTGAGCGCGAAAGAGTCAGCATGAAAAGTCAAAACGAGCACCTGTCAGCAGGGTAGTATCATTCATCTGCGCTCGTCTGTATCTTTAGAACACAACAGTAATGATTAAATATGACTTTGGTTGACTTCGCCCAGGAACGGTGACGGTGTCGGAGCTACGTGGCAGTATTAAAAGCACTACTGCTGAAGTGTATCTGATCGGGGAGCTTCATTAAGATACGAAATGGACCTGAATAAAAATAGACATTTACTTTATTGACTTTTGAACAGGATGATTGCTAGGGTCGACTGAGCCTGGACAACGAGGTGAAAATATCCCATGCTTTAGAACGAATTGTGGCACCTTTGGTCCGTAGAGATACTGTAGGGTTGGTAGCACCATAACGAGAATCGTGCTTCTTATGGGAAATAATAGGGAAAAGACCAGTGGACGAATGGTGTCTGTCGAGTTAAGGCGAGGATGTCGGATGCATAGTAATGGCCATCTACAGTAATATGCAAGAGCTGAGAGCTGTAGGTAGACTCTGGCATATTCATACGGAAGAAATATTGCTACTCAGTTGCGTTGCTGAAAGCAGTACCAGGAAATTGACGACTTCGAATGATAACGCGAGCTTGCCCAACTTGTCCGCATTTTCTACATACCGGAGTGAGGTTCAGACAGCTAGAGTCGAGCAAACAAGAATTCTTCACAGGGGGGGAGCTGTATTTGATGTTTGAGAGAGAACGGCTATCGGGGCGCACAGGTTAAGGCCTCTGTACAAGCATCCCAGTTTTCCGAGTCCACGATTCGCGGGTGGCAAATGATATGCTATAATCGTTGCACCAGTACTTGGAGAAACCGAAGAAGCCAAGAGCGTTGAGCGCAAGTAGCGACCAGCATGAAGGATGGGACTGCCATTATCAGTATACTTGGACCACGTAGAGCATAGCCACAAGTGATCGGGTGTAGAATGTTGTCACTGAACATATTCCTAACCATAAATCCCCGTGGAGCAGCCGGCGTTCAAGTGCTGCTCACCTCTGACCTGTTGAAGAGATAAACGTTTGAGTTTTTAGTAAATCGGTACGACGTTACATTTTACCCTCTGATGGCGACAGAGCTTTGAATGCGAGGAAACCCAATGTGCCCGGTCAAACGTGCGAGTTTATGTTCGAAACATGTCGCAGTCAATATGTTGTCGTCACTATAATGTAGGCGTTATGAGATTCTGCGGGGTATGCGGAAAACGAATAAAAAGCACATATTGCAGTATAAAAGCAGTTCAAACTGACCACTGTGATACACCACAATTTCAGTCCCGCTCCAAAGTTAACAATGAATTTCGCTAAACTCACCTTCATCTGTGCGACTCTCTTGTCGGGCTTCGTCGCAGCTAACCCAGTTGCAGAGCCTGCTCCGCGTACCACTCTCCATCCCATCTGTGCTTTCAAATGTCCACCTGGAATAACTATCAGCACCGGAGGGTGCCATTGCCCTTGAACACCACGGTAAGCCTCACAGGTATGATCCCGACACATGATGCCAGACACTAATACATGTCACAGTACTCTCCTGGATGACAATGTAGTCCTAAGCAGAGTCTAGTCGCGGAGGAAACCATGATTGCTGAGACCATGTTCGTGTATATCGTATATCCGATGCTCAGTTCCCTGTTTTGTGGTCCAGATTGTACTAAATTCGCAAGAGAACTTTGGGAAATTATGTATGAATGTTCGATGCTGGATAGAGCTTGATTATCACAAAGAACTTCAGATGGATATGTAGTGCGAAGAAACCTTGACTATCGCGTCGACTCGGAGACACGTTGAAGATACCTATCACGTGCTCGACGCCCTCAACGCGTTTCGGTACTACAAGTACTACGCGTGACGTCATACTAGTGTGCCAGTGAACTTCAAGTTGAATTGAAATTGCGCTGTTCATTCGAGCCATTTTTCCTCGCATAACATTTAATCTTTCCTTTATCAAGGTGACACTGGAATCTATGCATAAGGACCAAATAATTGTTCTGAGCGACGACGACGATCTACCTACGCTATACAGCCATGCGTCTCGTACCACTGGGGCCCGGCCCTTGGCACCACGACAATGTGTCGACAATATCCTATCCTCACGTCAAAATGCCTCAACGAGCTCTGCAGACTCGACGCAGAAGAAAACGCCGGCGTTATACAGGAGTAAAGTCCTAAGTGGAAAGACATTCGCGTTTAGGGGGATTTGGTTGACGATGACGGTTGACGCTGCTGAGGATTTGTGCAAAGCGAACGGCGGGCAAGTTCCTTAACTCTGGTGTACCTAGATCTAAATCTACATTGATGTCCTTCCAGAGAAGTCGTTGCAGCTATCACCTCGCGTACTAACTACGTCGTTATAGGTGGTAAAGGTAGCAACCTACCCGTCTCAAAGTTCACGGAGTACGGCTCGCAGCTGCTTAGCGAGAAAGACTTCCTCGATATGATACTCTGCCCCGAAAACCCTAACGTGAACAAAGAAATCATCACCGGATCTTCGAAAGGCAAGAAACGTCCCGCGGACGAAAACGAAGGGAGTAGCTTTCGCCCAACGAAAGCCCGGAAATCGGACCCTGGAGACAACTTTCCTGATACAACGTGGATACACTCTTTTCTCAGAGACCGCGGAGAAATCGAGATCAAGGGCAAGACTTTACATGCATACGATTGTGGTGGCGAAGTGTTCAAAACTCAACGCGGAAAAAGCGTCATGGATCTTCTAATGAAGTTCGAGACGTTTTTGGAGGAGTGCAAAGGGGTAAGTCTGTGGCAAGTTTCCTGTAGGTCCAGCTTGCTAACATCAGTTTCCTCCTCAGGAATATCATAATCAATTTTATTAGATATATGCGTAATGAGGATATGGACCTCATGAACGAGGGACCTTCGACTCTCCCTACATGTTTGGTATAAATCCCTTTCTTTTTAAGCTTTATACATCATACCCTACTTAGAGTTAAGATTGTATACAATCTTTATTATAAACCTTTCCAAAACGACTAAGATACAAAGCGAGCTACAAAACATCGAACTACATATAGCAGCATAAATGAAATCGTAAACAGATCGTGAAGTAGAAGAGTGAAATACGGCCACGTATTGGCCCTCGTAGACCTCGTTAGTAGTCCCGACATACAAACTATCTAGTACCGTAGAAGGATAAGCATGGTCAGAAGGATCCTTACACATCGTGAACTTTCTCCTTCACGTCCGGACTACCACCATAGGCCTTCACAAAATCTTCTTCGATAGAAGCAGTCGACTCTTCGTCGCCAAAACCCATCAAAGACGTATCGTATCCATGAGCCTCCAGGTACGCGCGGAACTCCTCGTCCTCTTTCGCCATGCCGTCGTGCGACAGCGGGCGGATGAAGAAGAAAGTGATAATGGCAGAAAATACGGCTAGGCCTGAGGCAACCCAGAATGGACCAGTGTTGCCACGCGTGGAGTCTGCTCCACCGAAGGCATCAATCATGGGCGGGAACGCCCAAGTCCCAACGAAGGCGCCGACTTTGCCAACAGCGGCAGCAATGCCGTAGTAGTGACCACGTACGGCTGTGGGCCCACTCTTAGCAGCGATCATACCAAGACAGTTGCCGGGTCCTTTCATGCTAACTTTAGCTTTCACTGTTGCTTAACAGAGAAAAGAGAAAATGCACTTACCCACTTCGCCCAAGCTGAGGAAGATACCGTACACAACTGCGAATGCCGCAATATGATTTGCGAGATGAACGTAGAGGCCACTCATAATGAAGCCAATAACAGCCTGGCTGAGCAATCCGAGGATCATCGTGTTCTTAGGGCCGAGGTAGTCGACGATGAAAGCTCCGATCAGCGTGCCGGGTATGTAGAACAGATTTATAACAACGTTCCAGCCAAGGATGACTGTGAGAGACGATGTCGAACCCTCCACACTTTATGACGGTCAGAATTGTCAAAACAGTGATATACCAGGGTACGCTGCTTACTTATTGAGAATGGTCGAGGAAAAGATACCGAACTAAGAAAAGAATCTCAATCAGATGACTGCGTTGTAAGATCCAAATTTCTCAGACATAAGGAAACTCACTGGATAAGTGATGAAGTCATAGATGAACCATGTAAGGCACAAAGCTAGAAGGCCAACCCAATAGCGTTTGATGATAAGCCAATACGGGATTTTCGCGCGCTTCATGGAGTCCTTCTTAAATCGAGTTGGTTCTTGCATGCGGAGACGCCAGATGAAGACAGCAGCAGCGGGAACGACGCCGAGACCGAGAGATAACCTCCAGACAGCCCGGAGATGGTTTTCACCAAAACTGCGGAGACAAAGTGTAAGATACCAACATTGTCGGAAAGAGAGGGGGGGTGGAATGCAGGAATACATACATCCAGAACAACACAAGTGGTACGAAGGCCGCAACAACAAAGCCCGTATCAATCATAGAGTCTACATAAAACATATGTAAGTATCACATTATTTTCGCTACATAGAAAATGACGTACTAGTCGCAAGTGCGAACCAGCGGTGTTGCGCGTTCTTTGCAACACCTTCTTCCTCAGTCTGTTCCGAAGCTGCGACGGAGCCACATGGATATTCTGCTCCTATACCTATGCCAAGGAGGAAGCTATTTGAATCGACTCAGAAATCAGAGTATTTTATGAATGACCACTGAAGTACATACCGCATCGCAGACAGCATAGAAAGCATACCGCCCAAGCTGTGGTGCGCTCCAGATGCCGCAGCAGAAAGACCGGAGAATAGGAATACGATACCAGTAGCAGTCATCTGAAAGATATTTTAGTAAATAATTCTACATGCGCTTGATAAGATATGAAATGAAATCTATAAGGTTTGAGTAAAAGTGACTTCATGAAGTCTTCTGGGTGTTTGCGACACTTTGCAAACGCAATGAACTGAGGTAGTTTCTCGAACTTAACCCTCGATAGTTCTCGCGAGTGGTTTATAGACTCTCCCAGTTAGGGAATCCATCAATTTAGAAACAAGCAGGCCTGTCAGTGCTCCGACTCGAGGCAACTCCTATCAAAATCGAACCAGGCACTTCTACAGGTGTTCAAGGATAGCTGGCCGTTAATACGCCCGCCTCGCGCACGTTCGTTCATAGTGTATTCGAGTCTCGATGATATGCATTCGAGGGCGGGGAAGCGCAACTTCCAGGGTGTAATGGCAGGAGGCCCCAGTCACACGATCGGACAGGAGGCCTCCACGCATAGGGGGTAGCCAAGATGCAGGTATGATTGGGAACAAAGCACTCACCATCCCGAATTTGCGTCCTATCTTGTCCGAGATATAGCCAAAGACCAACATGCCCACAATTGTCCCCGCAAAGGCGACAGAGCTGAGAGTCGTGCTGTAGTTATGATTGTTGATGGCATCGGCACCATAAATTCTCTTAAGGACTGTGAACGCGGTTAGGATAAGGAGGACATAGAAAGCCCGCTGCAGTTTGCACACTCACTGGTGTTCACTGTCAAGTAGAACGTCAGTACGTTGGCGGAGGCAATTAGGATATATGCGTACCTTGGCCAATGACCCCGTTCGCATAACCTTCATTCGAGCCGGTTTAGCTTCAGCTATAAAATCTGACCCTCCCTGCTCACCATCTGAAAAGAGCGCCGTTCCACAGCTATGACATCGAGATCTCGTAAGTACAATAGCTATGCAGTCGATCTATCAGACACTTACGCAAAGATCATCGACACCTGGGAAAGGCCCGGCTTCCGTATGGATTTCTCTGACATATTGACTGAGCTCGACAATGCGGTCGACCTTTGCAGCAAGAATGAGATATGGAGCAAAGAGGGAGGAGGGAAAGCTCTCGCCAGATGATATTCCAAGCATGTGGGAGTATATATAGCGTTCTAATTCGTCTCCCAGATAAGTGCAGGGTGGTGCCTGCCTGGAGTTATCTCAAAAACATGTCAGACGAAGTGATCTCCGGGCGCGACGTGATTGGATCGGCAGTTATGCACGTGAGTGAAAGAGCTTCCCAACCCTAAAACAATAGTGTTAATTCCTTCATTTGTAGCCCCGGTCTACTGTATTTGTCCATCGGCGCCCTGATCCGTACCGACGCACGTGTGATGGGCAGTGAGTCCGGGCTTGATAACCCACCACCGGTTGCCGACTCCTATACGTGAACTTTATGTCGTCGGGAAGTCGAGAAGTCCGTGTTATGATTATTTATGTTCAACGACATGAATAACTCATCATCGCGGGACAGGTAGAAGAAGTCACATACGCATTATAGTATATATTGCAATTGAAAAGGTACTGACCGACATCAGGCCAGGCATTTGAAATCTCCAAGTCCTGCCTGGAAACAAAGGAATTAGACCAAACATTCGTTGATCCGACATGTATCACATAAAGCAGCAGACATATAAGTGTTCAGGGCCCGGGAAGCCTGTATCATTGAACAAAATTCAAGTTTGCATGTGGGGTTGAAACGTTGAAACAAGGAAGTCGTGGTGGCCTCGTTCGCATAAACGTTCTGTTTCAGTATGACATGTGCAGGCAACCTATGACGAGAGCGTGTAAAAGCAAGACCCGCAGATGTAGATCAGAGTTCTTGAATATCAATATGATTATAAAGGCAGAAATACAATCTTCAGAGAATGCCGAGAGGAATGTGAAGGGAGAAAGGATGTTTAATGCTGCATGGCCTCAGTTCCGACGGCAGCAACTCCTGTAGTACCTTGCCCTGTTTTGGCGAGCTCGTTCCTAGAAGCGAGAAGATATAACAGTAAGTAGGCTACCCACGACCTGGACTTTGAAGACACAAAATAAAAGTGATCCCGAAACACTTTGTAAATGGAAGTATGGAAGAACACAACGAGCATCATGACTGATATGATGGCAGCAATAGAAGTTATAAGAATAGACTTGGATTACTCGGGAATTCCACTAGCTCAGTGCTCGAGGACGTACACAAGACTTTTGCTCATTACAGGTACTGTGTTCTTTTCTGAACATTGTTTTCAGAAAGGGGCGCCACAAGAGAATCGCCGCGCATAACGATCTGCTTTGTCCGGCGCTCTTGTGTAGCTTCCCTTTCAGAGACCGACGATCGTTCGCCTCATCCGGTCTCCATCAATCACAATTGTGACTGATCGTAGGAAACTGCTGAGCGCGAGATTGAAGTCCCAATCTCATTGAATTGAGTGAAGGAGAGAAGAATGGAGAGAGAACATAGCAAGAGCATGAAGGAAGGTGATAGAGGGCGTTGATTGCATCGAATGGAAACCAGCATGAAAGTTGCAGCATTTCATCACTCACCTCAATTGGACACTAAATTCATCCTCCACATCATCATCGTCCCAGTTATCCTCCCATAGTTTATCTCCGCCTGACTTTGCTTGTCCGGGTGCAGAGCCGCCGAGGTGAGCCAAATCTGTGTGCGAGTCGTCCCAATCTGTTTCCAGACCATGGTTGGACATATGCGAGGATTATATCGGCCAAATCGACCGGCGAGAACATCAAGGGACAATGAGAGAAAGGTGATCAGCGAGCAACCAATTGATTGAAACAAAACTGCATACCCTGCACGGCGAACTCCTCAAACTCGTCATCCTCTTCAAGGCCGCTCACTTTCGACTGAGCAGGCTGTTGCTCAGTTGTCTGTTCGTCCAATTTTAATGAGTTTGGTGTCGGCTTTGACGAGCCTGAAGACGGTGCATTCGTTGAAGACATAATTGTATCTACTTGATGGTGGACGGTTTCAGTGTTGAATAACGAGATGTTTCGGAGACAGAGGTAAACGGTAGTGAAAGTGAATGAGGATGGCGACGCGCGGTTAGACTGACGCGTCGTGTTCAACTTCCATCATACAACTTAAATGCCAATGAGAATCTATTTCCCCTTTTAGTAAGAGACTGTAGTAAGAGACCGAACTCTCCGGTGTTCTCAGCGACGTTACTTCTTTCAAGTTGCAGCACATTGTCGTGAACTCTTTTGCTCACTGCGGCTGCTCTGGCTCCGCTCAACCTTCCTCCAGCGTCTTTCGAATACAAACAGACGTATAGCGAATAGACCGCGAGACTTACTGGCTCTTGATGTTTCTCTTGATTCTAAAATAGCGCTTCACCGCCTCTTCCTTAGTGACCGCAGGAAGTTGACGTCGCACATCATGCTTCTCCTTTTCTAGTCTGGATAAGACCGGCCTGTCAATGCTCGAGCGTTCCTGGTAGCAAATGATGCTCTAATGCGAAGTCGATCAAACTTTGAAGAAGGTCGGGACGCTGGCCTTTCTTCTTGCGGCGCGTATTCTCGTCACTTGGATCAAATAGCCTTGAGCATATGTGTCGGATTTTGTTTGGCCGTGGGTTTCTCGCCTTCAAGCTCATATAGTACGCTTTGCCGTCTGTGGAGTTTGGCGCCAATCTGGGGGGACCTGCTATCAGGTAATTTTCTCGGTGATGCGCTACTATACATATATCTAGCCTCTTAGAGATTGACTATCCGGGTCCTAGCTCCCTTCTGACAATCCCCTCACAAACATTTCTCCTACGTCCTACTGTACAACAAGGCCACCGAGACACGAAAGGCATCGTGGAAGCCACGTGTCTTCTTTCCGTGCCACAATGCTCGTTCTAGCGAGGAAGGACACCGATGTTACACTTGTAAACTCTCCCTCGAAGCCGACAGGCCCCAGTCCTGCTACTTGCTTCGGAGGATTTCTCGAAAAGCTCTTTAAAGCTCGGAAGAAAAGAGCTCCAAGCAATGACGAGAAAAGCAAACCGGCCAGCGGAGTCAACAGCGCTACCGACAAGCTCAAACCGCGACCTCCGTCCTTGATTCTACGATCAAAGCCATCTCGATACGATACAAATGTCACTATCGCTGAATTCGACGGAGAAGACGAGGTGGGAATAAGAAGTGTGGAGAACTTGAAGGGGGACAGGGGAGTTCTCGACCAGGACGAAGAAGATGACCGACGCGACGGTTTTGGCCCCATTTCCGAAACGGCGCACTCATCTCCCTTCACACTACCATCTATCCTTCATAGCCCTAGCTCTTTGGCTTCCGATTTGCCTTCGCCTACTCCCCCAACGTCTCCTGACAGTCCTTCCGCTCAATTGCCAAGAACGCTGCACTTCCAATGCCCCTCCCCACCCGGCAAAAGAGAAGGAGGAACGGTAGAGCGAGAGACGAAGGAGACTTTCCGATCCGTTACAATTCTGGCAGCAAGGACCCTCGTCAATGTTGCTGAGGCATCTAACGTCCCTTACCTGAAGGGTGTTGCGGGCTTGATAGCACTCATCATTGAGTACACCGATGTGAGCTCTATCTGTACATCTTTCACAGCTTTGTCGATTCTTTCGTCCTCCACCATCTACTGTTGATTGCCGATCCTTTCCCCTCCTTGATCTTACTTGATGGCATTCTGCATCGCTCTTGATAACAACGACTGACGGGTGCTTTCTCTCCCATCATTGCTATCACCGCATCATCTAGGGCGCCTCCGAGAACAAAGAAGATTGTGAACAGATCAAAAGACGTGTTGACGACTTGGCGAATGTAATCATACAGTGTGTGCAAAGCTCCAATATCGATCATTCTCTCTATTATGATTTGGAAAGTCTGCACAAGTATGTTGTCCATATTGTATCCGATGATTCGTTCTGCGAGAACTCACACATATTGCTATAGGCGTCTCACGACTGTTAGCGAATGTGCGCAGAAGTTGTCTATTCCCAGTCGCTCCTACCTGCAAAGGGTCACACGACAGGAAGAAGATAGGGAAATAATTAAAAGAGCTGAAAAGGCACTAGATCATGCATTTACAATTTTCAGTGTATGCAATACGCAATCTCAAGTCACAGGAGATAAGCTGATCTGTTTCCTATTAGTTGCAATCGCACCTTTATGCGAGGTCCACGCTCGCGGACATCAATAATCTACAAAGATCATTGTCGGAAGACATGAAAGAGCATATTGTTGAGTTTAGAAGAGTCATGCAAAGAGAGATACGGCAAGAATCGTTGGAACATGGCTCAAGCATGATGACTGACAGTGTACTCACCGACGAAGTACGTTCCTTTTTTGCTTATCACAATTTTTTTCAAGTTGTGATTAGGAATGCTAACCATCGTTCAACTTCTGTCTACTTAATTAGCCCGAAGAAGATACAACTCCAATTGGGTCTGTAGCAATATCCATTCGAACGTCGACTTCGCAAAGGCATGTGTAGCCTTCGTTATCCGTTAAAGCACTGAAACTCAACGACGGAATTTATAAAACAGATCACCTTGTCAAAGTGCTTTAGAGAAGGCCGCTGCTGCCGCTCGCCCTCCGCCAGCCCGGGAAATCTTCTATGGGCGAGAGAAAGAACTTCAAACTCTGGTCGATATGGTGACCGGGAACTCGGCGGCGCGCATTACGATTCCTGGTCCAGGGGGCATAGGTTAGTACCTTCCATGGAGTTGCTTCTGCATTTCAGCCGTATTAAATGCTTGATCATTCTCTGATGTTTCATGCAGGAAAATCTGCCCTCTCGATTGCCTTGCTGAACAACGCATTCATCATCGACAAGTTTGGGAAATATCGCTTCTTCATTCCGTGTGACTCTGCAACTTCTGCGACGGGTCTAGCCTCTGTGATTGCTTCTCACCTCGGAATCTCGGAGTCGAAGAAACACAGCTGGCGTGAAACTGTTGATGACATCAAGGACGCATTGTCCGGCGGCTCCATCGGCGATGAAACTATCGCAAGTTTACCTGCGATAGGTCCGTTTTGCATGCTGGTCTTAGACAACTTTGAGACCCCATGGGAACCTTCCTCAGGAAGGAGGGATGTCGAAGATCTACTTGCCCTCTTGACCGAAGTGGATGGTCTGACGTTGGTTATCACGATGCGTGGAATTGAGCGCCCGAGTGGTGTAAGATGGACGAAACCCTTTCTGCCGGTTCTACAGACGTTGGAGCCTGTGGAAGCTCGTCGGATGTTCAATGCGATATCAGACTCTGAATTCCCGGATTACACGAAGGAGGACACGCGTGATGCATTGGACGAGCTGCTAGGTTTATGCGGCTACCTCCCGCTCGCAGTAGAGCTCGCCGCCACATTGGCTCAGCCCGGATTGGAATCAGTACCAAACCTCATTGAACGATGGAAGGTCGAATCTACTCGCGTACTAAGTAACGGTGAAGACAGAAGAAACAACCTTGAAGTTTCGATAGAATTGTCTCTCACCAGTCCTCGTCTTCAGCAGAAACCCGGTGCATGCACTTTACTATACGCGCTATCACTACTTCCAGATGGACTTAAGAATGATGAGCTCCGACTCGCCGTACCCGATCTGCAGGACGTCGGCGATTGTAGCCTCTGTCTTCGGAAAACGTCTTTGGCATATGTGGATGGCCGAAATAGGATAAGAGCCCTCGCACCCATTCGTTCCTACATATCCTCTGCCTATCCAGCTGGCAAGACCACAATAAAGGGGCTTGAAAATTACATGTGGGGTATGTTCAAAGCAGCAGACTCTGTCGAAAAAAAACGAACTGCTACGCCCGTCCGCAGGGTGATAGAAGAACGTGGAAACATCGAGAGCCTCATAATCCGCGCCTTCAAAGACTTTAACCCGGTGCCAGCTATTCAGGCTGTCGTCGATCTCGGACGGTTTTACGTGCAGACTAGCGTAGGAAAGCCGCCGTCCCTGACCGAAGCATTGCAAATCTCTCGCGAAGTTGGGGATAAAAAGCTGGAGGCTGATTGCATGCTCATCACAGCTGCTATCGACGTGTTCTTGAACTATGGCAGCAAGGACGCGATTGAACTGGATCTTAAAAGAGCCGCCGTGTTATACGAAGAGGTGAACGACAAAAGAGGTCTGGCAGAGTGCATGCATAGAATGGCGCGTCAGTATCATAATCTTCGCCGCTTCGATGAATGCGAGGAGAGACTTGCCGTGGCTCTGAGGTTATACGAAGAGACACAGGACTCAGCCGGACATGTGAGTTTGTTTATACTTTCATGGCTACTCGACTTATAACTGAGACAACGATTAGGCTTCAACTCTTCTTACTCTCAGCAGACATTACAGAGTCACGTCCAAACCCGAGATGTCGATGCAAGTCGCGGAACGAGCCATCGCTCTTGCGAAGACTTCAGAAAACCACCGTCATATGTTAATTATAAGAGCTCAGGCACTGCAACAGATTGGAGATATCTGCCACGTCTTCAAGTCGGACTACGCAAGAGCCCGAGAGCACTTCGAGAAAGCGTTGGCCATCCACGAAGAGCTCGGCATTGACGACTCGTCTCACTATGCCATGGTCCTATCTTCATTGGGGGAGGTCTACATCATCTGTTCGGACTATGAAAATGCCCAAGCGATCCTTGAGCAGGCGATAGCCTCGTTTTGTACGATGGGCGTTCATGACCGGGCGGCGTACGGACTCGTCAAACTTTCAACGGCTTTCTCGGGCATGGGACAAATGCAAAAGGCCGCGGAAACGATTGAAAAGGCGGAGGCCCTCTGGAACAAAGCAAACAACGAGTGGGGAAAGGGGATAACTATGATCGCGAAAGGAGACATTCTTCTTTCGGATAAGAAGTTCTCTGAAGCCGAGGTTCACTACGAACAGGCTCTGGTCAAAGTCCGAGCGGATTCAGAATTCTGGGTTGCATTCGAAGCGGAATGTCTGCTCAAGCTTGGGATGCTAAGGAAGGTGCTGAATAAAAGAGACGAAGCGCTAGACTACTTCCGTCGTGCACTGGACAAATACCGGACGGCCAAGCAAAAGATCGATGAGACTAATTGCCTCCGTCTCATCGCTGAGTTAACACTCGATAACCTGGTGGACAACGACGGCGACGAGCATGAGCTTGCTGTGAACACCCTTCGTGAAGCACTTCAACGTTACGATGAAATGGGACTGGAGAGGGAGAGAGATGAATGTGATCATCTTCTAGCTGCCGCATGTCGCCAGTCTGAGTCAAGTCAAGGACCGGCTTTCGAGCGACGTCAAGCTTAGGCTTGTCGGTTGCCGATGTCGAACGTCATTCGCCATCTGAAAGACCTGGTTTCCCTCCACTTCTACCAAATTAGATCGTGCATCAATTGGCGGGAAGGAAAAAACAAACAAAAGCACATGTAACATACGTTGGTTTCTTACGAACTTGTACCAATATCAAAATTATCATATTTGACTCTACGTTTTGGTCGTCTTTGTATAATATATACGCTGTACAATACTTATCTACAGAACGAGTACTGTACGACTGTGATGTATTAGAGTTATCGCGTTATGTCACAGTGACATAACGTGTCTGGCACAGGCTTCAGGCCATTTTTACCGTGACGCGTCGAAGATCTCCAAGTCCCCGACTCGGAGTCGAATTCTCTCAGCTTTGGCGGTCATCTTCGGCTCTATTTCTTGTCGCGACAAATCTATCCGCATCGCAATGCTCAAACACTATGGATTCTCATGCTGGGTATCGTGTGAAGGAAGGCCTCTACCGGTCTACGTAGAGGAAGCTCAGGAGAACGCGAAAAGTGCGTGGATCACTAGTGAAGTAGGAAAAGTAAGCGGCCGTAACCTCATCATTCGCTTACAATTATGTTGATATAGTACACTAGCACTTCTCTGTTTCCTGGCAAGATAACAGCGGAAAGCGTATAGCAACATCCGGGCATGTTTTCGTCGACGGAAAGGATGTTGCGTCCGCTATCATTCGACCTGGACGATCAACACCCGTTGAACGGTCTGGAGTGAAGAAAAATGCACGAACGATCAAACCATTCACGTTCTCGGAACTCTCACTAACAGGTGAGAGTTCAATCTCGAGAAATTATTTTAATTGCAATATTGACCGAAGCCTTCGCCCAGACGATGACTCTTTGGCTAATATGTATGATAATACTCTGAAGGACGTTGGCACCATAAAAGTTGAAATCAGCAGAGTCCAGCTGGGTGAGAATATGCGCTTTGAGGGTTATGACGCCGAAAATCTTGGTTATGTTCATGAGAAGGCAAAGAAAGCTGGAGCGCATTGTACAAGGTACCATCCATCCATCAATAGAGCCCTTATGTAAAGTTAACATTTTATTCTATAGCTTTGGTGAAGAGAAACGTAAAGGGACTCGGACTATCGCTGTCAGCACATCGCCTTATGATCCCAATGAACCGGGCCCATATGTGACGTTCGTCTTCCGATATCGGAGCCGCGGTAAGATCAACTTCTTTCCAAAATACTGCAAAATATTGATTAGCTTACCTCAATCTCAGAACTGCTGAAGGCGAATGGTATCATAAGTAGTCAACGGGACAACTCTAGAAAGCGTCCGTCAAAAGATGATGAGATTATTGAGGTTGATTCCGATGAAGAGGTGGGTTCTCATGGCATTTGAGGATACTTCTTGCCTAACCTCCGGACTTGATAAAGCCTCTACCATCCAGTTCTCTTCAACGTGAAAGCAGGCAAGACACAGCGAGTCCGTCAAAGAAGATCAAAACCGAGCGAGTCGAACTTCCGGGGACAGCAGATCTCGAGGACAGGCAGCCCAGTTATAGCGAAGACGCTGCTGCAGAGGAAGGAAATGCCGACGAAGAACTATCATCATCAAATAATTCCGAGCAGGTCAAAGTGGAAACCGGGGGAGGTGATGAGGAAGGCGACAGCATGCTGGCTAACGACTATGACGATGATAACGAAACAATGTTGTCTCACAGTCCCTCGCACGGAGAAGCCGATAACTTGATACCTCCTGTGTCGTCTTCGCCTGGTCCAGAGACTCTGAAGGACGAAGACGAGGATGAGCTAGACGACTGATTGCGAATGAGCGGAGAGTGCTTTATGTGCAAAGCAGTCGTTGATTTACATGTAACTGTGTTTAGTATCATTCTTTTACATTCTTGCTTACGGTACAATCAATCGATCAATGGCTGGCGAGGGCGACTGTACGTATATCTCCTGTATCATAAGCCATGATAATTTTCGTGTTTTGCCTGGCGTTGCGCAGCAGCTGCGTGCAAAGAGGCGATAGAAGCTCGCAGACTAAAGCATACAGTGTAAGTAAGTTGCATTAGGTTGCAAGCTTTCACAAAATTACCTTGTCTGGTCACGGTAGTACTCCATGACTTCATAATAACGCTCCATGCGGTGCCTCTTGTGGCTAAGGGCGAGGAACGTACAGACAGCTACGATTACTATGATATCCGTTTGTATCAAGCCAGTCATATGTGATACGTTGCCAAAAAAACATACTAAGCAAGCCTGAAGAAGCGGTTAGAGCATACTGCCATAATTTTACCTTAAGCGAACCTCCCGGTGGTACTGTGCAGACATTAATTTCACTGCAGCTGAGCTAAACGGCAGGATAAGCTATCTGTCTTCGGCGAGATGATGGTCTCCTCACCGATAGGCACTCCCGGTCATCGTCGCATGGGTCTCCAAGTTCCTTCATCCTTTCACATAGCGAGCTATTCGATCCACAGTAGAGTCTTGGGTAGGATGTTACACAGTTGTCCCTTTGAACTGTGATGTTATACGGAAGATAGTTGTGATCTAGTCCATTGTATGTGGTACGTTCCAAAATGCAAGGGAGCCCGATGGTTACATTTGCATACCTGTAGCAATAGAGGAAAATATTGAGTTCTACAAATAAGGAGACAGGAATTCTGACATACTCACACACACGTTGACTGTAGGCAAACAGATCCATTGTAGTTAAGCCCGCTCGACAGAGATAGACCATCGCGATAGGATGCGCATTGATAGTCACGGTCCATTTCACAAGTTGACCCAACCTGTAGCAGGGGCTGACAAGCGCTTCCGTTATCTGGGCAGGCAGTTCCGTGGTCACAGAGAGGCGGCAACGCTTCGTTTGTCGAGTAACCGAACGGAAATTCATCCTTCCTACATTTCCTCTTCACACAAGTGCCAGAAGGTTGCGTATTTGAGGATGTAGCATTCAAGCTTGCGTCCTGAGATGTTGGGTTCGAGGAGATGGAGCAGTAGGTCTGGTCATCACAATCTGAGTCAAACTTGTGTGAGGACGCGTCGAGCTTGTCATTCGCAACAACGCAGGTACCTCCCTCAGAGACAGATCCAGCAAGGACTTGTGAGGCCAAGGCTGTGAGACATACGAGTAAGAGAGCTAAATGCATGGAGTAATCGTCAGTGATAGAGTCTGCGATTGTCGGTCGTTCCTTCACGAAAACTTGCCAGCCTGCTGTTATCCTTATCAATAGAAAGGCTATGGTCAGCCACTTCATATGACAAACGCTTCAACATCACCAAACGCGTTCAGTATTCCTTTTATACCGAATGTTCTCTGCTGGTGAAGTCTAGACAAAACTTTTTACTGCAGACTCGAAGCGACTCATGTCAGTGGCACGCTCGCGACAATCATTTTTCGGACTCCGCACTAGTAGCAGCTCTGGTTTGGACATGCCGTTTCCGGCTTGAGTTCACAGTAATTAAAGGATACATAGCTTGAAAATACATTTGACAGCTTCTTGAGAGAGATAACCTACAAAGCAAATAAGGATACATAGACATGTGATGATACAAAGTATGCATGCAGTCATTAGTTTATATTCCGAGAGCATTCTTCCAGCGAGGGCCTCCTAAGTCACTAAGCACCCTCTCAACTTCCGTCTGCTCGACATTTAGCAACACCCTCCGTTCACCTTCTGCTTTTCTTGCAATCGCTCCGCCGCCTTCTTCGACAAGCACGGCGTGTGATGCCAGTAAGGAGTCAAGGATAAGCCGTAGCTCCCAAGTGGTAGGTTTACGTGTGGAGTCCTCATCACCGGTCAGAATGTTTGTGTAAATGAGGTGCTGATGCTGTATATCATCCCATCTGATCTCCTCGATACCGTCGCGCTTGATACATTTGAGCAATGACGCAAGCATTATCCGCTCATGTAAACTGCAGTCACGAAGATAGGCCGCAGTTGGGCTATTTTGCATGAGCGTAATGACCTTTTTGACATCGTCTGTTCTTGCTGCTTTTCTTTCTGGTTCTACTAGCTCTACTGCTCTCCTAAGGACAGTATCAGCAACATGAGTAGGGACAATAAGTGTAATGTAAATTACCTGCAGATGTCAAGGACACGGCGTGCATCACCGCTGACTGAGGAAACCTTCATAGCCGCAAACCGGATTCCATCTGGCAGGATGACTTCCGGAAAATCACCACTATAGCTGTCTTTTGCTGTCTGAAGCCTTGACTGAACGATCTCTACAAGCTGAGGGGTGGTGTACGGCTTGAAGTTTATCCGTGTCATGCCTACGATGGAAATTAGTCAGGATTGTTCAGTATGAAAGTAAAATCAGGAGAGCTAGCAGACCTAGACGACTCCTAACACGCCCTGTCATTACACGCTCAGGCAGGTCCATCGTGTTTGCCACGGCAATAACAACGAGCTTGGATCCAATAAGGGTCGGCCAGTTAAAGAAGTTGTACACAACCTCTTGCTTCGATGTAACAAGCTGGTCGAGTTCGTCCATTAGCACAACACTGCAAAATATGAGTTAGGTTAGCGAAGAATCTCAGGCAAAACAGAAAACGGTGGCTTGCCATGCATGCCCGCCTGGACCAGCACGCACACCAGCACTAAAGTACTTAGTGAGTTGCTTCAAAGCCTCTTTCGCGCTGATTTTCAGGTGTCCATCTTTAGCTACGTCGTGACCTGAGACGGCCTCCCATAAGACACCATAAGCAGCAGACGGCTCAGGTATTCGGAGTCCGTTAATTTCGACATATGTGAACGGATTTGCTTCCTAAATTAACCAGTCAATCAACAAAGCTTCGGTGGATTGAAAAGTGCTTACGTTTCGTTCCGCCATTCGCTTCAGTTCGCGAACGATTCTATGAACAGTTGCTGTCTTGCCAGTGCCAGGTACGCCCGAAATATCTGCAGAAAGTCCTCAAAGTTAGTAGTGTAGCATCAGTAGTTCTGATTTAATATGCCTTACAGACACAGCCGCCGCTTCCTTCCTCTAACAGGCCTTCCACGGATCTTAGAACTTTTACGAACTCGTCTTCACGACAAGGAAGTACATCCGGCCTCGAGCCTACATGAAGGACTTGCATTGCCCTCAACCATGGATCGTCAGGAAGATTATGTACCATCGGGTTCATGAAATCGTATGCCCTTTCCGGAGGGGTTGGTCGAATGGCAAGGCGTTTTGACCTCTTTGCGCGTGCTCTAAGTGCTGCCTTTGAATGCGGAGTCGGCGCGGCAAGCGTCCGTTTCGATCGCTTCCTTGGTGTAATAATGAATTGAGTTTTCTTTGATCTTCCTCGCTTTCGGGGAGTTCGAGGAGCTTGTCCATCCTCATCGTCTTCGCCTGAAGCTGGAGGCTCTTCATCAGGGGATGCGGATGCAACTCTTTCTTCATCTTCATCTTCATCTTCGGATGCTCCCTCATACTCATCCTCTTCGTCGACATCGTCACTATCCAATATCAAGGACTTCCCTTTCCGGTCAGGGATTTTAGCAACTGCAACGGCCCAGGGGAGCCCTTCCGTATCATTCTCGGCACCTCTAGCTTCAGCAGCATGATATTCCCAGTTCAGCTCATAGTACAACCCTCTTAGTGCGTCGATAGCAGAATTACAGAAGAAGCTGTCCGGAGAGACTGAAGAACTTGAGATCTTCCGCTTCTTGGTCGGGGAAGACTGAGCTAGGTTTGTTTCCTGGATGGGCCTTCTAGAACTGATAGTACAATGTCGGATGATATGGTACGGTGTAAGGGTTGCCACGCTAGAAAGCGAGAAATAGATTTCGTTCTATTCAGATTAGCTTTCGGAACACTATTAGTGGAGAAAGAACACAAACCTCCAAGTGGTCTCTCCTCGCTCTCACGTTGGGAAGTTCACTTGGTCTGAGAAACCAGTGCACTTTCACCTTCATGAATGATTTGGCTTTACCATCCTCGCTAGGTGCCTTTTCGCGCACGTCCCACATTGAAACTATCACTCCGACGCTTGGGAGCTTAGCGTGCGATCTGACCAGCACCGTATCGCCCACATTGAAGACTAGCGTAGCATCTCTATCTTCCTCCTCGTCCTCCACATCTTTCTTTCTTCTTGATTTCTTGCGCGGCTTCTCTCTAGTAAACGATTTGTAGAAAAGTGTTTCAATTTCCGCATCATCCTCGAATAAATCGTCTTCGTGTAGGTCGGTGGACAGTGCTTCACGAATAAGGCATGGCTCTCCAGACCAGCTTATAGTCTCCTCTGATGGTTCAAGCTCTGCATCATGATTCACAAAAGGTTGGAATCGCTTGGACCGTCGAGGTGTAAGAGGTGTGATAGCCATAGAGAGTTTTTGCTTCTAGGATGTCGTGTGGTTTCAGTTGGGTGAGAGGTGGTTCAATCAGAAGAAAGTGTAGGAACTTCATAAAAACGCGTCTGACTTCGGAAGGTGCGCGCGTGTATCTTGAAACGTGACGTAACGCGCCTGCATTTCAATGTGACAGGGCTTGATAGTGGCAGTGTGACAAGCGCTTATTACTATGAGTCACGCCACGATGATGTGGGACGTTTCGCCGCTTTTGAAACCACTGGGACACGCGCACTCCCGGCCGTTGTGGCGAGCTCTACTTACTTCTGCTCCCCAACGCTATGGACAACGACAAGCAAGTTGGCTCATATTCATGGCACCAGGTATGTTTGTCTTCCTCTGCTCAAAGATGTTGAGCTTACTCGCGATCATAGTCTCATGACCAGGTAATACTCCTCTTTCAGTTGAGCGCCTACAGTTGACTCACCAAGTATTCTGCAAGGCTACTGTCCTCCTACTTGTTCCCAACGAGACCCTTCCTGAAGATGTAGTTGTAAGTCTACACAATGTTCAATTGCGAATTTCTCGTGGCGTCTGTACTCATAGCGGATGATTGGCATTAGGTTATCTTTGAGCATCCCTATTTGGTTGCTGGTTTACGGGGGCAAGTACCGATTATGAAAGTGAGCTCTGCTTCTAGTCCTTTCGCCCTGAGAAGTCTCTTATATCATGGAATAGGGTGAACTCTACGGTGGTGTTATAATGGAGAAGTCCATGTGGCAACTAGAGCGAATGCAAAACCAACGAGGACGGACGACTTCGACTGCGTCAACGCTTTCCTCGCAATCTTCTTATGCATACCTATCTGATCCAGAAATATCAAGTAGCTTTGCTGCCTCTCTGGAAAGTGGTCATGTCTCAGAGAATGACGACTGCGACTTCGCTTCGCCTGACCGTTCACACCCTGTGTCGAGAGATGAGCAAGTACAAGCTTCCACGGTGCCGGCATTCCCTCAACACGCATTTTCCTCGCATCCGGCATCTCCTCGAATACCAACTTCTATGACATCGTCCTTCTCTTCGATTGACTCGATGCAGACAGGACGTTCAGCACGGTTATTAACACTTCATCTAGAGAAGAGACAATCCAGCATGTGGCCGTCACTCATTGTTGGTCCTGTTCCAGACAATTTATCCCCATGTCCTTCCGGTCCATTTGCAAGAAATCGTGAAACGGAAGAGAAATATAACTTAGATCCCACTAGCCTTGGCCTCATGGGTGAGGATTATTTATCAATTCGACGTGACAAAGACGAAGCATTCGAATGCTTGGTGTAAGTCGCGATATATATCAAATTCTGAATTCTGAACAATTTTGTTTCATTTGTAGTCGCTCATGGCATTTGTTACACTCGCCATTGGCTACGTCCCGTCTCGTAACTCACTATCTCCCTCCTTCCTTGTCGGTGCCAGAGCCGAGCACTCCAACCCCCTCGCGATCACCTCCCCCTGTACCACAACGCGGTACTGTAGAATATTACGTGCACTGCGTGGGCGGCAATGCAGGTCTCGCTCAACTCTACCTCGACGCTGGGCTCTCCCACCTCGAGGGTACCGCATCGAGACTCCAATCCACTACCTACTCTCCTCTTTCCTCTATTCGTTCCTCGGATCCCTCGATCTCTCGGTCAGAAAGCAGTATGCAGACCTGGAAACGCGATCAGGAATGTGCACGGAAATACTTTGAGCGAGTGCGGCAGCTCGCACCGAGTATGGAGGTGCCTTACGTGCCTCCTGAGATTGATATCCGCGGTCATGATCGGCGAATGCGTCCCTCCAGTAGTCTGAGGGAAGGTCCCGATCTGCAGATGCCTTCGATTGACGTAGAGCAGGACGGCACGATCAGACCTGATCAAGCGCGAGTAGTTGAGGCTCTTCCTGAATCGGCTGTGCGGATACGAAAACGGCGGCAGGAGGCGTCGAAAGCGCTAGTCGAACACGCCGATCAGGACGAGGACAATACCTGGTTCCTTGCTCTTCCTGGTCTGATAGGTGCTGGAACAGCATTGCTTGTTGTGAGCGTCATAGGCGCGCTGAGCTTCCAGACGTGGAGGAAGAATCAGACCTAAAACTGCTTCATTCATCACTGACATGCCAACCTTAATGTTTAACGCTCATTAATGGTCTAACGACACCCACGCTCCTTGACACTCAGAAACATCTCTATCTCCCCCGTCATCTTCCATCACGCTAGATTTCCCAGTGTTACTGGGTTGAATGCATCGTCTAAGTGCGTCAAATTTGACAGTGAGCGGAGGGTTTCATTTTGCGGTTGGTCTCAGTGTGCTTAGACTGTTTTGCTTTTAGGACTTTGTACTTATTGTATGATTAGTTGTATACATTTGCACATTTTATCCAAGCATTGTATTTCTTGCAAGCGTCTACTTTCCCTTTGCAAGATCCTGGCCATTGATCGTGAGTTTCTTGATTCATTTATGTGCGCCTACTACAGACACTCACACAGGTCCTATTGTTATAATCTAAGTGAATCTTGAAGAGCGACACAGTCGACTGCACAGATGATAGCGGCCTATGTATAGAGCTAGCGTGAATTTCCAGAGAACTTGGTGTCTATTCTTATGGACGTCACAAAGGTCGTTCATTTCGGCTCCTGTCTTTCTCTCAGAGAACCCTAGAAAGCCTCGTCTATTCCATATTCTTATCCCCCGATCCCGGATGCATTTTAATATGTCTGGAATGGCTCAGCTCAGGAAATCTCACTTCGGCTAGAATAATCTGTCGGAACCTTATATATGGTGCTAATTTTACTTCTTAAGATTCCCTACATACATTAGGTCAATCACGATGGTCATGGGACTAAGGCGAACTTACCCTGGTCTGCTCTTAAAAAAGCTTGGAGTGCTGCGGGTCTGGAAATGTGCCCGAACTTGACCGGGGTGGTCGGAATTCTTGTCGGTCGTACATCTTACGTACTTACGGTCGGTACGCTCATAGATTGTCAAGGTCGCCAAGTTTCAGGTTACAAAGACTTGAACCACATCCACGCAGATCGACGTCTACCAAGGCAAGGATACTGTTGTCACCGGGATACTCTCGCGTCCTGGCCGCGTAACTGCTGCCGACACTGGTTACCTGCAGACATGTTCTGTTTCTTGTGGTCCAGTGTGGAAGCTAATATATGTCGTCGCCGAAATCTAACTAAATTGCAGGTTCTCAGCGGCCTCAACAAGCATAATTTCTTGTATATGAGCGAATTGGACAGCGGAGCGCTCGATTAAACATCTTTTCCAATGGGTTTGAGTCTTAATAAGGACTATTTGATATCTTCGACGGACATATCCCCTCTTGGCACCTTCGGCGGATGACGCATTCACACTTCACACTTCTCATCATCTTCATTAGTGATATGCCGAGTCTGTAATGGCACTGACTCACAATACGTCAAATGGCTTGCAACTTGAAGGGTCTTTCCTGTTAGGAATTTTAAGGGGTAAACCAGGGCGAGCGCTCGCAAGCTTCGAATTCTTGACAGAGACTTCTGGCGTAAAGAGGGTACATGACAACGCCAAATACTGTGTAGTCCGGAAGCGGAGCCGATGAACGTACTAAGTAATTGCATATTCCGAGTCCTTGTATGACAACTTATTTACTGGTTATGATCGAGCAGGTGTTCTGGGTGTTCCGTTTCCACGCCGAAGCTTTGGAACGAGCATTGTGAAAGACGCCGAATCAAATAGGCAAGATGCATGAGTTTCTGAGATTACAGGGACCTTTTCTTTCAACTGATACGCCGAGAATGATAGGATAAACATATAGGATCTAAGCTTCAGATTACTGTTGATGTAGTGAGTGAATTGGTTATAGCTTCTTTGGATGTTGCCTGACTGAGTGTGGAGTTGATGAATTAGACTTGCCTGATGAAAACCGGCAACGCTCGGCATCAAAGAAGGGTACAATTGCTGTGCAGGTGATTGGCAGCTTCTACTTGGAATCGGCATCCTTTTATATTGGTCTCATGATCAAGGTCAAGCGAGTTTTCGCTTCTGAGGAAAGTGAGATGAACTATCAGCAAAAAAAATAGATCGTTCTTCTCAGGAACAACACGACAACTTGAAGCCCGAACACACGTATGTTTTGACTTGCATATGTAGCAATTGCTCAGCCTCAAGAACTTTGTTGGCGCCAAGCTGCAGACAGGAGATGGGCAGCGTACAACATGAAGTCGCCACGGTCGAGAAAACGAAGCGGGGATTGTTTCGTAAAAAGATAAGCTATCTGCACCAAGGTCCAAGGATGTGAGCGGTATTGTTCTGTGCCCGATGAATACATTTAGAAAATCGAGTGCATTGATCTGAATCATGCATCAAGGCCGATTTACTACAAACAGCAAAACTAAATCTCAATCATCAGATTGTGCATCTATGTTCCGAATACACGAGGTAAACAGAGTCAGGTGTCCGTATGTGAGAGGTAGCCCCCGCCCGGCCGAATATTCCAGTTTATACGAAAGACGTGGAGAGGAACGAACTTCAAGGATCCGGACGAAAAAACTAGGAAATGAGTTGCTTTAAAAGCAGGCCTTTACGTAGAGATACTTGCCGGCTTGAAGTGCTTCGGATCAGAACACGGCAAATGTGTAAACTCTGATTCGACTTCAAGTTGAGCGCTAGCAGCCTGAGGCTGTGCTGTAAAAAAGGTAAGAAATTCGGGGGGAAATGGTGAACTTCTAGAATAACTGGGGGTGCGACAAATCGTATGTAGAATTTATATTTCTCGTATTTTTTCGGATTTCTCCCAGATCCCTGTCTAAGATTCATCTACTACGGGGAATGGAGAGAGAGAGAAGAAGCGGATTAAATTATCGCGTGGAAAACCTGCCTAATTGAGACTGGATGTATTTGGACACTTACAGGTACCACTCGACCCAGGTCCCCGTTCACCGCCGCCGTCGACCTTCGACTGGCCAGCTAATTCACGAGCGCCCCCACCTCACCTCTTTCTACTACAACTCAGTGGAATTGCCCACATCGACAACGACATCCAACAGTGACGACATTTTTACGCGCGGTAACGGCGTCGACGAAGCACCCCAGTGTCGTGGAACGGCGTGTTGTCCTCAAGAGTCAAGCACACTAGCTGGTATATCTGCCGCAGGATCTTTGGAGACGCAAATGTCAGCGCTCGACGACGACACCGCTCTGGCAACAGTCTATGAGAGTAGCGCAACGCTATACAGTACTAGTGAGAGTACAAGCCTCTACAGCTCAAACAACGGCGATGTTATGGCGGGTCCACCATCGCTAGCGACAAACCCGGAGTCGATGACGGGCAAGTCCAAGGCTCCGTGAGTTCTCCTGTTCAAGTCCCCCTAGAGACCGACCTCATGATATTCATATGTGACTTAGTGGTGTTCGTCAACGAATAACTGTCGTCTGTGCAGAGGTGAGTGCTATCCGGTCTATGACGCCGACGCTTGGTCGGTCGCTTACTTCTCATAATTCCTATTTTCTTCGGCTCTTTTATTTCCCGAATGCGAAATGGCGGGTTCCAGTGTAAGCGGCTGAAGTTGAGATGCGATCGGCGCACGCCGTGCAACCAGTGCCTGAAGCGCGATATGGTAGATAAATGCATCTACCACCAGGCAGCCACCGAGAAGATGTACGTTTTCCCTATTTCTCCTAACTCCTGAACTCTATCTCAAATCGTCTCTCGTCCCTGCTCCCGCACCCGCTCTGCATGCCCGCCGTCCTCGTTCTCTTCACCATTGACTATGTCACGACCCGAACAAAAACCCAAACGTACGCCGCGCGTGAGCAGAGACCTCCAGTCGCTCAACAATCGCATCCTTACCCTGGAGCACAAGACATCGACCATTCCTGCTGCTTCTGCTCCTAATGGAAGACCCACAAACCCAATCAACCCGGGAGCTGCTGCGTCCGCAAAGCATCGCTACGCATTCTCAGGTGACAGTGGTGAGACATCTTCTACGCTGCTCGCTCTTGGTGCGCACGGCGCATCCGTTGCTATCAACCTGGATGGACCTACGGGCTTGTGGATCGATGACCTGGGATTCGACATGTCTACGGGGGATGCTCCTTCCAACGGCGAAAAATCATCCGAGACATCCGGCATAAGTCTGCAACCCGTGACTAGCATTCCAGATGCTGGCTTGCTGGATTTTCTTTCCACTTTCACCCAGTACTTCCGCTTGCCGAGCTCATCGTCAGGCACAGGCGCTGATGATGAATTCAATCTTCCCGACGACGATGGCGCACGCATAGGGGTTACACCACGGGCAGTCTTCAAGCTCCCTCCGGCGCACATTCGCGCTCAGATCTACCCACGTTTGGAAGCCGCGCACATTATGGCGCCTTGTGTCAACTACATTCAGTTTAGGAGACGAATGGAGGGTATGTTTCGCTGGGCTGAAATTGCGTCTGGCTTGGGCGCTGGAGATAGCGGGGCAGCATCATTGCATGGCGACGATAATGACATTGAACCTCTGCGGTCGCCTCCAACACTTAGTTTCTATGCTGCCGCTGCAGCTGCCCTCGCTATGGGCGCTCAATGTTGGTTGTTTGAGCGTAATCTTGGCTATTGCTCTGAAGGGAGTACAACAACTGCACCTTCTGGGACATCTGGCCATGCTTCCCCCACGCCTGCTTCTGGGACGGCGAGCAGTAATATGCCTCCCCCAATATCCGCTTCCGAAGGTTACAATCGCTGCGATGCAGGGATTGGGACAGTGCCGCCAGTTATGATATCTGACGCGCTGCCATATACACTATTTCGTATAGCGAAGCTTGCGCTTTTCCTCAACACCGAACGTGCGGGGTACCAGTCTCTGGATCTGGACTATGTCTACGCAAAGACCGTTTTAGCCCGACTCTTCCTACTTGCTCATAGCGGGCCTACTGACAACGATTATTCGCTTTTGACATCGAGTCCCACAAGGAAGGAAGCACGCCCGAGGAAGAGTACCAAGGGTAAAGGCAGAGGGAGCGCTGGCCCGACAGCTAGCAGCGCAAGCGGTGTCGATTCCTCCATGAGCGAAGACACGGGTTCTGGGTCCTCGCGAAATGCTAAAGCGGGTCCGAAGGATTCGGATCGCCTGCCAACCCTAGCACTGGACCCAGAGCTTATTGGTCTTGTCGGCGAGGTGGTCTCTAATGCACGTCTAATGGGCCTCAGCACTGATCCTGATATTGCTGGAGGCAACAAACTGTCTCTTTATGAGAAGGAAATGCGACGGCGGCTTTGGTGGGAGGTTGTATCTATTGACTCGTATGTCTGTTTCCCACTTTCTGTGCTTCTCGCATTTCTCTGCGAAATCTCTGACCTGCCTACTCTGACGCTTTGCACCTAGATTTGTATCCGATTGCGTTGGCCAACATCCTCTCATTCACCTTCAGGAATGCTCAACCCGGCTTCCAACGGATGTCGATGAAGAACTTTTTGACCCTAGTTCCGTGAACATGCCCTCTCCCAATATTGAATCAATGCATGGCAATATCGAATACTACATTCGAAAGCTACGGTGAGATTTATTAAGCGTAGCTTCCATTGTCTGTTCTTAATCGAATATTTGAACTTGTAGCCTTCTTCGGCTCAATAAGGACGTCAAGAAGCGTATGGAATCTATCAAGAATCTAAATCCTGAGATGTCCGCCTCCGACTTGCTCACCCATCTGTCACCAATGCTGGAAGATTTCAATGATTGGCTCGTAGATCTCCCCGACTATCTCCAGCTGAAAGACGTCCCATCTCCTATCACCCAATCCTTCGCATCGATGAACATGAATGACATGTCCCAGTCATCACGAACGCCGTCATCGCCTGACGACATGTCATTAATGTCACCTACAACGAATGAAAATCCTGGTGGGTTTTCTGACAAAGAATCGCCCTTCGTCATATCCATGCGTTGCGACCTGGTCATATCGGCAAACTACAGTATGTTGAAAGCAATGTTACCTCTCGTGAAGAATACTGGGGATGGAAAATCGGGCAAGATTGACAAATTCCATTGCCTTCATCTCATGGAGCCAGCTACGGCTATAATCGCGACATGGACTCATCTTCATTCGGTTTTCAAGCACATTCGACCCTCTATGTTTATGTGTTACTCATTTACGCGGAACCTGTTCGATTCGTCCGTGACGCTAGCCCATCTCGCTATCATTCAACCCATGATCGCTGCTTCCGCTATGCCCCCGCTTGAGTGTGCGATTGAGGTTCTAAAAGACCCGTCTGTTCTGACCGGTCATCTCTCAGCTGCAAACAAGGATAATTACCCGAGCGAAGCGGTCAGAATTGTGGGGGCGCTTATTCAAAAGATCCACGATGCTCGTCGTGGTCCTGGACTTACTGGATCAAAGAGGAAGCACGAGGATATCGATGCCTCTACGATTCATTTGACGAACTTTAGGTTGCCGTATGTCGGCGCGGGTGTGATTTGCACTGCTCCTCCGCCCTCTGGATCGGGGGCTACCTTCGTTGTCCCGCAAAATCCGCCGGACAGTACCAGTAACGGAAGCAATGCAAGCCGCAAGACGAAAGATTCCACCCAAAATCGCACCGCACGGGTGAAGAAAAGTTCAGTCAGCAAGGATGCACCTGCGGCGCCAGTAGACGCGGAACATGGACCTCCGACTGCGAAACAGAAAACTACTCAGAACGGTCTGGTGACGGTTCGTAGGAGGGTGGCGAAGAAATCCGATGCGGGGAGGGCACGCGCAGGGAGCACTACGGCAGGGAGTGGTGTTGAAAGAGCACCGTCAATTGCTGCTTCTTCAGCACCTCCAGCACCCCCAGCACCTGTGCCTCAGCCAGCACCTATCCCTCAAGCGCAGCAGATAGTCCCGACCCATTCTCACCATGGTCAACAGGTTGGCGCCGTATATTATCCTCAAGCGCCACCAGTCCCGAACCAGCCCGTGGACAACTTCGCAATGCAGCCGCATACAGCAAGCTCTCCCGATTTCGTCGCTGCTGCAGGCTATCGAAGCGACAGTATGTACCCAGCGGCCATGGCTACCTACCCGCATCCTCAAGCGTATACCGACCATCATCGCGGGCCGCTTCGGGTGACAGTGCCGTCCCAAGCGCAGCATGGACAAGTAAATTACGATGGATTCCAGGGACCTTCGAGTGCAGCTGTTGCTGCTGCTCAAGTGCGAAGTCATCAGTCCTTCCCGACTTCTGCAAATCCCATGGACTATTCGGTGGCCGCGCAACATCAATCAGAGTTGGGTATGTTAGGTCGTACGTTCTTTCCTTCCCCCCTTGCGTTTACTCGTAAATACTTACACATGAGTTCCAGATCCCTCGAGGTCTGAGGCACACTATCAAGGGAGAGGGTCTGTAGACCACGGTCAACCCTCAGGACAACCTCTTGTTCAACCACACCAGTATCATCAACAGATGCAAGTCCCACAGACTATGCCTCCTCGCGAGCAAGAGCCGCAGTCTTGGTCTGACAGTTCAACATATCCTTCCTGGAGTTATACTAGCTAAAATAAATTCTTGTCGATTCGAACATGTATGTTTCTTATCTTCTCCCTTTTTCTCACTCATTTCAACGTCCCTTACTCAACGAAAAATTATGATGCTTATGATCCTACGTTCTCACATCCTGTATCATGCACTCCTCACTCCTTTCGAGTTTCAACTGATCTTCCTGATGTATTATTTCGGGCCTTTAGGGTATTCTTTCACTTATATTCCTTTTTTGATTAGTTCGCATTTATAGGGATCTGCTAACATTTAGAACAATCCCATCTGTATTATTAGTTTACAGTCCTCTCCGAGTTCAAATACTTTAAGTATATAGATTTATCCTCGGACTCATTATTTGGCTTATCTTAACTTCATTGTTATTCTTATGCCTTTTCTCCCCTGCGGAAACACCTCCACACTTATGCATGGGAATACAAGCCCTTTACACTTTGACAAGTCCGAGCTTGAGGGAATATGGAACATCGGAAAAATAACTGACTGCGAACCGCATTTCTATGAACTCTGTTCTACCAATGATGTACGATTATTATACAATGCTACAAAAGCGTGATATTACAAAAGAATAAATCCTTCATGTTCAAAAGCTAACAATGTTGTTATGATATAGCCTATGCAGATATTCAAGGATAGCACCGAAAACATTGTTTAAACAACGCATGATGTATGGTGAGGAAGAACGACGTATGAATGTTTGTGAATGCTGGAAAAACACGTACAGAAAATAAATTTGCATGGCGAAAGCGTGATTGTCTTTATGAATAATGCGAGTGAAATGCTCAAAATCTCCTGTCTACTTTCTCCTTCCTCTTCCGCCTTTTCTCCTCCTCGTGGCGCCTTTCTTCTTCTAAGGCCATCTCGTCTTCTTTCTTTGCGATGCGTGCACTTTCAGAAGATCGATGAAGTTAGAAAAACGGCAAAAAAAAAAAGACGGTAAGAAAGAGATGAACAAACCTGCGCATCTCTTCTCTCCGTAACGCATCCGCGTCCGCCTCCATATCGTCGTCTTCGTCGCTGTATACATCCGCTTTCACGTAGCGGTCGCGGTCCTTTCCGAATATTTTCCAGATCTCCGAGCTTATGGAATTACGACCGCCTGATGATGGCACTGGTCGACGTTTCGTGGGGGGCGGCGAGTCCAGGTCTTCCGAGTCCAGGTCGGACTCGGACTCGTATGAGCGTGCACGTTTCTTGCTAGACGCACTGGAGGCGGACTGTGCAAGAGAGGACTGTGTTCGTGAAGTGGTCATCGTGCTCGACTTTGACGAGCTACTTTTCATAGATGGCAAGGCACTCGATGGCTTGTTCGTTGTGCTTGTCACTTTCTGAAATTGAATGGATCCCTTTGGTTCAGGCTTTACAATGGTAACCTTCGTGCGCGGTTCTTTACGTTCAGGTTTCGGCGGAATATCTGGGGTTGCAGTGCGAGGGGTAGGTACGAAAGCGGAAGTCTTTGGTATAGAGGTTATGGGTTTGTTGGTCGTTGAGTTCGGAGTGATGGCTCGGGAAGGTGAAGGTGAGATAGAGCTTTGTGAGCTTGCAGCTTTCTTCGCCGGACTGGCTGGTTCTGCCTTCTTCTTGTTCGTGCCAAACCAGTCATGGAATTCGCGGGCTTCGTCGCCGGCAAGTATCTTCGCCTCCTTCTCCTTCTGACGATCCCGCATGATTTCGTCTATCGTACGCATGTCACGTTTCTTCGTGTTAAGTGGTTGTAGATAGTTTGGTGTCATCGCAATGCGCTCTTTGACGGACAAGCCAGCGAGGGAGGCGTCGAGTGCGCCTGAAGGCGAGAAGCTACCATGGTGAGGCGCAATAACATCCACTGCTCCGCCTTGCAGCATTCTGCCTGCTTTGATGCGACCAGAACCAACAGCTCTCCGAGATGGTCCACTCCGAGTCATATCAAGCATGAACTTTCTTTTCCGTTTCTCCTCGCGAGTAAGGCCCATTGCGCCAGAGTCGAGTTCGTCACCAGATTCACTTCCTCCATGAGGTTTCCGTCCTCGACCTCCGCCCGAACCAGTGCCCCCACCAGATTTGCTTTTGGTCCCGTATAATAGCGTTTTCCTTTGTTCCTCTTCGCGCAGCGCCATGATGTGCTCCTTCCTCTGCTTCTCCTCCTCCGCCTTCTTTCTCCTCTCCTCCTCCCTGAGTTGATCCTCCATCCGTCTCTTGACTAACGTCGCTGCAAACTCTCGCTCCTTTCGCTCCTTCTCTACCTGTTGCTTCTTCCTCTCCTCTTCCTTCCGCTTCTTCTCCTCCAGTATCGCTTTTGTAGCGAGATTAGACTCCCGGGTTTGTGAGGCGCTGAGTGCCATAAGCTCAGCGAACCGTGCAGACATGGTGATGTATTGGTGATTCCAGAGAGAGAAAGAAATTGGTGAACAGTTCAGACAGTAGGAGACTTTGATCTAAGAGAATATAAAGGAAATGCTAGCGAATGAAAGAGGATATGGATGGAGGAACAATGGAGACCGTGGCAGAGTGCTAAGGCTGTGTGCCGAAGGTGGCTCAGCTCAGCGCCAGCATTGGCCACGCGACTCCGATCGGAGTTACATCGTCCTCATTTACCTCCTCATCCGTAACGTATACAACAAAATCAAGTCCTTCTAACTTTCACTTGCTTCTATTGAATTTGAACCTCGTACTGCGATGGGTAACTTCTATCTCTAGACTGTGCAGCCATGCCCTAGACCATTGAACTGAAATCAAGTCCGAGTCTACTTTTCCATCTGCTCCAACACTTTCATTGAATTCAAAAATTCAGTCTGCTTAAAGCTGAAGTCTTCTGAAGATTATGAGCGTGAAGAATAAACCCTTACATACGCTAAAAAATACTCACCATCTTTAAGTACGGTGACATTATTTCGCATGAGCTGAAGGATGCTTCTGTTTTCCGGAGTGTATCTTGGCCATTTTCCTAAACCACATACGTAGAATTGTGGGTGAGCTCACGTTTTCAACTTATTTATTGCTCACCTCCAGGGGTCAGTTCATTGACAAAACTTATATAGAAATCTAACATCTGATTTGCGAAGTCTTCCTCCGCTGCTGGCACCGTCCCGAAAAGGAGAGCCAGCTCTGAGCCGTGCTGGACTACAGAAATACGATGACACGCGATAGGATGACAGGCCGTAGCATTAGCTACAGCATTTTAATATGTACGCCAACACGCACCGCCTAACAAAGGAGGATTCGGTGGCACGAGCTCCGTAAAAAGATATCCGTACAGAGGCTGTGTGGATGCCGCTTTCTCAAAGAAGAGCCTTCGAGGGGCGAGAAACATCTCGTCCGTATACCACGCGGCCGCCCTGTCAAAGAGTGAATCGCCCGTGTTGAATTGTCCTCCATTCGTAGAGCTATTCGCTGGGTACAGGATATGGAACTCGCTTAGAACGTCTTGCGTCACTGTCCGGTTGTCTACGAGCAGATCGCCGACGTAACCATCGAATATGGTGTCTTCGTCTACCCCTGGATGTGATAAATTCATGAGCACCTCTGCGAACTGGGTTCCCTCGTTCAGCTAAGAAGGAAATGGTCTACGTCAACGTCGACGTCTACAACTCATAGAACGATATTCTCATACGTTCGTTCCGGCCAGGTAAGGCACATGCAGGAAGTCGCCTGATTCAATTTTCTCTGATGCCCTCATATTAATCATACTTTCTGGAGGCCCTACTACAGGCTCCCAAAACTGCATGTTCAAAGTCTCATTCACCATTACATTGGTAACGTTCATGAGATCCTGGAATATTCTATCAATGCTTTTACATTTAGTTGAGCGTAAGCATATCTCACTAGAAATGGTACGTCGCGCAAGCAATCGACTGGATCAAAATCGATGGAGCATCCAAAGACATCCAACAAGCGGGTGAATGCTGTCCCCGGCTCGTCATATTGGGCCGCTAATGGGGAGCTCTTGCTAATTCATTGCCCTTAGCTTTCTATCAGGAATTGGGATATCCGCGGAATTACTCACAATGGACCGGTTGAGGAGTCCGTAATCGCGGCGCGGAAGAGCTTCTCCTTCGCAGGGAACAGTACATGAGCTTCCACACTTCCACCGCCTGCCGACTTTAAAGGGAGTTAGGCATATTTGTATTCTTAGGAAGGCTTGTCATACCTGTCCCCAAATTGTAACTTTAGAAGGGTCGCCTCCGAAAGCACCAATATTGCTTTGGACAAACTGAAGAGCGAGACGTTGATCCAGCAAACCAGCATTCAAGTCCTCCGGAGGTACGTGTGAGCTTGCCAACTGTTTACGAAAAAGAGATACCCGTCAATTCACACTTGGGGAATGGTACAGAAGAAGCGCACAAATCCGAAGGTATTGATGCGATAATTGCTAGTAATTTTTCTTCAGTTACTGAAGTCTTCGATGGTTGGAACAGCGGATTTAATCTCATACATGGACACGAAGATGATGGGTTTGCCAATTGCAACACTGCGCGTAACGATACCTTTTGTGCGGAATGAATACAATTGTCCGGAGATAACAGTGTAGATGCACTCACGAGTGGGCTCATAATTCGGATCAGATGCTGTGCTACACGATTGCTTCAGCCGGGTATTAGGCTGGCAATCCGGGAAATTTTACACACCCATAATTGAAAGTGCCGCCCTTATAAACGTTAACGTTAACTTGACTAATTGCAATCGGTTATTTCATGGTCCCACATACATAGATCCAAAGGAGGATAGGAAGCTTCGCTGTCCTCGGCGTTCCCGTAGGTCTCCAAACCTAATTCATGTAAAATTATAGAGCATGTCGTCTTTGAAAGCAAGAGCATTAGAAAACTTACGTTGAGCACCAGGCAATCTTCGCTTATGGGGGCGTCTATCGCCGTAAAGAACGGCGGCTGCGGACATGCGTTCCCAAACTGCGAGCTGTTCGTAATAACATCTGTTTCTGGAGCAGGGGAAAGTGGGACCGGTGCCTTGAATCGCAACTTCCCAAGCGGAGGTACAGCGTACGGGATGCCTAACCATCGCTCAGTTCCATTATCGGCTTGAGCTCCCCGAAAGGTTCCAGTATTAAGCTTGACAATCAAAGAGTCAGAATGACTTAGCGCAGGTATGACGCTTAATGTCGCTAGAACACTGTACAGAAGAGACAGATGTACGCGCATCTTGCCTGGGATGTCCGGTCGATCGCTCTTTTATGGACTATATATACCAAAAAATGCTGGATGTCTCATCCCGCATGCTCCAGTATGTCTTCTTCGCTTCTTATAAATGTTATCAGGCCTTCGCGTGTTCAGAGCCGAGGACAGTCACATAATACTCTGTCATCTGATACGATAAGTTGCCTCAAGTCTAGCTGCTCCCAATTCTTAGCGCTGACTCCGCGGACGCATGAACCATCACATGGCATCATTTCAGTAGTAAGTATTCGCATCGCTAACAGAGAATGGAGGGGAGACGGAGCTGCAGCAAAATGTTTGACGAGGAGGTGAGAAGCAAAGTCCCATCACGATGAAACGGTCTTCTCAGGCTCTTGATTAAGGTTTAAACACCGAAGATCAGCACATCAGGGAATCTACTTTTTGCTTACGGCGACTGACGCGTCCTGACGCTGCCTTAAATGGACTGAAGCGTTGCTATGCCTGTCTGAAATCTACTGATGTGTTGCTATGCCTGTCTGAAATCAACTGATGGCCTGAACACACTGAAATAAGCAGATTTTCAGGACACTCTCAGTACGTCAGTACATCAGGAGGCCAGTCAAGCATAAGTAAAGACTAAGTACAAGCTTGCACAGTTCAAATGTTATAGTAAGTACAAATCAGTACTTCAGTACGTCAGTACTGTAGATTGCGCGCTGCTTTCCTCTCGCCATCGCTGATAAGGATGTTCATGCTTTTCGTTGTTGGCTGAGCGACTCAAGCACATTCGCCTTGTGCGCTTCGAGAATTGTCCGACTTCCGCCCAAGTGGCATCTTCTTCCTGGCGCCTGAAACAATTGTCAAACATAAATTCCAGAGTTCTTACTACGGGTTTTCGGAGGACTCGGACATACTATTTCAATCTGTTCCGAAAGCAATTTCTCTCTTGCCCGATTGCGCACGCTCTGCTCATTTTCCCTCAAGGTCCATGTACTTGAATTACCCTCCACCTTGAATGGTCCGCCGTAGCCGCTCGTGTCAATTCTCGTCACCGCAACCTGTCGATCTAGCTCTGCTTCTACATCCTTGAGAAGCAGATTGCCTCCGGTGGGAAGTGGGGGTAGATCTCGGTCTGGCAGTTGTTTGTTCGATAGGGAATTCTGGTCTGACGCGTGCAGAACGATCGGTATATATCGCAAGTGTTCAACTCCTGGTTTGTTCCTTCTGGACCATCCGAAACGTGTTTGAGTAAGGCTTTATACTGTAGCTCAAATGTACTTTAACAGGATGACTTACGGCCATCAGCGAATCAACAAGTATCGCGCCGATATGTGGGCAACACTCCTTATCTGCAACTTCGCTCACGTCGCTCACGTCGTAAGGCTTCAGAATAAGCTCTGTGATACGCATCACTACACCTGTTCGGTCGTCCAGCGTATTGGCAAGCCGGATTTTCTGCTTCGCGAATGACTGCATCATCGAAAGTACGTTCTCGGTGGACGACTGGCTGATTTAGGAGGTGGTCGTGAACTTCCCTTGCCCAGCTCGCTCTCAACTCACATCGTGTTATTCATCAGCGACACAAGACACTTCGATACTGATTGATCAAGGACAGTACCACCGTAGTCCTAGATTTAGGTCAGTAAGACCACTACAGGCCGGAACAAATGACTATTCGAAAAGAGCTCACTCGAGTGGTTGATCCATCCCCTCGCACGAACGTACCACAGATCAAGTTTACTGTACCTTTGTAATACCGATACCGTATCCGTGAGACAGAACTCTAACTTCACCATCGAGTCCTTGATGCCAACCAGACGGCACGACAGCGCAACGTGTCCCTTCCGCACGACCTTGCTCAAGGTGAACTTGATAGCGTTGCCGACAAAGTTCGTAATAACCTGGCGCAGACGCAGCGAGTCACCGATGAGCTGATCAGGAATGTCTGGGTAAACGTCATATGTGAGGTCAAGGTTGTTTTGCGATGGTCGTACAACGAGAGTCTTGAGGTTACCGAAAACCGTGTGTCTCAGTGAATACCAAACTTGCTCTATCGTCATCCTGCCTGCTTCGTATGTAGTAATTAATCGAAATATTAGCAACTGAATTTGGAAGCATCGGCGGCGGATTTGCTTACTCTTCGAGATATCCAAAATATCGTCATTAATCAATAGCAGACTCCGAGCCAAACTATGCACCAGCAGAAGACTCTCGCGCTGACTCTTATTCAAATCGCTATCCAGCGTAAACTCATTCATGCCAATGATACCGTTCATAGGGGTCGAGTCTCATGAGATGTGTTCACCAAGAACTCCAACTTGGAGCGATTGGCAAGTTCGGCAGCTTCACGAGCGGCGGTGTTCTTCTAAATCGACTCGCACAAGTAGTGCAGAATTTAATTGATTTGATGAGTCTCAAAGGATTCCATCTCGCCTGAGCCTTCGACGGTGATGAAACACGTGAAGTCGCCGTTCATGGCTGCAGTACTGATCTGCGCGAAACCACGCATTTCGGTCGTCAAGTTTCCGGCCATGGTGTTAACAGCCATTCTATTCGGAGTGCGTTCAGTAAAAACCACACTACACAATTCAGCGGAATGCTAGTGAAATAAACATACGTGTTTTTTGCTGTGACATGAACATTCTCGATTTCAGCTTGAACACCGAGTTTTTTCGTTCTGACTTCCCGCGCAACTTTGGTCACCCCCGCAGTGAAGAGAGCCAGCTGGTCGACCATGACGTTGATGGCCAAGACCAGAATATTGCCCTGAACGGACACGCCCACGATCTTCTGCGTCAAGTCGCCACGAGCGACGGTCGTAGTCGCGACAGCAATGGTACGCACTTGAAAGTTCAACTGCGTCAAAGAAAAAGTGAGACAATTCTCTCCAAGACAAAAGCGCAGCATAGGTTGACCGCCCATTTGCTGTACTAGTAGTCGCAGTCTCAAGCTCCATCGCCCCGCGAAGTTGTCCAGATCAATAATTGTCTAACACATTTAGCTTCGGTTAGATCTGTGTTGATATGATATGTTTGAAGAGCAAAGTATCCGAAATAGACGCATGTGGTTTCGCTGATGAATAAACCAGTATAAGCCTAGTGATATAATAGCAAGAAGAGAAGTCCGTACTTATAGTTCCAGAGGCTTCAAAGGTTGCGCTTATTCTCTTCCCTAGCATGCCCTCATAGATGTTGTTACGACCTAGAGCGGTTCTTCTGCTCTCAAGACCCTTAATCGGCGTCGGACGACTTATCGGACGGCTCTGTGCGGTGGTCCTCGCTCTGAGAAGCACTTTACAAGTAAATTAAGCTATTCTACACATCAGAGCTAAAGATAACACATCACCTGAGAAGCACTTTACAAGAGGCCAAAAGTGAGTGCTTCGCAGGTTGATCCGCGGTTTTGGCAAGTGGAAACAATAAACTATACAGTACCAAGCCACCAGGGTCCGAGTCCGACGAGGACCGCCGCGGGCCGCTGACTGTAGGCAAAGTCCGCCACATACAGGGTCGGACGTCCGCCTGGTGGCGGTGTCCGACTCCTAGAGTCGGTACACCGCTCGAAAGTGAAGTCGGTGGCTTGCAGGGAGCTTGTCCGCGCTGCCTGCACGCCTACAGGTAAGTATCTACGTGCAAGAAAAATAAAAGAGTCGGTGTTCAATACACCGCTCGAAACACCGCTCGCAACACCGCTCGGTGTCCGTAAAGGCCGCAAGTCCGCCACGGCGGACTTCAGCGGCCATGTCAGGAACTCGTCGGAAAGTCAAAAGAAAATCAGATAAAATAATAAAGAAATAAGTAAACCTGGGGACGATTCCTGACATTACCCCCCTCCAAAGGCGCTCCTAAAGAGCGCGGTACGACCTCAGCGGACGGCGTCCGGGTACTTTCGGTAGTAGGCGCGGACTTTGGTCTGTGCATGTTCCATGTCCGCCGCGTCTACCCATGAATCCTCGTCCGGACCGTAGCCTTTCCATCGGACAAGGTACTGGAGCTTGCGTCCGCGTCCAGTCCGACGCGAATTGAGCACTTCCTGCACCTCATACTCGATATCACCGTCTACCGACACCGGGTCTGGCGGTGTCGGTACCCGACCGGGGATGGTGTCCGCCACAAACTTTGTCAGTAGTGAGGCATGGAAGACCGGGTGAATCCGCATCGAGGCCGGCAGCTTCAGCTCGAAGTTGAGCTCCCCAATCTTCCGCTCAACGAGGAAAGGTCCAAGTCGGCGCGGATTCAGTTTGCGGGTGCCCGGAAGTGCAATATTCCGAGCATCAAGCCATACCTTGTCGCCTGGTTGAATGTCCGGCACCTCTCGACGTCCTTGGTCGTAGTACCGCTTCATCCGCTCGGCCGCAACCTCCAGCGCGGCCTTCGCGTCCTCCTGAGCCTTCTGGAGCAGGTCTAGCCGCTCGTCCGCGGCCGGTACCGTCGAAAGGCCGGCGCTGGGCACAATCGTGAACTCTGGGTCGTATCCATACAGAAGTCCGAAAGGAGACATCCTAGTGGCCGAGTGCGCGCGGGTGTTTGTGAGCGAATTCGGCCATGGGCAATAAGTCCGCCCAGTTCTCCTGTCGGACGTCGGTAAATGCCCGCAGGTACTGCTCGAGCTCCTGGTTCACCCGCTCGGTCTGTCCGTCGGTCTGCGGATGGAAGGACATCGAGGTAGCACCCTCAATACCCAGTCGGTGTAGGACCGCCTTCATGAAGCGGGATACGAACTGTGTGCCGCGGTCCGAAATGACTTTGCGCGGTGTTCCATGGTGTTTCCACACCTCTGAAATGACAAGTCCGCCGTCCGCGCGGAGTCAATGTCGGACGTCGTCGGTATGAAGTGGGCCTGCTTCGTCAGTCGGTCTACTACCACGAAGATAGCATCGTACTCGCCGGACGGTGGCAACTGTGTAATAAAATCACAAGAAATCACTTGCCACGGACCGTCCGGTACTTCGTTGGGCTGTAGGGGGCCGACAGGCCGCTGCGGTATGTTCTTGGTCCGAATGCAGGTATCACAAGCGGACACATACCGCTCTACGAAGGCCGACATGCCTGGCCACCAATAGTTCCGACTCACCAGCTCGTAGGTCTTCCACCGCCCTGGATGTCCGACCGGAAGGGAATCATGGTGTAATTTCACGATATCCCGGCGGATTTCCTCGTCCTGCGGTACATAGACCTTGCCGCGGTACAGCAGAAGTCCGTCTTCGGTGTTCCACTCCTCGAGGTCGTTAACCAGCGCCCTAGGCGCCCCATCCTTCAACTTCTCAATCGATTCCACCAACTCCTCATCCCACTTCTTCGATTCTCGAATCCTCCTCAACAACTCAATGTCCCCGTCCGAGCGGACCATTCCCCGACGCATGGCAAGCGTATAGAACCGCTTGGTGTCCAGCAAGACCTTGTCGGTGTTGTCCGGTCCGTCCGGCCGCAAATCCTCTCGTCGGGATAGCGCGTCGGGCTTTCCCCCAAGCCGTCCGGGTCGGTGTCTGATCAGGAAGTCGAAGCGGCTGAGGAACAAGCTCCAGCGCGCCTGGCGGCGGGTGAGGTTTCGGGCTTCGGCAAAGAACACTAGGTTCTTGTGGTCCGACACCACATCGATTCGGTGCGGTGATCCTTCGAGGTAGTGCCGCCACTCGTCCAAGGCGCGGACAATGGCTAGCAACTCCTTGTCATGGATCTCGTAGTTCCCTCTCCGCTTCTCCCAACGACTTGGAGTAGTAGGCGACCGGGTGGATATCACCGTCTTCACCGACCTGCGACAACACCGCTCCGGTAGCAAAGTCCGACGCATCACACTCAAGAATGAAGGGCTTTTCGAGGTCGGGCATGGCCAGGACCGGCGCGTCCGCAAACCGCTGCTTCAGTCCGTCAAAGGACTCTTGCTGGCGGGCTTCCCATCGCCACTCCGCATCCTTGCGAAGCAGTTCAGTCATCGGACCCGCCAGCTTCGAGAAGTCCTTGATGAAGCGGCGGTAAAAGTTGGCAAACCCGAGGAAGGCCTGAATGTCCTTCACCTTCATCGGTGTCGGCCAGTCCGCGACCGCTTCGACCTTTTTCGGGTCCATGGTGATTGTCCCAGCACCGATGATCATGCCAAGGTACTCAATAGAGTCCTTGTGGAACTCGCACTTCTCCGGCTTGCAGAACAGGTCGTATTTCTCGAGCCGGCGGAGTACCTCCTTCACATGCTCTTCATGCAGCTCGTCGGACTCCGAAAAGATGCAGATATCGTCAAGGTAAACGATCACAATGACATCCAGCATGTCCTTGAATATCTCGTTCATCATCCGCTGGAACGTAGCGGGCGCGTTGGTGAGTCCGAAGGTCATCACCGTTGGCTCAAAGTGGCCTTCCTGAGTCCGAAAGGCCGCTTTCCACTCGTCGCCTTCTTTGATGCGGACATTGTTGTAGCCCGCGCGGAGGTCCAGCTTGGTGAATACCCGAGCCTTCTTCAAAGAATCAATGAGTTCGGTGGTGAGGGGGAGGGGATATCGGTTTTTTACGGTCATGGCGTTCAATTTTCGGTAATCGACGACCATACGCAAAGATCCATCCTTCTTCTTGATAAAGAACACCGGGGCGGCCGCTGGGGACTTCGAGGGCCGAATATACCCTTTCCGAAGGTTCTCCTCAATGAACTCCTTGAGGGCCGCTCGTTCTTTTGGTGCCATAGGATAGATCTTGCTGTATGAAGGTACCGATCCGGGTTCCAGGTCGATTGCATGGTCGTACGGCTTCCGCTCGGGCAGCCGCTCGGCCTCGGACTTTGAGAACACCTTGGCGAACTCGCGGTACTGGGGGGGGACCATCTCCTCGAAGGACTTGTCCCCTTCCTTGACCGCGGTCTTTTCGGCAATTGCTTGCGACCAGGTGTACGAGGCCGCAATCTTGTGCACAAAGTCCGGATCGTCCGCCACATAGAACTGTTCGGCGTTGTGGTACACATCCCAGTACTTTTCCGAGTACCGAAAGCCGGGGGGAACCTTCATACGCTCGTCCGCGGTCTCGTCCGCCTCGTCCGCCTCATCACCGACTTCCGCCACGCATACCCGCGCGTGTGGGGCCGGTCGCGCTCGTGTCTGTCGACTGTTCTTGATTCGAGCCGCACGGAACTTCCGCACGGTTCGGGGAACGTCCTGTCCGACGTGGACGGTGCGGTCCGCCGCTGGGGGGCGGCAGTCCGCCGGACATCTAGTGAAACTGACTGTTTCACCGCTCCAATCAATCTCGGGGTTGTGCTGCCGCAACCAGTCGACTCCAATAATCAATGGGTAGTCCCCAATGTTCGCGACTGTAGCCGCCACTTCTTCCTTGTGATTGCCAATCTCCACGGTCATCAGGACTTCATCCTTAATCGGTCCGCTCTGATTCGGTGAATCGTCGGCGTTGTAAACCTTGATCGGACTTGGGAGCGGACGAGTCCGCAGCCCAAACTTCCGAACCAGCTTCGAGTTCACAATCACCGAGAACGCTCCGCAATCCAACAGGGCTCTCATGCTCAAAATCTTTCGGCCGTCGCTAATTCTCACTGGTATGTGTATGAACCGACGCAAACTCTTGTGTATTAATGAAGTATTGTACACAGAGGGATCGGACACATCATCCTCAAGCAGTGAGAACCGGTTTCGGGTCTCTGGCGGATCGACCGCTCGCCGAGACCCAATCAAAAACCCTGAGCCTTGAGAGCCGCCGCTACCGCCTTCGCAATGTCGTCCGCGGTCGGTACTCGGACTGAGTTGACCGCCGGACTCTCGTCCTTGACTTCCTCGAGTGTTGCGGAAGGCTGGGTGGAGGCCGCCGGTGCTGCGGCCGGGGTAGCGGACGCGGCATTGGAGGCCGCGGTCGGGGTGGCTGTCTGGGAGGCCACCTTGGATCGTCCGGACATAGTCCGCTTGCCCTTCTGCGGGCATTCTCGCGCGCGGTGTCCGTGCTCGCCGCACTGGAAGCAAAGGCCGCGCTTCATCATCTCGTCGGTGCTCAGCCGATCGATATCCATCGCATCGGGGTCTTTTGCGCGGCTCTGGGAGTGAGAGGCCGACGCATTCGAATGCGTCCGATCGCTCCAGTGTGACCGCCAGCTTGAGCGGTACAGTCCGGTCCGCTGGGCGCGGAGTTCTTCATCCTTCACACAGAGTTCTTGAACCCAGGGATCGAACTCCTTGGTGTTCTTGAACGTCATGGACAGCATGTCGATCCGGAACGCGGCGCTGAGTCCCTTCTCGAAGAGGTTCATCCATCCCCGATCGTCCGCGGTGAAGTCCGCTTCGGACTTCAAAGCCCGGAACTTGATAGCGAAGTCCGACACGGTGTCCTTGCCCTGGCGCAGGTTCAGCAGCTCCTGCGAGGCCGACCGCTGCTCGTTAGGCCGTCCGAAGGCCATCTTGAGTGACTGGAGGAACTTCTCCATCGAGGTCATCTCGGGCGGTAGGGCGGTGTTCTCTAGGACCGCTTTGGTGTAGGGGCGGGCCCAACTCTCCGCTGGGCCGCGGAGTCGGGAGGCCGCCCACACGCAGGCGGTGGTCTCGTCGGGAAACTCGTGGGGCCGCATACGAACGTAAAGTCGCACCTTCTGAGACCACTCCTCAAAGCTCATCGCATCAGCATCCTTGTCCTTGCCCGTCCGCCCGTAGTACTCGGGCGGTATCGCCACCTTCGGTCCTTTCGGTGTACCGCCATGGGTACCGCCGTCCGCGGACGGCCCGCCCGACAGCATGCGCACCAGATTGCGTAGGGTGTTGTTTTCGTCGGCCATCTGCTGCAGTGTGGTCTGAAGGGGTCGGGTGGCGGCGTTAATAGCCTCCAGGATGTCGGGGGAGAGGTCCTGGGCCGGAGGCGGGGCGGCCCTTGGGGCGGCCTCGCCTTGGGCGGTCTCGGGAGCGTCGGTAAAGATCGGGGATTGTTCTTGGGACGACATGGCTTCGTGTCCAGTCCCAAACTTCGTCATAGTATCGGTCCTGCTTCAAGGGCGTCGAGAGAACGAACTTTTGGCCTAATGTTACGACCTAGAGCGGTTCTTCTGCTCTCAAGACCCTTAATCGGCGTCGGACGACTTATCGGACGGCTCTGTGCGGTGGTCCTCGCTCTGAGAAGCACTTTACAAGTAAATTAAGCTATTCTACACATCAGAGCTAAAGATAACACATCACCTGAGAAGCACTTTACAAGAGGCCAAAAGTGAGTGCTTCGCAGGTTGATCCGCGGTTTTGGCAAGTGGAAACAATAAACTATACAGTACCAAGCCACCAGGGTCCGAGTCCGACGAGGACCGCCGCGGGCCGCTGACTGTAGGCAAAGTCCGCCACATACAGGGTCGGACGTCCGCCTGGTGGCGGTGTCCGACTCCTAGAGTCGGTACACCGCTCGAAAGTGAAGTCGGTGGCTTGCAGGGAGCTTGTCCGCGCTGCCTGCACGCCTACAGGTAAGTATCTACGTGCAAGAAAAATAAAAGAGTCGGTGTTCAATACACCGCTCGAAACACCGCTCGCAACACCGCTCGGTGTCCGTAAAGGCCGCAAGTCCGCCACGGCGGACTTCAGCGGCCATGTCAGGAACTCGTCGGAAAGTCAAAAGAAAATCAGATAAAATAATAAAGAAATAAGTAAACCTGGGGACGATTCCTGACAGATGTTCGCCACCGTAGTCCGATGCTTGTGAACTAGATGTAGCGCCTAGGTTCACGCTACCTTCCGGCGACTTGCTAGAGATTGGCCGGGAGATGCTGGCAGCTGTTTCATGGAAGGATGTTCGCCTCGCTTCATCGCGTTTTTCTCTATCGGAGGTGTATCGCATTCAACTAGGGGTATGAAGGTGTCTCGCGAGACGGTATGAGGTGGTGTTCCGAGGCCGAGGTCGGGGCCGGGGCCGTCAGCCTGCAATTGACGGACGCGAGATTTACTACGTTGCAATGGCGGTTTCGGCAGGAAACTGGTATGTGAAGCGAGGGGCATCCAAGGACACATGCGCAAGGCTGGCGCGGGATCGGTCGCGTAGTTCATCCACCTCCGAGTTCATCTGCCGCACTCCCTCATCAATAGCGTCCTCTGCCACCTCTTCCATCGTCAGCGGACGGCCCTTGCCCTTCCTTTCCTATAAGGCGGTGTCAACTCTAGTTGAAGACGAAGGATTGTTACTAATTCTTGATGAAGATTACAACAGTTGGTGATGCAACATGTATCGGCCTATCCTCAGCGGGTGTCGTTCGAAAGGTAGAAGTTGCTCGCTTCAGCGTGCACGTCAGAGCTCCTTTCACTATAACATGGCCGCCCGCCTTCTCCTCTCCAGGTACTGAAGACAAATGTGAGTGATAAGATGAAACAAGAAGCACGTTCTCAGACATACACTATTGTTTTTTGGTTCATTCGGAAATGTTGAAGTCTAGGCGAATTCATTACAAGCTTGAGGGTAGGATAAAACATAACTTGTTCAGGCCAATAAGTGGTCTTAGGGAATGGGTGGGGGATGGCGGAGAAGTGCTCATAACAAGACTGGAGAACGTACACTGTGTTGTTGAGGGGACGCAGTGGTAAAAAGTTCAAGTTCAAGCCTGAGTGCAGTCTGACTCGGAGTCACGGTTGAACTCTTCAAGTTCCAATTTTAGATTTAAAGCTTGTTCACCACTGGAAGCATCATCATGGCAAGCAATCCGAACAGCAGACAGACACCATTGGCGACATCTTCCAAACCACTTTGATACCTCAGACTATGGTGATCATTCGAAAAGAAGCAATTCAATAATAAATTCAAATCATGAATCTCCTGGCAACTTTGAAAGACAAGAGCATGCGCACAACAATTTACTTGATAACTCAAGCACATCTGGTCAAACCTGCTACTGGTGGGCCTCAGCCTACTAGATCAAGCCTTGAGTCGTTCTCGAAGTTCTTGATGTCATCCGGTAAGGGTGAGTGGCTTTGGCTCAGGGCCAAAGCTACAGCAAACGTGCTGTGAACGTCGATAGCAGCATCTAGTATTCCAGTACAGCAGATCATGCAAGTGAGAACTTGAAGATGGTTGATCTTGAGCGATAAAATGATAACTTACACTGTATTTGTGCCACTGATAGCTCGTTAGCTGCCCAGTCACTCATCGTGACCTCACTACTCTTCTTGACGTTCAGCCTCAATACTTCTCCCACTATTTTTTCGAGCTTGACAGTCGGAGTCGGATGCTGGAACCAGAGACGAGGGTTTAAGAGCACTTGGGACCAGGTCGGTTTTTTGGGCCAGACTTCCGGGTAGACAACGCGCGCCCAATCTGTCAGATCGACACAGGAGCGCACAGAGGTGCGAAACTTGCGCTTTATACGCACTGCGTCACCTGCCATTTCTTCTGTTAGGCCACCTCGCAGGAGAAAAGATGAGTTATTCATACCGTTAATTCCAGCTGATACTTTCATGACTGTACCATCCCCAAGGAGTTGCACCAACGTAGGAGGAAGGTCAGTAAGAGTATGCGTCCTGACCAGATAAACCTGGTTTTGAACTGCGAGTTGGATGAGGTCTACGCGATGATTGGACCCTTTTCCGCCACTTGCCCACTCGATGTCGATCGAGATAAATCGCCTAGCTGGTACCTGTGGCAAAGATTCATATATTGCAGTCATTGCATTGTCCACATCCAAGCCCGTGCAACACTGTATCGGAACTATCTCATGGAGCCTATATTCATCTAATTCGGAGAGAGGTGTGGGTGGTACCCCGAGAAAATCAAGAAACATTTGCAGTTTCTTGTGTATCTAGCAACAAGTCAGTGTACAGATCTTGATATGAATGAAACAAGTACCTTCGTTTGAGCCCTTGCTGTCCACCGTTGAACGCGCTGAAAGCGGAGGACGGTGCGGAGGTGCAGGCGTGCGTAATCAAGGGAGAGGAGGATGAGAAGGATAGTACGAAGATTTGAGAACATGATTCACGGTGGAATGGCTTGATGATGATCTTGGGGACGATACCCACTCCCACTTCACACTTATACAAAGTAGTTGAAGTTAGTTTTCTGATTTCCCATTCTTCTGGAAAGAGAGAGGGAGCTATTAGTGCTTTGTACTATGACTCGGATAAACCACAAGTTGAACTGATAGGAGATAACAAATGATTTCTTCCGAATGACTTGATTATAAGGCTTCTTTTCATTTTAAGCACAAACGAACAAGAAAATGAGTCATGTTAACTCCGAAGAAGTTGGGAGGATACAACCCACTGCACAAGAAGCTGCTCCATCAGCTCTAGAAGGATTTCGAAGAAAGCCACGAGTAACTCACCATACAACCAGTCATCCCTGTACACAACCCGAAACCTGAACTAGAACCGTGCCAAAATGGGAAATGAGCCAACTTGAATGTATCCCAACCCGCTTCGGAAGGAGTAATTTGCATGAAGGCGCGTTTCTCGTCCTCGGGGCTGAGGGAATCGCGCTGTCGGCCGACGATCAACTCATACTGCACATTGAAACCGAGCGTTCTCCGTTTAGGCGGCAATAATGGCGGGGCAGAGGTGTTTGGCAAGGAATGGGGACACGACACGTTGGATGATGTCGAAAATGCAGTTATAATTTTTCCCTTCGCTGCATTTGCAAATTGAGTTGTGTGTCGCTTTGTCGACGTCTGGTGGACTTTGTGCATGCAAGCGGAATATTAGGACGCATCAAACTGCCCGGTGATACATAGCCCCGTATATACAAATCCGACCCCGCAACTTCGCAACCTTTTCTCTCCTCACTGTGGTATGTGGTGAGAGAACGTAGCTGTCCAGCATCCTTCCCATGTTTTTGGGCTCTTTACGCCGCTCAGGCCAGGCGAACTTAGGCTTAGATGTCGATTGAGCAGGGATCCCTGAAGTGAGTGTAGACGGTAGGGATAGAGACTCGTCCCGACTGACTGCTCAGTACAAGTCCTGTGGCCGCTTATTGTTGAGCTTGAGATGGTCGAGGAAAAGAGGAACGATGAAACAAGAAGAAGCTGACGCGGCCATCGTTCCTTCCGGTGACAAGAAAGTCGGAGTCGTACTGAAAAGTTGTCACTGACGAGTCGGGGATGAATGAATGTGAAGAAAATCATACCATTTGCAGATTCCATACGCGAACGGATGTGTCCAATCCCCCACGCCCCAGAAAAAAGACAATACAATTTTCGGCGTAAATCTTATGCAGATGTTCTCGGAGAACGTATAGACATTCCCTGTGCCGATGCTCCAAAGCTGAAGAAGCCTGTGAGAATTATTATTCAAAAACTAAAAGAACAACTTACTCGAGAAGTACAGTTGTAGCTTTCGCTCACTGATTACCGCACGCACATCCTCTCCTGTGAGCGCCGGTTCAGTAACTTGCCTCTTTTCACATTCCAAACGTCGGTGATTCGTCTCGCGATTCAAAACCTGGGAGGAACGGACCTCGGATGCAAGTGCAGCAACCAGTTTTAACGTCCTGCACTCTGAGCTGGTCATCAGCCACCACTGATGATGAGCTCTCTGGCGTAGCCCTATCCCTTTGAGAAGGTTCACTCATGATATATGGTGACGGATGTAATCACTCTACCATCACCAATTGCTGAAGGAATTCGTGTTGTCAACTGTGGAGGTGGACGTGTGCGCATGCGCTCCAGTATGCTCGCCATTGCTTTAGTCGGTAAGGGGATACGCGTTGGGATAAATCTGCGAGAGAAACCTGGGTCAAGACTTGGGGCAACCACCTGCTGTGGGCGCAGTAAATTGCGTAGACGGTAGTGGTTTCGTGTCCTCTGCAAAAGCGGTCGAACTCCTACCCCCTGGGTTTCCATACGAGCCGAGCGTGCCGCACGAGCCGAAACGCGTCGACCCACAGGGAGCTTACAAAGTACTGGTAGCCTGGGGCGGGGCGTCGCTCGCTGTTTGCAAGACGGTAGCCTGGGGCAGGGCGTCGCTCGCTGTTTGCAAAACGGTAGCCTGGGGATTGGCCTGGGGATGGGCGTCGCTCGCTGTTTGCAAGATATGTAAATCAGTGTTTTGCATGACAACAGACTATGGGATAAAATATGCGTACAATTCGGAACAGGGGTGACGTTTGCGACGGATGTCTGACTCCTGGTCGGAGTAGTGGCACCACTGCCAGTGCCAGTGGCGGCAGCCTTGCCGTACAAAGGTTTACCTATAAATTATAAAATATGTAGATTAGTGTTTTGCATGATGATAGATTATGAGATGATATGCATACTACTGCTGCGACCCCAAGTCGGCTTCAAGCTTTCTGAATTCCTGCTGCTACTACTAGTAGCCTGAGTCGTCCTGTTTGGATTTGAGTTCCGAGGAGCTATGGATTCCGACGTATCAACAGATTTGAGTTGTAGATGTGCTAGTCGTCAGCGTCAATGCCAAGCTGAGAGAGAAACAAACTGCGTACGTTCTTTACTTGAGCTTCTTATAGGGACCTACTAGAATGTGTGCGAGTACCACGTTCAAGTTCAAGTTCTCCGATCACTGCCAGTGCCAGATCTCTAGTACTCAGGCTGAGCCTGGCAGTGGCGTGAGAAGTTTGGCTTCAAATTCAAGTTCCGCATTTAGTAGCCTGACTACCCCATGCCCATCAACTTGAACGAGGAGTTGCCAACTTGAAAGCCAGCGACCAGCGACGTGTCGTGTCATTGTCTATACTCTAGCTTGAAGCCCGATCACCTTGTAGTCGAAGTCCCTCAGGCTGCCACCTAAATTCTACTGCTAGTTCAGGGGCTGCCACTGGCAGTACTCAGGCTGGCGGTGAGTCAACTTTCAGTCTCCTAGTTTAACTTCATCCGCTGACTGAGATCTTCAAACTTGTAGCCTGAGTAGTAGTACTGTACTACTACTAGTACTACTACTATACTACTGGCAACTTGATTTCTAACCTTGAAAGGGTTCTGAAACTCGAACCGAACTTCAACTTGATACAACTACTATTCGGTTCCGACTCCGAGCCTGAGTCGGTGGTGCCGCGCCGGTAGCCTGAGCCTGAGGCTCATTCAAGTTGCAGCTAGTGCTATACCATTGCACCAGTTTTAACTCAATCTTGAAGCTGTTGGGAAAGCAATACAACCTCCTCTCAGGCTTCAAATCGTTCAATTTGCAGAACTTGAACTTCAAGTGGGAGATTGGGACAATGTATTCGTCATCATCAAGAGTCTTAAATCGAGCTGAGCGTTACGGCGACCAACGTGAGCTCGTTTTACCTCGGACTACTGAAACAAAGCCAATTAACAGCCGCCTTCGATCTAGACTCGGAGCCGATCACTACTACTAGTAGTAGCGACCCCGATGCTACTAGTAAGCGTCGTTTTGAATTGGTCACCGATCGTAATGATCGTGAGGACAATAATGCAAAAAAGAGAAAGACGACTGTTGAACCGTCCGAAAAATCATCACCCGGAACACGATCACTGTCAAACACATTATATGGAGTAGTAGCAGGACCTGGTGCAATTGTTGTTACAAAACCGAATAGAGGCGAACCTGCGGTAATCACGGATATTTTGTTCAAAAAGTTGAGAAGTACTTCATCACCTGTCAGCACTTCCATACGACCTTCCACTGGTGAAGACGACACCCAGTCGGCTCGCTCAACTTCAAACCATCCAGCTCATTCAGGGGATGATACGACCATGAATTTGGAGGGAAATGTTGTTCGCTCAACTTCAAACCATCCAGATCTTTCAAGGAATGATAGGATGACGAATTTGGAGGAAATTGTTGCAAAGATGACCACTGCTACTTCCCCATCGCACACTGGTACAGATGACATGCAGTCGGTTCGCTCGACTTCAAACCGTCCAGCTCTTTCATGGGATGATAGGATTACGAATTTGGAGAAAGAGGTTGCAACGATAGGCACTGCTTTTGAGGCGCGGATTCAAGCGTTGAACACAACTTTTGAGGCGCGGATTGAAGCGGTGAACGGAACTCTCAGAGAGATTCAGGAAATGAGCGATCTCATGGAGGCAAATCTTATGGGGGTAAGTAATAAGATCATGTTTCTAAAAAGAACGTCTAATAACCTACGCTTATTAGTCACGGCCAGCGGGCGACGCTGCCAGAGTAAGGAAGGTCTTGGACAATCTAAGGTTCTTCTTCATGGAGTCCTCCGCAATTGTCCTTTGGTTCACTCAAGAGCAAGTAACCAACACCTTTGCAAGCCCAAACAGTCAACCCTTTAATTTCAGGTTCCTCGAGGTAGAGCCATCCAAACTCAATAACATCATGCAAACTCGCTTCCAGACGGAACGCTACCGCGTGCCTCTATGTTATGACAATCCGGAGCCACTGCATATTGCGACACAGTCCCAGCCAGACTGTATGGAAGCATTGCAGCCATACGAGTCGGACCCCGAATTTTATGCTTTCCGATTTTACCTACCGTACTTCCAGGTCCATTTCGACGCCCTTTACGATCTCATCGCAACCATTGAAGACCATATCCAATCCATCTCAGTTATGGCTAGTAGAGTTCACGGGAGAAGCCACATTCGCTTCTCATGGGAAGAACTCTTTGGACAGATAATGGGATCAGGGCATTTGCAAGCGAAATATCCAACGCCTGCGGTCAAAAATCTTCTTATTTCACCCCAGGCACCCGCTGCCAAGGAAATGCTACACTGGCAACGCATCGAGAGAGTCGGCAGTGCGTCGGCACCGCTGTCAGACGGCGGCCTCGGCCACTGACCCCGTTCACCAGCTGACTCGAAGGACTCGAAGAATCCGCAAACTGAAAGCTGGGAACTGGCGATTGCTCTGTGCAATCGGCTCGATGCTTTCTACGAAAAGAAACCTCCGCTTATAGTTTCTTCGGACACCTATGAAGTTGTCTTGACGACGGCGCCCAAAATTCGCTTCAAGATGGAAGAAGTAATTTCGTACTTAGAAGCAGGCGAAGCAGTAACAGTAGATGTGGAGGAGGTTAATCAATGCATCATCGAATTGGTCGCTCTTCAGACGAGATTGATAGATGGGCTTAGGATCGTCAGGAGATGGTTGCAGATTGTCTCCAAAAGGGGCCTTTTCGATCTAGTCATGAGAAGGTTGAAAGGCATCGTCGTAAACGACCTCTTAAACAAGATCATACATCAACGGGAGGAGATGTGTGATTCTGTCCTTGAATCTATTGATAGGTTAGAAAAGTATAACGAGGAGGAGATGAAGATCATGGAGGCATACAAAAAAAGCAAGGCCGAGGCCGAGGGCAAGGACAAGGGCAAGGGCAAGGGCAAGGGCAAGGGCGAGGACAAGGGCAAGGGCGAGGACAAGGGCGAGGGCACGAGCAAGAAAAGCACCGCCAATCCGAAGAACAAGTTCAAGAATGACAAGGACGACAAGGACTTGAAGAACAAGAGCAAGAAATCCTTCGGGAAGAACAAGAACAAGAACGACTCGGACGACAAGGACAAGGACAAGGGTACAAAGATCCGCCACTTGAAGCCAGATGACATGCACAGATACAAGCTCTATCTGCTGGAGGCGGTGTGCTCGACATTTGAGACAGTAGCCCCGGTAGGCGTCAAATTGAAAGAACCCGTCACTATAAGTCAAGTCTTAGGGTATTGCAATTATGTGAAATTGGCGATACAGTCAAAGGATGATTCCAAGCCTTCAAGTCCCGAAGGTCACCACAACGAGCCGATGTAGTTTTCTCGTAGGTGGTGGGTTGACAATGGACACAGCAATCAGTAATAATTGTAAGTGACAAAGTCTCCTCATTTCCTTATTATACGCTCACTGCATTTACTAGTAGTAGCTGTTCTCCCTGTCAAGCGGTCTCAGAGTGGAGTTGTCAGCCAACCACTCCCAGGCACTTATATGGGAAACGCTGAGGACTCGGAGGTGAACCTATGACTTTGAGTACCCTAGTAATCTCTGCGCTATGCTTGCATTTTCAGTTTCTCCTTATGTCGCTTTTGAGATTTGTTGATAATAATATTACCTTGAACATTGAATACTATGATGTGGTTGCCACTGGCTCTGGCAATGCAAACTGTACAACTTGAATGCGAGCCAAAAGAACACTTACTAGTAGTAGTAGTTGAAGTTGATCGCTGTTGACAGCGACAGGCTTCAGTACCATACTGTCAATTTCATGGCATGCCCTCTGGTGCAAGCCTTGAAGGTCTGCTGTGTTTACATTTTTCCTCTTTGATTGCTAGTACGTGCTCACTACTACTACTATAGCACTACATAAGTCTCAATACAGTTTAACTTCAAGTTAGTAATTATTGTCTAGCTTCGTACAATATTTCGTGCATGTGCATGTCAGCAAATCGGTTAACATAGAATCTACCATAAAAATCCAGAGACTCCTCAGGTGTCAATGACTTTGGAGGACATTCATCACCCTTCGGAACCCCCAGGAGGTGGGCTAAACGGAAGATGTCCCCTACATCTATACGGCGGATAGCTTCGGAGCCTTGCAGTCGCGGTGATAGCGACATCTGCCATTCACTCCAGTACAGCATCCGACACAGGCGGTAGAGCTCTCTAACTCATACTCCGGTTCGACTATCCACATTCTTGTTTTCAGGTCGGGTGAATCTCCAACACGCTTGAAAGATTGGACGAGAGCGCAGTCCTGACGTTCCCCTTTAGCGGTGAAGGAAAAAAAAAGCATAACCCTGGCAACTCTCATTCCTGCAAACCCCTTTTTGCAGGAACTAACTCGAACAAGGACTGCATCACGTCTTACTTTTCCGCGCCAAGAGGGATTGGACCTGATCACCTCCCTCATTGCTTGCTCTATAGGGATTGATTCGCCACGGTAGGCAAAGAAAGCGGTGGCTGAATGGAAAATTGAAAAGGCATTGCTCATGTCCATTTCAAATGCTGGTACGGCTCTGCCAGAGGAGCCCGTTAAGTTGGAGTTGCTCTTCTCGTACTTGTTGAATAAGTATTCTTTAATGAGCCGTCGGAGCTGTCGGAGCTCTGGATGGTCTTTTATCGCCGCAAGCATGTTGAGCTGTTTAGGGTACACCTTACTGGACTCTGCAAGGTTGACAACAAGGAGGTCAGATATGCAGCACCAAAAGCACAGTTTACTACTAGTAATAAGTAATACTCACGTTGCTTCGAAGCCATTAATATCAAGCTCAAAGGGTCATTTCTGCCGCCCACGCGGATCTGGCGTTCAGCATGTCGTATGCCATGAACCGCACCACACTGCGGCCCATCCACTAAGCTTTCGGAATTGTCCAGATCTGCAATTTCATTGAGTTCATGATTGCCCACAATGTCATCGAAGAAGTCCTCTGTATCATCAGCTGCGCCTGCCAATAGTACGTCACGGAGGTGCCTATGCTCTCCCCGAGTACTAGTAGGAATCTTCTCAGCGTCATCCGTGTCCGACTCTGACATATTCTTGCGCAGAACATCACGCAAAGCTCTCCACGAAGCCTCCGCCAACGAATCGTCCAGCATTCCACGCCTTTCAAAGTCTGCCCTCGATGCAATAAGTTTACTTAGCCGTTGGTTTGCTGTGATCATTTGACCCAAAGGATCATTTCTGTTTGAGCGTCGCCATGTTTCCTTGACCGCGTAAATGTGTTTATTCTCTGTGATCGATGAACACAGCCCGCTCGGTGCGGCGAAGAGAGGGATCATTGTAGGATAGTGGACCATAGCATGCTGTCGTGGTAGTGAAAAGTTATCCCGGATGCCCTTGGCTATGAATATTTGCTGAAATCGATGAAAGTGGTCCAGAGAGGCTTTGATCTGATCAAGAGTTGAGGCTGTAATCGTGTACCGACGCACAAGGTAACAAAAGTCCAAAAATGCACTCATTGTGGTGATTATATCATCGTGCACAATGCCCACAATAGCCGGAAGATACACCTAAGCAGTTTGCATCAAATATCAGCAATCCACTGCCTCGAATAAGATAGAAAGGCCACATACTTTCATCAGTGCCTTAGAATCATTGCCTGTCCATTGCTTGAAGCCTTGGCCTTCGGGGAATCTGCGAAGTCCAGGAAAAGGAGCAGCGACTCTAATCCTATAGAGGGTTAGCAATGGTATTTACATTATACGACTTGTGAGAGAATAGCACCTTTTATCCACAATATCCAGCTCTGTCGTGGTCAAGGTCTGGCAAATCCACTCGACAAGATGATCCTTGAACACGCCTTTGATGATTTGGTGTAGTAGGTCCGGAGATATGAGATCGCATATATCCGCTCGCGGAAAGTCATTGGTGAAAGGCTACGGGACAACCTGATTGTAAAATATGCATCCAAGGGAGACTTTGAAGCACATACCACGATATCCTGATGGAATCCATACTCTTTTCGAATTGTTGCTCTACTTATGACGTTGTCATCCACCTGTTCTATATCATTCTGCAGCTCTTTTGTTCGAGGGTTTGTAACAAATTCCGGATTATCTAGGTTCTTGTGAGGTGCTGTACATCTATATCATATAGCCACAGTAAGCCATTTTCACGGACTTGTATGCGTTGCCTGAGGACAGTACTTACTTGCAGCACCATCCAGTGCATATTGCGCATAGACTCACCTGTTCCGGATAATCGGCTATATACGAGCCGAGTCCGAGAACCGACCTACGCAAGTGACCATCAGGGCACCGGAGAATGGTCTGTTCATTGTTTATGGACATGGCGGTCTTCAGTGAACTCAAGATTCTCGATATAGAAGAATGAAAAATCTGATGTCTAAAGCGACGGAAGTCATCTGACTTTTCGTACTGCCGCTCAGCTGCAAAAAAAGCGTCAAAACACAATTGAATGGCTCAGTTTTTGACACACACTCTTTGGTATTGCTAAAAATGCTACGAGCTGGACTGTATTCAACTTTTGGGACCGCCGGGCCTTGTTTGATACATTTCCTATTGAGAGATATAACGGATAATATTCGTTGTTGCCAGTTGCAACGGAAACCGTTGTCTTGTCGCTCCCCAAGATCACCGGAACGAGCATGGACCCATGGACTGCTTTATCTTCGGCTGAGATTTTGTTCTTAAGTCAAGGACAATCAGTACACTTCCTCCAACTTTGAATGCTGCATTATTCATGACTTACAGCCTGTTCCCAAGCGAAATTTCCGGACATGTAATTTCTGAACACTCGTTCTTTGTCATTGATGTCATCAGATTCCTCCTTTGGCTGATATTCACGAAATGGGACATAGTCAAATTCGCCTTCTAAAGCCGTATTATCCACCAAATTTCGGATCACTTCCAAGGGATCCCGATACCATACATCATATTCTTTCCTCTTCCATGACTCGGTGTTCTCGTCTGTCGCTTTTTGGCCATTGTCGTCCGTGTAGAAGTTACTAAAGGATTTCCAAGGAACATCACCAACTCTCGTAGCGTCAATGACATTGTACAACTTTTGTGCGTCTCCATCGAGTAGCGTACTAGCCAAATCTGAGTCATCGTCGGGCTCAGTTACGTCCAACTCAGAATATCCGCCAGATTTTGCGTTCTTCACAGACTGAATTCGCTGGTAAGCCTTCATGATTCCGAGAAGCTTTGTTATATTACCAGCAGACATTTGCTCATCGCGATAAAGAAAGTCTGCGAGCTCAAAATCTGCTCGGCACGAATAGGGAGACCAGTCATTTGGTGCAGGTTCATTTCGCGGAACAGGTGGTTCTTCGTATTTTAAGCTGTTTCCTTCCGCATCACACGGGGTGGCTGCACGATGTTTTTCATCAGAGTGCTATCAAACCGAGGACAATATACTTGGTGCGCACCATTCATATATCTGTGATACACCTTTAGGTTACCATCACTCTCCTCATGATCTCCAATGTCGAAGTCCAAGTCTTCAGAGGATGCACTACGGCCACTGTCACTTCCGGTGCCAGAATGGGACAGAGAATCAGGTCTGTCTAGGTCTTGAAGCAGCTCGTCTCGGCCTATACTGAGCATCGAGATATCCTGTGTAAGCATGGAAATATCGTAATCGTAGGAGTCAGAGTCGCTCTCAAAATGACCCTCTGTTGGAAGTTCGGACGACCTTGGTAGAGGTTGAGGAGTTGGAGCTCGTGTGGGTCGAATAGGTGAAGAATCATAGTCGTGACCACAGGCAGTAGATCTTGCCACGGATTGTTACGTTCACGGCTTCGATGGACTTATCACGGAAATGATAAGTGACCAAAGCGTTGTTGGGTGAAGTAGCAAGGTACAGTATGAGAGGGTCCGCTTTGTGAGGGTCTCTTATACTGGAAGTCGTGGATGAACAGAGTCTTTGGTACGTGATTGTAAAAGACTATAGGAGGATTGACTTGAGTGTCAACCTGGGGCCTATGTACATGCACTTATATACTGTAGAGAACAATAAGGTGGAGCGAAAGAGGTCTCCGAAGGAAGTTACATCATAGTGGAGTGAAGTGGAGTGAGTCCGTACTAAGTGGCTCTAATTAGTGGAGTATGATGTCGGAAGGTGGAGTAAATGATGTCAGTCCGTCGGAAGGAAGGACTGGATGACATCGTCCGGTCGGAGAGTGGAGTAGTACAACTACGGAGTAGTGGAGCAAGTGGAGAAGTGGAGTAATGCACTGCTGCCAGCTGTCTAATTCAATGATTTACTGTAATTGCCATGAAGCGGTGTGCATAAAACACAGTTATTACTGTGCACTGTTTGACAGTAACTACTGCCTGCTAGGCAAGGCCTAACTAGGGCATAGGCCTACTGCCTTTCTGGGGGTTTGCACAAAGCCCTGAGGACCCTGACGCTTCTCTCAGGGTCTCCTTCCTTATCCAGAGGACAGGGCCCTTTCTGATCCACGGATAATTCCGAAAAATCATTAAAATGATCCCCGGGCCCCACCACCGGTCCAAACTCAAAAGGCTATTTTTTTGACCTGCTACTCACCCCAGATTTGGAAAAAGCCGATGCAACTCGGCAGTCGGCACACAGCAGCAAATTTGCAGCACGAAAAAATATTTTATTTTTACTTTAAAAAGCCACATTGTGTGGCTACTAATTTACAATTAAGACAGAGGAAAAGGAGGGAGAACGAGGCAGTCGAGCGACTGATGCGTGCAAAAATGCCGTGCTCAAAAATTGGCTCAGTGCACTTGTAAATCCCTAAATAGCATTGCCTGCTGTCATGCTTGCCTGCATCTTGTCAAGGAAGACAATGCAGACACTTCATAAGCCTGCGCGTTGAACACTTGTTCCGCTGCGACAAGGGGTCCAGCGAAACCAAAGCAAGGAAGGGACACGTCCTCAGACTCGTCCCGGGTGGCCTCAGCCAAAATGGGACATGTCCTTAGACGCGTCCCGGGTGGCCTCAGCCTAGCGATGGACTGGGAGGAGAGCCCAGGACCGACTGAAAGCAAGAACTGGACAGACAATGCAGGTAACGAGATACTGCAAAGCAAGCCTGAAGCAAGAGACAATGTAGTACGAACATCATCTGTATTCCTTCAAACAAGTTAGAGAGCGAGCAGATAAGAACATTCAACTTCGACGTACTTTGGAAACTTTGCCATAAGGCCACCAGCACCGACAGGTAGTCTTCGGCGCCCATCTTCGTTTCAAACCATTCCATCTCGCGAGTTGTCACAGCTTCGCACACCTTCTTGCAAAGGTGCATGACGTTCCGCTCCCCCGTAGCTATCCAAAATGCGCTCGTGACACTTCCGAGTGCAATAGCACCCGCAGCGAGAGCGACTATTTTGGCGGCTGCAATACCAGCATCATGGCGGAGCGCGGACTTGTCCTAAGACATTGTACTGGTGAGGGGGGATCGAGCAAAGGCGTCAAAGACTTGTCCAATGACATGTGTCATGAAAGGCGCAACACCGCCAGCCAAGATGGACGTTTTGGCGGCCGGGAGAAGGAGCGAGAATACATCCCTTCGCGAGATGAGTGGGAACAGAAGATGGAGAAAGGGTTGAGGACCATGGGATGGTAGTGATGGAGAACAAGGTTCTGCGTCACACTGATGCTTCTCGATGTCGTCTGTGTCCCCTCGGACGGTCGTATGTAAGGGCGTGCGGGTCGTTTCGACCGACTGCTTCCTTATTGATGAAGTTGCGGGCGCCTGCATCATTTTGTAGTTCTTAGTCGTTGATTCATTGATATCTGTTTCGACAGTGAGCTGACGCTAATTCGGCGACGGAGGCTATACAACGCTGGCGACGCGCAGAGATTGTGCAGTCGTGGCGAGGGGAGTAAGGAAAGGTGTTTGTGTGCATTGTGGGCGAGCTCAATAGCTATTTGTTGCCGCAAACGTGAGCGACTCGGCGAGGATGGTTGGTTGCTCCAGCATCTTGGATGCTCGAGTGAGCCTGAAGGCCACCATAGCACCTATAAGAGATAAATATTAGCACATATTTTGGTAAAGATGTTTAGTAGACATACCTTTAATAAGCTTGATCATACGAAGCTCTTTCATGGGGTGGGGGGAGGTTTGGATGACAGTGAGCAAGCCCAAACGAACGACGACGACGAGGCCGCGCGTTGTCGTCAGGCGTGGGAACGCGGTCCCATTATGGTATGTTTTTATTTTCTTTAATTCTGAAGATACAAAAACATATTAACTTCTCATCTTCACAATGCAATAGTTATCAGGCACAGGTGCTAGAGATTATTTAAATACAGTTGAGACTATATAGCGAGCGTTTTAGGAGAATCGGAGCTATATCGAGCCTACAAAAAAGCAATGAGTACAAAAGTACAGCATATATGCAAGCAATACAGTAGGTCTTCGATTTGTTTAGACATAACAAAAGAAAATCGAGGTAGTGATTGAGATATTTGGTGCTCTGTAAATATTCAAACATGGCCAAAAACCGCTGCTTTTAGCATAAAATCTTGAGTATTTGGTGTTCTTCATTGAATAAATACATGTTTCACTCACTTAAAAATTTGAGAAAGCATACGTACTTCAAGGAGAGATAGTAAAGAACCTTTTTTGAAGTTTTGAAGGAAATCCATAACCTGAGCATGTTGTCGGTGCTCAAAAGTGTCTGAGACCGTAGAGATTCAGGTGAGTTTGACTTGATTTCATGCATTTGAGTGCACGAAATCGAGAGCACTACATTCGGGCATACCTACAACTACCATTCTTTTTGTATTCATTTCTACTCTACTATTGCCTCTGAATGAAAAAGAGATCATAAATTTAGAAGATAATTTAAATATCCTATTGAGCAAACAATCGAATGATCACTTGTAAAATCAATGTTCTGCTCACCATACCATAACAAGACAATCAATAAATATCCAGAAAATCAGAACATGTTTATAAACTAAATTGCTTGCATATCGCACAATGTGCCTGACAGTTTCGGAAGCTACTGAAGTGTTCTTGAGCATGAAAGGTGCTCGGGGAAGCTTCGGTTGCCACTTTCGGCAACGTCCGGGTGACGTTGGACGCGCGTGGACGTCGTTGTTTCTGCGTTCAACGTTGTCCATGGCCATCCAACACGGCCGCATGCCTCAAACTTTAATAGTGAGCTCTCTTTTTTTTTACGTTGTTATTAATTGGAAGCTAATAATTTACCATAGACAACTGTGATATATCGACAGACACCACGGACACGTCTGCGACAACCTTTGTCATAGATGCACCACATCAACGGATACCACGGACACGTCTTGGCCTCGGACCACTAACCACACCATATACGGACACCACAGACACGTCTGCGCCAGCGCTATGGATACACCACGCTGACCGACACCACTCCTGCCTTGATTGCACGGTCAAGATGTGGTCGCTCGGTTGTTCGACTCCCAATTTCACTCTGGAGGCACACGAGAAGGGCAGTGTAAACTACGTCGACTTCTATCCCAGGGCAGACAAGCCTTACCTTGTCACGAGCGGTGACGACTGGAAGCTGGGACTACCTCAGCAAAAGTGGTGTACAGACAATGGAGGGATACACCGACAACGTGTTGTTTGCCGTCTTCCACCCAAGCCTTCCCCTGATAGTCAGTGGTTTGGAGGGCGGCACATTGAAGGTCTGGAACTCGGGCACATACGAACTGGAGAACACCTTGAGCTACGCTCTTGAACGTGCATGGTGCATTGCCATCCGACCGCAGGGGAACGAGGTTGCCATAGGTTACGACAAAGGTGTAGATGTGGTCAAACTTGGCCGGAACAAGCCTTCCTTCAGCATGGACCCGTCGGGAAAATTGGTGTACAACCGCAACACGGAAGTCTTGTCTGCCACTCTCCAAGGCGCTGCGGACGACGAGACACCTGAGGGGCAACGCATCCCGCGTGTGAGCTTGGTATTACGCAAATTTTCGCGACATCACTTCAGCACTCTCCTAACAGGCGCTTCATCACGGTAGTTGGAGACGGAGAAGGGCCCGTACCACCTGGTTACTTGCAGAAGACATTTGGGTTATATCATGCGGAGGAAAACGGGAACAGTGGCAACAACAACGGTGTGAACCATGATGCGAATGCAAACAATGGTGTCAATGGTCACAATGAGGAGCGGGCAAATAAGCGGAGGAGGATGAGCGTTGATTCAGCGAGTGAGCCGCTGAGCTCGAGCACCTCTTCATCATACTACGCAACCAAGGGGTCTAGTGCGACGACGACGTCCGCGCGCTCCTCCATGGACTTTGCTAGCTTGTACGGGTCATACCCGCCCTACAACACAAGCGGCATGATAAGGGTGTGGCCGATTGAAGGATGACATGGTGGCCCTCTCTTAGGTGCTCGTAGCCCTGTCTGTGTCTTTGCCAGACACCCTAAGCATGCTGTTCGTGGCCCTTGTGGCCTATCCCTCACTCGTCATTCCCCAGAACCTGCCTACGGTGACTCTGGCTCTCGCGGCGAAGCAATGGCCGCTTGACCAAGAGTAAACGTGGCTGGTCGCACCACCCGCCGCCAACCCGCCCCACTCCTGTTCCGATGAATGGGAGCATATGTAAAATAATGTTTTGTAGCAACATAATCTATTTTTATTTAATTGTGCACCAAAATGAGTTTGAGAATTGAAGAAATAAACAAAATAAAATGTGGCTCGACGTCGAAGTACGGGCTCCCACGGTCCCGCCATTGTGCTCGAGCCCGCGGCGGCGCACGCAACATTTGTGGCGCGCCGTATGCACGTGCACAAGCTATTTAATGTAAGGTGTCAGTCCCGGATTTCCCCGGACTAGGCAGAGTCCATCAGAGTTTATTTTTAGAGGCCCTGAAGCGCCAGGAAGGTCCCTGGATTATAGGCCAGGGTCTCTCAGGGTTTCTGACCCTAATAGTATCCCTAACCCCAGAGATACCCTGCCCCAAAGGCAGGCCATTCCAATAGATGACACATACAGTAATAACTGCAGTTTATGCACACCGCTCTATGGCAATTACTGTGCTTTTAATCTCACTCTACAGCAGTAAGTTACTGCTCTTTATTGAACTAAATTGCTGGTAGGACTGTGCGGTTCAGTGACGGCGAGATGCTCAGCGGCGTCAAAGAGAGGGGGTTCGAAGGTGGGAAGGGCGGTGGCGAAGTTGTATGGCATGGCGAGAGGGAGGGGCGTTTTCTTTATCAGAATCGTTGTTATCGATGAGAGTGGTGGCTGTTGATTCAGGAATAGATTCGGTGGAGGAGTTCGGACTATATGCGGGAGAGAAGGGTTCTAAGGGTGGAGGCGGTGTGGAATCTTCGGAGCTAGACGTTCCGTTTGGGTTGAATAGGAGGAGGCCTTCGATGAATGAATCGGAAACCGTTCGGAATGTTGACAAGGTTTCGGAATTCATTTGTCCGTACCATTTGAATCAGAACATAGAGTCCTATGGTAAGACGTGCCTGGTGGAGTGGAGTGGCGTGGAGAAGGAGGGTTGCAATGTAATTGATCAGGTGGTGAAGCGGCGAAGTGTTGGGTTCTTCTTGCTGATGAATGAAATTGAATAGATGAAAAACGAGTGTGGGTTGGTTATTGGCCGGAGTTTCCAAAGCGAGTCGGCGTAGATCCACTAGAATCTGTTCTACACTTATTTCCGTGGGAGGGGTAGTGTCAGGTGGTGGCATTTGGGGTGATGGAATCGGAGTAGGGCGGCGGAGGTTGGTATGCAGGGGTGGAGGAGATAAGGAATTGGTTGTGTCTGCCATACGTGATAGTGAGTTCTGGAGTTTCTGGTCGGAGTCTGCCTACAAATCTTATCCGTTTGCTGAACGTTCGATAAGGTCCTGGTCCTTGATCAATACGTCTGAAAGCTTCGTCCAAAAGTTGCCTAGCAAGTTCCTTAAACTGCGGGTGAATGTCCAGTGTAAGGATAAATGCGCAAGCGTTAGCTAGATCTGCAGGTCTGATCATGCTGATTTTCAGAGGTTGTTTCTTGCATGTTGAAATAGTTCTGAAGGCGTGTGAGAGTCGGAGAGTAGGGTCGGATGGTTCCTATGTTCGGGGTTCCTTTCGGGTGGCGTTGTCAAAAATCGGTGGTTCTTTCGGGTGGCGTTTGCTTTGTTCCAGATTCGGAGGGAAGTTCGGATGATAGGTTGGTCATCTGAGCTTGTGTAGCTTCTTGTATTCCGAAAGTAGTTCCTGTGAGTTCTTGAGTGCGTCTTCGGGTTCCCATGAGTTCTGTGACGTCGGATATCCTAGCCATTTGACGAGGTATTTCCGTCTCTTGCCGGTTCCTTGATGTTTCAATATCGCTTCGACTTCATATTCTTCTTCTCCTTCGATTAAATCGGGAGGGGGTTGAGAGTATGATGGTCCATGCTCTTCTGTCTCGGTGTTCGGAGTTAAGAGGGAGGCGTGGAATACTGGATGTATCTTCCAATGTCCCGGAAGATCGAGTTGATACACATTGTCTCGGAGTTTCTTCGTTATCTTGAAGGGTCCTTCTCGTTTAGATTGGAATTTCGAAGGAAGTCCGGTGCGTCGGAGATTGCGGGCTTCTAACCATACACTTTGTCCTTCTTTCAGGGGCTGAAAGTGTGATTCTTGGGTCTCACGTTGGTATTCCTGTGCGAGAGTTAGAGCTGCTTCGGCTTCGGATCGGAGTTCCAATAGCTTGATCAAACGTGATTGGAGGATAGGGATGTTGCTATCAATCTCGGATTTTTCCGTTGGGAATGACGTAGGATCGTATCCCATAAGTAATCGGAAAGGGGTCTGCTCGGTGGTGGAGTGTTTGCGATTATTGTGAGTGAATTCCATCATCGGAATGTATCGGCTCCAGTGGTGAGGGTGTGTTGCTGCATAAATTCGGAAGTATGCTTCAATTTCTTGATTTGTGCGTTCTGCTTGTCCATCGGTTTGTGGGTGATATGCTGTAGACATTGCCTGCTTGATGTGCAGTAAGCGGCATAGCTGTCTAAATAGTATTGATGCAAACTGTGGTCCACAGTCTGAGATTACTTTCCTGGGTAATCCAAACCGTTTATACACATTGTCAATGTATAACTGTGCGGTGTCGAGTGCAGTTATTGTTTTGTTGCATGGAGTTAACACTATTGCTTTGGTGCAATCGTGATCCACAATAACACAAATGCTGTCATAGCCATTCGATTCCGGTAGATCGGTGATGAAATCGATGTTGACAGTGGCAAAAGGGTATGTGTCTTTGTCTGCGATGATTGGGCTAAGCGGAGGTACAAGTGGATGGTGGTTTATCTTCATTTGTTGACAGATTGCGCATCCTTGAATATATTTCGAGATGAATTGCTGCATGCGAGGCCAGTAGTAGGTTCGGCGAATTTGTTCCATGGTATTCGCTATTCCTGGGTGGTTTCGCGTAGGGAGGTCATGATGAAGTCGTAAGATGTTTCGCATGATTTCCTTGTTCTTTGGAACATAGATCTTGTTCCTAAAGTGTACGAGGTTGTCCTTGATTGTGAAATCGGTCATCTTTGGTTTCGTAAGGGGTAATTCTTTTTGGAGGAAAGTCATTGCTTCCTGAATGTCTCCTGTCTCTTGTCGTATTTGGGAGTGAAGTTCGTCAACGTTAATGATGTTTCGGTCATCATCGTCCTGTTCTTCGATTCGGGCGTCAAGTATTTCCATTTCTTGGATGAAAACTTCCTTGGGTAGAAGTGTAACTTCGTTGTTAAGTTCTCCTTCCGTTTTAAATTGATCGGCTCTCCGGGAAAGAGCGTCGGATTGAATCATATGTTTTCCGGGGATCGCTTGGATCTGAAGGGGGTATCTTGAGAGTTCGTTCTGCCATCGGGCTTGTCGAGGGGTTAATCGTTGCGGTTGTCGCCAATATGTCAGGTTTTTATGATCACAATGAACTGTGATTATATGCGGGCTGCCTAGTAGATAGTGTCGCCAAGTTTGCAATGCTCGGATGATTGCAAATAATTCCCTGTCGTATATTTGCCAGTTCCGTTGCGTCTGGTTAAGTGCTTGGGAGATATATCCAATTGGTCGGAGTTGATTATCCTTGTCGAGTTGTCGTAGAACTGCTCCGGTTGCTACGGCTGATGCATCGGTTTCAAGATAGAAAGGTTTGCTGGGATCGGGCTGCATTAGAAGGGGTTGTTTCGAAAACAAGTCCTTGAGTGCTTGAAATGCTGCTTGTTGACGTTCGGTCCAAACAAAGGGTATGTTTTTGCGTTTTAGTTGATCGAGTGGTCGGCATATGGTGGCATAATTTGGGATGAATCGCCTGTAGAAGTTCGTAAATCCTGTGAATGATCGTATGTCTCGTAGATTTTTCGGAGTAGGCCAGTCAACAATTCCTTGTATCTTTGTTGGGTCGGTCTTGATCTGTGATTCCGAAATAATGTAGCCAAGGAATGGGACTTCTAGTTGATGAAATCGGCATTTGGCGGGTTTGAGATATAGCTTGTGTTCCTTGAGAACTTCGAAAACTTCAAGGGTATTCGAGATAAGTTGTTCGAGAGTGGCTGCATGTATCATAATGTCGTCCATGTAGACAATACACTTGTTGGCGTTGATTTGTTTTGCAAGTATGTCGTTCATAAAACGTTGAAAGGTGGCGGGTGAGTTGCATAATCCAAAGAACATTACTGTCGGTTGGTAATATCCTTCTTCGCATCGGAATGCGGCTTTCCATTGGTCTTCTTCCTTGATTCGGATGTTGTGGTATCCTTGCCGGATGTCGAGAGTAGTAAAGTACTTGGATCCATGTAGTTGATTCAGGAGTGTTTGTGTATTCGGTATCGGAAATCCATCGCGGATTGTATGTTCGTTGAGATATCGATAGTCCTGGATTGGTCGGAGGGTTCCATCCTTCTTGCTGACGAAAAATAGTGGGGATGCCATAGGTGAATCGGAAGGTTTAATGAAGCCTTTGCTGAGAAGGTCATTGATGAGTTCGCGCAGTATTGGTCTTTGGTGGTAAGGAGTGTTGTAGGTTGGAAATATTTTTGGTACGAAAGAGGGTTTCGTTTTGATTTGATGATCATAGGGTCGCGCTGGCGGATATGTTTGGATTTCTTTTTCGGAGAAGATGTCGGCATAGGGCATATATTCCTTTGGGATGTTGAGCTTTTCTGGCGGAGGTAGTTTCCGTTTCTTTTCTTGTTCCATACGAGTTGAAATTGTGATTTTGTTTATGGTGATCGCATCGTTTCCCCAGTCTATGCGTGGTTTCGCTTGCTTGAACCATGGTAGACCTAGTATGATGTCGTCCTTTGGGATATGTGTGAGGTAGAACATAGTCGAGAGTGCATGGGGGTGCATAATGTTGAGTCGAGTTCGTTTGGTAACACTTCCTTGAGTATTCAGTGTTCCATCGGCGTTACTGACGAGTATGGGTTTCGTGATTTTCTGCGTGTTTATTCCAAGTTTTGATGCGAGTTTCGAATTGATGAAATTGAGTTGTGCTCCGGTGTCAAGTAGAGCAGTGAGAGTGTGAGGGTGTCCGTTTACAAGTATCTTGAGTGGTATGCGAAATGAGCGAGAATTTCCGTTGATAGTGATGGTGTTGAGTTGAATCGGATTAACCAACTCGGGTCTGATCAAAAATTTCCATCATCATCGTCCATGTCATTGTTGTCATCGTTCGGATCGGGCATTTCATCTAGCATGTCGAATAATGCTTCCTGTTCTTGTCCATTAAGTCCTGTCATCATTTCGTGGATTTGAATTGCGCGTTCTGCAATTAAATCGTCCGGGTCTTCGGGTTCGTTGTCAAGATCCATAGAGTTGATGTTACGCTTCTTGAAGCGTCCGTTATTCCGTCGGAAGTTGTTGTGGAATTTTCGGAAGGGCTTCCGGAATTTATCAGGTCGTGCTGGTCGAGTAGGACATTTGTTTGCGAAGTGTCCTGCTTTTCCACAAAAGAAACAAAGTCCGTCTTTCTGTGCCTTTCGCTTTTCTTCATCGCTAAGCTTCTTGAAGTACATCGCGTACAACTTGAAAGATTCTTCCAAAGTTTCCGGTTCTTCTGGCTCTGGTTCAGAGTCAGAGTCTATGTCCATTTCGTTAAGTCGGCGTCTATGAAATCGGTTGGATCGTGGCTTGTATGAAGTTCGTTCGAAGGGTTTTCCGTATCGGTCACGGAGTCGATTCGAGGGTCTGAACTCTTGATAAACTTCTTCCAATGATTTGCCAATTTTCCTAGCTGCTTCGTAGTATGGGTCCATAGTCTGTGCACCATCGGCGGGTACTGGAATATCCTTCTGGAGTAAAGCTGATTTGGTTTGTCGAAGTAGTCCATTCTTGAATATGGCATATAGAACTGTAAATTCATTGATGTTCGCTTCTCTTGCCAAGCGTTGGAATTTATGGATGTAATCGTCAACTTTCTCGTTCGGTTGCTGCTTGATATTCTGGAGTTCCTTGAATGCGTCGGAAACACTGTCTGTGGAGATGAACTGTTGTCTGAATCGGGTCTTGAATGCGTTCCATGTAAGGTTCCATGCATCGAGTGCTTGTTGCTCGTTGGTGATGGCAACTGCAAGATCGAGTGCGGTTCCATCGGTCATGTATGAGATAGCAAATCGAACTTTGCGTTGGTCAGTCTCATAGTCTCCGTCGTTCAGGGCCAAGTAGTTTTCGATTACGGATAGCCATCTTCTAGCTTCGCGTCGGTTACCTGTAAAGTTAAAAGGCTTATTTGCTCCGGTGCCTCGGGGTATGTGATCGGCTTGATCGGCCATTGCAACTTCGGCTGGAGATCCGGGGTCTGAAGGAGATGGTGGCGGTGGAGGGTTCTGTGGCGGTTCGTTAGCGAGATCGGGTTCTTCTTCGTCGTCTGCTACTGGTGGCGGTGTAGGAGAGTCTCGGGAAGATTCGTTAGCGTTAGCCGATGTAGATCCTTCGCTTGTGTCTTCTTCTTCGCTTGATTCGTTCGGAGTATGGATTTGGTTTTGAGTAAGGTCGGTCTGTACTTCCTGAGTAGCGTAGGTCTTCGGGTTCTCGAATGTAGGTGGTGCAGTAAATGAGGGGTACCAGGTAGATCCTTGCTCGAATTGAGTGTCGATGTGTAGTCCGTGTAATTTGTCTGTGAAGTCAGTTTCTTTTCCTTTTCCTTTACTAGTGTCGGGTTTTTCGTCCTCGGGTTTTATAGATGATAATGTGATAGATGGTACTGCGGATATTGGTGTCTTTTCTTCGGGTTTTGGTAGTATTGGCTTTTCTTCTGTTTTTGGTGGGTCAGGAACAAGTGATGTCGATGGAACGGGTGTTGTAACGATTGGTGGTTCAGTTGTGACAACTGATGTGTGTGTGCGCTGTGAAGGAGTGGGTGATGGTAATCGAGTGAGGGGTACTCTTGGTGAATTAAGTCGGCTGCTATGTCTTGTTGGGTTGAGTCCTCGATTGATGGATATTAATTCTTGTTCGGTGGGTTCGATGGCTTGATACCAGGCGTTCAAGCTATGATAGGCTTGCGGTATTTCAGATCTACTTGTAAGAGTTCTCCACTCGTTTCTTTGGGTTGAATAGTAGAGATAACTTCGTTCTTGGTTTTCTCGGACTCTAAACCAAATTCGTTGTTCAGTGTCAAAGAATGCGTTGGCTGGTCTTTGAATTCCTGTGGGAAGGGGTTGTACTGCGGGAGGTTTCGTTGTGGGTTTCGGAGGTACTTTGGGTGCCAGTTTAACGTCTTTACTGAACTCAATCAGTGAGCGGTGTCGGGTTCGTGAGGAGGGGGTGTAAGAGTCCTGCTCGGAGCTGGAGTTTGGAGAATCTGACAGATGCAGTTCTGTACGACGTTTGCGACGTCGTTCCGTTGTCCGGGCCAATAGAAAAGATGGAGAATGTTAATGAGTGTTTCTTCCTCGGAGTAGTGTTCGAGTTGATTTGCCAAGTTTTCGTGAACAATTTTAATGAGCAGTGGGCGAAGGTAGCCAATGGGTATGTATGGTTTGCCTTCGTGCCAAAAGATATTGTACCGAAGTTTCCAATTAACGGGTTGATAGTATCGGGTGTGTACGAGGATTTGGAAGTATTGGGGGTCGTGTTGGTATTGCTCTCGGATTTGATGGTCTAGTCCGCTGATAACTAGAAAGTGGTGGTTCTCTTCAATTAATCGATCAACGTCTTGAGCTGGTGCTTGATTCGCCAGGTTGATTGATTGGTTGAGTAAGGGAGTTATGAATGCGGCGTCGAGTTCTCTGGAATGCTCGTCTAAGATGCTGTAGACGTTCGCGAGATCCTTGGGCAGTTGTAGGGGTCTGAAGTTGAGGAAAGGGTTGTAGAATTCGTTGGACTCCTGGAGGGGTGGTAATTTGTGGGATGGGTCGATCGGGAGTTACTGGAGGTAGTAGTCGATGTTCTTCGGATACTTGGTTCCAAGTGTGCTCGGGATTCTCGAAATTAGAACCTTCTTCTTCAGAGTATGCGTAGGTTGCTTGAGTAACTTCTTGTTCAAGTCGAGGGGGTACTAGTTGATCGTAGAGGCTTTCGTGATCAGCTGTTCCTCGATGTTCGTACTCGGAGTAATCCTGCGAATGTGATATTCTGCTTTCGTCAAGTTCGGAGGGGTTGTGAGGGGGTGTGTCGGAATTATGAATGGGTTGTTGTAAGTCGTAGATGGAAACGGGGCTAAGGATGTTAATCCTTATCACACTTTCCAACGGTATTTCCGTACGATCGGCGAGTAGTAATGTGATCCTCAGGTTGGGCAGTTCCTCGGGTTATCGTCCCTTTGAGCTACTTTGTAAAGATATACGTGAGTATACTTCGACTCTTCGTATATGCTCGTCCTTCTTTCTTCCTTTGGTTCGCTGGATAATCGATGTGCTGTCTCGATGTTCACCGTGTATTGCAGTCGTCAACGAGTGAGGGTTGTGCCTGTATCGCGTTGCAGTTTCGCTAGTGGATTAGACTGTTCCTCTGCTTCCTTCTTCTCTTCGAGTTACGTTGGACGTGGCTAAGCTGCTTGATTGGGTCGCTATCCTCTTCTTCACGCTATCACCAACCAAACGCGTAACAAGGACCGTAAATTCTGGCGTGAACCTGCTTAGTTCTTTGATCGTTTCCTATTGCTTCCTTCCAAGATAAGTGTGGGTACACTGTATGCTTGGTGTGTTCGATTGTACTGTCGTTTGTATGTCTTTTGTTCCTATTTGATGGTTAGTATCCAATGGCCAGTTGAGATGCTTAACTGTCAAGTATTCCGGATTGAAATACGTAGGGGTTGCCGTTTAATTCCTGCTGTGGAATGAGGAGGAGTGTGTCGGAGTTGAGATCGATCTCAGTTGAGAAAGAAGTCAATCCTAATTGTTACGTTCACGGCTTCGATGGACTTATCACGGAAATGATAAGTGACAAAGCGTTGTTGGGTGAAGTAGCAAGGTACAGTATGAGAGGGTCCGCTTTGTGAGGGTCTCTTATACTGGAAGTCGTGGATGAACAGAGTCTTTGGTACGTGATTGTAAAAGACTATAGGAGGATTGACTTGAGTGTCAACCTGGGGCCTATGTACATGCACTTATATACTGTAGAGAACAATAAGGTGGAGCGAAAGAGGTCTCCGAAGGAAGTTACATCATAGTGGAGTGAAGTGGAGTGAGTCCGTACTAAGTGGCTCTAATTAGTGGAGTATGATGTCGGAAGGTGGAGTAAATGATGTCAGTCCGTCGGAAGGAAGGACTGGATGACATCGTCCGGTCGGAGAGTGGAGTAGTACAACTACGGAGTAGTGGAGCAAGTGGAGAAGTGGAGTAATGATGAAAGTATGATGAAAGGATGATGCATATGTGTACGCATATGCAAGAATAGACGTGGGAGAGTAAGTCAAGTGGAAAACAAACAAGGTGTAAACAAGGGTACGCAGCTTGATGCGTAACACGGATGACATCGGATGAGCTGAATGTTCATGTCTTGCTCTTCCAGATTGACTCTTGAACGTCCTACTACAGCTGGGCAAGGTGCATAGAATAGTTGGTGGAAAATGAAAGGGATCGTGCTTTTTCCGTGTCGCTGGCATCAATGTAGCCTTCAGTAGAATATGTCGATGATTGGGACTCACAGCTGAGTGCCAGACACTGGCAGCCTGAGTGAGTGAACCTGAGTTTAAATTGCCACTGGTGAGTAGTAGTAGTACCGTAAGGCTGCCAGCCTGCCAACTTGAAGTGCGCCTGCGTGAGTCACACACTGCTGGCAGTGGCAGCCTGGCCAGTGGCAGCCTGAGTGAGTGGGCGTAAATTTTCAACTTGTCTAAGATAGACGCCCCCGCCTCCCTGATCTTGAACTAGCACCTTTGATCCATCTTATTATCACCCAAGTCTCAAAACACTGCACAAAATGTCAACTCGAAGACAGACGAGGGCTAAGAACAATAACCAGCACCCCGGAGCAGTAGTTGACCAACTCAGAACAAGACGAACAAAGGAGGAGATATTGCGGGAGAAGGAAGAAAAAGACAAAAGGAAAGTACAGCAGGCAGCGAGGCGGGATGAGGCATTGAAGGAGAAGGAGGAGAAGGAAAAAACAGAAGGAAGAACGGGCAGCTTTCCGCAGAGCTGCGGCCCAGCAAGTCGCGGTCGCGAAAGAGAGGAAAAAACTCGCTGCGGAGCAGAAACGGGCAGCAAAAGAACAAGAGGCAGCTGACAAGGTACGAAAGAAGGTGACTGCAGCAGAAAACCAAGAAGCAGCGATGCTAGAGACCGTAGAAATTGAAAACAATTTGTCGAAGGCTCTTGAGACACGCACCCAGATGGGCTCAACAGTGCCTAAACTCGCTGGAAAACGTGGACGTAGGAAGCCGAAGGGCGAAGCTAGTAGTAAGTCTTCAACTTCAGATCAGTAATTACATAGCTTTGAACTGGCGTAAGCAGGCTCGAAGAACGATGTTAAAGACGTGTCAGGTTGTGAAGTTGATTACAACGAAGACTTAGACATTGGTGAGTTATACTGCCTATACATTTTCAAATGTTTTCGAAGCTTGGAGGTTGACTACTTTGACTCACAATATGAAGCGGCGAGTACGGATGCGTCAAACAGAAAGCCTGCAAAAAAGGCTAGGAAAGAAGATCCCAAAGGTGAACTTCCATTTCACACCCGTGTGCAGACCGCAAAGACATCGAGATCTGCCGCCACTCCAAGCAACACTTTCTTTCACGCACCTGCCGGACAGAACGAGAGCCTTTCTGGTGAAGAAACGGATATAATACACTCGCCCGCTACGTCAAAGCGGGACGACAAGACAAAGCGACCTGCCAGGGCGCTTCGCAACACAGATGAATCCACTTTCATTGGTGAAGAGGATGGAGGACTTGAGGTGGCAGGGATAGACTCGAGAGGGATCAATTTGTGAGTTTAAATTTGAAATCTTGCAATGCGTACGTACTACGGAATCAATTTCTGGTATGCACGATGTAATGGTAAGTGTGAAGCTTGATTTAGACTCAGCTAAAAGCTCATAGTATGATCCAACTAGATTACTAATGTTCATGCTGAGGAAGCGGATCATGGAGAACGGGATCAAATTTCCTTCTACCTACAACATTGACACTCTCGTCTTTGTTACCATATTATGAGCTTCGCTGACGCCAAGCTACACTAGACACAGCATCTCATTGCAAGACAATGAAAACTTAAGTCCTTGGGAGGATGAAGGAGAAACAATAACCCTCGCAAGCTATCATGGTGTAAAGAATAGCTCAATCAGCGTGCAACAGACAGCACATTTTGTCGATTCGGACACAAATATTGTGAGTTGACGGAACATTAGAATGGCAGATGCAGTCTGAATACCTTGCTTGTAGGGCGAAAGCGATCCGAGGAGGCTGACAAGGCCGGCTCAAGCTAGTGTGAGTGCGACTTATTACTGTTTGATTCACGTCAGTTACCCCATGACCTTTTGATCATATCCCTTCGTTATTTTTTCCTGCCTACTGTCGTGTAAATGAACAGGATGGAGGTAGCAGCAACTTGAACTCGAAGAAAAGGAGGTTGCTGCGCGACACTCTCTCCGGGTTGCAGGTTTCAACGGTAAGCGACGTTATATCATTCTACCTTTTCCAATCTACTAATCAATCCCTTTCCGCTGAAAGTGAGTTGTTGTGTGTGGGTTTGGATTTGGTGTTTAACTGCCTTAGGAAGGCTAGGCAGGTGGGGAACAAATGGGGGTTCAATGGACTTAATGAGTGGGAATTGATTCTGAGAAGGAAAAGGTCGATCTGTCGATCACGAACCGAACCGTACGGTTCGACAGATGTATTTTTGCTTTGATCGCAGGGAAGAGGTCGATCAGATGCTTCGCCGAGGAGTTTGGGGCGACTTTTCTTCTGCAGACGATGATGTGGTGGGTGGTAATAAGATGATTTTCTCACGACCCCTACTGGGTCGTTATATACAAGGTTGTTTACAAGTGTACCGTCCACATTAGGAGTATCTACTATTGCCCATTGTCCGTACGACCCCATCGTACCATTCCTCTTAACCCACTACTGCTGCCTATCGTCCAACTGGCTGACGCCGAACCATCATGCTCGGACGAGTGAACTCGTACCGTACGGCTCTCGGATCGCCACTGGGGATCAGGTGTTACACCGCACTCGAGGATAAGAACAACGAGACAAAACCAGGTGGACAGGTGAGTGCCAGACAGTGAAGCACAGTGATCTTCATACTACATCCTTCCTTCATTGCTTGCTGAATTGATCTTTGGACAGGATGCAAACAAGAGAACTGCCAACTCGCAGCTCAGCATACCGGTAAGTCCTATCTTAATCCAGTTTCTCTCGTTACCCCCTGATTTATGGTTGTAAGGTGCAATCACTAGCCTTGGAACCCCGTATACAGGTATGTATGGGCGTCGATGCACCGTAGGCTCACTTCCGCTGTAGCAACTGTTCGTTCCCTTCCTCACATCGGGTCGATCGCTAATTTGTGCCTATAAATAGGACATCATAGTCACAAAAAAACAGAAAGAGAAAGTCGCCACCGGACATCGACTCCCAGGTTGATGTGGTAATTCTTCCACCTTCACGTGTAATGGATTCCTTCATGTTTATGTTTACTTACTTTACACCATCTCAATAGGCTAGTAAGAGTGTCAAGGTCAAGAAGTCATTGTTGACTGGCATGGACACACAGGTCGGTGCCACAGTAAGTGTCAATTCTTTGGTAACCGGCATTTTAAGTTCGTTTCTGACCAGGCGGAAAGGACTTGAGTACGAAGAGGAAACCCTCTGACATTCCTTATCGGCCGGAGGCCGACACGACGGTAATTGCTTCCTTTCGAGCTGCTCACTTGCCATGGATAACAGCTTTCTGACGTATTGCAGTCTGAGATTGGATCCGCTACCTCTCATCGCAAGAGGCAGTCGCTGGTGACTGATAATGAAGCAAGTGTGGGTCGATTGATACACTCTAAATGTAAGCATTCACTCACTATTCCTATTAGGCTGGTGGTCGAAAGATGCCGTTAGCACCCCGAACACAGTCGCTTGCAATGACGAGAGTATCCTGCACTCCCGGACCCGAAGTGTTAGTGACTGGGGCTTATCCTGGTCATCGCAAAGTCTCTTGGACTACTAGCTCAGTGTGTCGAATCAAATTCATTTCTATGACATATTTTTGCTGATTCGCTTATATGCAGACATCAGTGGGGCTGGAGGACAAGGGTCGAAATGAAGGAAAGGAAGGATCTCGCGTGCCAGGCAGAAAAAGGGCGACGAACCAGTGTCTCCCTCCCGGTACTCAGGCCGGCTGGATTCATATTTTATTACCTTCACTTTTCCGCGCAGTAGGAAAGTCCCTCACGCCATGGCAAAACCCGGACAATGAGCTCATCAGCACTCTGTGGGGGAAAGTGTTTGATTCTGTGGAACTAAGTTACGAAACACAGTTCGCCGACATCTGTTCTCTAGTTGAGTCATTCTTAGTTATCTTCAAGTTACCTTTACCAGATTGAGATGCAATCCTTGTATTTCAGGCGGCCCAGAGATGCTCTGATAGCTGGCGCAAGAAACTGTTTGAGAAAGCTGAGCATTCAGTTGCGAGTTTTATCAGCGGCGAACAATCAAAGTCAATGCAAAACGAAGCAATTGTGAAGACGTTGCAGACGCTAGTTGATAAGAAGAAAGCCGAACCGTTTCTATGGGAAAGCTGGTATAGTATGGAAAGGGTAAGTAAAATAGTACTTGTGGCATTTTGTGTCCATGCATTGACCCTGAATGTACAGAAGCAAGGACTGTTCTGCTCTGACCTCGTGGTCTCAGTGTTGTCCGTACACATTGTCTTAGCCATGGGTCGGCATAAAGTACTGGACAAAAACACCATAGGAAAGCCTATCGGTGCCCTCGCCCTTGCGGCAACAGCGGTATTTTTTTTTCAGAACTTATAGTGGCTTTATTCGCTGATCTCCTCATGGATAGGTCAAGGTCGCCATTGATAAACAAGGTGGCTCGGTTGCAAAATATCAAAGAAGAGCTTGGCGGCGCTGAGTGGTATTTCACTAGCGCTCTGTGGCAGCCTCATACGGACGACTATGTTAAATTGCTGTCGAATCCCTCTTTCTTCACTGAATCAAACTGGGAAAAGGTTCGATCCCACCTCCTAGCTTACAATGCCAGTAACGATATCGATGCTGGAAAGAACACCGAACTTGTTGGATCGGGTATCACTGGCAGGGACTTTTCCTTATATTTTGATGTTGCAGGTCCGGGTTCGACCTGCGAGAAAGCGTATGACGAAGGCGCTGGTAATTGGGAAGACGGGAGCGATGATAAGGGCGACGAGCGTGAAGGAGCTGAGCATAGAAGCGATGTTGAAGGTGATGCAGAGGACGAGGATGCCGATGCTAAAGGAGATGACGACCTGAGTGAGAGCGGGTACGAGGGCGCTGACAAGATTGAGGGTGAGGGTGAGGACGAGGGCGCGGACGAGGACAAGGACAAGGGCTCGGACGAGGACAAGGGCTCGGACGAGGACGAGGACAAGGGCGCGGACGAGGACGAGGACAAGGGCTCGGACGAGGACAAGGACAAGGGCGCGGACGAGGACGAGGACAAGGGCGCGGACAAGGACGAGGACAAGGATGAGGACGAGGACGAGGGCGAGGAGAAGGATCCAGGCGGAGATGGCGATAATGAGGAGGACGACGCTTCAAAATGGGATTCGGCCACGGAATGCATCGACTTCTAAGAGCAAATCGTTCACTGGTGAGCCTCTCGTTTCGTTTCTGTCCGTGCGCTCAATAACTTATTACCATCGACTCGCAGAGCAACATTCGTTTCTACTGGCCCGCTAAAGAGCATGCAGAATTGAAGGCACGGTAGCGAAATGGGCCTGCCACTGCCCGTGGCAGTGGTTCAGAATCGTGTCGTGGCGGGTTCCACGATAATGACTGCTATGCTTAGTCTTGTGTAAATGACTGATGTACTTGAACACTGAGGCACTGATAGCTACTTACCGTTGTCTTATATTATTTCTGATGCAATGAAATACTTGGATCATTCTTATGCACTTGAACCCTTGAGCGCTGCAATTTGTCTTACAACACTTGTCTCCTGCTGTAATTAAAGGATGAAGCACTGAAGCACTGGAGCACTGGGGTGCAGATTGCCTGAAACACTTAGAGCACTGTTTCAGCCAACTTGTCCTTATTTCAGGCAACTCGTCCTTATTTCAGGCAACTCGTCCTGAATAATGGGAGGACATGCATGAATAAGGCAAGCTTGCCTTATTCAGACTTCAAGTCACTCAGGACGTTTAAGTAACGCTTAAGTCACTTTCAGCAAAAAGTAGTTTCCCTGATGCACTGGCTCTAACGGCATCTCGGCAACGGAAGCACATTGACAAAATGTGTAATTCTACCTACAGCAAGTCCTTCACCGATTATGTACGTCTTTACTTCTCCATTTCGTTAAGGACATGCGGGGAGTTCAAGAACTGCGAGTTTTTGAGGTGGAAGTCTGTGTTTTATATTTGAGCGGAGCAGTAGTATAGCCTTCGAGGTCATGCTCACCATCCGGGATCGTCGTTATATTGCCTCTCTGGAGCTGCAGTACAACTTTGTTGTTCGGCGTAAATTCAGGCCAAGGTGCTAATAGAAGAGAGACTTATAAGTTTACTTAACATGGGAAGGGATGAAACCACTTACATCCAGGGTTGAGATCATTAACAAAGTTAACATAGAAATCTGTCAATGTATTGGCGAAGTCATCCTCAATGGAGTTCGGCACCGGACCAAATAGCAGCGACAGCTCCGACCCATGGAATACTGTGCCACAATGAATGCTCGATCATGTAAGCCAGCGGTAAGACGCAACCCACCTCCTAGTGTAGGGTCGTTGCCTGGAATGAATTCATCAAAGAAGTATGCGAAGAATGGCTGCGAGCTCAGTCCAGCTGCTTTGTCGAAGAACAATCTCCGTGGAGCAAGATACATGTTCACTGTGTACCAAGCTTCCGCCCTGTCGAAAAGCGAGTCGCCCGTGCTGAATGGAGCTCCGTTAGCAGAGTCATTGGCAGGATAAAGAGCATGGATTTCGTCCAGAACATCTGTAGTCAGTGTCCGATTATCAAGAATCAGATGACCAATGAAGTTGTCGAACGCTTGGTCTTCAGTCATCCCTGGATGCGATAAATTTCGCACGGCTTGGCTGAAGACGGTTCCTTCGTTGTTCTGCAATATGTATAATTCAGCTCCGCCGTTATACGGTGTTTAATTGGAGAACCCACATTTGTTCCCGCGAGGTAAGCGACGTTATGCAAGAAGCTACCTGAAGCAATTCTTGCTGACGGTCGCTCTGGGATAAGGCTTCCTGGTGGGCCGACAGTTGGCTCCCATAGTTGACTATTCAAAGTCGAGTCAATCATAGAGTTACTGATGTTGAGGAGAGTCTGGAAATTGTAGTCAATGAGTGTCATAAATCTCACATCTAAAAGCGTTACACGCCTCAAATGGAACTTCTTGTAAGCAGGAGACAGACGCAGAGCTCAGAGGACAACCAACAGCTTCGACAAGCCGCGCAAATGGTTTGCCAGCTTCGTCATACTGAAAGGCGGAGGGAGCACTCTTGCTATATTTCTATGTCAGTTACGGCTTCAATACTTTTGCGAATGAACGTACAATGGTCCGGTAGATGAATCGGATATAACAGCCCGGAATAGTGGTTCAGGAAATGGGAAGAGAACGTGTGACTCTGCACTTCCTGCTCCAGCAGACTTTGGGAAGCGTTAATTAGCTAAAGGTCCATAGAACTTTGATTAACAAGCGCATTACCTGACCCCATATCGTAACCTGAATGCATTTCAGATACTACTGATAAAGAGGAGAAGGTAGGCGTTACCTTAGTTGGATCTCCACCAAATGCTGCAATGTTTTGCTGCAAGTACTGGAGAGCCGCCCTCTGATCTTGAAGGCCCGCATTCAGATCTTCTGGATTGACATGAGAGCTGGCAAGCTACACAAAAGTAAACCCCTCTAAACTTTTGAAACATTAGAAAAAAAATAGGAATACTTACGAATCCGAAAGTGTTGACCCGATAGTTTCTGAGTAGCGGACCTTTAATAATGATGGATGATCGTCTGCTAAGAGTCACTTACACTGAGACGAACATTATCGGCTTTCCTGTGGCCACGCTTCGGTTGATAATTCCTGTATGAAATATCAAGATGAGGTCTTATGAAGGCAATTGCACTGCGAGACTTACGTGTCGGATCAAAAGAGTGGTCCGACGCCGCACTAAAGAGGTGTTAGCAGTAAATGGATCCAGAGATAGATAGCGAACCCGTTATTATAGGCGCCGCCCTATGGTCTGTAAGTGATCGAAACATATTAAAGTAGTCTGAAACGTACATAGAACCAAACAAGAGCAGGTAGTTTGGCATTAGCCTTCGTACCCGTTGGTCTCCAGACCTAGCGCCAGGTGTTGATTTTACTCACACTTTAGAGAAGACAGGGTATCTGATAACATACATTCAAGACCAAACAATCTTCGCCGACTGGAGCTCCCAATGATGCACTCGGTGGCTGTGGGCACGCGTTACCGAAGTTCGACGCGTCCGTGATCCCTGGCGTTGGTGTCGTGATAGCCTGCGGAGCCTTGAACCTCAGTTTACCGACTGGAGGTTGTGCGAACGGCACACCGAGCCAGCGTTCCGTTCCATTTGCCACGCTCACGCCTTGGAACGCTCCGACCTTCGTATTAACTACCAAGGCACCAGTTTGACGCGGAAGCAGAGTCGCCAAAGTCAAGCCCACCTGAGTCGCAAGCGAGAGCAGAGAGAGTAAGGCCATTGTAGACGTTAGAAACCAAGTTTGTGGGGCGACATTCGACCAAGTCAGTGTGACCGAGACTTAAATACCCATTTCATCTGAGGGTGGCAAGTAGACTGCGCACAACCTTGGGAGACCGAACCCATTGCTGATGCGCAGCGAATAGGAATGCATCACGAGGCCCAGCAGAATACCATCCGACCTTCGATGCCTGGCCACTGACATTGCAGAAGACCCAGAAGCATAATCACTCTCGGAAGTCATGCTTGCGGTGTGTGAAGAACCGAAGAGCAATGCGTAGCTCGGGCCGGGTTGAGTACGGGAAGAAAGTCACCATGCTCTAAAGAGATTGGATGACAGTGGAATCCTATGAGAAATAGAGTGAGAAGAGTCCAGGATTGCAGTAAATGTGAAGATTACATTGTGTCGATTACCGTTTTAGCCTCGGACGCCAACACACAGCTTCATTAACAGCACTATAAACGCATGGCTGCGCCGATCACAGTTGACCGAAGGCCGAAAATAACAATTGAGAGATATAGAAAATAGCAGCGGCGCAGTGCGTGAAAATATACAAATCGAGATAGGCGATCACTAACGTCCACCAAATGAAGTCCACGGTCCATTCGATACCAGTCACAAAATCAAATATACAAGATGAGCCCTAAGATAGTCCAATCCATAAAAAAGATCCAAGTCTGAAGCTTACTCAAGTCCTATGCTGCTTTCCGTAGAATGGTGTTGATGGTCTCTTCCTGTCTTGCCATCCAAAGGCCGAAGGCAGGACTTCGCAACCACCGCTCATAGAACTCCTTTTGCTTTGCAGAGCTGCGGAATGGGAGGGGAGTGCCGTGCGCTTTTAAGGAGGTGAAAAAATGATCCCGGTTGAAAGGTTTTAGATACGGATCTCTGCTTGAGTTGACACCAGCCAAGCCTGATGCAGGAGTGGGTATGAGAGTATTGATGTACCGGTTTAGTGGAACAAGTAACTGCACGGCTCGCGTCGTGAAATGGCGGCGAAGGAGGAGTGCTAATTTCCCGTCGGCGTCTATATCAAGACCCAGTGATAAATGAAAGATGGATAAAGCACAGAGCCCATGACGTACCCATTGACGGGCCTTTCCTTAGTTCCCTTTCCAATACTTTAAGCAACTCCCTGTCTTTGGAGATGTACCGATTGTGAGTTTTGGTTTCCCAGCCTGGAGGCGGTCCTATGATATTGACCATGTTCATAGTGCTTCCATGCTTCCTACGCATTTTTAGAATGTTTTGCGAAAGTAGACTTTAGTTGCATACTCACAGTTTACCATAATCGTCCATGCCAAGACTCAGTTTATGCGGCCAGTGCTTGCAGGAACTTGCAAATATAGGATTAGTGACGCCAAGGAGTAGCCCCGCCTTCGGCTGCTTCTTGTTCACCAGGGAGTGGAAATCACTGTCGTGTATAGTAAAGTAAGGGCGAAAGTCTCCGGCAAAAGGTATCTTTGAGTTGACTAGAGTCAGTATGTGTCAAACTGCGCAAATCCACTAGCAATCACCGGCCTCAATACATCTAAAAGCCACCAAATAGCTTGACTTGTCCTCGTCGGAGACGTGCCGAAAATCAGTACAGGCTCGTTCAATACTATGCATTCCCATATCGACCAAATGTGGGTTAGAGATGCAGCAAATAAACGAAGGGGGGAAGGATTTATGGGCGATATGGATGCGAGGATCTGCATTAACGAATTATCAGATCACTTTATAAAAACAATTCATTAAATCAAGCTCACGTGTAGGGAAGGGTCAAACTTCTCATGGAAGGAAGCAGTATCTGTGGTTTGTTGCTGATCGATACTCCCAGGAAGTTCAACATGCAGAACTGAACCAAGAAAACCTAGCTCAATCGTTGTTCCAGGTTCGGGCGCTGGCCTTCTTTTCGGAGCAATGAGACGAATATCTCCAAGCAACGACGTTAGACCACGTACCAACTAGCAATGTTATGGCAAGCTGATTCCAACATCGGACCGCCGTGTGCGAAGAACATTGGTCCTAGTCTGTTCGCCATTTCTGAGAACAATGCCGGCCAGGGGTGAGTGGCCAAGATCACTACAGTTCTCTAAAGCATCCATTATCACCGTCAATCTTTAATGTCGGGCGCATGTTTAAGTACCTGATCATAACCACGCAAGGAAGACTCATCTCTTCTTCTGGAGAAGTAAGAGAAGCCATAAATGAAGCCATCCTGGGAGAGACGTGTTCGCTTTTCTCCTCCGTGCTCGTAGATTTCATTTTGTGCAGGCAGAGCCTCTCGTATCCTGAACGTGAAAGCTTCTGTCCCTTCTTCATAAGCAGGCGAGTCAGGAAATGATGAGAAGCAACTGAAGTATGTCTTTAGTATATATCTAATGATAACAGAGCGAACGTACATAGTTTCCTTCTCTTGAGCGGATAAGTGACAAGGAGGGTAAATGCCATCTACCGCTGGTCCCAGATCCAGGTCAAAGTTGACTGAATCATTGTCAGCTCTCAACAATATGGTCGGTAGGTAGTATGCTCACCAATGACTGTACATACAATCCATTTCCTTAACTTGTTAACAACATCTGCGTCTAATGTTGGTGCATCTAGTCGAAACGGGGGAGATTCACGGACTGGACTCTTGAGATACGAGCGAGGAAGAGTCCTCGCGCGAGTCAGTGGGGACGTCAGGTGCAGTGACTTGCTCCTCGTCTGTCTTTCAGTAAGGTCTGGAGATGAAGGGGTTGAATAAGTAGAAGACAGTTTCCGTGCGTGTAGACTTGTGAGAGGTAACGGACGCCTCCTTCGCTCTGGTGTTTTGAGAAAGATCTCAGAGTCGTCCTTGGTATTGACCAGCCCAAGATCCATAGATGTATCAGCACGGTCGTCCATGTCGTCCGGAGCCAAGGAAAAGAGGCAAGGCCTGTGGGGAACAGTGGAGGCATGAGTATTTATTGAAGGCGCTTGTACGGAAACCATGTGGCTGGCTCGAGGCGCGCCGCGAACTTGAACTTGAATGTAACGGCCTGTCATCGAGGCGTCAACATCGAGCTGGCATCTTGCTCTTATCTTCCTTCACAGTTTCTCATCTAAATTAGTGGTTACGCAGAAAGTGAGCGACGATGTAACACTACCCGTGCAGGAGGTTAACCGTAGACAATGAAGTGGAAGAAATTTCGACAGGATCGGATTCTGACTACTCCAAGTAAGCGGTAACATTGATATCGTGTCTCACAATGTCCACTGATCTGGTGTTTCAACAGCTCCGTAAAATATTTTACTCTACGCATATGCAATTCCTACGTCTGATTCTGGGCTATAATAAACAGTGGATCTCGTGGTTTTTATCATCGAAGGGGAATGAATACTTCTGCGAGGTGGAGGAGGACTATATTCTGGACCGGTTCAACCTTACGGGATTGAACACGGAAGTGCAGAATTACTCACAAGCACTTGATCTTATCACGGATAACCTTGGTATGTTCTTTCTCGACGTCATGCGTGATAATAGGAGAAGTAATGTGCGCAGACGACGATATTCAAGACGAGTTCCGGGGATCATTAGATGTTCAGGCCAGGCTTCTTTATGGACTTATTCACGCACGATGGATTGTCACATCCAGAGGGCTGGCTAAGATGGTATAGTCCCGCCTAGCTTTCATTAATTTCGCTATGTCACTCCCTTTATCTTTTATAGCTAGAAAAGTATAAGAAGGCAGACTTCGGACGCTGCCCACGCGTCTTATGCCAAGCACAGCCCCTCCTTCCAGTCGGTCTCAGCGACATCCCATACGAGAAGTCTGTGAAACTCTACTGCGGTCGATGTGAAGACATCTACTCTCCCAAATCTTCGCGACATGGATCCATCGACGGCGCCTACTTCGGGACGTCCTTCCCGCATATGCTTTTCCTTGTATACCCTGCGATGATCCCGCCTAAGAGCGGACCTCCGGATATGACACTGTTGCTTTCGGGTAGTGTGCGCGGAAGCGACACAGGAGATAGCTCAAGGAGGAGCAGGAGGACGAGGGACGATCCGGAATCGCTAGCAGAGGGCGTTGGCGAGGGCGTCAGCACTGCGAGCGCAGCTCTCAAGGCAGAGCGATATCGGCCAAAGATCTTTGGCTTTCAGGTCCACGAAATTGCGAAGCTGCAGCGCTGGCAGGAAGCTGTTAGGGACAGGTACGTACTAATCTGTGTCATTAAACGTGAATTGTAAATAACCATTCACTTCACAGGCAAGTCGGTCGGCTTGAGGAATTGGAGGAGCAGAGCCTTTAGATGTCGGACATACAGTGGCTTATTAGAGAAGCATTTTGATATCCAGTTAGCAGTACACGTCTACATAGTAGTAGTAATAATGTTTTATTGTTCCCTTCCATCCCAGTTTCTCTGCTTTATTTTCCTTCCCGAGTCACGACTGAGCTCCAGATCATGTTGAAGAAAAAGAGTAAAACCGGAAACAAAACTTGTTATTATAATCACGACACCGTTGATTGTCTATTGTAGATGAAAGTATATATGTTTGTGATATAAGTCACGGATATAAGTCATGTTGATGATTGAGTGCAGAAGTTCGCGCTTCAACCTAAGTGCAGATTCGGCAATACTTCACTGCTTTCATTCATTGTCAAGTTGAACCAACTACGTATTACTTCGATACTTGCAAGGCAATCACATCGCTATTGATGAAATAAGGTGTTATATGGTCCGCTTCAAGGTAAGCTAGTGAACGATTTCTGTACAGCACTAGCATATGCTTATGAGGACTCTAGAACCGCTGGCTTTTGGTGGAATTCATTCCATTCAATGACACCAGTGCTACCTTCCTCCCCTCCGAAGGCCTCACCAGCAAGCATATCTGGAACGCATTGAAGGATAGCGTGATTTCGAATTTCGGAGACACGGGATGGGGCGCAGTTGGAATGTCGTTGACAGGTGAGCGAAACCGCCCATCAACTGGACTTACAGACGCTCAGTTAGTAGGATACAGTGAAGTATTTCTCCCCTACGACAAATCTGTGCATTATTAGAGTTGGCCGGGATCACCACCGTATAGCTTGGGGAGCTGTTACTCTAATGAAGAAAATGCAAGGCAAAACCTACCTACCAAACGTTATACACCTCTCTGGTGAGTTCCCTTTGAACGAGTATCGTACTCTGCGAATTATCTAGCAACTGCTGTTTAGGTACGATCAAGCATGCTCAATTAGCAGCTATTGAGCACAACCGTGCAGCTATTGCTCGCATGCGAGCCCAGTCAAAGCTACCCGGTAAATCACTCCAATTCTTTCTGCCATGCTAAATATCTGACGAAGCAATTTAAGTTATGTATTCAAGTAAATACGACGACTATCTGGAGGAAAGCACGAAGGAAATTGAAGCGCTTCAAGACTGACGAAAATATCGAAAAATCAACTGCTAGGCGCTATAATTTCGCTTCCAACAACACATTGAACACCTTACTCTCTTTTCCTGGATGGCTGAGACCCTTGCGGGTCATTTCGCCATCAGCCCAGCGAACTATTCCATCGACGAGCCGTTCGACGTCGTCTTCCGAATTGCCCGCATGCAAACACACTCTAACACGATCCCTGCCTTTCGGAACCGTTGGCCAGGATATAGGACGAGCATTGAGACCCAGCTCCCTGAGGTACGCAGATAGTGGTCTCGGAGTTGAGGTCATTACTGGTATGATGGGAGGAACGAGGTTGGAGTCATGAAGTCCTTTGAGGTGATCGGGAAGGGATACTATATCAGGAGGGAAAGATGCGAGTCGTTTTTGAAGTAAATCCAGGGCATATAGTATCAAATTTTCGAGATCCCTCGTAAGCTAGGATAGCTCTATCATTAATCCGGCCAAGATCGAAATTTATTTGAATCACCTTTGTTGCAGTCCCATTATCCAACATGTCGAAGGAACAGTCGGCTGCGATGATACTCGCACAGCTTAATGACGTCGTATATATCAGAGATCTTGCATAATTTAACAAATAATCTTTAATGAGTTGGTTCGTTAAGACAACAGCTGAATAAAAGAGAGGTTAATCGAAGTTTCTATGGAGTGGCACGCATATACGCACCTCCGCTGCTCGCCAGCGCTTTACCAAAAGTATGTAACCTGACAAGGACTTTGTCCTCAAGACCCCAATGAGCAACTAGGCCTCTTCCTTTGGGACCGTACAGACCGGTTGCATGTGCCTCGTCAACGATGAGGTATCCGTTGCCACATGGGAATAGAGCATCCAATAGCTCAACGATTTCTCGCAGAGGTGCGAATGTGCCATCCATGCTATACAACGTTTCCACCGCAACAAATACGCTGCTTTGTCCACTCTTCAGGCTTGGTCTCTCTTGCAGGAGCTCGAGGAATAGCTGGCGCAACGCCAGTGCGGAGTTATGCTTGAACGGAAAGCTCGAGTTCCGTGCTCTTGAAGACCGGATGCCATCGTGCACCGACGCGTGAATATTCTCGTCATACACGACTACGTCCCCTTCCTGCGGGATACAAGTAAAGATTCCGACATTTGCATCGAATCCTGAGTTGAACAGGAGCGCGGCCGGCGATGCGAAGAACTTCGCAAGTCGTTCTTCAAGGGCCTGGTGTGCGGACCCATTGACGAGCAGCCTTGACCCACCCGAACCCAGTACATCGGGGGCGTCGCGTAGCTTGTTTAAAAAGAGTTCGCGCAATGGTGCGTAAGTGGTGAGCGAGAGGTAATCGTTAGAGACAAAGTCCACAAGAGTTGATGTCTCTGGCACGTCGGACGTTGGTCGGGCTGAAGGTGAACGCGTTGGGGACGGCAAGCGCCGTCGAATTTTTCGGCGCTCCCGCGACACCAATGCAGCCTCCAGCTTCTCTCTCAAGGTCATGGTAGTTCCTTGTACCAAAAGGATTTTGTGGGAAGCGTCGAGGTCGAGGTATCTGCATATGTTTGGGCTCCGATTCCGATCTAACTACACACGCTGGGGTCGGCCGGAATTTTGTGGGGAATGTATGCAAAAATCATAAGGTACATCTGAATTATATAAATAAAAGGAATTCCTTCGGAACGGCACAACATCGATATCGCCGATGAGAGCGATGCTGCTCCGGGGCTAGCATTTTCGGTATATTCCGTTTCGCATTTCCTCCTCCCTGGAGTTGATATTAGACATCAAGATCCAATGAGAGAGACTAAAACATACCTGTACTCGAACAAGACCTGATTGTCAATGAAAAGGACCACACATGCGAGGAAAAGAAACCGTAAGCCTGCAATGATTTGAATTTGGTTTCTTGTCGTTGTTCATAGTTATGACATTCGCAAACTTACCGTCAGCGGTACCAAACAGCTGCTGCAAGAAGAATTGGATACCATCCATTCCAACCACGAATCCGACGAGGTTCGCAATCATCATCATCATAATGTTGAAAACACCGCCGATTGCGCACACATGGCGATACCAAGGACGGTTACCATACTAAGGACGGGAAAGTATTAGCAAGAGAACAGTGCACGTATGTTCTGCACACCTTTCCGGGAGGGAGGAAATACCGCGCTGTAACTTCCGGGACAATGAATAGACTAACAAGCCAGCCCCACGCGAGGAGCCGGAATGTTAAATCGTGCCACAGTGCAACAAAAGAGAATATGAGCACTGTTGAAACCAGGAGATTATTTGTGCCACCGAGCGGAATATAGATATAGCTATTGAATAAAGAGAATGAGAACATCGAGCAAGAAATTGATATGAATTTTCATACCGAACAATCCAAAGATTGTAGCTTCTATGCCAGGCTCGCCAAAAGCCGAGAGTAGAATAGTTGTTCACCATACATCTAATCATATTTTCGGGTGGGTCGATACCATCAGCAAGTGCCCAGAGGCGGAAGAACCGCCACGGGATGAGCAACTGCGGAAACTCGATTCGTCAGAAAGAATACGACAACACTGCGCATAATAATGTTTACCTTTAGCCACACAATGGCAAGATTCCAAAATCCAATCATGCTCAGCTCAAAGGGCGTATTACCTTTCCATGCGGATGTGTCTTTGATGGCTACAACATATATATAGTGTAGGACGAACTCCATGGTGAGGACGCAGAACACGAATCTGACGAGGTACGTAACAACCAACTTCCTAGATGGTCCTCCCGAAGGTTTCAAATGCTAAAGTGTTCAATTGACTTAAGTAGCCCTTCCCGTCAGTGGGAGTAAATACAACATACCTGCCACATGAAATCGTTAAAAGTCATGATAGGACCGGCAATGAAAAGGGGTGGATATAGTAGGTAGGCGATGTAGTTCTTGAAGTTGTAGGTTTCCAGATCATGCCACGTTGTAGTCCTTTGTCTATGGTTCATTTCCAAATGTGATTCCATCTAAAATAAAGTTCATATGGATTCCTTCATGACAAAAATCAATCGTATGACGTACGGGTGAGGGACCAACTCTCCGGCACGCCCAGTGATAATCCATGCTGAAGGAGACAAGTCGAAGCATAGAGAAGTTGAAAGGTATGTACCATCGGGGATACGCTCCTTGGAAGCTATCCTGACGACACGGGTCTGAGCATCGATTAGAAATTTGAATATGCCAACGTACCAAGTAAGCCAGGGAAGGAGATAGACTAGCATAACGATACCCAGAATTACGCTCGATGGCGAAGAGTACAGCCATATTGAATACCCATGTCGCAAGAGGTAGAAGCTTGGATGCTCGAAGAGACTTTGCTATCCCATAATTTATGCAAATAATAAATAAGATCTTGAAGATATTGTATCCGTGTAATCCAAAGATGAAGATGAGCGAGGAGCATATGATGAATGGTATGCGGAATAGATGCGTCCCGTCTCTGGAAGGGCGAAAGACGCGTTGATATAGGAAATTAGCCGATAATAATGCACTGGCTATTAACGCCAAGAGGGGGAGGTTGTTACGAAAAGAGCGGTATTGTGCATCGCTGTTGTCCTACATAACGGAGTAATTTATTAGCACATACATGAAGGCATAGGAGAACTTTCAAACATACAATCTTTCTACCGAACAGCCAACCATCTGAAAGGCGTCCTGAGTAGATAGGGTAGTTTGGATTCGATTCTTTCCGGTATCAAAGTCAGCGTTAGATGATGAAAGACCACAATTTATTACTATACACCTTTGCTAATCTGAACTGGTTTCCATACCATTATCGGCACAACCACTACGAAGCATACTCCATAAAAGAGGAATTCCGGCGTTTTCCATCGCGGAGGCGGTCGAGTGGTTACGGTTTTAGGAGAGCTTGTTGGTGGTGTATCAACAGTCAAACGTAGGATCCCTGTTTGCTTTGGATTTGATTGTTGAGACGGTCCTTGCGACGCTTCGCCTCCTTGTACTAACGGGACTGCATCGGGTTCCCTTCGTAAATCGGTCGGCATTTGCAGTTCCAAATCGTCACTCATAGATGGCCAACGGTTTAGTACAGCGTATTAGTTGGCCAAAGGCAAACGTGCAGTTTCGATGGTGCCTCAGAGACAGCAGAAAGTAGCAATCAGCATGTCCCAAGAATTTTGAGATGTAATAGCAGAAAACCCAGCAATGGAAGCATGGACCTCCGACCCTTCCACGGTAGACGCGTTGCTTGGTTGTGTTTACTTCAAAAGCCAACGACGGTCGGGGCAGCGCAGCGGACGCGGTCGCGACTCACTGGCACGCATTCCGACGGCGTGCTTGACAGCGACCACTACGTACAAGACAGTGCGACCAATGCGATAACATGGCACCATTCAATGAGCCTCAGCCAATAGTGCAAGGTTTGAAGGAGAAGATTGATTCCTTAGCCGCCCATGGTACGCTGCTAATTTGGTCCAGTCTACGTCAGTTGCTAAGGCTCTGGATCTACACAAGGGGACAGACTGTATATCGGAACTGGGACTGGGAATCTTCATATATATCAGGCAGACGTCGATGAACATGGCAAACAGGATGTTAAACTCATAACCACCAAGAGCCTCAGTCGGAGAGCCGTAGAGCAAGTCGGGTATATTAAAGACATAAACTCAGTTGTAGCCCTCAGTGGTATGCAGTTGTACACACACAGTTCCACATTATGCTAACCTCAGCCAATAGACTCTAATGTGACTCTATATCCGTTGCCTGACCTGGTTCCGCCGACGCCTCTTGCGCAAGTGCGGAAAGCATTCTCTTTCGCGTCCAACTCGACTGTGGAGAGCGTATCAGCAGACGGCATAGTCCAATCCTTTGCCGATGCAACGTCGAACAGAGGTGTTCCGACTGTGGTTACCTACCTCGTCGTTGGATGCCAGAGGAAGATTGTGGTATATTCATGGCGCGATGGGGAAGCTCAGGAAGTCAAGGTATGGTTTCTTTCCGTCATCCTAAATCGCTACCTGACTTCAGACTCGCTACCAGGAAGCGACATTGCCTCATTCTGCGCGGGTAATCACCTTCCTCAAGCCTACTGTATTGTGTCTCGTGTACTCAGCCACGGAACACGTCCTCTTTTTTCTTGAAACGATGTCAACTGCAGAGCTGACAATGCCAGTGAATATTACAGCTTCCACGAGTGCCGGAGCATACGGAATGAACGCTTTGTCAGGATTAGGAGGATACATGACACTTGGACTTGCGGCTAAGGCGAAACCTTTAGCTGTTACCCTTGGCGAAGATGTGTTGATTCCGAAAGACAGTATGTGGCTTTTTGTATTCACAGGTTCATACATTTATTCATTTTTGTACGATTACAGACGCAGGTCTGTTATTTGGTGCTGATGGGAAGAGTAAAGAGGAGAGCTTGATTTGGAATGCTCCTCCCGAAGACATAGGTCTGTGTGGTTCAAAATCTTCGAGAAACGCATTCCTGATCATACCCTTAGCTTATGCCAAGCCATATATCCTTTCAATATGCTCCTCTGGAACATACCCAGCGTCCTCCTTAACCGAGCCATCTTCAGCAGCGGCGAGCCCGGCGGGATTGGTTCAATGTCCTGTTGTGGAAATCCAATCCTCGCTATCGTTGCAAACGGTGCAATCCTTCACATTGCCTGCGTCTGCTTCTGGAACATCGACAGGCCCCAATATGAACCATACTATCAGACTGTTAACAGCTTCACCCGCTGCAAAGGCACCAGTGTTTGCAGTGTCGACCCCGACCGAGCGAAATACCGCAGCTTCGGAAGGCAGCTCCATCTGGATGTTACAGATGCGTACTTGGGGTGATCAAATTGACGAGCTTGTTGATAAAGAGAAATATACGGATGCTCTAGCACTGTTAGAGACGTTGGATACGGCAACGCTGCCTGATAAGGTGAATAATCAAACTTGGTTCATCTGCTACGCGTATTCAGTCTGATAGTGACTTTTGATAGGAAGCTCGGAGGGCGAAGATCCGAGGTCTCAATGCAGTTGCACAATTCAGAAAGAGAGACTACAACGCTGCTATAGACGCATTTATTGAACTCGATATCAGTCCGGCGAAGGTAGTAGCTCTCTTCCCTGAAAGCGTATCAGGGAGACTGCATGTACCACCCGAAGGCTGGATACCTCTATTTGGAGGTCGCCAGCGAGATACAGAGGACGTGAAGTCAGTCACATCGGACGATACGCCGAAAAGAGCATCGTCGCGTATTGCGGGAAGGACACCATCACCCGCAAGCTCTCTACGAAGTAAGATAATCAAGACGGCAGTAGAGGCGATGAAACCGAATGCACCGAAGGATGATGATGTAGCGTCAATACGCGGACGAGCGAAAGAGAAAGCTAAAGGTATGGTTATCATTATTTCGTACAGAATGAATTCGGGGACAAATCGGGAACATAATTGTCTTTAGATCCAGTCTCGCAGTCCATCGAGACGCTTTTGCGATACCTTTCCGACAGAAGACCAAAAGTTGGCGGTGCTTTAGCCGCGGTGAACATTACACCTTCTCAATCTCACAAATATCCTTTTCTTTCGGAAGCATCTGTGGAAGACTTATTCAACCTTCCGAACGTGCCCTTAACATCTCTCACACCAGATCAGCTCGTGCGATTTGCACAGGTTGTAGACACTGCGCTCTTCAAGTCGTACCTAATCATTCGACCCGGCTTACTTGGGCCGTTATGTCGATTAGACAACTGGTGCGAAGTCTCAGAAGTGGAAGAGGTGCTACAGGAGCGAGAGGTATGCTGCAAAAGCTCGTTACTTACATGGTGACTTCTTAATCCGCCTTTCTTTCTCTTTTCAAGAAATTCTCAGAGCTTATCTTCTTGTACAACGGAAGGAAGATGCACAGCAAGGCTCTTAGTCTTCTTAGACGGTACTACTTTCGATGAGCAGCTAGAACATTTTAGGCTCACGTCTGCCTTAGATTGAGTGAAGGGACGGACGACGTCGAAGTGAAGATCCAGCCAACTGTTTCTTATGTGCAGAAACTCGGGGAGGAATACATTGATCAAGTCTTTGAAGCCTCGCGTTGGGTGCACCAGCTTGATGCCAATGCCACATTTGAGGTACGCGCTAAACATAATAAACAATATGACGTTTCTCTCAATACATTCAAGATCTTTACGGCGGAACTAGTAGAATTACCACGCTCGAAGGTGGCCGATTTCCTAGAAGAACTGGACCCTAGCCTCTGCGCTCGGTACCTCGAGTACTTAATCCAAGAACGAGAAGAGACTTCGACTTTATTCCACGATCGTCTTGCCGAGCTTTATCTTGAAATGGCCGTCAACTGCAAGAAAGGACGCGATAAAGGTGAGATAATATGCTTGGCTATTTAAACTCTGTCAAATTACTGAACAGCGTGCTCGTCAGATGCTTTTGATGAAGCATACAAGAAGTTTATGGGCTTCATCCAGACTTCAGGCATATACAGAGTGGATCGTCTCTTTGGCCTGCTTCCACCCGATGGTCTGTCATTGCATATTTAACTTAGTATTTGGTTTACTTCATAATTCATTTTAGATTTGTTTGAAGCGAAAGCTGTCCTTCTTGGCCGCCTGGGAAAGCATGAAGGAGCCCTGGAAGTCTATGTCTACCGCCTTCATGACTTCATAAAGGCTGAAGAGTAAGTAAACTATTCCCGTCCCATTCACTTTGTTTCTTGATGTGTATTAGGTACTGCAAGAGCATATACGTTCCCAACTCTCCGACTCAAGACATCTTCTTATCACTTCTCAAGATCTACCTCGAGCCAACCCAGAAACAACCAAAGAGCCTGCTTCAGCCAGCATTGGAATTGATCAGCCGACAGAGTCCTCGTATAGACACTATAGAGACACTAAGACTCCTTCCTCCCCTTGTAACAGCCCAAGACGTGAAGGCCTTCCTATTCGAAGCTACACGAAAGCCCATTTTTGACACGAAGGTCGTAAGAGAGATCCGGAGAGCACGAAATGACCAAATGGGGAGGAAGTTGATGGTGTTGGAGGGCAGGAGAGTGAAGGTGACGGATAGTCGGATGTTCGTATCTTGCTTCCCCTGCCTTTGGATTTTGTATCTTACTTACTGGACCTCTTAGATGTCCGCAATGCCATAAGAGGATTGGGACGAGCGTTATAGCCGTGCATTCTCCGAGAGGCGAAGTCACACACTACCAATGCAGAGAGGCGTTCTCGAAGAAATACCCAGAGCACGCCTGATAATTCTGTCCCAGGCTTCCTCATTTACATTTTACATTGGATCATTTGCATTATTTCATACTCTTCATGCTTTCGTTGCAGTAATAGTTTTGTACATCTATTTGCAAAGTTATGTTGTTCATTCTTCGTCTTCCTCAATGCCACGAAATAAATCAGGACCTCCGAAAGTGACTCGGCGAGGGATAGTACCAGCCTGCGTGGGCGACGGCGAAAGTTTCCTAGGTACTGAAAATAGAATTTGAGAAGATGGTTCAGACTTCATAGCACCAGCGTTTAAGTGGGATGCGGGCGACTCTTGGTGAAACAACATCTGGCGAACTGCAGCAGAAACAGAAAGCTCCGGTTCATTCGGGAACTGCTGTAGCTCATCGGACTCTAGGATGGATGACGAGTAGGACTTCCGGCCGCCCGAGCTGCTGGACGAGCTACAGGGGAGTGTTGGCGATGTTGTCTCTGGAGATCTTGGTCCAGGGGTTGTAGGCGCAAAGACGCTCGTAACAGTCCCAGCAACGACGAATGGATCCCGTGAGCGTCTGACTTGCGATGCAGTAGAGAGTATATGCCGTTTCATAGGTAGGATGTCTCGCGCGGAAACTTCAACTGGAGGAGATGAGCGATTCAACTCTTTTGGAGATGACACAACCATATTCTCTCCTTCAATACCGAGTCCGTCGAAGTCCCGTGTGATAGGTTTGTCCATTGTTATAGTGGCCATTCCTCCAGATTTAACATGAGACTCTGGAATAGTATCGTCGAAATCGGTGATTTGTTGAGAAAGGATACCTTGAGCTACAGGATGAGTAGCTGCATGACCTAATCCAGCCCTATCATCAAATTCCAGGTTTGTTGTTGATGATGGGCTTCTATCAAAACAAGTTCGAGATGACTGTGGATGAAGGCCAAGTACATCATCAAGATAGCGCCAAGGGTCTGGCACCTCTAAAAGAGAGACAAATTTAGGAGCAAGTTTTCCATTGTCCGTGTCCATTCTGGAAAGCTGTGTGGTAGGAGATAGTTGGCACTGAGGTTCATTCATCAAAGGAGGTGAGCTAGGGTAAGTAGGAAGAGCCGACCGAGCCAGTATAGATCTTGGAGTAAACGTCGGGCGTTTGGGAACAGCCATTGACAACAAAGGTGCCCGACAAGAACCGGAGGAGGAAATCGCGATAGAATCCCGAGGAGCGTATTGCAATCGTGTTTTCTTGTCCGGAGAGGAAGCCGAGAAAGGAGACGCACTGGAAGCACCAGAACTATGGTCGGAGATAACCTTCGAAGCAGATGTTAAATCCTCTGCCGAAGAGCCAAGATAATCTGAGAAGCTCAGTTCGGAAAAGCCAGAGTCATTCGGAGTTCCACATTCAAGCATAGTAGAGAACTGATCAGAAGAAAAGTGGGCTATCTTTTGCCTGCGGAAGGAACTTGCGATTGGTGAGGAGAGGAACAAGCCATCAGCAATGGCATCTGCATAGCCAGGTGTGCCATTTCCTTCCAGACTATCCGATGATATACAGTTGTCCTCTTCCGGTTGAGGTGGATGGCCGTCGGGGAAACATCCGAGAGAATCGTAATGCACACTACTTCTTTCAGAGCCAATACTTGCAGTCCTCTGCAGCTCATCAATAGTGACTCTAATGAAAGGTTCAATTAGCGCACCTGTCTCTTCCTAGAGAGATTACCGTCCTCAAGAGCATTATCTCCATGTTTCCTCACAGAGGGATGGAACGACATTCCCGACAATCCTGCTAAGTCAGGAAGGTCAAGAAGTCTGTGGATCGTAGCCCTCAAACCAGAAGCTAAAGTTCAGGTCAGTACGAACAATATCCTGCTCATTCCAGCACATACGGTCATCTATATCCAGCCTTTCAAGTAGCCTAGAATCGTTAATGCGCTTACTGTCTTCTCGTGCACAGGCTGGAATGGTAGATTCGAGATCCTGTACGGCTGAGATTCGAGGTTGGGGTTTTCGTATTGAATTACGGACATCATGTATATCCCTTTGAGCATGTGCAAACAATATCTCCTCTCGTTTTTGAGCTTGATGGGTTTTCTTGCTCTCATTGTCAAGGCAGCCTCTATCACGAAGCGCTTGAGTCAAAAGCTGATGTCGTTGCTTCATGAAATGACCCTTCTGCGTCTTTCCGTTTGCGTCTTTGAAATGAGCCTTCGCATTATTCCTATGCCATAGTTCAAGTCATCTTATACTTTCATAGGAGTATACTCGCTCCTCTTACCTTTTACCACCCATGTAATTTGCGCCAGCCATTTTTCAAGTTTGTTTAGCGAAGTATTGAGCAGCCCAGTAGATTGATAGTCAAAAGAAACAAATGTATTGTTTCTATATTTTTAAGGCCAGTATTAGGGGAGACGGTTTGTGTGATATTGCGCGAACGTTGTCATTGAGAGTAGAGTTGTCGCTGTCGATGGTTGACTCAAGAATGCCAGTGGGAAGCGTGGGAATACAGCATTGATTACCCGGAACAACTCACCGCTCGTTTGTGTACTCTTCTCTTGACCTCCAACCACCACCACCTTCCTTTACCGTCATCCAAACAGCTCCTGTATTCTGTGGAAGGTGCTTGTACGTAGGATCTTGTCGGAATATTGACGTGTAGTATCTCGGCCTGTCGAGAAATACCATGTACGTCTTCATTAGCGATGTTGTTTGCCTATGTTCCTGTTACGCGTCTTCCGGATGTCGAACGTTATCTGACTGTATCCATTCCGCTGCTTGTGTTTGACTGCTGTACTCAGATCCCAATCGAAGACGATTGTTGCTCTGTCTTCGTATAGCTGCTTCAACAAAGTTATTCTTTTCTCCCCCATATTGTGTTGCTGTTAAGACTCTCAAGACATGCCTGAGGACGATTTTGACATTTACGGTGAAGACGATGGCTATAATGCAATGGGCCCTGAGGTAAGAACTTTGTACATTCTTCTCTTGAAGATCTCATTAACAACAAATAGGATGCAAGCGAATACAATCTACAGAACTATGAAGAGCCAGAACCTGAGCCAGCTGTAGGCGACAAACGACAGCGGGAGGAGGACAACGATGATGTCCAGAATACCAAACAATCCGAAACTTCTCAAGAGCCGTCTAGCGCAACAAACGATACTAACCAAGTAATACAGTCGAGCATCGCGACTCATACCAGCACGGGAATGTCGCAGAGTAATGGACCACTTATGAATAGTACGATGAATGCAGGGCTGCCAGGCATGTCGAATAACCTCGATGCCTTATATCTTGGAGATCTGCAATGGGTTTGTCCGCTTTGTTACTATTCTTGTACTTGTATTCTAAATTGTTTTGTTTATCTGTTGTGCAAAAGTGGACTACGGATGAGGACATTCGTCAAGTTGCGCATAACATAGGTGTTAACATCGAACTCAAAGACGTCACATTCTCAGAACACAAAGTTAATGGGAAAAGTAAAGGGTATATACTCTTTACATTCATTCAGCCGATTTGAGTACTGAAGGTCATCCCCAGTGTCGCTTATGTCGAATGCCACAGCCATGAAAATGCTACAACTTTGAAGAATTGGTTCGATAACAAGTAGGATGTTCCTTCTGGTTGTCTGCGAACAATGCTGATCATTGACACTGGACTAGCGAATTCCAAAATCGTAAAGCGAATGCGACATTTACCAGTGCCTCCCATGGGAATCCATTCCGTACACTTCCAAAAGGTAACTCAGCAGTGGATCGTGTTAGTCCATGTTATTAAGGTTCCTTCTGATACAGATCCACCCCCACGAGAACAACGCGCAAATAATCAGCAGAGGGTTGGAACCCAGAACAACTTCCGTGGAAGCAATTCTATGCCATCATCCACCCCTGTAAATCCAATGCGGGGTGGCATGGGAAATGGAGGCATGGGTCGCGGTGGTGCGATGAATGGTGGAATACCTGGTGCTGGCTTAGGTATGGGTGGCATGAACATGATGAACATGATGGCGGGTATGGCAAATCAGTTTGGGGGGATGCCGTTTGCAAGGGGAGGTGGGATTGTCCCTCAAGGCCCTCGGGGCGGAATGGTGGGAGGTTTCAATGGTGGGCGAGGGATGATGAATGGCATGGGTGGTAGGTTCTTTTACCTCGGTCCTATTGAGCTTTATTGATAAAGCATTTGTCTAGGCATGGGCATGTTGCCTAGTGGCCCTATGGGTGGTCGTGGCGGTTTCAATGGTAATATGGGCGGCGGAGGACACTTCAATCCTGCCTTCATGGGTAATCAGGGCGGAGGTCAATTCGGTCAAGATGGTCCTCGAAAGCGGTTCAGGATGGAGCAAAGCGGCTGAGATGAGGGGCTACCATGTCGATGCGTTGCTTTGACCTTTTTATTTATTACCATAACCTTCATCCGTAAACTACTACTCTAACTCAAAACTTCGTTGATAGTTGTATCATCTTATTTCGTTTGAAAGCAATGATCACTGTACTTGTCCATATTGCGGCCTATTGCGCTCCACTACCTTGCCGGCTTCTCAACAGCAATCGAACGTTAATGATTTATTTTCCATGTCTTTTCAGCGGCGCGGCCTTTGCCAAGATGCGAAATAGTCAGTGGCCTTTTTTAACTGAAGTTATGATGCACAGAGAGCTGACGATTTTCAGCACAGAGACCGTCACCCAGTCGACGAATCGTATGACAATGCTGTCAAAGAAGAGTCTCGTCTCGCTTTAGGCTGCTGTGCTTCAAGTAGTCTACTGCCGTCAATTGAGAGAAACTCAGGGTGCATCATCTTGGATACGAGTATTATTACTCTACACTCCAAAGTAGTGTATCCCCTAGAAGTGCGTTCGGAAGATGTTCCTTTAATTAACCGGAGAGGCTGATGCATTTGCTTAGAAGATGTACAATTGTTCGCCGTGAAGAGATATTTTCTCATTGGAAAATGTGATCTTTTGATTATACTTGATGGTCGGAAAACGTGACTGTTTCAACAGTAGACTGGACGAAAACATTTTATCCGAGCAGACACAAGGGCTAAATGACAAGCACGGCATCATATCAGGTGACCATACGGACGACCAAGCCATCAACTTGAAGCATAACCGTCGATTTGCTCGGGAGATCAATGATTCCAAACTGACAAGTCGAATTGGGAACGATCCGGGGATTTGTGAATACACGAACTTGAATTTGAGCTCAGGCTGTTGATCGTCTCAAATCGACAAGGCTGTACCGTACTTAACGTATTAGACTACACATTTTCTAACTATGTTTTTTTTACATACGATCTCCATTTGACCACCGATCGCTAGGTGTACACAGGTGTAGATTGAACGATAGTTCAGTGTGGAACGAAAGGTAGAATAAAAACGCAGCATCCGCAGGTCCCTCATTTTATCTTGTAGGCACCCCTTGTTCACAGTGGGTGTTGAATCCGCCTTACCTTGGGATGGATATGAGAATCGAGTGAGATACGCTGTTGTAGCGGAGACATGGTAAAACGCTAGATAGTGCTGTGTGCTGTCGGTGGCTTCAAGCTGCGAAATATTTTTGTTTGAGTGCCGGATGTATTTAGTGTGCCTCAGGCTGTGGACAGCCACTTCAAGTTCAAGTTTGCATACTACATCATGAAAGTATGAATAGGCTAAAAATAGTAACCCTGTTACCTGCTTGCACGGCCTCGCTACCTTTGCTGAGTCTTTCGACTTCTTCACTGCCTTCTACGTCGGTACTCACTCTCAACTTTGACTTGTTTGCAAATCCTGTACACTAGAAGATTGACACAACTGGGCGTTACTGGGAACCCGAGCGTACCCGTACACGAGGTATTGGAGGCGTAGGATACCGTCGAACTCGTCTATCATCAAACCAGTGCAACACTTGGTGTCTTCTTCCAAGTACACCTACAACTATCGGGGTGAAGACGATTGCAACCTTCGGACATTAATCTACCTTCTGAGGCTACTTATCGACACAGAAGATCACCAGGGGGCAGTGTAACAATCTGTGGACAGCTCAACCACCGTGATAGCATTCATTATCATTTCTTGCTGAGTGACTACAATATAGGAGGTCCAGGGTCAATCCTCTAGAATCCACAAAACTGCGCGCTGTGCATAGTCGGGATATAAATACGGAAGGTATAGCTCTCTTCTTCGGCGCCACATCTCTGCATCTCCTGCCCTTACTCACAAAGGTTATAGACTTGATATGGCTACTAGATTAATCTCAGCAATGGCTATCGTCGAAAAGCTTGAAGCTGGACTTAATGAAGATGACTGCTCGTCGCGGACCGAACATGAAAGGCGAAAACTGACGTCTTTACCCGCGAATGTTGTGAAGGAAATCATACAATCAATAAGGTGTGTAATCATGACACTGGGCGTGATTATCTTTGCCAAATGCTTATCCTCTTGTATTCAGCACTCTTGGAAGGCGGAGAGTGCGTGAACAAACGTCCACGGCCGCGCTTCTCCCTCCTGAACTGTTAATCATCATCTTCGAATATTTGTCTCAATCGTCTACAGACATATATTTGTGGCGTACAACGCCAAAGGTTACAGCGGTCAACCGACATCTCCGAAATGCAGCGCTGGTCTGTAAATCATGGTACCCCATAGTAACCTTGATGATGTACGGAAATGTGGTCATCTCGTCTCAGGGCATGCTGAAGGCATTCGAGCGCGCACTGAAGAAATCACCCGGCCTCATAGAACACATTCAGACTTTCTCTTACATGACGCAAGGCAGTGGAATTCTCTCCTTGGGCGCCAAGAATGCACACAAACACCAGCAGATGGTGGTTAACACATGTGCGCGTCTTTCGCCCTCAACCTCACTCAACCTGCAGCTATGGGAGCCTTGCGCGAATCACTTCTTTGAAAACCCTCCGCTGGATCTTACGAGGCTCACCAGCCTCCATCTTGTCAGCACACCTTTCAGCATGCGAGGCCCTTTCAGCTCGTCTTTGACGCTACCCAATTTGGAGTCACTGACGATCGAGTTTGGGTGCATCAATCAGTTTTCGGACTGGCCGAAGCTCCCTCAGCTGAAGAGCTTGTGCCTCACCGACGCCATGATGTTCAAGGACGATGAGCCAATGGACTGCTCGTCGATGGCGAATCTGACGCGATTGGAGCTCAATCACGTCCTGTACCAAGCCGAGGCTCTCATGCCACTCCTGACTACCTGTGCGGCCGCCCTCGAGCATTTAACGATCATAGACGTGAGAGGGGCGGATTATTTACAAGTCCTTCGCGAGCTCAAGACCATGGAGCGCCTTCGCACGCTGTGCGTAGGACCGAACATATTTTACAGGGACCAGCCCTCTTTACAACTTCCACCGAACCTCGAAGAGCTGTCCATCCGAGACTCGCTCTTCAGTAGCTTCGACTTGTTCAACCTCGATGCTGTGATCACAGAGAATTGCGAAGGTCTGCTCGCGTACCTCGAGAACGGGACCATTCTGCCGGCCACTTTGCGCAAGATTCGAGGACGGGGGATGCACTGCGACTGGGAAGAGGCGGAGAGAACGAAGATAACAAAGCTTGCTCAACTTCGTAATATTGACTTTGAATTTGAAGAAATCAAATGTGAGTTTTGTGTAATATTTATATGCTATTAACATACTGATGTTGCCTTTGTTTCTAGTTAGCGAACCTGTAGAACGACGCCATTGGCACACACGCTTCTGGCAGGCGGTTAAACGAAAGCTGCGGATTCACTACTAATACGAAATTTAACAAATGTCATGGTGACAATGGCGCAATAAACTGAACAACATAACCTCTAGTCCTTCAAATAAGTGCTATTTTTGTTCTAATAAATTTGTTTCTATTAAGTTTACTCTGTAAAACAAACTCTGCTCTCCTAACAGTACTTCTTGACCGCTACTGTCATTTATTCTTGTACTGCAGCATGTATCAAACATAAATAACTAAATTTCATTTTGTTTTCTGTGATCTATCTTGTGGAGTATCTTCGACTAGATATGCACCGATCTTACCGGACATGAAGGAGGAGCGTCGATACTAGCGTTGGCAGATGGCTGTGCATAACTAACGCAGTGCATATATGTTTAGTAGGTTAAGGGTCTAATATAAGGTTTCCGAGGAAGGTCTAATAGGAATAAGAGAAACAGTGACAAGGAACCGTAAAGAGCGGACGAGATACAGAAAGTTATGGAAGAGCAAAGAATGTATGATAAAAGTGGTGCAAACAGCAATGAACCTTATGGTCACAAACGAAAACCAGAATGGAATGGACAAGGCAGTTCGAGCGCTCAACCTTCTCGCTCAGCCTTCACAGTTCAAAGCCATCCGCCCAGTGCTGCAGCACACCCCAGCCACGCTTGTGGAACGAGAAATTTTTGACGTCCCGGGAGACGATCGTTGCATGCGAGTTGCGTATCGGGTCGATGAACGCCATGTGCTTCGAAAGTTGAGGCAGCGCATTTAGCGACTCGACCATCGCCATTTGACCCGGTGTCAAAATAGGCTGCCCTGCTTTCGGCTTCATTCTCTTATTTGATATGGGACCAGAAGCAGGTGCAGATGCGGTGACTGCTTTCGCCTTGGTAGCCGAATTCGGCACCTTCTCCGTGACAGTGCTTGCACTCGAGAATGACGAATCTGGTTCTGAGCTATGCCCGAGCTGTGGTGGATCTTGCCGTTCGTCTTCATTCGCCGCCTCTGACATCTCCACCACGGCGTTTTCCAAGTCCCGCTCTAGATTGTTTAGAACATGTACGAGTGCAGATTCTTTGCTGTGCTCGTCTTCCTCTAGTAAGCGAATTCGAGCACGGGAGGAACGTGAATGCAGGGAAAGACGGGTTAAGAGAAGTGCGATGAATGCAGGAATGAGGATGGGGATAAATAGCGTTGCGACCTATGAAAGTTTAACGAATCGAACGTTGATCATTTCAGTAAACTGATGGTGAACATACCACATTCATCGGAAATTTCAGCTGTTGAATAGGTGGGGGGAGTAGTTGCTGAGGCTTGAAGGAGCGTAACCATGCGGGAGATAAAGGCAATGGTTTAGGTGGCTTGGGAGGCGGAGAATCTGGAATGGAGTAAGAAGTAATTATTGGATCATATTTCGGGTCGAATTCTCTGTTTATCCGAAATCAATAACCAGAGAACCTTGCTACGAGTATTCAATCTTACACGGTAAGTCCATTTTCATCCCGGTCTACAAAAGGATCTTTATAGTCTATTAACGCAGTTGCGTAAGGGACCGTAACATCATTAACGCTAAAGTATGGCGAAAGTCATTAAAGATCAGCTATATGGTAGATATCAACGTACGCATTTCCATAAATCTTTATGTGAGCGAATAACGATATGGCTTGGTAGAAGATACTCTCTGCTAAGGGTCAGAATATGTCACAAGCAAGAACAAGGCGACTCACTCCTGTCAGCCATGTTTTCTAACAAGCTACGCCCGCTAGCTCCCCACTGATCGACAGCATAGAATTGCTCGCCCGTCCTACTTAGCAGCTTGGGCCCTAGTGTGGCTAAGAGAGCTGACCAAGTCGATGAGGTTCGTAGAAGTCCTATATGAGGTGTCGCAAACGTTGCAAAGTTCACGGGTTTAATTTCCTTGAAGACTCCCCGCTGGAACAGGATCCTAAACTTTATGATTAGAGTGTCTGCTCCGTAAGTTCTCTAAGCATTACTAACCCGATAGTGTAACGAGAAACGAGACCGCCTAGACTGTATCCCGCGATGGAGAACTTCGTCACCTTTGCTCCAGAGTCTTCAAGCTCTTTTATCTTCTCACTAACCTAGTTCACAGGGCAACTTGAGCTTGGGGGACTTTCCCGGAGTGAAAATTGCCACTCACCTCATCTGCAACTCTCTCGGCGCCCCAGTCAATGCCATCATACGTAGACTCCCCACCGTTCGACTTTGCGACAAGTACTTCTAGTTCGGAATCTGTAGCGTCTGATACGGAGCCCTTTGCGCCTTTCGTCTCCGTTACGATGCGACACATTTCTTCTAGATGTATGGGGTTGCCCCACATGCCATGTATTAGGACGAGGAGGTGTATATTGCGCGATGCGGACATATTTCCAAACGATTGCTAGCGTTTGTCGTCTAGGATGTTCTTAGAAAGCGAGAGGAGAGAAAGAGAAAGAAATGACGAGCGTAAAGGGGACCTGGCGCATTTCCCATTGTCACGAAAGGCTGTGGACACGATGATGCCGTTTCGGTGACGCGCCTTCAACCTGTTGATATGTGCCGAGTTGCCGCTGATCATCGTCGGGCATCGAACCGGAGATTTCCGCCAGTATGTTTAGCGCCCAACTAGGCGCTTGTTAAGTATATTTTCAGGTAACGCAAAGAAGACAGTTGGTTTCAAAGTATTTGATCTCGCAAGAGAGCCCAAGATCATTGGAACCAATGATAGTACCTCTCAGCAACAAGGCTTAGATTTATCGGCAATTATTGATTGAATAAGAGAAAAGTACGCATATAGTGACTCACAACGTCCTTACACATAATGATTTTACCAAGAATGACATTGGGTACGACCAATGCAATCTGTCTTAGACTGTATCTGTCTTCAAATATTCTGGGTAGAATCCGCAGATGCTCACACCTTGTGCTCTTACTCGAGATTGGAGAGCAATGATCGATTATCGGCGACTGCGAATATCATGAAACAGTTCATGTTGTAAACGCATTTCCAATTACCTGTATTCCCTCCACACTTAAGAAGGTTTATCGCAATAAAGTATATGAGCTGTCTGTCCTCGACACCGTGTTCAATACAGTGATGAGGTACGAGTACATGCATCAAACGACCCTGGCCGCACCACGTAAAACCGCTTCGAAGCTTCACGAACTTCAAATAAATCATACACATAATTTGTGCAGAAATTGACAATAAAAGAGTTTGATGTGGACAAGTTATTCTAGTTCGTTCACATCAACGTCGTCCTCCGTGGTTAAGACGAGTAGCTTGGATCAGAGATAGCGGGACAGGGAAGGCGAGAAAACCACATGGCCTACCAGTCGTATGTACCTGAACATTGCCTGTCAAACACTAGCACATACAGCACAAGTACAGAGGGCTTTATTCCACAGCTCGCTAGTGTAGTAGTAGTACCTCTTTGAAAGATCAATCAATACCGTTGCCTTTGTGTGCTTGATGATCATTGAGGTGCGGTGCATCCGTCCAAGTTCTGGTGAGAACCACAATGAACAGCCGCCGAAAACGGAACCAATCGGCAAATACCGAACGTTGTTTGGGTACTGTTTGGCACCCTCTAAACTAATAAGAGTTCCGAACAGACATCACTCGTCGTGAACGTTCCCCCATCCCCTGTCCTCTTCTTCTTCTTCTTCGTCGCGCCGCCGTCAACGCACGTCCCACCTCCACAGCTCGCTTTACTTCGTTAACGCGTAAAGACTCTTCCACCCACCGTGACAAAGAAAACGGAAGCAGATTTAAACATGCAGGCCAGAGTTCGTGATTTCCACGCGGTTATCTTTCGTTTTTAAGGTGACTAACACAAAGTGCAGGCACAGTTCCTCAGAGAGTACAAACTCGTTGTCGTCGGCGGAGGTGGTGAGTACTCGGAGGAATGGATAGGGACCGCGTGCCGACGAGTCTAATTTCCCCGCAGGTGTTGGCAAATCCGCCCTCACAATTCAGTTCATTCAGAGCCATTTCGTAGACGAATACGATCCTACAATTGAAGGTTTGCGCTTTTATCCTCACTCAAACTTCGTTGGACGCGTGCTTATATGTGCGGCTTTTCACCAGACTCATACCGTAAACAGTGCGTGATCGATGACGAGGTCGCTCTCCTCGACGTGCTCGATACCGCCGGTCAAGAGGAATACGGGTCAGTCATTTACCTTTGGCTGTCGCTTCAATGGACTTTACTTACGCGCCTTACTTCATGTACAGTGCTATGCGTGAACAATACATGCGTACGGGAGAGGGTTTCCTGCTCGTGTACTCGATCACTTCCCGTAGTTCCTTCGAAGAAATCAGCACGTTCCACCAGCAGATCCTCCGCGTAAAGGACAAGGACTCATTCCCTGTCATCGTCGTCGCCAACAAATGTGATCTTGAATACGAGAGGCAGGTGGGCATGAATGGTGCGTGTTTCGCCACAGCGTTTGTGGCAAATCTCTTATCTTTTGATGGACGGTGATGAACAATTTTTCTGATTTATAGAGGGTCGTGATCTCGCGCGTCACTTCAACTGCAAGTTCATTGAGACATCTGCGAAGCAACGGATCAATGTAGATGAGGCATTTACCAACCTCGTCCGTGAAATCAGACGGTACAACAAGGTTAGTGGTGATCAATCATTGCGTGGCAAGTAGAGATTCTCATTTAACATTCTTTTCAGGAACAACAAACTGGTCGACCACTCGCTCCTTCTCAACCCGGTGGCTTCAGTGCTCAGAATGCGCAGGAGGAGAACGTGGGCTGCTGCTCGGGCTGCGTCGTTGTTTAAACATCTCTTTCTATGGTTGAAAACCTATGGTCTGACATGATACTATGGCTTATGTCGTCGTCTTTGCTTTCATTCATTCACTTTCCTGCATCACTGTACTTTTTCCAAGTTCAAACGTTGACAAAATGATCCGCTCTTTCCACTTTGTTGAATTGATTATGTGGATACTTGTACTATTATGACTGTATATAAACTAGACTGAATTTTGGAAATTCCATCTCATCGTTTTCATCACGTCGAATGATATAGGAAGGTTGATCCGTGATGGATATCACTTGATGAGATGTTGAGGATATGAAGAGGAATGCCTCCTATTTCATGTAAGGGGTCCTCGTTCCCATGGCGTACCGTCAGATGCTTCCGATTCTGGGTTGGAATCAAAAGAGTATCCGTCGCGGATTAAGATTTCATAGGACGATGAGCGTCTAATCTAACCGTTGCATATAATTAAAATGATTGCTCACTTGTTGGAGGAGTGGTAACATCCTCGCGGTTGACAGCTCTGATGGTGTCCAGGCCAAGTTCGAAAGGGCCTTCAACGCCGGCGTTACCGCCTAAGAGAGATATACCTAGCCATCTAACTTTGTCGCCTTCGAGGGTCGCGCGACCAGATGCAATCTCTCCGTAGCTTGTCAGCGCGAACGAGGAGAAAGGAATCTATAATTACGTTTTTATCAGTGGACATGGCTTGTCGTCAGAAAGGATGTATGTCAACTGATAATCAGATAGAACTGACAAAAATGTCCTCCCATGAACTGTCGCCTTTCCGGAAATACAAGCGATGCTGCCATAGCTCGCCCGAGACATGCGAATCTGTCTGGATGTTCACAAAGTACGCGTTGCGCGTCCTCGGATGGCCGCCCACCCGAAGCCGGAGCGCAAGGAACTCATGATTGGAGATGTCGTCCGTCACTTCCCCGAACAGCGTTGGGCGCGGCTAACACAGCGTTCAATGCATAGCCGGGCAGAGATAGGAGTGAAACCGAGGACACAGAGGGGTGCACTTGTCAGGTAGGCGACTCGAAATAGAGAAAGAAATGTTACTTTACTGCGAAAGCCTGCATAGCCTGTCCGAATTTTGCCTTGCAGGTCAGGGCGTAAGTTAGCGCTGCGTATTCAAGTCCGTTCTCAGCATCATAATATGTCTTGAAACGACTAGATACGCACCTCAGTTGTAGACGCATGTCTCCCCAGAACTTTCCCTTCCCTTTCGAATCGGGGTTATTGGGATCGTCAGGCTCGAAGTCAAGATGCGCTGTCGACGTCCCCCCTATGTCGGTGTCAGACCCGAGTGCGAGTTTCTTGATGTCTTCTCGAGTGTGGAAGTTAAGAAGGCTCATTGGACCACGGTTAGGCTCATTTACGCCGTCCATCCGCACAACTATGGGAAACAACATTCAGGACTTGCGATCACAGCAAAGAAGTGTGTACATACTACGAGAGGTTGTATCCCGCCATTGCTCTACCGATCTGTTTAGTCTGCCCCTCAGTGAAGCCAGTCGAGATGATGCCATGGACGTTGAGAATGAAGAACAGTAATTTCAAGTTAGAGCATGTTCGCTAAAGAAGGCAACATATTTCCTATAAAAGGCATAACCTCCGACTTCATGTAAACATATCCTAGAAGTTCATGAGTCAAGGTTCAGTTGCCGCGGTATGTAAAGAGTCCAAAGAAAACACGACGTTCATGTGATCATGTTGATTTTATGAAGAGGTTACTGTGGCCATTTTTTCTGTTTATTGTCGTACATATACAATATTACAGTGCCCTCACAAGAATATTACCATTGCTACGACTACTAAGATACAGCTAAGCTACATACTAGTCTACCAAAAGACCCATTGCTTGAAGAAGAGCTCAAGCAGGAAAAGTCTAAATCATTGTCTCGTTAAATATGATGCAGTACTATTAAAAAGTGTCCAAGACAATGACAAGGACTGTCTTTATCCGATACCCTATCCTGCGGGTCGGAGGCGGTCCTTTTGGCGTCGTGTATGAGCGCATGCGATCATCGCTGGAGAGGGAGAATGAGAATCTCAAGACTGGGTTCGCTTCGCTCGCAGTTCTCATGGGTTTGGAGTACGGGGGCGATACGCGGTGAACGAACGCGACGAGGATATCTCTGGCATTGGCGGTCTCACATTGTCTGACGAACGGATGGTGGTCGTTGATGATCCCATGCTGACCGAGCGTGATACAGGGGGAGTCCATTCCGAGGAGCCCGAGGTCGAGGGAAATCTGAAATGCGTTTCAGTCGGGGCAGAACCAGGGGTGCCAGGACGAAGGATCATAGGGATGTCTGCAATAGGTCTCCGCTGAGGTGTTTGGGGCTCCCAATCGTCATCTTCGCGAGTACTCAGCTCTGAGGGCGATCTGAGAGACGACTCGCTGGACAAGCTCGTTCCCACTGCTGCGTGCGTAACGAGTGATGCCCACGCAATTGACGAGATAGCTCCCTCCTCGGGGGTGCCTGAGCGGTCCCGTACCTCTTGCAGAAGGCTATCGTCTTTCAGGCTGCTGTTCATCGTGTTGGCAGTCATTGGTCCGGTTACTAGGCTCTCCCGAATGGGGCTATGCGATGTCTTGAGCTTCCTCGGGGGAGAAGATAGCTGGGCGACCGCGCTCACTGCCGGGCGAATTGTCTGCCTGGAGTCGACCCTCTGAATTTCGAAGTCGTGTTCAGTATACATTGTGAATCGCGCATCACTGTTATCATATACTGATTGTGTTGTGAAAGGTGTACGAGCTGTCTGCGGTGTCTTCGCCGTCATCGGGTACGAACCTTCTTCAGGCGACTTGAGATTCACGTCCGTAAACTCAGGAACAGGGGGCGGAGGTGGTATCGCTTTTGAATCCCTTGTGAAAGCCACATTCAATAACGATTCCCGCAGCGTTGCACTACGAGGCGGGCGAGGGGGCGGAGACAGGGCTGTGGAGGTGTATGTTGGTTGACGGCCTAGTTTAGGAGCCGGGCTTGTGTTCTGCGAGCGAACGTTCTCACCACTCTCAGCAAGTTTAATAAGTTCCTTGCACGGAACAATGGGATTGACGACTGCTGCACCGATCGACACGTTACTCGGGTTCCGAGAATGATGGCCAAGTAGATGTGTAGTCGATGACATGCTTCCAACGCTCGAGTTCGAACGTGCGTGCTTCAACCATGGTGCATGAGATTGATCGCTACCCTCGCCCTGCGCAAGAGTTTGAAAGCTTGCATACCGCGGTGGTACTGGAAACATAGACGGTGACGTTGGCCTTGAATTCGAGGGTGATGCTACGCGAGAAACAGGTGCTGATGGGAAGGCTCGTCCATGAACAACCGACCTTTGTGTCGGAGATGTAGCGTCACTGGCAATAGCTGGCTCCTCCGCCGCTGACGGTTTTCGTTCTTCTGGAATGAAGAAACTCTCAGAAGCTACGCTGGTAGCGGGCGACGAGAATGCAGGCCTTAATACTCTCAGGATGTTGTAAAGAATGAGCACGTTGGCAAAGCCTAGCAGTATAATCTTATCAGCCGACTTCCTTCATAGATTACTTTTCGATCCCTTACCGATCAAAGAGGCACATGTTGCGCCAAATGCGAGAAACTGATCTGAGACCGTCTCCCCAGAAAGAGTCATAAGACCAGCGATTGTGATAGGCATAAATAACAGCACATATGCTAGTATATGGTTAGTATTGCTTCTGAGAGAAGTATATAAAATAATAGAATGGCTTACAAATGGGATACCAAAGCATGCTTCGGACGATAGCCCCGAGGAAATGCCTGTATTCCTGCCTTCCACTCTGAAGTCTCCCGGCCCAACCATGCTGGAGCTCGGGTAACAAGCTGAACTTGATTCCGTCTCCAATAGAAATGAATCCACGCATACAAAGGAAAATAAGTGCATATAAAACAGAGATCGTCAAAGCGGCAAGAATGATCTGAAGAAGAGAAAGTAATTAGCATTTGACTGAAAGGAAGTCGATGAGTCATTCTCACAGGAAGATAGTACACAGTGAATTGCTCGACTGTATACCCAGATGAGACTGCACAGAAGAGTCCAACGCTCCCGAAGAATGAGCCATGGCGGGGCGTAGATATGATGGTCAAAGCAGTACCTAGACAAGTTTGTTCAGTCGCCATTAATCATAGAACATAATATAGTATCGCTAACCCAATGTTACAGCAAGTCCCCATCCGAATCCGATGATAAGAGCTGTCAGCCACACCGGATATTTCTTTTGCAAAACCAAGGATTGGAAAGTATGGACGGCAGTGAACGTAGTGAAGTATGCGCTAGCGAAGTCTCCAATCTGAATAAGAGTTCCTTTGACGACCAAAGTTAGACGATTTGAAATAACAGTTTAGGAAATAAGATTTATATACCTTGCGTTGTGCATTGACTCCCTGTATATGTTTCAGTAGGTGATCAACCGAATCATGCTTGACAATCTTACCTGACGCAATTCCGCCTTGTGACAACCAGTAAATACCAAAGAATCCAGCGACCTCAGTCATGAGATTTGCCGCCAATAGACAAGCAGCATAGGTTCCAAGCTGGGTTTGGAAGAACACTGCTTCCCTGGAGTCCCTCCGCCCTCTCAGGCCTTGCATCGCTCGCCGAACAGAAGCATAGCAAACTCGCAAAGCAAGAAATACTATACTGAGAATAGATAGTGAGGATGTGATGATGAGCACCTGACGCAATATGTTCAGTAGAAGGTATTTGCAAGGGTCATTGAAAGCTCACTATAACACTGGTCCTCTCCTCGGACGAAAACTTGAAAAGCTGAGTAGAAGCCATGAGGATCGAATAATAGAGAAGGAAATCGTCAAAAATAAGAGCAAGAGAACGCTGTGCCAGACGAGCAAACAGGGCTTGATATAAAGGAAATATGCGTCCTGCGCTGTGGCCGAAAGCGAAGTCGAATATAGATACGAAGAGAGGAACGGAGAAAGAGAGTGTCGCAGAAACAATCCTCGTCCGTCCAAAGGGGCAGAAGGGATGGGAGGCAATTCATCCATCAAGATCAAGCACTATATATCATGACGCCGTACCGAGTCCTGAGACCCTTCGCTGGAGATGTCAAAGACAGTGATGCCTTGACGCTCTAGTACCTTGGAGAGGAAATTCACATCTGATCTTAGCACAGCTCCTTCGGGATGAGCAGTGCTAGACGCATCTAAGATTGGAGCCGGCCAGAGACTCAACAGAGCGTGGTATTAGATGCATGGCACCGCGTGTCAGCTCGTTGCGATGAGGATGCGACAGAATTTGATAGCCCGAGCAGCGTGAGTGCATTCAAACAGACGTAGAAGAAGGCTCAGGCTATCTTTCCGCATTTTGAAAATCCAGGTCCTTCAAGCCAGACAAAAGCTTGGCAGAGATATAGTCACTGGTATTCTCAACAAAAAGAGATATCTAGAAACAAAAAGATGGTTGTAGTTCAAGCTCAAGCCTAGAAAGACAGTTCGGACTCACGGGCGCGCAACAAACAGATGGTCACAATTGACGCGTCTTGTCACATCGCAACAGGTTGATCTACCTTCAAGTTCGGGGTCTTCAGATTTGAAGTTCCGGGGTCCTTCTCTGACACTGGGTCGTGGTATTCGGCTTCCGGCGTGCAAACTACCAACATACATCCGGTACGTGTACAGATACATTTAACTTCCTAAAGATAAGAGGGAACCAATGCCGATGGAGGTACAATGCGGTCAATGTCAATGGGTAAAGCTCTAATGCAAGGAAAGGAGGCAAATAGAAAAAATAATAAGTTATATTGATGAAAAAAGAAGATGATTGGCGCCGTTGATCTGTCTGTTCCTTTAATTTCGACGTGAATTAAATGATATGTCGGGCGCTGAGGATCATGTCTTGGTCTTTTTGATGAAGAACTTGGCTATGCCTTCGGGTTCAGGTCCTCTCCGTTTCTTTCCCCTCATCGGTCGCGAAGGTGAAATCATCTTGTTACCTTGTCTTGAAGAGCCCGAAGCCGGCCGGCCTGTCGTTGTCGACGATAAGGGTACGTTGGTCTCCCTTGCAAGATCGCGTGCGTAATGATAGTCGTTATGTTCCATACACAGTCTCTGGAGAGCGTTTTGCCGTAAAGCAGCGACATCTGAGCTATCACCACTGTCTGATACTGCGAGCTGCGCCTGCTCATGAGGAGGAAGGACTATCTTTCTATGGCACCGATCACACATGAACGAGAAGAGGTCTTCCCCGTTCCCAGAGTCTTCTGTTCCTCGCGCATCTCAGCTTGATAAGTTTATTCGGAAGTAGAATAGTGACTCACCATCATCCACGTCTAAGACAACAACGTCACGGTTATCGATTGCACCGGGCGCCACACTCACACTCCGTCGCGCTCGTTTCGGTGTGCGAGGCTCAGCGTCTCCGCTAATGCTCGGACCGGCCGACACCGCTCTTGAAACACCAGAGGTAGACGCCTTCGCGCCAAAGAAGCCCTCAATACCGCGCTGTCCCTCCTCCGTCCAACTGATTTCCTTGAAACTTAGGCCTATATTCGTGACCTTCATTCCCTTCTTCCCATCCCATAGAAGATCGTTCTCCACAAGTTCCTTCCACAGCTTCTCACCTAGCTGCAGAACCAAGTCCACGGTCACCGGCCTTGGTGTCGGGAATGGTTGTTGTCTCGATTTTCGGTATTCCCAGCCTTGCGAGACATGCAAGTTGAGCGTCTTCGGCCAGAGCCCTGGCTTCTGCTCACGCGCTTCATTGAGACGAACCGCGAGCTCAGACGCGAGCATGCCTATCCAGTGGGGTCCCTCAGATGCCTTCGTAATCGGTTTCGGAAGGTTCTTGCAAGCTAGCATCGATTTATTGATGACATCCTTCTCTTTGACTGCAATGGCGTATCAGCCTTGACGTTGAGGACTAGATGATCAGAGTCAAGTACCTTCAGACCGGTCAATGCCACTGTAAGGTTCATATTAATCAGACTTCACAGCCATGCGGGAACATCAAGATAAGCGTACCGTAATAGCTCATACACCCATATCGAGTTCTCTCCAAATTTACTTTGCATCTCATCTAAAATCGTCAGTCGTGCGTAGCAACCCAAGAAGCTATGGTCATACCGATGGTAATTTGACTGTCAAAATCACAGGTGAGCTTTGGGCATCGTGCAAGAATAAAACATGTGAAAGACGCAAGAGAACACGCACAGAAGGTCTCCCACAGTCGATGAATTGTACTCGTTCGCGAGAGCTTTACCGAGCTTTCCTCCTAGAAATCGGATCTTTCGGCGAGGGTAGATGTTATGGTTGCAGCCAAGCTGAATAATGAATAGATGAAAATACCTTTTGAAACGGCATAGGTCTAAGAAACCCGGGGATTGCAGAATTTCGTAAGATGTTCTGGGTGTTGAACTTTCTGTAGGAGGCAGCAAGCTTAGCGAGGAATTTGTTTCTCGAAATTCCCTGCATAGGGGAAAATATCAAATATTAAGTGACGCTGAAATGTAAAGTATCAAGATGAAGACGCTCGTACTGCGGAAGTAAGGTATCCAAGTTTCTCGTGAACCTCTCGACGCATCATTGCCATGATCTCAGCTGCAATAGTCAATCCGATGTCGTGCCATGTTACTGGGCCGTTTTTTTCGAGTTCTTCGACCATTTCTGTTGTGATATCTTTCTCTTGGTCTAACTTCGTCGGGTCAACTGGAATCAGATTGCCAAGCCCGATACACGATACCCGGGGAGGAGGAGGGACTGGTGTATCGAGGCCTTGTGGAGCATCAGGTGGTGGTTGCGCGAGATATGGGTATCGTTCTAGCAACAAGTCCCGAACTGGTATGGAGAAGTCGATAAATGCCTCATCTACGGACGCTTTCTCTATCGCATTGTGTTGAGCTTACGAACGTTAAGTGTCTTGATTTTCTCTCACCGACTTCGCCAGTTGGCAGCAATTCCTTAAACATAGTGTGAATCTTCACACTCTCACGTCGATAGAGGTCCAAGCAAATCTTTCGTTGGACAAAAGCATATGTATCAGACATTTCATCCAGCTTGATTGTGTAGAAGGCTTGATAGAGTCACACCTTGTACGTCTTGATATCCGGCTTCTCCCAATACTTAGGTTCAATATCGCCGTTCTTGTATGTCGCAACATGCTGCACGACTAGGTCCGGGCACCTCTTGAGAGCATCGTCAACTTTGTCCATCCTTGATATTCCGAACTTGCGCGCCGGGTAGTTGACCGCGATAAGCATCCCCCACTGCAAGACAACAAGCGGTGTTTCCGGGTCGATACCAAGCCTCACTTGCTCGCAATTTGCATAGAAGGCGTTGCAGTCGCAAAGTGCGACTACACGAAGAGGGTGCTTCGGCCCAATCTTTGGTGTCTGGAAGTGACGGTACGTGATTGACGGATTGAGGTCCTCATAGTCAGATTCAAAGCCTTTTGGTTTTCCTTTCGATGGCGAGGTTGGTACTTTGCACATTGTTCAAGGGTAGCTCGCGTTGTGGCCGACGTCGAGTGAAGACGCGACTTTCAACCGCGCGAAGGTGGCAGCGCGTCTACGTAAACACAAAGGCCGGCCCTGAACCTTTACAATCCGCATTAGGATACTTCTTGATCGACGAACTTCGCGCTACGCCAACTTGACAGCGGTCAGCCTCCGACACCAGTTTTTTTTATAAAATCTACTCTCAATAAATAGCTAATCCCCATTTACTCTGTATGAAACAATAGCTAAACGCGAGGTAAGCTAGAGCTTGAACCCAGAAGACTTGTTATTGATTCTCCAATTTTCTTGACAGATTGCTCGTACGTCTCCGGTACATATCTTCTAATGACCCAGACTTGCGTATTCAGTTTAAAATGAGGACTCGGAGTTCTTTAATTCACCTGAAGCTGGAGCTACTGCTATCCGTGGATCAAGCTAGCTTGTAAGATGCAGTATCCGTTACCTTCAATCATACCTTGTTACAAATATAAAATGTCTAATGGGTTGTCGCTGAGCGGCTGAAACGAAGGCTGCCAAAAAAGCTGCCCAAACCTATGTTTGCGAGTACACGGACAAGTGATCTTCAGAGTGTTCTGCATGTGTACACTGTCTGGGTATGTCTTGGCTTTGATAAAGAATGAAATGCACATTCTTTCTTACTTTCTTGCCTGTATGACTGCCATGATCGAGTGGATCGACTCGAAGCTCGAAGTCGAGTAAGCTTTATACACAGTCTATTGAGCTGGTTTTTCTTATGGTTCCAATCCTCGTTTATTCCGTAAAACTCAGTCAAGAAATCGGAGACAAAAATAAGTTCCCGATTCGGATGACTCTCTGCTTGGTCATAACCTTGGTAAAAGATGGCCTGGGATTGGTTGTGGCGGGCAGCTGATGACGTCGTGGGACGCGGGTGCCGCTCTCCTGGGATTGTCGGCGGGTAATAGGACAAGCACGCAACCAAGCTATATGCTCACCGCTCATCGCCTCGCGAGCCTGTGTGTGCGCTATTCTCAAAGCAAGAACCTTGGTCTCCGCAGCAGCACTACTATCTCTCATAAAGGTCTCAGATTTGCACTCAGCAAACCGAATAATCGAAGGATGTCAAGCCAAAGTATTGCTGTTATTGACGACAGTGAGCTCAAGGATGGCGAGATGTGCGTACGCTGCTGCTGCTCGTCAGTTCCAGATTTGCTTACAGAGATTGCTGTATGATAGGAAGGAGGTCTCGTTTGGTGATGGAAAGGTGCTGCTTTCGCGCTTAGGCGACCAAGTACATGCGACGAGTGCATTCTGTACCCACTACGGAGCACCCCTAGCGAAAGGAGTTCTAACAGCGGATGGACGGGTGGTTTGGTACGCCTATTTATCCCATGGTTCCCAGGAGCATTAACTTACTGAGCTCTAGCCCATGGCACGGAGGTTATTGCACCTTTTATCTTCAATTCTTTCATCATTGACGCTATCCCCCAGCCTGCTTCAACGTCTGCACCGGCGACATTGGTAAGTTGCATCTCACCTTCCGGAAAGCTCCACGGTGACGATAAGTTAATTTTAAAATTAAGAGGATGCACCTGCGCTAGACGCGCTGCACTCGTTCAAGACATCTGTACAAGATGGCAAAATCTATGTGACTGCCGACCCGAAACGTACTGTCAAAGACAACAAAGCTCGCCCGCCCGTACTTTCTACAGAAGGCGTCACTGCTCCGGGAAAAGGCGTTCTCATAGTTGGTGGCGGTGCAGGGGCCATCAATACCGTCGAGAGTCTACGAGAGGTCAGTTCTACTCATAAAATCGAGACGACTACTCATCAGAGCCCGTGTTCATACCCGGTTAGAATGGATACAAAGGAAACATCACAATCGTCAGCGCCGAGCGCTATGCGCCCATTGATCGGTATGCTCAAAACCATGTTCTTACCTTTCAAATCTAAGCATTATAACTCGTGCTCAGAACGAAGATGAGCAAAGCTCTCATTAGTGATCCGTCGAAACTGGAGTGGCGGAGTGCGGCGGTCCTCAAGATCAAATTCAACACTAACCTCCGAACCGGTGTTGTAGGTCTTCAGACGCGCAGCAGTTCGAGGCAATAGACTGACACAGGATATTTAGACCGTAACACAAGTTGATACAAACGCGAAGACAGTCACGACGGATACAAAGGAAACAATCGGATATGACATACTCGTACTCGCTCCCGGTGGTACCCCTCGGAGGCTGCCCGTAGAGGGTTCAACTCTTGGAAACGTCTTTACTCTACGTCATGCGGAGGACACTAAGGTCATTGATGAAGGTTAATACTAATTTTGTGGCGCATACAGTCAACTCTTTCTTCGAATCAAGCTGACTCTTTCAACAAACTATCAGCCGCGCAGGAAGGCAAGAAGGCCGTTGTTATTGGCAGTTCGTTTATCAGCATGGAAATTGTTGCCGCGGTCGCGAAACGCAAACTCGCATCCATCGACGTGATCGGCATGGAGAGCTACCCCTTCGAGGCCGTCCTAGGCGCGGAAGTCGGGAAGGGGCTCATGCAGGTAAGTTTCCCTGTCTCTCATCGATCATATCTGTACTGATGGGTACTTATGTACATCTGTTCATGTTCTAGTATCACGAATCCACAGGCGTCAAATTCCACATGCGCACAAAAGTCGCGAAGCTCATCCCTTCCGAAGCTGATGCAAGCAAAGTCGGCGGTGTTGTCCTCGGAGACGGCGGTCCTACACTCCCGGCCGACTTCGTCATTATGGGTGTCGGTGTCGGGCCTGCTACAGGCTTCCTAAAGGAAAGTGGATTCGAGCTGCAGAAGGACGGCGGTGTCCTTGTGGACGAATACTTGAAGGTAGTCGGGAAAGAGAACGTGTATGCTATCGGCGATATTGCTGTGTTCCCGCAAGTAGAAACGAAAGAAGCCAGACGAATCGAGCACTGGAATGTGCGCTCTTCTCGTTTCGTTTATCAGAGATAATGTTCATCTCGGATTTAGGTGGCAAGCAATCATGGCCGCGCTGTCGGCCGTAACATTGCGGGCAAGCCCGAGCCGTTTGCAAAAATCCCCATCTTCTGGAGCGCACGTAAGGAATATCCTTTAATTCGATGCTATATCTCCCAACTGACCGTTCATTGGAACCAGAGGGTCAGCAGTTGAGGTATGCTGGTCTCGGAGTTGGGTACGACGACATTTATGTCAAGGGCAACCCCGCCGAGCTGAAGGTATGTTAGCGAGACTTTACTTTGTAAAAATTGTTTCATCATCAACGCAATGCGTAGTTTATCGCCTACTACTTCAAAGCCGGCAAAGTCGTGGCAATCGCAAGTATGCAAGCGGACCCGGTCGTTACCAAAGTATCCGAGCTAATGCGTCTCGGACTTATGCCTTCAGCAGAAGAGATAAAGGCTGGAAAGGTACTCACGCAGTCTCTGACATTCGTCCTTCTACATTTTTAACTCTCCTCTTCACCACCCTACAGGATCCCCTCACAGTCGATATGTCGACAACTGCGGCTAAGGCCAAGTTCGCACTTTAATATGCATTAGCATGTCTGCTTTTGTTCTACGCACTCATTCACGAAGCTCGCTATCTCAATGCTTACGACAACCTTCTTGTTGTATATTATGACGATGAAAGAAATGGAAGGGATAAAGATGTTTTTTTTTCTCGCACATTATCCCACGGCTCTCCGATGATCTTCTATCTGTGTGAACACCGAAGTCAAGAATTTTCGGAATTGGCAGACAGAAGAGTCATAAACTTCGAAGAAGGGAGTCAAAGGTTCGAATCGAACTGATAATCTGAAAGCACGATTGATTCTCTGCAAAAGAAGACGAAGTGTAGTTAGGGCTACAATACATGGGATTAAGAAGGAATATCTAGATAAGGTGAGAAAGACTGGATAATATTCCGAAAATGTGTAAATAGTTCTATAGGTGAATCGTAATTATGATAATCAAAGAGAAGTACAGTATATGCTACATTTTAAAGATTTAAAGAGAGCGTTGCGCGTTTGGAGATCCATAAACAAACATAAAACTTAAACTTCGAATGTCCTATCGAGAACCGCAGAGGTTGATTGTTCTGTCGATGTGCCTGTCTTCTTGCCCCTTAGTGACATGTCTTGAAGAGGGATGCTCAAGCTCTCGTCTGCAACATATGTGGTGCTGGTGAACGTGCGCAGTCGTATCGAATGGAGGCCAGACGCCGTAAGCGAGTGGTACGCGCCGCGAAGTCGAAGGAGGAGGCGTGTACATAGTACACTGTGTAGACAGGCTTGTGTTCTGAACGGAAGGCATGTCGAGTGATTAGATTTTTGGAGTAGTAAGTGATTCCATGACTTACACGAGGAGGAAGGTGTTGATGTTTGCCTATACCCATATTGAGAATGAGCAATAATGCGGGATAGGAAGAAGCACGTCAACTTACGGAAGCAAGTAGAAGGACTAATAGGTTCGCGACGGATAGAGCTGGAATTCCTGAGCTTGTGGATGATTAGCAGGTGCGGTTTTCACTCACAAAAAATGCAGATATAATAAAATAGGCCTAGTAAATACGCCTTTGTCAATCTGGAGCACCATTTCAACCAAGAAACCCCACTGACCGTCCTTGACCATCATTTTTAGAAGTGTCGAAGTCGAGTGTTGGGCTTCGTGGAACCCGTTAGCGGCCTTTCAAACCTTCATCACCCCCACTCACTAAAGTAGAGAGCCTTGGTGAGGATTAGCGCAAGCATCACTAGGCCTCTGTTGTCAATAACCTCCCACATTACTTGGCACTTCGCAAAAATGACTGACGCGTTTCATGGAATAGAAGGACAACGAGGTTTATCCAGTACTTTCGACTGCTGAACATGACAAGGCATCCATCACTGAAAAGCTCTGGTACAAAAACTGACGTGGAATGTTTAATTCAACAAATGTAGAGCTAATCGAATGCAGACTTACGGGAATTGGCACTGATCGTCGTTCTGATAGTGTTGTATATTGATCCTACGATCCCGGGCTTGAATAATAATCAGCATGGTCTGGAGATCGCGAACCGAAATTGCACTCACTATATAGACCGCCAAGAGGAACAGCAGCATCGACCGTTTGCAGAACCAAATTGCATAAACTCGCATGAACAAGACGACTTTATCGATGTTAGATCTGCAGCGTCAAGGTAAAGGGTAATCTTCTCACTTTCTCCGATAATAAAAAGCGAAAGACCGAGGACTTGTAAATTGCAAATGTCAATTAAGTGTATTAGATGCCAAATTGTCTGTGGGTACTCACTCGCTGTCGCAAAAAGAGCCGCTTTGCATGTCTAGAGTTTCAGGGAGATTGCCATAAGAAAGATGTGGACCCATGCCAAAGAAGGCGGAAGCACTTACGGCGCCATTTGGGTCAATTAGAAATGCTGCCGCGCATAAAATCCTTATTTCAGATTGCGCCACGCTTTGTAAAAAAACTATACGTACTGAAAGCTCCGATAAAGGCGGATGCGAAGGAAAGATAGCGATTCAAGAGGAAAACAAACTTGATGAATGACCATCGAGAAGGCCAGACCAGACGGATCTGTTCAGTAGTCTGAGTTCAGTACGTGAAACGCGATGACTGCCACGGTTGACGGCACCGGTACGCACCTCCTCATCAACAGTGACAAAGTACTCGTATACCTGAAAATAATAAATACGATAGCCCGGGGTGTAAAACACAAAGTAACTCACAAGAAGTGCCAATGTTGCGACTATATGAAAGGGAAACTTAGTTTACAGAATAATCCAAGTTATGGAACAATTACTAGAGGTGTACTTCAAAGAATGAGATTATTAGACTCGAAACATAGAATATGAGGTTCATACACACCCGAACAATTGAAACATCCAAGGCGATATTAGTCAGTTCATCTTCTAAGCCAGCCATTTTCTAACTTCTCAGCTGTCAACAGTGTTAAGTAGCCGAGGAGGGCGAGTCAGATGGGGGACGTGGGATGGACCTGCGGAGGTGGTGGTTGAACAAAAGAAGAGGGAGGGGAAGTGGGACAGAAAGCTGAGAAGACCAAATAGTTAAGCAAGTTCTTCGCGGTGCCAAAGCGGGTCAAGTCCGTAAGTTCTCGGCTACAACTCTTCGTGCACACGGGCGCTGTGTTAAAAAAAAACTGCTCCCAAAGATCTGAGAACACCACGTAATCGCCGACCTTGCGACAACATGGCGGGGGAAGCTCGCCTCGGAACGCTTTCTATTCGCTGTTGAGGCTGTCCTTCACGAGTTACAGGATACAACACCTTCTTTATCAGTTAGTTGCTGTGCCCCTCGAAGTCTGGGCGCAACAGTAGGTACAGAGAGCGTTATAGACTATTGCGACGGTCTTGAAGATCGATGCAACGGGTCTGATGTCGCTGATCGGAACATGTAGAACAAATGTTCAGACACAAACCAAAGGGGTTTGTTTAAGGGACCTGTCGTGAGAGATACGTTCGAAGGACGAGCCATGTGTGTTCGGGACTGCCATCAACAAAATATCGAGCTCCGGACTAGGTCCCGTGCCAGGCTAGTCGCAACACGGCGCTTCGAAGTCTTCCCGAGCCCTGATTCATTTGCACAGAAGCAGATGTGCTCGCACCTGAGAAAGTACTAGTACTCCAACTGGATCAAGACACTCTCGCTGAATTGCGGAACCATCTTCAGAGATTGCATTCCCAGATCGCATCAGAGAAAATCGTTCTGCTCGAGAAGTTCTAGATGATATGGCGGCCTAAGCCGGCGGCCACTCGGTGACTTTCGATGCTGCCGTAGTCTCTATGCTAGATCATGTGCCCAAATTAATGCGCAGATATCAATTGCGTTCCATTCAGATGCATTGGATAGAACCGAAGAACAGGAAGGTGATGGATGTAGGAATCAAAGACAGCTGCCAGTCGTTGAACTTTGTCCACAGGCACTTTTATTCGACCGGCAAACGTAAAATTTCCTTTTAGAGCTGCGCTTGTCGATCATTCGGCTGCTTGCACCGCATCGGCACAACAAAAAGGCCGCGCAAAAGGAGGAGTAGGGAGGAGGAGGGAGGAGGAGGGAGGAGGAGGGCCGCGCAGCTGAGGGCCGTGGAGGGCCGCGCGGGGTTCCACCTATCCTCGGGGTCTGTCTGTATTAACCTTCATTTCTAAGGCCTTTTTTCTCTTAAGTTCTCAGTACGTCAACAGTCTCGTACCCAAACCCTCCCACGGTTCGGAAGAGGCCGAGGCCTCAGGGTCCAACTTGAAGTTGAGGGGACCTCCTCCCGTTAGGGAGGGTCTGGCCCCGGACCTCTAAGCGAGCTCCCGCTCGCTGTCATGTAAATAGTAGTAAATAGTCTCCGCTCACTACAGGTCGTGAGAGTGGCGCGGGACTTAGATAATTGTAATTTGAATTTGAAATTTAAGCATTTTGCGGGCCGATATTTTAAGACACAAGTTTCGTTGCGTCGCATTGGCGGCACCGCATGATAATGTCTGCTGGACAGGCTGAATTAGTTGCTGCCATCACAACGACCTCTTATTCTCAAATCGAAGCTCTTTTATACACAGATTCTATCGTACAGGAGGTGCGAACGCTATGCAAAAAAAAACTGGGCTCGACTCCATGCCTATGGCAGATTCGAGCTGCGTTTGCAATTCTGAAAGGAGATAAGGATGTCATTTGCGTCGCTCGTACCGGGGCAGGGAAGTCTCTGACATTTTACTTACTGTTACAAATTCTAACTATGTCAGCGGCCCCCTTTTGTTCCGACGGACTCCCGCGACTCCGCACCCTTTGCCCTATCTGTTTCTATTCTTGTCTTTGCTCAGTCATCCTTGTTTCTTATCGTCCAATCCCGGAGCCCCACATGTAACCCTTTGCCCTAACCCTCTGCCCCGCTCCCACACTATTATTAGTAGCCTATTGTCTACGGACCTATTGTTCTCTGCTTATTGTTCATCAGATGTATCTCCGCTCCGCAGCTATAGTATATAAACCCCTGTACTTAGCATGATCGAACCTTAAGTTCGATCTCCTTTGTCAAACCCCCCGTCTCTAGTCACACTATACATCTGCTTTATCTCTACTCCACATCGTAGGCCTTTGTCCATACTTAAAGACTCTAAGTGTTGAGCCCTAGCTCCGCTATTAGTCTTAGCAACCAACGTTGCGAAACCCAACTATACGAGACCGTAAGTTGAGACGTAACAATTAGATCGAACTTATCTACCGTCGAAGACATCCATCTTTACGACTACAGTGTTGAGCCTTTAGCTCCACGTACTACTAACCAGTTGTAAACCCATCTAGTCCAGAAGAACTACCGCTCGAGGTAATCCCTTCAGTGTAGCAAGGTGCTCATCGATTGCAAGAGGGAGGCCAAGGAAAACTTCGAGAGTCGCGATCCGAAGATTAAGAAAACCGCTCCAGCTCATTTGTTGATTAAAACCCCGGACAGTAGCGTTACGAAGAACAGGAACCAACTTCTGTCATATACAACGGGACCGTAGCTGTGCACACAGGAAGAGGACTCAGTACCTGCAAAGAAGGCATAAAGCTGCTAGCCTAGTCTTTGGGACGCCTATTGGACAACGAGCAAACATTTGCAGACGTGCCGCTTGATACAGCGAAGGGAGACCGATCCAGAAATCGAAGAACAGACAAGCTGTTAAAACATCAATAGTTATTCACCACGGCAAACCTAATCCCAAACGGAGTTCAGATTCTTGACCAGACCAACACCAATCAACGTGACAACCTAGGACGCCCCATATACGAAATCCGATACTCAGTCACCAATTGCTATCAATACGATTCATACAGTTTCACCCAATACTGCGACGATACTGTTTGGACAATCACTCGAACTGTGAGTCCCATTGTCAACTACAGTGACACTTTCATCCTCTACCACACCAACCCAGATGCATTCTTCTACCTCGAAAACTTCGCCCCCAACAAAGTCCGCATAATCCACATCTGTGGAAGTGACCGTCGACTTCTAAGGATACACTACACCGTACCGCCATCGTGGCTGACATCCTATCCCTTCCAGCCCTTGACGATCCTATCTACTCTACCAGAGACCTCATCCGGAACCGATTCCTTGCATTTGCCGAAGAGTTCGACGACATCCTAAATCGAATCCGAATAGTCTTGGACGAACGATATCGTGATTGGATTTCAGCCGTTGAATACGCACAATACACTCGAGATCAACAACAACCTTGGATATATAAATACGGACTCTTGTGGCATCATACACGCTTATTCATCCCTCGACAAACTTATCTACGTCGTTTCTTTATTGGTCACATACATTTTGATAACCACGGAGAAACGTTACATCGAAGTGAAGCAGAAACCACACATCTTGTAGCAAGACATTTCTGTTGGGCAAATCTCAGCGACGACGTCAACCAATACATCTTTCAGTGTACCTGTCAACACCATCAACCCACACCCAATAACACCGTTCATCACTACCTAGCACCGCCCATCGAAATACCTGAAGACCACGTTACTGCTCATACTCTCAACTCTTACTACGACGACTCAGACAGTTACGGATATCATTCCAGAACCGATTAGTCACCACGGCAGATAAAGGCAAAAGCAAGTCTTCCTTGCGTCAGACTACTCAAACACCTGCTATACCATCATCATCAACTAAACCAAGTCGAACCCAAACTACGCAAACACCTGTTGTTCCCACCGCTTCTACCAGTCAAACCATCCGAGCCAACGTACACCAGCGTTGTTAAAGCACCACCACCACATCGAAACCTACACTTCAACAGAGAGACACAATTCTTTTACCTCACCTTCGAAGGAGAAGTAGGGAAACGACCTTGGTCCTACGACCCATCTGTACGTAGGTGGACGCCTATTGCAGCAAAATCAGCAACGGCAGGACGAGCCTTCTTCATTGCCAATACACCTAACTGGGAAGACCTTGCCAGCCGATCTCTAGCAGGAGAATTTGATAATCTCGAACCACCCCCACCACCATTTCCTACAACCCTCACCTTCAACGAAGAAACTCAACTCTTTCACTTCCAAAATAGTGACGGAACCCTCTCAGAGACACCTTGGGTGTGGAATCCTATCAACGACGAGTGGACTACTGTACCCCCAGGTTGGGACCCAAGATAAGCATACGAAATTTCAACACCCAACTGGAGGGAGTTAAAAGACGAATATTACCGCTGACACCCTGAACTTACCCGCCAACCAACACCACCCCCTCGTGAACCAGCACCGAGCCGTGAACCCTCACCAATTCGCGAATCATCTACTGAATCGCCTACCCCAGCCCCTCAGGATCCACCCAAAGACCTCTTTGAAGAACCGTTTAAACGACCAGTATCACAACAGTCTTCTATATCAGGAACCTCCCACTACTCTTTTGCAGAAAAAACTCCTACTCGACCAACAACCAATCCTAACCTACCTCCCATAAAACCAAAACCCTCTCTCACATACACTCGCCCTCACATCGAACCACTATCACGAAATACAATGGCTGGTACACAAACTATTACAGTCACAGACGCCTCATTCTTTCGCCCCCCGCCTGGAGAAGAAAGTATTAGTGCCTGGCATGGCTTTGGACAAGGAGGAAGAATGTGGGGACCAGCAAGAAATCGTGGACGAGATGACGGACCACCTGGAGGAAACCCACCAGGAGGAGGAGGAGGAGGACCTGGAGGACCTGGAGGACCTGGAGGAAACCCACCAGGAGGAGAAGGAGGAGGACCTGGAGGACCTGGACCAGGAGGACCAGGAGGACCTGGAGGACCAGTTGGAGGAGATGATGACGAACCGATGTTACGTTCACGGCTTCGGTAGACTTATCAGGGAAATGATAAGTGACAAAAGCGTTGTTTAGTGAACAAACAAGGTCGAGCAAAGAGTTGGCGCTTTAACGAGGCTCTCTTATGCTCGGAAGTCGTGGGTGAACAGAGTCTTTGGTACGATGGTGTAAAAGACTATAGGAGGATTGACTTAAGTGTCATCCAGAGGCGTCTATGTACATGCCTTATATACTGTAGAGAGAACAATAGATAAAGAGAATAATACATTGGGCTAACTCGGGCTAAGTTGAGGCATCTCGGGGCATCGTGAGGCAAGAAGCGTTACATGGGGCAACTTGGGGCAAGAAGCATCGAGTGAGGCTACGGAGGGCAAGAAGAAATGAAGGGGGCACAGTAAGGCATGTTGAGGCATAATGGGGCCCACTGGGGCATCGAAGGTAAAAGGTTAAAAGGCTAAATGGTAAAGTCACGGAAGGTCACATAGGTTAAATAGAGGGAGGGCCGTATGCGGTAACGGAGTAAATAGAGGCCAAATAAGGGCACGCATGCTTGATGCATAACAATACCCTGTTTCTACGATTGAAATTCCGTAGTAGCAAGTAATTGCGGATGCGAAATTTCAAAAACAAGTACAATGCTTATAGGATCAAGTTAAGATCAATAAAAAGAAAAGCATGAGAGAGGAAAAGCGAATGCTATAGGGTCAAATCAAGACCAATAAGGTATTAAGCAATCGGAAAATCAAAGAACTAGGCCTTGGGGAAATTAAAGTCCGATGGGAGGGCGGCAGAAAATGCTGTCCCAGTCTACAGGCTGCAGGGGGCGAGGCTGATAGACAGTGGGGGAGAACTCACTCGGATGAGGAGTGTGTACGACGTATGGGGGTGATTCTGGAGTAGGGGGCTGCTGTGGCTGTTGCGGAGGTTGCGGAGGTTCTGACGGTTTGTCCTGGGCATCGAAAGGTTCCTGAGCGATTGATCGAAGATAGGCATGTTTGGCTGATCATGATACGACTCTGGGAATGCTGGCGGAGGGATGGTAAGCGGAGACGGCGGGGGCATAGGCTGAGGTTCCACAAAACGCGGAGGTTCTTCTAGGCGTCCATTCTGCACATTGTAAGCCAATAGTCTCTCGAATTGAAACTCATTGAACTCATTAGCTAACTGTCCAACAACGACTTGATTCAAGCGCAGGATGAGGCGCTGGATGTATGAGTAGTTGAATCGTCGATGTGTACCTCGGTGGAGATCCATATAATCTTGCATGTCGACAAGAAGATCATGGATGACGTTGAGTGAGTAGACCGAGTGATGGAAGTGGTTCTGAGGCGAGTCGAGGATGAGGGGGAGTAGACCATTGTGTAGCAAGGTAGCAGAGTATTGCTGACGAGTGGGAGCCGTTTGAATGAAGACCTGGTTGGGGAGTAGAAGTTCTGTGGGACACGAAGGAGGAGGAGGAATGTTCTCCTTATTGGATTGCCTGAGCACGTTCCGGATCGCGGGCATGTCGAAAGGGTGCAGGGGACAATAGATACAACACTCGCAGGTACAGAAAGGGTCTTCCGGATATGGTGCAAAGTGTGCGTGCAGGGTGCGTCGATGTCTGATGCGTCGGGTGATGTAGGGCGAGTAGGAGAGGTCAAGAACAATCTTGAGTCCGTATAGCAGGGGTGCAGCGTGTTCTGGGTTCCAGAATGTATGTCGAAGTACAAGTTTGACGAGTTCAGGGTATGGGGAACAGGATTTGAGCCGTTGGATGTTGACAAAATCGGTGTGGTGAGGGTCGAATAGATAGTGGCGGACAAGGTCGATAGGGTTGAGAGGGAAACGTTCGTTGTTGGGCTTGGGAGAAGGAGGAGGGGAAGGGTATTGAAAATCGATAGCAATGGAGTTGTGACTTAGCTGGGAGTACCAAGTGTCGCCTTCAGGATTCCAGTCAGGAAGGGTAGGATTTGGTAGTCCCCAGCCGTTGTTGTCGAGTGGTAGGTTCCAAGCGTTGTCGGGTTCGGAAGGTGGTTGTTGTTGTTGTTCTTGCTGTTGGGGAGGTTGGTCTTCTTCGTCGTCGAAGAAGGAAGGCAGTGGTTGAGGATAGAAAAAGACTTCGGTGGCGTTTCGATGTTCTTCCGGATCAAAGGGGCGAGGTTGATATGTTGGGATTGGGGTGTCAAAATTAAAGGGCATGTGTGGGAGTGGAATCGTCTTCAGTCGGGGTGTTGGTGGGGGCAAGAAGGGACGGTGGAATTGTGGGTGGGTCTGAGAAGAAATGGCGGATGTTGGGGATGTTTCTTGAGAGGTAGGTGGTGAGGAGACTGTTGCGGAGGATGCGAGCAATTTGTTCAGGTCTAGGGCCGTCGAAGTCGCGGATCTCAACGGTTGCGTCGTCGGAGTAAGGGGTGAGGATGATAGTGCAGGGTTCTGAGTCGATCTCAGTGTGCGATTCCTCGGGGGAGGGGTCGATGGCTGTCGGTGTGGGGCTAGGAGAGGGAGATATGGGTTCAAGGTCTGGCAGGGAGTTGTCAAGGTTGGGTGGCGAAGGTGGTGTAACCGTGAAGGATTCCAGGGGGGGGCGTGTGGTGATAACTTGGAGTTGAGAGCTATAGATGGGGAGTTCTCTGGGGTTCTTAACGAGTTGGAGAAGGACATATAAAGCGGATGCTCTTCTCACTTGTTCGAGGTGGTTGCAGTTGTGGAGTCGGAAAGAGATGCTGTTGACCAGTGTTTCGAGATACGGAGAATGAGGGTAATCAATTTGATGTAGAAGGTAATGAAGATGATAGCCAATAAGACTTTGGGTCGCATGTGTCGAATGATCTACCGTCTCACGGAGTTCCGATAAGAGATTGTCCACAGTGTCTGAGAATGAGTGGCTGTCAGTTGGATGTGGCAATGAAAAACTCGTCATCGGGCCGTAGGCCTATGAAGATCCGGGTGGTTCTGTCTTCGTCGAAGTGGAAGCAAATGCCTTGCACCCAGGTTCCTCGTGGTCTCAGGTAGGGAAAGAGATACCACAGGGTGAAGATGTGTCCAAATCGGGTAGCGAGTCGGGTGATAGTAGGGTGGAAGTTAATGCGAGCTATCCAAGCTAGAAGTTGGATAAGGTCGAAGAGACTGTGCATGGGAGATGCGGAAATTGGGGGTTGCTTCTGGTGTTTATATAGTGACGTTTGGCGAAGCTGAAGGTTGTTCATGTGATCGTTCTGTTAGGGGGAACACTTCTAGGCAAGAGGGGGCATGTTGGTTCTTCGATATCAAGTTCTGAGGCAAGAAGTTCCTCGGTTGCATGCTTCGGAGGCAAGAAGTATGCTATCTAGGCGAAGTAGGGCAAGAAGTTTGATTGATGTGTGAGTCCGGGGTGTCCTAATCGGGTAATCGGTGTCAAACGCGCGCGCGGCTCGCGCTGATTACAAATCAAACATATCAGCGCTGAGACGTTTGGTTTGTAAGCAACTTAAAGTGCGTTGGGCCTGTGTGTCCAAGATCGCCAAATCGGGTCAATCAAGGTGATGTAGCTTCTTGTATCCTTCAAGAAGTTCTTCTGTGTGCTTCAGGGCGTCTTCGGATTCCCATGTGTTGCTGCTAGTGGGGTATCCGAGCCATTTGATCAAATATCTTCGACGGTTCTTTGCTCCTTTGTGTTGTAATATGGCTTCGACTTCGAATTCTTCTTCTCCATCGATAAGGTCAGGTGGAGGTTTAGAATAGGATGGTCCATGCTCTTCTGTCTCGGTGTTAGGCGTTAGAAGGGAGGCGTGGAATACAGGGTGAATCTTCCAGGTTCTAGGCAGTTGAAGTTCATAAACGTTGTCTCGAAGTTTTCGTCTGATGATAAAGGGGCCTTCTCGTTTTGATTGAAATTTCGAGGGTAGTCCGGTTCTTCTTAAGTTCCTGGCTTCTAACCATACAGATTGTCCTTCTGATAGGGGTTTGAAGTGTGAAGATTGAGCTTCACGTTGGTATTCCTGTGCGAGAGTAAGGGCTGCTTCTGCGTCATTTCGGAGTTCTATGATCTTTGATAGTCGGTTCTTGAGCGATGGAATGTTGCTATCAATGTCCGATGATTCCGAGGGGAATGAGGTCGGGTCATATCCCATTAGTAGGCGAAAGGGGGTCTGGTCTGTCGTTGAATGCTTCCGATTGTTGTGTGTGAATTCCATGAGGGGGATGTACTTGCTCCAGAGGTGGGGGTGGTTTACTGCATAGATTCTGAAGTACGCTTCAATCTCCTGATTGCTGCGTTCAGCTTGCCCATCAGTCTGCGGATGATATGCTGTTGACATTGCCTGCTTGATGTGAAGCAGACGGCATAGTTGTCTAAACACCATAGATGCAAACTGAGGTCCTCGATCTGAGATTATTTTCCTGGGTAATCCAAATCGTCTGTACACATTGTCGAAGTACAGTTGTGCAGTGTCTAGTGCAGTGATTGCCTTGGTGCAGGGGGTGAGCACAATCGCTTTGGTGCAGTCATGATCCACAATAACACATATGCTGTCATATCCATCAGATTCCGGGAGGTCTGTGATGAAATCGATGTTAACAGTTGCGAAAGGGTATGTGTCTTTGTCTGCGATGATCGGGTTTAGTGGAGGTACAAGTGGATGGTGGTTGATCTTCATCTGTTGACAGATGGCGCATCCTTGGATGTATTTCGATACGAACTGCTGCATTCTTGGCCAGTAGTAGGTTCGTCGGATTTGTTCCATTGTGTTTGCGACTCCGGGATGGTTTCGAGTGGGTAAGTCGTGATAAAGTCGTAATATGTTGCGCATGATTTCCGTATTTCTTGGCACATAGATCTTGTTCCTGAAGTGTACCAGTTGGTCTTTGATTGAGAATTCGGTCATCTTGGGCTTTGTGAGGGGTAATTCTTTCTGTAGAAGGGACATCGCTTCCTGAATGTCTCCAGTTTCGTGTCGGATCTGAAGGTGAATGTCATCGATGTTCATGATATTTCTATCATCTTCTTCGGCTTCTTCAATTCGGGTTGCTAGGAGTTCCATTTCTTTGAGAAAAACTTTCTCTGGTAGAAGTGTAACTTCGTTGTTAAGTTCTCCTTCCGTTTTAAAATGGTCCGCTTGTCGGGATAGGGCGTCGGATTGGATCATATGTTTTCCGGGTATAGCCTGGATTTTGTATGGATATCTTGAGAGTTCATTCTGCCATCGAGCTTGTCGAGGGGTCAAGCGTTGGGGTTGTCTCCAGTATGTCAAGTTCTTGTGATCGCAGTGAATCGTAACTGTATGCGGGCTTCCAAGTAGATAGTGTCGCCACGTTTGGAGTGCTCGTATAATAGCAAATAATTCTCTATCATATATTTGCCAGTTTCGTTGTGTCGGATTAAGAGCTTGGGAGATGTATCCAATAGGTCGGAGTTGACCGTTTTCGTCGAGTTGGCGTAGTACTGCTCCAGTAGCTACGGCTGATGCGTCCGTTTCAAGATAGAAAGGTTTGCTGGGGTCCGGTTGCATGAGTAGGGGCTGCTTTGCAAAGAGGTCCTTCAGCGTTTGAAAGGCTGTTTCTTGTTTGTCTGTCCAGACAAATGGTACATCCTTCCGTTTAAGTTGGTCGAGTGGTCTGCTTATTGTTGCATAATTCGGGATGAATCTGCGATAGAAGTTTGTAAATCCAGTGAATGATCTAACTTCTTTCAAATTCTTCGGAGTCTTTCAGTCCAATATGCCTTGAATCTTAGACGGGTCGGTCTTGATCTGAGATTCGGAGATGATGTATCCTAAGAAGGGTACTTCGGTTTGATGAAATCGGCATTTTGCTGGTTTAACATATAAGTTGTTGTTCTTGAGAATTTGAAACACTTCGGTTGTGTTTGCAATAAGCTGTTGCAGAGTGGGGGCATGGATCAACAGGTCGTCCATGTAGACAATGACAATGTTCCGGCGTATCTGGTCTGCCAGAATATCATTCATGAATCGTTGAAAGACTGCGGGGGAGTTGCAGAGTCCGAAAAACATAACCGTAGGCTGATATAGCTTCCTGTCACAAACAAAAGCTGCTTTCCATTGGTCTTCGTCTTTGATTCGGATGTTGTGGTAGCCTTGTCGGATATCAAGAGTGGTGAAGTACTTTGATCCTAGTAGTTGATCAAGCAGTGATTGAGCGTTGGGCATAGGATATGCGTCTTTGACCGTATGAGCATTAAGATATCGATAGTCTTGTACTGGTCGAAGGGATCCGTCTTTCTTGTCAATAAAGAAAAAGGGGGATGCCATTGGTGACTTTGATTCCTTAATAAACTTCTTGTTGAGTAGGTCTTGGATTAGTTCGTCCAAAACTGGTTGCTGATGTATCGGAACTTTGTAGGGTTTATGTATCTTCGGGATGAAGCTGGGTAGTGTCCTGATTTCCATATCGTAAGGTCGGGCTGGTGGGTATGTTTGTATTTCGTTCTCAGAGAATATGTCTGCAAATGCCATATACTCTTTGGGGATGTCGAGTTTCTTTTTGGATTTTTGTTTCTGTTGCTCGAGTCGAGTAGAGACAGTGATTTTGTTAATTGTGATCGTATCATTATTCCAATTAATTTGAGGCTTCGCTTCCTTGAACCATGGTAGTCCTAGGATGATGTCGTCTCGTGGAATATGAGTCGAGTAGAAGGTGGCTGAAATTGAATGAGGGTGGGTGAGATCCAGTCGGATTCGTTCATTAACTGATCCTTTCTTGTTAATCGTTCCGTCAGCGTTACTAACTTGTAGTGTTCGGTTGAGTTTCTGTGTTTTTATGTGTAGTTTATCAACTAGATCGGAGTTGATGAAGTTGAGTTGTGCTCCAGTATCAAGTAGAGCGTTGAGAGTGGTGAGGCGTCCGTTTATGCGTAGTTTGACCGGTATGCGGAATGAAGTGATGTTGCCATTAAGAACAATAGTGTTGAGTTGAATCGGATTAACCAACTCAGGTGTTCTCAAAAATTTCCGCCATCATAGTTTCCTTGTTCATCGAAATCTTCGCCATTTTCGTTGTCCATGCGATCCAGCATATTGAAGAGTTCAAATCGATCTTCAGGAGTGAGACTAGTGACAATCTCATTGATCTGATATGCCTGATCTTCTAGATCGTCTGGTTCATCATAGTCTTCATCATCTACTTCCATTTCGTTGATTCTGGGCTTGAATCTTCGCTTGTTGCTTTTGAATCGTCCGGGGGGTTTGCTTCGGAATTTAGTGGGGCGTGCGGGACGTGTGGGGCATTTATTCGCCATGTGACCGGGTTTCATACAGAAGAAACATAGTCCTTTTGCTCTAGCTTCCTTCTGCTTTTCGTCCGAAAGCTTGTTGAAATACATAGCATTTATATCGAATGCTTTCATGTCTTCGTCTACATCGGGTTCCGGTTCCGGTTCGGAGTCTAGTTCCATTTCATGGATCCGATATTTGCGTCTGTATTGAGGCTTGGGACGTCCATGACTATACTTCTTCCTGAAGAAGGTGGAGGGTTTTGAATCCGAGTTATTAGTTCCAAACATTCGTTCCCATTGAAGTCCATGATGTAGAGCGTCTCGGTAGTAGGGTTCCATAGTAGCACGTTGTCCTGCTGCTACTGGGTATGGTTCTAGTCGGACAATTTCTTTCCTAATAGACATAGGCAGTCCGTCTTTGAACAGGTTCGAGAGTACAGTGAAATCATTGATGCCAGCGTCTCGGGCTAGACGTTGGAATTCATGCACATAATGTTCCGTTCGCATGCCTTGTGCCTTGAGTTTCTGAAGCTCCTTGAATGCATCTGCAACATAGTCTGCAGAGACAAACTGTTTCTGAAATTCATCTCGGAAGTTTCGCCAAGTATAGTTCCATGGGAGTGCCGGGTTTGCGGTGAGTCTGGCGTTCTGTCCTTGCAAGATGTAGTTCGAAAATGATTCTGCTGCGGGTCCACCATTGCAGAAAGTGAGTGCAAGTCGAACTTTGTCCTGATCTTCAGTGTAACCGGGGGTGAGATAGATGTAGTTCTCCATCATATCTAACCATTTTCGGGCATTCCTGCAGTGTCCATCGAAGTTGAATGGTTTATTTGCACCATTCCTTCGTTCGGGTTGTTCTGCCATGACGCCTACTGGGGGTGGTGGTGGAGGTGGAGGTGACGGTGGTGGTGACGGAGGTGGAGGTGGAGGATTTCCTGGGGGTAAGCCTGGGGCTGGTGGATCTTCCAGTGGAGGAGGGGAGGGATTTGGGTCGTCTCGATCGGGTGAAGGAGGATTAGCCGATTCGGAGCGTCAATCAAGTGGTTGTTCAGGGTCGAGAGGATCGGCGTCTTCGAAATAGTCTAATTCTTCGTCGGTTAATTCTGTCTTTACTTCTTCTTCTGCTTCTGTTTCTTGAGCTAGTCGGAGCTGTTCAAGCTTATCTAGTACGTGGAGGGCTTCTAGTGCTTCGGATAGATTGGGTACACCTTTTCCTTTTCCTGTAGGTGTTTCCGTTTCCGTTAAGCGGGATACTCCTTTGCCTTTATCAGCAGTTGCAGAAGTTCCTTCAACTGAAGTAACTGAGGGTGCAGTTAAGGTTCGAGTATGCTTCTCTCGAGTGGGGCTTCCAAGTAACGGATGAGCTGTCTCCTTGGGTTCAGCTTTTACTTGAAGTTCAGTTGGTTTGTGGGGTCGAGATGGTCCAGGGATAGATGTTTCGGGTTTCGAGGAGGACGGAGGAGGTGGTGGTGGGGCAAGAGGGGAGGGTAGAGTAGTGTGTTGTTGAGAAAGAGATGAAGCAGTAAGTCGAGGAGACGATGTAGGAAGGGGGTTGGTTACTACTCGAGGTGAGCTTCGTTGGCTACGAGTTCTTCCTAGTCTTAGTCTTTCTCGTTCTTGCTGAGCTGCAAGTTCTGTTTGATGTCTCTCCTCTGCGTCGTAAGGTTCAATGTTTCTCCAGTTGGAGTTATATCGTTGATAGAAGTTGGCTTTGTCGGAGTATTTGGAGGGGATGTTAGTCCACTTCTTACTGTGTGCGCTAAAATAAAGGTATGTCTTGACAACACCTTTCTGTCGATACCAGCAGCGTAGTAAGTAGTCAAAGTATGCGTTATCCGGTTGAGATGGTGGTAGTGATAAATGAGTTGTGTCGATTCGAGGGAGGTTGTCCGTTGGTGAGTTCTGGGATGCCAGATTGTTTACTGGTTAGTTGGAGTTGCAGTATTGCCGTTCAGGTATTGAGCCGGAATGGGGGGTACTGGTGGGATACCAATGGGGGTTACTGGTGGGATGTCAGTGGGGGTTACTGGTTCAAATTCTGCTCGGCAACCACAACGATTGATAACGGTTTCAACGTCTACTGCGGATTCAGGCCAGTAACAAATGTGGTCCAGCCGGTAGTGGGTGGTTTCGGATGTTGCGTGGTAGTTGGTTTCCGGGTCAATGTGTGCTGACTGAATAAGGAGTGTTCGAAGGGATTCTGAGCTTCCAATGTACACTCTTCCTTCTGTCCAAAGTAGGTTGTTGCGCGTTGACCAGTTGGCGAGTCGTCGGCTTCGGATGAGGAAACTGAGAGAAAGGAAAGTGCTGTCGTAAAGATAGCTCTGTTGAATTCGTTGCACTAGTCCGTTGTTAACCAAGATCAAATAGTTTTCTGAGATCTCTTCGTTCTCAGTGCGTCCGGGTTCAATTGGGGTGACTCGAGTTGTGGTGGGAATAAGGTGAGCCAGTTTGCCTTCTGGGGGAGGTAAAACTACTGCGGATTCTTCGTCCGATGCGGCGCAGTCGAGAGGGTCCTGGTGTAGGTGTGTCGGGTCGAGGTGAGGATGTGAATTGAGGAACAGAGGTAGTTCTTCGTTGGATTGGAGGGGGTGAATGAGGTTGAGGGATTCTCTGATGTACAGGTGTTTCGTGAGGTCTATGCCTGTTATGTTCTGCTATGAGACTTGAGTAGAACTGTTGTGGGTCTTCAGAGGTGGAGAGTTCGGAGCTGAGATAAGTTTCCTGTGTAGGTTCTTGTTCTAATCGAGGGGCAGTGATATATCGGATCGCCGGTAGGTTATGATCGTTGTTACTATCGGTTGGGGTGCCGTTTCGATAAGATGAATCTTCTTGTTCAGGTTGCTCGTCTGAGTGATCAAGGTTGGATGGGTTGTGTGGGGGTGTATTGTTTTCGGGTACAAATATGTCTAGAATCTGAATGGGGTCTAGAATAATGATCCGGGTCACGTTGTTCCACAATCGTTCCGTATTATCGGCAAAAGTTATTTGGATCCTCAGGTTGGGCAGTTCCTCGGGTGATTAACCCTTTGAGCTACTTGTTATTACACACAAGAGGGTATGGTGGCTCTCTCCTTGTATGCTCGTCCGGTATTCTTCTTCGGTTCGCTGGATAACAGACTATTCCCTAGTCGTGTTCACCGGTATTTCAGTCGTCAACGAGTGAAGCAATCCTCTTCTGGGACAATCGCCTATATGCGTAGCAGTTTCTCTGGTGTATCAGACCTTTCCTCTGCTTGCTTTCTTCTCTTCAAGTTACCCTGGCGTGGCTCGGCTTTCTGATCGGGTCGCTAACCTCTTATCCTGCGTATGCCAACCAAAATGTAACAAGGACCGTTTAATTCTAGGTGTGAACCTGCTTAGTACGTTGGATCGGTTCCTGGTGCTGTGTAGGGGTTACACAATACAGTTGTGTATCGATAATATGTCGTTCGAGTTCCTTCGTTCCTAGTTTGAAAGTTAGTAGACAATGGCCAGTCGTTTACTTCCTTGCAAGTATTCCGGATTGGTTCTTGTAGGGGTTGATTGTTTAATTCCAGTTGTTGGAAAGGGAGGTCAAGTGAAGGTAGTCTTGGCTGCTTTCCGGGTTAAGGAAAGAAGTCAATCCTAATTGTTACGTTCACGGCTTTGGTAGACTTATCAGGGAAATGATAAGTGACAAAAGCGTTGTTTAGTGAACAAACAAGGTCGAGCAAAGAGTTGGCGCTTTAACGAGGCTCTCTTATGCTCGGAAGTCGTGGGTGAACAGAGTCTTTGGTACGATGGTGTAAAAGACTATAGGAGGATTGACTTAAGTGTCATCCAGAGGCGTCTATGTACATGCCTTATATACTGTAGAGAGAACAATAGATAAAGAGAATAATACATTGGGCTAACTCGGGCTAAGTTGAGGCATCTCGGGGCATCGTGAGGCAAGAAGCGTTACATGGGGCAACTTGGGGCAAGAAGCATCGAGTGAGGCTACGGAGGGCAAGAAGAAATGAAGGGGGCACAGTAAGGCATGTTGAGGCATAATGGGGCCCACTGGGGCATCGAAGGTAAAAGGTTAAAAGGCTAAATGGTAAAGTCACGGAAGGTCACATAGGTTAAATAGAGGGAGGGCCGTATGCGGTAACGGAGTAAATAGAGGCCAAATAAGGGCACGCATGCTTGATGCATAACAACCGAATAACGTCAATCAAGCTTTTATTCCGATGAAAATCAAACCCTTCACCGGAACTCAAAAGGATGTCGATCGATTTCTCATGCAATGCAACGTCTTCCTACGACTCAACGCACAACAATATAACACGGATTATTGATGCATCGCATTCATAATTTCCCACTGCTCAGAACCAGGATCCATACCATTCGCCACTCAATATGTCGCATCTGGTCGACTCGAAACGGATACTTTTGAAGAGTTTATTCAAGAATTTGAACGAACCTTTGTATCATCGGAACTCACTGTCCAAGCTCAACTAGAACTGGATAACCTTCGTCAAACGGGATCTATCGAATCGTACAATCTTGCGTTTAAACCACTGATACAACGCGCTCGAATCACTGGATATATTGCTCAACGTAACTAATATTGGAAAGGACTCAATAACAACCTCCTACAAAAGTTACTAGCTTGTCATCCACAACCTACTACAATGGACGGATGGTACTATCTCGCCACCAAACTGGACACTGGCTATAAGATTGGTCGCGCAATGAATAGACACCCCAGATCGAACGAATACCAATCTACTCGACGACCTACACGCCAGGCCAACCGACAAATCCGTGCCATAACCAACGAAGCGTACATTGAAGAAGAGCCCTCCGATAACTCTTTCAATGACATAGATCAGCTTGTCGATTCAGCAGTCAACCATTTATTCCTTGCACGTTTATCAACGGAAGAATACCAGCGACACATGAAAGACAACCTCTGTTTCAATTGTCACAAACCAGGACATTGTACCGCTAAATGTCCTCAGCCACACCCCAAACGCAACAACAAATCTCGGTGGCCGAACTCACGCACACATAAAGCCAAAGTCATCCGTCAGATCACAGCTACAGATGATCAAGATGAATACTCGGAACCCGAAAATGACGATGACAACCAAGAATCGCTCTCAACCAAAGATCGCGCTGCCCAGATTCAACAACTTCTCATTGGTCTTGATGATGACACGGTCAATCAAGTCTTTGACAAAGTTGAGGAAGCAAATTTTTAAACGACGAAGAGCTTCCGCAGCCATCTCTCTCGTTGAATATTCGGCTGCTCATCAACTCTATTAACGACAATCATGCCTTACGAATTCCGATTACCTTCAGCTATAACAATAAAATCCACAAAGCGACTGCACTTCTAGACACCGGAGCCGAAGGATTATTCATTGACCGAAAACTCGTAGAAAAACTCCACCTAAAAACAATCAAATTACGACACCCACTGCGACCCAAGAACGTTGATGGAACACTCAACAATGCCGGACGTATCACCTCTTATGCACCTCTTCAAGTCAAACTTGGAAATCAACAATATGCTATGCGATTCTATGTTACCACTCTTGGAAAAGAAGAATTTATTCTTGGCCTACCATGGTTCAAGAAATATAAGCCAAAAATCGACTGGGATACAGGATCCATACAGCTCAATCGCGTCAACATCTCGACTCAGCTTGCACAACAAGCTCGAAAAGGGTTTGAAGCTGTCAAGCCACTTCTAGATCTTGTACCTCGCCAATATCACCAATTCCTTTCCCTATTCGACGAAGAAAAAGCACACCGTTTTCCACCAAAACGACCATATGACCATGCTATCGATCTCAAACCAGACTTCATTCCCAAACGACATTCTCCATATCCATTATCTCTTCCACAATGCGCCGCTCTCGACGCCTTCATCAACGAAAACCTTAAAAATGGATATATACGACCTTCCAAGTCACCTATGGCATCACCCCTTTTCTTTGTTGACAAGAAAGACGGAACTCTACGACCCGTACAAGACTACCGTTACCTCAACAATGGTACAATCAAAAACGCGTACCCATTACCACTTGTTCAAGACCTTTTGGACAAACTCCACGGATCACAATACTTCATTGCTCTAGATATCCGATGGGGATACAATAACATACGAATCAAAGAAGGCGACCAATGGAAAGCTGCGTTTACCACTCAACGAGGACTTTTCGAACCAACAGTTATGTTTTTCGGCTTATGCAATTCTCCAGCAACTTTCCAACACTTTATGAATGACATTCTTGGAAAAGAAATCTTACTGAACCATCTCTTGGTTTATATGGACGACATTCTCATCCATGCCCCAACCCTACCAGAACTTATCCACCGCGCCAAACGCGCCTTCACAATCCTTCAACGAAACAACTTATACTTCAAACCCACCAAATGTTTCTTCCATACACAGAAACTTACTTACCTAGGACTCATCATTACGCCTAATCACATCCAAACAGATCCTACCAAGATTGAAGGCATCACCAAATGGCCAGTACCCACCAACGTCAAAGACGTTCGCTCATTTACTGGTTTCACCAACTTTTATCGCCGATTTATCCCTCATTACGCCGAGATTACCAAAGCACTGGACAACCTCAAACGGAAAGACCAACCATTCGTTTGGACTGAGGTTGAACAGAAGGCATTTGACGCACTCAAAGCTGCATTTTCTCAACATCCGCTACTTCTAATGCCGAATCCACACAAACCTTTCTTCCTAGAAACCGATGCTTCCAAAGTCGCTACCGGAGCTGTCCTTCGCCAACATGATGACAACAGTGTTCTTAAACCCATTGGATACATTTCGCAATCACTCAACTCAGCCGAACGTAATTACGAAATTTACGACAGAGAACTACTTGCCATCATTCGTGCCCTTAATACTTGGAAACATTATCTCCTCGGATCACCACATCAAGTCACCTTGTGGTGTGACCATCGCAATCTAACCTATTGGAGAGAAGCCCGGCGACTTTCACCCCGTCAAGCTCGATGGCATTTGTTGTTATCACAATTCGACCTTCACATTACACATGTTCCCGGCAAACAGATGATACAATCTGACCTTCTATCACGCCGGGCGGACCATGTTAAACAGGGGGAGAATCTAAACGAAGTTTCTATAATGCTGCCGAACGACCTCTTCATTTCCGCATTACAAGACCACAATGATTCGGAAGACGAAGAAGAAAGCATTAACTACGAGTCTGACGATGACCTTCCAGACACTGATAACCTGACAAAATCTATCAAAGAATCAATGAAGAAAGACGAATACCTCACCAATACCATTTCTCAACTAAAGAAGAAGCTACCACCCACTCGAACCGCACTCAAAGACTGGTTTTTCGACGACACTGGCATTTTATACTTCAAGAACCGCATCTATATCCCGGATAATCTCGAATTGAAACGCACAATCTTACGACTTCACCATGATATTCCAGTACGCGCTCACCCTGGTATATTCAACACTCTGGAACAAGTCCGAAGAACGTATTATTGGCCCCGAATGCAGAAATTTATATCCGATTACGTCCATGGATGCGCACTATGCCAACAAATGAAAGTCAATCACCACCCGACCGCACCACCACTAATGCCTATCGCCGCCGATAAGAACTCTTTTCCATTCTCTCACGTCAATATGGACTTCATCACCGACCTTCCAATGTCCCATGGATACGACACCCTTCTATTGGTCATTGATCACGATTGTTCCAAAGCTATTGTTCTCATCCCTTGCGAAAAGACAATAGACGCCATCGAAACAGCACAACTATACTTCGATAACGTATACCGACGATTTGGACTTCCTATCCGCATCATCTCCGATAGAGGACCTCAATTTGCCTCTAAAGCATTTCAAGAACTATGCAAAATCGTAGGAATCAAATCATCGATGTCAACCGCTTATCACCCGCAAACAGATGGACAAGCAGAACGAACCAATCAAGAGATCAAAGTCTATCTTCGAATCTATTGCACCGGAGAACCCGAAAATTGGTCTCAACATATTCCCAACATTGAATTCGCCCATAACAACCGCGCTCACACAGTCACCAAAAGAACCCCTTTCTCGCTTCTCATGGGATATGAACCAATTGCCTTACCCCTGAAACACCCGAAATCGAACGTTCCATCAGTATCACAACGACTTGCCAATCTCACGGTCTACCGGTCAGAAGCCTTAGCCGCTCATTCAGTTGCTGCTATGGTTATGAAAGAACGTACCTTCCGGAACTTCAAACCATTCAATAAAGGCGACAAAGTCTGGCTAGACTCCAAGAACCTCCAAATCCCTGGCCTATCACAGAAGTTCAAGGAGAAACGTGACGGACCATTCCGGATCAAGAAAGTCTTATCACCAATAGTCTATGAGTTAGATCTCTCACGGACTAAATGGAAGATACACCCGGTATTCCACGCTGCACTTCTCGTGAGATACACCGAGACCGAAGCATATGGACCGCCCCACAGTAATCCCCCACCTGACCTGATCGAAGGACAAGAACAATATGAAGTCGAAGCCATCCGTGCCCACCGTGGAAACGGCACTAGACGACGATACCTTATAAAATGGAAAGGTTACCCCACTTCTGGAAACTCATGGGAACCTGAGTCCAATCTCCAAAACACACAGACCATTCTCAAGGCCTATAAGAAGCTCCACCAACTTGCCTGAATGCCCGCATCCCACAAACTTGTTCGCTTCTCTTATCCCCACTCCTCTAACATTGTCAACGATGCCACTCTCTCTGCATCATACCAACAACCCATTACTCCTGAACCCACAACCCTCGTACTACCGCCTACCTCGATTCCAACACGCCCCGGTTACCTGGACGCCGTCCGACCCTCATTCATAAAAACAAAAACAGAAAAACATTTTATACCTGACTGGCAGAAAGTATACTCCAACCGTCTGCACGTCCCCACCCTCTCTACATTCCTCATTCATTGCTTCTACTTCGACCCGGATCACGCACAACAACTCGTCAACTACTTCAACATCTCTGCCCGCGTCCAACCAGCTCTCACTCTGACCCGACCAATTGTCCGACATCGCCGCAAACACATCAGTCACTTCGAACCTCAACGCTCTGATCCTTACTGTACCTGCAGTTGTTGCCACTACAACTGTCCAACTCACTCCCTTTAGAACATGCCCCCTACTCGTACCCAACGTCCTCAGCCTCGTAACACACTTCGAACATCCATCCCATCTACTCATCAACCAGACCTCAAGATCGACCACCTAGAATCCGGAAGAATCACGCGCCTCTTTTCTGATCGAACTATCCACCAACGTCTTCACCACTCTACCCACAATGTCACTCCTATACTCAATATGTGGACCCAATGCTACGATATTGCCACTCGCAACCAAGAAGTCATGGACTCCAACATCTATCTTGTGGAAGGAACCCTCCGACTGCTCCGACAAACTCAGAACTCCTTCCAAGATGCACGATGTTTCGCCATTGATCAATTCCTCATCCACGCTCCGCCCGACATCATTGCACCAACGGTTATTGACCTTACTACGGAAGATGAAGTCATTGATCTCACCAAGGACCTCATCAATTCAGTCGGTACTCAAGTCCCAGAACGGCCAGACCTCGCTGACCGGATATCCGACCCCATGGAATTTAAGTCACCCAGCCCCGCATATGAAGTTCACACCGCACCACCGTCACCGGTCACCAGCCCCAAAACAGACAACAATCCCTTCTCAACCATGGCTCTCGATTCTTCGACCACTTGCTCGACGCACACCCCCGTTGAACACCAATACGATCTGGCCGCCTCCACCTGCGAATCGTATACATGTCCATATTGTCATAAGCGAGCACCTGGACACATCGCCTCAGAATGCAACGATCATCAATGCGTCTCATGCGGACAACAAGAAGGTCATGATGATGAATGCGCTACCTTCCGAGTCCTTCAACAACGTGTTCAGAGACGTATAAAGGAACGCAACTCCTCTCAAAGCGACTAAAGCACCTGTTGCTCATCACCGGATACCCTATTGGCGTTAACTTCGCCTATATAGCACGTTTTTCTTACTTTCTTTATTGGACTTAACTTGTCCCTATAACGGCCATTTTCTCTTTATCTATTAACTGATTTCCACTACGTTTCAATTTAAGAACGGGGTAATGTTACAAATTCTAACTATGTCAGCGGCCCCCTTTTGTTCCGACGGACTCCCGCGACTCCGCACCCTTTGCCCTATCTGTTTCTATTCTTGTCTTTGCTCAGTCATCCTTGTTTCTTATCGTCCAATCCCGGAGCCCCACATGTAACCCTTTGCCCTAACCCTCTGCCCCGCTCCCACACTATTATTAGTAGCCTATTGTCTACGGACCTATTGTTCTCTGCTTATTGTTCATCAGATGTATCTCCGCTCCGCAGCTATAGTATATAAACCCCTGTACTTAGCATGATCGAACCCTAAGTTCGATCTCCTTTGTCAAACCCCCCGTCTCTAGTCACACTATACATCTGCTTTATCTCTACTCCACATCGTAGGCCTTTGTCCATACTTAAAGACTCTAAGTGTTGAGCCCTAGCTCCGCTATTAGTCTTAGCAACCAACGTTGCGAAACCCAACTATACGAGACCATAAGTTGAGACGTAACACTTACCTCTGGTTGTCTGAATGGAGGGAATCATCATTATTGTTGTCCCGATAAACACGCTGGCCTCCGAGATGGCTTCGCAGCTGTCTGCAATGGGTTTCGCAGCCCTTGCAGTAACTGCATCGACTTCTAGTGACAAGAATTATAATGTAAGTGACTTTCTTTTGGCGAGGCATTTGAGAGAGACTCACTGTTTGAAAAGGATATCGCGCAACACAAGTATCGTGCTGTTGTCACGAATCCCGAAACAATGCTGGAAAAAAATGGTCGATTCTTGAAGCTCTTGAAGAACCAGGCTTTTTTAAGCAGGCTTATCTGCGTGATTATTGACGAGGCTCATTGCGTGGTCAATTGGGGGGACTTCCGGCCAGAATATAGAGAATTGGGCTTACTTCGATATTTGATTCCGATCTCAGTCCCGGTCTACCTGACTTCGGCCACCCTCCCACCCGTCGTGATGCGCGATGTCCGGCGACTACTGCGTATCAGGTCAAATCCCTATGAAGAAATCATGTCAAATGATCAACCAAATGTCGCAATAATTGTTAGAAGGATGACTTACCCGATTAAATCCTTCTGGGACCTCACCTTTTTATTTCCGGAGGGATGGACACCTGAAAAAGAAAAGCCATTGTTATTCCTTGTCATGTTCGACAGCATCAAGACCTTGCACCAGGCTCTCGAATTCCTTCGAAGCCGGTTGCCGGTCGAATGCCGCGAAATGGTCTTACCATTTCATTCAGAGATGTCCGAAGAACATCGTCTGAAAGTTATAGCCCTCATGAAGCAAGGACTTATATTAGGTGTCCTTGCTTCAGAAGGCTTTGGACTTGTGAGTCCATCCTAATTACTCCGTTAGATATGCAATTGACAAGACAAAAAAAGGGGATCGACGTACCTAATATTCAATTGGTTGTGCAATTTCGTGCCAACCTCATCGACTCATGCACGCTGGCGCAGCGTTTCGGGCGTGCTGCCAGGGATCCACGTATCCAGGGCATCGGTCTCTTGCTAGTCGAGCCATCTGTAGACGATGAAGAGGAGGATGATACTGCTGGAAAGTCAAGGAAGAGGCGCAGAGGCAAACAAGGAGGCCGTTCCAAACGAACAAGACTGGTGTGATCTCTTGAAGCTTCGACATCGCAAGAGGCGCTGTCTCAGGTCCGACCGGGCTCGCAAGACACGTCGTCTCAGCAGGAATCCAGCCAGGAGAGCTCGCAGACCCCGTCGCAAGAGGGTGCGTCGCAGGAGGAGGTTGATGAAGATGAAGATGAAGATGAAGAAGATATCAATGTTAGCAAAGGACCTGGTCAAGAAACTGCAAGTGACGTACCATTTTTTTGCGCTCGCTGGCGTACGTACTTCGAGTGGTGGGAGGAGAAGACAAGGACCGGATCGCTGGGAGGAATAGAACCAACCCTTCGAGACCTCGTCCATGGTATATCACCAGACATGCCATGTCGGCGTATACCATGGAAGCTGTTCTTCTCCTCCGGTAGGCCCAAGGACTTAGGTAAGCGTTCGAAGTTTGATGGTATCAATGATGTACTCACACGTAAATCAATAGCATCTATTCTTACTCCCTGCACACCCATGCCTCTTTGCCGCCCGCCTGCTGAAGGACCGTGTCCTCGCTGCGAACCACCTCCAGCTCAATTCTGTTGCGACAAGGATACGCCCGAGGTCCTCGACCTTCTCCCCCCCGTACCGCCTCGCTTGTTCCCCAAAAAAATAGGTCGAAGCAAGATTCAAGCCAAGACGTACATGCCCGGTCGCAAAGAGGAGGAGTTGACGGCGGCGCTGGAGGCTTGGAGGGATGAGGCAGTGCTAGAGTGGTTTGGTTCCGAGCATCAAGACATCCACGGTGGGCAGGCGGTCTTGCCTGACAAGTTTGTCGATATAATCGTCAAACATGCCTCGAAAGGCAAGATCTCCTCGCTGGAGACTCTGCGACGGGAGTCGCAATGGTCTCGGGCTAATAAGTATGGTGCCGAGGTCTTGGAGATCATCAAAACTTATTTTCCCTTCGATTCGCTTACTTCAACGACGCACAACAAACCTGGCCGGCGCATTCCTCTTGCGGACTCAACGGGGAGATCTGTTAATGATGGGGCGGAGTCGGTGAGTACCTTTGTCTGTTGTGAAGCTTATTGCATGATGTCCTTTGTTTAACAATGGACATACATCGGGCTTCATGTTTTGTATCATACTCACGTTATGTATTCGTTAATCAGTCGCAATCACTGCCGGCTGGTACGCAGGAGCCTCCCTCTGAGATTCCTGTTGATCAGTCAGACGCTTCGTCCTCTAAGCGCGGTAAAAGGGGGCCCGGGAGCTACAAATGCTCACTCTGTGGGACTCAGGGACATATCAGTATGTCCTTTTCTTCTTTACTGTGAGGCTTCACTGATTTTGACTTGACAACACCAGAGTCGAAACGATGCCCATTGTACAGCAAGCACCTGGCGAACAAAGAAAACGGGAATCAGCCGCAACACTGAAAGCCGGTCCTTCGCTAGTGGGAGTTGAAGACTGACAGTACATTGCGCGAATGTACAATGTACTGTCATTAGTATTACACTGCGTGTGTGCGCAGTGTATGTGCGGACGAGCTTTGTACGGAGGAAGCCATGTCTTCTTTTGTGTCAGGATTCTTATTCTTAGTAGGACATCGTCGATCTCGTCTGGTTTCTCATCCAGTGACAGGTCGAGGATTGCCGTGATTTTCTGTAGATAATTTATTCATATTATTGTAGATAGGAATATTGTACTGCTTTATATTTGTTTTAATCTAAATCAATCCCATTATTGAGGTCGTCTTCGTCATAGTGTGCTATCGATCCCGGATCATCCTCGTCTTCATCAAAATCCCATTTGAAACCGTTACTTATAAATATTTCGTGGCCTTTAGCAAATGCATTTATGATTTCCTTCTTAGATGTTCGACCCGAGGTTTCTCTGAAGAGGCTGTTCTTGTCAAGTTCGCGAACCATTGCATTGTAAGTCTGCCTCATGTCCGGTTCTTGATGTCTAACAGATCCCGGTCCCAGGAGGAATAGGGATTCAATGGATGTCATCACGTTCCGATACACTTGTATCAGAGGTGATTCCTTCAATATTCGTTCTAATGTCCTATTTGACCCTTTTCCTCCATAGATGACCTTTGATTTGCGCAAAAAAAAAGATCAGTAGCGGCTACGTTAATTTGACAAAGTAAGCCTCACCTTTGTATACAGATTATTTAATTCTACGACCCAGTCGTTTCCTTGAAACTTGCCTGGTCGTCCGCTTAAATTACATAGCACACTGCGACGGACTGCTTTGCTGGATTTAATTAATCAATTAATCAATCGAATACATTGTACGACCTTAAGCCAGAAAACATTACCTGAGACTGTCCGGATAGTGAAACCTGACATCAATGAAGAATGTTGTTAAATGATAGGCATATTTATGTTTTCCAACAGCACGGAACGCTGGAATCCAGTCAATTAAGCATCGCTCCAGTCTGCCGATGTCTCCCCAATCCATTGCATGTATGGTCTCCTCATACATCAGCATGTAATAGTTTCGGAGCATTGTATTCTCCAGCTCCTGGTCCCGGGTAGGCTTGTTGGGGTTTTTTTTGCGTGCTTCAAGACTTTTCAAGCTAAAAAAAGTCTTCACTAGATCCTTCGACAGTGCTACAAGGTCATTCCAAGTGAATTCCAGCGTAAAACGAGCGACGAAGGCTGCATCATCAAGATCGGACCAGATCGATGGTCCGAACCTATTCTCAAATGCAGTGCGCCAACAAGTAAGCCTTTCCGCGACCCCTAGATGCTTTAAGAACCGTTTCATTTGCTGATAGGTAGGGGGGCCCTTTAGAATTTTGTTTGTATCCTTCGGCATGGGGCACAAGTATCTTGTTGCATTGCCGGCACTTGTGGGGTCGTTCTCCTGTGCAAATGGCTTGATAAATAATTTCCAGAGCATGTCAACGAGTGCCATCTTGACATGGAACATCCCTGGTATAAATATCACATAATATAATGTGTTCCAGACACATATATCCATTGCTCGGCGCCGTCTCGCTGTATCGATGCGTTCTCCGGTCCCGAGGTCACCGGAGACAAGAAGAACATATTCCGACATGTTCGGGGGCTCGCCAGGGGTCGGTTCATCATCTGGTGAGTGTCGTCGTATTCCCCCTTGTGTCATCATGTCTTCTAACGCATTAATATTGCCAGATACCTTGGAATTGTCATGCTGCATCGCCCGGACAGGTACCTGATCCGTTTTTTTGACCGGAATCTGCTCAAGAACCTCCGGGACCCCTACTCTGGAACGGAATTGATGAAAAAAAGCCGGGCCATGCGTGCATACAACGTTCAAGAGAGACCACACAAAAAATCGGTGATGTTGGTTGAGATTGTCGGAGTCGAGTGATTCCTTAACTATTAGATCATAGTAATCGTACACCCGATCCTTGTGATCCTCTCGGTCGTTGTAAGGATCACGTTTCCGAACCTCATCCGCACAGCGAAGATCCTCTGGACTGTAGTTGTGATTTATAAAAGTCCCTGTTGTCAGATTCCACAACGAACGTTGTGATTTCTCTACAGTGGACTGTCCGGGAGTGCCGAAATCGATAACAAGATTATCGTATGCAAGTAAATACTTCAAACTTTGACCGGCCAGTCGTATGCCATTGTATGCTTCACTTGACAAGGATCCAACTGTCCGGTCAATGGATGTAGTAGATGTCAATAGTCCTATTTGTGATAGAGTGTCGATTACTCGCTTGGATGTCCCACTTGCATGCAAAAAAAGTCCAAAATGTGTCGCAAGTGCATTGCACTTTTGATTTCGAAGCCGGGCTATCGTTGTAATGAAGTATATGATCCTCTGTTAATTTATCAGTATTTAATAATATAGATATGAAACAGAAACTGCACGTACAAGCTCCCGGACCTTAGGATTGTTTCCTACAGTCCCTGTATACACAGAAGCTCGATGATCGATGTCTTGTGATCTCTCTTCCATTGATCGATCGTCCTTCACTGCTTTCGCGGTCCCTGATTGTCCTTCGATCATCAAAAGGCTGTCAAATATAGACCAAAGATGAGGTGCCGCATTTTTGGCAGTTTGAACTATGTCATCGACATTTTTAGATTCAAACTGATCAATTCTTGCGCTTTGTGCGTGTCCGTGCCACCCGGTCGAAGGCTTCGTAAGTTGATTGGACTCCTGCACTATATTATTGATTGTGCATCGATGAATCCATAATTGAACTGCAGGCGATAAGATTTTGTTTGATTTGAATCCATCGAGGATCGAGAGATAGTTTGAAGCAATGTCACTGAATGCATTTAAGCACAAGGGGTCGGATTCTGTGTCTGATAAGTTGAGAAGTATCATGATTAAATCAGATATATTTATTTGGAGGCCAGCAAGAGTCTCGAGAGCATGGTAGAATTTTTTTGGATGCATAGATATAGTGTTGATGCGTTGTATGTGTTCAACGTATGTTACGGCTATCTAAATTACCGATGACCGGCCCTTGGACCCTTGAGCCTGAGCTATATTTGAAACAACTTTATTTTTTGAAGTCCCGCGCCACTCTCACGACCTGTAGTGAGCGGAGACTATTTACTACTATTTACATGACAGCGAGCGGGAGCTCGCTTAGAGGTCCGGGGCCAGACCCTCCCTAACGGGAGGAGGTCCCCTCAACTTCAAGTTGGACCCTGAGGCCTCGGCCTCTTCCGAACCGTGGGAGGGTTTGGGTACGAGACTGAGTACGTCAAACATATACTACTAGTTCACACTTTGTGATATGTAGAGCAGAAATAATTTCATTATAATACAATATGTTATAACAAACTCTTATGTGCTACCTACTCTAACGCAATATAGTGCTTCACTTGCAGTTCTTCTTTTGTCCCGGGCTTTTCTTTACTTAAACAACCCCTTCATTGCGTGACATACAAAATTACACTTGCAAAGTCGCAGTTGATCTGTCAAGTCCGGCACAAGCGCCGCTGCTTTGCTGGATATCAATTCTGATGTTTAAGCACCTTATCTATGAATATAATTACATTGTTGTATATACGTGATATCTATGTTGAATGAGTTCTGTCGACACCATAGCTCTGTAAGTTGCGTTGGCAACTTGGGACCCCGGCGCGGCCCTCTACTATTTGAAATATGCGCGGCCCTCCATGTGGACGCGGCCCTCTATTTGAAATATGCGCGGCCCTCCATGTGGACGCGGCCCTCTATTTCAAATATGCGCGGCCCTCCATATGGAGCGCGGCCCTCTATTTGAAATATGCGCGGCCTTTCTGACAGCTTAGATGATCTGCAAGACTTCTCTGTGTTGTGATTGGACAGAAAGTTTGATTTATATATTTTATAACATTTTATCTGATTTCTCATTGGTGCCCTTGCGCGGCCCTCCACGCTGCTCCCTGCTCCTCCCTGCTCCTCCCTACTCCTCCCTACTCCTCCTTTTGCGCGGCCTTTTCGTTAGGCCGGCACCGCATCTCCTTCCTTTGATCCTAAGTTGACCTGACCTACATAGAAACACATCTAGAAGCATCATTCCAATCTGAATATTAAAAGACGAATGGTCGACTTACTATCATGACCTCTAGAACTTGATCCACTCTCATACAACTACTCATGAGCTGAAGACCAATTTCACCTTTCCAGATAACCAGATGGTTTTAGGGGAAGCTTCAATTCGCAACACTTACAATGTCTATCTAATTCTAAGGGGTCCTTGTGCACTAAGTCCGCATAATACATCCAGATTTTCTCGCCCTTTTCCCCCCAACGACCCTAAACATCCTTTCATCGATCAGTATCGCTAGGATAGTTTCTCATACGCAGAGGCAAAGCGTCCAAGGGTATTAAACGTTTGGAGAAGTGTGTCGATTGTTCCTCTTCTGCATTCAAGGAAGTGTAAGCGCCTCGTATTCGAAGAAGCAGACGATTGCAGAGGATGCTGTGTAGGATACCCTGGGGTCTGAAAAAAATGCAAGAGTGATTGTCAGAAGGCGATGTCCAGAATTAAGATGAGAAGAAGACCCGGCTTACATCAGGAGGAAGGTATCAAGCGCTTGCTGTAAAATCAAATCAGAATCAGACAGAAGGTAGTCACAAATATATAGCAGCATACCGAAGTCAGAAGGAGGACGAAGAAGTTCGCGATAGTAGTACCTATGGCTGTGTTCAGTCAAGCTGTAAAATACTGTCATTGCTTCCAGCAGCTTACAGAGTATAAGGATATAATAAAGAATTCCTGAAAGGAAATTTCAGTCAAATCCAAGGAGCTGAAAAATATTTTGACAGCCAGAGCGTACCGTCTTTATATATGACACTGAGCAGATGCGAATCTGCGTGACGGACTAAATTATTATTGTGAGTATCTTTGGGTGAGTCTTGGCTTATCAAATAGACAATCTCACAATGAGAATATCTTTTGAACACTAAAAGCACCATGGCGACTATATACACCGTCAGAAGCGAGCCAATTTTTTTTGCGAGCTTATCACTCACGGGTTTCACAGTACATAAGGAAGGTTAGAGTGATCCATTCTTTCCGGAAGGGAAACATGTGCATGCATCCGGAGTGAAAGAGGTGGACACTTGAGGCTGCCAAGACATAACCCTTGAGTTAAAACGCTTAATATCGAATGCGTACAGACATAACTTACGCATTGTTGACTCTAAGTATCTCGACTGGATGTAGTATGCACCACCGGTGCTACCCTGTCCCACTTTCATGTTAGTCCAAACAATACTCAACGTGGACGTGGACACATACTGCGAGGCTTAGCGTTAGGACGACACTAACCCATTTCTCCCTCCCCCAGATAGCATATGCCCGCATGAACAATATCGCTGGAGAGAATCTCAGGTCAGATAAGATGTTGAGGATAACGGATAAGCTCCCACCCTCTGCGATGATATATACCATGCATGTAATGACTTTAGAACGTCAAGTTGTAAGAGACAATCATCGCTGGCCATACAACCAAGTCTCACCCGTAGCAGCGATTAGGAAAGAGCGACATGGCTAAGGCGATACTTTCATTCGTATCAATAACTTGGCAACTAGAAGGAACGCACGTCAAAATCTTTGATGAGGACGATGGCTGGAGCACTGGGGGTGAGCTTCATATGCGCAAAGGAACGTTGCAGAGGCGGTGCTTACTGTAAGTCCCAAGAATAGCGGCACAGAAAGGAAGGTAGCGGTTCGCAAGAAAGAGACATTTTGCCACTGAGAAACGGGACGGCCAGACGAGTCGTATCTAAAGTACTTCGTTTAAAACAAAGAAAGTGACCTCTCAGGACACCACGCACTTCCTCGTCGACAGTGACGAGATAATCATACACCTTTTGGTTTATGAGATGTCGGGGACTTCGAGGATCAGTCTTCACATCTAAACACATACCAAGAGAGTAAGGGCGGCAACTATTGATGCAAGCAAGGGTCAGTCGTGGTGATCTAAACAGCACATCAAGTCGGTCATACCGGAAGTGTACTAGTTCCAAATTCATCAGTGATAAGACTCAATCAAGATGAAATCATCGTACGCACCCGATTAACCAGAACATCCTTTGCTATTGGCATTAACTCTTGTAGAAGGCCCTCCATGACGGTGATCCCTTGTACAGTAACGGTGAGCTACCACTGTGCAACATGGGAAGCAGAGCGGTCCCGCAGGAAAAGGGGAGCGACAATATCCACGGAGTATTTAAGGACTTCAAGTGCCGCACAATATCCTGGGACCAGTAGACGAAAAGGACGAAGGTTCTTCTCAAGATAGATGAGCTGATAGCACCCTTGATGAGGATTACTCCGTTGTCAGAATAAAAAGGAGACACGATTGTCGGAACTGAGTTGAAAGGCCTGGGAATGCTCAACGACGCATGGCTTGTTGAGCAAGATACTTAGTTGAGTAGTCTGTTCTTCAATAAGGCGTCGGCCATCAACGATTGTAAGTTGCAGCATGAGCAAAGCCATGGACCGTGAGACGGAATTGTGATATAATTATAAGTCTTCGAAACTTGAACACTTGACTCCCTCCTAGTAGTGCTGGAAGAGCATCCCAAAATCTATCATATGGATATTCAGAAGATAGTGCGGCGTTGAGAAGGAAGGGACAGAGAATCCGAGCTTCATCCGGGACTGAAACAAGAAATCTTCACGAAGCGCGATACTTGACCAGGGGTAATATTTTCCCTATTCTCAACTCCATCAATTGAGCGCGAGGGATATCGCGAGTTCACCTAGATCAACTTCATATCCCGATGAGAAATGCAGCCCTCAGAGATATGATACGGTGCCGGAGGCTGAAGGGTGGATGTAGAACAGATGCAAAGAAGATATCGACTGTTTGGGCAACTCAGGGTTATTTGTAGCGAAAAAATCCCGCGCCCCTGCCTGAGGCTGCCAACCAACGGTCAAGGTTTTCAAGTCCAAGATGCGCTTTCATCTTGTCTGCTTTTCGTAAAAACAAGCGATTGTAAGGTAGGTGAGTGCAAGGTGTCATAACTCCTCCGTTACCTTTTAGTGGCTCAAAATATCTTCACATGAAGTTACAACTTGAACTGCAAAAATACACCGAGGCTTCCGAGCCGGCGCTCTTGAGACGTGGCAATTCCATGAGGTGCTTCTGAACTTATTGTACTTCATTCGTGCCTTGCTGAAATCAAGCTTAACCATATAGTAGTCTCTGTGTAGGTGCTGTTAAACAGTCAAACCCATAGTCTTCCAAACGACAATCGCTATGCTGCCGAGATATGCTTTTGCCGCCTTTCCACATCCAAGAAATACTCATGGCCAGCTGAGAACATTTATAGCCAAGCCTCCTCCGCTGCAGGATCTGCAGACATCTGATGACATGAACGCTGCGCGCCGTTGGATAGATGAGCTGCGGAAGAGCACGATTCCCAGGGAAGAAGTATCTCTATCTTTTGCACGGAGCTCGGGTCCGGGTGGGCAGGTGCGTGAGATGGCCTTGGTTCAGTTAGTCGAGGTTATGAAATCCAATCTAAACGCGATGATCCCCCTTTCCTGCACACTAGAACGTCAACAAAGTGAACACCAAGAGCACCGTGAGATGCCCCCTATCGACGAAGTGGATCCCGGCTTGGGCTAAGCCTGTTCTGCGCAAAAGTGTAGGTCACACGTCATTGGGATGCCGTGGTCGTGGACTCGAATGTTAACTATATTTTCGTTCACAGCCAGCGTATGTTGCATCTTCGGATAGCTTGCTTGTTACATCAACGGTCCATCGGTCACAAGCGATGAATGTCGAGGACTGTCTAGCAAAGGTGCTGCTTTTTGAAGTACATTGTATGTGTGCTAGCCCCGTTTAACACGCATCCAGCTTCGCTCTCTTATCATAGATGCGTCACTGGCCGAAGTCAAAAATGAGACGTCAGAAGAACAGAAAGAGCGTGTGAAGCATCTCCAGAGAATCGACGACGCAAGAAGAAAGAAAGATAAAGAGCATAGATCAAAGCTCAAATCGTCAAGGAAGAAGGGTGACTGGGATTGAGACCCCTTTCTGTTCTACTTGCTGCTTGCATCCCAAATGCCACCTTACTCCGTCTCCGCATGCACTCCTCCCCGTGAGTCGAGCTAGGCTGCTATTTTCATCGACCTTGGTCAAGGATACGCCTAGGATTAGTAAGCACACCCGTGCCTGGATCTGTCGAGCAGCCAATCTTCAGTTCATTTGCCCGAAATCACCGGGGAAGTGGACTTTATTTTCACACTGCAGGTCCGCCTAGACATGCTTGCCAGTGGACCACTACTTCGAATGGGTTAGTTGTCTGAACTTTGAAGAATACCTTTTTACATTCAAGTTCGAGGCCAGTCACGGTTCAATGGTTCTGAAATCCTTGGCGACACGATGTTGGCTTTGATGGCCCTTGTTGTAGGCTAGCTACCAAGCTTTTTAAAAACTCTACTTGTACATGTAGAACTCGAATGGCAATATACTTATGAAGAGCATTCCTTGTCTGGATCTCAGCTCAGCAGAGAATACATATGAACCCTGAGTACGGCCTGAGCACTGCACGTGGCTTTAAGCAATCGAACGCGATAGCAAATTGTGGCGCGTTTACTGGTTCTCCTTTACCGCACCGTCTGGAGAGGATGTCTGCAGCAAAGCCACTCAAGATACCAAGCTCAGTACCTTCAAAGCCTTCAAGCTCATCTACAACACCTACAAATGACGCTCCCATCGCAGCAGTTGGGTCAACGTCAACGGCTTCGGCTGCAAATGCGTCGGATATCACAAGCCCTCATGAGTTGACTGCCTTTGTACGTTAGTGCAGAGTCTATACAGCACATCCTGTACTTCGCCTGTACTAGGAATGCCCATGGTATACTAACAATATGGTTTAGGTCGAGAACCTTCTGGACAACCTAGAAACGAAATTTGACGAGATGTCGACACAGATTCTCGACCGCAGTATGTTCCGTTCTGTCTCAATATATTCGGATCGTCGCTAACTCGAATCCCTGCAGTGAACCAGATGTCAGGTCGTGTAGATGCACTCGAGGCGTCTATCCAGGACATAATAAACGGTGACATATCTTCCGGGCCTAGCGTGCCTCAGTCACCGAGTCCCGGAACTCCTGGAGGGTATGGTGCGGGTGTGCGGCGCAGTGGAAGCACATAGGACGGAAGCTGGCGATATAATTTTTTGATTGTAAGTCTCCATCAATTGATTCGTGTTGCATAGTGTGATCCTGATTGGCACAAATGAAGTCACAGCCCTCGTTTTGGTTGCACCCTGTACGATTTAACTTATACAAACTGTATGTCTATTGTCGTAGAGAGGAACGTTTTACATTAATTTCATTTCCGACAGAAATTACTCATACATGTAAGAGGCACAATAATCTTATATCATTTGCTTTTACGAACTGTAAGGAACAACGATTCGCCCCTATACATTACGATGGAGGAGGACCGCATCTATCACGTACGTAGTCTCTGACACGACGTTGCTCTTGTCCGCCGACACCTTCAAGTTGTTCCGGAGTTTCACCATCACTATTAGTCTACAACACCAAACCCATTAGCACTCGTCTCTCAGAATCTAGAATATGAGATGGAAGGCACATACCCTGTCTCGATCTGCACCTGCCTCAATCAGCTTAACTGCAACTTCAGCGTGCCCCGATTCTAGAGCAAGATGCAGCGGGGTGTTCCCTACGAAGATGATAGCACACGTGAAATTGTGTCTCAACGTCATGAGAAGCAGTATTTTGCTCACCTATTCTATCTCCCGTGTTAAGTCGTGGCTTCGCGGAGCCTTCAGGAGGGTTGAGCAGTAATGCTACGAAGCCAGTAGAGCCTGTTGTTGCAGCCCGATGTCTGGGAGAGTTGTCATCAATGTATGGGTCGTGGTAAGGAAATGGAATACATACAATGGCAGTTGATTTGCTCGATCTCTGGCATTGATCTGGAGAAAAATTTAGCGTCATCAGATAGAATATGAGAAATCGTACGTTTGCCCCTCTCTCAATCAGTAACTTTCCAATCTGTTCCAATGAATAGTAAGCACATTTGCAATGCGGCCTGCTCGAGGCGATCTACCTCGATCTGTGATTTTGAAGCGGCATAATGCCTGTGATATTAAAGACCATCAGTATTTTACGTCAATGAAGATATTTTAGAGAGCTACACACAGAGCCGTCATTCCCTTGTCATTCGTCTTCGCAATGTCTGCACCTGCACCTAGTAATTCCCTGACAATCGCCTCCTGACCCGCGCTGGCTATCTTATTCTGGTTAGCTTGACTTCAAATCCGTTGGCATCAAGCTTACCAGCTATGTGCAGTGGAGTCCAGCCACTCTCGTCCTGAGCGTTTACATCGGCCTTGTGGTCAATGAGATAACTTGCGATATCCGCTGCCCCAGAGAAAGCTGCCCAATGAAGAGGCGTTCGACCATCCTATCATTATTTTAGGGACCGATCATAGGTTGATATTCTTAAATTGACATACGACATCCTTAGCATTGACCAGTGAGGCATCTTCCTCGACAAGAGCTCTCAGCAAGGAAAGCTGCTCTGGAAGGTTGAGTATTGCATGCACAGTCAGATTCAGACAGTCCACTGTAAACCAATACAGGCTTAGCTACTATTCTGTGCCGCGCTGTGTACGGATAAATTCGACATTTTCAAGGATTGTTGCTGGACTTTGAACGTAGATGAGAACAATGAGTGAGTGTACCCAACAAGTCCAAAAACGCGACGCGTAATTTAGGCGCCCGCTGCGTCATCAGACGCGCGTCGCGTTGCCACAAGAATTTGAAGTTTCACTGCCAGCTTGGAAGTTGACTCACAACAAGGCGGTACATTCGATACACTCCTAGCCAAAACCTCTGCAATAACGTGCATACTAAAGTAATTTGCATTTAGTTAAACGTCCACAAAATCGGAGCTCCATTATGTCTGATGACTTGAACGCCGGAACATCTTCGTCTCACCAGCTTCTACCATTTCTCCAACAACAGTCGCAGGGTGCTCTCACGAGGCTGTACAACAGGCCCTCATCATGTCTATCCGTCTTCCGGTATGTCCATAGCGGTTGTTTGGCCGAGCGGAATCTCATACACGCGCAGTCTTCTTGCCCCAATGGAGCGACAGGTTATCATGAATCTACTATGGTTGGAATCGCCGATCCCCTCGAGCACGATGACTTCTTGGTTGTATCAGGAAGGCAAAAAGTAAAGGCACCTTTCACATTCACAAGGAAGATACTAAAAATGTTTCCAGAGTATACGATGCTGCGATTGCTACACTGTTTAGGCTTCATGTCATCGGAAACCCTGCTCAGAGACTGAATCTCAATCCGACATTCAAGACTAGCTTCAGGCAGGCTATCACCGGAGGGTTTGTGGTGGATTGACTATCGCTCTGCTTCCCTTTTTGATCTCTTTTTTCGAGAAGGGGAACGCACCGTAGCTTCGGTGTTCCAGCCATCGATAAAGACGAAAAACATCTAAGAGTCACTGTAGAAGTCCTCGACGCGTATGCTGTCGAGAGATGGGAAGTCAGTTCGATTACTCTTACATGATCTCCCTTTTCTACTTCACTCACAACTTATCATTTCGTAGACCATTTTACACTACATGGTCTCGTCTGGCACGGGACAGGCGCCATCGAAGCCGTCACAGGGAGTTCTATTCCTTCTTGAAAGAAGTGGTTTAATGGCCCGACAGCAGTAAGTGTATTCTGGGGATACCCTCATAATGTTTTAATGAATATTATGTGTCCGGTGTTCTTCAAACAGCGGATCTATGCAAATCACCTCTTTGGGATTTCAGTTCCTCCTGCATTCGCCTCATGCTCAGTTATGGGAGCTACTTCTTCAATATCTCCACATGGCAGAGGTACGTGTGCGCCTATGTCAACGGGTTTTCTCTAAGCAAGATTACTTTATCGCGTATCAGGAACGCCAAATGGACCTGATTGAAGTACTGGGATTTCTCTTCATGCTGTCAACAATGGAACTAGGTCGGGTCCGTGCTATCCTTTGTCTTGGTTCCCTCCTGTTTTTCGCTGTATCTGATCTTTCGATCTGATCCTCGCCGACAGGATTATTCTACGGAAAACTTGGGAGACACTCAAAGAGCCATGTTGGAAGACCTGCGCGACTATGGCCTCATCTGGCAGAGGAAGGTAGAGCAGGATTGGTCGTCCATACTCGCTCCACAGTAACTCATCGTTCAATACAGCCCTCTTCACGCCGATTTTATCCGACTCGTTTAGCTACAACGCTAACGTCCTCGCTCCCACCTCTTCCGACGGCCGGGAGCACTAGTGCTGGAACTCAATCTCAAGGCTACATCATTCTGGAGACCAACTACCGCGTTTATGCCTATACTGGTCAGTGATTCGGTCTTTATCCAAGGCTCCTCCCGTTAACTCTTACTTTCCCTGTCGAATAGACAATCCGCTGCAGACAGCAGTACTGAATCTCTTCGTTTCCCTGAAGTCCCGCTTCCCAAACCTCGTAGTGGGAAACTTGACGCGTGACAGCGTCAAAAAAGCTCTTTCAAACGGAATCACTGCTGATCAGGTTTGTCCTTCGAAACACTCAGCAGATAAGGTCTTATCCCCCTTTTTCGGTGCACAGATCATCAAATACCTTACCGCTCACGCTCATCCGCAGATGCGAAAGAATGTGAGTGGTTCTGTAGATACTTTGTGGCACCGGGGAATTAAAGACCGATCGCAGAAGCCGATGGTTCCAGTCACTGTTCAGGATCAGATCCGCCTCTGGGAGCTGGAAAGGAATCGTCTGAAGTCTCAAGAAGGTATGCTTTATAAGATAAAGTATTGACTTTAACTCCTAACTGCGCCTTGGCAGGCTTTCTATACACAACGTTTGCATCGCAAGCGGATTATGAGTTCGTTTTGAACTACGCGAGGCAGATCGGTGTTGTCCTTTGGGAGAATGCACCGAGAAGATGTTTCTTTGGTACACTAGAAGGGCATGCAAATATTCGAGGCTTTATTGAACGCAGAACAAATGCTGGGGGAAACTAATACTACAATCAAAAATGGCAATCGGCGGAGTCAATCTTTGTATGTGCTACAAAAGGCAGTCATCTACGGTTATACTCAATCTTAAATAATCTGTTAAGATGGTCAAAAATTTGTGTGTACAGTAAGTCGAAGTGTCAATATCAAAAAATAACTAATTGTAATTATATCCCTTAGTACCAATGTGCTTTCCCTTCATAGTCAGCGTTCGTCAAGCCGTCTGTCAAAGTGAACGTCAGGTTGTTCGGCTGTCGTTCGGAAACTGTTGATGAGGGTGATTCAGACTTGTTTTGATAGCTGGAAGGCAAGGAGGTGAAGCGACAAGACGTTTGTCGAGGCTGAGTAGGAGTGCAAGGCAAAGACGAACAATGACTATCTGTGACCGACCCATTCTCGCTTCCCATCCAACTGATGACTTGTTGGACTCCATGGGGAGTGACGGGTGAATGTTGGCCGGGGGCGAGCATGAACGCGCCATTGAATTGGGAGTTGTCTGCCCGCCCATCATTCCAGGCGAGATGATCTGCAAGATTGGTTGTCAAAAGAGGCGGGTACGGAGCCATCTGCGTCTCGCGAGGGAAAGGCGATGGCGCAAGTACGCTATCCAGCTGATCGCCGCCGCCACTCAAAGCTGTGCTCCGAGTATGTGCTGACAGGTCAGTAGCTCCAGGAGTTGATTGTGCCGTAGAGAGCCAGCTGAAGTGGCCGTTAAGCGAGCTGACGGGCGAGCTGGTCGAGCCTGATGAGGGATTCGGATCGTGGGGCGAGTGAGGATAGAGACCCGACAAGTGGCGGTTGTTTGCGGCATCGGTGAATTGATGATTTTGGCCAAAGTTCATTGGAAAGTGCAAACGCGGACGATATGAGACGATGGGTGCAGACGCAGACTGCATCGATGGGAAAGGGACCGGCATTTGGGACAAAGATTCCCCGTCATCCGCATCACGACTGGGAATTCGCCATCAGCTATCGTGAAGTCCGGGCATCTCGTCAGAGGCTTACATGTATCTTGGTCGGCCGTCCGGGCCATCTTCAACCACAGGCGGTACTCGAAACTTCGTTGACTCGAGTAATTCGGGAGGGATGCTCAGTGACATGATGTCATAACGAGAGGACAGTGAAGGCAGTTTACCGAGCCGAACATCCTCCTGATTGTAGTACGCTATGAGATGGTGATCCGAGCCCTCAACGACGACAGTGATAGTCTGTAGCGGTTCCCAAGTTCAGCGACGAGCTAATGGGTTACGGACTAAGACTGCTATCACCTTTTTGATGAGCCCATTGGGCTTGAAGCGACCTTGGTTATCACTTAGACAACCAACTAGAGACTTCGACAGTTTTTGCTCCGCGATTTCGGAAGGGGAGAGTTCGGCGGCATTTACGCGACGCTTTGCGGCTCTCCGCCCCTCAGAGGACGACCGCGCACAGCTCCTGTCGAGAACCTCTCTGTAGACCTTCAGTCCACCTTAGTGAATTTAGCATTGGGGGTCAAAGCTTGAATCGCTTACAAGAAAGTTTCCGACAATGCGAGAGGCTGACCATGAAAGACCTTCGGTCCACCGTTTGATGCCGCTCTCTTCGTCGCTGAAGATGAATATCGAACCGCTTCGTATCATGGCTCGTCGTTCAAGATCGTTTAGTCGCCTAGTGATGCGGGGAATCATCCCCTGCCGAGCCGCTTGAATCAGGTGAAGGGCATCGCCCGTAGTCTCCACAAAGCCATAGAAAGGTTCGACCTTGGACGACGGTAGGCGAGTAGTCAAAGCCATTTAGATGTTGCCGAGCGTTGTGTGTTGATAGGGATAAGACTGCGAGTGTGCCTTGTGGGGATAGTTGTGAGTCCTCTACGAGAACAATTTGGCTTGCAGCTAGATGGCTAAATAGGAGAAAGCTGCAGCTCTTCCGTGGCCTTCACATACGCACAAGGGAGGCTAGCCGTAAGGCAGAGTTGACGAGAGAAGATTGTCGAAGGCGAGAGTGATAGACAGAATGAAAAGGAAAGAGACAAAGAGAACCGATCGGGTTGAAAGTATCCGCAGCCAAAACTTGCCGGACTGTCTGCGCGTTAGAACGAACTAGGTAGGAGGCGCGCAGACTTTACAGGATGCGAATACGAGAGATTCTTGGGCTAGTGTGAAAAGTCCCCCCGGGAGTATTTTTATTTCTGTGACGTGCCCAGCTTCAGAGTGCAACTTGATTGTCTAAATCAGAGGAAACTCGAGATTTCATCAGAATTCCAGCCGTCAAAGCGCCAGCACAAAAGGCGACCTTCTATTCCCTCCGCTTCCCAAAATGGCAAATAAAACGTATATTTACAACCGGAGCAGACCTGAAACACGCCTCTCCCCGGTTCTCTTCCTTCCTCGATGAGGCTGCCTCTCGCCGTCTTCTATCGCCTCTATACCATCGCCCACACAAAGTTAACTTTTCTATTCTTTTGTCGCATTCTCGTCTATTTAACCTATGCCAATGTCGATCTCACCTAAACTTCAGGATTGCCCACATAGCCTTTAGCGCTTAACTTACTGGTCGTTCCAGTTGGATGTGTTCAATGCAACGCGTTTTGAACATACTACAGTCCGTGCATTATTTCGTCTGTCATTGTCCCGAGTTTCTCACAGGTCGCCTGGTGTCAGAGTCACTGACACTGGCACTGTGTCATACAATTCGCGTGAAACTTAGTTATGGTTTAATTGGGCGCTTCAACAACGGGCTGCTGCAGATGGACTAGGACCGATTCTCCTGGCCAACCACTCCATGTAGAGCGATGCAGGGACCAACTTTCGTACATACGGAAATCTGCTGCATATCTTTGCCTGTTCCGTCCCATCATTGGCACCTACATCGGGGACATTCTACCTTCGTACTTTGGAAAATATGATGCGGCTTAGTGTTGATGGTGCCGTTCTTCTGTGTCAATATTCTTGACTTGCGACACATGCTTCGCCTTCGTGGCATGCGTCTATCCCCTTATTTGCGGAAAGGTTCAGGTAGTCGCGCACATTAAACGCACTTAGGCCGCCTAGGCCTCCTTCGCCGTCGTGGCGCGCACTTCTGTGTCGAGCATCGGCTTTCTTTCTCAGGTTCGTAGCATCATTCTTGGCGCCTTTGGATCTGCGAATCAACAGCCAGCTCCTTGTTGGCCTTGTCCCCGCGACTGCACTAGCCTACGATCGCTGACCCCGTCCGTAAGTTCCCCTCGAATGATCGCAGGCCAGCTCCGTCGGTGATTTTGTTGTTGCTTTCTACCACTAGTATTCGCGGTGCCGGATCCATCGGAAACGCACTTGTCTTTCCCCGGGAAAGCATTGATTGTGCAGGGTGTACCGGTGCTTCGGCTTTCTTCGTACTACGGCATCACCCTTGAACTTTCGGGAAAATCGGACTTCCGTACACCGCAAATATAGTAATTGATTACTTCTGTTTTTTGTCGATGCGAAAACTCGACATATGAACAAGTATCCAAGTCCCTCAGGCGTTTTGATCTCCCCTCTAACCCCTATGCATCTGGTCCTCAACCGCCATGTGGCACCAAACTTTGCAATCAGTGTCCTTCAGACCTCGCAAACGACATGTCGCTGCTCGAGCTGATTCCATCCATTCTCGCATCCCGGTCTCAGATCGCAAGGAAACTGGTACTCGATGTCCACAAGTACCCGCGGATCTCTTGTCTGATTAGCAGACCAAAATGCATAGGATCCGAACTGGTAGTGGTGATGCGCGAGCTTGCGGTCTTCTGGGGCCTCTGAATGTGCACCTGCTGTTACGCTACCCCCTTCTCCTGAGTCCCTTCACTTCAACTCAGAGGCGGTAACAGTCTTGCTTATCAGCAAAGTTTTATTCGCATCCCGGGCTTGTGTGTGTCGTCACTGCGGCGCAGTGGGTTTCGGCGAACGGCGAACGGCGTTGCTTTGTGCTTAATCCCGAACTCGAAAATTTCTGTCTAGGATGCAATCTCCGGATGCTGGACATAGCATTTCGAATAGCTCAAGTCCGCACTCAGTCGTTTCAACATCTTTAGCATCCATGCTTGAAGGGACCATGGCAGAGCACCCGAAATGGCCGAGTATTCATTGACAATCTACTGCTGACCTCAGCTGATCCGTTTGATTGGTCGAATCAATCAATGCAAGCGATATATGGATTGGATAGGTCAGTCAATTTCTCAACCTGAACATCATTCCGCATTTTACGCCACAAATTCCCGGGTAGGCTTGACACAATCAGCGTCGAGAACAACAGGTTTCTCCAACTATCAGATGTTGCAGCGGCTCTCCAATCTTATTAGTAACCCATTCTTTACTTCTACAGCTTGCGAAAATCTTCGAGATGTACATGAAACCACATAAACCATCAACGAAAATTCATCCAACACTCAGTTACTGAAAGTGCTCAGATCAAGTCCCTTCAAGTTACGGCTTTCGCGTACTCCGGTTCAGACTCTATTACTACACTACGTTATAATCCGAGGCTCAGACCCCCTTCTCTCGCACTATATCTCGCATTTCATTCAATTCGGTTGAATTTGCGAGCTATCTGACTATGTATGTCACCTTCAACATTCCGATGTGGCATCTTCCCGAGGGATACCGGAAAGTGTACGTAACTTGAAGGCGAAACACAGTGCAGGCTTCCGATAAAGCTGGTTCGGTCATTTATCCTTGCTCCATAAATGTGGACAGCACTCTTGACACTCTAATTCTCGTAGATGGACATCGCACATCTTATCTGGCCCCGTCTCAAGTCCTGTTATAAATATTGGTGGTCCGGCTTTGCATGTTCAGTATTTAGGTTCTTGTCGCTGACACTGTTTAATAAATCAACCGGATCTGTGATAACTAAATTGTATAATCTATCTGCTTCGCTATGTTATTTAAATAGAAGCCTCTTTCTCTGGGACCTTACGAATAAAAATCTCATTAAATACATATACTAATCCTCATTCGGGAAGCCTGGGATCGACCGGCATCTCCCAACGGTCGCAACTTATTATAGGTCATAGCACTGACCACCATCATACCGTAACCTCAATGTCCTCGGGGAGTAGAATTCGACTGCACTCAACAAAGACTGTAAGTGTACTCGCTTCGTGCTGAATCTTCTTCGAAACTTATCATATGCTAGCTTAGAGATGGATACAATATACCTTTGTTAGGCCTTGGTAAACGATTTGACCCAGTCTGCGGACTTAAGCCGCATTTGATTTTCATAATTATCCCTAGGGACCTATGAGATGGACGGAGATGAGGCATACAATGCTGCGCTGTGGGCTCTTGAGGTTCTGAATGGTTATTACTCTGTCATTTCAAGCTTACTAATGCGCTCTCGACAGGCAGGGTATCGACATATTGTACGAATTCATCTAAAGCGCTTTAACCCACCACTTAACCGCCGCGTATACGTTAGGACTCTGCGGCTTGGTAATATAACGAGAAAGAAGTAGGCCGAGCCATCCTTGAATTCTGCAAGAAATCAGGCACTCCACGCGTGGAGGTGTTCTATACGACGAAACTCCAGTCAAACAACGGCTACGAGGCATCGAAGCGAGCTATACAGAAGTCCCTGCGGGAATGCGGCCTGGGGTACATCGACTTGTATCTCATACACAGCCCACTTGGGGGGTCAAAGGCCCGAGCGGATAGCTGGAAAGCAGTCTGCGAAGCGAAAGCGGATGGAATAATTCGTAGTATTGGCGTTAGCAATTACGGCGCGAAACATCTTCAGGAGATGGTGGCGTCAGGACTTGAGCTACCCGTTGTTAATCAGGTTGAGCGCCTCGGTCCTCTGTGCTCTTTTATTATGGCTCTGATCTGCGTACAGATAGATCTGCATCCTTTCATGACGAGGAACGATGTAGTGAAATACTGCGAAGAGCATGAAATAGCTCTAGAGGTGAGTATCAGTTTTGAACTCGAAGAAACCAGACCCTCTGAATGTAATGTAGGCATGGGCACCTCTCGTCCGTGGATATAGATTTAAACACCCGAAGCTAGTCGAACTAGGAAATAAGTATAACAAAGGAGTAGCTCAAGTTCTCATCCGATACTCGCTCCAGAAGGTACTGGAATATACTTATCATTGCCGTTCATCGTTACCCGTAATTCATCAGTTCTCTGGCAGGGCTTTATCTGTATACCCAAATCGTCAAGAAAAGAAAGGGTAACCTCAAATGCAAACGTATACGACTTTGAACTGTCTGAAGAAGAAATGGATAGCTTGGATAGTTTGGACGAATGTTAGTCTTTGTTTATGTGGGAGTACAGTATATGCGTACTGAATATCCTCGTATAGACCTTGTCACGGACTGGGACCCCACTGGTTGTTCTTGAGCGTTCAAATCTCTCCATTATAAACTCAAGTGATACACATGGTCCAGGTCGTTAGCGAAAGAGAAGCCGTGTACTGTGTATGTTACTAAGAAATGTATTGTCGGCTACTGAAGCGGAGTTGCAACTTGAAATGGGATTTTCCTTCACTGCCACTTTCAAAATGTGATTTGACTCTTGCCAGTGCCAAACTACATCTAGTATCAAAGATGAGGCTACGAACTATTCTCTTCGACTGTCCAAAGCCAATTTTGGATGCGTTAGAAAACTGCAATATCGATACAGACGAAGATTTCTTATTTTCTTCCTCCACTACGGCCTTATTCCAGAAACTGCCGCCAAATATCATAACATATGCAGAACTGGAAAACCTTCGGGACCGTGTGGCCTGTTCACTTGCTGCGGGTGGGCGCTCTGGTGAAGAAATTCTACGAGAGTCAGACACCCGAGATGCTGCAGAGCCTCAAGTGGGGAACCTCTGGAAAACCGGTGTATCTGCATTGGACCATCTTTTGCAAGCTGTGGGCCATGGCATAATAGAAGTTGCTGGGGGAAGGAGCTCCGGGAAAACGGTGCATTATTGTTTGCTCAAACTTCAGAATGCTCCCCTATCGCTCAATGTATGTCGTGTCAGGGCCTCGTTCTTGCGCTCGCTATGAACTGTCTCAACGAATGCCGTGACAATGTGGTGCATTGGGTCGACACTGCAGGCGAGTTTTCTGCAGAACGGGCATCCATGCTCGAAAAGCAGCTATCGAACGAAAAGGGCCATCAATACGTGAGTCGAACGACTGCCTACTATATACTATTCGCGTCCTGCATTAAGCCCGTTGACCTTTCGCGATCTCTCGTTTAGGCACCCGTCGATTCTGCCCTGCAAAGATTGCATGTATCGATGGCATTCACTGCGGAGGAAGGCTACAACGTGCTGCAAGTTATTCGGTCCCATTCCAAGACACAGGTGATTCATGACTTACACACGTTTTGCGACGCTATTCGGAGTATATTGAATGACGTGATATAACCTTTGGTTGCATTTTGTCGATACTACAGACGAGTCAACGGGTCCGGCTCGTGGTCATCGACCCTATTACGCCATTATTCGGACCGCATCTCTCTACCATCTCATCCGAAGGTGTGTCCCGGATCCACGAAAGTGCAGCAGGCCATGTGGGAAGGTGCTTTAATCGTTGTTTGTTACAGGGCACGCAATGATGACAGCGTTCATGAAGGAACTTCGTTCGCTGGCTGTCGATAATTCATTGCTTGTTCTGGTGAATGAAGGGCATAATTCTGCCAGGTTTTGATAGCATTGTTCTGACCTTCTTCTGTTCAGGTGACGAATACTGCGACCGACGCAGTGCCGAGCAATCCCACTTCAGCGTTTGCATCCACAAAACTGAAGCCTGCGTTGGGTCCGACATTCTCGTTCCTAACCGATGCCACTCTGTGGATCTCCAGCTGCCAGGACGTTCTAAAAGTCTTAGACGAGCGGCAGACAGAATCAAAATCATTCATAGCAGAGCTCATCAGATCAAGGGTGACCGTGAGTGTTTATCCTCACGGGTTTCATCGACGTCAATAATTTCGCATTATCAGATAGATCGCAATTGGTGGACTTTCGACATGGCAGACACTCTGCGAGAGACCTCATTGAACGGGACGGAGTAGAATAAGTTGGTAATTCACACAAGTAAGTAAAGTCCATATTATATGCATAGCGCTCAGAGATACATAAATAAAAACAAAACCAGCATCGAGATCCTAAGCACTGCCTACAAGTCTCCAAATCTATCACGGCAGAATCGTCAGTTTGGTCCGACAGGGTGGGATGGCAGAGGGAGTGAACATACCGATCCGGCAACAGCACAGGTGCAAGCAAGCTCCAAATGTACAGGAGCATGCAGACCCAGCTTGAAACAACGCGCATCCACATTGCAACCTCTGATCGACCGATATATACATCATCATCAGGATCCGCGGGTGAACCGGCTATTGGAGTCGTCTTCACGACATTCCTGTGGGAATAGTGTTAGTATAGAGCATATGACTACTAGGAATGCAAAAACACTCACCAGTCGGTTAGAAGCATCGCAACGTACATTGCCCCGATAGCGAAGATAACATGGAACCACGTATACTGTTCTCGGAGTTAGATCCTGCTAAAATACACAACTAGATTAAAAGTATACATACGTTGTAGCGCGTTCCTGTCCTTTCATCATCTCTTTCTTCTCCTGTGATACCATCATCGTCTTCGTCTTCGTCGTCCTCGTTCAGGGCAGAGGCAGGTATAGCGCTTGATTAAGAGAAGAAATTTAGTAAGCGAGTCAGGTGTAGAGTGATTCAGGTTGCATACCCTGCTTCAACAGCTGCCAGCAACGCCTGATATCTTGGACTTTCAGTCCTGCTCGGTTGTGCGGTTACAAGACTGTGGTCGCCTAATGACCCATCGTCAATGGGAAGAGATACTGCACCAGCTTTCTTCTTTCCCACGAGTGCTCGACTCTGAGTTGCAGCCCTGCTCGTCGAATAAGCAATCGCTAAGAACGTGAAGATGGCACCAAGGACTACAGTTGTAGTTCGAGTGCCTTGGGCAGTCCCGTTGTTACGATGTAAAGGGTTGCACGCTGCATGAACATGATTCCCGACGGCCGACATTATGAGGTAAGAACAGTAGACAGCAACCATTGCGCTTTGAGCAAGACCTGAGCGCGGATTTGCCTCTTGAATAGCGGGGTGAATGCAAATAATCGTAATTAAAATGCACAAAGACAAATTGAACGAGATGAAGAAGCGGTTCAGCGTGCACGAGGGTCCGGCGAAGAACGCGTACATAACGCCTGTCAGGGCAATGGTCGCAGCGTACATCCCCGCAGTCGAGCCGATTAGAACCCATTGCCATATGTTAGAATTGGTAGAGTTCTCCCAATTCTCGAGGCAAGTTTCGGACCAGGAGTGCGCGAAGTCGACTAGGAGGACAAGACCTAAGAGGATGAATATGGTTGCACCTATGAGAGCGACATAGTTCCCCCAGAACATGAAGAACCCGTTCGGAATGAAGAAGGAGACGACGACTAAAACGAGCCAGAGAAGGACCTTAGGACCCCACCATCTGTTACGAATGTAAGTTCTTCGCAAATCAGAAGGACAGCAAAGAGACGTTACCCATTTTGAATGGCCGCCCTCTTGTCCCTCGTATCCTTTACGCCGATTAACAACACGCTGAGTATGACATGGAAGAGAGATAGGGCAAAACAAATCCTGTGAACCTGTAAAGCAATTTGAACAAGAAGAAACCATGCGGACATTCAAGTGACTTACAGCTAGGACACCGTAGCACTTTCCACCATCACAGTCCATCTTTATGTAGTCATAGCTCCATTTCTTGATGAGTTCGATCGCGAGGTTAGTCTTCATCACCCACGCCAATAGGGAGTTGAGTAGGAAGATAACCTATGGCAGATAAACATGAGCGATTATGAAGCAATACCAGCCGCTAGAAGAACATACTGCAAAGCCTACACGAGTGGCAATAGAGGAGTTACAGTTGCATGATTTAACGAACATAGATGCTGAGAGAACGCCATGTAAGTGCCTTTCGGATGGTGGTATAGCATGCCACAATTACTCACCTGCTGTTGAGGTAAAGCAGAAGGCAAGCCCAGCAAGACAAGATGATCCCACTGAAGCCAGCCCGCCAAAGATTGGCAAAGATATCAATGCGCCCATTGTTAGTTCTGGCTTCGACGCCAAAGGCAGTGACGGGAGCTGCTTAAAGTGAATGCTGCTGCGTAACCTTCATGCTGCGTTGTTTCATTCGGGGTTAGTAGTCTGGGTAAAAATAGGCGACAGATTTGGTTAATTAGGGTTTACAGCTTGGCACAACGAAGTTGCACAGATATATCACGATGATAGTCATTCTCATTGAGAAATAAGGAATGTATAATAGAGTAGATAGGAATACAGATGAAGTGTGGAATAGTTTGTTGTTGAATAGATACAGCACTTGCGCCATCTTATATAAAAATTGGCAGCCCCTCTAGCCGCAGGTTATCTCAATCCATAACGTGTTTCCATTGCCTATATTCCGCAACCTTTGTAAAGTCGGGATTCATCGAGCGTCCTTTCCGTTCCTCTTGAAATAGGAGCTGCTAACAGCTGTTGATTGAACAGTATCGAAGACAGTCTCGCCGACACCGAGGAACCGGTCAGCGATGGACTTCAATGTGGCATCGGAAATCAAGGTTGAGTCCGGACTACATTGTCGAGAAGTGACAGGTGTATATCGTCATCGGAGTGACGATAGAAGAAAGTAGAGTCATTTGTTAGCGCGTCTTCGAAGCTTCAGGGGACTTTGTGCACTCGTACCTAAACCCGGTCGATCGACGCACTCCCGCAAGCACTGTCGACAACAGCACGGCATCCACCGTATAGTGAACTAGCCTTCCTATCATTGCCATACACTGCTGCACCAGGATATGTTGTTGTTTGCTCTTCCCGTTGCCTCAGGTAGATTAAGTAGTTGCGCGGCTTAGGAGGGCCCGGTTCGATGTGCTAGCAGTAAGGATCAGCAAGGCTGGCAACTTGTGTGGCATTTATGAACCAAAGCTTCGAGAGTTTCAAGCAGACCAGTACAGGTCCAGAAGGTGAAGACTTACGAAAATCACCGGCTTGCTATAGTTGTAAGGTGTCTGGACGTTGTGCGGAACGAAACTGCATCCGGCTACGCGCACTTGGTCGGCAGCCTCAGGCTCAGGCTGAAAGGTCACGTGCCAACGCAGCGAAAACGAGTTCTTCACTCCGCTCACTGGCGTGCTCTTCGTCTGCTACCGTCATCCGAGAAGAGCTCTCAGTACCTGAGGCGATGTCTCATCAACTTGATAGTTACTGGCGGCACGGATTTTCAGACTGGGATCAATAGCATGTGTTTTCGTACCTCTAGAAAGACTCATAGATGCTTGCCATTTCCTTGAAGGACTTTGGCCGGGAGGACGCCACGATTGTCTGCGAGGTTTTGACGGTAATCGCCATGAAGATAGTCCTGCACTGGATACAGAGTCAAGCTCGTAGTTGATGCTGTTCCCCTCGTCCTTGGTCGGAGCGCGCGGCAACTGGTATCGAGGCAATTGAGCCTCCATCAGCTTTACCGCTCGCATAGGGATTCTCGCCTCACTATCGCGACTCTCATCAGCGATATCACCAAATATACTAAAGAAGCAGTTCAGCTCATATCAACTATCGTTGCTGACTAGTCTCAGTTGCTTTTGTGGGATTATGAGCTTTGCTTCCGTCAGAAATGCGTTTTTCAGATTGCAGATGATCAGCAATGAACTGTCTTCGTCTATGCGACAAGATCGGCGTCATCCTGTCGACCATCTACTGTTCTTCACATATAAGAACGATGAGCCTCAGCTAACAGGTGTACCTCAAACAACTCTTCCCTACGTCTAATTCACTTCAGTTCTCTGGCGTAGGTCGGATCGCACGTACGTTTCAGTGGTGCTTTCGATGGGTATATCGGTGATGCTGACGCGATCAGTAGATTCATTATGAAGTACTTATACCTTGCAGCTGTTGCTTTCATTTTCCAACTCTCCGCTGCTTCGCCGCTGGTGAGTGAACTTCCGTTATGTGGTGAAGCACACTCCTAACCGACATTGTAAAGCCTCAGGCTGTGGATCCGGTTCTCGGCACGCAAGCACCCACATTGACCGCCATTGCTGTCACCACTATACCCACTGTCAATTCTCTCCCAGACTTCGGTCGTTTCGGACCAGTCAGTGGTGAATGTGCAGATGCCGTCGACTTCTTGTGCGAGTAGAATAATGGAACTTTTAAGCCATCGCCTCGGCCACATAGATGAAAACGACTAATGGTTGGACTATCACGGACTGTACTCGAGATTTGTAGTCCTAGATGGACACGACTAAAGCGCCACGTACCGCTCGTTTAAAACTGTATTAAAAATAGTGGCAACAATCATTGGCAACATTTCGCAATATATTTTTTTCTCTCAACTTGAACTAAAATTTAAGATGGTTTCTCCTTCAACTTGAATCCGGTGTTTGATGATCAGCAACGGCTTTCCGATCAAGATAAATTTTAAATCCCGCTCCATTTTCTTAAGGTGACCGTGACGACGACGCAGTGCCGTAGATCAAATAATCCCCGTATCGGGTTTAACTTTCTTGCTTCTCCTCCAACTGCGTCGTGCTTGCTAGGTAACTCTGACTTCTTCTATCATCCTTGATTTATAAGAATAATATGCTTGCGTTGCAGAATGATGGACACGCAAATATAGACGCTCATGTTGCGTTCTCCCATACGCGCCTTTCTGATCGCCTTGTTTCTGAACCGCTTTGCTATGGCCACCGTGATGCCTGACGCTGATTTACCTCAGATCGCTTCCTTGCTAAATCAAGGCTATCTTGGTTGAACGCCTTGCTCCAATCAAGTCTTTGGGCAAATGAACAACGTTGCGAACGGGAATTAATTGGCTCGAAAACAACAAGGACGGTCTCTCGCTAGGTTCGGCCACTGTCTTTCATAATGGCGTGCAAATAGCGCAGCACGAAAATACACTTGCGTATACTAAGAGAAATGTCTACATTTCCCCATTGGCTCATCAGGCGACCAGTGCGCGACAGTGGCTCACGATAGCTTCAATTCGCACTGCGCAGACGCAGGTTAACGACTGGGTCCCCTGCCATCACTGATCTTCTATTCAGCGATGCTTGATATGCAGAAATTGCAAACAATTTACTTAACTACAGATACGAAATAATACAGACCGAAGATCATTCCGGAGACTCGACAGATCACCTATTAAAGACCTTCAACACTCCTCAGCCTGAGTATACGTCAATCTTAGACTCAAGGCTCCCAAACTCTCCCTCGAGCCTTTCATCTCTCAGTCGCTGGCGACCTTTGTTCAACTCAAAAAGGTACGGAGTGGTGTACTATGATGACAATGTGTCTTCCTCCTAACCGCTGAATATACACCAAATAGAAACATTCGTTATATTCAACCGATACCATGAAGACAACAGCTATTTTCGTTATGTCACTGTTGCTGGGAGTAGCCTTAGCACTTCCTGTTCCAAACAAGGTACGGGTCGTCTTTCCTGATACACGCCGTTTCCTCACCATGCAACGATACTGCAGTCAGGCGAGAACGGTCACGGCAGTGGTTCTAGCAGTCGGAATCAGGGACAAAATGGTAGTAAGGGCGGCTTATTAGGAGACGTAGTCGGTCAGGCAGTCAAGCCCCTGGAGGATTTTGCTAATCATCGATTCCCATCGCAAGAAGACTTTTGTGAAAAGTCAAAAGTCTGTTGACCGTTTGGCTGCTGGGAGTCAACAAATCCACTGTCATCTGGTAGCACGTCGATTCATGCACATCTCTAAACAACGCTCGTGTAAATTAGTGTAAAATGAAAGTATAGCAGTCATCGGATTACTATGGCACGCCATCCTGCAGATCAGTGACTCATAAACGTTGGGTGACTATTACGCAACAAAGCAATATGAAGCGAGACGGAGGAAAACTACATACACTAACTCTCTTGCCCTTCACGAAAACCATCGGATAACCGTACTTCATGTTCAGTTGCAGAAGGGGTAAAGCGAATCTCTGTGAGCTCTTGAACTTTGCGCTGGGACCATGCTGTGCCTCGAGCGACTCGAAGTATTAAAAGAAGGGGAGCTATAGCCTTATAGCGGTTTGACTATGATAGTTGTAGTAAAGAGTACGAAGGATGCTCACCACTATCTGGCTATAAGCAGATCCGACGTAGTTCTGCAAATCAGCTTTCGCAACGTATGCTCCAATATAAAGAGCACCGGACACAGCTGATAAAGTGAAGCCCTCCACAAGCATGGTCACCACAGAAGTATACAAAGCTTCTCCTTCAAGATGGGTTGGGCTCAAGTCCCCCGTTCTTTGTTGTTGTTCAATCTTGCCTCGAAATTTTCCCCCCAGATACTTGAACGAGGGCAGTAACGAGGACGGGCCTGATCTCGACTCTGAAGGCCGGAGCGTGCGCTGTATGCTCCTACGCCAAAACCAAATACGACCCAGTATAAAGAAGGTGGCGTAGAAATTAACCGAAGTCGTCAAAATCCAGCATGGCGTTCCGAAGCTAATCGCTCGATAAGACCAATAAGCTTCGTTAGGATGCGCAGAGAGAATAAGGAGAACTATAGAAAGCACTGTCGTCTAGTTAAGAAACCTATGCTAGAGATATAAATGGGAATGAGACGTGCTAACCGATGAATACGGTGAGTAGGACAACTGGGAATGCTATCACAAGCCATGAACTTCTCCAAAATATGAAAAGGCGAAATATCTGAGTTAAGGTTTGGATGAGAACACTGATACAACAGTTGAACAAGACGTATCAAACTCACCATAAGACTATCTGCAAGCCATGACATCACTATCGGTCTAGAAGTAGCTCCATTTAGTATGATCTAGGATTCTGTCCGGGTGAAAGAGACTAACGTTGCAATTGATGCAAGATTCTGCCAGTCCCCATAGTTGCTACTGAAGGAAAAGCGAAGGGGACCACCGGGAAACCCTGTGTCATCGACGAACATCATTTCATTGAACTTGACGCTGGTGCCAAATGCGACGGTCCCCAGAGCAAAGTTTGCAAGCACAAAGGCAACTAGATGCCATTTTTTCTTTCCTTCTGAAGGTCTGGTGACTAATTGATGAACGCATTCAAGAAAAAGAGCGAGGTGAACGCCTACATTTGTAGTTATAGATGATGAGCTACAATTTGGCGAGATTTAATCAAGTCTCACCATACGCAAGGCCGCCAATCGAGATACCGTCAATATCGGATTGCTCCATGTGTATATCGCTCTGAAAATCTTTCGTAACCGTTGAGCACATCGTGAAGAGAGCAAAGGCAAGGTATGCGAAAGCACGGGGAAAAAATTTCCAGTATCAGAGATCGATTGCGCATATCTTAAGTACTTGGTGGATGCCCTAGATCATGTTTCATAAGTAGCAGAGCTGCTTGCTAGTTACTGATAGTTTGCAATGCATCGCCGAAGGTATTGATACACATAAACTGTTCACTGAGGACGAAACAGTAAGTAGGCTGATGGAATCATTTATGATCATGCATACTAGTTGATTGTGAGACTCATTGTAGCATGGCGCAGATAGTTCCGTGGAGGTGGGGAAATGCGTATGAAGGTGTAGATCTTGACGAGCGCCGCGAACGGAATGTCCTCAATGGTGCTTTGACAGATCCGTGATCGCAGGCAGGTATAAGCATCGAATCGAAACAATCTTGCGAACTTGAGATAGATCGATGAGCACAAAGCCGGCAAGGTTCCTAGAAAGACAGCAGTCCCCTCATCGCCACTCCCGGTCTGGTACCAAGCCACGGCTTGGAGGCGGCGTCCTTGGGGAAGCATCTTTCCGTACGGTTGTCTGAAGATTGTCATCATTCACTGATGTATTGAGCGGTATAAGAACCTTATGCCCAGTGAGATGTATCGTTGTGAAATAGCGGAGAATAAGAGAGAGGACCGTGTCAGACTCAATAATTCACTGCCAGTGCTGGCGCGTCGCAAAGAACTTGAAAGAGGTTGAAGCTCCGCTTAGATTCAACTTCAACTTGAAGTTCCCACTGCCAGTGGCAGTGGCCCAGCGCACTGGCAAGGCTGGCACCGCGGGTCAGGCTGCTACTAGTAAGAAGAACTTGATTGTCACAGTTCACAATTTGCCAGAGGATGGATCGAGGCTACTATTGCAAGTAATCATTGACAATCTGCAGCTGCTCGGCTTGTTAGATGTCAAAAGTACCGGTTGCCTAGCCTTAGCAAATTTCTAAACGTTGAAGTCCACCACTGGTTTTCTGCTGACGGGACAAAGTTGGAGATTACTATCATTTGACGGCGAGTACCAAGAATTACAGTGTCTTTCACATACTGATATTGGTCATTAATTGTTAGGGCCTTCTCATGGCAGCACAAAACATGAGATGTTGCATGGTCTCCGCGTCCTCTTATGCCCTTCGCTGCCCTTCTATCGAGGGCTTCTGCTACTAGGTCTTGTACCCGATGGGTCACGCATATTTGAAAATTTATGGATAACAGTTAAACGCCTGAAGGCGACACGAAAATAATTGAAGGGAAAGTGGCAGAATCTGAAGTCGACTTACCTCAGAGTAAAACTCGAGGTACAAATCCTCTTAGGCTGTAACTCAGGCCCTATGCTCTCAGGCGAGCTGCTATCTGACAGGCTCAACAAACTTCCACTCGCTGAAATGATTAGCGGACAATTCCCCGTGCTATGACGGAACGCGAAGGTCGTATCCTTAGGAAATCGAGAAATGGAAAGAAGACGAGGTAGGTTGTTGAATTCTGATAAACAACCTAAAGCTTTAGTGCATGATTGGCGGTTGAAGGCGATTCGTATCATAGTACGATCTTCATTTCGGTTTGGACTCAGGGCTAACACATTTTGCTGACCACAGTGCAATTTGGAAGCAGAACCACAACCTATGATTTGGTATTGTGTGTGGTTTTCCTTGAACAATGACTGACCACCGCAATTGATCAGATAACGCGGCCATATAAATACCTTCCTCAACTCTGACTCCTGTGCCATTAACTCCCACTCTACGAACCTCATTTTCTTAAAAATTGGAAAGATCATCATGGCTGCCAGCAGCAGTCGAGTTTCTGCCTCGACCATCGATTCTCTTATAAGTGCTCTGATGCGACTGAAGGAGTGCGAAGCAGGCCATCGCACAGGGGAGTTCTGGACGGACCCATTAGTTCTGTATGTCTTTTAATCACCTTTTCCCTCCTGAAAATTGTTTAACCTCGCACACCTTAAAGCACCCGAGCACTAGAGGCGACTGATCCGGAAGAACAATCTACTGCATCTCAAGCTTGCCTAGGGCAGTTGTCAAAGATGCATCAGGCCCTGGACGTATTGCGCATATCCTGCCAGGACAGACTAGGAGGACCTCGGGATCAACTCTCTGGGTCCGTCAACAAAGCAGGGTTATTGCGTTTACCAAACGAGGTTCTGCAGAAGATACTCGTGGAGGCGAACGAAGAAGTCATCTTACAGGGCAAGAAGTCTTTTGCAGTGTCTGTATCCCACGTTTGCCGCTTTCTTCGAGAAGTCGCCCACAATACACCGCAGTTGTGGACCCGTCTCTCCAACCTCCTCCATGAAGACGAGCTTGTCCATCGGATTGAGCGATCAAAGTGGTGTGGACTCGATATCCAGATACGTGCATTGACCTTGGGGTGTGCTCCGGTGAGCATAAAGGACTTCTCGCGAATTGTTCGCAGGCACGAAGGCCAGTGGCATTCCTTCTCCTTCAAAGTACGCGATTATGAAGGCGGCGACCCAAGAAGGTTACGTGTATTCGCCGATGACATGCGCAGGCACATGTCAGATCTATCCCTACCAGAACTCGAGAGCCTACAAATCAGTGATAGAATTGGACGCACACTTCTGGATACGGACGATGACGACGATGAAGGGGACGACGACGACGGTACACTCGACTTCTACGAGACTTGGGAAATGCCGAAACTTTCGGGGGTTGAGTTCTCATTCAACCTCCCCGTACATTCGTACAGTGTCTCGCTGTGGGCCAACTTGAAGTCTGCTTCGATCTGGGTCTCCGGGACAAATGAAGACGGCGTGAGACTCACGAATTTCTTGTCTCTATGCCCCAAGTTAAGCGATTTATCTTTACGAGTTGGCGAGCCGGGATACCCGCGGGGAGGATGCATCGGATTCATTCCTAACGCCCGGCATATACTTCTACCTCAAGTAAAGACCCTCCGGTTGATTTCGACTGATCCCAGATCCGTCCTGACTGTCAAAGGGCTCTTGGGCACTCCGTGTGTCGAATCATTAGCTCTCGACATTCAATACGATCCAACGAACGGATTCTCACGATCCAGCTTGGTCAACGTTTTTCAACAGTGTCGATCTCCGAGAATTAAGGATCTGGAAATAAAAATTCGAACTTATCCGACATATCAGTTCGATATAGTCGACAACATCTTCAGTGTTTATAAAGGTCTTCACCGGCTTTCAATCGAAGCCCCTGACTCGGAGTTAGGCACGTATGGGCCGAAAGAATCATGGGCGTCTCGTGGATGTCTCCCTCCTCTCCAGTCTCTCCGACTTCAGGACTGCACGAAGATCAGTCCGACGTTTGTTACGGACCTCATTGAGATGCTTGGTGGAAAGGATGGCAAGGGGCCTTTCGAGTCGTTGGAAGTTGTGCAGTGTACCGGACTGAGCAAGGAGTTCCTCGAGCGCAGTGCTTTCCGTGATAAAGCTGTATGGTACGCGGGTAAATCTAAGTCAAACGACGACTCTGATTCGGAGGATGACACGAGCTACGTAGATTATAGCAATTGTTTTGCTTGTAGTCAATCCGAGTCGTCCGGTTCAGAAGTTTCACTAACTTGAACTTCCTAACTTCAAGTGGCATGGAGGACGACACTGTTTGGCTGAATTTAGTCTGTTTCATACTATAATATGTCTAATATGATTATGATTATGTAGATTATGATATAAAGCAAAAGATAATTACGATAATTACTCAGGCTGTAGAAGTATGAACAAAATACGCTGAAGCCCAGGTAGACCCTGAATGTACACATACACTAATTACGTGCTACTGAGGACCCTGGATCATCACCTTCATTTCCTGGGACCATATGTCTGAGCTCACTCAAACAGATGTATCGAGACCGTCCGCCCTCCCAAGTGCGCGTTTGCGGCCCACTGCCTCTCAACCACAATCGATAGCTGATCAGAGCTCTGCGGAGTACCTGGACTTCGTCGAGGAGGAGTGGAATAAGAAGGTTGATGTCGAAGTAGATACTCTTGTTGACGGAATGGTGGAAATCGTCAATCTAGCGTCGGTAAGTGTCAGAAAGCATCTGAGGGTTGTACCGTATTCATTATGTCCCGTAAAAGATAGGAGACAAGGATAAATTCAAGGCCGCACAAGAGGCGTTTGAAACGCAATGCCGAGCCGACTCGATGGTCCGCGCAGCTCACTCGCTGCTTTCCATAACGCATTCTATGAAGCTCCTCCTTTTGCTCTCCGACGAATCACAAATAGTCCAACAGCGCGATAGGGCGTTGAAGGACATCCGGAAGGACGCAGAAGAATCGAAGAGAAAGGTGGCAGAGCTTCTCAACGATCTGCTATTGAAGGACACTCCGGGCTCAGATCCTCAAGGCGCCTCCGCCGGTCCTTGATTTTAAGGACTTACTGCACTATGGATGCCACCTATCGCAAGATACTATGCCGCCAACCGAATGCAGTCAATATTATCGAATCATCGAAAGGGCGTCCTACAGATGGACTTCGCAAGAATAGGTGGTCGCAGGGGATTCATGCGAGCGAAGGTTGGTCAAGACAGCAGGATGCGTCCCCGAGAAAGTCATACTCTCACTACTCAAGATACTATACTGTATTCTGTCTCTGGAGAATGAGCCATCGTCATAGACCAAGGAGCCTCGGTCGGCGTCTAGATAGTAGGTACATATTTAGATACTAATTCTGTCGGTCTGGAATGACGACGGCCGAAAGGCGAATGAATGTCTTTGACGAGGTGCACGAGTTTACAAATAAATAGATAAAAACGGGCATTTACATTCTCATTTATGATAGATTACAGTAAATAATATAAATTGAATGATACACGAATCGCGTCTGATTCCTATTGCCTTCTTCCATAAGGATAAGCTGAGGACATGGGTACCGCAGGGAGAGACTTCTGAGGAACGGGAGGCGCACGCGTCGGCCCTCGGAATCTGATCACTTCGTCGTCGTCGTCGCCAGGAAGAGGAGCAGAGATGTGCGGCATGACTTCGAGGAAACGTTTCCGGTTGGCAGCCGAGGTGAACCTCGAAGCAACCTCGCGGAACCGCTGATTACGGTCTTCAGGAGCCTGTGTCTGCGTCTGTGGTGACACTGCCGGTACGAACGGAGAAGCAGCTGCGGGCTCGGCCCTACGGGGTGGGACGTGACGCTCAGCTGCTTCTTCCTCAAGCTGTTTCATCGCTCTTCTGGTGAGCGAGCTCAGTTCATCCAACGCTTGCTGTAGCTCTGCAAGCTTCGCCAATTTCCCCCTGTTCGGACGTCCAGGACCAAGCTTTGCGCGTGATTCCGAGTCGGGAATGGTGCTGATCACCCAGAGGAATTATTTAAAGATGACAGGAAGATATATGATGATGGTATACTCACTCTAGGTGGGCGAGTAAATTGCCGTCTTTACCTCGCTTCAAGCGAGTCGCATGACGCAGCAGCACGTCCACGGTTTTGGGCGCAACCCAGAAGTCCTTCTGGTTGTCTGAGGTCATAGATGCCGCCTTCCTTTGACTAAAAGAATATTTGAAGAATAGATAAATTGCTCCAGGCAAATTATCGAATGAGTGTAGGAGGATTGTATGTAGAGACAACCCGCCGCTGAGCAGCGGCTTTTATATGTCTTCAACCACGTTGACTACTGCCAGAGCCACTGCTGCTACGACCACACTATGTGGTCCCATGTTCCATGTTTCCTCGAGGATGCCGCACCACATTTTGCGGACATTACTCAACATTGTGGTTAAATTTCACAATCCTGAAGTAAAAAGTTCAGCCGAATCATTCAGGTCGCCATAGAAGTAGCCCAGTCTATAGGTCTGAAAGTTTAAGTCCGAACTGTCATTTCTTCGAGGAGCCAAGAAAAGAGATGGTGATGAAGGGATGTGAGCAAGTTTGGTGGTGGTTGCATGCTCAAGTTACCATATTCAATCTCCGCGATAATTGAAACGTGCTCCGAACTTTAGACATGTACAAGAAACATCAGTCAAACGATTTAGAAGCTACAATACATGATAAAAATATGCAATATACCCACAACATGACAAGAAGAGAAAATAAATAAAATCAGATGGTCGCCAATAAGATATCCTCCACTTCTTTCATTCGAGCGGCCTCCTTTTCACGCTCCTTCTCCTTTTCTTTCACGGCCTCAGTCTCGCGAGCTAATTTATACGAGGGCTGTGTGAACGGCCGGTAATCGAGATGTCGTTTCACGTAGAAACACATGTATGCGGATGATCTGAGAGCTGCTTCTAGCGAGGAGCGAGTAACTCTATGGACGTCGAATTGTCAGAAAGTCAATGAACCGCAATATCATATATAACTCACTTGTCATCATCATATCTATACCACTGAAGAAGTGACAATTGGAGAGAGCCGCATTAAAAGAGAGTCTACAATCTGCCTTGCACTATGCTTACCTCGTCCTGCGAGCGAGCGAAGTTGGTGTAATGCCCGTTATCTATCTGTCCGTCGTGAACAATGACGGCGAATAAGTCGTAGTCATACAGTGAATCTGGGCCCAAGCTGTTGATACTGAGGTTAGCCTCGCATCTATTGTGTATGCAAGTCGTCTCACTAAGGCTCTTTCTCGGAGCTACTGCGGCTATTTAGGACCAGGGTTGTGAATGGCAACATGTTCAGCGAAGCAGGAAAGCGGATGTGAGCGTCGATCTTCTTGGGTGTCGCCTTGCCATTTTGGCCGTCGTGTTCGAATCGCTGGAGAAAGCAGGAATTTGTAAATAATAGGTTAAGTTGAGCTGTACGAAAGCTGACCTTGAATTGAAAACAAAGAACTGGAGGTAACTTTCGTATCGATAGACGTTTCGTCGTACTCTTTAATATGGGGTAATGTGAGATACGAACTTGAGGCAAGTATCTTAACTCGATACCTGCATCGTGTTACTGCATTCACTGCAGCTGCACTTAAGACTCTCAGGATGAGTGTACCTACGCAACTATCATTTAGCGTCATCTGAGACTTTGGGATGATCTACACACCTTCGGAGACAGCCAACCAATGTATTGTCGTCGGCGCCGGGCGGTCCTTTACCTTTCAGCTGCAGACTAATATCCAATATAGGTTCCGACTTGCGCGAGACTGTCCCGCACTTGTCGCAAGTCGTCTCGCTCTGCAACGCGCCTCCAAAGATCTCATGTACCGGGCAATTGCATGAGACGCTCGTGTTGCCCGGCGAGCCCTTATGCAGCTGGTTGAGTGCAGACATGAAGAACTCATGTGCGTCTTGTTGAGCATATCCCGCGAGTTCTGAAGAGGCCCGCCATGTCGTCGCAAGCAGACTCGATGGACCGTAGGCAGATGATTTTCCCGAGTACACCTGAGATTATAGTCATCGGTTCCATCAGCAGCAACAGATGCAAGTAACCTGCAACGTACCTCTGTAAACAGCTTATCCATCTCACAGCACATGCAATCTGTGTTTTTGCACAGTTTATAGTTGTGTTTGTCACTCAGGAAGTAATTCCGTAACAGCGGGTTGTTCAATAGAGACTGCAGAACGACGTTGAGGAAGCACGTCTGGCCGAGGTTTAGCAGGCCTATTCGGCCTACAAGAAGCAAGTTAGAGACGGGGTATGAAGGAGTTTACCAACTGTAGCACGTACCACTACACGATACTGGTGCAAAGTTGGACTCCTTCGCGTCGGGATACCATGGTTTATAAGGCTCACGTCGTTCCTTTTTTGCAGCTTATGCATATGGTCAGGCCTTCGGGCGCTAGTGAAGTTTCGAAGAACACGTACATATAAACTGAGTTTCCTTTTCTTCCTCATGAAGGGTCGTTGAGTGATATAAGTCGTCAAATGTAGAATTTAAAATAAAGTCATCGCATTCTATACAATATACGGAACCCGACTTGACGTCCGCACCTGTTGGTATGTCAATGGTAAGAACACGAGTTCTGTGTACATGAAGAAAAGCCATTCAACGTGACTAAATTGTTTGATACTCACAAAACTGGTGGCCTGAATCTTTGAGGTGTCCGAGAATATGATCATCTTTCCAGCAACCGCCGTACGGACATTGCAAGCATATGAACGGTCTGTGTAGTGTTAAACCACATGTGCCGCATGCTGGTGTCTGCAGCTAAGAGGTAGAATTCAGATCATAAGAGCAACCTCAGCACTGAGTCGCGCATGTCAATGAGATGACCTCGCACCTTTCTCCGCTTAGCGGGCCTCGCATGGCTCCCGCTCATCGACGCGCCCCAGGCGACCGCCGCCTTGAACTTCTTCAGCATCGCCTGGCGCGCCGCCTCGACCACAAACGCCTCGGCGACATGCGTGCACCGCCCGCTCCCCGAGCCCGACGTGCCCGTGTTTCCGTTTCCCTCGTCGTCCGAGTCGGCAGCGGTGCCGCCGACGTCGAGGTCCATCGCGCTCGCCATGCTGGTGTCTCCGAGGCCGCCCAGGGGCACGTTCGTGCTGCCCGACGACGTCGAGTCTGAGGACATGGAGACGTCCATGTCGATCGCGGCCGGCGTTGTGTAGGATGTGGTTTGTGTGAACGACATCCGAGCGTCTACAGCGAGTTGTTGGTATAAGCAGCTCAATCTTGTCAAAGTACCAACGCGATCTAATTCAGTCCAACTTCGTCATCTGCTTCATAACGTAATCAGCCGCTGCCAGTGGCACGTGGAATAAACGCGTTCATTTTCAGCCCATTTTTCCTGTCGCGAACTTTGTCGCGTAACCATGTCCTACAAGTAACCACCTTCTTCTTCATCCCCCATACCCTCGCAGCTGCACTGTATTCATATAATCAAACGTCTGTATCAATAGTTCTAAAAGTCCAGCATGCGCTTTCGTGCCAATATCGAGCATGTCGTGACGTTCCAACGTATGTACCTTTAGCGCGTACTTGGACGCGTCGAATACGCCAGACTGACATGTTTCGCGTCTTATAGGCATAATTCAATCCATTGAAAAGCTTCAGAAGCGATGTATCATCAAGTTTACCGAATCTGAGATGCGTATTATCTGCAACGAAGAAACAGAGGACGGTGTGCAAGTTTGGTCGTAAGTGGTATTCTTCATCCTTTACATATATTTTACCAGCCCTCACACCCCCCAACTACAGGCAAATCAAAATCGTACATCATCTCTTCCGTCTCTTCTTACCTATACCCAGCCTACTCACCACGCCCGCAGGACTCCCTCTTCTCAGACTACCGCATCCAGTCTAACGCGAACAACGAGATCAACATCCTGCTCTCGCCCGAAGCGCTGCTCCAAGCGCTCAAGTCCGCGCAGTCGGGCTCGGAGGTCGTGATGCGCCTGGCGAAGAAACACGGGCACGCCGTCCTCGCATTCGACATCACCCTCGCGCTCGGCGGCGGCGGGGGCCTCAACGTGTTCGCGAACGGTCGCCGCGCGCAGCTGGCGCACGATGTCCTCATTGACGTCCTCCGCCCGGCAGATATGGCTAAGCTGAGGGAGCCGCTGTGTCCCGAGCCGGACGTACGTGGTTCCAGCTTTATCTCATGCCTCGCTCCCGGCGCCTTTCGTTTGAACGAGTGATGTACTCGGGACGAACGGTATAGTGAGACTAACATTCGTTTTTTTGTAGATGCACGTCCTCCTCCCGCCCCTCCAGAAACTTCGCACTGTCGCTGAGCACATGCGGGCAATGTCTGACGTGATAAGCATCCACGCTTGCGGAGCTGGAGTAGTACGGTTGTCTGTCGAGTCCGACCAGGCACGCGTAGAGACCCAGTGGACAAAGTGCACGATCCCGATCATGCGTTAGTCTATATCACTTACTTCAACTGCTTTCATTATTAAACCAAATTGTCGACAACTTTTCTCCATTCGACAGAATCTCAAGGACAAGAAAGCCAAGAAGAACAAGAACCACCCGATCCAGAGCGGTTATTCGGTGTACGACTCTCAATTCGTGCCTTCCTTAGATTCTTGTCCAGTCATGTCGTCTCAACGTCAGCGATCGCTTGTGAGTCTTAGTCTTTTTAATACTGTTCAATTTCAAATTCAATTAGTCCTTTCGATCCATTTAATGCGTTGCATTTCATTTCGGAAGTGAGGGGGGTATTACACTAAACATTGCGATATTGCATTCTCAATCCATTCTCAATCCAAAATGAAACGATGCTGATGACGCTCTAGGCTTGTGCGAGAACTACTGCTTGATCCTGTATGTCTACATCGGAGAAGGGGACGACACAGGCGGTGTGCTCACATTCTACATACCGGCACGCTTGACCGGTATGGATTGAGCGACAGACACAACAGTAGCCTAGCTTCGCTCTGCATGTAGTGGCTACTACAGCCCTATTCTTGAAGTGATGACGCCCGCGTCAACACATCCCTACTCCATACCTCCGGCGCAATTCTTGCTTCACAAAGCAATATCTTGGAATGATAAACGATAGCGAACCGAGATTCCCGTATTGAAAGAAGACCCGCAACAGACTACCCAGATTGATGAAAAAGAAGGGAACAGGAAGGGTGAGGATGTAAATGATGAAAACATATGGCGATCGGTGGGATTGTGGGTAATGATACGACGATGATGATGATGGTGATAGTGCTTGCGATGATGGTTGGACTGTCCATGCCCTAACTCATAATGTGTATGTGTCTTCCATATCCCAAATTCCCATGGCCCTTCTCTGCTCTCGTCTCATTATAATCTCCAACTGCTTCGATCTCGCCTTTAATCTACGACCGCTCCTCCCACTCGTTCTATCCCAATAGAAAATAGATGACGATGTTGAACGGATTGGCGGCGATCCGCGTCTAGCTCGTGCCGCCCGCTGTCAACGTCATGAGTCCGTGAACACATGCGGTAAATCCTCCAGCTTCACAACAAACACGCCGGCCTCCTCGAGCTCGCTCTCAATCTCCTTCACAACCTTGTGAGCCGCCGTCACGAGCACAGGCCCGCCCACGGAGTACGCCTCGGGGCGGTCATACGTCGCATGCGCGTCCTCCACCAGGAACACGGTGTTTCCGCGCCCGAGCGCGGCGGAGCAGGTGGCGCGGATGCAGAAGTCGCTCTGCATGCCGACGACGATGATGGAGGCCTTCTTGTCGACGAGCTCGCCGAGGCGCGTGCCCGCGAACGCGTTGTTCTTCGTCTTGTCGATCACCGGCTCGCCTGCGTGCGGCGCGAGCGCGAGCTGCCACCCGGGCGCGCCGGGCTGGTCGGCGTCCCCGTACTCCCCGCTGTTTCGGACGTGGATGACGAGCGGCGGGACGGGGGAGGTGCGCGCCATGCGGAGGGCGCGCTCGATGTTCCGTGCGATGAGGGCGCTGTTGGGCACGCCTACGGGCGGCGGGGCGAGTCGGCAGACTTGGCACTCGATGAGGAGGAGAACTTTGCGGATTGTGGAGGCGGACGAGGAGGAGGTGGAAGACGAGTCAGTCGTGTCTGTCATTTTTGAGTTTGTATGTGAGGGGGAGAGGGCAGTTGGGAGAGATGGGAGATGGTAGGATAGGAAAGAGAAGACGGACAAAAAAAAAGGGAGATGGCGAGATGGCGAGATAACAAGGCGGATGGAGGTGAGAGGGATAAAGTCGGGATTGGAGGCTAGGCTGTTGATCGTTAATTCGCCAAGTCTCGACGGTAAAAGATGGGCAAATTCCAGCTTACGCGCGTGAAGCTCAAGTGCTGTGCTGAGATGCTATTCGTCCAATCAATCCTACTATTCCTCCGACTCCCGTGCCCGAGCTCGTGCCCGTGGTCCGTTATAAGGTCACCTCCGATTCGTGCGTCTCCGGTGCTAGATTTCGAGACACTCGAATCTAGACTCGTGGTTCGGTACACGGTACACGCAATCTATCGGCCCGATCGAGATATATGGTACTGGTCGCTATATTGTGCAGAATTAATCACAGCCCGCGATATATCTGACCGTCTACCGTCGTATTATTGTTATTCGGGAGTGCAGCGGATATGTGTGGCACAAGGCGCGACTATTGGCTAGCGTTGAAGTCGTTTTGGATTTTGAATTTTATGGACGACGGATGGCTATTTGATAACGCACGATCTGGACTCCCGTACGGAGTATACAGTTCTCGGTCGCGCGGGGGGCGATGAGGTCGATGAGCCGATGGAGATGAGATGAGAGATGGCGAGATCTGTTGAGGCGCGACTGCGGCTGCGCAAGGATCCCGGCCTTGTGCGTGGCGTTCACGGGGTGAATGGTGAGCTATGGCGAGAACAACGAACAGCGAGCTCGACGTCGGGTTTCGGGTGGTTGGTCTGAGCGAAGAAGGAAGAAGTGCGGGGAATGGGGGACAAAGGGACGCGTCTAAAAAGACTTTGGGCTAGGGCTGCTAGTGTGCTCGATATCTTTATACCGTCTCGCACAAATCTAAAATCGACTTCTGTAGCCATTTCATCATCGCTTCGCTTCCACCCATTCACTCCTCATCTCCAGCTCCGAGTCGTTGGTTACACACACGCGTTGCGGCGCATGCTCAGTGCTCCGTCCAATATCAGTCGGCCGGTAGAATTGCATTTTCTTGCGTCCCGGAGTGCTCAGATCTTTCATTTCTCGACTTCGAAATTTTCGGTGAGGCTGCCGTGTATGCGTGTATATGCGTGTACGTGGTGTGTGTGGGAGATCGCATTCGGATCAGTTGCAACGCGCTCGCCGTGCGTTGCGCTGTGCGCCGTTACTCCGAATCCAACTACTCATCTGTTGTCTGTCGTCCTCTCATCCACTCAACCAAACTGCGTTACACCTGCTTGCGCAGCAGCATTTTGAATGGCCTCAAGAAACCTGCTAAGCCAATGATATGATATTTAGACGACAAAATGTCTAACGCTTGAATCGTGTTTGAGCTTTGACGTATTGCTAGGTAGTACTGTAGCTGCCGGCCGGCGCATAGACTCGAGCGCAGTCGCAGACTTTGCAATCGCGTCGAATGCATAGACTCGTAAACCAACCGCTTATCATTATCTAACTACCAACACCCGATAAATTCACGACTGGCTTGCGAGTCTATCGAATGCACAAGATTAAGGTGAAACAAAAGTTATGCAGAAAACATAAGGATGCTTGGATACTAGTCGTATGCACGCAATGACGCAAATGAAGCACCATCATGATAGCACGATATGTGGATCAGATGTAATAATGGCAAAGCATGCTCATTCATAATGAATCGCCATCTCCGACCTCGGTTGCCTGGATACCGAGGCTGCGGGGAGTGTTGCTAAGATTGTCTCGACCATCGATGAAGCGCCGACGTTGCTAGTGAACGAGAGCGAGTGCAGGCTATTTCCACCTACGGTACCAGCATATGAATCGCATTCAAGCGGCGATTTTGGATGGTTACGGGGTTTCGAGCAGCGCATATGTTCCACGAGATACTTATTATTTCTGGTATATCGTTGTATCAGGCGCTGCCAGTGGCCGACAATCACGGTGTTTTGTCTGAAGAGGGGAAAGTTCATGAAGTTCATCGAAAAGTGAATGACGTCGACGACCTCGGATTCGGGCACACAACGACGACGTCATTCACACGTGTCGTCTCTCGCCTGTAAAAATGGAAGAACACAGGGATACACTCGCGCAGACAATAACCACATCAGCTTCTGAGCTTCGCGCCATCGTAGTATCGCACCAAGCCGGGTTTAGCACAGGATACACCGGAATCCCGCTCACATCGCACCAATCCGCCGTCCAATCATATGCGCGCGTAGCATAGAAGCAGCATGGATGATTTAACTGATTCAATGATTGAGCACAGCCAAAGCGCTAAACATACATACATCACTACGCAATCATACCCGTCCCACCGCTTCCTACAATAACTGAAGCGGACGTGCGAGGACATGACTCGCATTCGAAGAGAGATAAAAATAAGAAAAAGAAAGGGGCCTCCGAGTCTGCGAACATAATCGAGATCACGAAGCACCCTTGATGACTTCCTCAAACTCTCCATTTGATACCATTTCGTTGATGATGTCTAGTCCACCGACGAACTCACCACCGACAACGAGCTGCGGGAACGTGGGCCAGTTGTTCACAACTTTCAGACCTATTCCAAGGAGAAATGGGCATTAGTCAAAGTTCAATCGCTCGATAAGATGGATAGAGTATATCACAAAAGGGTGGCTTTTGTGCATCTCGACCAGTTTAATGAATCCGTCCGGATCACACACATGCATCTCCAGCAAAAAGAGACACGAAATAAAGAGAGAAGGAAAAAGGTATGACTCACCACTCCGCACACTCTCATCCGTCAGGATATCGAAATACGAGAACTCAACGCCCTGTTCCCGGAGGAGCTGCACCGTCTTCCGCGAGAACCCGCAGCGCGGTGCGTCCGGCTCGCCCTTCATGAACAGCACCACCCGGTCCATCCCCATCAGCTTCCGCAACCGCGCTTCCAGCTGCTCCGCCGTCTCCTCCACCCCCTCTACGTCCGCCATCGTCGCGTCGTCTGCGCCTGCGGATGCGTACGGTTTTTCCGAGTGGGACGGCGCGGCGGGGGCACGGTCGGTCTTGGAGAGCGCGGTGGGCGGGGCGTGTGCGTGCTTCGCGATGTCCGACGTGAGCCTCGCGGCGTCTGCGCCTTCGATCCGCGAGAGGAGTGTATGGCCCTAAACATTCACCAAAATAATCATATATGTATATAAATGTATTATTATTAAAAAAAAAAAAAAAAAAAAAAAAAAAAAAACTTGTCAGTTTCTTTCCACATCTTCCCCATGGACGCAGATACGTAGAAGGAGCTCACCCTGAGGACAACAAAGGTCGGCACACTGACGACCTCGAAGCTCTCCGCGACGTCTGCCACCTCCTCCGCGTCCGCCTCGACGTCCAGCACGAGGAGGCGCGGGTAGCGCGCCGCGAGCTCGCGCAAGACCGCGTTCATCTGCGCGCAGGGCTCCGCCCACCCCGCCCAGAAGTTGAGCAGCGACACCCGCGTCAGGTCGGCGGAGAGCAGGTCCTGCAGGTGTTGCGGCGAGGTGATGGCATGCTCGTTTGACGGCGCGGGTGCGGGTGCGGGTGGTAACGTGGTGGTGGTTGATGTTGAAGACATAGCTGATTCGGGAGGTAGTGGATGTCAGTTGAAGAGTGAGATGTATGTTGTTCAGAAACGTAGAGAAGGTCGAGGTTTCGTTCTTATATGCGTCTCTTCCAGTACTAAGCAAAAAGTCTGCCAAACTCTGAGACAGGTCCAGTACTCCAAGCTGAGAGCTGATGATAAGAAGAACCAAATCAAAGCAATCGCAATAGTCAGTGAGGATGCAGAGGGTCGTCGCCAGCAAGTGCAAGCTGAGTAAAGGTGATGGGCAGGGCAAGGGATGATGACCGATGGCTACAAAGTGCGCTCTTTCTTCTGCCAATGGGCGTCTAGATTGATAAGATGTGTGCGCGAAATGGCGCAATCGGATCTAAGCGTCCCTTTCATTTTCTCACCACAAGCTCCAGAAACAAACTTTATTAGTTGTATATAACATTGAACCAACAATAACGAAGATATTCCGCTACAGATTACAGGGGACACCCATATGATACAGTACATTAGTATCCAGACATTGCATAGTTCTTAGAGGAAATGAAACAAGACAACAGAAAAAATCATAAAACGGCCTTCACTTCGAACCTCCGCTCAATGCTTGTCCAACCATTCAGCGACACGTTCAATCAGGTCTGATTTCTTCCCAGAGACCGGCTGTCCTTTGCTCTTCAAGAACTCCTGCAGGGATAAAACGAGCCCCATATCAGCACACATCATAAGGGCGGAGAACATAAGACACAGATAGGTGGATATCAGATAAGATAGAATGTGAGCAAAATAAAGAGAAGAAAAGGGGCAATAAGCGAAAACGTCAAAAAAGGGGGAAGACGGGAAATATTACGGTGAGAAGCTCGCATGTCATTGGGCAGTATAACGAACGGAATGACAGAGCTCGAGCCGACAAATAAAATAGCATGTGGGATGGTGCGGGATGTATATGAGGTATATGCCATTCCTCTCGCAGACAAGTCATCGACCCCAGGATTGTCAACGCGAAGACACGAATGTGGGGAAAGCAATGATCGGCGGCGCATGTGTGTAAGGACGCGAAAACGCATCAATGATAAGTGTGTAGGTAAGGCACACGAAGAAAGGAGCAACAGGAGGGAAAGAAGATTTAAGGGGTTGGAAAGTGATGCACGTACCTTTAGCTGATCGACACGTAGCTTTAGAAAACCCGATAAAGTTTCAGATTGCTTTGTGTGAAGAAAGATAGAAGACATATGATAGGCGTACCTTGAGCAATTGGCCACTATCATATTTGCTTCGGATCTCTGCCTCCTCGACGGAGACATCCTGTGCGTTCAAAAGCGAGAGGGAGGCCGTGCGTTGATATAGTTATAAACCAAATACCCAGGCATTGCACATGACATATGAGCAAGGTGTTTGCCAACGCGTGAGGGGGATAGCCGTCACTTACCGCCTTTCGTTTTGTTCCCGCTCCTGTTGGCTGGATGAACGTCGTGTCCGCCTGTTCCTCGCTCGACACGACAGATTTCCACTTCTTGATAAGATCCCCCGCCCGCTAATGATTCGGGATTGACCGCAGAAGAATTGTTAGCAAGTCCCGAGACTGTGACAAGCTCTGTAATATTTATTGTACATAAGGGACGGACCTTGTGGATCATATCAATCTTGGGCTTCGTCGGGTCCTCAAATGTCTCCGGGTTGAACTCCTCGCGAAATGCACTTGCCTCGAGCTGAGCGTAGTGGAAGGCCAAAGCTGCATTCACGCAACACGTTTGGATTCAGATGTTCATGTTGGTATTCCCGAGCAGTAGTAGAAATTTTCGAGTAAAGCAGCGTGCTCGTTATTTGATAGCTCAAAACAACGAATTTAATGCGACGCACCTGGATTAGGGTTTGCGTCGGGGGGATATCCGCCATTCTTGATCTGCAGCTTTGTTATCCATGCCTTAGCAGCGTCAATAACATCCGGTGCAGCTATCGTGTCCATGGTAGATCAGGCACACGACGAAGGGTACGCAGTCGTAGTATGTGAGTGTTAGAAGCCATGGGGTCCAGGTAAGAAGAGCGACAGATGGTGAACAAGTCGACATCATAGCAAATAGGCAACCAGCAGCGAGATATAGTAGCATCCAGACGCAAGAATAAATCAATCAGAAAAATTGTCAGTATCAGCTTCTTTATAGATCACGAAAGCGCCGACACATAAGGTCCTGTCGGAGAACGTACCTCGCACAGCTTTCTCAATAGGCGCCGCGCGCAAATCGTCTGCGAATGGATATGGGATGAGATGGAAGCCCGCGGGCTCTGTGAACCCGTTCTCGTCTTCGTGTTCTACCTGTCAGGGCAAGATGGTGGTGAATGAGCCGACTTATGTGCACCTCAAAGACAAAGATAATTGAAGGGAGGTAGTAAATAGGAAGAGCCAGAGAAATCTCTCCATATATGCTCAGAAGAGATCATCAAAGAGATGCGGTTTCGCAGTTCCTAGGGAAGGTGATGGAGAAGGCGGATTGAGGGGGGAAAGGGGGAGAGAAGACAAAGAACGGAGCCTGCGTACTTACTTGCGGAAGGAGTGCACAGAACAGAGGCGACGAGTTTCCGCGTAAGAGAGCACGTACTAAACCAATTTTGTTTTTCTTCACTAAGACTTTCAGTAAGGCTGTGAAAGTCCGCCTGCTTCCTGCATAGGCCTAGCAAGAGAGAGAAAGGGTTTAACAGTTCATTTCCTCGGATGCCGTACCCGGTAAAGAATTCAGCTTACCTGCTCGTCAGGATAAATGAATGTAGAATGTCGCACGTTGTCTTCAACCGCTAGCTCCGACGCGTCCTTGAACCCAAGAAGTTTGATGCCAGGCGTGAGTCCGAGCGTTCTGAAAGACTTAATCTCCTCTGCCGTGAAAAAGACCTGCGAAAGTGCAAAGTCAAGGTCAGCAAGGGAATCTCCCTTCCCCCTTGAATCAGCTTCTAGCTTCGACGTGCCTTGTTCCCAGCAGATACCGTCTTCACAACATCCTCCTCAGCCTCTCCTGAGCCCAGTCGCATGCCATAAAGCAATTTATTTTTATTTACTTCTTTCTCCTGATTCTATTTGGGGAAGCGATCAGAGGCGTTTAACGTTGAATACACTTGGTGGAGACACAAAAGTTAGATGGACTATCAGGCGCACCTTGTCAACGTACAACGTCTTCGGGTCTGTGGGCTCTAGATGATCGCCTACGTCTTTGAAATACCTGTACTCCCCTTTCTTTTGCTCAGTTACTAAACCGTATCTAGCGAAATGAATAGATATAAGCCGCATGGAAATGTCAGCGTCAATGATCGCATCGTCGTGACTGCGTGTTCTACGCACCCCTTAACACCGATTACAAAGGCGTCCGCAAGCTCAAAGGGAATGCTGAAGATTGCACGTTTGGGCATTTCACGGAACCGCATCTGAGCTAGAAGGTCATCTATTCGTGCGACGGAAATTGAGTCAGGAAGAAGACCCTGGCTGGCCTCTTCATCTTCCTCGATCGAGGGTCCAAGAATCGCCTTCCCAGCGCGTAATTCAGCAGGAGCTAGAGCGCGATCTGAGGGTAAGACGTACTGCGTAGAATTTCGTCGGATCAAAGGGTTTATCTTCTGTGCTGATGAAAAAGGGTTCCACGGAGACCCCGGCTTGGGTCAGATCCTGCACAAAAGTTAGATGTGATGGAATGGATGCTGCATAGTAAGATAGAAAACTGACGACTAGGGTTGTTCTCGCCGATGTCACAAGCTGTGCGTTCTTTGCGCCGGGATGAGGGTCATCTTCGTCTGTGATCAAAAAGACGCGTTTGACGCCGGTCTTTTGTGCTCTATAGAGTCGTTTTCAATTCTTCTGTTCCAATCACTGAGCCGTTGGCCGCGCACCCATCTCGCAAGGCCCAATTGCAGCTCGTGAATACATCCCCCATAGGTACTCGATTTCCCTTCACTGGTGGAAACTCGTAGTTGAGCCAGTTATTGTTCTCTTCGGCTTCTGTCAACGTAAAAGTTCAGACAATCATTACAATTGAAATATGAGTTTACGAAGTCAGATAGTCTAACCATGGACAAGTTGTATAAGACCTTGAATAGTTGGCGCGTCAATTTGAGAGATCGGTTGATAGAGGTAGGTTCCAGTCTTGTATTCAGTTGCTCCCCGTTCAACCTTTTCCATCTTCCTCGTCTTTCGGGTCGGAGAAAGGCGGATGAGCTACATGGTACATCAAAGCAACATTTGAGAACCTCACGGTATTGAAGAGCAGAATTCCAACGGAATCGTTAGGACCGACAATGACTTTGCGTTTCTGTATTTGCGTGGCTGCTTCCAGGGCCATATGGAGATTTGAGACCTTCCGTCCCTCATTCTTAGGATCATCATGTAGCTCTTGCATAGATTCCGAGCAGTCGATAGCGAAGAGTATGATGTCGCGTTTCCCCTCAAAGTACTGAAAGGAGGCACATTCACTAATGCTAGCAAAGGGGTCGTTATTTTCAACTTACAGAAGTGTCTTGTAGTTCATCCTCTTCTTCATCTTCCGCCTTATTCCAGTCCGAGTACGCCATGCTGAGTTATTTGGTGAGTTAAGTTTCTCTGAGACGCAGTTGCAGAAGTTGAGTACGTCGCAACTTGAAGCACCGTGCTGAAAGTTTACTACCAAGCGATTGTACTGACCAGTGACAATATCGACTCGAAGTCGGTTACACTCAGGCTGTGCACTAACTTGGGTCGCGTTTGTGGCGACGTGACGCGTCGTTCCCACGACTCAAGTTCAGGGACCGGCCTCGAAGTACCTTCCCAAATCTTCTCGAGATCTTCACTATCAACATCTACTACACCCATAATCTTGTCGAGGGTACACCCATCACATCTGCCAACGGTACACATCCTTTACGCGTCAACCTTTGCGGCCTATGAACGCTTCTTCTCTCCCCGCACTTCCCGAGATACATCTGTCTGATCTCGCTCGTTTAGAGGTCCCCTCTCTCAGGATTCGTACTGACGAAGACGTCGTGACATGGAAGGCCACAGTTGGCTACAAAAATTATCTCGTCTTTCTTCGAAGACTGACTGAGTCGGTCGTCGGACATGACTTGCCTGTCCCTGGTCAGGACCAGGGTAAACTGAGTGTGGTATGCATTCTCGAACAGGCGCTCCATTAATATCATGGTTTACTTCTTTCGTTCCTCAGGCGGTCACGTCGATGCTCACCCTCTTGGATAAACTAGACAATTGGATCGATGAAATACCCCCGTTGCCAACTCCCCAGCGGTTCGGAAACCTAGCCTTTCGTACTTGGGGTAAAAAACTTGAAGATGTGCGCTGTCTATTGTGGTCCCTCTGGGCCTTGGGCCATCTCACCCCTTGCACGTAGAATGCCGACGAAATCATAAAATCATTGCTACCTGATCAACTTCATGGAAGTGCTCATTTTCTTAAGCCCTATCTCATCATATCATTCGGATCCTTCACCCGAATGGATTATGGCACAGGTCACGAGGCGGCATTTGGTATTCTCCTACTCTGCCTGACGCTCGTCCGTTTCTTCCAGCCTGATCCTGAAGAAGAGCGAAATATTGTCCTCGTGGTTTTCACGCGATATCTTAGGCTGTGTTGGAAGCTTCAGGATGTATACAAATTGGAGCCCGCGGGCAGCCATGGCGTATGGGGGCTCGACGATTACAGCTTCCTGGGCTATATTCTTGGCAGCGGACAACTTCGTGGTCCGTGTAAACATTTAGGAGACGTTGATCTATGTCAACTGATAGACAGAGTCAGGCCAGAGTGATATCGCCGTATCTTCAGTCCTTCGACCGCCACTGCCTCCCACGAATTTGTACTTCCTCTCAATCTCCCGCGTCCATGAAGTCAAGTCCGGTCCTTTCCACGAACATTCTTCTCAATTATACGCTATCGCCACGGCTGTACCAAACTGGGGGAAGGTAAATTCCGGCCTTTTCAAGATGTACGAAGTAAGCAATCTACTTGGTTTATTAATTAACATGAACGAGATAGGGCTCAGTGTAATTTTCGAAATAGGCCGAAGTCCTCGGCAAGAGAGTGGTTGTACAGCATATTCCGGTTGGAGGTCTGCTAGAATGGAACACGGCTCTTCGATTATCATCGTCTGATGCACCTGCCTCGACTCCGAAAACGGCCTTTAGCTCTGCCACTAGATCCGCTTGGGCTTCCCAGGTTCTTCATACCGGAGTCCTGGGTAATCCGTCTTCTCCCTCGACATCGACTGGAAGCGCATACCGAAGCTGGTCGGATACGTCGACTGCTGGTCGTGCGGTAGATCGGACGCTTCTTCCGCCTGTCCCATACTCGAAGTCGATGGCGAGCTCGAGACCAGATGTAGCTAGCGTGGCTTCGGTTTCACGCGCACTTCCCTCGACCCGCCTACAAGCGTCTTCAGTCCCGCCGCCTTCCCTGCATTCTTCAACACAACGAGTCCAAACCAATGCCCTCATTGACGGATTTAGTGCGTTTACCGACGAGGGTAGTCACGCGGCAAACACGCGATCGAGCTCGAGCGAAGACGCACTCGGATGAGGAGAACTTCTCAACTCAAATTTACGAATGGTGCTTCAACTACTCTTTGTAACGGTACGGATGGAAAAAATCCGAATATCGCAGAATATTCGTCTGGTGGTGATACCCATTTCCTATTGTTCTTTACGTGTTGATATCCTTTGTGGGTGAGAAGCCTTCGTTGTATTAAAGAATCCAGGGGGTTATAAGGAAGACGCCGAAGGGAAGACTGTTGAATGATGCAACGTGGATATCTAAGATCCTGCTTGGGCCCACGATTATAATTGACTCTTTGCATCTTCATCGTTCTGTTTGGTCTGTGCTCTACTCCGAGACAAAAATGGTAGTTTAAACGAGAACACCGTCACCCAAAGCGTGAATAATCTCTCAAGGAATACTTCTTCATCTCACCTTCGCCAAAACCCAGTCTTTAAATTGCAATTGATTGAGTACTGTATGTGCCGGGTGGTTTGACTGTGTGCTCCAGGCGCTGAGTCCACAAGTCAAGAAAATCGATGTCACTGCACTGCATTAGTCAGCCGGATCGGCACATGACGGGCATCGATACCACGTTCCGTAAATTTTCCTTCGAGCGTGCATCGCTGTACATACGGCCCCCAACTCATCTGTCTCTCTCTTTCACCTGAACCACCACCACGCTCGCAGACAAAGGCTTTCTTCGGCCTCATTAACAGAACTGACTTAGATTGGGGACAAAACCACCATAAACTTCTCGTAAAAACAGCCACAATTTCTGACCAGGCGAGAAACACAGATCTTCGTCTGCTCAACCGCGAGTAAGCAGAACTCTATTTTTATGCTCTATATTCAGCTTGCTCAATCGGATTTACCTGTTTATTTATCAAGGTGGTCATCCGTACGAGGTTGGTCTTCATCTCGCTTTGCCTTATAGACCATGATGCTCACCTGTTATCGTAGGCGAGCCCCCCTGACAGGACCGTCTTCACACCGCTTTTCCTCAAAACTTTGCCTTCGACCATCCCGGACCGTCCTCTTTTTCCCTGCAAAATTCTCAGTTTCTTCGCAACTTCAACCCGGGCAACTTCTCCTCGCTCACTAAGGCGAGGAACCCTCTGCGACTGAAGTAGCACCTCCATTACCGTCCTCTCCGCCCGGCTTCGCGACCGCGACCGCGGCGGTTCAGGTTCGGTAATCCGGCGCTCAAGTATCTGCACTGACAAGCATTTACGCGACTCCTCTCAAGCGATTCCAAAGCCATCTGTAAACGAATTTGTACCGCTGGCACACTCTCACTCGATCTCACTTCCACCGACCGAAGAAGAGAAAATTCTAGACTTAGACTTTAATCTTAATTTTGAATCTAACCCACCGTTTTCGTCTATTTCCGCCACTTATCCCGACAATCGAATGTCTTGCTTAGAAGTTCTACCTGCACAATCTGTCATCGACTTCGACCTATGTGTCTCTGTTCGTGACAGAAATCACGCTGACACGACTATCCGATCGTCTAAAGATGGTGTCTCTCACTCTCTGATAAATGGTTTCTTCGCCACATCCCCGCCTACTCGATCTATCTATGACTTCCATCATCATAAAGCCAATGAAGGGAGTGACATACACATTCCCCATTTGCCCCCGCTTCTTCGCGGCCATCCCGATATCCACCTTCGCAACGGCGTTATGAGGGCTGCACGCCTTGCGGTGACTCATGAACCAGATGCCGAGAAGGCTTTCTTTGTTGCGGATCTCAGTTATGTTTACAAGCAGCACGAACGTTGGATGAGGTGTCTTCCTGGGGTTGAGCCATTCTACGGTATGATTCCTTCATGGTAGATACTGAAGGCGTTCCGTAACTGACGATCCAAATATTCATTCTTAGCCGTGAAGTGTAACCCTGACCCGTATGTGCTGCGCCTGCTTGCTGCACTGGGTACGGGCTTCGATTGCGCTTCAAACAATGAAATCTCTCGCGTGCTCGAGATTGGTGATGTCGATTCTTCTCGGATAATTTTCGCAAATCCTTGCAAGGCTGTGTCGTTCATCCGCAACGCGGCCAAAGCCGGTGTTGACATGATGACGTTCGACAATGCTGATGAATTGTACAAAATTGCGCGAACCCACCCACGCGCCAAGTTAGTCGTTCGCATCCTCACGGATGATTCCAAGAGTCTCTGCCGACTTGGTCTCAAGTTTGGCGCCCCGCTCGTGACGGTCCCAGGGCTCCTAGCCAAGGCTCGCGAGTTGAAGTTGGACGTTATCGGTGTGAGCTTCCACGTGGGAAGTGGATGTTTTGATTCTTCCGCCTTCGCGGACGCTATCATGCGCGCTCGGTCGGCCTTCGACATGGGTAAAGAGGCCGGATATAATTTTACATTGCTCGACGTCGGTGGTGGTTTTGAGGACGCGACCTTCGAGACAAACGCATCGGTGCTCTGGTCTTCTGTCGAGCGCTTCTTCCCCGACCGCCGATCTCTCAGGATCATTGCTGAGCCGGGACGCTTTTATGTATCAAAGGCATTCAATTTGGCAACTAACGTCATTGCCCGCCGTGCCCCGCTTCCCGACAGTACCAATATGGAGGAAGACAAAACAGAGGATTGTAGCAATCCTTCAGTAATGTGTGGGTGCTGGTTTTTAGCCGATTAATTGAGTAAACGGTCTAACTGGTTTTGGCTACGCAATCCAGACTATATCAATGATGGGGTGTACGGATCTTTCAACTGTCTCATGTTCGACCACCAAGTAGTCCATCCGTATGTGCTTTCTATGGGAGGTTCTTTCCACGTCCCATCCACCGAAGCCCAGAGCCCCAGCAGCGTCTGGGGGCCGACCTGCGACTCGATTGACTGCGTCTGTCCAGTTACGCAGCTGCCAAGGAACCTTTCCGTGGGCGATTGGCTTGCATTCGAGAACATGGGAGCGTACACGATCTGCGCCGCTAGCCAGTTCAACGGCTTTGAAGTCAGCAATGTGATCTACACTTCGGGCGAAGGCGCGGGTTCCGCCGGGGTCAGACGCGCTCTTACGGCTTATTCGAAGGAGCTACACGCGCACGAGGACGGGGAGGGATTGGAGATGGAAGAAGCGTGAACTGGTTTCGGACTTGTGATTGAATGCGATATTGAACAATTGGACCGATAACATCGTGCAAACCCTATGACCTTGGAGTCTAGATACGTTTGTGAACATAGTGTTTATAATTGCATCGGCTGCACTGCACCGCCGATCCTACCAATTTTGCGGAGTTGCTTCCTGAGTCTAAATGTCCACGCGCGCACCCAGGCAAAGGAAAAGAACGGCGTGAACGAGGATACTGAGAAAGAGATCGAAATCTCAGATTAAAATTCGAAACGTAACGAAAATAACTCCGAGGCCGGCCGGTTCATCGGCCAATGTTCATGGCGGAAGTTGAGTTAACTTCACTTTATCTGAACCAGACGCGCCGTTAGTGAACGTTTTGCAGCGACTAGTCGGAATTCAATATATCGATCATACGACGAAGATATATATACAAGAGAGGTAAGCGTCTGGTGTCTGAGGGCACCTAATAATTGGGCTATCGATGGTATTAATTGCACAAATTTCACCCTGGTTAGGGGCTCGATGCGGATGAGATTGTCGAGATAGTCTTTAAGCACTTTCGAGCTTCTGTTCCCCAATCAGAAAACCGTAAGCTATGCAAGGACCACAAATGGGATGAAGACATCCAGCGTCGGAAGTAAGTTCTTGCTCTTGCTATCGAGCTTACAAAGTCAACTGCATGATATGGTAAGCGTTATTCGAGGGAAACAATCGCCTTACAGGATGATCTATTCATGATCAGCGGAAGAATTGGGACACTCCCCTGTCGAAGACCAAGGGACGAGAAGACCAAGGTGTTATCTCTCCCGGGCTCGGCGACTGCCGCGGATGAAGTTGGCCGAGATGAGTGCCTCCGGAGTGGGTCGATGGTCGATCAGAAAGGGGGCCTACTTTGCAAAACAGACGCCCGGGTTTTGCATTCCAGCTTTTTTCGTGATCACGCAGAGTGTGATGCCGTCCCCAAATCAGATTCTTTGAGAAATCCGAGGATTATTCCCGTAAGCGCAGGGACCGGCCATGGATGCGCTGACGAGGCTTTAGAAAGGGCGAAAAAAATCACTCGGTACTTGTGCTTCGATCGCTAACCACTCGTTTGGCTCTGTGCCAGTAATAAGCTGATGCAGAGGCGGAGCACTGGAGCACTAGTCGGGACGAAATCCTTCTAACCCCTGCGCTATCGAACGCGTGCCTTACTGACGAGAGCATACGATGTCGAACACGTTTCAAGCGTCGAGCGCGCTGAATATATGACGAGTCAGAAGCGGACGGACGCGGTATGAGGGGGAGAGGAGGAGATATGGATTCATATGTCTGAAACGTGTCGGCGGGATGAATGGGAATAAAATAAGGGGTCTAGGGTCACGTCACGGTCTATATTGGAGGTATTCCCACGTGGGTGAGAAGATGGATCTCGCAGATCAAGGCGGACAGCGTGACGTGCAAACCTTAATCATTAATCTGCTAGTCACCTCCGCCGGTGGGCGGGCCGAGACTTCGGTGCCTTGGGCTCGTGCCAGTGTGATGGAAGGCCGATCTCGTTCTCCAGATCCTCTTGTGGCGATGAGTGCGTTCAATTTATTTCCTAATATTGTTTTGTTTTCCACTCCCTTTTCTATCATCTTTTATCTATACTCCTTCTAATCACTCGGACTCCCCGACACATTTATCTCTAGCCACACACGCGCTAATCTTCTCCTTTTCCCCTGCTCGCCGCTGCCTCCTTCTCCTCTTTCCTCCCCCCCTTCATGGACACGTCCGGCCTCCTGCAGGTTTGGCCCCGTCATTTGCCCCACTTCTCTCCTATCCTCACTTATCCGCCTGCAATGCTCCAGGACTCCGCACCGGCCGCAGGAAGGTTTCGTCCGTATGCCAGCACAAAACACCGAGTTACTCGAGGCCGTTACATTACCAGCAATGACCCGAGAGGCTACATGTCAGTCTGCTGTCCCTATCCGATCTATTGCGTTCCTGACGGAGCGCGCATCATTCGGCGCGTCTGATGTCTAATTTTTAGTCCGGTTTACGAATATCCTCTCAATGGCCAGTGGATTATGATGGACATTGACGACGGTTACATCCTCTGGACTGGCATTTGGAAAGGTAAATCATATGAATCCGTTGTCGTCCTCGTGAATAATTAGCTTACGACTCCCGGATTCCATAGCTCTCGGTAACGCAAAAGGTTGCAATATTCGCTTGTCTGCAAACATATGCGTCCCCATTAAGTAAATATTCGTAATTTAGCCGACATTGTGAAGATGCTCGAGTCACAGCCAGAGCTGGCCCCGCAACTGCGACGCGTGCGCGGGGGATACCTCAAGATCCAGGGAACGTGGATGCCGTATGAGGTCCGTATCCGGTCGTGTTCATTCACGAGTTCTACACGCTCACTTTCTGACTTCTAGGTTGCGTTGCGACTGGCCAGGCGGTGAGTTTGCTGCACCTCAAGGCATTCAGAATAATCTCATCGAACAGCATGTATTCGCCAATCTAGAGTAGCATGGCCGATTCGTGAAGACCTCATTCCACTCTTTGGGTTCGTAGGTCACCTCCTTTACTTTTAACCGTGCACTCTGGAAGCTGAACTGTATTACTGTCGAAAAGTCCGACGTTTCCATCAACTTGCTTGACTCCGGAACAGCCAGGTTACGGCCAGATCTTAGGCACTCAGCACGGCAGGCGGCGTGGACGGCGCACCGCTGCAGCTCTGCCATTGCCGGCAACTCTACCTCCGCCGCAGACCTCGGAGTTTGAGCCTAACCCTGCTTTGGGAGCCGCAGGTCAGCAGACTCAGCAAAGAGTGATACACAGATCAGCTACGCTTGCCAGATTTACTGGAGCGGCGCAGGAGAACCAAGCTTCGCAGTCATCTTCTCCCTCTCAGATCGCTGGCCCTTCGGGAATTTCCCGTGGTGAAGAGCGACATGACTTTGATCGCAATGTCCGGGATGGATCGAGCAACGTGCAATATCCGTATCCTCCTGCTTCTTATGATATGCGACCCTCTGGACTTGTAGAACCTCAAGGCCTTAGCGTCTATGCGCTTGGACATGGACAAGTTATGTCGCAAATGCCGCCGCCTCCCGCCCCTTCCGCATATAACCGGTCTGGCCCTCCTCACTCAAATACACCTTTACCTGGGCCCATCCGTGAGCACCGTAGACAGTCGTCGGGACAGGGATTCGGATCGAGATTCTCGCCCTATGGGTCTCCTAGCGCTGAACGGCGCCGATCATCATCTTCGGCAGCGCTGCACTTGCCTGGGGCATCTCCGATGGACCTTCCCCCTCTGTCAATACCACCATCGCGTGCACGCTCTGCATCTGGATTTGGGTCGGCCCTCTTTCGCCAGCGACTGGCAGAACCGGACATCGCGGGGACGACGAGTGCGTCAAATTCGGGGGGCACGTCTACTTCCGTATCGACGACATCGCTTGGCGAAGGTATAGTGTTGCCAGCTATCCATGGTTATGATGGTGCTACAGTGTCGCCGAGTGCATCGCGCGAACGGTCTGGTAGTTTGCGGTCGACAGGCAGCGGAAGTGGATACTCACTGCCGCCGATCTCGGCCCTCGACGAGCCACCCCCGTCGCAATCGAGCGACGGTTCGCCTGGTCGACTGAATTCTGCCGTCGTGCTGAAGAGACTGACGCTCGACGACGAGTTACTCGGTCGTGCACGGCAAAGGAATTTTGCAGATATTCTGGAAGAGGAGGTTGCCCATGGCAACGATAAGGAGGCACATGTCCCGCCGACCCATGAGCAGCTGTGGACAAGGCGTAGGTCGTTGTCTGCCCCTCCTTTGAATCCGTGCGTGGACATTCCTCAGCTTTGAAGACGCTCGAAAGTTGATTCTGACTGTAATATTCTGATCCTCTGTTCTATTTTCTTTCATCTTACAGAGATATTTTCCCGAAGCCTCGTACGGCGTGGTCAGCAGCACCTAATATCAAGCTTAACATTCCCTCAAGCTCCGCGCAGGTAGACACACGTCCACGCTCAAGCTCGTCCACGTACTATCGCTCTCCATTGTCTTACGGCGAGGGTGGGGGAGTTGCAGCAGAGGGGTCATCTGCATTGGCGGGTGGTAGACGCGGTTTTCACCAAGATTCCCCTACCGATGATCGGTTGACTCGCATCTACGATGGACCACGAGGCTTCAAATCGATGGGACGCAGCCTTCTTTCCCCCATTGACGGGGGGAGACAAGACGTTGGTCAACCCTCGACTTCTCGCATCACATCAAATGATGGCATTCAAGAAGCGGACTTTGCTTTCTCTCCGTATTCCCCAAAACACATGCAAAGCGGTGACGTCGAAACGAGCACTTCGAAGAGCAGTAACAGTACTGAGAAGGGTAATGGAGGCTTAACACCTCGCCAACCAGCTAGCTATCTACCTTCCGAAACGCCCAGGTCAGGATCGAGTCCCCGCACAGCTACGCCCTTTGGTACAATCCATGGGCCACTCAGTTCAGCGAGAACGAATTCTCGTGTGCCGCCGCCCTCTGGTTCATCGCTTCATTTGAGTGCCGACCTGGTCTCATATCGCTTCGGCGGGGAAGGTCAGACAGCCCTGTACAGCCGGTCCCCAAGCCCATTCAATCGTCAGAAAGAGCCTGACCATGTACCCATGGACATCGAGGTCGATCGTACCTCGTACTTCCATTCTTCTGACCGAGATAGAGGGACTCCGTCCAGGTGATTCTCCAGGTGGCTACGACCACAATCGAAAATGGGAGGAACATCCGGTGCCTCCCCTTTGATCTCATGCTTCAATTCACCCTTTCCTTTTTCTCTTAACTTCGGCCACCTTCTCATCTACTTCGGTCCGTTCCCTCGAGCTCCAAGCACCCGTAGGAGCTATATAACCTTCGCGCAAAGTGGCAAGCCCCGTTATCGCCCCTCGAAATGTTATTCCGGCAGTGGTTCCGCACCCATCCCTGTTCGGAGGAGCACACAAATCCAAGAGGGGCAGGTCATTGCGTGCACCCTATTCGTAGGTCACCGACCTCGTCCAATCCGCTTATTCATAAGTCCTCGGGTTATTCCATGGACCCAAACCTTACACTCGTTTCCTACTATCGGACAAGATGATCTTAGATTTCTACGTCGGTGCTTCATCTGTAATGCGCATTTCTAGTTCTCACACATTTCACTCGTCATGTTCGTCCTCGTCGCAAAAGTTTATACGTTATTTCATAGTATATGTAGCTTTGTCTCTCCTTCGGCCCGCGCTATCTGCCTCCCTTGAGCGTTATGTAGTATATCTCTAGTATTAGCATTGGACTGTCTTTCAACGTTATCATCTTGATTGGTAGTACTTACTTCCACATCTGTCTAGCTAATTGGTCACCTGCATATGGACTTGAATTCAAGCTTACACATACTCATCAGACGCTCGAGTACTTGTACGTACCTGCTCCTACGCATGCTTGCTTCCATCGCTTGCTCACGCTTCTTTTGTTCCCGACTTTTTGGTGTTCCAACTTTGGCGAGACTTTCTGGCCACTCATTGAGCTCAGTAGATAAATATCGTTCCTGCGCATACAATTCTGACACAAGCAATCTCGACCCCTTGCTCTCACAGTGAAAATACACATGTGCGTCTTTACTTGGCTCTTGCTGTCGAGTGTCTGATAATTCACCCTACTTGGCCGCGTCTTCGGCACACCCATTTTAAGACGTCGACCTACTTCTTGCCACGTTTAAGGCATCAAGACATAGGTCATCGTATTGGGAACTGTACCTCACCGCCAATCTCTTGTCAACGAATAGGCGCTTCTTTGAATTCTCGGGCCATGTGTGAGGGTGATTAACACCGATAACTGTGTGCTGATTGATAGACTAAAACGTCGGGGAAGTGGAGAGAGACAGATTAGGATCGACGTGCTTGAGAAAATGAAGATTGAAAGGAGCAATACTTGGAAGAAGGCATCATCCTCAGGTACGGGAGCTGCGATCAACGGACTTTAGCAGCGCCAGCACGCACTGGAAGAAGAAGCTGAATTTCTCAACGCTCTCGACGCCCGTCGAAGAAGGATTTCCTGCTATTGTCTTCCGAGCTGGAAGTAATGCAGACGGTGGGACAGAGCAAGCAGAAGCAGCAGGGTCGTAACCCGAGTGTAGACACGAAACACCGAAAAGGAAGTTGCGCCTGCTTGATCCGGCTAGTGCCTGTCACAGGGAATTTGCTTCCGGGAATAAAATTATAACCTCGTGCAAATGTCTTGGAAGCCGATGGACAGGGTTATGTCATTGCTTAAAGTTTAAAATACTCGTCACGCTGTCACAGAAGCCGGAAATGCGGAGAAAGTCAATCGCGTTCCGCTGCTGCCCTTGCCGACACCGCCGGTTCCGCCGACGCTGGTTCCGGGAGCTAGCACAACACACTAGCGATGCGCTAACCGCCAACGCTTGTGTTCCGGGCGTGCACTTCACAGCAGAAAGCAGAAAGCAGGATGACGGGTACGGATGGCTAGGGTGAAGCACAGGCTAATCAAACGGGAATAGTATCACACACCGGGTTTATCTCTCAAGGGTCGATTTCAGCCCGGATTTTCTCGCTGGAAGTCGAATGGAAGTCGTAGGCGCACACCGTTCTATGGGCCAGCGAAATTTCAGGCCGAGCGCGCGAGACCTCGCATGTTTCAGCATGAATTCTAGAGAAAACCGTGCAGAGAACATCTGATCGACACTCGCACCAGATTGGAAGATTGCATTCAGTCGAGAATCGGCATTGGTGGGTGCATTACATACCGGAAAAAGCATCCAAATCCATACAGACGATGTCGAGCGCGTATGTATATAGAAAACAAACTGTCGAGAGAAGTTGTTTCAGGGTGCAAGGATGATTATATTTTTTTGCCTTTCAGAGACTTCAGACAGGAGTGAGCTACGCGAACTCATAAGTCCTCGATCAATGAGCAATATCGTCAAATGATGTATTGACATTCTCGGAAGATAAACACCGAGGCTCGACATCAAATGTGGGCGAAGCGAAATTCAGGAGACATGTTGCCCTAGCTCAGAGATATAGACATTCAGCAGCTATGGTACTGTTCACTTATAGGCCGCTACTTTTGTGCAACCCATTTTGCTCACGCAAAAAAAATCATATTTTATTTTCCTTTAGTAGAAATGCGCCTTTTCGCAAAAGGAGCAATCCCTCTAAAGGATTTTCTCATATCTATAAAGTTGACCGAGTTAAGAAATTGTGGTCCTTCCGATTTGGCGGCAGGGACAAATGTATTGCATATATACCATATATAGATAAGTACTTACTTAACTGTTGCCTTTTCTGTCTTAATATTACTTAATGCAAGTCCCATTTAAGAGGTATCATTAGAATCCCTTCCCTCAGTACACGCAGAGATGCTTTTTTATGTCAATTCTTGCAGACTACAGACTGGTTCTGGCTTCAAAGATTTTTTGCAGAATTTTTTGAATTTTTTTTTTCCCCGGCTGGGAGATTGGCGGCTGCACAAAGGTAGCGGCCTATAAGTGAACAGTACCATAGACTTGTAAGTTTCATTCGAGTGTCAAAGATGAAGAGAGACGCTGAACGCAAATCAAATGTCCTGATTTTCTTATTGCGATATATCGCACAAAGCCGAAAATGGCTCTTACATACGCAAATAGTAACAGATAACAGCCACAATGTGTCCACAGCCAATGACCTATGCTGGTTCTCCTACCTGTCCTCCTACTCCGTCTCATACAATTGCCAAACACCTATCTTTGCTTCGCGTAAGCTTCTTGACCTGGCGCCAGGATTCGTTCCATACTAGAAAGTCGCTGGTTTCGCGGTGCGGAAGGGCACACGGCTCACGTTACAGATCAGGGAGAGGAGCCGACCGATTCTATTTCGTTGCAGCCTCTTCGATCCAGAGGTACACGTAGAGCTCAGGTCGAGACTATAGCAAGAGTCATGAAGTTCAGGTAGAATATGTTGCTTGTGGTGATTGCGCTTGGGGTCGGGGTGTAATTGATTCCTATCTGCAGTAACTCCTTGAAGTTCAATGCGGTCGCGGACTGGTGGGACGAATACATCTCGTGAGTCCTCTAAAGTCAAATGAGCCATAATTATTTCGACCAATCTTTGTTGTGATGTCTAAAGCTACTCCGCTTTGAAGAAGCAAATATATCAACTAGAGAAACGGCAGTCAGACCTTACTCAGAGCCGAGAACTGGATCTAGAGTCAAATGAGAGAACATCCCTCATAGGTCGAGACGGGTCTTCACATACAGACGACACCTTCAAACCTCTGTTAGATAGGGAGCTAAAGAAAATTACGGACTTCTATCAAACTCAAGAGCAGAAGCTTTTACAAGAAGTAACCGAAATAGAATCTCTTGTGAAATTGAAAGACGAGGAGAGTTTCGTTGGTGCAGATAGCCGTTACATGCATGTCGACGATGAAGAAGATGACGATGACGAGGAAGATGACGATCATAGAGGAAATTCTCGTGACCAAAGTCATGGAAGGGGTTCTTCCAGTCGACGTCGACGAACGAAGTCGGAATCGAGAGTCTTTGCCCCCGCACGTATGATAATTTAGCTCATGAGCGTCTGCCTATTTTCATCTCATTATCTTGAACAGCGGGTATGCGGGCGGCGGCATCCGAATCGTCGGGGCACCTTCGACGATACAGTGTATCTTCCAGTGAAGACAATCTTGACCTTGAAGCGAGTCTGGTATCCTTAGGTCAAATCCCAGAAAATGATGCACTTCAAACAAGTGTACCGGATCTCCGCGGCTCGAGTACCTCACCGAAACGCGCGAGGGTCGCTCTGTCCAACATCTTCAACAAAGTGAAGACAGGCTCTGGGAGTATATCATCTCTACATGTACCGGAGTCCATATGGACAGCGAAAACGAACTACGCCTACGACACTAGAATTCTGTTCAAGAAGCGCATCACTGCGCTTTATAACTTGTTGACGTCGCTTAAGGCATACGTTGAACTGAATTACACTGGTTTTCGCAAGATACTCAAGAAGTGCGTAACTGATCTAGTGTACTCCTGTTTCGCTAACAAACGTGGTTAGGTATGATAAGATCACCTACAGCGAGGTACGCCCACGCTTTCTTTTTGTTAATCGTTTATTCATTTGGTTTCTGTTTGTTAGCTTCAAGACCATTACATGCATGATTATGTTGAGGATGCCTATCCCTTCCGACAAGAGGCCAAGGATCACTTACAAGACGGTATCAATCGCCTCGTTTCACTATACGCCAAGTGCATCACGCGTGACGATGTGTCTGCTGCGGTGCGGCAATTGAAGGTCCATCAACGGGAGCACATCGCCTGGGAGCGAGACACTGTATGGCGTCAGATGATCAACCAAGAACGGCGCGGGGGTGGTGACGGCCAAACGAAGACGCTAGGTGGCCATATTGAGTCAGAAGAGACTGCATTGCTGCATGTTTCGACTCCTGTTGGGAAGGTCAGACTAAAGTCGAAGTATATCTCGCTTGCTGTGGCTGCGGTGGTTTTCGCAGTGCTCTTAAACGTGGACAGCGTCTCTGGCGTGGAGGCGAGGAATTGCTTAGCCATTCTCGTCTTTAGCACTATTTTGTGGGCGACCGAAGTAAGTGATTGCTTTCCTCTAATGAATTAAAGCTGAGCGGAGATTACATGAATTACATGAAGGCTATACCGCTTTTTGTCACATCAATTCTTGTTCCCTTACTCCTCGTAGTATTCCGAGTGTTCATCTCGGCAGAAGAGAAGTCTCGATTATCCACACAGGAAGCAACTAAGTATGTGACTTCCTTTCCGCATTTCTCCTAGCACCACTGCAATATTCACGTGGAATTAGATATGTGTTCTCGCAGATGTTTTCCCCGACTATAATGCTTCTAATCGGAGGATTTACCATCTCGTCGGCGTTAAGTAAAACAAACATCGATCGCATTCTGATCACGAAGATCCTGAATTTGGCCGGGACAAAGCCTAGTGTTGTCCTTTTATCCTTCATGGGTGTTTCATGTTTTGCTAGTATGTGGATTAGGTGAGGAACTGTCTGGCCTTATCGCACTAACCCCTCGGGCTGATCTTCCATCGTTCCTGGCAGCAATGTCGCAGCGCCTACTCTGTGCTTCACGTTGATTAAGGTAGATAATCTCAAGCCATTCTCCGATGGTCTTATTAACTTTTGCTGTAGCCTATATTACGAACTTTGCCTCCGAGGGCTTCCTTTGCTCCATGCCTTGTTGTAAGTTTCACAACTTTTTCTGGAAACAATGCAACGCCTTACACCCAGTCTTTATCGATAATAGCTCGGGATTGCTCTAGCGGCGAACATTGGTGGTCAAAGTTCTCCAATTTCATCTCCGCAAAACTTGATAGCGCTCCAGGCAATGGAAAATCCCCTTGATTGGGCGCAATGGTTCGCGGTCGCGCTGCCTGTTTCCGGAATCTCTATTCTCCTCATCTGGCTGCTGCTTCTGGCCAGCTACCGCCCGACACGGACCATAGACGGCGAGCCACTTGTCATCAAAGAGATCCGACCGACCCGCGAGAAATTCACGCTGAAGCAGTACTGGGTTGTTCTCGTGTGTATTGTGACCATTGCCTTATGGTTAGTAGAGAAGGAAATTGAAGAGTACATTGGCGATATGGGTATAATCGCAATTATCCCTATAGTCGCCTTTTTCTCGACAGGTGTCCTACGAAAGGTACGATCATACTCCCGTCAACTTTCTGCCCGCTTTAACATCATGATTTCAGGATGACTTCGAGCAATTTTTATGGACCATAGTCTTCCTGGCTATGGGCGGCATTGCGCTTGGGAAGGGTGTCACGTCATCTGGCCTTCTGACCATCATGGATGAGAAGATTCGAGATCTTGTCCAAGGATTGTCATTATATACCGTGGTTTTGGTCTTGTCATTTATCGTCTTGGTATGGAACTTCTTGTTTTGTAACACTCATCTGAATTGACAACTTCCTTACAGGTTGTATCGACCTTTATTAGCCACACAATAGCGAGTGTTCTCCTTGTGCCGATTGCAAAGGAAGTAGCCAGTAACTTTGATGGCGGTAAGCACGAGCAGCTTTTGATTTTCTTGACCGGTCTTCTGTGCTCGACTGGCATGGGAATGCCTGTGTCTGGCTTCCCTAATCAGACCGCGTACGTTCGATCAAACCTTGACCTCCTTTTTTCTTCCCTGACATTCGCGTACCTTTCGACAGAGCTACACAAGAAGATGATATGGGACAGCTATACTTGTCGAACATTGATTTTCTCAAGAACGGCGTCCCAGCGAGTGCCATCTCAGCATTGGTGAGATGTTCAGATGTTATTGGTCGTTTCTCATGACTAACGTGATAAACCTTTTCAGGTTGTTGCCACAATTGGATACCTGTTGATGCTCGCCATTGGGTAAGTATTCGTTTGCAAATCGGACAATAAACGATGGTCTGACTTATTGACTTTCTTGCATACAGACTTTGAGATACCCTACTGCTATGGATGTGATGATCGGATAATATTGTAGATCTATAGGCTTAAGCAATCCGGTGATTAGACGTGGATTTACTGCATTTGTGTTTGTTTTCTCAATACATTTAAATATTCGGGAAGGACGCAAAGTTGATGCTCTGGCTGGAAGTGCGATTTGGAACATGTCCATGTGCTCTGAGGCCATATAATCTCTCGGGACAAGCAAGTGCCTAGTGAAAGAATGTATTACATCCAAGGCACACCGGTTATGAATGTGCGGACGATCTACATCTTCAGACTTCTATGAAGAACCTACCTCTTACGGTGCAACACCGGAGGTTTCGGTTACGCTTACGCCTGGGCTGACCCAGTATACTGATCCAGGATATCATACAGGGGTTATTGAGTTCATTATATACCAGAGCAGACAGCAAAGCAAGGGCTGATACATCGTGAAGGTCATTAAGCATCGTAATAGTGTCGTGACATTATTCATGACGCCGCAAGAAATACATCGGCAAGAACGTGAAGGGGAATAGCCATGGAACGAGGCTTTCTGCGCGTACGAATCAGTAGGCTGCCCGAGCTCCGGCGGGGTAAACAAGAAACGAGGCCCCAGATAAGGCGGTCATAAAGTGGGAGAGGGAAAAAATACACATAAGCATCCGATCACGAACGATCGGGGGAGAATGGAACCCACGGAAAAGGGAAAGGGAAAGGAAGGAAGTCAGACCCCCAAAGCTCAAATAGTCGGAGGCCGAATGCTCGACCTTCTGAAGCGCGCGCCGAATGAGGGAGGAAACAAAAAGATATAGAATAGAGTACAACAATGTGACAGGAACAGAGTAAGGTATTGTGAGGAGTCTCTCAAACGAAAGAGTGCGTGAGGAGAGAAGCGCAGCGCATAGATGGCCCCACAGATCCAGGATCGGTAAGGAGGAAAGCGCCGGGCGGAGAACATTCTTGAGTTTAGCCTCGTGTAATAATGAGCCCACGGCCTGCTACGCAGATCGATAGTGCGAGATTTCAGGACCTCCTCCCAGCCAGACGCTTAAACAGTGTTGAAAGCACTACAGCGCATACGCCAACACCAACCATCAGCACGTACGATGTGACACCGTTTTCCAGGGGATCCCAGTCGCCGACTGGCTTTAGAAGTTCGCCCCATTCACGACGCCCAGCCAAACCCGCGTAATCGATATCAAGGTCAGAAGCAGCGTCTAGAGACTCTTCATGCGACTGGACGGTTACAGAAGGCAGTGTCGCTTCCTGTTCGCCGCTCTTCTCTGTGTGCGCAAGTTTATCCTCGCATTCAGTCTGAACGGCTTGACTGGAGTGTTCTATTGCTAAAATACCCGCTTTTTGGGACTCCAGATCCTTCAAGCTTCCCTCGACGTCCATAAGTCGAGCACGGAGGGCAACCACGAGAGACAAGGCCTCCTTTAATTTCTCCGATTCCAGGTTTGGCTGTTCGTCAGTCTGTTGGCTACTTTGACTTGTCGCCACGGTCAGATCCTGTACGTTCTCGGTTTGAATGCATTGCTCAAGCGTGATAAATGGAGTGCGAGCTGGTCCCACAGTAAGCCTTTCAGGTAACTGAGACCTAGGGGACTCTGTAGATTTAGGGGGAGTAGGAAGCGGACGAGCAAATATGTCCTTTACGGCCATCTTCGCATTGCCAGCGACTCCAGTTCTGCGACTGCCGCGGGCACTCCCCCGACCGAAGGTCGTTCCAGTCAGCGTAGGCTTCAGCATAGGCACGTCTTCCAAGTCGTTCTCGATGCCGATTCTCTTTACTGTCTCCCCCGCGTTCAGGTCGATTTCCTCCCAAGCGCGCGCGCCCCAGCTACGCGACAATGAAGTGTCAGCTGTAAGTAGGTCTTGGACGCTTGGCTCACACCCGGCGCCGGCGACTTCGACTTCAGTAGGTATTTCTTGCAGGAGCTCGACAGGCGGCGTGACTGGCTCCTGAACAATTGGCTTCCTGGTGATGGTGCCAATAAGGTCGCCCTCAGTTTCGCTAGCTTCCGACCCACTCGCGAACGCGCCTTCATCGTCGGCCCAAGCAGCCGCGAGCGCGAAGTGATCGCCCTCGCTGGTAGCACTCCCGTGGTTGCTAAATCCCGAGCCAGAGCCACCAGAACCGCAGCTAGAAGTACACTCGAGGTTCGCGACGAGTCCACGGACACGAGAGCCCTTGCCGCGATTTTTGTTGCTGGGCGTTGTGTCAAGGGATCCCGGAATATCATCGAGAGAAGATGACGAGGAGTTGTACATTCTGAACTTGTATGGGGACGCAAAGACGTCCGCTTCCTGGTCGTCCGCATCCATACCCCAGATACGACCCTTCACGACGTTTTGACGGAGGTTACGGGATGCATTGAGGAGAGCTTCGCACCACAAGCCATTTACACCCATACTATAATAATTGATACGCGTTAGATGCATGCAGCAAATACAATCAGCTTGTGATACAAGACTTACCCCTCGAGATCCTGTTCATTAAGACGAAGGAAAGTTCTCCCATTAAGCCTTGCATCCTTCACAAAAGTGGCGATGTCCTTCGCAACTGCAAGAGGAATCGGAGGTGTTCCCGAGTCACCGGTACGAACGCGCAACGCCGTGATAAGGTAAGACGCGAGCTGTGTACTCGTCCATATCTTGGGATTGGATGGCAAGTCGTCGACCTTGACAGGAGAGGAGGGAGGGGGAGTGGGCAGAGCCCTCGCCTCGGACCCGTGGCTCCTCCAGTACGAGCTATTCCGAAGGTCCTCAGAGCTTGTATAACCACCGCGTAGCTCGCCGCCTGTCTTCGTCGGAGATCCCAGAGAAGGTGGTACAGGAAGAGGCCTTGGAGAGAGATGCAGAACTGGGCGGTCAGCAGAGCGGTCGCTGGTCAAGTCTGACTTTGAGAAACGGTGCTTTGACCTGGGACTTGGTGAGGTTGGCACATAGTTGTGACGAGTAGGAGCACTAAAGCCATGTGAATTCGAGCGAGTCAGAAGGCCCGTTGACGTTGTCTTTATAGCATAAGGGTGATGATCTGGTGAAGGAGATGGATTGCTCCTTTCACCACGATGTCCATCTGGCACGAATATTGGAAACGGTTTTTGGGGAGTCGTAAATGTTGACATTCTGTCGTCGCTGTCGTCAATCAAATCAGGTATTGGATGTTTCGGTATTCAGATATGCGAGAGATAATAAAGCAAGCGAATAGATGTAAGGGTTGGATGGAGGTCGTCAACGACCTTGGGAGACGGTGAGAGAGGTGTAAACGCGGTGAGCCCCTAAGTTGAACGAGTGTATGCAGTTGCGTCACTTCAACCTACGCGTGTTCGGCAAACTCACGCGCATCCTTCCTACTTTTACTTTCTATTCTCTATCTCTACGGTGATGTCGACGTCGGCTGGGCCCTCAAGGTCAACGTTGAATCCATATCAACCATTGCCTCCATCTGTAGTCAAGGTGCGGATATCGTCGTCTATCTTTACGTTCAACTCGACGACCAACGTCAACTTTGTAGAACCAACGAATCACGTTCAGTTCGGCCCATCCATTCACGCCATTTTATGTCGAAAAACATCTCAGTAAATCCGCGAACCTAGATCCGAAGGCTCTTTACGAAACCCGGGTGAAAGGCCGCTCTGTGTTGCTCGAAAATCCAGTTCGAGAGAGCCGGGTCAAGAAAGAACGGGATGAGAGGAAAGCTCATCGAGCGAAGGAGAAAGCACAAAAGCAGCTGGGAGTGATAGGGAGAAAGGAGGCCAAGCTGAAAGGACTTTGGGAGCTTGAAGAAGAGCAAAAGAAGTATGGAATGTTCATTAGGCTTCCTCGGGCTTTCACTAATGGATGTATAGGTATGAACTCTTTGAGCCCCTTCATCATCTATGGCTTGGCTATATGGCGGAGCTTCTCGGCCTCAGTGCACCACCAGCACCTTTACCAGTCAATCCATCTATGCCCAACTCCGCGGGCATGCACGCTAAGCTCGTAAAGGCTGATTTTCATGGATCAATACTGAGAGGCAATTCTTCATGGTCCACACATTCATCGTGCTTCGTCTAATTGCCCATATACACAGTTAAACAGGCCAAGAACCCATGCCTAGTGGGATTATGTGGCATAATCATTCACGAGACGGAGAATGCCTTCAGAATGATTACGCAGAAGAACCTCTTGAAACGTGCGCTGTGTATTTTCTTCGTTGATTCTTGAACTGTAGACTAATACTTGTAGAAAAGTTGTGCCGAAACAGGGTACTATATTCACTTTTCGAATACCTCTGTATGATGTTCGCGGCCTCGTAGTACCCTCGTCAACGGCGTCAGACAGAACTTTGGAAACACCAAAGCAACTAGTCGGCGTCAATTCTCTACCACAGATGGAATTCGAGTTGTATGGCAACCAATTTCGGTTCCGCTCTGCCGAACGCGCTGGGAGGAAGTTCAAGGCTAAGGAGACTATAGAACTTTGAAGCATGAGGCATATCCTTCATATCTAGTGTCTCCTGCCAAATTTCAAGACGCCTTGCGACATACACATTACCGGTGCGAACACTGATCATGAACAGGCTGACATGGAATGTGTTGACGGCAAATGCACCCATCAAGGACCATCGTTGCAATGTCGAATGACCAGCAGCTGTGTGGCTGGCCTCTGTATATTCTGGTAGTCTAAGGACCGCCGTAGGCTCCAAGGGCTTGCATGCTGATCGGGAAAATGTACACCCATCTGGTTAATCAATCCTGAGTTAGGATATTACCTTGATAGACTGTGCAGGTATTTTGGTTTTCGTAAAACTTCGAAATGTTAAGGATCTTGCAAACATCCGCTCTTATTCCCCCCACGCACGACTTCTGAATCGACGACGGTGGAGAACCCTGATCGGCACGATTTTTACTCACTTTTTGGCAGGTATGTAATCCTTGTGCATCCTCTCCCCCTTCAACAGTTACGAGTGCCATGTCTTCATTTGAGCAGCTGCAACCGGGTTCTGAGCATCAGAAGCTGATGCCCAGACGGAGCGCTTTGCTTTCTGCGGCCCATACTGCTGAAGGAACCACAACAGCTTCGCAAGCTACTCTAAACCTTTGCTTGCTGCATTTCGTTGCCTATTTGCTACACAAGACCAAAGGGGGATCTTTGTGGAGTACCACCAAGAATAACTAGCCCATTGAAGGGAGAACAAGGATAAAGAACGAGCCAGTCTTTAGGGAGATAACCAGCACTCAAGTTCGACCCCGTTTAGGTCTTTCTGGTTACGAGAAACTCCCGATACCGAGTATCGGACTGTACCATCATCCAAAATACTGATACTACTTGATTCTTTATGATCTAGCCATTGATCGATTAGGTTGCCCCGCTGGAGCGACGGCCGTCTTCAGTCATGCTGTTCGCGACGCCCAGGGTAGGCATTGCCACTATCAATGGTCCACCATGATGGTATGATTGAAGGACCCACCCAGAGAGAATGTAACAGGCCTCGAGTTCCGTGCTCATAATGGTGGACTGGCAGTGCCCTCGCTGGCACGACTACCCAACGAGGGGTCCTGTCCTCGATGGAACGATATCGGAGGGTGAATGGCGGCATAGTGCCTACTGGAGCCAGTGTCTGGAGTTGGTGGTGGAGGTAAGAAGTCAAGAGGAGGAGATACATCGAAACCCAGCCTCACGCTCTTTTGTAGGTCATAAATTTGTTGCGAACAAACAAACACTTTGGGCGGGTTGTTTTGTTATAGACCGTCGGTTGCGATGCGTACTCCGAGTCGACGTCGGAGGAGGGATGATGATCGCCGGTTCGCTACCTAACTGTCAGCCACATTAAGTCAATGTCAAAGAGAGTCATCTACGTTCGTTAAGAAGGGGCTGTTATCCTCTACAAATGTCAATGTCGATGGCCTTCAGTGAAGCTCAACCTGATATGGACACCGAATCCTGGTATCTCAGAAAATCTCGTGCTACAAAACATCTATACTAAATGGAGTCGTTGAATCCTTCCATCTAGTTGTCAACTTCCTGGGTAAAAACCGTCGCTTTCGCAACTCAGTCTGGCTTCAGAATAAATTTAATAACTAGGAAGTACGAATGATTGACTCCTTATTGAGAATCTAGGGATTTTCTGGATTTGAAGCTCCGCCGCACCTAAGATAAGATAATCGGGCCTGCGGAACAAAGTGTTCCGTTGCCTTTTTTCATATTAGCACTGACCATACATGCAGTGCGAACCGTGACTCCATACTGAACAGCACTACCATCTCTCTTCAGACTTCCACGACATCTGCAGACCGACGCCAGCAAAGCGAACAAACTCGCACCCGACAACTCTCCCAACCGAAGCTGCGATCAAAGATCGCCGCTGATCGGCAGTCTCTCAGGCTCGCATATTTTTCTGAACTCTACTTGAGCTCTTTATACCTGAAGACGAACGATGGCAAAGGCACCTCCTGCTGGGATCTATGTACCAGCGGTCATCTTCTTTGACGAAAATGATGAGCTGGATATTCCCTCCATCCAGGCCCACGTCCTTCGCCTTGCCCAGGTACGCCTAATGTTTCTGTATCGGATTTATCGGGCACATTAATTTATTGTACAGGGAGGCGTTACGGGTATTCTAGTGCAAGGATCAAATGGGGAAGCACAGCACCTCTCACATACAGAGAGGAAGTTGGCTATACAGACCACACGAAAGACCCTGGACAGTAACGGATTCCAAAATGTCGTAGTGATTGCTGGAACGGGTACTCAGTCTACTCGAGAAACCATTCAGCTTTGCAAAGAAGCTGCAGATGCGGGTGCAACACACGCCCTTGTGTTGACGGCTTCAACCTGGGCACCGATAATGACGAAGGACAAGATTATCCTTTTCCACCAGGCAGTAAGCTATGTCAATCGGGCCAATAATCAATTTAATCATACTAACTCATAGCACAGGTTGCAGATGCTTCCCCGATACCTATCATGATCTATAATTTCCCAGTCGTCACATCCGGGCTAGATCTCGACTCTGACACAATCGCGACTCTCGCTGAACACCCCAACATCGTTGGAACGAAACTGTCCTGCGGAAACATAGGCAAGCTCTCTCGCCTTACGTCCTCTTTCCCTCAAGAGGAATTTGCGGTCTTCCCGGGACGTTCGGACGTCTTCACTCCTGCACTCCTCTGCGGCGGCGCGGGCCTCATCGGAGCCTCCGTGAACCTTGTTCCAAAAATTCATACCAAACTCTATGCGCTGTGGAAGGAAGGAAAGACTGAGGAAGCGATGAAGCTCCAGATGCTACTCGCACATAGCGACTGGGCTGTAGGCAAACTTGGTGGTATTGCTGGATTGAAGGGACTCGTGTCGACATACTTTGGATACGGAGAAGGGAGGGTACGAAGTCCACTGGTAGCTGTAGCCCCGGAGAAGCTCAAAGATCTACAGGGCACGAAGCTCCTTGAAGTTATTGACCTGGAGAAGTCGTTGAATATCTAATTATGTAAATCATAACAAAATATATAGGTCCTTAAGAATATATGTAAGTAGAATTGTTTAGTGCGCGGAACAAAATGTAATGTGACAACCTATAGCTCTCAGGCTCGCTTTGCTATTGTTGCCAAGTCACGACAAGCAGGCTCTTCTACGTTAGCCTCTTATTTGGACGTAAGAGAGTATGTCAAGATTTTCTTCATTATCTCTTTTCGGCCCTATTCGGACTCGAAGAAATAATGCGTTGAGTACAATCTGAGGTCATCTACTGAACTGAGAAGCGGTCAAGAAGTCCCACAGTAGGTAACGAACGCGTAGTTGTTTCGAGACGTAGTAGCTCTTTTTGCTGTTTCGCCGCTCGATAATAGTAGCAACTACCGACCAGGAGTTTCTTGTCGAAAGGTTTAAGCCAGGAATATCGATGTCTTGTTAAAAAGAGATATCCAACATGTAATTGCGTATCTCTTTGCATTGGGTCGGCAGAGTGCCTCAGATACATTGGTACACATAAGTCATGGAAATGTGGACTTTGTATCTTCCGCCCAACTAACAGCATTAGTCTTAAATAAATGTAAAGATCTTGCTAGAGTTGAGCATTCCACTTTAGCTCGACACATACCACTATGTCAATGATCGTACGTGCCCAAAGCATATCATCTTTGAGAATGACTTTGTTTTCTAATAACATTCAGTAGTTCAAAAATGTAATGCATAGTGGGATTCGGTGACTGGTATTCGGGAAACTGACAGTCAAGAGAGAAAGAGATCGAGACTCGAAGACCCGTTCAAGTTCAAGTCTGAGCGGAGATTAAAATCTTGAGCGCTGCAAAACCTTAAACAAACGGTTTAGTAAGGTTCACTAACGACTTCTTTCTTTACCCAACATCCGCATCGTCTTGCCGTCAATCGAGAATTCTAATTCAAACGCAAATCTGGCGTGCGCACCGCATTACTCAGGCCAATTAAATAGCTTGAGATCTCTTGAATGAAAATCCTCTTTTTGTGCAACAATAAATGGCTCTGATGATGATTGCTACGACACAGAACCAGTACTAGGTGTGTGGTGAATCACCTTCCTCCTTTTTTCATATCCTTATCCCATTACTAAATTTCCCATTTAAGCCCTATGCAAGTCCTTAGTTGTATGTCCTACCGATTCACTGACAGCATGTTGTTGACTTGCACGTACAAGCATGGCTTCGTTATCTACGCAAAGTTATCCAACAATGTCCAGATACCAACGTCACACAGCTTCATTGCACAGTGCGCAACCTTGATGTCACTCCACTGGCAGGAACTATAACATCTCAAGCTACCCCCGGGATCTCGGAGGTTTGATTAGTGTTCGTCCTCGTCGGAACAATCATGGCACCAAGGTGGCACAGAGGAATGGCCGGGAGGACAATCGCTTTGCGAAAGCATCATATCGCTTCGACGACTTCCGCCAATCTCTTCAATCTTGGCAAGGGAGTACAGCGAGGAGTGCCGACTATCATCGTCATCGTTCTATGGAGTAAAGTTGTCATAATGCCTTGTCTTCGGAAACGGACTTACAGGGTGTAAAGGTCCGAAATATTGACATCTGAGCCTTTCTTTAAGGATTGAACTTATGCTTGACAGTAAGACTTATCATAAACTGGACATACTGCGCCCTGGCACGTTCGTATATCCATGGATAATCCGGAGGCTGTCGTGATAATATCCTGCGCCTGATGTGAATGTGCCCAAAAAGAGTGCTGTCACCTCAATAACTTGGATATGCACTCAACGTACGGAGAATTACGGTAGAGGAGATATGGGCTTAACACCCCGCATTGTGTGAGCGGTGAATCTTGATGCTCATCATAAAAAGACACTCTGACATGCACTTTCCTTCAAGGATGTTGAAGTGAGAAGCGTGGACGCAATTTTACAACATTCGAAGACAAACAGACTGTTTTCGGCTCATCCGCCTGACTGCTTCTCCACCCAGTGTCTCGACAAAGATGCAAGAAGATGGTCATGCCGCAATTTACTTTGTGAGCTATTATGATGCCAACGAAGCATCATTAATTAGGCATTGATTCGAACCTGACTTGGCGCTCGTGTATATAGAGCCTAAGAAGGTCCGAGACGATCATGCCTAGGTACGCCGGGGCCTTTACGATGGAACAAGAAGACAGCAGATCCTCCGGGTATTGGCATCGGCCGGTTATGGAAGTTCCCCGCACTTGGCTGCAACGAATGTGAAATTCCTGGTCGGTGCGTCTGGACGCCGTTTCGGCCCCGTCTCTGTACCTGCCTCTTCGAACGCTCAATTTCCCTGGTCTTGAACGAATGAATGACTCGCAGGTCGTTTAAAAACTGCATCGACTGGAAATTGGAGTTCTCTCGCAACGAAACAGCAAGTGTCTTTGCTTAATCTTCGACCTTTGATCTGACAAACTTGAATTTGACTTCAAGAGTCGACGTTCCAATCGGTCTTTACGTTTAGGGTATCTTCTCGGAATCTCGGAAAATCCTCGACATGGATATACGACACAGGCGCAATAGGATGCGGTTTTCTGTCATAGGCGCTTGTCTTGACCTCGGCACCTGCTTGAAGACAAAAAACCTCGGAAATACATACATAGTAATGTTCAGCAGACCACTGTTTGTCAAGTCAGCTGCGACTGGCAAATGAAATATTCTTGCTACTGGCCTACCTGTATAAAAAGCGGATTGTTTTGACCTCAGGATCCTCATCGGTTTCACCACTCGGCTCTCGATAAAAAGATGTTTCGCTCTGCTGCTCTCTTCGCCTTGGCCTTCAGCGCCATTACCTATGGTCAACAAATCGGTACCTTGACTACTGAGACGCACCCCGCTCTCACTATTTCGAAGTGCACGACCAGTGGCTGCACGACTGAGCAAAAGTCGGTCGTCCTCGACGCCAACTGGCGCTGGGTTCATGAAACTACTGGCTCCACTAACTGCTACACCGGCAACACATGGAATGCGGACATTTGCGATGACCCGGTAACGTGCGCTGAGGTGAGCTGTTTGTTATTTGTTTATACTATACGACCATTAACTCACATGGCCTCCACAGAATTGCGCCCTGGACGGTGCAGACTACAGCGGTGTCTACGGTATCACAACATCCGGCAACTCTCTGCGCCTCAACTTCGTCACGAAGGGCTCGAACACCAACATCGGTTCCCGTGTCTACCTCTTGGACGATGAAGACACCTATTTGAAGTTCGACCTCAGGAACCAGGAATTCACCTTCGACGTCGACATGTCCAACCTCCCTTGTGGACTCAACGGAGCGGTGTACTTCGTTGAGATGGACGCTGACGGTGGATTGTCCAAGTACTCGACTAACAAGGCCGGCGCTAAGTATGGAACCGGTTACTGCGACACTCAGTGCCCGCACGACATTAAGTTCATCGATGGCGAGGTGAGTAATGTTCAGGTTGCATCTTTGTGTCTCCTTACTAAACCGACACTGTCTTTCTTACTATAGGCCAACATCCTTGACTGGGAGGCGTCCGACAACGACAGCAACTCTGGCACTGGCCATTATGGCACATGCTGTAATGAAATGGATATCTGGGAGGCCAACTCCAATGCCGCTGCTGTCACCCCGCACGTCTGCACTATCGACGGCCAATATCGTTGCGAGGGTACCGAGTGCGGTGACGGTGACGAACGCTACTCCGGAGTTTGCGACAAGGATGGATGTGACTTCAACTCTTTCCGCCAGGGCGACAAGAGCTTCCTCGGCCCCGGCCTCACCGTTGACACCAACCAGAAGATCACCGTCGTCACCCAGTTCATTACCTCCGACAACACGACGACTGGCGACCTTGTCGAGATTCGCCGTGTCTACGTCCAAAACGGCGTCGTCATCCAGAACTCGAAGACCAACATTGCTGGACTGGCTGCGTACGATTCGATCACGGACGCTTACTGCAATGCACAGAAGACGGCCTTCGGCGACACGAACAGCTTCGAGAGCGAAGGTGGTCTCAGCGCGATGGGCGGCTCCTTCGAGCGCGGCATGGTCCTCGTTCTCTCTCTCTGGGACGACCATGCAGTCAACATGCTCTGGCTCGACTCTGACTACCCGACCACCGCGGACCCCTCTACCCCTGGTGTTGCCCGTGGAAACTGCTCGACCACCTCTGGTACGCCTACTGACGTCGAGACCAACAGCCCGAACGCGTATGTAGTGTACTCGAACATCAAGTATGGCCCGATCGGCTCGACGTTCTCTGGCACTTCGTCCGGAAGCACTACCACGACCACGACTACCGGCGGCACAACCACCACGACCAGCAAGACCACGACGTCGACCACTACTTCTGCCACTGGTGCAACTCAGACTCACTACGGCCAATGTGGCGGTACCGGCTACACGTGAGTACCTCTTTCATTCCCACTATTCGCTGCCTATTCTAACAAAAATAAAATTACAGCGGTGCAACTACCTGCGCATCTCCCTACACTTGCACGGCTGTCTCCCCGCCTTACTACTACCAGTGCTTGTAAACATCACCCATCACCCAACTCGTATAGATTGCTAGAATTTTCCAAATGGGCTTTCGCTACTTGAATACCTCTCTTTCGTAAATATACTGTTTGCTGCTAGACAGCTCGGTAGACACAATCGTTCTGTACTCTCCTTAGGGCTTAAAAATGTGTAGATAGATATCACGACGAATGAATCTGTTCGCAGTACAAAAATACCTACGCGTTTCTTGATATAAACTTCAGAACACCATTGGTGAAATGCTGCTTCTAGGTATAGTTCTGAAAGCATATGAATCTATCTTTTACATTGACATGAAGGAAAATTCTGAGAAGTCATGGACGTCGTGCTCGTTCGGTAGAAATTAAAGTTTAAAGTCAGCGGCTCCGAAGTCGGATGAGGCGTCTAAATCAAGACCCGGAGCTTCGGCTCCGCCACGACCGACGTGCGCTGCCGCCTCACAGCCAACATGCACAAACCGCACTCAGTAAGACGTATGTAGTGTAGGCAAATATAAGTTCAGCGAGGAAGGGAAAACAGGAATGTATTTGTCTCTTTAGGTTTAAAGTAATACTATAACACACGAGTCAGAGGCGACAGATAATAAAACACAATGGTATTAACACCAATGAAATCTGAACAATGAGTGTAAGAATGAGATGAAGCATGAACGGATGAAGAGGAGCCAGGTTCGTCAAAGGAAAGGAGGGATATGGAATGGGTGACAAATGTAAGATGGGTGAAGGAGTAATCCAGAATGCAAGAACGCCTGTCTAGAGTGTGTCCTCAGGCTGTCGTATGAACTGCGCGTAAATGAAATAAACAAGCGTCAGACTAGAAGGATACGGGTTGCGTGCCCGCTCGATACCAGACACAAGAAGACATTAGCGATACTGGTCACGGGAAGGAATGATGTCAGCATATTCGCCTTCTTCAACGCGAATCTCGACTACGTCGACCTCGTAGTCGTTGCATGGGTTAATTGATGAGGCGGCTGATGATGAAAAGGAGCCTTTGGCGTTTGGAGGCGACGTCGATGCCACATCTAGAGAGAGAGAGCAAAGGCAAAGCGATAAGTCTATGCCTTGGTCAATAATATTAGGAAGAGTACTGACAGCGATCCTTGATGTACGGCGGTACAAACAGATCCTGTTATGAGGAAGCAGACGTGAGTAAAGTCGGCGAAAATGTGGGTATGCATACATCCACTCAACAAGTGAATAGCAACATACCTGGTTCCATACAAAGCCCTGGCTCTTCTGGATGGTCAATATGGGGCGGAAAGTGTAAACGGGCTTGCGTTGCTTCTTCCTGCGCTCTCGGCGCTTCGTGCTCTCATTCGTTGTCTCAACGTCAGGCGGGTCAACCGCGCGCTGCTTGCCCTTCACGTCCTTCTTCACTTCACCCTCTCCACACCCTTCTTTGGAATCCTTGCCTTTGCCATTCATCTCCTCTTCCACATCCATATCGTCTGCATCCCCAGCGGCATCGACCCCAGCGGGGTCGGCACTGGCTTCGCCACGAACGGGCCGCTCGCGCTGGATGTCGGAGCCAGAGTCGCTTGCGCTGCTGCTGTGATTCTCGGTCTCATGGTGATCCCGCTCGTGCTGGCGAGCATTGTACTCCTCGTCATCTTCCGAACACGACTCGTACTCGCTCGCAACATCGCCGTCGGACTCACTCGAGTCATCCGCGAATGGGATCTGCTCGTACCAGAGCCACGTCGGCGGGCTCGGTGAGCGCCCCAGGCGGCGCCTGTACATCGAACCTGAGTGTGCGTTGCTCATTGTCTTTACTATGTTCTCTTCTGTCCTCTTCTTTCTCTCTCTCTTTCGACTAAGTAGTTGAGCGATATGCGCTGTCAAGATATGCTACGTTACACAGTGCTGGAACTGTTATCAATGGATGATATGCAGTCAGATTCAGCGTCGGCGTCGGCGGTGTACACGGGGAACAAGGGCGAGCTCGGCTGCGGATGAATGGAGGCGGGATGGAAGGGGTGAGAGCGTTGTCGGAGATGCTTTATACGGCGTGGTGTGCACGAGTGAAGGGCCGGAAGGGTACGGCTCGAGCGTAGCATCAGGGAAACTACTTTCTGCTGAAAGTGACTTAAGCGTTACTTAAACGTCCTGAGTGACTTGAAGTCTGAATAAGGCAAGCTTGCCTTATTCATGCATGTCCTCCCATTATTCAGGACGAGTTGCCTGAAATAAGGACGAGTTGCCTGAAACAGTGCTCTAAGTGTTTCAGGCAATCTGCACCCCAGTGCTCCAGTGCTTCAGTGCTTCATCCTTTAATTACAGCAGGAGACAAGTGTTGTAAGACAAATTGCAGCGCTCAAGAGTTCAAGTGCATAAGAATGATCCAAGTATTTCATTGCATCAGAAATAATATAAGACAACGGTAAGTAGCTATCAGTGCCTCAGTGTTCAAGTACATCAGTCATTTACACAAGACTAAGCATAGCAGACACTATCGTGGAACCCGCCACGACACGATTCTGAACCACTGCCACGGGCAGTGGCAGGCCCATTTCGCTACCGTGCCTTCAATTCTGCATGTTCTTTAGCGTGCCAGTAGAAACGAAGGTTGCTCTGCGAGTCGATGGTAATAAGTTATTGAGCGCACGGACAGAAACGAAACGAGAGGCTCACCAGTGAACGATTTGCTCTTAGAAGTCGACGCATTCCGTGGCCGAATCCCATTTTGAAGCGTCGTCCTCCTCATTATCGCCATCTCCGCCTGGATCCTTCTCCTCGCCCTTGTCCTTGTCCGCGCCCTCGTCCTCGTCCTTGTCCTCGTCCGCGCCCTCGCCCTCGTCCGCCGCCCTTGTCCTCGTCCTCGTCCGAGCCCTTGTCCTCGTCCTCGTCCGCGCCCTTGTCCTCGTCCTCGTCCGCGCCCTTGTCCTCGTCCTCGTCCGAGCCCTTGTCCTCGTCCTCGTCCGCGCCCTCGTCCTCACCCTCACCCTCAATCTTGTCAGCGCCCTCGTACCCGCTCTCACTCAGGTCGTCATCTCCTTTAGCATCGGCATCCTCGTCCTCTGCATCACCTTCAACATCGCTTCTATGCTCAGCTCCTTCACGCTCGTCGCCCTTATCATCGCGCTCCCGTCTTCCCAATTACCAGCGCCTTCGTCATACGCTTTCTCGCAGGTCGAACCCGGACCTGCAACATCAAAATATAAGGAAAAGTCCCTGCCAGTGATACCCGATCCAAAAAGTTCGGTGTTCTTTCCAGCATCGATATCGTTACTGGCATCGTAAGCTAGGAGGTGGGATCGAACCTTTTCCCAGTTTGATTCAGTGAAGAAAGAGGGATTCGACAGCAATTTAACATAGTCGTCCGTATGAGGCTGCCACAGAGCGCTAGTGAAATACCACTCAGCGCCGCCAAGCTCTTCTTTGATATTTTGCAACCGAGCCACCTGTTTATCAATGGCGACCTTGACCTATCCATGAGGAGATCAGCGAATAAAGCCACTATAAGTTCTGAAAAAAAATACCGCTGTTGCCGCAAGGGCGAGGGCACCGATAGGCTTTCCTATGGAGTTTTTGTCCAGTACTTTATGCCGACCCATGGCTAAGACGATGTGTACGGACAACACTGAGACCACGAGGTCAGAGCAGAACAGTCCTTGCTTCTGTACATTCAGGGTCAATGCATGGACACAAAATGCCACAAGTACTATTTTACTTACCCTTTCCATACTATACCAGCTTTCCCATAGAAACGGTTCGGCTTTCTTCTTATCAACTAGCGTCTGCAACGTCTTCACAATTGCTTCGTTTTGCATTGACTTTGATTGTTCGCCGCTGATAAAACTCGCAACTGAATGCTCAGCTTTCTCAAACAGTTTCTTGCGCCAGCTATCAGAGCATCTCTGGGCCGCCTGAAATACAAGGATTGCATCTCAATCTGGTAAAGGTAACTTGAAGATAACTAAGAATGACTCAACTAGAGAACAGATGTCGGCGAACTGTGTTTCGTAACTTAGTTCCACAGAATCAAACACTTTCCCCCCACAGTGTGCTGATGAGCTCATTGTCCGGGTTTTGCCATGGCGTGAGGGACTTTCCTACTGCGCGGAAAAGTGAAGGTAAAAAAATATGAATCCAACCGGCCTGAGTACCGGGAGGGAGACACTGGTTCGTCGCCCTTTTTCTGCCTGGCACGCGAGATCCTTCCTTTCCTTCATTTCGACCCTTGTCCTCCAGCCCCACTGATGTCTGCATATAAGTGAATCAGCAAAAATATGTCATAGTAATGAATTTGATTCGACACACTGAGCTAGTAGTCCGAGAGACTTTGCGATGACCAGGATAAGCCCCAATCACTAATACTTCGGGTCCGGGAGTGCAGGATACTCTCGTCATTGCAAGCGACTGTGTTAGAGGTGCTAACGGCATCTTTCGACCACCAGTCTAATAAGAATAGTGAGTGAATGCTCACATTTAGAGTGTATCAATCGACCCACACTTGCTTCATTATCAGCCACCAGCGACTGCCTCTTGCGATGAGAGGGAGCGGATCCAATCTCAGACTGCAATACGTCAGAAAGCTGTTATCCATGGCAAGTGAGCAGCTCGAAAGGAAGCAATTACCATCGTGTCGGCCTCAGGCCGATAAGGAATGTCAGAGGGTTTCCTCTTCTTACTCAAGTCCTTTCCGCCTGGTCAGAAACGAACTTAAAATGCCGGTTACCAAAGAATTGGCACTTACTGTGGCACCGACCTGTGTGTCCATGCCAGTGAACAATGACTTCTTGACCTTGACACTCTTGCTAGCCTATTGAGATGGTGTAAAGTAAACATAAACATGAAGGAATCCATAACACGTGAAGGTGGAAGAATTACCACATCAACCTGGGAGTCGGTGTCCGGTGGCGACTTTCTCTTTCTGTTTTTTGTGACTATAATGTCCTATTCATAGGCACAAATTAGCGATCGACCCGATGTGAGGAAGGGAACGAATAGTTGCTACAGCGGAGGTGAGCCTACGGTGCATCGACGCTCACACATACCTGTATACGGGGTTCCAAGGCTAGTGATTGCACCTTACAACCATAAATCAGGGGGAAACGAGAGAAATTGGAGTAAGATAGGACTTACCGGTGCGCTGAGCTGCGAGTTGGCAGTTCTCTTGGTTGCACCCTGTCCAAAGATCAATTCAGCAAACAATGAAGGAAGGATGTAGCATGAAGATCACTGTGCTTCACTGTCTGGCACTCACCTGTCCACCTGGTTTTGTTTCGTTGTTCTTATCCTCAAGTACGGAAAGGGATTGGTTAGTAGATTGGAAAAGGTAGGAATGATATGACGTCGCTTACCGTTGAAACCTGCGACCCGGAGAGAGTGTCGCGCAGCAACTTCCTTTTCTTTGAGTTCAAGTTGCTGCTACCTCCATCCTGTTCATTACACGACAGTTGGCAGAAAAATAATAACGAAGGGATATGATCAAACGGTCATGGGGTAACTGACGTGAATCGAACAGTAATAAGTCGCACTCACACTAGCTTGAGCCGGCCTTGTCAGCCTCCTCGGATCGCTTTCGCTCTACAAGCAAGGTATTCAGACTGCATCTGCCATTCTAATGTTCCGTCAACTCACAATATTTGTGTCCGAATCGACAAAATGTGCTGTCTGTTGCACGCTGATTGAGCTATTCTTTACACCATGATAGCTTGCGAGGGTTATTGTTTCCCCTTCATCCTCCCAAGGACTTAAGTTTTCATTGTCTTGCAATGAGATGCTGTGTCTAGTGTAGCTTGGCGTCAGCGAAGCTCATAATATGGTAACAAAGACGAGAGTGTCAATGTTGTACGTAGAAGGAAATTTGATCCCGTTCTCCATGATCCGCTTCCTCAGCATGAACATTAGTAATCTAGTTGGATCATACTATGAGCTTTAGCTGAGTCTAAATCAAGCTTCACACTTACCATTACATCGTGCATACCAGAAATTGATCCCGTACGCATTGCAAGATTTCAGATTTAAACTCACAAATTGATCCCTCTCGAGTCTATCCCTGCCACCTCAAGTCCTCCATCCTCTTCACCAATGAAAGTGGATTCATCTGTGTTGCGAAGCGCCCTGGCAAGTCGCTTTGTCTTGTTGTCCCGCTTTGACGTAGCGGGCGAGTCTATTATATCCGTTTCTTCACCAGAAAGGCTCTCGTTCTGTCCGGCAGGTGCGTGAAAGAAAGTGTTGCTTGGAGTGGCGGCAGATCTCGACGTCTTTGCGGTCTGCACACGGGTGCGAAATGGAAGTTCACCTTTGGGATCTTCTTTCCTAGCCTTTTTTGCAGGCTTTCTGTTTGACGCATCCGTACTTGCCGCTTCATATTGTGAGTCAAAGTAGTCAACCTCCAAGCTTTGAAAACATCTGAAAATGTATAGGCAATATAACTCACCAATGTCTAAGTCTTCGTCGTATTCAACTTCACAACCCGACACATCTTTAACACCGTTCTTCGAGCCTGCTTACGCCAGTTCAAAGCTATGTAATTACTGATCTGAAGTTGAAGACTTACTACTAGCTTCGCCCTTTGGCTTCCTACGTCCACGTTTTCCAGCGAGTTTAGGCACTGTTGAGCCCATCTGAGTGCGTGTCTCAAGAGCCTTCGACAAATTGTTTTCAAGCTCTACGGTCTCTAGCATCGCTGCTTCTTGGTTTTCTGCTGCGGTCACCTTCTTGCGTACCTTGTCAGCTGCCTCTTGTTCTTTTGCTGCCCGTTTCTGCTCCGCAGCGAGTTTTTTCCTCTCTTTCGCGACCGCGACTTGCTGGGCCGCAGCTCTGCGGAAAGCTGCCCGTTCTTCCTTCTGTTTTTCCTTCTCCTCCTTCTCCTTCAATGCCTCATCCCGCCTCGCTGCCTGCTGTACTTTCCTTTTGTCTTTTTCTTCCTTCTCCCGCAATATCTCCTCCTTTGTTCGTCTTGTTCTGAGTTGGTCAACTACTGCTCCGGGGTGCTGGTTACTGTTCTTGGCCCTCGTCTGTCTTCGAGTTGACATTTTGTGCAGTGTTTTGAGATTTGGGTGATAATAAGATGGATCGAAGGTGCAAGTTCAAGATCAGGGAGGCGAGGGCGTCTATCTTAGACAAGTTGAAAATTTACGCCCACTCACTCAGGCTGCCACTGGCCAGGCTGCCACTGCCAGCCTGAGTGTGTGACTCACGCACTGCCAGTGGCAGTGGCACTCAGGTTCACTGGCACTGTGGCACTCAGCTGTGAGTCCCAATCATCGACATATACTACTGAAGGCTACATTGATGCCAGCGACACGGAAAAAGCACGACCCCTTTCATTTTCCACCAACTATTCGATGTACCTTGCCCAGCTGTAGTAGGACGTTCAAGAGTCAATCTGGAAGAGCAAGACATGAATATTCAGCTCATCCGATGTCATCCGTGGCAAGATCTACTGCCTGTGGTCACGACTATGATTCTTCACCTATTCGACCCACACGAGCTCCAACTCCTCAACCTCTACCGAGGTCGTCCGAACTTCCAACAGAGGGTCATTTTGAGAGCGGCTCTGACTCCTACGATTACGATATTTCCATGCTTACACAGGATATCTCGATGCTCAGTATAGGCCGAGACGAGTTGCTTCAAGACCTAGACAGACCTGATTCTCTGTCCCATTCTGGCACCGGAAGTGACAGTGGCCGTAGTGCATCCTCTGAAGACTTGGACTTCGACATTGGAGATCATGAGGAGAGTGATGGTAACCTAAAGGTGTATCACAGATATATGAATGGTGCGCACCAAGTATATTGTCCTCGGTTTGATAGCACTCTGATGAAAAACATCGAGCAGCCACCCCGTGTGATGCGGAAGGAAACAACTTAAAAAACAAAGAACCACCTGTTCCGCGAAATGAACCTGCACCAAATGACTGGTCTCCCTATTCGTGCCGAGCAGATTTTGAGCTAGCAGACTTTCTTTATCGCGATGAGCAAATGTCTGCTGGTAATATAACAAAGCTTCTCGGAATCATGAAGGCTTACCAGCGAATTCAGTCTGTGAAGAACGCAAAATCTGGCGGATATTCTGAGTTGGACGTAACTGAACCCGACGATGACTCAGATCTGGATCCTACTAGTACGCTACTCGATGGAGACGCACAAAAGTTGTACAATGTCATTGACGCTACGAGAGTTGGTGACGTGCCTTGGAAATCCTTTAGTAACTTCTACACGGACGACAATGGCCAAAAAGCGACAGACGAGAACACCGAGTCATGGAAGAGGAAAGAATATGATGTATGGTTTCGGGATCCCTTGGAAGTGATCCGAAATTTGGTGGATAATACGGCTTTAGAAGGCGAATTTGACTATGTCCCATTTCGTGAATATCAGCCAAAGGAGGAATCTGATGACATCAATGACAAAGAACGAGTGTTCAGAAATTACATGTCCGGAAATTTCGCTTGGGAACAGGCTGTAAGTCATGAATAATGCAGCATTCAAAGTTGGAGGAAGCGTACTGATTATCCTTGACTTAGAACAAAATCTCAGCCGAAGATGAAGCAGTCCATGGGTCCATGTTCGTTCCGGTGATCTTGGGGAGCGACAAGACAACAGTTTCCGTTGGAACTGGCAACAACGAATATTATCCGTTATATCTCTCAATAGGAAATGTATCAAACAAGGCCCGGCGGTCCCAAAAGTTGAATACAGTCCAGCTCGTAGCATTTTTAGCAATACCAAAGAGTGTGTGTCAAAAACTGAGCCATTCAATTGTGTTTTGACGCTTTTTTTGCAGCTGAGCGGCAGTACGAAAAGTCAGATGACTTCCGTCGCTTTAGACATCAAATTTTTCATTCATCTATATCGAGAATCTTGAGTTCATTGAAGACCGCCATGTCCATAAACAATGAACAGACCATTCTCCGGTGCCCTGATGGTCACTTGCGTAGGTCGGTTCTCGGACTCGGCTCGTATATAGCCGATTATCCGGAACAGGTGAGTCTATGCGCAATATGCACTGGATGGTGCTGCAAGTAAGTACTGTCCTCAGGCAACGCATACAAGTCCGTGAGAATGGCTTACTGTGGCTATATGATATAGATGTACAGCACCTCACAAGAACCTAGATAATCCGGAATTTGTTACAAACCCTCGAACAAAAGAGCTGCACGAACGATTGATAGAACAGGTGGATGACAACGTCATAAGTAGAGCAACAATTCGAAAAGAGTATGGATTCCATCAGGAAATCGTGGTATGTGCTTCAAAGTCTCCCCTGGATGCATATTTTACAATCAGGTTGTCCTGTAGCCTTTCACCAATGACTTTCCGCGAGCGGATATATGCGATCTCATATCTCCGGACCTACTACACCAAATCATCAAAGGCGTGTTCAAGGATCATCTTGTCGAGTGGATTTGCCAGACCTTGACCACGACAGAGCTGGATATTGTGGATAAAAGGTGCTATTCTCTCACAAGTTGTATAATGTAAATACCATTGCTAACCCTCTACAGGATTAGAGTCGCTGCTCCTTTTCCTGGACTTCGCAGATTCCCCGAAGGCCGAGGCTTCAAGCAATGGACAGGCAATGATTCTAAGGCACTGATGAAAGTATGTGGCCTTTCTACCTAATTCGAGGCGGTGGATTGCTGATATTTGATGCAAACCGCTTAGGTGTATCTTCCGGCTATTGTGGGCATTGTGCACGATGATATAATCACCACAATGAGTGCATTTCTGGACTTTTGTTACCTTGTACGTCGGTACACGATTACAGCCTCAACTCTTGATCAGATCAAAGCCTCTCTGGACCACTTTCATCAATTTCGGCAAATATTCATAGCCAAGGGCATCCGGGATAACTTCTCACTGCCACGACAGCATGCCATGGTCCACTATCCTACAATGATCCCTCTCTTCGCCGCACCGAGCGGGCTGTGTTCATCGATCACAGAGAATAAACACATTTACGCGGTCAAGGAAACATGGCGACGCTCAAACAGAAATGATCCTTTGGGTCAAATGATCACAGCAAACCAACGACTAAGTAAACTTATTGCATCGAGGGCAGACTTTGAAAGGCGTGGAATGCTGGACGATTCGTTGGCGGAGGCTTCGTGGAGAGCTTTGCGTGATGTTCTGCGCAAGAATATCTCAGAGTCGGACACGGATGACGCTGAGAAGATTTCTACTAGTACTCGGGGAGAGCATAGGCACCTCCGTGGCGTACTATTGACAGGCGCAGCTGATGATACAGAGGACTTCTTCGATGACATTGTGGGCAATCATGAACTCAATGAAATTGCAGACCTGGACAATTCCGAAAGCTTAGTGGATGGGCCGCAGTGTGGTGCGGTTCATGGCATACGACATGCTGAACGCCAGATCCGCGTGGGCGGCAGAAATGACCCTTTGAGCTTGATATTAATGGCTTCGAAGCAACGTGAGTATTACTTATTACTAGTAGTAACCCGTGCTTTTGGTGCTGCTCAACTGACTTCTTTGATGTTATCCTTGCAGAGTCCAGTAAGGTGTACCCTAAACAGCTCAACGCTCTTGCAGCGATGAAAGGCTATCCTGAGTTCCGACAGCTCCGACAGCTCATCAAAGTATACTTACTTAACAAGTACGAAAAGCACACCTACAACTCAAGGGCTTATTCTGGCAGAACTGAACCAGGACATGCGCAGTTTGAATTAGACATGAGCAATGACTTTTCAATTTTCCATTCAGCCACCGCTTTCTTTGCCTACCGTGGTGAATCGATCCCTATAGAACAAGCAATGAGGGAGGTGATCAGGTCCAATCCGTCTTGGCGCGGAAAACCTCGACGAGATGCAGTACTTGTCCGAGTTAGTTCACGCAAACAGGGGTTCGCAGGAATGAGAGTTGCTAGGGTTATACTTCTTTTCTCCTTCACAGCCAAAGCGGAACGTCAGGAATGCGCTCTCATACAGTGTTTCAAACGTGTTGGCGACTCGCCTGACCCGAAAACAAGTATGTGGATTGTCGAGCCGGATTATGAGTCAGAGACTTCTAGTACCACCTGGCAGCGTGTCGAATGTTGTCCTGGAGTGAATGCCAGTGGCAGACGTCACTATGACCGTGACTGCAAGGCTCCGAAGTTATCTGTGATAGATATAGGGGACATCTTCCGTTTAGCTCACCTCCTTGGGGTTCAGAAGGGTGATGAATGTCCTCCGAAGTCATTGACACCTGAGGAATCCCTGGACTTTTATGATAGATTTTATGTTAACCGATTTGCTGACATGCACATGCACGAAACATTGTATGAAAGAAGACACTGTCAATGATAAAGATAAACTCTTCATTTAGCACATACTACAAAGTAGATTGAAACCTACGAAGTGAGGATCCTGCAACTTCAAGTTCTTGAAGTTGAAAGTCCGACGACTCCGACTCCGCCGGCGACTCGGAGCCTGAGTCGGACTCAGAGTGGAACTTCAAGTTCAAGTGATAACTCACGCCACCTCAGGCTGCCACGTAGCCTGAGTACGGTAGTACTACTGCCAGTGACTCCGACTCGGAGGACTCGGACTTGGAGCCGACATCATGATGATGATCCGAGTTTCAAATTGAACTTGAATGCCACTGGCATGTCAGTGATGTTTGGCGACTACTACCTACTATTAGTACTCACTGGCAGGGTACCGTACTACTACTAGCCACTGGCAGCTGAATTATCCAGTCTCAAGCCTCCAATTCTGTCCACTCAGACTGGCAAGTTGTCACAATCTCAACTTTGAGTTCAAACGGTTGTTGTTCGCTTCTTCTAATACTACTACTCAGGGCAACTACTATCGTGATTACTACTACTAGTAGTACTCGCTTCACGTTCAGCAGTCTACTAAATCTGCAACTCTGTTGCCTGGAATGTCTGGAACTCGGAGTCCCACTGGCTGCCAATGTTCGAGTTGTGGACACAGCCTGAGTCACGGTACTAGTAGTACTACTACCAGTACTGGCACTGTTGACACCCGCCGGCGCCGTGTCAAACCTGAGTCGGCTGCCGACTTAGGCATTAACGCTCACTGGCACTGGCAGGCCGGCGCTCACCGTGTTCACTCCCCAGCCAGCTCTCAAGTAGACGGGTACCATCGCTTGCCAGTGCCAGTGGAAGACTGGCATGATTTGGATTCAGAACTTGAAGAAAAAAACCCAGACCACCCAAGTCGCTCATACCACACACAGGACACTACACACTTCCGTGGTAGATCCACTCGGGCCGACTCGGAAAGCACTCGCAGTCTGAGACGCAGGTCGCGCGAGGTTTCAATCGACAACTTGAACATGGAATGCCAGAGTCGTCACTATACTACTACTAGTGTACTACGTGATAGTAGTATTGGGCTTGGCCAAACTGTTCGCAACACTGGCAGTGGTAGCCAAGGTTCAGTCAACAAGCGCTCAAGCTTCCTCCCCAACTTGAAGTCGTTGGATCAGCGTGACAATCGTCATCTGCACCCACTATCGCACGAGGAAATGCCACGAACTTTCTCAAGTTACAAGGGCTTGTCGTCATCCCACTCAGCTCCTTCAAGTCAGCGATCCGACAACGTCGCGAGAGTGCGAGATCAGTCAACGAGTTCCTTGAACAGCCCGAGGGGTAAGGTGTCAGGAGCGCGGAACTTGTCGCGCGACCCAGTGGAATTCAATCTAAATAATGCGGAGGGCCCAAGGAAGGAACCTATCTGGGAGGTTAAAGCTGAGATCAACGAGACAAATTCGAGTCCTTCAGGTGTGCATTATTTTCAATTGATAAGTAGAAATGATTATCGATTAACGCAAACGATAAGCCTTTATCGCCAGGGAAACTCTGACGAAAAACATATGTCGGCAAAAGGAAACACTCAGGTCTTTATCTTCTGAAACAAATGACCACGTCGAGGCAATACAGAATAACCACTATGAAAGCGTATCGGATCGTGCTAGGACGGAAGAGAAAGTCGAGCAAGAGGAGGGGCAGGATGCATCAATTGTGCAGTCGGAAGACGTCGATCTTCGTGCAGCGGTGGCAGCTCTGAAAAGCGAGATGATGGAAATGAAGAAGGCGTACCTTGCGAAGTTTGAAGAAATTACGAGCCTTAAACAGTCTTTCAATAAACAGGAAGAGCTCGTCGAACAACTCTTCGAAACAGTCGATCTATTATGTGAAAGTGTCGTTGGGGTTCGTAACAGTCATACTCATCAACATTGATGTTCTACATCTGACTGCCTTTCTTTAGAATCAAGCGGCGAAGGATGCGGTGACTTTACGGTCTTTCCTGGAGGACCTTCAACGCTACGTAGTTCACGGCTCATTTTTCCTTCTCCGTTTCTCGAAGACTGAGAGGGAAAAATGCCATCAATTTCGAGGCCAGCGGAAGCTAGAATGGTCAAGTTTCAATAAAGAAATGAAGGAGATCTTCCTGAAGTATCATGGTACACCTCGAGGTATAGAAGGATACTCCCAACTGTATCAAAAGAGGTCTCCGTTGGGAGAAGCTTTATACCCAGGGGACGGAAAGACGCCTAGTCGAAAAGCATCACCTCTGCCAAGGCAACAGGTGCAGACGCATCTGTATTATACTGGAGACAGACTCGAGTTCGACGTTTACAAGCTTGGGATATTCTATTTCTTCATTCCCTTGTTCCTAGCCCACTATGTTGCCTATAGGAACCATATCGAACTTCTGGAGGAGATGATTCACGCGTTTCGCGACAAACTGCCCGATGCCGTCGAGAAGGAACGAAGGGGATTGGGAGGATCACACAATTATCAGACAGCTGCGCAACAAGCACGCATTGATCTTACCAGCAATGTGGATATCTACCCAGATGGGTATACTCGGTGGCCCTCTGTAGGGGCAATTGGCTTGGACAGTTTACTGAAATTGGTGAAAGACGACGTAACGGCACGGCGGGAGAACAGCAAGACTGTTGATGATGAACTTCAAAACGCAATTGCTATTTTCGAAGGCAGCGGTCTGCTTACGTCCAGCGACCTGGCGAACGATTTGGAACCCACTGTATTACCCTTCCGACATAGACGTATGGTTGCATATGAAAGGCACCGTACACGATTGAATCAAAGTATTGCTTCGGCAAACCCACGAAATGTAGAACAAGGACCTGATACCCATTCCTCTAGCCACGCGGGTGAACATCGCAAGCTTGACTCTTTGGATTCCCCGAACGATGAGGATGAGCCTCAAAAGAAACGTACCCGCAACTCCGACAATCAAGTGATCCCCACCGAACCGCAAACGACGAAATTTTTTTCTCGGGCTCTAGAGAAGGCGGAAAAAACACAGAGTGTTCTAATTCACGGATATACGACAGTGAAAAGATGGCTCGCGGTAGTCACCAACGATGAAATATTTAAGCACGTCGTAACCGGGAAATCTGTCATGGGTGAAGCACTGAATGCAATCGCGCATGAGAGAGAGAGGAGTGTCGAGAAGATTTACGAATCCGCTACAAGGCTGTCAAGTCTGTTCGCTTCGGACGCCGAAGGTTCCAATGGGAGACCCCTTTCAGAAACCGAGAAAGCAAAGTATACGGACGCGTTTCAGGAAGTGGTCGCGAGTGTTTACGAGGTCAGCGGTGATTTGTTGGGACCAGATTTACCTCTTCCGTCAAATAATGGGCGGTTGAAAGTTGCGGAGTTCATCTCACGCGCGAGGGCTCGGACAGGGGAAGAGCAGTTGAAACCGATATTTGGATGCGCTGAATTTGCCCATCTGGATTTGGCATAGCAGGGAAACGTAGGGATATCGGGTCTTGAGCCAGACTGTACTACTATTCAGATGTGCGTATTCTAGCTGTATCTACTACTAGTACCCATAGTACCTACTAGGAGTACTAGTACCTCTACCTCTTCCTATAATTTAACTAGTACTACATTTTGCTTCTACTTTGTTCTAGTACTAGGTTTTAAATTATAACCACCCCAATATCAGTGTTGAAACTACGGAACTTCGTTGGACTAGTTGATAGTAGAGTCTGGCCCCGGCAAGCTCCACTCAGCCTCAGGCTGAGGCTGGCACTGGCAGTGGCAGTGCCAACTTCAAGTTGAAGCTGACTCAGTGACTCGGAGTGCAGTGACTCGCCGGAGCACTCAGGAGCCTGAGGCCGGCAGTGCCAGCGCCGGTGGCGTGTGACTGGAAACTAGAGCAATGGTATAAGAGACAGAAATGCCCCCTTGGGGCGCTCACTCAGAACCCTCTTGCATATTTCGTCTTGACTACTGCCTAAATCGTCTCGACCACAACTATGATGTCAATGAGTTCTTACCAACAGGCTCCCAGTGGACGTGAGTCCTGCGTTCTTTTTCACTGACAATGCCAGTGGCAATACTGATTGTTGCTCACCACCACTATAACAGAATCTTCACCGTTGGGCACCAGATCAGACACCAGCTCACCTGGCTCAATCTCGGGATCGGAGTCCAATAATGACCCCAGTGACCATCCGTTTGTACACAATATGTCTCCTGCCAGCGGCAGAACGCAGACCGTCAACAAAACGCGCACCGGCAGCAAAACGCAGACCGTCAAGACCGGTTCTGATGTGGGCAGAATAGTGATAGTGATCGGCGGTCAAGGGCCTTCTGTTGGCAGCACCACCGCGCCACATCAGGAACCGCCATCAAACAAAAGCCGGCAGACGGGAGCTGTCCCTCCTAACAACTCGGAAATTGGTCGGAAGCCAGGAGGTGTAACTAGCGAGTCTCAGAAGACTGTTCAGAAGTCGGGAGGTGTCCTTCCTGGCGAGTCTCAGAGCACCGTTCTTGAACGAAGGACAAGCTTGTCACCAGAAGAACAAGAGAACTACTACACTGGCTTTGCTGGCAAGCCTCGCCTGGTTGGGCGCACCGGTCCCGACTGGAAACAGCGAAATGCGCGGAAATTCGCATTCACAGTTGGAGCTCACCCCATCGTCCCTCTCTGGGAGAAGATCTTGGGCCCGAAGATTCTTGACGTACTTGACAAGGAGAAAGTGCGTTGGAACAGTTTGGAAGTCAACCGCGTTGGCTATGAAGACGATAAAGAAGATCAGATCCACGTTGTCGTTCTTGTCGGGGTCGATAAAGATTCGCTTGAACCTGAAGAGGGGTGCCGCATCTCGGCAAGCGCTAAGGGAATTTTGTTGGCATATGACATTCGCGATGTTCAGGTCGAGATGAGGGAGCGATATGTCGAGCCCGCCACCGGCTCCCCGGGCGACGTCGCCTCCAAAGCTGACAAAAATGTATCGGTTCACACTGGCAGCGGTCCTACGTTGCACTCGGACAACATGAACGATGCCTCTAATGGCAACAACATCGATGACCCTACTCAGGCTCCTACCACTACTAGTGGCGATATCTCCGCCAATACGTTTGATCTGGCAACCGGCCCTACTCAGGCTCCTACCACTACTAGTGGCGATATCTCCGCCAATACGTTTGATCTGGCAACCGGCCTTGAGACACCACCAAAGCAGCCTGCGGATGACGTGCCAGAGGAGGAACGCATGGATATTTGCCCTGCGAAACGCTATTTCCGATTTTGGAACCAACTTGAAAATCGCACTCGTCTGCATCGTGATCATTCCTTGCTGAATCGATAGTGTCGTCTTTCTGCATGGCTCCGGGAAGTATGATTGCCTCCAAGGGCAAAGATCAGCGTGACGTATGGTCAACGGGGTCACTCATTGTGCTCGGAAAGTCACGGTCTGGAGGCTCTGTCAGGGCGTACATGCTCGCTTGCCGCCATGGCCACATCTATCCTGTTTTCGAACGCGCGTTTGTAGACTCCACTATGTACTCCTTCAAAGGTGACGACGAAGGACGCGATCCGGACTATCCTATTCACCTCTTCACCTGCTGCAGTTTGACATCGTACTTGGATTCGCTCGAATATGACTTGAGAGCTGCCAGGATTGTGAATCTTCAGGATGCTAGCGTCATTGGCGACGTGAAAAAGGCTGAGACGTTGCTCCATGATGTTTCACTTGCTTATTATAAAGACGCTCCTGCTAGTAGGACGGATACGCAGTGGATGGCCAATCGTATCGGATACATCCAGCACTCTCCGGGATTACGCTCGGGGAACATTGAGTCTGGAGAACCTTACATGAGGGATTGGAGCATGATCCTTTTGGAAAAGGAAACGTACGAGGAACGTTTTGACCTCGATGGCGCTTTTAAACTTTTTGCCAAACCAGCCGTACCTGTCAATTATGTGGACTTAGATAGGGCAAGTCCGGGGGGTCAGCCTAGGTCTGAATTATCAGTGAATGCTATCTGTCAACATCTTAACTGGGATTATTACAACGATACACACTTCGGACTTATGCCCATTTCCAGATTCGCACCACAACGAGACATCTTCCCCAGGTCGATTTCCCAGGAACAATACGCTCTGCACGGGTATTGGCCAATTAACGCCGATATAGAAGGACGAAGGTTTAAAGTGTATAAGTATGGCTGGGCAACTGGCCATACGATAGGCACAGCCAACAACGTCCCTGCCTTTCTTTCTGCAGAGGATCGCAAGAACAGACTACTTGCACTGCAAATTCCTCCCGGGCCGGGTGGGCTACCGCAGCATCCGCAGGAGGAGCCACATCCAATTCCGTCTCGTGAAGCGTTTGCGAGACGTGGGGATTCAGGCAGTTTAATTATTGACGAGCACAAACGAGCTCTCGGTATCGTCTCTCACATCGGGTCTGCTGTATCGGTGGAACGCCCTTACCGGGAATGTGATAATTTTACTTATGCAATAGCCTTCTGGCAGGTTAAGGAAGATGTTGAAAACTCTTTTTTCGATACAGTGTTGATGTTCGGCATGGAGGAGCACAGCGTTCAACCTTCTCCGGCGTCAGTGGCAGCCCAAGTCACAGCGTAGGAGAGTCTGCCAGTGGAGTGTTGTTACTCTTTTACAATATCTCATACATGTGAATTAGTATATTGTCTTCTGCTCTGTCTTTGATGGTGGTTTGCGTGCGCTTTGTGTACTTTTACAGCCGGTGTTGATGTATGACTTTATGAAAATGATAACGATCGTTTGCCCATACTACTTCTTAGTAGTACATACTAGTAGTATATCTCCCTGTAAAATGAATGTGTGCGTCATCAACTTGAAAATAACTTTTCAAAGAAATTCAGGTCGAGAACCCACATCATGATCAGGCTTCAAGTTACTACAGCACCATCATCACCATGATGCCAAAGCCTGAGTTCAAGGCCGGACACCGGACCTGAGATGCTTCAAGTTGAAGGCTGGCACAGCCTCACTGCCACTCACTGCAGGCTGCCACCTCATATTGACTCGCGAGACACCCTCATACCCCTAGTTGAATGTGAGACACCTCAGACAGTGAAAAACAAGATGACGCAAGGCGAACATCCATCCATGAGACAAGCTGCCAGCTTCTCTTGGCCAACCTCTAGCAAGTCGTCAGAAGGTAGCGTGAATCTAGTTAGGCGGCTCAAGATTCAGACCTAATCCCACCGGTAGTAACGTAAAGGAGCGCAGCAGAAGAATCAACTGTGCGCACTTCCTCCACCTGCGCAGCGGAACTACTTGAATTCGTCCCCTGCCTTCGGAGTCGGGCTCGTACCGCAGCAAACCGGTTATCCCGGTCCATCACTTGCGCCATTGGTGCCGCAGAAGACTGGTTACATTGACATGCACTGGCGATGATGTCGAGCTCATCCATGCCGGCCAATCCTTCGGTACCGATGCAAGGTAGAACACTGCAGTTCGTTGGAGGTTATCGGGGGTTTTTGTTCAGAGTGGCCTTGAGAAGAATGATCTTGCAAAAGATTGGTATGTTAATGTTCTCGCAAACCTGATCTTTCACTGAATATTTGTTTTTAGGGCCCTTGCTGATCGGGATAACAAGGGTAAACTGAATCTAGCTGAGTTTCATGTTGCTATGGGTTTCATTTATCGCAGCAAGTCTCCTTGATAATTATATATGTATACAATTGATATTAACGACCTTTTCAAGAATTGACTGTCATGGAGATTCCGGATGAACTTCCTCAAGAACTAGTGCCTCCTTCAGCTCGTGATCGTGACACATCCGTCAGCTTCCTCAAGGACATCCCGAAGCACGACAACTCGCGGCCGAGCTCTGCGGGAAGCGGTGTTGCGATTTCGCGTTCAAAGGTCCGATCTTTCAATGACGCTTCGGTGCTGAGTGTAGGTGGAAGAAAAGATGCAACAGTCTACAAGTACACCGAGAATGACGATGACGATTCATATTACAAGAGTCGCCGAAGGCTTGTTGACCGACGTGATGTGCGTGTTGGAAATGAGTCCTCTTCGCAGGATCTTGAGAGCATGAAACGCCAGCTTGAAGGAGCTGCTCAGGCTTTGGAGCGTGCTACAGACGAAAGCTCTCAGAGAACAAGGGAAGACGAGGAGCTTGAGCGTGAGATGGAAGACCTCAGATACAGAGCGAAGCGAATCCAGGAAGGCCTTAAGTACGTCAGCCGTGGACCAAGGAGCACCGAGAAGGATGAGGAGAGGCGGAAACTAGAGCGTGACTTATTGCACCTCATGCACGAGAGGATCCCGGAAGTACAGAAGAAGATGGAAGATCGGGAGCGTAGGCGCGAACGGGAGAAGAGGGAGTGGACGAAAGACCGGGATAGGCGGAATGAGCGCTTCGGGCGGTACGACGAGAGAAGCTACGACAGGGAACGTGACTATGGGCGGCATGATTGCGACAGGGACCGCGAGAGAGAGCGGAGTCGTGATAGGGATAGGGACTACGACAGAGACAGGGATTATGACAGGGATTGGCCTTATTCGCGCAATCGCGAACGCGGCCGTTCTTGGGACAGGGAGAAAGATCGTGAGCACGAACGTGAACGTGAACGCGACCGCGACCGCCCTCGCAGCCCGCCTGCCGCAGCTCGTTCTCCGCCGCCTCCACCACCAACCCTTGTGGCTTCTCCGGCACCTGCTGTACCCAAGCCCGGAGCGTTAAGCGTATATCAGGGAGCAGGCTCAACTGCAAGAACGTATGCGCGCGTTAGGTGTCATTACACCTTCGCCAAAGTCGCCCGCGGTGGATACTTCTGTGGAAACGTGACTGGCACAATATAAGGAGGCGGAAGAAAATGCGCACCGGCGAAAAGGATGCGGAAGAGCGCGAACGGCTGAGGAGGGCGATATTGGAAAGCGAGCGTGCGCTAAAGGATGGTAGATCTGTTACACCGGCACCTCCCACCCCGACAACCACCTCCTCAGCTGCACCTCCAGCACCAACACCCACTGCTAGTGCTGTGAGGCCGCCTCCGCCTCCTGCGCCGAAGAGAGCGCCAGCACCGCCGCCTCCAAAGACACGTGGGGCTGCTACACCACCGGTGTCCTCAGCCTCGTCAGTCGCGACTATTCGTGCGCCTGTCCCGCCTCCAGCGCCACCTGTTGTCACACCGGCACCTCCCCCTTCTCCTCCAGCTCCTCCAGCAGAGCCCGAAGAAGAATGAGGAACGCATGCTGAGGGAGCGTGAGGAGCGGCTGCGGAAGCAGCGTGAAGCTCGGGCAGAGCGGCTTCGCCAACTTGAGCGTGAGGAAGAAGAGGCACGTCGCCAGGATGAAGATTTTGAAAGACTTCAGGAGGAAAGGTTGGCAGCCGCAAGAAGTCCCGCTGCAAGTGCACCATCCAGTGCAGTAACCCCTACCCCTCCCGCACCCGCACCCGCATCTGCACCTCCTCCACCCGTGCCTCCAGTAGCACCCTCTTTGCCAAACCTAGTCCCGAGTTAACAAGCATCGGGCCGCAGGTGGTGAACTTCAATGAGCATGCGAGGGAAAGAAATAAGTGCGACTTTTGAAGTCACTGGAATAATAAGGATGGACAGTTATACGAAACGCACAAGGCAAATGTGCTTACTTCGCTCAGGTGATAGCAAAAGGCACGAACATCCTTATCAGCGAAGGCGAGAGGAAAACAGCACGCAATTTACAGTACTGACGTACTGACGTACTGGTGTACTGATTTGTACTTACTATGACATTTGAATTGTACATGCTTGTACTTAGTCTTTACTTATGCTTGACTGACCTCCTGATGTACTGACGTACTGAGTGTGTCCTGGAAATCTGCTTATTTCAGTGTGTTCAGGCCATCAGTTGATTTCAGACAGGCATAGCAACACATCAGCAGATTTCAGACAGGCATGGCAACGCTTCAGTCCATTTAAGGCAGCGTCAGGACTAGCCTCGTGACCAGGCCAGGCTACTTCTCTTCTTAAAGCTTGCGGAGCAAGCACGGCGTAGCCGGCCTGGTTTCCAAGGTTTTTGATTACAAGTACTTGTCGCTGACTTTAAAATTAATCCAAATGTAGTAGGATTTTGGTCGGTTCCCTAGTTTTCCAAAAATAAATTATGATGTCGTCATGTGAATGTAATAAAAAAATTGAGTTAACTTTACCTAAGTGTCACGGCAAACGCGTACGTATCCATCAACGCGTGTCTTTGCCTTTGCCTTCGACTTACGAGACTCAGCGCCTCGACGGCGCTCGATCATTATCTACACGCGATGGAGGCCTATGGGCACCATATTATCAACAATCAATACTATCAACATCAAGCAATACCTGTACAGCATAAACCTCTGTCTCTCGAATGGACCGGAGTCGCAGGAACGACACGATACCAAGAACCCGAGGAACGGATACGATGTGTTCTCGACGTCTTAGGACAGCGGCCTATGCGAATGTCTGCCGCCGAACTCCTTTGCAGAGTCCTCAGCAAGAATACGGAGCACAAGATGTCAAGAACAAAATTCATGCGAGACTCGACACAAATGGGGCACCTTCTGAGCCTGATAGCACAAGACGACGACGGCCGGAAGACTTTGGAGGACTGGTTACGGAGCAGTGGGTTGGCTGCGGACGTAGTTTGCGCAGACATTGATAGGGAAATGGACAACGCTATACCTCATATGAAGATGAGTGTTAAAGATATAACGTATGAGTCTGTCAACAGTTTCAGCTTCAAGGACGACATTACAGGTCTTTTGAAGACTTGCATCCCTACCCTGTCTCGTGTACTTTATACGGCCGCGCAAGGAATTTACGCGGCCAAAAAAAAACCCTCGTACGCTCCTGACTTCGTACGTGTTGTACAGTTAATAGTATAATATATTGATATCTTATTTCATTGGATTTGAACGCATTAGATATGTGGACTCGTCTTTGCTCAACTTTGTAACAGTCGGTCAAGACTGTGCATCAAATTTCAACAAATGCTGGGGCTTTTTCTCTATTCTACTGGGGCCCAAAAACTGGTTATCGGGTTCCTGTCTAAGTGTGGACTCTCTGTTTCTCATTCTTCGATACTTCGGATTCACGAAAGTCTGAAGGCGAGCCTCATGAAGCGAGCCTCGCTAGTCGCAAGAGGTCCCCATATGCTCGGTCTAGACAACGAGCAAATTTGTATGTCTAAACATGTTACTCAAAGGCCCGGGGCCGAAGCTTCAGTGCGAAGCTTTACTGCTGCTATTATTTATCCTCTCCGTACGGGGTATCCCTCCGGGTCTCTTGATCTTCAAGCCATCATCGAACGACGCAAAAAAAGCCCGGTCATCAATTTTCGACAGCATGTCAAACCAACACCAAAGACCTGGGCATCGATAGCAAATCATTTTGTAATTAATATTATCGAAATCCTTCATCGCCATGTAGACGGAATCAGGGCCAACACTGACGCATATAAGCACGTCCTTCAACATGAAACTCACCGGCCTCCTCCGGACGGACTCAAGACAACTGAATATATCTTGCCAACACTTCAATTTGATGAATCTACTGTCGTCGGACTCACGACATTCAAAGAAGAGATTTATTTGCATCAGCTCGATGTCCCTAGTTCGTGTCTGGAGAATCTAGCGATCCCGGCTTATTATGATCAACTTTCCAATACTCGCGACCGGGGTGGTTTCCTCGAACGAAGAGGGGACGAAACCCCTTTTTTGAGGATGGAAAATACTCAGCTTGGCATGGGACTCTGGCATGGGCATCTCAACGAAGCTTACTATATAAAAAACATTCACGAAGGCCAGCCAGATGTACCTGGAAGTCTCTCGCATTACAGGGACTTGCTCGGAATAGTAAGACTCAGGAATGAAAGGCCGGACTATTATACTATGTACTTATTTTTTGACTGTGTTCTCTCTGGCAACATACTTTGTGCTTGGGAGAAGAAAACTGGCTACACTAATCTTGAAGAATATGCTAAAACAAATCCGACACCTGATCAAGTCAAAAAAACGGCAACGGACATTTTAACTGACTTCGCAAGTGACCATGGTCTTGAAGCATGCACTGGGACTGACCCGGAAGAAGCTGACATTGTCCTCCGGAATACTATTCTACTTAACCGGGACCTCTTACTGTTCTTCGAGTTCGATAAGGCTATGTCTTCCGGAGACTTTGGACGGGTGGAAAATTTGTTCGGCACTTTGGCTTGTTTCTTTAATGGCTCAGGGGGGAAAAATTATTCACTTGAATTTCTGCATCTAATTCAAAACTTAACGATCTCTTGGCCACCGGAATTTGCGTAAGTCTTAAATATCACTCTCTGTCATTTACTGAAGCGCATATAATCATCTCACAGTAATATTATGCGTGATCATATGCTAATTAACATGTCCGGACACCCGGGCCATTATATGGGTGTCGATTTGAACATGGAACATAATATAAACTATCAGAAGGCGAGTCTTATATTATAACTGATATTAAACGCTCTAATAATTAATTTCAGAACTATTTTGCCGGCAAAGGAGTACATGGAACAGCGGAACACTTGGCAAAAATCACTCCAATTACTGGCATGTTCCGTATGCTTCGAGAAATGTTTATTAAAATGGCAAACACATCCTGGAGAGGAAGTCGGCATACGGAGCCAAATCGTGAGCCTCTTGTTGCGAGGGTTCGAAGGAAAGCACGAGAGTCGCGCATATATGATGTCGATTTGAAAAGGAATAAGGCTAAGGAAACAAAGGATGTCTGGAAAGTAAGCTCACACAATTTTATCACTGAAATAATTATCCATTAATTATCTATCAATTTACAGGCAGGCTCAGATACACTCGAAAGAACCGGAGTTAAGTTATTTGCAAAAAAATACGTGGCTTGGGCAAACCGAAGGGTAGGGGAGGTGTCCGATATCAGTGAGGAGGAAGCACGTGACCCGTTTGAAGGAGCTTCAACAGATGGCACGTTAGTATTGGAAGAGATAACAGAATCAGATGAAGAGGAGGGAGAAGAGCTTACGTCTTAGTTTCCAAGGCACCATTGTAATAACATGTACCAAGGCACCATTGTATTAATATGTATCTATCAATTGAACGGTTAGTTGCCATGCATAATACTTGGCGTGTCAAGAGTACGCACCGTATTCACTTGCGATTGAGAGATAACTCTGCTAAAGGTTCGCGCTTGATGCGTTTGGTCTGCTGAGGAGGAAACGGCGACAAGGTTCTCTTGATAGGCGGTTGAATTTGAGAGGAGGAAGAGGAACCAGAAGTAAGCGCAATGCTGAATGTATGGAAGCTGGATGTATGCGGTAGAGCTGGAGAGAAGGAAGAGGAACCAGAAGTCGACGCGATCGCTGTAGTGGGCTTGAGTTTTAACAAACCCATATATTGTGTTTCTGGCTTCTCTTGCTTCGGGGGTTTTGGAACGGGCGCCGGCTGTCTTGCTGTAACAATGGCATTGAAGTCCGAGATAGCACTGTATAGACTATGTGCATATGTGCACGCCCAGTCATCAGTTTCGCCGAGAAACTTGGTGATACTTGCTGCGGAAGACAGCTCGGACGTGTCAGGACAAAGACGAGCCAGCATAGTTATTGAAGCAGCCGACAGAACGAAATCTACAGGGAATAGGCAAGCACCAGGATTTCCTGACCGGACACTAGCTCGCCATGCCTTCAAGACTTCCTCAAGCTTTTTTCGATCCTTCATTGGCCTATATGCAGCAGTAGCAGAGACAGTTCGTGTTTGAGAGCCCATAGCTAAATATTCAGGTTCAGAGACCGAGACCAAGTCCGAGTCTGAGTCCGAGTCCGAGTCCGAGTCCGAGGCAAGCAAAGTAACATCAGCTAAAGCATTCGGCAGCCATAATTCGAGATAGTTTCGACTTCCATGCATCTCAGCATCACAGCATAAGGGGCCTATAAATTCTAGAGCTATTGCAACATAAGTAATCATATTATATGATATGAATACGAAGCTTACCAGTTTCTGAACTGTCTTCGTTGATTTGAGCAAGATGTCGGCGACGGCAGTCGTCCGACTGCACAAAGTCGAAGACTTCGTTATCAGTGATACTAGCCTTAGCCATTCTTGAACCATTAATATTTTTTAATCCTTCTTCTCTTTCTCCTTCTGTAGCATATAGCCAAGGCTCGGCCAAAAAGAGTACGAGGCAATTGGTTTTGCCATCGCGCCCTCCTCGGCCGGCCATTTGCTCGAATTCAAGCATATTTGCCGGTGCACCATAAATGATGACCAGCTGAACGTCTTGAGGGTCAAATCCCTGTAAGGAGCACATTAAAAAAGGTAGGTAAAAAAAACTATAAGAAGACGTACATTTGAAAGGAGAGATGTTGCAATCAGTATAGTAACTTCACCATTTGGTTTCAGAAAGTCGGCCGTCCATCGTTTTTTGTACGGATCGGACATCCCTGAATAAATGCGCTTGACTGCGCAAGGAAGTCGCTCCTGCAGACGCTCTTCGACGGCCAACGCAATAGCTTTCGTTGGAACGAATATGAGCGTTTTTTTGAAGGCTACCATTGGCGGATGGTAGAGCCCGGGCAATAGGAAGTCGAAGTTTGAAGCATCAGAGAGGGGGCGGGGGATTTTTTTGACAGCAAAGGACAGATTCGGCCGGTTTGTTGTCAAAGATATAGAACGAGTCCTCAGAGGGTCAGAGGAGAGTCGCAGAGACTTTAAAATCTTCGCCTTGACATCTGGTGGCATCGTCGCTGAGAAGATCGCGCAGGGGGTTCCAGTTGCTAGACGAAGCAAGATTTCAAACCCTTTGGCATACTCTGGCCTAAAAGGATTCCCCTCCTTGTCCGCCTGACCTGGAATCGCAAGCCGGCCGTTAATTTATCGGATGGTTGGTAGTTAAGAGATGAAACTCACCCGTGGTTACAATGAAATGTGCTTCATCGAAATTAAGACACTTAATTCGATCAACGAAGCCAGGGTTCTCCAGGAGCTTGGTGAACATCGGACAGTCGTTTCCAGTCCGAGAACACTGCTCCGGAGAGATAATGATATGTTGATATTTTCCCTTTAGAATGTCCTTGATGCATATTAGATATCGAATGTATTTATCCATAATGTTAAACGTACAGCTTTGATCGAATGCCTATCAGTCGGCGATGTCTCCTTGTTGACAGCAACTGTTGCAATGCCGAGCTTCATGAACGATTCAACCTATTTTCACGCTGTCAAGCATATAGAGAGTGTAAGAGGAGGTCATAGAACTTACGTGTTGGTTCTGCAGTGCCAGGAGTGGCACAATAGATACAAAAATCCATTCCGGACGAAGTAGCATAGGCAATGCCATAGCAATAGACTTCCCGGAGCCCGTGCCAGCACGAACAACAAGATTTTTACCATTTAAAAGCTCCAGAGCCCCAAGCATCTGAAAGAGCCTCGGAAGCTTTGTTCCCGATGTCTTATAGTTCATCAGAGTAAAAGCCCGAGTGACATCTTGGTGTTCCTGTTCGGTGAGCGGCCGCTCAAAAGCATCTTGTAATTGAACGACTATATTCTTAACCAGTTCTTCTAGTTCTTGAGAAGGTACTCTCTGGCGATCTTCGATTGTTAAGTGTTGCATTTCTTCACACAATGCAGAGGTTGAACAGCTGGAATCCATAGTAAATTAAAGCGAGTGTATAGTGAAGCGAAGAGATGGACGTAGACGCGCAGTAAGCGCGTCGCGTCGATCGATTACGGAAAGGCACACGGTTGCCACACTGGTAGTTGTGACCTCACGTCACGTCAAGCAATAAAGTGCATGTCATTACTTTTTAATAGACTCTTAGTCATTACATGAACGAGGTGTGCTACTACATTTGTAATTTATTTGAAAGTCAGCGACAAGTCTTATAAATTTAGACCTTGGAAACCAGACCGGTTACGCCTTCGAGCAAAGCGACCCATATACGTAGCCTGGTCTGGTTACGAGACTACGTCAGGACGCGTCAGTCGCCGTAAGCAAAAAGTAGTTTCCCTGATGAGGAGTCAGTCGACTCTCAGGAGCTCTCGGCGTCATGTGACACAATCGCCCTTTGCAACTCACTTTTGCTCTAACTCGTCGTCGTCGTGCATAACGATGGCGGGCACTAAGTATGCGTACGTCAAGTCCTTCGAGCTCCCCGACCCGCTGCTCCCCAATACATTCATCGTCTTCCGCGTCGATGGACACTCTTTCCATCGGTAAGCTCGGCGCTTGTGTGCGCACGAAAGCGAGTCAGAGAGCTGAATAGATCAAGGGCGAAGGTTCACAGATGCGCATGGATTTGTGAAACCCAACGATGAGCGCGGATTGAAGCTGATGGACCATGCCGCGATGGATCTGATGAGGGAGTATAAAGATATTGTGCTTGCGTTTGGTGAGTCGGATGAATACAGGCGAGTCCTACAGATTTCGTTCATATATACATGCCATTTAATGCGATAGCACTAGCTTTCTATTACGACGCTCGACATCACTGTACAACCGTCGAGAAGCCAAGATCCTCACGACTCTGACATCCCACTTTACCGCCGCATACATCTTCCACTGGGCTGAATACTTCACCGAAACACCTCTTCAGTACCCTCCGACCTTCGATGGCCGACTCGTACTCTATCCCGGCTCTACTGAAGTCCGAGACTACTTTGCTTGGAGACAAGCGGACAGTATGTGCCCCTTTCGATGAGTCGTACATTGTTGGATTGTTGGGCTAAAGTATGCACGCATATAGCGCATATAAACAACCTTTATAACACAGCCTTCTGGGCACTCGTCCAACAAGGCGGGCAAACGACAACGGAAGCGCACACTACTTTGCGCGTATGTTCATTTTGCTAATATCGGAGACACCGAAAACAAACGCTGACAAACAATATTGTCTTGTGAATAGGGCACGGTTTCGAGTCAAAAACACGAGATTCTCTTCTCGCGTTTCGGAGTCAATTACAATGAGCTCCCGGCCCTCTTCAGGAAGGGCAGTGTGCTCGTACGAGAAGAACCAGACACTGTATCTGAGCCAGTGGTGGAGGAGGCGGAGACGACGCGAGTTACAGGAGAAAATGAAGGCGATGTGCCAGCCCAGTCGTTGAGAGCTGCGAAAAAGAAATCCAAACCGATTGTACGTCTATACCATGACGATATCATTGGCGCTACCTTCTGGGACAAACGACCGAATATTCTGAGCGAATAATGTGTTTGTTGTGTGATATACTGTACATTGGCATGCGATTTGCTTGACGAATACATTGCGAAAATATATGATGCTATAAGCTGAGCATAGTCCGAGGTTTGAGTCCGATGACACCGCCGCCGCGTCCGTCCCAACCTTTCAGTACCGCTCGACATACTGGACACCTTCAATACAAAGAAAAACATACGGTACGTCAGACTCATTAAAAATGGAAAGAAAGGAAAGCAAATACTCACCGCGCAACGAATTCCGGACCTGCCATGACAACTGCGCGCTGCAAAGATGCCCGGACGGCCGTGAACAAGCATTCGCCGCAACATACATGTCCACAGGGCGTTAGCGTCGCGTTTGTCGGTGGCGAAAAGCATATGGGGCACATGTACGTCGATAGTGGCTCCGTTCCGTCCGTGGCGGGCTTTGTTTGTTCTTCTTGCACTGGAAGCTCGTGAGTTGAAGACAGGATAGTGGAAGAGATGATTTGGATGTCAGGCGATGTGGGCGTTGGTATTCGATGTTTTCCGGGGGAAGAAGTTGGATTTGGATTTGATGGTCCAGCGATGCTGGTTGGAGAAGAGTCGAGGATTTCATAGATGGAGTGCTGACCTGTTCTTCTCCGTTTCGAAGAACGGCTCCCGCGAACTGGGGCTACGTCTGATAGGACCACCGGTCCTTCGCTGGAAGTCGGTTCTGCCTCTCCGGGCCCTGTGCTAAGTATCTGTTCTATATCCATGCTCGAGCTGCTGCTAAGGTCGATCCGAGGAGTTGAGCGACCTTGGTCTTGTGAACTCAGTTCGAAATTCAAATCCGGCAGCTCCTCAATCTCCCTAAAATCTTCAGCGGTCATCTCATCTCGGATGTCCTCATCAATGAACGCGGCCCTGCTCGGCCAAGCGCCTACCACGACTTCGTCCAAATCGGTCAGTGCCGACAACGACGAGGACGAGGACGAGGCGGACGTGTGCGTTCGACTCGGCACGGATACAGGTATTGGTGCTGCTATAACTACTGGGCTAGCATTCCGCGAAGCAGCACGCGAAGCACCCCGCGAAAGCGAGTGCGATGTGGAGCGCGAGCCTCGGGACCGTGAGGCCCTTGAACTTTGAGAAGTCGACCTTGAGGAGGTGCGCGAGGACCGAAGGATGCGTGGACCACTGTGCGACGCAAGCGTTGTTGGCGCTGGTAGTGGGATGTCGTCGAAGGTAGATTTCTCCTGACTGTGGGTTTGGACTGGCTCCGAGTCAGCTTCCTCAACGTGAAGCTGTGGCTCGGGAGGATTGTTGGTCGTGCTCGGCGTGTCCATTGCTAGCTCATGAAAAATCAGCTACATAAAATATCTGAGCTTGATAGAGACAGAGCAAATTATAGATCTCCAGGTAATGTTCGACGTCAGGCCACAGGCAGTGGACAGAAACAGATGTGCTTGAACCTCGGAAGACGCGTCGTCAAAACCAGAAACTTAAAGCAAGACCCCGGAGCACTCCAATTAGCAGATACTGCAGATTTCACCACAAATTATCTATGGAAGTCACTGCCTGCTTGTATACAAGATATGCATGAATTATCAGTGAAAGCTCCTAGCTATTTATTTGTAGCTCGCTTACAAAATATATGTCATTTGAGCTTTCCGTTGCACGTATAGGTTGTGGACATCCGGGGTCCTTGAACACGTCTTCAATGCGCGACCTCGTGACGGTCAAGTTAGCTGGCAACAATCCTCTCAAAGTCTTATACGACCACGTCCTCTGACGTTCTCCTCATTCCTTACCTTTCTTTCCCCTACACCCTCTTCGTCAAGTCCTTACGATGGAGGAAGAGTCGATCCTCGACAAGCTTGACAAGGCTGCACCGGCCTCGCTCAACCAGTTCGACGCCTTCCCGAAGCTCCCCACCACCTACAAAGCCCGCTCGGGCGAGCGCGGATTCCTCACGCTTCTTGTCGCTTTTGTTTCCTTTCTCCTGGTTGTAAATGACTTCTCTGAATTCATCTGGGGATGGCCGACCTATGACTTCGGCGTCGACCATGATAATAAGAGCTTCATGAATGTGAACGTGGATATTGTCGTGAATATGCCATGTGGATGTGAGTTGTGCTCTTACGATTAGCTCCCGTCCAACTGACTAAGGATTTTGTAGACTTAAGTGTAGATCTTCGAGATGCAGTTGGTGACCGACTATTTCTCAGCAGCGGGTTTAAGAGAGACGGGGTAAGCCTCCTATTCTTTCCGTGTCTTCTGCTGCCCTCACATAACATCCTTATTTCGCCTCTGTAGACTCTCTTCGATCTCGGACAAGCCCAAACTCTAGCGTATGTACGCCGGTATCCTTATCTCGAATTACATGCTAAGATTATCCGTGTGTAGAGCACATTCACAAGCTCTATCCGCCAGGGAAGCAGTGGCGAAGTCAAGAAAGTCTCGAGGTTTCTTTGACGTCCTTCTCCGCCGGTCGGGCAACGAATTCCGACCCACGTACAACTATAAGGCTGATGGAAGTGCCTGCCGTGTATACGGGTCGATGGAGGCGAAGAAGGTCACAGGTGAGGTCATTATTTTGATGATTTTCTTTCTTCGAACTAAAATGGTGTTTGCTATTTCTCAGCTAACTTGCACATTACTACCCTCGGACATGGATATGCTAGCAGACAGCATGTTCCTCATCAACGTGAGCAGTTGAGTTTCGCATCAAGTAAACATGGATTTCTAACGACTGAATTATAGTCATGAACCTCTCGCATGTCATCACCGACTTTTCATTCGGCCCTTACTTCCCTCAAATGACACAGCCTCTCACAAACACTCTCGAGATTGCTCAAGATCGTAAATCCTGTCTCTTACTCGGTTTGCCAGCTTATCTGACTTTGTTGGTGCACTATTTTCAGCTTTCGTGGCATATCAATACTTCCTCAGCGTAGTCCCTACTACTTACAAAGCGCCACGGGCGAAGCCTGTATCGACGAACCAGTACAGCGTGACGCACTACACTCGTGTCTTAACGCATGACAACGGTACTCCTGGCATCTTCTTCAAATTCGATTTAGAGCCTCTCCGGATGACTGTGCACCAACGCACAACGACACTCATGCAGCTCTTTATCCGGTATGTAGCGAAGTAAAGCACTCCGAAAGATGTGCGCATTACTTACATTACCTCTGATCAATCTTGCAGAGTCGTAGGAGTTGTCGGTGGCGTCTGGTGCTGCGCTGGCTGGGCCTTCCGTATCTCCTCAAAAGCTATCGACGTCGTCTCCGGAGCGGACCGCTCACCCGGACTCGTCGCAGCGGAAGCCACTGGCACATCTCTCAAGAAGAAGTGGGGAGGCGGCGAGCTCCGCTCGCGTGTTACGCGGCAAGGCGCCGGATGGACCGTCGAAGGCGATGGCAGCCCGTACGCTAGCTATGTCGGCACCCCTGTGACGGGCACAGGCCCGGGGTTCCCCCCGCCATATAGCCCATACGCTCAGGCCCCCCTCACGCCTCACACTCCGTACTCGAATGTGCATACACCTGCGCATGGGACGGCTCCGCCGAGCGCGTTGAACCCGGGTGGGGATGCTGCGAGTTCGAATGGGAGTGCGTACGCGGGCCTCGGGTTACCCTCTCCCTCTGTCTTCGCTACGCAGCAAGGCGGCGCTCTCCCGCCGTCGCCGTATGGCTTGTACCCGCCGACACCAAACCCATCCACGCCTTCGTTTGGACCACAGTCGCCCCCGGGTCCACCGAGGAGGATACCGAGCAAGGATAAAGACACGAAAAAGGATTGATCTATCTATAGCGAGTAGTTGGACCATTGCTTGGTTTGACGTCCTTTTCCCCTGCTGTCTTCTACGCTTATGTATTAGCATATCTTGCTCGCTGTCGTACATCGCTTTACTCATGTTCAAAATGCAGTATCATGGAATAAAAGTGCACATTTCTACAATGACTGGTCGGAGTGAGATGCCTCGTCGATCGTTACTAATAAGTCGACTATAAGGATGCAGAGAGAAGTCCAAAATGTTAATCTACAAAGGTCAATACTTTTCCAGACGTTCCTATGATTGAATATCTTAAATATCGAGGAAGTCGTCGTTTTCCTTAATCAACATGTCCAGGAATGCGAAGAACGACGTAGCAGGGAAGCCGACAACGTTGTTATAATCTCCATCGATTTTCTGGACTAGCATTCCTCCCAGACCCTGCGAAGTGCGAGTGAAATTGTAAAGAAAAAAATGAATTAGAAGAGGTTAAATGGAGTGGAAGGTAGAGAGTGGACTAGGGACAAAATACTCACCTGAACGGCGAATCCACCTGCTCGGTCAAGTCCTTCTCCGCTGTCTGCGTATGCCTCGAGCAAGTACGTCGGACAATCTGCGAAGTACACTAATGTACGCTCGTCTATCGACCTTTACAAAGGTTAAGCCGTCAGCCTCCTGCACGCTCGAAGCTCACAGAACCCCTGCTTACTTGATCTCGTATCCTGGAGCGGTCAATATAGGATACACTGCAGATTACATCGTAATCAGCCCACGTCAACAAGGTGCTGGTTCACGGGACACAAAGTGTAGGGGGTTAATAAACGCGAAGAGTACCTAGTGATACACCCGTGACTACCTCGCATACGGTCCCGTTCATATCCAGGAGCATCCGAAGGTTGTCCGCTTTCGATATCGGCTTCTCGAGTACCTCAGGTCGCTCTTGAGGAAGAAGAGAATGGTCAACATTGGATATGGCGTGCGTAGTGTGCGTTAGGACGACAGTGTCGGCTGTAAGAATGGATCTCTCAATTAAGGGTCTCGAATCCAGGGAGCTCGCAAATTATGGAAAGCATACCACCGATGACAAGATCAGGAGCATCGTCCGGATCTTGCGCCTTCGTGCTAGCGTTACCGAGATGCTACGGTATGAAAGATAGGTGGGAGAACATACGACGAGTCGTTCATAGACTTCTACGGCCTTCTCAGAAGCAGTTGCAACAGGATATTCGTGCAAGTCCTCGAATGAGCTGTGCGGAAGCGTCTCTTCAAATGTCGATGGCACGACCTCCGGGTCCAGTCCCTTGAGTCACAACGCCAAAGAACACAGGTCGTCCATGTTTTAGCCAGATTAGAAAGTTGTCACAATAGGTAGACGTTGTCGAGTATTATCGTAAAATGCTTGAGCATACGCGTACAATGGACGGGCTTGCAGAAGACGCACAAATGTCTTCAGTATCTCCTTTCTTCTGGGGCTTGCAGAGGCGAGAACGACGCGTTTTCCATGCAATTTCGTCAGACCAGGTACCTTTAAGGCATTGGGTAAAACGGCCTGATGTTTGGGAGCCATAGAGATATTGAGATCAAGAGCAAAAGTAGCAAAAGTAGCAGATGCAGCTTGTGTGCACTCAATTGATGACGTGCATCTTATGCCGAATAACCAGCCAATCGGAATTCATCACTTTCTTACTATAAACTTGATCCTATTACAGTGAATGACCACACCAAAAACATATCAAAAGCAAAAGCATTCGGTCAGGCGGCTTCAACAAGTACATAGCAACCGCGGACTAGGAAAATAAAGTATTTCATGCAGACATGGAATGAACAGTAGCATCAATATTCCTCCCACACCTTAACACACTCATGATTATGCTTTGCGTCGAAACTCGGGAACGTTCGACAGCATTGATAGATTCGTGTGCGCCTCGCAGGCGCAGAATAAGGCGATTGCATAGCACACCGTGCAGTACGGACTGTGGACTAAATGAATTTCGTGAATTGTTAGTAAGAATTTTCCGATCAAAAGGTGAAATGATTCTGTAATGCGACGCACATGAGTCCTACTCCGCTTAGCTGAATCTGAACATAGAAATTAGAATGATTAACTATTTTGTCAAAAAAGGTAGGAAGTGGACATGCTGGTGCAAGTCTTACGACGGCAAGATTCATTGCAGACGTTACTGCTCACAAGTCAGCTTATCAGTTATTTACATACTTATCAGGAGAGAACCAACCGATGATGCACACGTAATAGAAAACCCCTATATAAATGAAGAATTTCAGAAAATGATAGATAGCAGACAAGTATGAAGTTATCTCGCCATCTTTGTACAATCTGATAATTAAGCGCGATTTGGTTTCTTGTGCTTGGCAAGCTTTTGTGTCAAAGTGGACCTAAGATCGAACGTTGGACTATACTCACAGTGTCGATATATTTTGGCAAGAAGTAAGGAGAGAGCGACTGCACAGGCACACGTTAAACTCTCAAGCAAAGTAAAGTGTAGTAAGCTCACGAGTTTCAAGCGCAATAAGAACAACCAGATTAATCCAGACAATGCGGCTCTGAAAAATCAAGTAACAACCTGTCTGGGATAGATGCACACCTGATGCTGGATATACGTGGATCAATCAGAATACCGGAAGACATATGAAAGGAGAAGCAATAATCTTACGTATTGCGTGCATAACATATCGAAAGAAAATATAGCAACATAAGACGGTTCCTCCCTAGATGCGAAATTAGTCGTCCGCCTTTAGAACTAAGCATACACTTTGATCACACATACCCCAAGCGTCGAGACAATTAGAGCCAGGACAGATCGACTGTATCCCCATACGACGTAAGCCCTCATCAGCAAGATGACTTAGGAAGAGGTTTGTCAATTTGAAATGAATGGGATAAAGAGATCAGGATGCTTACACTCCGCAATGACATATTCAGCATTGGCGAAGACTTCGATGAATAGCTTTAGCCAATAAACAATGATGAACGACCTTCAAATGAAGACTGACCTCCACCTGCGACAAACATGATTTTGCATGTCTGAAGTCCCGTTTAGTACACACCAAAATTCCCGCACTAACGCTCAAAATAACGAACCTCGTTGGACGGATTTGATACATAAACTACATGCGAGGTCTGAGTTCTCACATTGTTGACAATCGAAATGCAAAGTCACTCACGAAATGTGCTCGTGGAGATAATTGTCGTAAAGAACGGCAGGTATCTGTTGATGACGAAGACGTATTTTCCCATTGACCATCGACTTGACCACACAAGTCGAACCTGGTTTGATTAAGCATCTCAAAGTTTTGGCCCGCCAAACTGTGTCAACTCACTTCATCCTCAAGCAGAACGAAATAATCGTACAGCTAGGATGGGCAAGATGTATTAAAGCCATAAAACAAGGAAGATGATTCCTACCATAAAAGCAAGGGTTGCAACTTTGACACCCCCTTAATGTTAGTAATATATCGAACAAACGTTCAACTTTAACGTACGGCAGGCATACTAGCAAAAGGTATTTCAGCAATCGAAAATGCAGACGTCATCAAGCCAGACAACACTCACTCTAACAACTAGATCATATTTGACATCTGTTTCGAGGTCGGTGATACCTAGCGTAGTCGGTGAATCAGCCATGCTAGATTGCTTGAACAGAAAAGTAAATGCAGGCGATCTATATGTCAGTAGTCCTCGATATATTACCCGGCGGATTAATCAGGAGCCTAAGAGCCTCCTCTAGATGATGCGGGATGGGCATGAAAGTCAACGAGCGGAGCTAAATAAGTATCGCGTTTTCTCTTGAGCAAAATAAGATTACCGTGAACGATGTCCAAGTCAGAACCGAACAACAAGTTGACAGAAAATTTAAGCAATCACCGAATGACTTTCGCCAAGATTAGATCTGGTCATCAGAGATGCCCTCTATTTCCAGCTGCACCAAAGAACGCGAAAACAGACATTGAGACTTACGTCTCATAGTCGTGTGAGTACTAATACCAGACAGCTGGAACTTTGTCCAGATCTTTTGCACCCTGAGGCGTGAGCTCGACTCTGCAAAAATCAAAGAAGCCTTGTACGAGACTTCCGATGTGGGAGAGGGAAGGGCTGTCCGATCTATCGAAAGGAATGAATACAGTACCAGAATACAGAGTTCTGAAGATCGTAAGTGTTTTGTACTCACAGCCTGGGAGATGAAAAGAATTGGCAAATAAGCAAGCGTGTGGCAATTATCGCGTTCAGAAGGGTGGAGCTTCAAGAGCAGATCATGGATAAGCAAAAAGCAGGCCAGAGTTCACAGAAGCGATATCAAACTACTGTGATGGACAATTTTCGTTGGCGTTCCAAATGAGAGCGCCGGCTACAAACTCACATAATTCTGAAAGCCAAAAAATGTGGAATGAAGGTATGAGTATGCCGTCACGTCGAGTAGCGTAGACTTCGTTCATTAAAGGTTTTTGTGCGGGCAACTGTCATCTTGTGGTCATGTGTCCTCCTCGCCCAGTGTGAAGCAATCGAAGTTTGTTATTTGAGAAGGACCGCATTATGAGCTGTACGAGACAAGAAGATACAGCATTCCAATTTACTGATGACCGTGACAGAGCGACATTTTTCCAACATTTTTTGAGGCGTTCGGAGTATACTATTAAGTTCGGCTCGGCACCATCATTGGAGCAAAATGCTGTATAGATGCAAGTAGAATAGCCTTTGCTGATGGTAGAGATATCATGAGAGCCATATGGGTGTGGGGGCAGTGATTTCGAAGTTGGTTGTATGAGGTGATGAAAGTTCCGAACAAGCTTCAATTGAACTTCATTCAAGGTGATGACTCAGCATTTCTCAAACGAATTGAGCCACAGCCACTGGCACAGCCTGAGGCAGTGATGCCGACGCCGAGGTAGGTTCCAACTCTTCTCTCAACCTCGAAACCATCAGGCGTCTTTTGCTCTGGACCTCTTACAACAGCTAAACAAGGACGACACTGCAAGGAAAATGTTGACAACGCTCCTAGTCTCGTCGTTCCCGCCTTTCCCTACGCTCACCCTGACGCTTCCTTCAGACACACCCGTCTCCGACATTCCCTTGCATCTGCCAGCGTATTTTCCCTCCTTTGCAGGTGGGGACTTGTCTCTCAGCCTACCATCTGGTACCCTATCTCTTAACTCGGAGCCTATCAGCTCCCTCCACCTCGGAAACGAATCTAGCCGTGATGACGGGCTGTATGAGGAGCTCTCGAGCCGTTTGGTCACTTTGCGGTTGACACCCCGTCTGCGGGGTGGAAAGGGTGGTTTCGGCTCGCAGCTGCGTGCAGCTGGTGGTCGTATGAGTAGCCAGAAGACAAGCAATAATGATTCGTGCCGAGACCTCAATGGTCGGAGATTGTCAACAATCAAGGAGGCAAAGGCGTACGTTAAATCTACCTCAGTCATCTCTTTGTATCACTTACACATCTTATCACTTATATTAGTCTCGCTTCGTACCTAGAGAGTGAGCCGGAACGCAAAAAGGCCCTACAGGAGGCTCAGAAGGCCAAGCTAGAGCGCCTTGAACGTAAACTGGGCATCGCACCTGGTGAGAAGGGCAAGGAGAAGGAAGACGGCAGCTCAGGTGTAAAGAGACGCTTTGATGATACCGAGTACATCGAACAGAGCCGAGAAATCGTCGATTCTGTAAAGAGTGCTGTTGCCGCAGGTGCGTTCCTTCCTGGTTTCCACTTCGGAATGAGAGGAAACTAACGTTCCATCAGGTCTTTTGAAGAAAAAGAAGAAAGCGAAGACGTCACCATCTCCTGATGCACAATTCTCGTCGAAAGCGAAGTCGGAGGCTTCCAAGAAACCTGCTGAAGGAACTGAGTCGTTGACGGAAAAGGGAGCGGAAGTTGTGGAGTCTATTTTGGAGTCACCTGCTACGGCTCCCGTCGTCGCGGTTGCTGCAGCTTCCCTTGCTGCTGTCGGGGCTTGATTCCTCTTATTTTTCTTCCGGTGGGTTTGCGCGTGTATTATACTATATGTATTGATTGTACAAGACCAAGAAAGCACTAGCTATGAAAACATTTCGAACTGTTATAGGAAGGGATGTTAAGACGTGCAAAGAAAGTTAGGGAAAGAGAAGCAATAATGGTCCCTCTTATCACTGAATCTTCTTCCTTTCTCCCGAACCATAGACCAACGTATCAATATACTCCTTTTTGCCCTGGACTTGTAATAGCCAGCCCCAAACTGGCGTAAGGAACGGTACAAACATTGCAACGCGGCTTTTGTACGCTTTGTACGCGATAGGATACTTGCTTTCGCTGATGCTCTCCGTGAATATTGTTGAGGAGAAGAACAACATACACAGGGCCAAGGGTGGGATCAAGCTCGCGAGGGGCGTGATATCCCCGTGTTCCAGTTTTGGCAGGTTTTGAGACGCGAGGATGGGGAAGAATGCTTGGAGAATCCAAAACGTCTGTTCGCATGCGAAGTTCGGGTGGCGGCTCCAAGCCCAGAGCCCGCGAGTGCAGAATCCACGCTGCACGTCCTCTTGCGTCCACTGGATGCGCGCTCCGGGCCACTCATTATCGTTGTACACCCCCGAGTGCTTATGACTTTGGTAAGAGAATTGTTGGTTGTCGGCGGTGAACTCGATGGCAAGTGTGAGTAAAGAGAGGAAGGCAAGGATGTAGTCGGACAGCTGTAACCCGCGTTGAGCTGCGGGAATGATGGCTGCATTCTGTGTCGGAACAGCGAGCAGGAAGAGGAGGATGTTTTGAATAAAGGAGATGAATGTAAAGTTCACAATTTGGAATAGCCAGGTGGGCAGTTTAGCGCGCAGCACTACCCAGCGGTAGTCCTCTTCCTTGCTACGAGAGCCAAAGTGATCCATTAGGATTTGGAAACGAGCAACATACTAGGATTTGCTTACAGGTTAAATAGGCCCCTACGCCATGTATTATAGCTCAAGCGAACCATCCAAAGGAGTTGCAAAACCAACATCAGCTGGGTCCGAGGATTTCCCTCATTTAATAAAGTCCTATCCAAGCCCTTTGGCGCGTAAGGGAACAAAGGCACTGGCGATTCAAACGGCCACCATGGCAAGAGCGCATAGTATGCAGTGTATATAACTGGTAAGAATGTCCATAGACGATCGACTTGCGAAACATTGCCAGTGATGATGGAGAGAACATAGGTGATGAAAGACGTGTAAATGCAGAACTTCACAGGCCACTGGAATGTCAGTGGAATTCCAGCTTTCATGGCTGATACAGTTGGTAGGGGTGTCATCCTATAGATTTTGATGCGTGCTCGATGACGAGCTTGTCGTCAATATTGTCGTCGTCGTCGTCGTTGTTGAAGGTGGGAGGCGAACGAACGCCAAAGGCGCGTGGGACGTCATTGACTTTAGGACCCCGAAAGCGCGTCTCGAGACTCCGGGAACATCGCGGCGCGTGAACTTGGAGACCACTGAATGTTGGACCCTAGTACGCGGTCGCCGGCCGCTCGACCCTGCCACCCTTCCTCCTTCTCTCAATGTCCTTTGCACCTGCTCCGGCAGGCGAAGTCCATACAACGAAGGCTGTATACAGCATAGTCTCCGTCGCTCTCGCCGAGCTGGATTCCGTATAATAGAAGGTCTTTTCCAAGGGGAAGAAGCGCTATATTTTCCTCACCGCGAACGCGACTGCGCTCCTCTCGCTCCCGTCATGCGCGACTAACGCGACCTCGCTGCCAACACTAGATTATGTCTCTCAGTATTGATGCCAAGCAGATGGAACTGAGAGATTGGCGAAATCATCCCGCTTTTCGGTGCCATGTAGTGACCAATGATATCCGATGGGTCGGTTGAGGTTAGCGAATAGCGTGCATGGCACAACGAACGCGAAGATCAACACAGTAAGTAAAAGTTCTTTTTATCTGCAGCTCATTATTGAATCTGGTATGCTCATATAAGAAGTTGTGTAGTAAATAATGTTCAAGTTGAAGTTTCTCCGAGGTATCTCTCAGTTACACGAAACTATTCTACTAGCACACCTTGTGCTGTTAAGAATCACAGACAACTACACTAGAACTTGATGGTTATATTCAGCAGGCGTCATTGGGGGAGCAAGCATGCAAAGTGCGATCCTGAACATCTTGCACCTTTGTCTAACGGCCGGCGTTTCTGGTGTCTCAGGCCTTGTCAGCTAGGGAGGTGACCTCGGGCAGGATTATTGTCGCATATCATACGCGGCCGCATTCACCTTACACGTCACCCCGATGAGTACGCATTTGGAAACGATCAGCTCGGTATGATATTTACCCAATTTCCATCATATTTTAGTCTCTTCGACTCTGATGCGTATGTCGGAAACGACGGTTCTACAACTGGGAGCTGAGATTCACATCAAAGCTGTGGGATATCGTGCAGTATGGGCTCCGTTCTCTGTCGCATCCTGTGCTCGAGGAGTCCATTGTAAATTGCGTATGACGGAGATCCGGTGTGTTAACGGAGGACCCTACGAACAGGAATTAAACATTCAGGGTAAGTCCTGAAGTCCTGAAATATCTATAAATGGACGTGACTAACCAGGGTCAACCCAAATTAGGAGCGGAGAGGGCCGATCGGTACAGAACGGTGAACGACAATCAGGGTCAGGCTGCGGTTCCCTGAGTGACCCTTACGCCTTCGCACCTCACCCGTCAAAACGGGAGTCAAACAGGCTACGGCAGAGCTTTCACAGCTTCAGCATAGGGCTGTAAGGGATGGGGAACCATTTTCAGGGCTTCACGCTCTCCGTCCTGACTTTCACGCACACCAATCCCTAGCTTTGTTATACTGTCCTCCAAGGAATCTTGGGGACGTATATAAACCGCAGTGTCTGCGTTCCTGTTCTCGTTCCTGCCCAAACTGGCCCGATCAACCGTCCGTCTAACGTCTAATATTCCTCTACAGAGAGGCAGTACCGAACACGAAGGGAGTCCGACGATAAACGACATCCCAACGATCTGGAGAGAGAAGCACGGCTCGAGCACGTTAAAACAGACGTAAGGAAGTGGTATTACGCAGGATGAGCATTGTCGTCCCCGCGAGCCAGCTAAGGCACACTATCATCACCGTGCGCTGTGAGAACGCTCCTACCGCACCACAAATCGAGTGCGCATTCGACGACCAGGCCCCTCCGGGGTTGATATCGCACGAAGACAAGGGCGCGTCATTCACATTCTCGGACCGCCGTCCCGCTACATTTCGCCGGCGAGTTTCGCATACAGCACCTCCTGTAGAGGCCTTTCCTATTGGGTCCCCGCGAGCTGACCTCAGTATTGAGCGCGGTGTGGACCACCGTGGACACTTCGTGCGCATGTCGTTTTCTCCTGCCCCATGTTTAACGAATCTACCCGAGCGTTCGAATCCTCCGCCGAGGCAGGGTCCTCCAGGCGCGAATTACTATCCGGAGTCTGATCGGCAGCCAACTCCTCGACAGGCCACTCCTCGAATGCCAACTCCACGACAACCTACACCTCTCCACCAAAGTACTTCGTATAGTCAACCCGCCTCCACTGACCTCATGCCTCCCGCTGTTATATCAAGTGTAAGTCATTTTTATTTTAAATCTAGATCTTTTAGTAAATCGGTCTCTCACATCGCTTTTTTTCGTCACTCAGAATACACAACCTTCGCAGAGCATAGATCAGAATGCTCTTGACTTCTCCAGTATGGATTTCTCATTACCATCGGACGATGAGTTGATGAATGGTTCGTGATACGATGACGCAACGAGAATGATGCCTTGCTAAAATTTACCATGTTAAAGCCCTACAATCGTCTTTCAATGGTTTCGATTACTCACACAACCTTGACTTCCTGATGAGTCAAATGTCCGAAGGCACCATGCCGGATTTCAACGCCTCTCAGTCATTCGATAATACACCGATACCCGCGACTCCGGAATTAACAGCCTCGTCATCTGCGTCCTCTACATTCAGTTCACCACCAACTCCCTTTGATTTCGGTCTTCCCAGTACATCACCCTCCTACAGCGCCACGGCCATCAACGGATCTTCACACAACGGCCTAATTCCGACCCCGCAGCTAGAATCCTCGTCACATCTATATCCTGTTGACTTAGCGAACCCTACCGATCCCAAACTTCAGTCACAATTCCAGGCGCAAAGTCATGGCCAGCTCTCTCAGTCCGAGTCGCGTCTCCTGCCCTGTCCCCACCCAGGCTGCAAACGGCAATTCAAGAACACGAGCACGCTCACTGGTCACCTAAAAACGCATGCGGGGAAGGGCGCGCGATTCCCCTGCTCGTTCCCGCCGTGTACGGAGAAATTCTCGAGGAGACACGACCAACTACGCCACGAGGTTTACAAGCACGGCAAGCGCTGCGAATGGGTTTGTGACAAGTGCAATAGTTTCTTCTCGTACGAACGCTCGCTCGAGAAGCATACGTGCACATTGGACAAGAGCCGTCGAGGGAGCTTACCTGTACAGACTACGCCGCGGCCCTCCATGTCCTCCGAAGACGGCGACGGAGGAGGGAGCAGCAATGGAGACGTAACGATGGCTCACTCAGTTGTTGCCGCGCAGTGAAACTTCCGTCTCCTGCCCTTGAGCCACACAGACAGCTGTAAAACGCAGTGCTTGGTCACGAATCGCACGACACTCGAATGTATAGTAACTTATACACACTCCTTGTACAAGAGTTTATTATCGCTTATTTGCTTACTATTTCTTGACCAGCGACATATGCTGTTTTCACTCTTTATGATTTATCTGATTTAACCTTACCCACAGTGTATATTGAAACCTGGCACTTACCCATGCATACGTAGATGTAATAAATCGCATTGGAATATGGAATGATTATTGGAAACTAATTCATACATACACACACTGTAAATCAGATACAACTCGGTAGCGTCCGATTGTCGAGGATTGCTAGTTGACGGAGACACTCCAAAACAACCAGTCGCGTTTTCCTTCCCCAGATTCAAATGGCAGAAGTTGTGCAGTGATTGACACATGAATGTCAGCGAATGATCCGCCCTTTGCTTCCGTACAGTCTTTCACCGCTCCTCTGAACACCTATGTGAGAAATGGCTTTATTAATTCTTCCTCACCACATTTCCTTTGAATAACTAGCTAGTTATGTTGTAAGTTGTTAGATACATATTACTCTGAAATATTTTGAGCTATAAGCAATCCGTTAAATTAATATAGAGAAGATACAAAAAAGAGGTATTTGTGACACTTCACTGCTCCTTTGAACGCATACTGTCACGAAAGTCACACTCCGAATGAGGAAGCCAAAAGGGAGGGAACACCGCCGGTCAGGGGAAATTTGTGTTATGTAAGACACAGGTGTTACCTGTTATCCTCCCTTCAGACAGTACATCGACTTCATCTTTTTTTTGTTGAGTCATTTCCTCCTTAAACGCAATGAAAAAATGTAATATGAGTACATTGAAAGGTCTAGTATGCTTAAATGTAATTTTTACTCCAAAAAGATGCACCTTTGAATTAAAATAAATCAGTAAAGATACATGATTGCTAACTTTGACTGTATTTCAGTGCATTCAAGCCCATAACTGCACAATGAGGACGGAAAAAATTACTCAAAATTTGCAGTACATAGTTAATACATAGTTGAAGATAAATGCGAATTTTCAAGGTAAAATAAGAAAAACTTGAGGTGTTATTGCAAAATGTACAAGGGATCGGTGGTGTTCAAAGGAACGGTGAAAGACTGTAAACGCTCTACGCCACATAGCCTTCCAGGAGTCTGGGCTGTGCTCGAACTTTTTCCTGTCGTAGCGAGCTGTTTAGCATATCCCGTTGAAAGCGGCTCTGAATAGATGTGCATACCTGCCTGGAAAGTCCTCCACGATAGTCGCGACCTTTTGACCCAAGTGCCTGCCGAATACAATGCAGGGAAAATCAATTTTCAACAATGGGATGAGACGGAGAGCGATAGCGTATTGCGGTTCCTCAGTGAATAGGTGAAAGAGTGCACCAGCATAGATATATGATAACCGTCCCTTAAGATCGCGTAGATTTTGGACCTCATTGATAGGTATAGTCGAGACTTCTAATGCGGCTTCAGGGGGTACTTCGAAAATATCTCCAGTGATGAAATTTATTTGACATTCCTCTCTGTCGTTGAAAAGCTTGTAGCCAGACTCGATGAACGTGTCTCGGAGGTCACAGCCGACTATATTGTGAGCAGGAAACCCGTCTTGCACTAATTTTCGGGTATCTGTCCCCACTGACAGTGTGATAGATAAGTCAGTTTCGTAAGGGACGAAGTATGTGAGAGGAACAAGGGAAAAGCTCACTGCAGCAACCGATATCAAGAAGGAATGTATTTCCTTTCTTGCCCGCCTCTAGTACAGTAGAATAAGCCGGGTTGGAAGACATCATCAAGTTCGTAAAGTGGAAGAAGCGTATGCATGGATATGTGTGAACTTCACTGCATGTTTAGCAACAAACTGTCGGTGTTTCTTTCTAGGCTCGGGGAGCATGTGCACTCACAATAGTCTTATCAAAGTAATCCCAGAGTTCTATCAGCGCTCAAGATGATAGCGATGATAGCTAGTGTAGACGTACTCTTTTTGTACCTCCAGAACGCGTCTTTCAACCTCGCAGTCGTCCGAAGATACCGCAGAACGCAAGAACTCCCACTCTTGTGGGCTGGGCCGAAATAGAGAAGCATCAAGGGGAGGGGCAGGAGGGGGCTTGTTCTCGTCTAATTTGCTATGCGTCTTCATTCCACTAAGCGAAATCATCGCTAAGTTGGCCTTGATAGCAGATTGAAGATGTGGTTGGACACAGAGAGAGCTTCTGCGGACTATCCGCCACTGTCGGGTGGAAACGTCCTGTCTTGTTTTTAGGACATAGCTTCGTCCTGTCCCACGTCAGCTCCTATACCACTGCCTTCTTCATCGGATAAGGCAACGAGTGCCTTGAGAAGTCAAGAGTGCGGCGAGCATATTACACGTATAAACACCGTGCTATTTCCTCCCTGTGCTAGGACTTCTTGGATCAGGGCGGTTCCTAGTTAAAGCGAGCCAGACCCTTCCGAGTAGCACGGGTGCCATTTGAACAAGTACATGCAGCATTGCGGGTCGATATTGTGCGCTGTGGCAATAGGCATTGAACTTCTCAGACGCAGGCACCGGTAGCCAAACCAAAGAAGCTCCAGAAGTCCAGAACCTTGTATCCAAATTAGACATCTATGTATACACAGACACTTGAGGAGATTGCATACCATTAATTCATGTATAGATTAGGTTGGATATACAACTACAAGTGTGCAGAGCAGAGGAGAAGGACCTCAGGGAGGCCTCAGTGAGAGCAAACATCTCTGAAAGATCAATAGGCCAAAAGTCCGCACGAACCGTGAGGGTACCAGCGTCGGTTCAACCGCAACAGTCGTCTTTCTATGAGATAGGAAGTGACTGATAGTTGATATCTGGTAAATGGAGCAGAATTGAGAGTCAATGCATTCGAAAGGAGCTGGCACGACAGTCCAATGTGGCCGCTGAACCGGCCAAATAACGCGTAAATAACTTTGAGTAACACTGCACGTGCACTCACCGGCAAGGTACTTCTTGCATCTTTCCTTTCAATGTTCTGCGCCCGCAACTCTCATGGCACAGATGGATCGCAAGCAACGTGAGTATGACATTAGAAGAAAACTTCATGGATTTTACGCTAACATTGAAAAGCAAAACGTCAGACGCAAAAACCTTCTGCGCCAGTAGGCCTCGCACCAGAGGTCATCGCTAAACGCACGAAAAGACATCTGGAAGAACTTGAGGTAAACTTGTAGTGCGGTTAACCTCATCCCTATGTATGCTGATCTCTATCATAACAGAGGACTAACTACACTGAACCTAGCATCTCTTTGGTTGGCATTACGTTCGGGGATGGAGACAAATCCGCCAGAAGCAGGGCGCGGGAGACTATATCAGATAAACGTGTTATTTCTGGTAGCACTCGGAGAAAAACGCAATCTAAGGCCGTACGAGACGCCTTAGTGTACAGGAAGAATCTAGCTACACTAATTGAAGAATCCGTAAGTGACAATTAATCTCGTTTAATGAGTCTCATAACCCCAAATTACTGCACAGGGTATAGCAAGCCTTCCACCCGACGTACCCACCTACCTAACGGCTGCTACACCTCCACCTTCAGAACCACCTCGATCGATTTGCACAGTCTGTGGTTACTGGGGCCGCTACAAATGCCGAAGGTGTTCCATGGCGTATTGCGACAGAAAATGCGAGGAGACGCACAATGACACAAGATGTGAACGCCGATTGTATTGAACGCGTTCTGGAAAGATGCTTTTCGCGTTCCCCGATATTTCACCCGAGAGTCCTCTTTTTCAGCAACTCGCGCATATCCTCTGCCCCATCTCCAGCCTGGTCGGGTAACCAGAATGCCTGCGCTGTGGTTGGATGGGATACCGGAGAGAGGAAAAGATAATGCTTACCAGTTCAGCACCTGCTGACGCTATCATTGCGAACCGTGGATTGAAACGAACACAACGTGACGGTCCAGGATGTCCTTCTACCGTCGATATTGGTTGCAGAACCATTGGCGGCCTGTTTGGGTCTACCGGCTCATTTGTGAAAACAGGGAGGTTTTGCACGTCCCAGAAACAGATTTTTCCGTCGACGCTCCCGCCAACAATGAATTTGCTATCCGGTGTCCATGATACTTCTTCGCCACTGATTCCCTTTGTAGGGTTTACGCCGGGTATAACATCTATCCTAACCCTTTCTAGACCGACGTGCCCCTCCAACTTTGCTAGCAAATGTCCTTCAAACGCGTCAAGTACGTAGTGCGCATCTCCCGATGTGCCGACGAGTATATATTTTCCATTTGAGGAAAACGCGATGGATGTCATGTATATTTGTCGGGGTGGGAAGCTGATTTTTTTGAGCAGCGGGTCGTCGAGTGTCATTGTGAGGAATGGCTCCTTGTCAAAATTGTTCATATCATATAATAAAATACGAGAGAAGTTGTTGATTGCGACAGCAAAGACAAGACCAGAACTATCGTACGCAACCAGAGGTGAGGATGGTAAATTTAGGAGGCCTCGGCAATTCGGTGTGCGAAGGTCCCATAATCGTACAGTTCGGTCGATGGATCCTGACATGAACCCATCGTCGACAGGTGAGACTTCGAGCGTGATGACACGTTCCTTATGTCCCTTAAAGTATTGAAGGTATTTGTTGTCGTGGAGAGAATGATATCGAATGGTATCGTCTTCTTTCGTCGATGCATAAATAATCGCTGTGTTTTTGTGCGTGAAGCGGGGCAGGTCAACACCATATTTCTTCGAATGGAGTGTCTTCAGATACCTATAAACCCGGTTAGTTAGTCCATCCCTCATGAATAGAGCGAACAGACAATACGCACTTCCCATTCCTACAGCTGTATAGCCGGAACGTCTCGTCCTCTCCTGCTGTCACGATTGTACTCCCTGAGTCATCGAAAGACATGCCCGTAATGTGTCGCGGTCCTTGTGGGTGTCCACGAGGGGATGCAGAGCCTGGAGAGTCCGATGCCACCGGTTCCACTGCATTCTTGAAAATCCGTGCGGGCTTGAACTTAGACTACGGAGACAGCGTCACTAAATGCAATCCTTTCACTGTACTTGTGTATGTGCATACCATCATTTGTGCATTCAGATTCAACGACGCTGGTAGCACCTGCGGCTGCGCAGGCGTCGCTGGTGTGCTTGCACTGTTACTTGGACCCGCGCTCGCCATCTGAACACCTTCGCTAGTATTTGCTGATCAATTAGCTCAGTTGTTAAGCATTCAAAAGCAACAAAGTGTAGTCTCCAAAATTCGAACTGAACGCGTCAAGAGGTTTCAAGAAAGATGAGCGCGTCACTAGTAGCAATCAAGTTTAGAGCGAAGCCAGATTTTTGCTTAGGTCATCAACTTGAAGTGTCCTCCTCTCCTTCGCGCTAACCACGACGATGGCCGACAATATAGGCGGACCTGATGAATCTGCAAGGCTATGGCGAGTGAACAGAACAGTCCACGAACTTGTCAAAGACCGGGTGTGTTCGTTTTGCATCAGCAATGAATACAATACTTATGGTGTTTCCAGGGATTTCAAGTTTCCGATGAAGAAATCAGCATGGATCTTGCGACCTTCAAACATCAATACGCCAACAGCGGTGGAAGTGTCGAGTATGATCACCAAACCCTCTGTTCTGAATGATAACTCAACTACATATCACTTCTTGGACAGTCGCAATCAGTTGAACTTCTTCACGAACCATCAGAGCTCTCAAACGGACCAAATTTTCGTGTTTTTCTCGGAGGAAAGAAGTGTTGGCGTAAAAACTATGCGCAAGTAAGCACGGTTTATTCTTGCCTGAGTAATTAAATCCTAAATATGTGCCAGACTTCTTGGTATTTTAGAGGAGAAGAGTATAATTAAGGGAATTATCATCTTTCCCGGAAACATGACTCCGTCTGCGCGCAAGGTGTGCACTCTCTTATTTCTCTCTCATCCATAAACTTAACAGTATCGCCGTATTCTAGGTTATTGTTGCAATGGCACAACAGTACCGACTCGAAGAGTTCTCGGAATCCGACCTCCTGGTTAACATCACTAGACACATCCTTGTCCCTCAACATGAGGTACTAAGCCAAGATGAGAAGAAGGCCCTCTTGGAGAAATAGTACGTATCCTCGCTCTTAGATTACTGAGCAAGCGATATTGACGATCTATTCTAGTCGATTGAAGGAGACGCAACTGCCTCGAATACAACTAGCAGATCCGGTGGCTCGATACTACGGTCTCCGGAGAGGCCAGGTAGTGAAGATCACTCGACCGTCTGAAACAGCAGGACGCTACGCTAGCTATCGCATCTGCTTCTGACCACTCCGGAAAAGTATATTATTACTTTAATGTGATGTTCAATCATCGCAACCTTTCATTACCGTCTCACGTTTGTTTTGCGTTTGTTTCTGCTTTAGATGTAGTGAAGGCCTTCATCATTGTATTATCCATAATCTCTAAATTGTCGTGACAATGTTATGTGCGCGATGAAATGCATGAGATAGTGTGTACAGAGGTATACATTGCAAGATTAAGTGGAGGAGTTAAAGTCTAGTAATGGGAAAAGATGGCGCAATCAAGAAAGAAAAGGCATGGAACCACCTGTCAGAAACCAGTCCAGAAACCAACCTTTATTGTGTCCGACATTCCGGCTGTTCGTCTTCATCATCATCTTCATCTACCCATTCATCCTCGTCATCATCGCCCCCAAAGCGGGACGAAGAACCATTCATAAAGTCGGAGCCTGCAGGGAAAGAACGGTTCCGAACGTCCACAAAGTCGTTCTCTGCATTATACCGTGCGTCATCGACCACGCCAGGCAGCGGATCAAGCTCTGGCTTTTTCGGCGGAAGTATCCTCTCGAGGGCAGCCCGGTCGGCGTCCTTCAACCAGTCTCCTTCAGGGAATTCAACGTCAAAGACGACAAACAGGTCGCCTTTAATGTCCGGGTTCTTGTACTGCGGCATACCCTCTCCACGTACGATAATGGTGTCGCCCGGCCGTATTGCTTTTCCCGGTGGACTATCTACACGAATACCACGCCCATCAAGGTGAGTAAGGAGAATTCGTGAGAAGCCCAAAAGTGATTCAGAGAGCGTTATGGACACCCGCGTGAGGAGATCGTTTCCTGAGCGCTCGAAAGAGTCATGGCGTTGAAGTTTGAGGTCGAAAATAACGTCGCCGGCGGGGACGTTAGGCTAGTTAAAAGCGGAAAGAATACAATATCGGTACTTATTCACCCTACAGGGATTATTAACTCACCGATTGGTCCCCTTCTCCAGCAAGTACTATTCTTTGTCGATCAGTCATGCCTTTCTCGACAAAAATCTCCTGTCGCTTCTTTTCTTCGACAGTTCCCTTCCCTTTACATTTTTTGCACCTGTTGAAGTACTGCAATCAAGATTCCTGCGCTGAACCGATAAGCTGCTTTCCATGCTTACCTGTCCTTTTCACGCAACTTTTCCCCTTTACCTGCACAGTCTTCACATCTTACACGGGATTGACCATATAATGAAGGTCCGATCTATTGAGTAAATCTTAGCTTCCTCATGCTGCGAAATACCAGGTACCAAACTCACTGGAGTCGACGTGAAAGTGAAACCATTCCCTTCGCACTTCACGCACTGCTTAGGCTTCGCCTTCCCTTTAGCTCCGGTGCTGGATTAGATTTGTTAAGGCACCTTTCACGAGATGCAGTGAAAAGTAAGGGACGCACCCCTCGCAAGAACCGCAAACCACTTCCTTCGCCATATTCATCTTCACTTGTTTGCCATTGTAAAGGTCTTCGAGCGTCACATCGTACGGGATTATAGAATCCTGTCCTTTACGAGGTCTTGGACCAGGACCACCCATCCCTGGCCCTCCGAAGGCAAAGGAAAAGCCACCCCCAAATAGCTCCGAGAAGATGTCAGAAGCATCCATCCCATCCATCCCGGAATGTCCAGCACCTCTTGCTAAGCCTTCCAGTCCATAACGATCATACGCCTCTCTCGCATCTGGGTCCGAAAGTATCTCATACCTATCGAAAAGAAAGAGAATTATGATAAGAAATCAGCGCGCGTAACAACTTATGAGAGGGAGGAATAAACTCACGCCTGCTGGATGCCTTGGAAGCGCTCGCCAGCTTCCGGATCATTGATGTTCTTGGTAAACTACGTTCATAATTCTCGACATGACATCAATGACGAATTCTACCTTATCCTGTGAGCGGAGAAAAGACGCCGCGTGAGTCCAACAAACAAAAAATAAGCAGGTTTCAGAACGCACTGGATGGTGTTCTTTAGCCTATATGGAAGCAAACATTCATTTCCGTCAAATAAACTAAAGAAATGTAAAAACCTTTTTACGGTATGCCTTCTTGACCTCCTCTAATACAGTCTTAGATAACGCTTGACTAGCTTAGGACACAACACGTACCTTCATCAGCTGTCACGGATATGCTGAGAAGTTCATACAGCTCCGTCTCAACAGGCACTTTCGGAAGGTGTTAACGCGAAACTCAAATGTGCATAGCATTCTGATGGTTGGAGCTTCTTACTTTCGATGGCTTCTTTATTCAAGCTTCGGGATCAAGGATGCTTTATTGAAGTGAAGGAATGAAGATAGATAGAGAAAGGGAGAAAGGAACAATGCAGAGACAGAGTTATGCTAAGCGCTTGAAAGTACCATAGCGCGTCGCGAAAGCTGAGTGCCAAATTTTAAGACGCGTGTGATCTTACGTCAGGCTATAAAATTGCGTTGCTTTTCAAGTTTTGGTAACACTGTCTTCGACCGCTACGTTCACATCATCAAGTACCGCAAATATTGGTGGTGCGTACTTCTCATAGCATTGAAACAAATGATGTTTCTCTATATAAACTTATCTACATTGTCCGACCGGTTTTCCGGAATGGCGACCACATAATTCTGATCCGTTTTCTCTACATGTTCTTCTGAGAAAGTTGCGCTGACACTTCATTCAATAGATCGTCCACAAATACGGGACTTTATCACGGGATAGGAACCTTAAGAATCTACTAAGGGGAACGGTTGGAGGCGGTGGGGTCTCGCATAGTGTGTAGCCAGGATCGATAGTTACTCTGACCATGCTAAAGTCTGGCAGTCATAGAATATCAATGAACTTCTACTTTGAAGCTGCAAAGACGTTGGATCGTCTGGACGCGAAAAAGGGCTCTATTAAGGGTATCATCGGTCTTCTGCCTGAGAAGGACAGAAAAAGGACAGCTGCTTTAGTGATTGAAACGCTGAAGTGTGGGTCAGATTCCCTATCCTGTGAAAAGTGGCAGATACATATTGGTTCTTCTCAGATAGACAAAACAGTCCTGGCAGACATCATTCGCACTTCCGATCTGCTCAAGCAAGAGAGGCAGAAAATCACATCGCTAAACCTAGCCTTACTCCTTGTTCATGATCTTTTGTTTGCGAAAGGCATTCAAGCGGGAGACGGGCCAATAAAACAGGCTGTACTAAGGCACAAAACCAGGCTACAAGCAGAGCTCACCAAAGTCAAGGTCAAGAGAGGTGTGAAGTCGATATCGGACCTTGCACAAGCGACGGATCCTCGAGCAGGTCCGTTTATTCTCCAGATTTTTAGGCAGTGGCATTATAGCTGACAGTTTATTTGGGACAGAACAAATTCCGCGCTATGTACGGGTGAATACTCTAGTTTGGACCATAGAGGACGCTTTGAAACACTTCATTGATCTCGGCTTTGAAGATTCTAATGAACCTCTTCCTTCCAGGTCAGTATTCCCTATACTTGATATTTGAAGGTAGTTGATGAAGTGAGGTACTCAGGAAAGCATTCCGTATAGACGAGCACGTCCCAGGTCTATTTGCTTTCCACCCATTGACATCATTTCAGGACGACTCCTTGTTGGGATCAGGCAAGATTATTCTTCAAGACAAGGCTTCTTGCTTCCCTGCAATAGCCTTGTCTCCTCCAGCTGAGGAAGAAGTACAGGTGATTGATGCAACTGCAGCTCCCGGAAACAAAACGACTCTGCTCAGTGCTTTGATGAAGGGAAAAGGGAAGGTAAGTGGTGAAACACCAGCTACAATGTGCCCTTGTCCTCGCTCATGTACGCGAAACAGTTGTATGCCTTCGAAAGGGACAAGAGACGTTTTGGCACTCTGAAAAAGATGTTGGCTAAAGCGCGATGTCGAAACGTTGAGCCAATCAACGCAGACTTTCTGACGATTGATGCTCTTGATGCGAAGTATTCAAGAGTGACACACATGTAGCTACCTTTCATCTATAAGAAGCTGATGCGATGTGACGCTAATATCAGCTTGCTCCCAGCCTACTGGATCCCTCATGCAGCGGGTCTGGAATTGTCAACAGACTGGACCACCTCCTTGAAACTGGTGTGTGCTATTCGCTCAGTATTCTTGCCTAGAACTTACATCATCCATCGTATATTCTGTTTAATTAGAGGAGGAAAGTGATGAGGTACAAGAGGATCGGTTACAGAAGCTGGCATCCTTCCAACTGTTGATCATCAAGCACGCGATGAAGTGTGAGCAAAGCAGCTTTCTCGATCGTTTGTTTCGGTTCTCTGAACAAGATGTCTTCTTTCGTGTATTATGTTTAGTCCCTTCTCTGCAGAAGCTTGTCTACTCAACCTGCAGCATTCACTCCGCCGAGAATGAAGAAGTCGTATTGCAAGCGCTTGCGTCTAACGAAGCAAAGGCGGGGAATTTCCGCCTCGCGCGGAGAGAAGACGTTCTTCCTACATGGCCGCGGAGGGGATTGCTTGAGAAAATGGGTAGCGGAGGTCCGTATCACTGCTGGGATTGTGTGTACTGCACGCAACCGAGAATCTATATTTTTACCCCCGTGCGACATGCTACTGATATCCGCATTACAGACGCTGCAGAATCACTCATTCGCTGTGTGCCTGGGGAAGATCACACCAACGGCTTCTTCGTGTCGTGCTTCGTGAAGCATGTCCTACATGATGTTGATCAACGTGAACAACCACCGGCAAACAGTGTATCATCAAGATCGTCTGCAACAAAGCGTACATTCGACAGCGGTGACGACGTCGGTCAATCTGATTCGAGATCTTCCTCGGGATTACAGATGCGAGGTACTGGCAAAAAGAAGAAAAAGAAAGCAAGACACTGATACGCGGAGACTTGCACATCATCTTACTCGCGCCAATACAATTATTTATCCGCCTTTCTGCCTCCGCACTCACAGCATTTCATTGTCATAGTCACTATTTTCATTGACGTACAGAATATACTATGCTGTGGATTCACATGCACTGCATCTGCTAAACTACTTCACCGATGTTGTCGGAATTCCCATGAGTACATAGTACACCACGTACAACGAAATTTGCTCGCAAATATGCTTGCCAACTAAGACCTCGAACACAACAGTATTAGGAATAAGGACATACAGGATGGAAGCTAGACAGAGTATCGTTTGGAGTCTCCCGTAACTACGAAACTGAACATAACAAATCCAGACGCCAGAATGAGATTGCCGAAGGGAAAGAAAGAGGGTGAAAGTTCGTGTTAGAGAAGAGCGGATTAGACATTCCATACCCGCGCATTCCGCTTTCAGAAGGATGTGAGCGAGTCGTTACCACGAGCAGCCGAGCTCAGTGCCATTTCAAAGTATTTCTGAAACATTTGCACCGGGTCGCTAGGATGCTACTGAATACAAGTCAACATGTCGATCGATGACCTGCAAGAATAAGTTAAGTTGGAAGCTAGAAAAGTTGGTCGGTATCGCTGCAGATGGGGTCCATTAGCTATCGTGAGAGACGAATTACTGTTGAGGCACAGCCGTCTGCGCCTGGTTATACTGCTGTTGATAATACTGAGCGTAAGCTGTGGAGTAGTCCTGACCGCTGTAGCCTTGAGGATATGAGCCTTGATACCATGATGATTGCGCGCCATAACCAGCGCCATAACCAGGCCCGCCCGTTCCTTGAGGGGGACGATAGCCATTCTGCCCGTTCGCGTTCTGGTTGGCACCTGGTGTCGTAGTTTGCCACATCTCCGGACGACGCCAGGGGGGAATGTTGGATCCACCACCAGTGATATCGTGACCAGCCCCACCACCTCCCCACGCCTTGCTAGAGCCTGGCCCTGCACTCTCGCCAAGTTCTGCCATAAGACTGGCGTATTCCGAGTCGAAGTTGCCTCTGTTGGCCTGCGGGGCACCAGGAGGTGCGTTAGGGTCAGATTTTACCGTGCAGTCTCTCGCCATATGTCCTGCACTTCCGCAAACGCGACAGATGATGTTAGCTGTGAAGTTCTTCTGTTCCGGGCAGTCATATTTCCGGTGACCAACTCCCCCACAATTCTGGCAGATCTGGTTTTCATCATCACGGAGTGTGCCATTCAGCGCAGCAAGTTCACGAAGTTGGTTACGTTTGTGGTCGTTTTGCCCTTCTGGAGTAGATGCAGCCTGTTGAAATGTCAGTTCAGATTAAGATACTAACGTAAGCGATGCGCTTACCGTTTCGATAACTCTATTAATCATTTTAACACAAGCAGCCACCTTTTCTTCTGAGTCAGCCATCACAAGACAGTGTAAATCTTCCTCAGCGTCGTCAGCAAACTGGTCGGGCTTCCCTTTACCCTCCTTAATGCTCCCCTTCCCGCGGATACTAATCTTCGCACCACTCTCGCGTTCCATTTTCTTCAGACTGTTACCCCGAGGACCAACGAGCAAGCCGAAGAAGTTGATCTCGGGGAATTCCTTGACGGGTATGTACACCTTCTCTGAGGGACGTTGCGAGCGCTTCTGCTGGTGATACTCAACGGGGGGACGGAAGTTTGGGTCATTCTTCAGTGCGCGATCAACAAGTTTGATACGTTCGTCTTCCAGCTTTTTCTTGTAGCGTACTTCCCGCGTATTGGTTCGGCGACCATGGGCGTCATACGTAGGAGGCGGAGAAGGAGACCTAAGAGGATGTATCAGAAGCTGAAGTACAGCCCGTTTCCTGACCAACTCACCTTTCTCTTTCCGGTGGAACAAAATCATTCATGCGAAGCTTGCGATTGATTTCTTCTAGGCGGAGATGGATAGCATAATTATCGAGCTGTGCTTGAGATATGCCACTGGCGGAGATCGCTGTAGGAAGGCCGGGAAGCTCTGTTTTCGCCTCTCCCCAGCGACTACGGCGTTTTCGGGGAGCATTAGGATCAACTGTCAGCGAACGAATAAAGTGAAGTAGCATAGGTCGGTTAGTACAGATATTCAGTGAGTTAATTTTACCAAATGGACAGGAGGCAGAATGAAGTAACCATCAGCAAGCTGTCTGGATCACAAGTTATGTTGTCTAACTGCGGCCTGCACAAGTAAACAGCAACAACAACAAAATCTTCACGTACCATGGGCGTTAGATGCAGGGGATTGTTCACGAGATCTGTCCTCAGAATTCCCTCGAGGCTGTGGGCGAGGATACGCAGATGGTGAGGGTTGCGCAAGCTGTGGAGGAGCGCTGTCTTCGACAGGAGCAGGTCCAAAGCGCCGACGGCTACCAAGGGGAACTGTTCCATTATAATTAGCGATTAAATCCATGGTGACAGTTGAAATTGAATACGCTGTGATGCGAGTAGGGACACTTACCTTCATTTGTCCCAGTGATTTGTTTTGTTGCGGGTCTCCACATACTTTTGAGTCAGAAAGAAAGATAGTTTCCTAGTAATTGATATTTTCGAGTTTGTTCAAGAGTAAAGACACTCGCTCGAAGCGCCAGACGTGCTTTTGAGACCGTTGGGTGGCAGATGGTGGATGGATGAGAAGCACAACTGCGAAACCCTCAAGCCCGGAGCTCTGTTTGGTAATCTTTTGAACTCCGATGAAGGCAAGCGCTTACTCAGCAAGTTGACTGCCACTGCCAGTGGGCGCTGAGAGGGCGCTTAATACACCTTCTGTTTCAATGAACTATTTCCACACTTCTCACCTTTTCTTCTGTTCAATACGCATGCCAACGACCGATGAGAGCAGCACACACTAGGGACCTATGGATCCACCGTCTCAAACACAAACACTGCCTTTCTCCATGGACATTCCTCTGATACTTTCATCTCTTGTGTGGTTGCGGAAGCTAAGACGTTTCGGACTCAAGAATTGCAGCCTTGACAAGCTTTCTCTCGAAAAAGATCTCGGTTGACTTGTCGCCGTACCCATCGGCGTGACCATACCATCGGTGAAGCGTCTAAACTCCAAGTGCACACACTCATCGAGATCGAGATTGAGGACGTTAGATGGTATGTTCTGCGCTTGCCTTTCATTCCTCACAAACGTAAAAAATAAAATCCGAGGATTTACTGGTATATATCTTATCTTAATTCTAGAGGCGATCAGATAGGATATATCACTCTCGTCGAATGTACAGCCTTTCCGGAAGCCTGTACATTGCACTGTACACGAGTTCTGAACTGAGACGATGAGGGCCTCGTGCAGTAATCACTACTACTTCTGGTCAGGATAATCGGACTATGCGATGTGGCGCAGCCTCTTCCGGGCCCTTCAGTTAAAAACTACGAGGGTAAGAAAACAACATACACCGGAATTAGAGTACACCGACTACTCTTAGTCACTGGGTACAATAGACTTGTGGCCTGTGTGAGTCTATGTTGGATCTAAGCAATCGGGACGTGGCCCGTTTCATACCTCAATAATTCCTCTTTCTGGTCGATGATGACTATCCAGATGATCGAAGGAAAGCCGAGCGTACTCCATGTCCTGAGACCCCGGCCGGCACCGTGCGTGCGATACGTCCGACGTCGGTTTCGACTCTTTCCCGTTCGTCGGTCCTGTGCTTGGCTCTGCGACGCCCCTCGAACACGCGTCTGAGATCCAGCATCGCCCGCCACATCTACGCGCCCCCCGACGCATCGAGTGCGATGGGGAATGTACAGTTTTCGCTGCGTTATCTCCTCGACCTCCAGGACTTCAGATTCAGGGCTTTCTTTGTGCACGTCGGCCGGCGTGTCGGCCCTGACTGGGCCTGATGGTGCTCACGTGTGATAGCACCTTCGACGCCGCAACAGGCTCATGTCCAAGCCTTGTGGAAAGCTCAATATATGCTAAAACACCGATTATGTTTGACATCTCCACACGCCAATCCGAGGGGACGACCTGTTTCATGCACAATCTTACTGCCATCTGAGCTCATTTGGACGATTGGTGCTAATACTCCCCTGTCTCTTGTGTATAGAGTCTAGAGAACTAGATGATTCTCAATGATTCTCTCCTCTAACTGGCCAGTGGATAAGGTCGGATCGAGGCATATCCGACTCCGTGATCCGACGTCCAGTTACTACTAGCTCAGACAGTATCTGTCGCGGTGGTTTGTGACATGAAGGACACCTGACAACAGGGAATAGACGTAAAGTCGATGGAGTACGTTCAATAAAGCACCTGCCCTGGGTCGTCGAGGACTATTATCAGGGAAACTTGAGCTAGACAGATGAAACTTATTGAGTGGCCTAGCTGGTTTACTCGTCAAAGCTAACGAGCCTCGCTACAACCCCTGTTCTTTCAAGGGGAGTCTCTCTGGCTACTTCTGATGCGTCAAGCTCGGGAAATAAAACAGATAGTTCTTTTACAAGAGGCCCTACAACCGGAAAGCGAGGAGTCAAGCATCCTGGTCAACTCAAGGATGTGAAAGCACGCGATTTCCTAAAAATGAATAGAAGCTAGCCGTGGGACTTTGTCGATCCTTCCTTTGCCGCGCGCCCCTCACGCTTCTGCGCTGCCAGTGGACTTCGAGCGCTGAGCCACCATCGATACACCTCGGCGCCTGGTGTTTCAGACTCACCAGGGCAGGATCATTTTACTTTCTCTTCCCGCACCAGCTTGCACTTTGAGGCAAGTCTCAGATCTCAGTGGTTTCCATACTATTGATGGTCGATGTCGATGCAACGCTAAAATATCTGCAGCCGTGTGCCATCACAGTCGAATGCTTCTATCAATAACTTCCGTCTCCTTGCGAAAGTCTGCCAGTGCAACTCGTGTCTACTATGCTTATCCTCCGGATGTTGACTAATCTCAGAAGCTCTTCTCGGCGCTGTCGAAAAGGTCTATATCCAGCCAAGCCCTTCAGCGGATCTAGTCTTGAATAATCCTCACCTTCGATGGCCTACTGTTGCGGAGAGCTCTATCTCCGGATCACTCTGTGCTAACAATACCGTCCAGCTCTAGTGTTTGCTCGTGCTAGTTAGAGGTGAAGTCCCACAAACACTACTCTCGTCTTGCTTTTAAAGGTAGTGCAGGCGTTCAACATCCCGCGAAGCTGCAGGACACTATTACAATACAAGCATCTACAAAGGTTAGACTATGACTTAGACGCATGAGGACGGATTATCGAAGTTGAGAACCGAGAAGAGGCGCGCGATAGCACATTGTTTTCCTGTTCTTACTCACGCACCTTGCGAACAGAATTCCGTTGGCCAGAGGTAACCACAAGAGTGATGAGTGCTTTCTGATCATCATTGGCTGAAAGCTTAATATATTCGATCTGATCGTCTTGATGACTCTACCAGAGTTCTTCAGAGACTATCTTCTGCTAAGGCGTTCTTCAAACACCGCCTCAAGCGGACGCTCTCAAAGCGCGAGGAGTTGATTTCTTTGTATCATGGGAGACGTGCCTGTATTTTGTTACGTATGAACCGCTCTCGTTCTTGAACACATCATGGATCATCTGCACTTCTCCTCCGCGGGGTAGCAAACTTCTCAAAAGCGAGTCCCGCGCTGTGCGTTGTGGTACTAGTCGGGGACGGCGGAAGAAAATTTCTCTATGACCATCCAAAAGAAGGTGCGGGACTACCTGGTGGCCCGTGGCAATGCAGTTGACGTGGTGGAGACAAAAAAGATTTCTGCAGCAGCCTAGGTATCGTTACCTTGGATAAGCATGTGTTTGGTACATTTTAGGAATAGTTCCCGAGTTACAGAGGCGAAGCAGTTCGAAGACGTGGGGAACAGTTGTGATGGCTCCGAAAGAGGTTCACGACATGTTCAGTGCATGCGTTTCAGTAGAGAGAACCTGCATGGAATCAATTCCCAGTTTCCGGTTCGGGAGGACGAGTGCTTGATGAACAATTGAATCGCCAGTGATGGAAGTGATGTGAGTACACTCCGCTTCGACAGCACGACTGAAGCAAACTTTCTCGCCATTGCTTCTTCGTAGCACTGTAGCTTCGACGCGTACATTTGGAGATCGGCACGCCAGGGAAATCACTGAAATTGAAGTCTGCAAGAGAAGATTGCAAAATGCAAAACAAGGCGGGGCCATTGAATAGACCAGATAGCAGATAAGATCACCCTGTCGACAACGTCAAGAGACGCCCCTCCATCAAGGTGTAACGGGAGAGATGGGACAAGCAGGCAAGCAGTGGCGGTGCAGCCGTTGGGCCTGAGAGTGTGTGACACTGTGACGTAAATGAACTCCGTTACAGAGTGTGACTGACTTGGCTCCGACCACCGACACGACCGACTTTTTTCTGCCATGCGTTGGGACCGCCCCCCAGGCTCTGATAGCACACTGCCAGACGGCTTGCATTTTCAGGTAGAGCTGCGTCAATGTGCTGCATGCCATATGGAAGGAATGTTTGCCCCCCGCCTTCAAGTGAGCGAAAAAGCGCTAAGTGCAAGTGAGAAGGCGATACGGGCACCGGTTGCCTCACAGCGCTAGACGCGCAGACCTGACATCTGAAATCGAAGATCTCTGACCCGTTTTTTATTGAGTATTTTCTGTTTGACATCGTCATCGAGAAAATATTCTGGGCGTAGATGTCCCTCGGGTCCTGGCCGAGAAACATGGAAGATCGACGCCAAACTTGGGAAACCAGTGGCTCGGCTTCTACCACCACAGTGTATATATGAGATCGAAAAGGCAGATCCCTTCGACAAATCCTTTATAGACCAGAAGATCTTAGGTCCGCTCCTCCTCACCCCAGTCTCCTCCCTCCTCTCCCTCTCCGTTCCCCGAAAGACGCCTATCTGTTACAATGTCTTCAAAACGAGGCCGGAAGCGCAACGACAACCTCCCGCCCAACCGTGCGCGCGACGTTCAGCGTGCTTTCCGGGCGCGTCGTGCTGCCCACTTGCAGGTGATTCCCCATCGTACATTTTACCTCTGTCCGGCGGTATACTTACAATGATGCATGCAGGCTTTGGAGGAGCGCGTCACAGAGCTTGAGGACGAGAATGACCAGCTACGAGCCGCCCTCAACCTCCCTCCCGCTGCCCGACCACTTTTGGGTCGTGGCCCTACGGGAAAGGACAAGCCGAAAATGTACAACGCCCGGTCATCCATGTCCCAGGGCAGCTCAGTAGTCGGCGAAGGCTCTTGTTCTCCTCGAACCAGCTCCTCGTCACCACATTCCGCTACTTTGACCATGAACTCCGTTGCACACTCAACTGACTCCGACCTCGCTGGCGGCTCATGGGATCATGCATTGTCCATGCCGGGGCACGACGATTATTCCGACCGGGAGAGCATGCAAGCCTCAGCCATGTCATCTGCTACCTCCTACTCCTCTGAGCCTCATTTCCGATTCGACGTCGCCCCGCAGTCCAGCAACCGTTCCTCTGGAACGATGTACATGCCGCAGGGAGCGTCGTCGTCCTATCCACACTCGTCCGACAGGCCCGCAACCTCTTCGTCCTCATTCTCAGCCAGGGATGACACCTACAACTTCCCGTCCTCCTCAATGTCCCCGAGCCACAACTCCTCAGGCACCATGGGCAACTTCGCTTCCAACACCATGGCACAACAGCCCCACCACCTAGATGGTTCCATGAACGGCGCAGATGCGCACAGCCCGTCGGCGCCGATGCTGTCCCACAGCTCTGCGCCCCCGAATGTGGCTTATAGCCTAAGAAGGTCGATCACTGAACCTCAGCATTTCTCTTCATATGTTGACTCGTTTCCTCCCGTTCCCTATGCTCAACAGGCCCATGTCCTTGCTCGCCAACCGCAACGACTTTCCTCGCCTTCCCATAGATTGCCGCCCGCTCGGCCACTCGCTCCCCAGGATGGATATGGTGGACATGAAGCCTCGATTGTCTCATCACCTCATCGCCCGTCCTGAGCCGCTCTATCCCTGACGTGGGATCGATTTGCTTCCTCAAAGGCCCGCGCTAGGTCCGGTATCCTTCTTCGCACCCGCGCATACTGTCATGCAAGCGATGATGTACAGCCCCGCCCAGCATTCCGCTTGGTGCGCCAATACGGACGGATATTTTTTACTGATTCTCGAAAAGAGACGCGTATGTTGTATTCTGACAAGTATAATTATAACTTATTACTTTAGTCCAATATATCTCCTTCCACATCTGCGTGGCTACCTCAATATCAGGATGGCTCTTCGCCTATCATCGGGCTAGTGGCCGATAGCACATCTTCATTGACAACAAACGCTCATACGGGTGAGTTTGTGGTCCGCAGCAGCTCTCACGAGATATTCCTCCGCAGGTAGTGCTAAGGAACAAAGAAAGTGCCTTGCAGGTGTATGCATGACTCCAGGGCGTTACATTTGTCCCCTCCCTCTCATTTCTTGGTTTACCTTCCGTTCCGCAAGCGACGCAAGGCACACCCCGCTTTCCATTTATGGCAAGCTACTCGTTTAACCTGTCCAAATCGGGGCAGTCTTCCCGGCTTCCCGCCGGTAAGCGCTGCCTCGAGGGCTCATAACTTATATGCTATGTACTTCATTAACCCTGACGCATAGGAGCTTGCTTATCTCTTATTTCTGATGAACGAGAACAAGATTTATGCATCGCTTCTCAAAGAGCCTCAGCACAGCGAGCTGAGCGTCCTAGCATTGTGAGCTTGATGAGAGTTGTGTCTGTGGGCCTGCATGATGGGTACAGTGCAGAGCTAAACCATCTGAGCATTATCCCCACTTAGACTCAACGCCCTCTGACGTCTTTATCGAGGACTCTATCATCTAGAAAGGGGGGGGGGCCGGTAATTTCCGACTCGAGAGCGTCCGAACAGAAATTCACCGGCTGTGAAGTTTAGGTATACATTCGCCAACTTCGGAGGAAAAGTTCCATCCGTTGCCATCTCGCTACTATAAGACGTACACACGCAGCCTTTTGCGCGGGTCGGCACCGAGGTATCGCAGATGTCCAAGCTTATTAAGAAAAAGGAGGGGTATAATATACAATCGGGGAATATACAAGCAAATGCCGGTGAGGTCGAATAGCGCACATACATAAATCGTGCTGTGATCACTGGGAGGATGCTGGCACCTGCGCATCCTCCTCCACATCGAGTTTAACCCAGTCAATAAGACCGTCTTTGCCATAACGATACTCAAGCCAGTCGTTGGCTTTTTTGAAGTGCCCATTTCCCATGAAACCACGGTGAGCACTGAGAGGAGATGGATGCTGATGCAGCCACAACCAAAGCGAAGGTGAGATGATACGTCAGCGATTCATATCTCTACTAGACGCTAGGAACACACTTACTGCACTGTGCAGGATCAGGTGCTTTTCCTGACGAGAGGTGTGTCCGATTAGCATCGGGTGGCAGGAAGAGAAGAATTGAATAGGAATTACCTTGTCAAGCTTTGCTACCCTCTTCGCAGCCGGTGCCCCCCAAGCCATGAAAACTATTCCACGACTTACGCCATTGGTATCACCCAGGTTTGAGCCGCCATACTTATCCACAACTTCAATGACTTTGTCTGTGAATGTTTCCCATCCCTTATTGGAGTGTGACAACGCTTGGCCGGAACGCACCGTCAGTGCGGTGTTCAAGAGCAAGACACCGGACTGAGCCCAGGCGGTCAGATTCCTGATGAGATTGTTCGTAAGTCAGTATCATACACAGAAGAAAGATTGCCGCATGTATAATAATCAAGGCGAAGAAAGCGGCTGTTCGGTAATGACCATTAGAGTAGGTGGGTGAAGAATCTTAAATAATAACCGGGGAAGCAAGCATTGAGAGTAATAAAACTTTGAGGACGCATCGCTGATGTATGATGGCTGCTTACCCATGTTTTGGCACGGTGAACTCTGGATACTCCGCTTTGATCTCAGTATAAATCTGATCCACGTCACAAATTTGATCAAAGTCTGACTTTCGTTCTGATACATCGAGCCTCAAATAGAACTCACGTTTCTCAAGGATGGTGGCACACGTACGCCGCGGGGAACGGAGAAACAAAGGCCTGTAAAGCAGACGCCGCCGGTTCATTTGTGGCAAGCATTGACATTCAGTATATAAAAAATAAGCAGCCGGCGGCGGGCGTACCGTGCGCTTGCCCTGGACCGTGGTAAGGATCCTGTCCGATAATAACAGCCCTTACACGCCCCAGAGGCGTGTGGGACCAAGCATAAATGTTTCGTGCTGTACGAAGAAAAATTGGTTCCATCAGAGACGAGGATGGTCGAGGGAAGACGGCATGAAGCTAAATGTCGAGCGTGCAAAGCCCGACACAGCCCGTGGACTCAGATAAAATGACGTACGAGCTGGAAAGATATTTGCTGCTATGTCATCCGGGCCTTTAACGCCCTCTGACCAGAGGAACTTCTTGAGTTGGATGAAGTAAGATTTCTTAATCTCGTCTTTAAGGACCTTGAGCCTTTATGCATCTATAAGTCAACAATTATGTCAGGGGATATACCAATAACCTTACCAGCTCTTTCCCATTGTTTCGCATTCCAGAAGCAGTAGGTTGCGCTGCTCCTCCGTCAAAGAATCTTTAAATTCTTTCATGGAAAAGGGAATAAAGTTGAGGGGCTGAAGGCCGAAGGTCACGGCCTTAGTAGGAGAAGAGCTAGGGCCATCTGAAGAAGCAGAAGTAGATAGCTTTGCCTTTTTCGTAGGTTGCCCCATGGTCTTTGGTTCTTTCGACGCCCCCGGTATCATCTCCATCAATGTCCGCTGTCTTTTTAAGGGAGCAGAGGTCGATGAAGACTTCGATTTAGAGATAGACTTAGAAGTGACTGAGGTCTCTTTGGTGCCACCATTCTTTACTGAAGTTGTGTTGACCTCTACATCCTCGTAATACACAACATTCTGTTCCGTGGACATTCGTGAGACGTGAAGGAATACTGAATGGATACGTGAGGCTGGTAAAAAATGAAAGACACGTCCTAGAGAGATTAAAATGTGAGTTCTGTTCGACGGAGTCGTGTTGAGCGTGTCTGGTAAGATGATAGAGAATGAAAAGAGAGTGGTCGCACTGGTCGGCAAACGCGATACGAGCGCGTCGCAAAGTCGCGTGCGCGTAAGTAGTACCCACGGGCGCAATAAATAGGCGCCTACATTTCAAATGGGGCGATTAGACGCTGGTGCGTTGCCGCTGACGAAGTAACTTTTTGTATCATGTGCAATTTACACCTCAGCCTCACTTCTTTGGTGACCAGTCATCCTCACTCGCCGTCGCCGACGTTCGAGGGCTCTGTACTTGTTCAATCTGCCGCGATCAAGGTCGTCCCCATCTCCCCCGGCTAGCGGGGGGCCAAATGGAAACAAACGAAACAGTCGGTTGACGCGGCGGCGCCCCGTGCCACTGACTGGTATCAAGAATCTTTCTACGCAGAACTTAGATTGGAGTACGAGCTATCAAGCAGGTTCGTCAAGGTATGTGGACATGTTTCTTGATGTGAAACACGGAAAATCTGATATGTTGCTCATAGTTCACAGTCTGGGGAAAGCTCCAGTTCGGATGATGAACGTCCGACTCAGCTACACCCTCGTAATGGTGGCGAGGTCGCTCACACCTCTATCGAAAAACCTTCTTCGGCTCCTCCAGCTAATAATGATGCGGAGTCATCAAGTCGAAGTAGTACGCCAAGTCTCGCTCAGCCGGGTTCACCTGTTTTCCGTCGATCGCGTTCGCCGGATGTGAAAGCTCTTTCTAATCACTCACCTTCTGTTAATTCTCAAATCACCACAAGTCGACATAGGCTTCATCCTGCTGCTACTCTGCCGCAACGCTGCATACTTCCCACCACATTTTGCATTTCCTTGCCGTTTCCTTGGGGTAGACACGAGAGGAAGGTTTCGGGAGATTTTCGGAAAGCGGGGGAGAATATCATTCTCCTTGTATCTCTCATTTACGGGATTTTCAGCACATGGGATTTCTCGGATAACAATAACAACTGGATTGCATTAGGTGAGTCGTTCATATACGTCTGGAATTATGACTTATAGGATGGTCTGCAGAGTTGGGCGGTGTCATTCTCCTTTCAATAATTTATCTCACTTGGACGCATCTTTCATATTTCTCCCTTCCTAAACAAATGCCAGCTTCAATCCCTACTCGTCTGCAATCACGTTCTCGTAATCGATATCGCTCCTCATCCCCTCATGTTAGTAACACGCGTGAGGGCCGACGACCGACAGTGACCTTCAATACATTCCCTATCCGAAAAGATGACTTTGGATACGTCTGGATGACAGTACCAAAGAATTACAGGTGAGATTTCACCTCAATTAACTATACTAATCGGTTCTCGACTCAATGGCTGTGCTCAGGAATTGTACAGACGATGGTGTCCTCACCGCTCTACTGCTAGCACCATTGGTCTCGTGTGCATGTTATCAGGTCACCAAGCGGCTGGCGACCTCTCTTTCTCCGTCTGCTAATCCCCTTCCATCGCATTGGATTGTCGAACCTCCCGCAATCCAACCAAAACCCGACGCCTTGACACCTATCGAATCGTTAATACTGTCCCGAAGGGCCCTCGTGCAGTTGTCAAGTCTTACTTCATCCCTTCTTCTAGTCCATCTTATCTCTTCCCGGCTATATGAAGCCCGACACCGGGCTTGGAAAAATGTGCCAGAGGGCGAACGCGCGAGCGTACCACGTAGTGAATGGCAAAGATCAAGACTATACATTATATTCGGGTTTGCTGCGGCCATCGCGACCGTTGGCTTCAAATACCTATTTGTCCGTCAAGACATGGGCATTTGGAAAGGTAAACTGCAACGCGAGACTAGTTCATCCAAGGACTGACATTCAGGTATTACTTTCCTTGACGCTAGATCTCACGTTTTTAGACGTTGCCTCTGTAGCTGTATTTTATCAGTTCACATTGTACATGGCGATCCGCCTTGCGCATCATAGCTTTACCCTTGGTGAATTGGGCTTCACAGCATTCGGTGCAACTATTCTTTTCACAGAAGCCTTACATGTTACAATTACAAGGGTCAGTGATCAAATGACTTCAGTCTATCTGTCTAAAACATTATTGATCGAGAACCATTTGTTAGATCTGGCCTATCACGACTCCATACATCAAAACGTTCAGGTTTCCGACGCCATTGCTTGTTTTCCAATTGGCATTGATTCCAGGCAGTATACTTGTCGGATTTCTATTATCGCCCCTGCTTTACCTATCCCGTCATATCGCCCGACGTCCGCTACGTAAGCTCCGCTTCCCGGAAGAAAAGCAAACCCACCGGAGGCTTCTAGCTCTAGGGTTTTACCTCTTTGCAGCGTTGATTGTCGGTGGTCCACTCGGACTTTGGACTCGTTGGTGTTTGGGTGACCGTGACCCTTGGATGTGGACAATGTTCTGGATTCTTGAGGGACAGAAGAAATGGAGCAGACCTCTTTTGCTCGCATACTGGGCTGTCCTCGTTTGCATCAGTGTCGCTGGCTGGGGTAGGCAACTGTATCGATCCAGAAGATTCCGACAAAAGACCGCCCTTCAGATGGTTGCGAGTGTCACTCCGGAGTCTACGGCGCAAACATACCCGACATCGAACACATCTAATACAAATGGCTCTAGTACTCCCCCGACTCTACCAGAGAACAGTCCATCGTCCGCAATTTCAAACGCGATGACAAACGCGCAGACTGCGCTGGGTCTACAACTATCTTTACCGGCCCTACCGAACTTCCCACATAGTCCGAATGTTTCTGTTCAGACAGTTGCGTCTGATTGGCTGGATGCAGCCGATAAAAGAATTCCGACTCTTAGCTTGAATGCAAGAAGGAAGTTCTTCCATGCACTTGCGGTGGCCATGTTCGTGCCTGGCATTGCTTTAGACGTGCGTCTGCTCATCAACCCTATTGCATGACATGCCCTCTGACTCTACATTTGTATTCGTACCCGCTGCTAGCCCGCTTTCATGCATCTTTCATTTAGTGTCGCTTTTGCATCCTTCATCTTTGCGGAATATTTGCGATACTTTGCTCTTTATCCGATAGGTGCAGCAGTCCACGTGTTCTTAACGGAGTTCATCGATGATAAGGATAGCGGAACGGCTATACTTAGTCACTTTTATCTTCTGACGGGTTGTGCAGGTTCCATCTGGCTCGAAGGGTAAGCAGTGTACCCTATTGCGGAAGCAAATTTGTTACTAATGAATAAGAAAGACCCTTGCGATTACATGGCTATACGGGAGTATTGATCCTGGGCGTCGGAGATGCACTAGTAGGCTCTACTGCTTCTAAAGTGATTGACTCAGCTTGCTAATGTCATTAAGGCCTCGATCGTAGGTCGTCGATTCGGTCGAACACGATGGGCAGCAACTTCGGCAAAGACCGTCGAAGGGAGCATCGCTTTTACGGTGTCCGTCGTGGCCTGCGCCTGGGTGCTTCGCTTGTGCAACCTAGTCGACCCATTCTCCACCGCAAAGTATACTGTGGCCATCGCAATATCAGCTACGCTAGAGGCATTGTCCGTGCAGAATGACAACCTGACGCTGCCATGGTTTGCATGGTCCCTGATAGTGTTGATGGACGTATAGAAGCTCTTCTTGAAAGCAATTGACCTTGTACTTCTATATGTAGCGGAAAACTCTTTGAGTGACTAGTGGAGTTTGTGCACAAACGACAAATACTGGAATCAAACCGAAGTAAAAAGAAGATAACGCAAGCAGGAAAGGTCGCCAGTGCTGCGTACCAAGCTTCATGCTACTATGATGGGTCATAATACGCGTTTATGGCGAGTCTCTTGCCATTTTCACGGGTGTAATCAACATTAGCAGTCATCTAAACGCCGATCCTCTTCTTTGATTGATCGCTGATGGATGAGGTAAATGGAAGTTGCTGACCATATTTTTCAGAAGTGTTCTTCTCTTAGTGCTGAGGCCAAGCATGGAAGCTTTGTGTCCCACCCCAGGAGGTTGCAACCCTCGAGTTACCACCCTTCCTTCCGCATGCAATGGCGACCGGAAAGTCGGCGAGCTCTGGACCCCTGCCACTCTGCTCGGACTCGAGCCATACATCCTAACGTCGCGCAATAAAGCGCAGCTTGATTCTCTAGTACCAACACCGTTTGTCAATAAGTAAGGAATCAGAATCACCTCCGATGAAAGCTCAGTTCGTCGGAAGCACTTATGTGCCTATCTTAGTATTTATTACGAGGCACCATTTTACGTCCCAGCAGAGCAATATATAAACTCCTTGCGTGGCACAAGCACATTTTAGTGGCTTTTATGAACAAAATGCATCATGCAGGGAGGGGTAAATGGTGCCGATATCGATCAATAAGTAATCGCCTTTGTTCGCTTCCCAAGCTAGAGATATTTTTGGCTTGATTAAGCCGTGAAGCTTTTAGACGTCGCATCCCGGTAGTCGGGGACGCGGCGGTGTTATCGGAAGTATTCAATACCTGTGCGAACTGTCCCGACCGACCCTGGCCAAGTCGTCGCCAGCGGAGCAGCGAGGTCAGGTGCAGCTCGGAGAGCCATGCGTGCGAGTGAGCCGAGCAAACTGGCATCAGCGAGCTAATCCTGTTTTGAAGATAATAACTTCGGATGACAGGTTTGTAGATCATGCTGTGTGAAACGTGCGCAACGGGAGCTTGTCAGCCTAGAGTTCGGCTGTTGCGATGTTTCGACTTCCTCAAGGTGCGCATGCTGTATAGCAGATAACACCGGGTGCAAGCTAGACTTTGCCATCGGCAATCACAAAACTTCACCACATTCACAAGACAACATACTATCGCAGGATCTCATAACTCCGATGTACACGTAGATCAAGATCTAATTCTGGCCTCGAAGGTGATAGCCACTTTGAAAAGCTTGAACCTTGAATTACACCCAGGCAATACTCGTTGAAACACTCATGGTAGAAAACTTCTTTCCTATTGTACAATCAAAACATGTCAAGCATAGACACTGAGGTCTGCAAACCGTTTATGATTACACATACAACCACCGACCCAAGTCTGTGGCCCAAGAACCAAACTCAACGGTCGGCTTGTCTGCAAACGCACCACGAAGGGGCACGGCTTCCGTTGCGAACCACCCCTCGTCGGACTCAACACCGTTGCTTGGTGTTTCAGGAGGTGTGACAGGTGCGCCATATGGACTTGGCTTCACAGTCGAAGAGTACGGTGAGAGAACACCCACACCAGAACCACCAACGGAAGTGAGATATGCCTCGAACCCATCGGCGCGAAGTTCTGCCATCAGTTGGTGCAGTTTCTCCTCCGAAAAGTCTGTGAGAAGGAAGAGCATCGGAGGTTAGCGACTATCCGCTAACATCATATCTAGCACGTGTACGCACCATCAGGGACGAGAGTGACTGCGCAGCCTCCCCCTCCCGCTCCGGTCAATTTCGTCTGTAGATCGTAAGATGCAGTCTTCGCTTTGACAGCCTCCAGCGCGGGGTGTGACACGCCGAGCTCTCGGAGATATGCATGATTTTCAAGAATTAGACTCTATAAGGTGAAATTCATTGATCAAAATCGATTTGTATTGTGGAGGGCGAGGGCGGGATTGAGCGGGTAAGGCATTGATCGAGCTAAGACGTACCCCGATACTACTTAATTGCTTTGCACGCGACAGCTCAGGATCAGCAAGGATACGTCTTGCTTCGTCGCTAATGTTTTGGATTGACGCGAGGATACCATTGACGTGATCCGGCTCCTGGAAGTCGGAATTAAATTGCGATTAGCCAAGTAACGTAAACTGCATTCTGGGATATGAACGTGTACCTGCTGTTTCTTCAAACCAACACCGGCAACGAGCGCCTTCGTGTTCCTCGGGACTTTCGTGTCCACCAGGAGGAACCTGAGAGACTTGAAACTGCAAAGCACATCAGACAATAGAGCTCCTCCAGGTGCAAACTGAACGCACCCATGGATTGGTTCCATGCCTCCCTTCTTTCCGAAACCTGGACGTGTATACGCTAAAGCACCACCGAAAACTGAGACGCAGTTATCGACACCACTTGGATTGCCATGCAGCACCTTCTCTGCGACGAACGCCCATCGGTTGATCTCCTCTGCCGAACCCATGTGCAAAGCTCGTCTTCCATCGTGTCCTACATGCACATGGCCGGGGTCATCTTCTCCCGATCCAGGCTTGGTGGGCGCAGGAGGTGGTGGGATTTCCACACGACGCAAGACAAGCAGCAGGGCCGATACCGCACATGATGAGAAGGATGCGGAGGAGCCTAGACCGGCACCCACCGGTAGAGTACTGCGAGCCGAGAAATTGACGGCTGGTCGGTTATTGGGGTCATGCGCAAGCATCATGTAAAGGTAAAGGAAGGTAAGCGCAGCATTACGTGCAGTAGGATGATCGTGCAATGACGGGGGCAGAGCACGCGACGAGATGGCATCCATCAGCTGCGCGTCAAGTGTGTCGGGGTGATTAGAGCCCGGCGGAATTGGCGTTGCGGCATCCCATGGTAGGCCATCGATGTCCCATTCGTGTCGGAAATCGCCAAGATCAACGAAGTGCACTGACACCTTATTATCGTAGCGCGGAGAGGTAAGTCCATAGCAACGTAGGTCCACAGATGCTGCGAGTGCGGTCTAATGTTACGCGGATTAGCTGGTGTACCTCTTTTGTTCCGTCGAGTTGACTTACCACACCATGTACGACAGCGTGCTCTCCAAACAGAATCACCTTCCCCGGGGCGCTGACGAACCATTGCTGATCATCCTTACGGCTATCCTGACGCTCAGGTTCATTATATGCAAGTTTTTCGACTGCACGACTGATCGCGTTACTCTCACGCTTAAGAGAAGCGCGCACATAATGGAGCCCATCGACGCCTTGTTCTGTCGTGATTGCCCCAGCCTCCAACAAGGCATGCTCTAGGTCATCAAGCAGGTCAACTGGGTCCTCAATGCCTACACAGAGGCGGATCAAGTCTTCTGGCAAGCCGCGCTCAGCTCGAATGGCTGGGTCAATAGAAGCGTGCCTGTATTTAGAAACAGTTAGATAAGACTTCACATATTTGTGTCGAGGAAACACTTACGACATAACACAAGGCATACTGATCAAAGAGTTGACGCAACCGAAGCTTACGCTAATTCCCCACAACCGCGTTGCCCCAACGATACGTTCGCTGAGTGCCTTGTCGCCCGTCGTGAAACTTAGAACAGCACCATAGCCATTCGCAATGCGTTCGTGGACCTCTCGTCCTGGATGGTTCTTCAGCCCAGGATAGTGTACTTTGAAGCCGAGACGTTCGAGCATTGTCGCCACTGCCATTGCCGAAGATTGCTGCCGGTCCATACGTACGGCAAGCGTCTTTGTTCCGCGTAGGAGGAGGAAGGAGTCGAAAGGCGAGAGTGCATTGCCAACTGAGTTAATGACGAAGGCCATTTGCTGTAGATATAATTAGGCCAAATTTACTACATTACTAGTAACTGTTCGTACCTTTGCAAGGTCGTCGCGATTGCAAGTAATAACGCCTGCCATGAGATCGTGGTGCCCGCTCAGATACTTCGTTGCACTATCATAAACAACGTCTGCGCCGTGCTCCAATGGCCTCTGAAGATATGGGCTCATCATAGTATTGTCAACCACGACGACCGCAGCCGGTGCACGTTCCTTGATGTCAGACGAAATCTTGGCAAGATCCGCAATCTTCAGCAGAGGGTTTGTGGGACTCTCGAGTAGCACCATAGCGGTCTTTCCAGCCTTAATAAATGGTAGGATGGAATCAGACTTCGTTGTGTCGACATGATGCACAATAACGCCTCCGTGCGTCTTGAGGTAAGTCAAAAGTCGGTTCGTGCCGCCATACAGATCGTCTCCAGCAATAACTTCATCGCCTGGCTTCAGGAGGCGGGTTATCACGTCCAACGCAGCCATTCCAGAAGTCACAACGAATGCATGTTCCGCAGAAGAGATCTTTGCCAGATGATGTTCTGACAGGTCCAGCTGGATCAGAATGCTTCGCTCACAGAAATACGACAATTGTCACTCACCAAGATGACTCCTCGTCGGATTCCCGCTACGTGTGTAATCGTACTCTCCAGATATACCCTTGAAAGTTGCTGTCTGGTAGATAGGTACAGAGCTCGCTCCATATTGGTCCTTCATGTCCGGGTTTTCGACCGTTGCGCATAATGTTGCAAAGCGGTATGGTTTGCGCTGTAGCCTTGGTGAGTCTGGCTCCGGAGTTGGGAGGTCTACAGAAGGGTTGAGGGCGTACCCAACCATGATGTGCTAGTAGAAAGAAAGAAAGAGATGGATGGGGACTTGTAAATGGGGAGGAAGTTCTTTATTAGCTGATTGCTTATGTGTTTGTTGCGCCCGCTACTTCATTCGAGACGATGGCGTGCTCGACCCTTTCCTCCCCACTTCGCTTCTCCGCCTGGCATCCATTTTTCTCGCCGAAATCAAACAGATGGGGCAGACCATCTGTCGCTCTATTACTGTGCTTACGGCCTCATTAAGCAAAGAAGATAGAGATAATAAACGGAGTATGAAAACATCGTTGAACGATTACTCGAATAAACGCTGAAGCAAGACTTCAAGTCGCCAAACTCAAATACCGGATAATCTCACTTGATCTTGAAAATAGCAATGCGTACCATGCAACGAACGGTTAGACGAGAAGAATTGTAATCGGGAACGCCTGAAGTCCATCAATCAAGGAGTTTGTGAAGAGGCGACTAGATAAAACTATTGCATACTTAACTATCATACACTACCTGTTTTTACATAGCAAAATTGGAAGGACGTGAGTAGGTCAAACAATTCAACGGGCCCAGGAAAAGAAACGAAGCAGGCGAGGGAGATCAAAACGATAGGTGAAGTTAAAGAGTGGGAGAAAGCGTCTTTATACGGTTCTCCGACTCGGGATGATGTATACAACAGAGAACCACGAAGCAGTCCGAGCGATAGCACATGCCCTACACGCTGCTGACCCCGCGTATAATTCACACAACGCCTTATATCCACCCTTTCGCGTTCAAGCGAAATTCCGCAGATGCTCCCGCACTAATCTTGAGATCGCTTGTCTCTGCAAGTTTCGCATTCCACCACTGGACACGCTCCTGGGTTGCGGTATCGTCAGCAGAAAGCTCTGGGAAGTTCATATACGCTGTCCCGCCTGTAGCAGCGGGAATGCTCCATGCTTTCACCATGTTGTTCACGCGTACCTTGCGCATATAGTTAACACTGTTAAAGAATGAATCGTAGATTAATCCCGTCGAGCGCCCAAGATTTATGAAAGGCGTGCGATAAAGTTACGCACAAGTCACTCTTCAGATCGTTTTCGTCATTCCCTCTGCAAACGTACATCTGGGTCGTGAGTTCCTCCCATTTCCCCTCCGCGCCAGGTGGGGCCCGGATCCGGAGGTGGAAGTGGCCAGCACGCTTGCTACCAGGTGGACCGTAAAAGCCTGGAGCAACCGAAAGCACTTCGGCGTAGCCATTGGAATCTGTCTTTACGATACCACGGAGAGTATAATCCTTGAAGTAGTATGATCCCTCGGTATCGGCCTGCCACCAATCAAGTGTAGCACCCGGAAGAGGTAGTCCGTCGTTGTCTAAGACTCGTACAGTCATAAGAAACGGTGCAAATTCTGTAAACGTGCGCAAATCCGATTAAATATGAATGATGAATGCAAAGTTGATATAAGCTTACTCGTAAGAAGGTCTTGACTTGCCATGATGCCCTTCCCTTCTGCTATTTGCCTACTCGGTGCTCCGATAACATAGAAAGGACCTAGGCAAATTGGTGATGAATTGATTGTACGAAGAGTAATCTGAAGAAACTCTCACCTTCCATGTCTGCTTTCTCATTCTTCCGACCAGCCCATATCGACCACAGCAAAGGATTCTCATAAGTAGCCAGCATTCCGAGTAAACGTATCGCGCTTAAGCCAAGTGTAGTGAAGGAGGCACGCACAGTCGGCGCGAAGTCGGAAGGCAACGAAACAGTCACAGACGCCATTTTCAGAGAAAGTACTCGCAGCAAGATCTGCCTTTATCACTTTCCACGAAGAGGACCAGAGATGGTGAGCATTCGATTCAAAGACACGGCCTTTTAATAGCAGAGAAGGACAGTTGGCGCCCACGCTTGTTACACTAAAAACTCCGCCTGTTTGCCATTGATCGGAAAGGCAGCCTACTTGAGCAGGCTCCGAACAGCTCGTTCTTGCAGCAGCTCTATTGAATCTCTTCTGTCTCAGCACATCTTTCATGAGAGGCATTGTATTCTCCTTCAAGTTGAATAAATGGCCATTCGTCGCCTCGTGTTCCTACATGTGATGTTGATTCTCGATGAATGTTGCCAGTATCGTGTTTACCTCGCCTATATCCAAAGCGCCCAACTCAGACTCGGAAGACCTCTATCACAGAATGAGAATGATATCTAAATAGCTTTCCGGAGGTACGGGCTTCGTGAGCGACAGAAACGGAGGGCATGGGAGGTTCAATTCAAAGGCTGAGTTCAATGCTGCCAGTGGTATAGTAATTAAGCTTACTAATAATCGAGCGTGGTACTTATCTACCGCATCATCTGCATAGCCAGCAATACCGTTGAAGAGTAGCTTCTGTATCTTGCGAGTCACAGATAATTTGTAAGGAAAGTACGCGATCGAAACTTGGATTAGCTTCCGAATCATCACTCTACTAGTCCGGTCCGGTAACTCCAGTTCCATCTTGGTTGGTTCATTGCTATATACTGTAAAAAGAAAAGGATTCAAGATGGGATAGAAGGATCAAGACTAGCTGACAAGATAGTTAATGGCTCGGGAATAGTCCTACTATCTAGCTGAGTCTGAGCATTAACGCAGCAAACCTGGTCTGGTCACGAGGCGAGCCGCGTATAATCTATACAACGGCCTATATCCACCCTTTCGCATGCAAGCGAAATTCCGTAGATGCTCCCGCAGCGATCTTGAGATCGCTTGTTTCAGCAAGTTTCGCATTCCACCACTGGACACGCTCCTGGGTTGCGGTATCGTCAGCAGAAAGCTCTGGGAAGTTCATATACGCTGTCCCGCCTGTAGCAGCGGGAATGTTCCATGCTTTCACCATGTTGTTCACGCGCACCTTGCGCATATAGTTGACACTGTTAAAGAATGAATCGTAGATTAATCCCATCAAGCGCCCTGGATTTACGAAGGACTCGCGATAAAGTTACGTACATGTCATTCTTCATGTCGATCTCGTCATTCCCTCTGCAAACGTACATCTGGGTCGTGAGCTCTTCCCATCTCCCCTCCGCACCAGGTGGTGCTCGAATTCGGAGGTGAATGTGGCCAGCGCGCTGTCCATAAAGGCCTGGAGCAACCGAGAGCACTTCGGCGTAGCCATTTGAATCTGTTTTTACGATACCGCGGAGAGTATAATCCTTGAAGTAGTATGAACCCTCATTATCGGCCTGCCACCAATCAAGTGTAGCGCCCGGAAGAGGTAGTCCGTCATTGTCCAAAACTCGTATAGTCATTAGAAACGGTGCACATTCTGTAAAAATTACCATGTCTGATTAAATTTAACTGGCGATTGCAAATTCAATGTATGCCTACTTGTAAGAAGCTCCTGCCTCGCCATGATGCCCTTCCCTTCAGCTATTTGTCTATTCGGTGCTCCGATGACATAGTAAGGACCTGAACAAATTGGCCGTGATGAATTGACCAGTGTGCGAAGAGTAATCTGAAGAAACTCTCACCTTCAATGTCCGCTTTTTCATTCTTCCGACCAGCCCATATCGACCACAGAAATGGGTTCTCATAAGTAGCCAGCATTAAAAGTAAACGCAACGCGCTTAAGCCAAGTGTAGCGAAGGAGGCACGCACAGTCGGCGCGAAGTCGGAAGGCGACGAGACAGACATAGACGCCATTTTCAAAGCTAATAATTGCAGCAAGGACAGCCTTTATCACTTTTCCACGAAGAGGGTCAGAGATGGAGAGCATTCGATTCAAAGACACGGCCTTTTAATAGTAGAGATGGACATTTGGTGCCGACGCTTCAAGTTGTTACTAGCATACTAAAATATCCGCCATTTGCGTATCACCAAAGCACCCATCTCCGAGTCGGAAGGCCTCTATTAAAAAAGGATTAGTGTATAGGCTTCGTGAAGTCTTCTTTGAGCGAGAACGGAGGGCATGGGAGGGCATGGGAGCGACAATTTGAAGTTCAAGAGTCAGCTCGCCCCGGGCCACCGAATCCGAGTCGGTACATAGTTATGGCAGGCTTAGATAATTGAGCGTGGTGATGGCTGGGAATTTCACGCTCTACCGCACTGTCACACTTCATAGCAACACTTGAGTAACTTCTCTAGCTTAGGAGCCACAGATGATTTGGAAGGCGATTAGACGTTCAAATGTTCAGATATTTGATTAGTGTCCAAGTCCTCACTTTATAAATCAGGTCCAGTGACTCTGGTCTTATCTTGAACGGTCCATTACTCACTCCGAGTCTCATTATATGCAGTAAGTATAGTGGGTACAAAAAAGGATTCAGGATAGGATTCAAAAATCAGGACTAACTGATAAGACAATCCATATTTTGCGATTAATCCTGCTATTTATCTGAGTCTGAGCGTTAGCTTTCCTTTCTGTAAATCAAACCAGAGGCCACCTGGTTTCATGTTGACCTCACTTGCCAGTGGGAACTGGGCTGATATTAGCGACGGGAAGCTAGCGGAATACATGCACTGGGGAGATGCAGCAACACTAAGACCCGTCAATATCTCTACGAGTAAAGGTGAAGTTCATACCAAGTATACATAGCTAAGTTTGTCCATAACCAAGTTGATGGCCAATTAAAAAAATACATACGCAAGAACCTGGTTAAATACCCAAGATACTTGGTCTGATTTGGGGCTTTGATTTATCCGCAGAAGCTTGTGTCTCTTAACGCAGTCCGGCTTGTTGTTTACGGTGCGGCCTAATTGTTCTACACTAGATCGAATATGACATAGTACATATACCGCTCACTTATCTAGCATTTGTATTCAATAGCATGCCAGTGCTGTAATGCTAACTGCGCAGATATAATTTTTCTCGGAAGGTCAACTTTAGGTAAAAATTGCATGGTTGATCGGGCCCGATATCAGTTTGGTTATTCTGAAGTGAATCCACAAAACAAATCCATAGAATACAAAACCTTCGCGATAATTCCGGGTTCGATTCGGAGTTTACCGAGATCGAACTTTGTTAATATTTGTACAAGTAAGTCCCTCATCCGAAGGAGAATCTGCTTATTTTAGACACGCCAATTACACAGTCAGACAGCATTGGCCTAAAGACGGGATTTAGACAGGTTAATCCAAATATATATCTCGCGGAAGGAAGGAACTTTTTATCCGCCATTCTTTACTATATCCGCATTCAAATCAACTTTCAGAAACAGAAATGCCGTAACTTACCAGTCTTAACATTATTAGCTATATGAAGTTATTTGTGAGATGAAATGTTCCTCGGTCATCAAATGGATAAGAGATACAATTTGGCGCTTGCGAAGTTTTCTGCATGTGGCTCACCGTTCAAGCCCGATATTTGATGCACTTTGCTTAGAAAATATGCCGTGTTCATTTATACTTCGCAATATACTGCCAAGTGAGTACATACATACATTGGAAACCTTTGTCAGAGTATCACCGTATCTTTAAGAAAGAGAAGCGTTACATACTGTCATAGAAAAAGTCTCATATATCTTCATATTCTTCACGTAAAATATACTTGAACGCTTTAACGTGTCTTGTAACCCGCAGTCAAGAGTGCACTTGTGCCATAAGCTCTAGACGTCCATCCATTGAATCTGAATCTTCTCCGCCCACTAACGGCGGATACAGAACAATTGCGTGGGGAGACCTGCATCTTGTCCCCGACGAAGCTATCCGAATACGAGTGCCTTTATCGCCAGAACAAACAATCCTTGACAATCTCGATGCGACCGAAAAAAAAATCAGCCCCCATCTGTCGCTCTTGCATTGTCCGACCCCGTCGGTTTGCTACAGGGTTCTCTCGAGCAAGTATGACCTGAAAATCGTCACATAAAGATAAGCCAACTGCTCGTTTGCGCTATAAAAGCTCACCTGTCTTCTACATCATTCTGCATCAGTACGATATGTCCGAACACTCAGAGCTTCTCCTTCCTGATCTCATTTCCATATGTCCTTTCCCCTGGTCACCAAGCCCCTATCATGAGCGAGGATCAGATGAATCGATGCAGTGGGTTGACAGCTACAACATCTTCGCCGATCGGAAACGCGCTTTCTTCATCATGGAGAACGGAGCGATCCTCGCCTCGTACGTGTATTCCTACGCCGAATATGAAGAGTTCAGGACTTGCGTCGACTTCGTGAATGTTCTTTTCATCCTGGATGAGGTCAGCGACAACCAAGATGAGGAAGGCGTCCGCAAGACGGAGGATGTTCTGCAACGAGCTCTCACCGGTCAGGAAGGTGATAATTCACCCTTGTCACGGCTCCTAAACAGGTACGCCACTATTCTTCCGAAGTTCTACACAGACTAAGATTCATCCTAGTTTCATGCAGAGGATGTCCAAGGCTGCGCCTCTTTTCCGGAAGAGGTTCACTCTACACTGCGCTGAGTACTTCAGTGCAGTCGTCAATGAAGTCGAGTTGCGATCCAAGGACGTGGTCTACGAGGTTGAAGAGTACATTATCCATAGACGGAGCAACGGAGGCGTCAAGCCTTGCTTCGACCTCTTCGAATACGCCATGAGATTTGAGCTTCCCGGGCATGTTTTTGAAGACAAAGATTTCGTTACTTGCATCGAAAGTGCGAATGACATGATTTGCGTAGCAAATGTATGTATGGCAACGTAACTTGCATAAACCCCCCTTTCTGACACTGGTCATTAGGATCTATATTCGTATGCTATTGAGCACGAAGAGAACTTGGATGGAAACAATGTCATCGCAATCCTCATGAGAACGAAAGGGTTTAGCATGCAAGAAGCCGCAGATTGGACTGGGACGAAGTTCAAGGAGCTTTTGCAGACTTACTTACAAGCTAAAGACCATATTCGCTCCTTTGGTTCCGATATTGATACCATGGTGCAGAAGTACTTGCATGGGGCGGAGCAGTGGGTAAGCGCCAATCTCGCGTGGTCTTTCGATTCCCAAAGGTATTTCGGAGAAAGACATGAGGAGATTAAAAAGACTCTGAAAGTAAACAATATCAAGTCTACTAGAGGATAGTTCAGGTCAGCCGTGTCCACGATTTATTAGCGCTTCGTTTGACTTACAATATGATTTGATGTCAAGAAGAGGGAAAGCCGGAGTCTAGTTGTTTGTTGAAAATATAAATGTTTCTTGACCGATTTGTAATACCAGAACTGTACTGGATAGAAATACGTCTCCGCCAATCTTTCTCCTGCTAAATCTTGCGTTGAGTGAAGTAGTAACGTAGGTCCCCATCGATCATACAGTCAGCATTATCGACGATGTGAGCGCCTTTTGTGCATCTAAAACAGCATACAGTACATGGTCTTGTCATGTCAGGCTCAAGATATGGAATTCGGACGGGCCGCACTTACCTGTATTGCAGAACGGCCACATGATTGAATAACGTCTCGGTGGGTTATGATGGAAGGAGCGACGCCGCAACAATGCATGGCGGTGACTTCAGCGCCCATGGCAGGCTCAGGCTGATGCAATCGGGTTTAAAGAGCAATCCGTTACTAGCTCGGGAATAGAGGTACTTGCCTATGTATTGCACTTGAGGAGAAAAGACCTCTGTTCTTGGAAGTAATAGACGCTCATTATTCAAATTTTTCGCTCCTAATGAGTCAGGTCCAATGTGTCCTATCCTAGGCTCGGTAGTAAACTGTCAATGCGAAGGCACGAAAGACTCAATCGAGACTGATTGGTATGGTTTTAAAATTAGCATAGATTTTTTTTCCAGTAGAGATGATTGTTTTTATACCTGGATCTGGTCGTTCAAAGCGACAGTCTGGATTCCGGAGAAATTGCATGTAAACATCTGGAAAAAACTGCACCAATGACTCGGCGGTTGAACCCACTCACCTAACTAGCATCCGAGGCAATCGGGTGATTGACGGTGAGGAAAAAGTCCGGTCGCATAAGCTTAGTCGTCAAATTGTTTAATCGGTATTGTTACCCCGATGCCAATGCATCCATTTGCACTCCATTAGGTAGTATTAGAATTGAAGAACCAAGCTTTAGGACACCTTCAGCGGCGCATCACATTGTTGAGGATTTCTTCAAGTTGCCCCAAGAACACACGATCAACTCCACAATTCTGCAATATCGAGGGAGAGAGTTAGAATAGTCAAGCAATACCTTACTACTACAAGGGAAGAAATAGAAAAGGGTGATTATCATGAGATCGTGAAGTGCAGGTTAAGGATAGATCTCACATTTATTTACTTTTGTTTGTCCACTGGCATTGAAGTAAGAGGTTCAATCCGCCATAAGCAAAGACAAAATTATGACACTTGTGGAAGGGATACCAGGATGCATCGCTTCCGTGAGCCTCGCGATTCTCCGCTATCTTTACATTGGAAATTAGATCATCATTAGCAACAGAAAGTCCCCACCGAACCTCCCCATTGGCCACTTTGCTTATCATGTGGAGACTTTTATGTGATGAAAGAAATTCTGTGCGAGCATATGCAGGTCGAAGTCCAAACCTGGTGTAAGATGAAATTCATAGTGAATCTTCTCTTTCATCTACTCCGAGTCTTCTTTGCAATATACTTTAGAACTGGCAGCGTGTCTCTTGAAAACACGGTTAGAATGTCGCCCTTCTTAACCAAAGGGAGGTCCTGCATATCGTCCTGAGTACTCTCGAGTACTCTCAACTCCCTTCAGGGAACATCATCACAGCGGAATATCTTCTTGTTGGTAGCAGCTAAGGGTACTTCTGTACCAGACGAATAGACCTATTTCCCGTTTCGTCTTCCGAAGGTGTTCAATCTATCACACAGGCATGGAGAATCAGAACAAACAGACCTTCGCAATATCGATGCGGCAATCAGAATTCAGCCACTGGGTCTCGCCCTTGAATTGTCTGAGACCATCAGCCCCTTCATCCTACTAGATCAGGCTCGAGATAATATTTCACGAAAGTTCGTCACCCATTCCCTATTAAATATGCTGGCTGCCAGTTCACACTATAAAAGCTCGCCTGTCTTTGTTATGATTCTGCAGTAATAGAGCAAGATGATGGAGCGCACAGAGCTTGTTCTTCCCGACCTCATTTCCATATGTCCTTTCCCATGGTCACCAAGTCCCCATCACGCGCGAGCGTCGTATGAGTCTCTGCAGTGGGCTGACAGTTACAACATCCTCACCGATCGCAAACGCTCTTTCGCCATTATAAAGGACGTCTCAATCCTCGCCTCGTATGCGTACTCCTACGCTGAATACGACGAGTTCAGGACATGTGTCGACTTGTTGGTTGTTCTTTTCATTCTGGACGAGATCAGTGACAGCCAAGACGAGGACGGCGTCCGCAAGACGGAGGATATTGTTCGACGAGCTCTCAGCGGCCAGGAATGTGATGGTTCACCCTTGTCACGCCTTGTTAACAGGTGCGACTCTGCTCGTCCTACAACCTTGTTAACGCTGAAGCCCATTCCAGCTTCATGCTGAGGATGGCCAAGGCTGCGCCTCTTTGTCAGAAGAGGTTTATTCAACATTGCACTGAATACTTCAGCGCGGTTGTAGACGAGGCCGATTTCCGATCCAAGGACGTCTTTTGCGACATCGAAGAGTTCTTCCTACGTAGACGGGACAATGGAGGTGCCAAGCCTTGCTTCGACCTTTTCGAATACATCATGGGTTTTGAGATTCCCGAGCCCGTCTTTCATGACGCGGATTTCGTGACGTGCCTCGAAAGTGCAAACGATCTGATCTGCCTAGCGAATGTATGTGTGGATAATAATTCGAGGAAGATGTCCCTCTTTAACATTGCTCTTCAGGATCTATATTCATATGCTGTCGAGCACGAAAAACACCTTGACAGAAACAATGCCATCGAGATCCTGAAGAGAACGAAGGGAGTTAGCGTTCAGGGAGCCGCTGATTGGATAGAAACGAAGTTCAAGGAGCTCTTGCAGACATACTTACAAGCTAAAGATCGAATGTGTTCCTTTGGCTCCGACGTCGATGTCATGGTGGATAAGTACTTGCACGGGGCAGAGCAGTGGGTCGGCGCCAACCTCGATTGGAGTTTCGATTGCCAGAGGTATTTCGGAGAGAATCACATAGAGATCAAGAAGATTTTAAAAGTTAATATCAAGTCTACAATTTCCTAACAAACGTCAGTCGTACCACTTTTCTATTTTATCGCGTTCGACTCACACAATATGAAGAGGTTTCCCAGTACTTAAATTCAGAATAAGAACGTTACTCGATCATTCTGCAATGTTGAAATCGCATTAGACCAATTAAAATAAACACTTAAGTTAAGGGATGCTGTAGGCCAAGAACACATCTCCGCCAAATTCACTCTTACTAACCCACGGGTTGAGTAAGTTAGCGACGAATGTTTTCATACCCCATCCTATAAGCACTATCAACGTTGTGAAAGCCGGTTGTATATCCAGCACCACTATCAGGCGAAGAGATGGTAAGCCACTTGAAGATCTAATAGACGGTCTTTCATATCTACCTCGAAGGCCAAATCCTGCCGCCATGCCACCGAGAACGTTACGAATCACCCATTCCCGATCAAGCTTATCATCGTCAAGGAGCTCTAGAGCAAGTTTTGCTATGCTTTCGTTCTCAAAGCCGTGGTGAGAAAATGTAAAACGATCCGCAGCTTGACGAGAGGAAACGGGTCCGGAAGACGGCTTCCAGAGCGTTAAGAGAAGGAGAAGAAAAAGCTTCGTGAGGGATGAGAACAAAAGTGTCAAGGGGACATGTGACAATCTGGTGGGTTTCAGATGTTAGTACTTCTATGATGAAGAGCCTTGAAGTACCTGAATTCTTCTCGGACGCCTGACTTCGGTTGCGGATTGTTAGAGCTCGAACGGAAAAGAGTTGACCACGCGTTTAATAGTCGAATTATTAGCGCGGAAGTCATTGTGACTCCTGTGTGGAAAGCTACTGTCTCTGAAAGAGGCAAAGAGGCGGTAAGCACTACTAGACGAGTTGGGATTGTAGTACGGAAACACCTGTTGCACACCCAACTAGTATACGCAGGAACGGCGAAATGCTGTTTTGCATCCGCAGGAATGGCTCAGAGGGCTCTGGATGTATCAAGTTCTCTACAAAGACGTGTAAATCACCATTACGATTGATTAGTAGCGCGAGGAAAGAGCATTGACACTTACGAAGGTGTGACCACCTAATGACTATCGCAATGGTTAGTTCTAGATTCATTGGATGCAACCACTGCACTCACACGCGTCAATAAATATTAGTGTTGCTCCAAGGCGGACAATCGTAATCCATCGACTCTTCCATAACACAGTTCAATACAATGAAGTCAGATGATACTTTAACATACCCTCTCGCGCCTTTTCTGCAAGTCTCCTTGATACGACTTGCCATCTAACGCATGGTCATCTTGCTTCGCGACGCTTGGTTCCACGGTACGTCGGGGCTCATATCCTCGATTGAAAAGGATATGTCTGAACACACCTCTCTTCAGAAGGATTAGGTCCAGCAGTAGAGTCAACGTGTCATATTCAACGTATGGATCAGCGAATTTTAGGCATTTGGTGTTGGACTACAGACAGTGTTGATGAACTTGCCAACACGAAGTATACAGAGAAAACAACTCACGCATTGCTCAAGCCGTAGATTATTCGCCGACTGGTATACCGTATAAAGGTATGGAACGGTGCTTGTACAACTTATGCAGATAGGCATGAAGGAGAAAGGACATAGATCTGAATTATGTCGCTGGACTAGTAGTAGTAGTTTTCTCACGCCTACTATTACTACTCCTCAACTCTAATTTCCGAAGATGGCATCATAACACGCAACTTGAACTCTACCCGCGACTGTGACCAGTGTCTCAGGGCTCTCGCCGACAAGCACAGTTCGTATGTTATAATTTATCTATCTCTTGACAGAATAGCTCACAGACTCATCAGTGCAGGTAAACACGAAACTCCGAGCCTTTTGTAGCCATTGAATGGAATGCCTCCGAGTCGACGCCTGGGAATCGAGATCGACATGATTGTCCACCCAATTCACCGCTTACCCCCCGAGATACTCAGTATAATATTCTGGCATGCTATTCCGCGAGATAAAGGCTTCGTGGTCCCGTCTACTCGGAACGCGCCTCTAGTGCTCAGGTCAATCTGCAAGGGTTGGTGTAGTCTTTCGGACAGGACGCCGGAGCTGTGGGCGTCTATAGAGTTATTTCTCTTCCGTCCATTTACGAAAGCTTTGCAGGCGTATAACAATTGGATTTCGAAAACCGGTAATTCTCTTCTGAACTTGAAGATCGTAGTTATGGCGACTCAAAGGATTCAGAGCTCCAGCAAGATTAACAAACCTTTACTTGACTTTATCCGATGCATCAAGAATCACAGGCATCGATGGCGAAATGTGGAGCTATCGTGCCCCAAGTTTGTCGTGGACCTGCTTCTAGATGACTCACTTCCAGTCGTGGAACGTCTCGCGATATCAGACTCACTTCGAGACGTCTCTGATACATCATGGGATTTGGGGACGCTCGATTTATCACGAGCGCTGAAGCTATGGGAGCTTAAAGTCGTCGAACCTTTGCGAATAACGCCAGGAAATAGGACCACTGCCATCTCTTGCTTACACATTGGTATAGGCTCACATACCCAAATCTCGAGTGTCCTAACGGCGTGCCCTCTACTCGAGGATTTGTCAATCGAGTTCACTTACCAGTCACCTAAAGATTTTGCATGCGGACGACATTTCTTATTGCCGCACCTCCATACACTTAACATTTCCTTTCGGGAAAGTGGCCTAACTTCTCAGCATAGTATCCTAAGTGCATTTCGAGCAACAGCTTTACGAAGGGTCACACTTGAACGTATGAAGGATAGTTCCTTGCCTCATTTTATCAAATTACTGGATCAATCAGATGGGAGGATTGAAGAGCTTGCCCTGACGGACGTGCAGATAGAAGAGATGAAACTCATCAATTGCCTTACGCGCGTACCTCTCCTTTCGAGTCTGAAAATTGTGGATCGAGCCGGGCTGAGCGACGATTTTCTCAAGTGCTTGGTTTGGCGAACACAATCGGGAGAAAACGTCTGCCCGCGACTCAGCCGACTGTGGCTCCTGCGATGCTCTTGCGCTTCGATGGATTCGAATATTGTTGTGGAAATAATACGATCGCGCTCTTCGAGTTTGTCCAGGCTCGGCCTGGTTGCACCCCTGATGGAACTACGATTCGATGGAACGCAGGCACAGCAGATGATGTTGCACTGTCATCCCGATATTGAAGCGTGTATCAGAAAGGGTTTCGAGCTCTTCAGGTGAAGTCCTGATCGCATTTCACTCTGAAGCATTTCTGAACAAGGACTTTCTTACAGGTACTGGAGAGTGTAACTATATGAGAGTCGTGTCGCGCACAGCAGTCAGCTTCGTTCACGAGAATATTTCATTAGCGTTGACGAAAACACAGCCTTATGTTTTCAGCGAAGTTCAGCCAAATCTGCATACTGATCATGGCTAGTAAAACTCTTGCTATAACAATGTGAGGTGCAACTTGTACAACGTCATCGAGAGTATTGGGTGAGCTGTGGTATAGTGGTGTCCCAACAATTCGATGGGGAGAAGAGTTGAGTCCATCATCAAGTATGTGTCTTTCTAGAAAGTTGGTACTCGTTGCGGCGAGTCTATTATGAATGTGCTTAAGGCTTAAGAATCTGTCGATCATTTGGGGTATAAACAAATGTTAGTAGGAAATAATAGACAGAGAAGCTTGTGATAATCATCGTGCATGTTATACAAATGTTCCATCTGCAAGGATACCAAGAGGTCAAGCGGGTGCAGTTTGATCTGGAAGGTGATGAAGTCAGCAATATGGGAAGCAAATCACATGCAATCGGGGGGCACGGCGTAGGGTCACGATCACCCCACTACGTTTCTTCCAAACCTCCATAAATTCTCCCGCTGTAGATTTCGTGTTGTTGTCTTCTTCTTCTCCTCTTTCCCCGCGTTTCTTTATTTCCCCAAAGCCGTACACTGTCCCCATGTCTGACCTCAAAGTTGAAGGCTTCCAGGTTCGTCCCATTCGTGATAATAAGGGCGCACGCGAGCTGATAGATGGGGAACGAACGCTTGCTTTCTTTAGTCCTCTGACATCATCGCTCAGCTCGGCGAGGCCTTCGCACAGTTCAGCGAGTCTGAGAAGAAGAACCAGATCAAGAAGGTATGTCATAACTTTATCTGTTGGTTGCCAGACGTTCTGAACTCAAGCTTCAATTTGCTGTAGACGAACGGAATTTTTGAACTGCGTGTAAAGAACGGGGAGGGCAAAGAGGCTGTCTGGACGATCGACCTTAAGAAATCGGGCACTGTATACAAGGGTGACGCAAAGCCCAAGGCTGATGTGGCTATCATATTGTCCGACGAGACGTTCGTTCAACTTGCTTCAGGCAAGGTACGCAAACTCTACTTTTCTCTGCATGTGATTTCTCTGAAACTCGATGTTATCAATAGCTTGACGGACAGAAGGCGTTCATGACTGGAAAGTTAAAGACGAAGGGCAACATGATGCTTGCCACGAAACTTGACGGTGTCCTCAAGGTAAGCTCTTCGACACCCCGAACTGTGAAACCGATATACTTACAATCATTTACGGCTTAGACCGCAAAGTCAAAGGCCAAGCTGTAACTGCCATACTAGCTCGCAATTACTGCTCTACTTTTTCTCCCTCCATCCTCGTCAATGGCCTGACATGATACCTTACATATTACACACCCAGTTGCTGCTAAACTTATTGTTGTAAAGTAGCATATTCCGTATCTTATTTGTCTATCATCCGTCAAGAGTGAGAAGGGTTAATTCACAGCAGTGTTCTGACTCTTCTGAGTTGTGAATTTGACTTGGCAAGAACTTGAAAGTGACTTAGATTCCGTCTTTATGCGCTGACGTAATTCTGGGCATAATTTTGTTGCCGACATATTTGCGCGTTCGGCGACGGACGCGTATTGTAGCTCAACAACCGACGTCCACTGAGCTCAGCTTAACTCCCAAGTGTTGTACTTCATTCCCGCTTTAGTATCCTACTAGAGCATGAAACTATAGCCTTGCCGGTCGATAACTGACCTGTATTGAGGTCTTTGAAGTTTGCCTACTGTGGATGTTCTCGGTGTTGCGGACACAGCTCAGACCGGCTTCGAGTGTAGGAGGAATACCAAGGATGGTTACGTTCAGGATGTTGGCGCGCGGCCAACGACAGCTTTCGACATCTCTCTACTCTGCGGCTAGACCTCGGCAACAGTTTGCTTCGCCTCATGTACAACCTCTCCGGCGGATGCACGTCCGTGCACTCTCGTACTCTACTATACCGAGGATCATTGCCAGGGCATTCAAGGTACCCGTTGCTGGAGCTACGGTTGGGGCAGGAGCGTTAGGCTATGCAAACTACAAAATTGAAGGTCAGCTTTTCATTAGATTCTGTTGTTTATTCCTTGTGCGCTTAATATGAGTAATGATCAGAGATAAAGCAGAAGACATCTGGATGGGTGACAAGTGTGCAGGAAACGGCTACGGATGTCTTTGACTCTGCTTCAGATAGCTTCAAGGCAGTGAAAGATCGTCTCTCTGGGGTCGAAGTGCCAAGCTTAGAGACTCCCCAATTCCTAAAGGATCTTTTCTCATCTAGCGGTAGTGGCGGAAATGGCTCAGACAAAGACAGGAATGATGGGGATGGAGGATCGGGGGGGAAGAAGCCAGAAGGTGACGATGCTGCTCTTGCAGCGCTCATGGCGGCTACACTTGCGGCTCCTTCTTATTCTGAGGAGGAGGAGAATGGCGCGAATGCTGGTTTAGGAACCCAATCAAACGAACTCATGCATTTGACTCGAAAACTCATCGAGATCCGGACGATGTTGCTTAGCATCGACCAGAGCGACACACTTAAGCTGCCTAGTATCGTAGTCATTGGATCTCAGAGCTCGGGAAAGAGCTCTGTTCTGGAAGCCATCGTTGGACATGAATTCCTTCCGAAGTGAGTGCTTCTCCATCCTGGATGTTACCGAATTACTCAATTTCATGGCACAAATTTATAGGGGCGATAACATGGTAACACGGCGTCCCATCGAGCTGACCCTCATACATACCCCTGTGAAGCCCGGGAGTAATGAGCCTCAAGAATACGGCGAGTTTCCCTCTTTGGGGCTCGGGAAGATTACGAACTTCGAGCAAATTCAGCGCACCCTTACGGATTTGAACCTCGCCGTCCCAGCAAGCGAGTGTGTCTCAAACGATCCGATTGATCTTCGTATCTACAGCCCGCACGTGCCCGACCTCACTATGATCGACTTACCGGGATACATTCAGATAGCATCGATGGATCAACCGGAGACACTGAAAGAGAAGATTGCGTCATTGTGCGACAGATACATCCGCGAGCCAAACATCGTGTTGGCGGTGTGTGCCGCCGATGTTGATTTGGCGAACTCCCCTGCTCTGCGTGCGAGCCGGAAGGTTGATCCGTTGGGACTTCGTACGATTGGCGTCATAACCAAGATGGACTTAGTGTCTCCCGAGCAAGGTGCACAGATACTTTCCGGGAACAGGTATCCTCTTCACCTTGGCTATGTCGGCGTTGTCTGCAAACCTTCGGGTAAGAAGGGTAAACGCGAGACCACTGGTGAAATTGCAAGACGGGGTGATGATTACTTCGGGGCAAACAAAGAATACTTTGGGAAGGCATCCTCGCTCATGGTTGGTACAGGAACTCTCCGACATAGACTCATGCAAGTGCTGGAGTCGTCAATGGCCTCATCTCTGCACGGAATCACCAACGCGGTCCAGCTCGAGATGGAAGAAGCTGCGTATCAATTTAAAGTACAATATAATGATCGGCGGATATCTGCCGAGTCCTATGTGGCTGAGACCGTCGACTTACTGAAGGCACGCTTCCGCGAATTCACATCACAATTCACGCGTCCACAGCTCCGAGAAAAATTAAAGGAGATGCTGAACGAGAAGGTCATGGATATCATGGAGCAACTCTACTGGTCCGATTCACGTGCGCGAGAGCTGAGCGCACTTGCGGCGGATGCGAAGCTAAAGCCGGAGGAAATCGAACCCTTCTGGCGATACAAGCTCGAGGCAGCGTCTTCACTTCTCACCAAGTCAGGTGTAGGTCGGGACTCGACGCTCCTCGTCGCTGACGGTCTACGTGCCTTGATCGATTCTATCGCAGCTGGCGAGCCATTCACACATCACCCACGCGCTGCAGAACGCCTTGTCGAGTTCGGACATGCGATACTACGTGACCGAATTGGCGTGACGTCAGACCAGGTCGAAAATTGCATTAAGCCGTATAAGTATGAGATCGAAGTTGATAATCGTGAGTGGGAAAACGGACGTTCGGAGTCTACGGCGCTCTTTGAGAAAGAGATCGCGCTGTGTGAGGACAAGTTAAAGGAGATTCGCAAACGAGTGGGTGGCAGCCGAAGGCTCAACAACCTGATGGGTTATGTGAAGAATCTTGAGGATAAGGAGAAGGAGAAGACGGCTAGGAGGATTGCGAGCCCAGATGAATCTATTGAGACTGAAGAGGAGATCCATTATCGCTATAGTCCTGCTCAAATGCTCGATGGTAAAGTACATGTTCCTCGACTATCTCATCAGCCATCTGATCCCCCCTTGTTTTTAGCGAAGCATGCTCTGCTATTCAACGACCGGTTGAGCATTTTGAAACTGAGACATACCACGCTGAAATCCAAGCGGTGTAAGGGCGGGCCTGATAACGATGTTTTCTGCCCTGAGGCTTTCCTTGAGGTCGTTGCGGATAAGCTTGCATACACGGCCGCCATGTTCATAAGCATCGAACTTCTTGACCATTTCTTTTATCAGGTGCGCGTTCTTTAGCATCTGTGATGTGCCTGACCGCGTTCTAACGATCACGAAACAGTTCCCCCGAGAAATAGATTCACGTCTAGTTTACGACCTTGACCGTAACGAAGTCGTTGCATTTGCGCGCGAGAACCCAGTTATTCGGCGCCATTTAGACCTGCAGGAGCGGAAGGATAAGCTAGAAGAGGTGCGGGCTCACACTCTCTATATCTTTTACGTGTTTCATTAACTCCCCTCTGCAGGTTATGAAGCAGCTGAATAGCCTAGCGAGTCTCCGGAAAGATGCGCAGCCAACCCCTAGACGATCTAAAGGCCTCTTCGGAAACATGTTCTGAGCTTTCCCCCATGACTTTGGCCCTATGATTGTTATTACATACTCGTTTTTTGTATTGCTCCTACACCATACTGCTACTCACCACTCTATGTACATAACCTATAATTCACTCTTTATCCCCTACCTAATAATCATGATGAAACCTTTCGCCTCATCGATAACAGCGCAGTGATGGATTGGCGGTTAGTACGCGCGTCTGCTACACAGGTACAACAAGGAACATATATTCATTTTACAGAGGACATGGACGTTATCGAATATATCTCAATTGCTACAGATTATATCTACACAAGTTTCTAGTGTTTTACCAGCTTCATACATCAAGGGTTTACTCGGGAAAATCCTCCATCAATTATAATCTCTTGACCGTTTGTGTAGAGCGACAGGGAAGAGGCCAGATACAGGGCGAGCGCGGCCATGTCATCCTCCCTTTCATGCAAGTCAATACTTCTGGGTATTCCTTAAGGTTAATCTTCTCACTGACCTTCCGTTCCTTCTCAACGGTGCCGGAACACCATTGATTGCACCCATGTTCGTCTTGCAGTATTCGTTCGCCTGCTCGTCGTTCCCTGTTATTTCAGAAGGGAAAAGACCAGGTGCGATTGCGTTCACCCGGACAGGGATCCCTTTCAGCGCAAAGTCAGTTGACATGAGTTGTGTCAGGTGCGAGGCTCCAGCTTTGCTTGGCGTGTAAGCATACTGTGAACGGACAATTTATCAGCAACGCATACCCCCGTTCCATGTCTGTGTTTTTCGCACCATGGATCTCGCAAGTCTAGAGTACGTTACAACGCTCGTGATGTTGATAATGCTTGCTGTCCACCCGTCAGGTTTGCCGATAGTACTAGCCACCAATAAGTCCAGAAATGCAGTTGTGACAAAGAACACGGATGAGATATTGGTAGAAGCTACGTCTGCCCACTCCTTGAAGGAATATGCATCGAAAAGAGCCTTGCCATATGTCCCTGCGGTCTTCTGTTCAGGAGCATCTGGATCCAGCATGAACGGTACTGTCGGACCAAGAGCACCAGCACTGCGGAGCAAAAAAAAACTTAATATAATGAGCGATAAAATAGTGGTGTAGATATACTTATTGACCAGGACATCAAGCCTCTTGTCAATGTTTGAAATATGTTCGACGGCCTTTAGAATACTATCTTTGTCCGTCACATCCATTTGAAGCCTTTACCGAGATGGACGATTCGGTCATTCCGGTCGACGCGAGCGGCGAATGTGGCCGAAAATGCTTACGGAACAATCAACCCCCCTCCTTCAAACTGAAGCTTTGCTGCCTCTTCCAAAGGCTCTGATCGCCTTCCCGTAACGTACACTTTGGCGCCATGCTTTGCAAAGCCTTTCGCAATCATCAATCCTCTGAGTGTTCGGAAATAATTATTAGCCATGTCTCACATTGTCCCTGACCACTTACTTACATTCCGGTTCCGGCGCCAGTCACCATTGTGATAGCACCGGATAAATCAAACTGCAATTTATCGGCAGGCGCTCCAGAACTCGAGGACATGTTGACAGACAGAGAGATATCGGGGGCTAATTTGTGGAAAGAACCTGTCCGAAAGACCACGCCGCTTTATATGCCAAGGACGAGCGGGATCTCATGGTCGTCAGGTCTATGCCCTGGGGTATTCGGAAGAGATTCTGAGACATCGTGTAGAAACATAATCTAGAACGGTGGATGTTGTGATAAGCGAAGGCAAAACGGTGTGTCGGCCAGCCATAGCCCAAAAGTATTGCGGGACGCGCTGATTGATACGTAAATACGAACCATCTGTTCATTCCACGTTGCAATGCAGGCGCATATGTATTTTCAATGAACGTTGTGTACTGCCGTATATATGAGCATAAGGCAGAGAGGCCATCCCCAAGTAGTCATAATGACAAGAAGTTGGTTGAAAGCCGTGTCCCATGCCTCCTCCGTCCTGCATGTCCAGGGCAGATGGTGTGTGAGAGAGATAACAGTGAAAAAACTGTGCAAACTCAAGAGATCTGGATGAGATTGGCTGGCGACATGTGTTTATATAAGGCGCTGGAAGAATGTCAATCTTGAACATGCAGAACGATCGACCGCGTAATAATGTTTAGGCTTCAGTATATTGATAAAGTTCGAAGTCCGTCGGTGATTACCATTTTCGTCATGCCAATGATGGCTTGAATTGATTTGAGTGCACTGCTAATGAGATCCATGAATCAATAGACATCAATCGTTATTAAGCTATGCTAGGTGATCCTACTTAAATAGATGCTTTCCACAATAATCAATTTTTGTCCTGTCATTAGGTTCATAATAGTGGCCATGTTAACATCTCCTCAACCGACAACGAACTGCTTTGTTTTATTCAGGTGAGAGATGAAGTCGTCATCCACCCCGAGATGTGCCTTTACAATCTCAGGTGGCGTTAGAGCCAACCATTGGTTCATGCTTAGATCCTGGACAAGATCTAATGGGGAGGTATCAGCAAGCAACATTCCTTGTCAACTGATCGTATCATACTTGTGTTGAAGATTTCCAAGAATGTTATGGTCGTGTTTCCAGTGTTTTCGACATAGTGTCCAAATGATGGAGGGACGTAGCCTGAGGATAGCGGCGTTTAGCAAACGGGAACGAAAGTTTCATTGCCATACTTACCGACGTCACCAGACTTTTTTTGCGATATGAAAAAGATGACGTCAGCTTCAGTCAACCTTCTTCAAAATTTACACATACCCGGTAGTCAAAAGTATTAGCCGTTCCACCCGAGGCAAAGAGAGTCATGCGTGCTTCGCCAGTGCTATATGGGAACAATATCAGATGAAGTGTAACAAACACTAAAGGGGTTCTTACATGAAGTAGCTCCATTCAGCTTGCGTGGGATGCCACTAAAGATGAAAGAGTGTTCAAAACTTGAAGCGTCCGAAGGAGTAAAGGTAAATATCATACATGCAACTCCCTTGATTCAAGGCATTAAGTCAGCCAGCGCTCATCAAATGCATCGGACGTTGCTCACCTCATTGCGCCGGGGTCGATAGTGACGAGAGCTCCGACTATGGCTTGAGACACATTGAATAGCCGACTATCTACGATCTTGATGGAGCCTCCTGCTAGAGGCGTCGCTGCCATCTGCGACATGTGGAAAGTGAAGGGGTTCGGTATCGTGCCCGCTGGACTTTCAGGTATAGCCGCATTGGCAGCCGGAGGTGCTGCAGTAAAACACTGCACTAAGTTCGGGTGTCACAGATGTATAAATGATGGAAGCATACCGGACGGAAAGATATACAACTCTTTAGATGGGATGTGATCGAAGGCCGATGTATCAACTTGGAAATTTTTAGCGAGTACCTCTTTGGGTATGTGTGCTGTCCAATCTGTCAACTGGAAAGTTGAGTCTTCGCTGAAAGCCCCATCGTTGAATACCTTCATTACAATATAAGTAAGAGTTTGATAAATCCCAAACCAGATTTAGTGAGAGTGAAGTGGGATTGGCTTACCAGGAGGAATTCAGTGCCATCTGGATCATCGTCTGTTGCCTGGAGAGAGTGGGGGATACCGGCTGGGAAATACCAAAGATCACCCGGACCCTGGGGGAAGCAAACTTAAAAATGGGCGCGGAGAAGGAAATGGAAAGCATACCACGGTGTCAACGAACACTCGTCCTTCTTGATCAACTGCCGTCACTCTAGTGTTACCCTAATAATAGACTTAAGGAACTAAGTTCGCCTGACAAGATGCTCTACAAACCTTCAAGACGTATGCCCACTACGCAGTGCAGCCATCAGCAAATGTAAGGTTGGCGCAAAAACAGATTAGTAAAGCATACCTCCGCGGTACTGTGCCAATGCAACTCCCTGAATGTAGAGTTAATCTCATCGGAACGTTTATGTTTGCTTATCCATGTACGTACCGGATTGCGCCCGCTTCCAAACGCATGTTGACAGACGCCCTACAGTCCAAATTGAGTAAATGCGCTCACGTTCGGGAGATCGCGACCGAACGCTGAGAGAATATTGCACTTACATTGCTGTCGCAATCGGCATCACGTTTACTGCAGGTTTTGGTATAAGTGAAAAAGATTAATGATCTATGTGAACCGGGAGCCGAACCCAAGGCATTGCTGCCAACAGTTACTTACTGTTCTCTTGTCGAGCCCAGCCGCCGGTCTGAAGCCGATTATGGCTGAGAGAGAAAGGCCATTTCGCAGCACCTCTGATCCAAAGGAATTGGTGTCAACCACAAAGAAAGAGTTTACGATAACTAATCGCACTCACATTAACCCAGAGTCAGTCGATGGGGGAGCCAACGAGTCAGGGTTCTGCTGGTCAAGCTCCGTATCATCAGGCGCGATGACGGTTGCGCCGAGTTGACCGTTGATGGCTTCGACCGTTTCGTCAGTGTCTTGAGACCAACCAGGATTATTAAGTGCATCGCTTGCAGGAGCGACTGTCTGAAACTCAGGAGGAGCCATCGAGACGGCAGAGCTCTGTAACCCAGAGGAAGAAACAGCAGTGGATATGGTAGGTGGAGCACTCTGTGATACGACAATTGAGGAGAGCATGGAAGAGAGCGCTGCAGACACCGAGCTACTTGCCGCCGGAGCAGCGTAGGCAACGGATGCGAAGACAAAGCAAGTCAAGAGGGGTGCTTGAAACATCTTCACAGACTGTAGGGCGCTGAGCGAGTGAGTAGGCAATGTAGAGCAAGCTGAGGGGACTGCGGATGCAGAATGCAGTCTTATATCCCCACTCGTGCTATCGCTTTCGAAAAGATATGTCGGAAAAATGCCGTACGCGTGTTAGCAATGGTTGTAATGGAACAAACGGAACAACTAGGCGAAAGTGTTGGCCATTCATGGATAATCGAGTGCCGCCGATATTCTAGTGTGGGTGTGCTTGAGAGACGATACGGGTAAGCATGACAAGCATCGCTTGCCTGATAGGTGATAGTGATTTGGTGTTCAGAAGCGTACACAAGCGGCATTGCTAGAAAGGCAAAGAAACAGAGCCAACACTCGTCAGGACCATAGACAACACAATAGAATTGTACATACTTCGAAAGGGGACACGTGTCCTTTTCTTTGCATCAAAGGCAACACAAGGTGCTCGAGCTAGGAATGGGATCCTAATATGTAATAAGTTTTCTCTTGAGGCGACCTAAGTACGACACCGGTCACCGTCCATAGATGAGACGGAAGGCCGGCAATTCCTCTGAGCATGTGTCGGTCAAAAATATGTTCAACCGACTTACGAGAATTAGGTGATAACTGATGAAAATAAACGATCGCCAAACTCATACATCTCATGTCACCTCTGTCATCCTCCGACCAATAGTTCAGGCTGAATTCGCGGACGCAATGTGCCGATTGCAACGCCATTCGGAACAAATGGCCTACTTCAGCAGACTGCAAATGTCTCGGACCAGCGCGATTGATGCTTTTCCCCAGTCTTGACCTAATGGCCGTCGTTCCCAATCGGCACCGGATGTTGTGGGGTACCTCCAGAATCTAAACATAGAATTGATGTAAAATTAGCACGGGACCCATCCGGGCGCAAGATTGGCGAACCTTTGACAGCGACGGCACGACACCCAGTATACGGCGAAATACAGTCGAGCCAGGGACTAACATAAATCTCGAGACTAAAGGGGGGAAGTTCTGTTGGAACGCCAGCGTATAAGATAGAAGAAGGCGGCCCGGTGGCGGGTTTTACTCTATATTTCCTCTTGTAGCAAGATTCAACGTTATTTCGCCTTCCGATACATGAGATTCCGTGCGGGAGCAAATATGCCGAGCTCGTCGTTTGAGTTCGAACAGCAAGGTTCAGGGATAGCATGACCCAAAGACTCCGAGCAAGGCACGTCGCCAGTTGTGCCGAGAGGTCCTATTCTGTCTCGTTCGTCGAAGCGAATCAACGGTGGCCTATTTCCTTCACTAAGTTTCGCACATGTTCAAAAGTAAGAATCTGGGAAGTGTTTTCCCTCTTCCGAGAGATATGAATCGTCAAAAATATCTAGAAGAACACTGATCAGCCCGAGAATTGATCGGGGTATGGCAGTTGTAGGGAAAACCAAGGTTGAGGACTGCGCAAGGTCCGTCAGATCGATCACGCGACGGGGTCAGCGGAGTTAATCGCACGTACCCTTTGAAAAACTATATCCTTCATATGATGCAGGGGAATGATGGTCCCCGATGTGATGCACATAGAAGCAGATCTTCCGACCATATGAAGCAAGTCCGGCAAAAGACTTCGGGTCTTCTGACAATCACACATAGTGGGATTGGTTCCTTGTGTCACCGATGAGTGGTGAAAAGCTGATGCGTATCATGCTGTACAGTCTTTCTACCTTGAGTCCAGTCTGAGTCCGCCAAGTAGTTCTCCCATATTAAGTGAGGTCAGAGAGCATCTCAAGCGGACATCATCTAACCGTGGAACATAGAGAAGGTCAGAATCCGGTAGATAGCAAAAATACCAGCTAGAATAGCTCTTCCTTCTCTATACATTCGCAGGATGTTCATCTTGTTCGCAATGTAAGATCATATATTGAATGTGGATGCATCGGCAAGAAGGACGAAGAATTGCTCAAGATGGTGGTCGTGTAAAGTGTCTGTCAAGATCGCCGTAAAGGCGGAGGGCGGCATTCCACACGTTACTCAATAGCGGTTCGATGGCGTCATGGACCCAGCTTCTGCAATGAGGTACGACAGTAGGCACAAGGACCGTCAAAACAATCTATTCTGTTTCCATCAGATATATTGTCAATCACGAAGAAGTTTGCAATACGTTAATCAAGAATGGAAGCAAATCGGCGGAGAAAGGGAGAACGCAAGAATAGAAGATACTGCAAAGGGGATAGTAATGTCTGGCTGGAATGGGCTCAAAGTTTGGTCTCTGGACTCGGGTTGCTGCGGGTAGTAGCAAAGCGCTCGGGTGGAGCATTGCCGGGCAAAAGGGCTCCGCGAGGTTACGACCGTTACGCTCCCGATTCCAGAAAATTGTCAGAAAAAAAAAGTAAGCGAGTCTGGGATAGTCTGAGGGTAGTGGAAACTGGAAGTAAAAGTTCGATAACATCCCCCTCTGGAACCACATTTCACAGCTCTCGAAGTAACTCAGTACTCACCATTGAACACAAATCCCCTCCAGTGATCGACCATGGCCGAGCAAGAGACTCTACGGCATGTTAGCTCTGCCGAACGCCTGCAAGCCAAAGGATAACCGGCGTTGAGCTCTTTGCGGGCGGACTAATTGTAGCCAGACCACTCGTCCATCGACAGAATGCCGAGGCTGTTGAGGCTATTAAAGTATGCGGAACGATCCCCAGACATGGGTCGAGATTAACGGAACTGTCGATTGAGCCAGATCCCCGATTGAAGATAGTGTCTAGCATAGCACTGCCGTCAGCGAGGCAACCGAGTCCGCTATCAGACTTTGGTGGTCTTCGCCGTGGCAGCCACGACGGGGGATTTGGGGGCCTTCCAAAAGTCAAAAGAATGCTTAAGCCCCAGGTTTATACAATTTATACAGAGAATTTGCGAACTTACTTAGATAGCCAAGACAGACGCAACCGAGTCCGCCAAGCCCTTCTCAGAAGCGTGGACATGCGACACCGAGTCCAAGGTAAGAGCACACACCGAAAACACGAGAACACAGAGTTAAGCTGCTCAATGTGCTTCGCAGCTTGAAGGTTTTTCGCGAACAAGACGCAGCTGAGCCTCAGCTATAAAACTATCGCGAACGACGAGAAAAACGGTGTTTCGTTGAGGACGATTCCACAATCATCACTGAGTAGTTCGGTTTACGACCATGACATTGAGCGTGCGTTCTGATAATGCAACGAGCTATACTCATCGGGTATAGAGTACCTGGGACTTCGAATTTGGAGGGGATGTCGGTCGCTGGGCAACAGCCCCCAGGATAATAGGACTTAAACTTGGCCAGATTAAGAAGGTGAGAAAGCGTTAGACTAAATTCACGAAATTCAATTCTCATATTTTCATTGATTCGAGCTGAAGAAATACACGTTAGAGGTACGAAAGGCAAAGATACAGTGTCACAGATAAAGACGAAAAAAAACAGTAGTAAGGCGCAAAACCTAACAAATCAGTCCAAATTCTAGGTACTACGATTGCAGTCCGTAGATAGCTACCCGAACGTACTGCTATACAGCTAATCTTAATCGCTACTATGATACACAGGGTAAGCTAATCAATCAACAGTCTCAGACGTTGGTATTAGTTATGGAGAGGACAGAAGGAAAAGAAGCATAGATATGAGAGGAAATGGTTTAAAGATTATTAGATCAAACATTGCACTGTAGCAATCCATGATCTGAGGATATTACGGTACTTTGAGTACTCGGTAGAAAGACACGATATTAGACGACAGAAATCAAGATCGAACCATAGGATCGATTTGTGCACCTGGTCCAGGTCCAGAAAGTCCCAATGGTCCACCGCCGTTTGCGTGATGCGCATTCATCTTCGAGGCATAGGAGGTGAACCTGTCATGCTCACCCGATGATGAGAGCTCGGAACTCCCGGGGCGCAAGGTAGTAGTTGGAGCACTTAGTCGACGGAAGCGATCTGATGAGGACGATTCACGAACTGAACTGAACTGGCGGTTCAGAGTTTTACTCGACGGACCATCCGCATCAGACTCTGAGTCGTCTATGACGTCATCATTCTCATTTCCACCCCAGCTGAATAAAGCGCGTTTCTGAACCGTGTTTTCGAGCGTCTGGGAAGGTAAGCGCTTGAAGGAAGGTCGCACATCGGCAGGCTGAACATGATGGTCGCTTGCATTCAAACTCGAAAGCCCTCCGGCTCTCGCACTGGGAATGTTGTTAGGACCTGGCTCGACGAATGTACCAGGTTGGCGCGGTTGTCCGTTCTGGATGGATTGCTGAGACATCGCAGGGCTCCCAGATGGGCTAACAGAGGATGCATTCGACATGCGACCCTTCTTCGGTGCCAAATTAAGGTTCAGTGGTGTCGTCCTCGCGAGAATAGCTTGTTCATAAGACTTCAAATCGTCGGTGGTATGGCCTGAGCGAGCGCCATTGCCGGGTGTCGGAAGGACATGCGACTGACTAAGGCGAGTGATACTCATTGCTGACGACTTTTCGTCGGGCGGCGTTCGCACCGAGGGAAGTGAAGCAACGCGGGAGAGTCCACGTTTGGGCGTTGGGCGCGAGTCTCCAAAGTTGCCGAGCTGATTATTGATGAGTTCGGCCTTTGGAGTTTGGCCTAAAGAAGGTCCACTGAGGGGGGTACGAAGATACTGCTTCCAGAAGTCTCGCAACTCCCGCATTTCGACCTCGCGATCGCGAGCTGAACCAGTTGCCTGCACGAGCTGGCCCATTTCCTCATCTGTCCTAAACGGACGCGGGGTTGAGTCCTGGGGAGGTAGTTTAAGCGCAGTCTGTGAGAAAAACGGTGCTGATCCATCCGGATTGTTGAAGTTGCCTGGATAATTGCCATCTCCATCAGCTAAAGACATAAGACCGAACGATGACGCAAAGCGGCCGTCTCGAGAAGGCGGAGGTCGTTGGCCATCACCAAATTGGTTATACGCACTGAAATCTAGCTGCTGTTGATTTGATTGTTGTTGTTGCTGTTCGCCCTGAGGGAGGTCAAGGGGAAGATGAGCGCTCGATGACGTCGCTGAGTTCGGGCCGGAAGCTGCACTACCACCATCACTGTATCCATCAACCGAACCCCGACGTGTATGCAGATTGTAAAGTCCCCCTCCTTGAAATTCAAAGTTTGACGGGTGAAGAAGCGAAGCAGGGCCTGTCAATTGCGAAGACGATGCAGGAGGGAGATATTGCGCAAAACCCTCTTGCATATTTTTGTCACGGCGGGAAGGGTAGTCTGCAGGAAGTGTCCATTGATCTCCCGGACCGCTCGCAGATTGATTCCCATAATAATTTGGGATAATCGCGGGATTTGCTGGATACCCTGACGGCAGTGGCAGGATTGAACTCCTAAGCATATCGACATCCCTATACCGGGAGGCAATGTCAGAGGACGACGAGTCATGACCCGAATCAGCAGCGCTCGATGATAACGTCAATGAGGGTGCATTGCTTGGCGAGTTCTCCCAGCTTGCTGCCCCTCCTGGTGGGTTGAATGCAAACTGCGGATGGGAAACAGGGTAATACATGTCGTTTGTCGGTCCCATGGACGGAACCGTCATGGGCGGTGGCCCTAAAAATAGCTCATCTGGGCGCGGAAAGGAGATGTTCGACGATGTCGATGATGTCGAATCCATTGAATGTGAATGACGATGACCAGGACCGACGGGCGCTGTTTGTCTCTGAAATTTGACATATGTGCATACAGATTTGCGTTGAATACACTTGGCTGTTTGAGAATAGAACAAAATTCTGGGGTTAGCATTTTTGCAAACGACTCAGAACAAACGGGGTGGGCACTGCGTGGGAAAGCAACTGATAGAAGGGCAGACGAAGTCTATACTCACAACATGGGTTGGCGCCGTCGCACGGCAAAGTCGCCATCACGCATTGGTCGCAAGCCTGCTTCGAAGTCGTTGCACGGGTAGAAGACTGTTGGCCTTTGCGGCGGTTAGGCGCAGTTGTAGTCGGCGGTTTATCTCCAGCATGGCATTTGTTCACATGTCTTGAGAGCAAGTCACTACCAAGTCAACGATCAAAGGCCAGAGTAGTAAGTCACAGAATACCAAAATCGTCGAAGCTCTTTGAGTGTAAGACTTACCTTCGTGCGAACTGGTCTCCACAATGCTGACATTTGTAAGGACGATCCCCAGTGTCTAAGACAAGACGATATTAGTGTTCGGAACATAAAGCAACGAACAATGATGGCAGACGAAGGGGAAGGGAGGGAGTAGGAGCACTAATGCCATGGTTAAGAAGTAATGGTGTTTAAATGACCATCGGCACTGCGCGCTCCACTATGGGGGGCGATGTGGGTCTAGTCCTGGATACTCACGGGAACGCATGTGCCGAGCAACATGTTGGGGTCGAGTAAACGTTGCCTGACATACTGGGCATTTGTGGTCGCCGGCCATTGGGACAAAATCAACGATGAGGATGGTGTAGACGACGGTGACGAAAGGGTGTTGGAGGATGAGCGAGTTGTATCAGAGAAAGAATGTGAGCGGCGTCACAGAGGTCCTTTACTCAATCTTGTACATACCCGGACACTCTATTTCATGACGTCACTTGACTCCAGCAAAATGTCACACACTGTATCTCCGCGTCCCTTCCCGAACTTACCATTCTGAGTTTGAAATTTGAAATTGCAATCGTCATCTGTTACTCTCAAGTACACCTTGCACATCAGTGTTTATTTTACTGTATCTGCATATCTGCTTTATTTGTCTACTTATGTGCGTATACATACTATCCACAATTACTTACGACCAATCGTCGCCGTAATGAACCCGCTACAAACCCGAAAGTCAGTTCATGTGCACACTGTCGGCAAAACACAGGCGTATATCTTAGAAAAACATACCTGGGTGCTGCGACCGGACAGAATACCTCAGCCTTTGACCTGTCAAATACGATGGCAACAGTCAGCACATGTTTTCTGATACACAACCCTCGAACACCAAACGAAGTGGACGTGGAAGGTTATCGGGCCGCAATCTTGCCACGCATACAACCCTCGGAAGTGTTCTTCTATCCCCCACGTGCATGCAGATCTGTTTCTTCTTGGTCGCCGTTCATTGCGACCGCGAGGCAAAAAGAGGCCAATTGTAATAGTAATGAAACAGTACTCAACGGGGTCATGTTGTCGATGTTGATGTATTTCATGTCCACAGGGATATAGTGTTTATTCGGCAACTTGTATGTGATATTCAGAACCTTCGCATGCTCGCTTACAATTTGTGTCGCCATTTTGTATAGTGTCGCCTGTGGAAAAAAAGGAGTTGACTTTAGTATCTCCGAAGTATCTTGTGGGAGCTGCTGCGGATTGGAACAAAAGCACACACCTGTACACTCGCACTCTCGTCAATTGCAAATATATCCAGCGTGATCTCACGCGCACGAGATGCGACCTTATCGAAAGAGAATTCGTCTTTCACCTTGGCAAGGTCATCCTCTTTTGCTGCACCAAGTGCAATCGGTGTATAGACATATGACATGTCGATTGAAGTCGAGAAGATGCGATCGTTCACCTCAACTAATGTCGTGAACTCATCGCGAACAAAATTCTCGAAGGCCGAGCCTGTGGACTTCAGGACTGCATATATCCAGAAAAGGGGGCGCATCAGCTTGATCTGAAAGATGGATAGATGTCATCACGAAGATGAATGGTGAAGATAAGCGCATACCGAGGAGATCTGCTACACCCGATGAGACCTTTGCTACTAGTTTGTCTTTCCCTGCCGTACCATCGATCTGCAATATAAATACCGGAGTCAATGCCAGCTTCTCAGCACGGAGGGAGGTGAGGATGCAGCAGTATTATGACAACATACCTCGACGGTCGTGATGCGTTTCTCGTCTCCGTCGCGCCAGAATGAATGTGAGTGAGGCTTGCCATCGACTGAGATACGCTGCCAGCGGAGCTGCTCGACGGTGACGAAGGCCTTGTGTAAGTGCGCATATCTACCTAAGATGAAGGAACCAAGGTGCATGGCAAACACCTCGGGCACGAGCACAAACGGAGAAACCTTCGCCATGTCTGTGGAATGTTCGGGATGTGCATAGTGAGATCGCCGGGAGACGAAAAGAAGGTAATTTGAGTTTTAGAGTGGGGTGAGGATGGGGAGGGTCCAGGCGAAGTCGATATAGTATGACCAGGAAGGAGCCAGACCGCAGTCCAAAGGCACGGAACCCACACGCGTTATTATCCAAATCAACACGCATGTTGTTGGCAGGTACAAGTCCGAAAAGAAGGAGCTGAATCAGCGGCATTATTCGGAGAGTAAGTGGCGGTCGCGGCTTACAGTAAGTCATGTTTTTGACTGCGGGGCGAGAAGGGCGTTACTCAGAATGAGGACGCGCAATATACGACGGAAACGAATAGAGCTCACCGGAGTCTGTGGCGACAACAACACTGTTGTCTGCCTGAGTGTAGCTGCAGCCAGATGGGATCAGTAGTGGCTTCGGAAAGAAGATGTCGATGCTGCGTACCTCGTCTCGATGTTACCCTCCAACAACGTGCAAACATTGTATTCCACAATATCGTGCCATTTCTCTCCCTTCACGATCCGGAACACCCGAACTTTGTCCTTCCCATAACGTGCAGCGGTGAGTCCAATGTCAGAGGCCATTGTGAGATTTCGAAAGACGTGTATAAATGTTCTAGTCCGCCGATGTAATCGATAAAGGTGACTGTATGCGCTCAATGGTTGGAAGACAAGATGTCCGTTTCTGACTGAATCACGTAGACGGATAGATGTCTAGCGGCGTCGACGATGGGTACGATGGTAAAGGCTTTGTTGGTGATGGTGGCTTGTGGCTAGGAGGTCGACCTAGCCGGTACGACCAACTTATAGCCGCGTGCTTATCTGGAGATAAGTTGGTGGCCTGCAACGACTTCATTCTGGGCGATGCTCGACGTAGTCTAGCCATGGATTTTTTCATCAGATGTCTGTCGAGAGCAGTAACGATAAGCAGTTGAATACATTCTAGAGCGCCACTGACGGTCCCTTGCATATGCGTACCGACCTTTCGTAGGACTTGCGGCGACTGCAACCTTTCAAGTCCGAAACATCCGGCGCAGCCTCCGTCGGAAGCCCGCTAAAACGATGTCTTGGGAATGCGTTTGATTAGAACCACAAAAGCTGAATAAAGAGAATAAGATATGCCACACTGGAGTAGGTTGTATGCTCTGAATTGAATGTCTATAATAGAAAGCCGTGATAGTTCTGACATTACACATATGGAGCGGCGTAATGACTGTCGAGAACCTCAGGCTTGCACACGCTCCTTCCAAATTAGACGCTACTACTAGTAGTCTGCAGTTATACAGTGTCAGTGTGTCACGATGTACACTGTTTGGCGTGTTGTTGCTTTCAAGGGGACAGTAGTTCTACAGCGGGTCTGCTATGTACAGTATGTAGTGCTACATAGTAATGCTACCTTAATTCCCCATTCCGTATACTATATTTCTGTTATGCCTTCCTACCTTCCATTATGATGAAGAATAAGGGCAAGAGATAAATTCGACAATAATGAAGTACAAACGAACCAAAGTCCCGACTTGCGGCTATACGGAAAGAAGCGCTACGCACGATTCTAAGAGCCCTCCAACTCCTACATTTTACATCGTATATTCAACCATATGCTTCCTTTTCAATATATCAGCGCACAGGCCTGATGCCAAGTCGACCTGTACCATCGGGAGACTGCGATCAACATACGAGAAATCCGATACATTCGCAACCACGCTCGGGCCGTAGGAATGTCCATATGAGAATATTGACATTGGTAGGTCTCTTTCCTGTCGCATGACTCTCAACATTTGTAGAGCTAGCAGATGTATAGGAGGAACATGTTGCCGCAGAAGGAAAGGCGGGAGAAGCGAGACCGACGTAAGAAGATGCGGCAGCATTTCCCACTTGCGAGGCACCTGTTCATCCTGCAAGGCAACCTCCCCAGATATCTTTCCCTAGCGTCATTTGCCGACTCGACGGCATCAGTACGAGGCAACCATCGGCCATTAAACACATCCGCAGATCAAGAATTTCCCTCACCATCCGGAGTACTTCCCTTTGCTCCGACCTCGGTCGAAATGCATCCGAACGGAACACGGGAGAGCGCCCGCTTGCGCGCTTCTGTGCACTCACACCGAGTCCTCGAAGAAGATAGCGACAATTTGGTGCCGTCGGCTTCTTGCGCTTCCCCCAAATCTGCCACCTGCACCGCAGATCCTTTGCGCAACGCTGCGAAAATAGAGCTCAAATCTCTCCAGAGTTGAGAGAGATCTACCAGACTTGTCGTAGCGGCTTGTTAAATCGTACAAGGGTATGACGCAAGCAAGAGATCAGCACCTGAAGTGCACGGAGCTCCGTTCTTGATTTGATCTTCCAGGATAAATGTCACAAAACTCGTAGTGGCGAACAGCAGATGAGCGATTGGAGATGAGTTGCTTGAGAGTTTTCTAAAGAAAGAAGCAGTATATTGGAGATGGAATCCATACGGCTGAGTCCGCTGCGAGAGAAAGCGCGCTTTTACCACCTGAGCGAAAAGTAGTAATTTAAAGAAGCAGAAAATCTGAAATATATCCGCATCAATTGGTTGTCGCAGTGTGATCGCAGGAAGGACACGTCAAATGAAAGCAACGTACAATTTAGCACATCATAAACTGTCATCAACATATATTCTCTTTAATGTTTTCGAAAGCAGTCAGCAAATTGCACCCCAAATTATTGAGGAGGGCCCTCTTCCGCCTCAGGCGAGACCACAAAAGAAATACCCAATGATCACAGGAAGGTCGATAGGAAGGTCGATATAAATCGATAGCCCAGGTTCCCAAGCACGAGGTCGAATTTTGAATCTTCACTTCTGAGCGTCGAATGGCAATCGACGATGGAGACTATTGCACGACAGCTTCAAATAACGCTCGGAGAGCTCCAAGCAGGCCTGAGCGAGGAGAGAGACGTGAGGATGGAAACCCACGCCGTAGGTCGCTAGGTAGCCTCCAGTAAGCTTGTTTACTAGAACCGATGCAACAGCCCCGTAGTATGGTATTCGCAGGGGCACGCGCACGGAGCCGATACCTTTGGCTTGGCTACAATGCAGTCGGTGATAAAGTGAATATCTAGATAATAGCTGTACGCACTTTAGGACATAGGTCGGATGAAATTTGAGAATTTCCTCCACCGAGAATTCGCATGTGTCTTGCACATGGACAACCTTGTGACTAGTATTCCGCACACCTCATAGTGATATGAACATATTCGTGTGCAGTCACTGTGCGCAGTGCAAGATATTTATGGATGAAATTCAGGCTGCAGAATATCCGTATTTTGAGGAGAAAGGAACACGCCTTGCGTGAGGCACTTGGTCAAATGTTCTTGAGATACAGCCGTTTATGCAGAAATGCAGAGACTAATACCCTGTCGCAAGACAGCGACAAGTTAGCGGCTTGTCAACGTTGCGTCTGCTGCAGAATAGCGACGGTGAAGAAGTATGGAAAGAAATTCAAGTTACTTTTTAGTGGAACTACATAGACCGGGTGAACCCGGAAACGGTCCGCGTTTCCCACCGTCCCTCTCGTGTCCTCAATCCTCAACATTTCCCCGTAAGCACACTTCATCCAATCCACCTCCTCTCCGCACCCCAATACCTACAAAAACCTCTCTTCAAGAGGATGCTGCGCACGCTCCTTACCAACATGCGGGCATCGCGCCCGCAAGCACTCCGGGCAGCGCGTCCGCGGTTTGCCTCGACAAACGCGACGCAGGAGAAAGCGCAGGAGAAGGCCAAGGAGGTGTTATCGGCGGCGCAGAAGGGCTTTGCGAGGGCTGCTGAAGCGGCGAAGAAGGCGACTGGTGGACTGGGCGAGCGAGCTGGGACTTTGCTTGGCGGTGAGTGACGAGAATGGAGTTTACTGTGAAAAGGACTGACCTTGAATATGTTTTCTTCTCATTTGTTGCGCCATTTAATGGATATTCATTCACCTTCGGTTGCTATTCCAATGACAATGGGAACTTCTACTATGGGATCCATCAATAGCGTACCGTGAACCTCTCACCTACAACTTTGCCGTCGGCCGTGAAATCCTTAAACAGGTTTACCTCGCCGAGCGACTACAGCCCCCTACTTCTCTTTCAGCAATCACCGGTGCATACAAAACCATCTGGTCAAACGCCATCAACCCAGCCTATTGGCGTGAAATTCTGCGCTCGGGCGAGTACAAACGTGTGGGTGTTTATGCGTTGGAGGCGTATGGTATCTTCAAGGTGAGAATCCTGACTTGTTAATCTTTAGAACACGAAGTTGACTCTGTATTTCCTTTTCTTTTTTCCTTTTCCTTCTATCTCTGACTGTAGATCGGAGAGATCATTGGAAGGAGACATTTTGTTGGTTACAAGCTCGAATGAAGTTAGATTATCTTACTGTACACAGAAAAGTTAATTATTTCATCCCAGTTTAGACGGTGTTCTCTTCATCTCTTAATATGCTCACATGCCAACTTATGGATGTATGGATTGCGCTACGTGATCCGCGAGGAAAAAATTATGAATAAAATGATCTATGAGAGCATAGATTGCTGCAGCACATTACATCTATAAAAACTTTTAGGTGAAGGGAGACAAAGGCTTAGCGATTACTCGTCCTTCTTCGCTCCGACGCGCTTCTCTGCCTCATCAATAGCAGCCTTGTCCGTCTGAGGCTCACCAGCTGCAGCTACGTAGGGAAATATCCGTCAGTTGATGAAGGGGAGAGGTGACTATAGAGCATACCACCGAAGAATCCACCAGATTGCTTGAACGGGCGCTTGAGGTCGCCCTCCGCAGGCTTTCCAAGAACGTAAATCGCGACCGGTTTTGCGTCATAAAGCGACTTGAGACCCATGACCGCCTGGATGAAGAGTGGTTGGGTGTATTGCATGTATATGTGCAGGAAGCACATCATTGCAATACCCATGAATGCACCTCGTACCTAATTTTAAGACACAGGATCAGTCAGTTGAAGTTGTGCGAATTGGAAGTTTAAAGACATACAGCTTTCGATGTTTCCGCAAGATCATAATCCCGGATAGTCGTCGTTATCAACTGGCCAGGCTCCTTGGTCTACGTCCAATATTCAACTTTCGCTCGACAGTTCAGACATTGCTAATTTACCATGGGGTTCGAAGCTTCGACTGGAAGAGTTTATTCAGAACCGCATACGACAGAACAAGCCTGATGATATAGATGCTTACCATACTTCAGCACAGTCTGGTCATTTTTCTGCTTGATCTTAAGAATGAAAAAGAGAGCGTTTGTCCCTTATTAACTGAATGGAACGGACACGTATACTTTTGTAGAACACGAACCTTCATGGAGATGAAGTAATAGGTGCTGATGATGACGAGCTGGACAGTAACATAGCCCGCACGGACAATGTTGAGGGTATCCGGGTCGTCGAAAGGGATCTTTCGCGCAACTTATGTCCAGAACACCTCGTAAGCTATGGTCGTTCGTTCAACCAGAAATGATCAAGCTGCCACTCACCCTGCATCCCAACAAGCGAGATAACGAGGTTTTGGATTGCCGGGTTGTCCATAATGAAACAAAAAATATAAAAAGAAGAGAAAAGTAGAGGAGGGCGGGGGAACGTTAGCGTTTAGGAGAAGGAGAAGTCGAGAGCCTCTCCGTCAAAATCTCCAGAATTTCAAATGCGTGCGTGGAACGCGCAATGATCGGGAATTGCCGATATGTTTGTTTGGCACGGGCTTGCGGGTCAAGCAAGGTTCTCCAAAGGATATGACAGCCCGTCGATGTGTAATAATCGGCAACATGTTCCTTCAAGTTGGACGTTGGGGTACGATAGACACACTCCGGAGACCAGGACAAATCGGCGATACAGCACCCGAGGGAATGTTCAACATGAAGGACAAGGTTCGAGTTACTCGATAAATGAATTATTTATTCATGCACGAGATGAACTCGAAGGGTTTAATAGTTTCGAGTGTCTTGCACGAAAAACGTTAACTCTCAGGCTAAACTGTCCCCTCGTAGCATTCAAAAAAGTGGATTACGACAGTGGAGGGAGGCAGCAGTGCCGCAGCACCGTGCTGATGACAAAAAATACAGTGGGAGTATTGAAGACACTAAAGCGGACTTGAATAGTAGTATGACGTCAACCACTCAGTGTAGTGAGCTTTCCAAAGTCGGCTCAGTTTGCACTCCACCACCCAACGCTTTTAAAGTCAGGCTTGCTCTTCTCCTCATCCATAACTTTACTGTATTTTCACCCTACTTGACAGTTCTCATTTCCTCCAACAATACCTGACATTACTTGACATGATGAACGGGGACGGCGCATCCATCTCGCGCGCGACGTCTGTGTCGCGCTCGACTAAGGCTGGCTCGACACGCAGCAGAAGCCAGTCTCTCATTAAGAAGAATGTTGCACCTCACGATCTTCGACCTTCGGATATCCTAATTGAACGTTTCGTTGGATGGAAGGCAATCGTGAAACAGCTCATTGCGTACTTTGAGGTGTGTGCCACTCACAAGAGTCTGTTTATATTAATGACGATGTTCTTCGATAGGGAATCGCTGATATTCAAAACAACGTCGCTCGGGAACTCACAAAGCTTGGAGCAGTAATCCAGGTGCCATTCAGGACCGGTAACCAATTCCTTGGTGAAGGCGGTTTACAGGTGCGCAGTACTGGAAATTGCCCTTCTACCTAACTCTTTTAATTTTATAACAATTTAGGATATCTTCTACTCCATTCGGGATAAGACACGCACTATTGCAGATCAGCATGCTAATCTCGGAAAGACTATCGACAGCTCTATCGTGCAGCACCTTCAAAAACTGAGGGTAGAAATAAAGGCTCATATCAAGGTATAAGTCTCTAGTTATGTTGTTTGCGAGATGATTGATTCTCAATTCACAATAGAATGTTCAAAACGACACAGGACGTCTTGCCACGAATGTTGCAAAAGAGCGAGAGTTGTCTACGAAGTTGGTTGCAGAGCTGTCCAAGAACATCGCCGTATTCAAAAATACTCCGATGGGCATTGCAGCTAGAGATGATCCGTATGTAAAACATGCACCACTACAAAAATTCTCCTCTTAATAAAACACAGATACGTTGCAAACGTCGCTGTGGCTCGTCAACTTCAGAAACAGGTCCATGAAGAGAATGCACTGCAGAAGTCAATTATTATTATGCAACAAAATTCGGCCCACTTTGAGGAGGGTATTGTACGCGCCGTTCAATCTGCGTGGCAAACTTACGACGAATGGCAATTGCGCATGAACAGCTCAGTTCAGGATATCTGGCGTACTCTTGGGTCCCACATGGCTTCACTCGCTCCCGACCGCGAATGGATTGCGTTCTCGGCGCGTTCTGACCATCTTCTCGATCCAGAAACCCCTCTCCGCAACCCAGAAACTATTCAATACCCAAGCAAGGAAGATCCCTCAGTTATTCCTGTCCACACGGGCTATCTTGAGCGCAAGAAACGCTTCACTCGCTCTTATCGCGAAGCCTTCTACGTTCTCACTCCCGCGGGCTATCTTCACGAATATTCGTCTTCCGATCCAACTTCTAAAGTGACACCAGTATTTTCGTTGTTCTTGCCAATGTGTACGCTGGGTCCACCTTCTCCTGCAAACGGGAATGTCAAGTCACACAAATTCCACATCGAGGGCAAAAAGGATGGCACGGGCGCGCTGAAGGGTATAAGCGGCTCGTTGCACATCGGTCGCAGTCAGCATGCGTTTACGTTCCGTTCGCGCAGCCACGACGATATGATGGAGTGGTGGAATGATATTCGCATGCTTTGTGCTCGTTACCTCGTCGCAAGCGAACAGATGGAGCGCTCGGGTCCTGTTGCGGCAGCAGTTCGTGCGGCAGGCTACGTAAGCGAGGAGGAAGACGAGGAAGAAGCAGGTTCCAGCGTTGATGATGAACAAGAACTTGATGGCGAAGTGTATCAGAACGCTCAGGATGGTCTTGAACCTCAGGAGACTGGTCCTCCATCATACACACATCCAAATCACGATGGTGGGTATCAAATGGGCGATAATGGCTATCTTGTGAGTTAAAGCTAACAACGTCTTCGTGTCTTTCTTTTGCTGACTTCATTTAACACTTTCAGACCGAGAAGAAGGGCGATCACGCCTTAAACGGTGAGGGGGCTGACATCTCACGCCGACCCAGCAAGCGTCAGCAGGAGAAAGCTCCCGAAGGACAGGCACCACGTGTTGCAGACGATGTCGGTGAACCGTCTAATGGGGGTGCTGGGCCTGCGCCTGCTGAAAGCCGCTTTGTTGAGACGAGAGATTGAAGTAACCAGAATCAGAATCACTTATCCTATATCATATAACCAACAGACCATGAAGCTCAGTCGACTCATGCCAATTACGATATTCTTTCCCTCGTTCTGCCCTTGCTTTTCCCCCGTCCTGCAACTTGTTTCTTTGCCGTTATAATAGGATGTGTATAAGTATCATGTAACATACTAAGCAGTTTTAATGATCTCATTCTCTCTCTTCTACGTACGTGTGATTGATGTTGCTACAAAATCGGAGTAGGTGGTTGTCATGTTCACATATACAGTAAATTATCACAACAACTGTGCAAGTAGTGGAAGAACGAGCAACTTCAGACTATACCACATTTCCAGCTAGAACAAATATGAAACAATAACTCATGTTCCATAAAATTTCAGGGTATGGAAAGTGAAGCGAAATGCGCGCACATAGAAATTAGGGCAGTGTCCTTCAATTTAATCTCAGTGCTTCGGGTGGAACATGGACGGTCGCCGCCGACGATTTCCGAGATCCTATAAAACGAACGATGGCCTTTCGGGTCAAACATGGCTCTCGCAGGTCTTTGGGCTACGACAAGCTTTCCGTTCTCTGACAGTCGGGCAGCGGGAAGTGGGATAGGAGAGGGAGCTTCGGAATGACACAAACTTCCATCCCAACAAAGCACACACAAATGTTGTTCGGTCAGAGCAGACGATGAAGATGGCGTCGGGGATAGCAGTCTGACCGCCGTATAATGAATGTAGATGCCATCGGACACCAACGCCGGTGGTCACCATATGGTGGCTGCACCTTGGAAGCGAAGTACAAGATGAACCGTAGATGAAGGTTCATCTTCGATAACTTTGCCTGAACGAGGGCATGGTGTAAGTCTGCTCGACCATTCGAACTTCGGGGAACTCACCCGATGTAGAACATACCGGCAGTCCTCCAAGAACCAATCGCATATGAAATAATCTTGTGATGTTGCCCAATCTCATCTATCTGCCGCAACTGGACCCGTCCTCCATCCAGGAAGCCAATGGACTGCCTCAACGTACATCCTCCCGTGAAATCTTCCGATCGAAATGACGTTTCTTGCAATACACGTCCAAGCTCGTATTCAGAACCTGGGTTAGAAATACTCGCTCGTCCGTCAGGAATAGTTTTCGGCTGGAGATGCTTGTCGATGATATCCTTGAATACCGTCATTTATTTAGCAACGATATGCCGGGATAGTCGAGTGCATCCCCCCCTAAAATTCATGCCGAGCGGTGAAAGGGATGGGAGAAAGAAAACTGATAAGCGAGCAGCTTTCTTGACGAAAAGACCGTTGACTTGTGACTTTGTTGATTATTTTCGGACGCCGTGGCCGATCATTCGGATTGGTGGCTGTTATCCAGATGCATTCAAAGGCAGAAGAACAACACAACTATTCCCGTATGCTTCAAAGATAGGCATCCAAAGTTGTTTTCGTAGGAATGAGCACTGGGAAAGGAGGAAACCTCGAGCGGTCGGACTTCATCGAACAAATCGTGTAGGGGTGCCAGCGGTCGTCTTCCAACAAGAGGTTTGCCTGGAGACTGGCGTGTACAATCGTATAAGTAGGCAGTAAACGGAGTTAATGCGGAGGACGCAGTTTTCATAAAAGCCGAAGAGAAGACATATGTATACTGAACCATAGATTGTACAAGGGATCGCACTGCTATACTTTGCACGCTGTTACAAAACCATTTGAGGATGGGTGAGAACAAGTTAAGTGATGACAAAAACGCACCCCGGCCTATTCGTCTTCTCGTGTCTACTTCACTTTCAGCGGAAAGGGAAAGGGGAACGAGCGGCAGAACTCGACACACTTCAAATGTGGCAGAACATCAACCCGACGTAGGGGACATTGCCCTAAGTTTGACATCACATGGTAGGTCTTGAGGAGATCAACTTCGAAACAGACGTGTCGTATTGTTCAGGACGGAGACCTCAGATCGAAAGGAACACAAGAAGTCCGTGTGGAACTTTGAGGCAACTCAGGCAAGTTTTTGGAGCCTTTCTGATACGTCGTATATTTCCTCGGGAGCGGTTGACCCCAGGCAAAGGAGGCAATATTGATCTTTTACTGTCGTAAATTCTCCTCTCTCGCGCTTCGACCTAATTTTTGAACGAGTATTTCGGGAGGACTCCCCAGATTAACCCACCCCCGCGCACTATCCAGTAATCGAGCGGCATTGATCCCGTACGGAGACGCCGCAGCTACGCCACTCATGTAAGAAACTCCCCCCACCTCCCCCTTTTCCGCATTCATTCTGATGCATGAGTGGGAAGTTCATAATGCTTGTGCGACCGCAGAAGATACCGACTGTCTCCATTGAGTGGGTAGATAGGCACAACGATCGATCAGGCCACGGAGATGAGACTTCATCATTCCTCCTTCAGATTGAGGATGTCGGCAAAAGGAATGCTGAAAATACCCAAAGGAAATGTTCCGATTCAGAGGCAAGTCGTTGTCTGAGGTGGCAATTGAGAGTTATTGTCGTCTATCAGGAGGCAAGTAATCTTCCAGGTTCCTTTCTCAGCTACACATATCCATTCATCTTCATCCTACTGCCCAGCAGGTCGTCCCTATGTTTAGTACGCAAGTTCAGGTTTCGCCGGCGACAGGAGGTTCTTTGCGATATCAGATACGTGTTCGCGGGCCTTCCCTTGCAAATTTGCAGAACCGTTGTCTTTCGCTCTTCACTAGCGATGTTTCAGCCACAGTTCGCCGCTTTCATGTGACCGCGGAGAGAGTCAGTAACTTCTTGAACCTATTCCATGATGTTTGATTCTCAAGGAAAAGGAATGAAGTTCGGCAGGATAGGCTCGAAAGGCGACCTGGAGCAATTCTTCGTTCACTTCTTCTGTTCTTCTGTCAGGGAGCGGCAGATGACATCTGCTGCATGGATTCTAATAGTTGCGGATAGTAGCAAAAGGAATTTGAGGTGGTTTGCTGCCGGGTCGACTCGCTCCATTGATTCGCAACGTGAGCCATCTGCTGAGAGTCAGGCAAGCTGAAAAAGGACGTGATCAGTTTGTTCAATTTTCCCTCCTTATTCTAAAGAGACTAACAATGACCGTAGCTCCGCTTCACTCGAGCAGCAGCAAGACATAGTATCTATTGCATTGCGTTGTCATTTTCTGTAAAGCGACAACATTAAATGTATTACAATAATCAACGCTCAAAATAGAAAAGTAACGTCCAAACCTTTGTTTCAAATGTTCTTATTAGATGACTCCGTGTTTCTTCCTCATAACCTATAGGATAGTACGATTAGACCCTTTCATTCCACAATGATTCAAGATTCTCTTCGTAATGGAAAACAAACCTCAACCGACCACTTGCGCCCGATCGAAAATCTAATCTCGAGACTTGAAGGCATCAAGTCCACGACAATACTACGGGCATGGAGTGAGCGCGGTATAGGGCGACTCGGTATCTCGTCAATCTCTGCCCAAGCGAGAGCGATGTTGCGTATTTTGTAGCAGCACACTTTCAAGACTGTGTACGCCGTAAGCAACCGCTCTCAGTACAGGTTCGTCGAGCCCAAATTTCCATCGTGTACGTCTCCCACTTTGGCACGCCCCCCTTTTTCCCCATAGATAGTCCAAGCTCAATTGCAAAGAAACTCAAATTTCGCGCAAAGATAATGGAATCTCGGAAGATTGCTTGGTCTGGCGATAATCCCTTGACCAGACCTCTGAGACAAGATCTTTCGGAAGGACAGGAGCGTGATAGTGAGCATAATAATAGTTCTCGTAGGAGTCCGAAGGGATTATTAGGACGGACTTATGTTTTGAAGAAAGCCCAGAAGGAAATTGCCAGTCGAGCAGTGTTCAAATTCCTTATTAAATTATTATTACGTAATTAATTACGCTTAGATAAGTAGTATTAAGCGCCCATTAACTTGCCAGTGAAGCGCTGGTTTCGTCACGTAGAAGACACGCCCTCTGGTCCACCGTTGCATTTACTCCTCGTCTCACTCTCTGGTGTCTGAAGAACCTGGTTCCCCCGACAACCTATTATCTCACTCTAGATACTTATACAACCGCAGATTATTGAAGGATGCCCCCGCCTTCAGCTGCATCTTCTTCAAAGGCTCTCGCTGCTATCCTTCCTCAGATTGCTTCGGGGCATGCCTACGAAGCACACCAGAAAGCTCGGACTTTCGCCACTCGATATGTCAAGTCATCGCAGTACGATACAGCGATAGATGTTCTGTTTCAGAGCGCACGAGAGCTCCTGAAAGCTGGACAAACCGGGAGTGGAATAGACTTGGCATCTTTCTTGATTGATGTATACGAGAATAAAGGGGAGACTGTTAATGAAGAATCAAGGGGTAAGTACGTTTCTCCATGACATTGTCATTTGCACTCCAATTTTGTATCGCGCCATTGTAGGACGTCTGACACAGCTCATTGCGCTGACCGGTTCATCTGGTACATGGCGGAAGACACTTATTGACAAGGCAATTTCGTAAGTTTATTCTGCGATCGATACTCGTTTAAAGTTTCACCGGAAGTATAAGATGGACCGCTAAGGCCGGTGATTGTCCATCCGGAGATCAGGATCTACACCATTACATCGGTGAGCTGCTATACAAGGGTATGTGCTGTCTTCGCTCCGGATGATCCTTTCTCAACTGTGCTCAAATTTACTCGGTCAGAGGGCACCTTCGACCTCGCAGAGCCGCACCTTCTTGCTGCTGGAAAGCGCGATAGTGCACGATTATTGGCTCAGACGATGTTTGAGTGGTGGCAAGGAACTGATTCATCGTCTCCCGGCCCCTTTGCCATCCGTGGCACCATCCCGTGGGTACTTAGCATTTTTATGCTTGTACGCCATACTAATACAGTCGATATAAGATATCTTCTTAATGGAAATATTCTTGCCGCACGCTCATTCATCACCCATTTCGTCTCCCTTGCCATTACTGCTCGCCCTTCTTTAAGATCCACTATCCAACACGATCCGATCCCTATCCCAGGCACAACCGATGAGATAATTTTCACAAAGGATCAGATACTTAACTTCTCGCAACTTGCGGTGAGAGCGTGTCAGCGTGCTCAAGGTTCAGCGAACAAGAAAGCACAGGAAGCATGGGTACGGTTATGTGGAACGTACCTGAGCAAAGGTGGCGTGCTTGCTCAGCCGGATGTACGGACGGTATGTAGTAATTGAACTTGTATCATTTTATGACTAGTGTACTAAAATGATTGGTGACAGCGTCTAAATGAGATTGCAACTTTATTCTTTGCGTTACCCCCTCCTCGAAATCAACAAGTCAACCCCCTCGGGGACATGCTTTCTTCTCTGTTTGGAGGAGGGATGGGCGCCCCTTCAGCACCCCGCGTCCTCACGCCAGGGTCTTCTGCGGCCGGATTGGACTAAACTCTTTTAATTCACCTCCCTCATACGTGTATCAGATTTCGAAGTTCACAGTGACATAGTTTGTCGTCAGGATATTGTTCAAGGTTACTATCAATAAATGGAGAGGGAATGGATCCAGACATGATGGCGCAAGCTTTTAGTATATGAAAGGGAAAATGATCTTTCTGCCCCTCGGATATTCGGTGCCAAAGTCCTTTTTGTAGGCTTTATGCTTCTTGATCGCCCAGAGCACCATTTGTCCTGTACCTGCCACGAAAAAGAACCAGGCTAATCGCTATTTGTTAGTTTTCAATCCTTTTCCTCAGAGAGTGTGATAACGTACACGCCAAGCTACCAGTCATTGCAGATACTGCAAACCATGCCAAAGACTCGAAGAAATAGTTGGGGCAACTGACAAGATTGAATCCGTAACCGAACGGAATGGCACGTCTCCGTGATCCTTCGGGGCGAAGAGAGCGAAGCGTCATGTGTGTTTTAAGGTTCGATAGCTCAGCGAACTACGACCGAAGGAATATGGTTGCCCAGTCAGCAACCTGCGTAAAGTATTAGTGTAGGAAGAAGCTAAACTCACAGCGAACAAGGCAGTCCAGAGCCACAGGAAAGTGGGATCTTCGCGCTTTGTGCCTAACACATAAGGCGAGAGCGCGGAGTATTTGGGACGGTAGATAGCTGCAGCCATGAGTAATCCACCGAGTACATGGTAATGGAATGAGCTTCGAACAAATAGAAACAATCAACAATGTATGTCATCAAGACGATATTAAGAGGCTTACTTTTTGAAGATATTGCGGAAAGGCATAGTCGCTTTAGAGAACCGGTGTACACTTTGGATAATCTGTCAGAGATATATCCAAGAAATCTGAAAATTTAAACCTACAAGATTGTTTCGAACTCGCGTTTTGCATAATGCACAATGACCATTGCAAGCACATATCTAATCAAAAAGTAAACATTATATACGTCGAATCCAGAAATGAATTCACGTACTTTTGTAACAGACTATGCTGCACATCACCACCATATAAAATCTTCGGGAAGAAGTAGAAAATGGGATGAATGACGAGAGGTCCAGCCTGATCGGGTTTTGCTCAATGAGAAAGCAGGTTTACGCTGTTTATAATTTTAACTCACATATTCCACCAGGAAGACTGTCCTCCAGCTGATTTGTGGGCCCAGGTCTTTCACATTCAGCTCAGCTCCATCAATTACTCCAGCCTTCAGAAGCGTGTCCTCGTCTGCCAATGCTTTCCTATCACCTTTCAACGAGAGTTTTTGCCTCTCGGAATAGAGCTAGAGTCGTAGAGGATGAGTGCTCAGTCAATAAGTTAGTAAATGGATCGCTTGCCTTCGGATAATGAGAGGCAATAACTTTCTTCACGTCCTCGACTGTTGCGGATTCAACGGTCTTGTCCGCAAGGTCAACAGTGATAGGCCATTTTCGTGCAAAAGAAGGAGGCTTGCCAGCCGTCGTTACAGATATCTTCACCATTACAGCCTTCAGACGTGTTCCCGATATCCCAAGCCGCGGCGCGTTTTTGGGAGTTTGACTTTGAAGACAGGACAAAGTCAAGGCTGAGATGAATTTGGTTTCGCGGTTCAAGTTGCCGATCCTTCAACTCAATTTGCGCGCCGCGTCATACGCGTGTCAAACGCGTCTTTGTTCCCGGGCCTACATCCTTACCCATGTCTATCTTTCTGCGCCGAGTCATTCCCCGTGGACATGATTGTATATCTCATAATACAGCTAGACGATGTTGGTGCACACTATATCAAACAATGAAGACGACTGAATTGGCCGCCAGGTTTTTCAACCGTGAAGCCACTGGACTTGGAGTATGATACATTCAGTCATCCCGAAGGCTTACAAGATGGCAAAGGGCCTCTTATTATCCTTCACGGACTTTTGTGAGTAAATTATGTAATTGCCTCGACTATTCTGACTAACAAAATGTGTAGTGGGTCAAAAAGGAATTGGCAATCGCTATCTAAAGCATTCGCCAGAAGTTCAGGACGGACGGTTTATGCGCTAGTAAGCTAAATCTCATGTACCGCATCCACGCTGCAGTCGGTTCTGAAGAGGAAACCTCGCTTTGTCTAGGACCTACGAAACCATGGTGACTCGCCACATGGTGAACCGATGAACTACACAGCAATGTCTGCGGATGTCCTACACTTCTGTGATCAACACTCCTTAAAGAATGTCGCCTTACTAGGTCATTCCATGTGAGAAACTCAAACATAGCGAATATCGAGCGCCGGTACTAACGATAGATAGGGGTGGAAAAGTGGCAATGAGTGTGGCTTTGGATCCTAATCTGCCAGATGGATTACTATCTCACCTCATTGTCGGCGATATATCGCCCATAAGGGGTCGGATTTCAAAGGAATTTCAAAGATACATAGACGGAATGCTTAAAGTCCAAGAGGAGGGAATCAAAACAAGAAAAGAGGCCTTTGAGAGGCTTTCCGAGTTTGAGAAGGTAGTAAAGATTTTTCTTTTGGGCGTCGTTCTTCTTGCTTAATTATGTGGTTATCAAGGACGTTACCATACGACAATTCCTGTTAACGAACCTAGCCACAACCCCGCCACAACAGCCCCTCAAGTTCCGCATTCCACTGCATCTTATAAGTGAATCAATACCGGAGATTGGGTGGTTCCCGTATGCACCGGGGGAGAGGTTGTGGGACGGCCAGACTCTCTTCGTCAAAGGCACAAAGAGCAAGTGAGCATGTCATTCGTCTCGTCCATATTCTCTTAAATTGACACCTGAACTATGCGATTAAGCTTCATTCAGGACAAACATATTACCGTAATGAAGCAGTTCTTCCCAAATATGAAACTGGAAGCTCTCGATGCTAGCCATTGGTGTAAGTCTTTCATAGCATTATTCGAGCTTTGATCATTAATATTTCAAACTTTCTATTCTTTTAACGGACCATGGTTCCATTCCGTCTACTAGTACATGCTGAAAAGTAAGCCTCTCGGCCACTCACATTCTGGGTCTCGTCTGACTCCTATTAAAGACCCAAGGACTTTCTGGAGATCGTTTGTCGGTTCATTGCGTAGGAAATGATCTGTTACGTATGCAATCCTTGAGCTTCGTACCATACATATAGGAACTGATCATTGTCTCGACTGCTTAGCTTCTTTCTTTTTGAATATGAATTAGACATGCTAGTTTCCGACTACAGGTCAGTGTCTAGTCTTGTACGGCAACATGCAGCTTTAAATTACTCCAATTATTTTATGATTTCTCCAGAGACAGTCGAGCTCTTCTACCCTAGCTCAACCTTCAAAATTTAAGACTTATCTCGTTTGATTGGGCTGCCTTGGCATGGGTCTATTCGCAATACCGGTCTTAAAATCAGACGGTAGTTCAAGCCGACGACTGCATGAGTCATCCTACTCAGGCTCGTGTTTGTTTCTGTGGCCGGAACTGCGCAACTTGAACCTCGTATTCATGTGCGGAAGGGCGTACCAGCGCACCATACCCATGCAGTAATCTCAGACACCGCAGCTGTCTTCTACTCCTTCTTCCTCTTGTACCCGCATCAGTACCGTGAAATCATAAGCATGCATACTAAAAAAAGCTCCAGTTTCAGGCGTAACGTCGTTGCATAACGGGTCATTTTGGATCCGGGATCTCCGAACCCTATACGTCTAGCCACCTATCTCTCTCGAATAACCGCTTCCTGTGGCGAGAAAAAAGCAGCAGGAGCTTTAAGGAAGTGTCATGCTGGACACACCGGTATATCTACGCACCGGCCTTCAAGATTTGTGTTTCCATTATTGAGACTCTGAGAACGCTGGAGATGGCTCAACGTGCCGCCGCCGCCGACCGTAAACTTGGCGACCGCAGATGGACTCGCTATATGCTTTCGACACGAATGCTAGTGCACGTGCTGATCGACAGATCAGCAAGCAAGAAACGAAGGTGAATACTTTTGCTCGGGTTATTCCGTTCGTCCTTAGATGCTCAAAGTGTTCCACCCCATACGCCACCATAGAGACTCGCTCTCCTTCCATGCATATGTTTAGACCGGGTGCGCTTCCCAAACACACACTAGCATCCGCACCCGCCGCCGGCATCCATCAATTGTCACCGAGCCTCGTTCTTCTTCTTGGACGTCTTCTTTCTTCTCTTCTCTTCTCTGAGTTTGTTCGATGATTTTACGGTTCGTCATCTGATTCTAGTTGGAAGACCGACTCGGAGGGTTTATGAAGTAGTGGTTGCTCTGTGCTGCACTCTGGACGTCACAAACTCTGCAGCCTCAACCTGATCTCTCCCATTCTATGCACGGTCTTCCTCATTTTGGGATCCAACGTCTAAGACGAGTATGCAGGAAGTTCGTTACTTCTTGTCCTGGGCATCAGCGAAAACCTAATTCTCGTCACACCCAAAGCCATCCGTACCAACCGTTCGGCGAAGAGGCCCCAAACGAAGTACGTCGCACGCTGGTGACCGCCACCGAACCCGCATGTCCTACACTTTCGGCTCTTCTTCACACTTGCACACGTATGCACATACATGTATACATAATCGTAATGGCGGCAACCCTTTTCCCCCGTATGTAAATGCCTGCAATCGAGCGGGCGTACAATTTCTTGACTTTGAATTTTAACCCGTATAGCACATCGCATCACTTCTATACGACCACGAAAGCATCCGAGACGTTTCTTCTCGTCTAGTCCAGGAACACCCAGCATACAGATACAGCCAGTTCGAGTCGGCCGGCCGGGAACACCCTGAGCGTGCATATATCAATAACACACACACCCCCTCTTCTTTCGACTTCTGGGGGACATGAACTTGAACTTGGCACTCACACAACCATTGGCGTCCGTGATAAACCCAATACATTGTTGTGTACATGTGTATGTACTGTACTACATTGCATTCAGTTACTATGCATGCCATGATGCACATGTGTAGGACGTTGGCCAAAGGAGACATCGAATCCGAGCGCACGCACTGGCACCACCCCTTCTCACACCTGTGCCGTCAGCCCGAGCAAGCACTGGTAAGTATGTATGTACCGCTAGTATGTATATGACGAGTAGAATTTGATGCAGTCCAGGGCAGCCGCAGCCTCCCGAGTCGTGCTCGGACGGGATGCACTCGGCCGTCGACCCCCCCTATCTGTCTCTGTCGCAGTATACAAATCTGCAAGATAAGGGTGTGTTTCATTTTCGAATTCAAGACAATGAACAATGGGCAGCAACAGCTGCCTCCTGACAGTACAGTCTGACGACTGAGGAGCTGTGTACTAATGCGCTACTAGCTTTAATCATTGTGATCGTGATGTAGGCGGCTCCAGTCGATAGTGCTCTACTACAGTCACGGTCGCATATGATTTCTGAATTCATGACCTGCTTGTACAGCATATATATGTACATTCTCAGGGTGGGCAAGTAGCATCCGTCTAAGAAGTAGCCCGGCCTTCGTTTCTCATATTCGCTTGCGAGGACCCAACTTGAAGTCTTCAGTCACAGACATAGACACCAGGCACTAGACGAATAATCATATGTATTATTCGCACACCCGAGATCGCACACCCGAGACCGTCATTGTTACATGATGTTTATTCGCTGAAGAGTATGTTTCATTGATACCATATGATACGCCATGTCCAGCCCAGCTCAACCGAGACATCGACGTCCACGTCGCCACAATACTGTTCTACGAGTAGTATACACACTTAGCATACATACATACATCCATATACGAAAATACACGTTTCTTTTTATCACGGTGGACGTTTCGTTGGTTGACATAGATTACTTAGCTATTGAGTGTTGATTTGATAATAGTCACGAGGCGGGGAAAAAATGAAGGATATGACGCTGCAGGCAGCGTCGTTACGGAACAAAGGGAAGTATGGAAGGTGATAAATATAAGTCGAACACAAGTCTGAAGACGCAGACACGAACATGAACAGAATAAGGATGAAGCTTGAGGGTGCGTGGAAAAGTACAGATGGACGATGGACAGACCATACAAGGACAGTGACAGGTGATGATGGATGAATGCAGAGCAGGAACCTCAAGCCGCACCACAAACATGATCGAGCTGCCCAGGCCAGTGATACGGACGTATGCGATGCGGTGGCTTTTTGTGGACTCGAACAAGAGAGACAGATGGAAACGGTGACGACGAGGGTATTAAAAATATAAATGTTGATGAGTTGATGATGGATGGTTATTGGGAGAGTTCCGTATTCCCAGATGCACCATCGAGAAACGGCAGTGAGGTCAAGATATGTATGATACAGTGCGACGGTCCCGCCGATTCCGTCCTTCCAGTCAGTTTGGGATTGTTCATATGCGTGTCGATTATAATGGGTGGCGAGTGCAAGCGAGTGTAGAAAGGAGGGCAAGAAGTACTGGACGGTAGACGGCGGACACCAATTAGGGCATCAATAATCGATCGTATCGTATATTTTTTCCTTTTTTCACTCCAGGTTTGTCGTTAATGTACAGTATGTACCGAGCGAAATTCGGGTGACACGACGGAGCCACCGAGTCGCCGCACCAGACGTCCGAGTGGACCAAGTTCTCAAGATAAGGATATTGTTGGAGGACAAGACCAGAAGCGAAGGAAAGCATCAAGTCGGATTTTCAGTTGAAGCCGTCAAAATGACCCTTAAGGATTCGTTCGCCCATGGGGCTTGGTGCGCGTCTCGGCCGACCCTCGCCCGATGCCGCCATGGTTGAGCGGCGCGTCTTGCGCTGGGGAGACGCACCCGCAATGCCGGAGCGCGTCGTGCCTGGAGGTGAGCCCACGCGCGGCGGGGCATTTGCTATAGGCTGCTTGGCCGGTGCACTTTGGTTGGAGATCTGGGGCTATAATACATATGCAAATGGACACATGGATAAGTTATTGGTGCCGATATGGAATAGAAGATAAGGAAAAAAGGAAGACGTACCCTGGCTAGAGCACCTCCGAGACTGAGCCTCCTGAAGATACCAGCACCGCGTTCCTGCTGCTCCGCAGTCGGTGGAGGGGCGGAGTTGCCGTTGTTGGTTCCGACACCGGCGCCACCAAAGCGCGAGGCAGGGCCGCCGGGGGGCCAGCCGGTGGTGCTCAAGCGGCGCGCATGCTTCACGATCGCAGGCTCAGCTGCATCCTCGTCCTCCTCCATCACCGACGACGGCTCCGCCGCTGCGCGCGGGCCAAAGGGGTACTGGCGACCGAGGCTGCCGAAGGGGACAGTGGGGCTTGTGGGCGCCGCACCTGCGGCCGAGGCGGACTTTGGCGGGGAGGAGAAGAAGTAGGAGAGGATGGGCGAGGTGGACGCGCTGGGCGAGACGGGAGCCTGTGCGGTGCGGACGTGCGGGGAGGGGCCTGGGGAGGTGGGAGTCTGGAGGGGAGGAGAGTTGGCTTCGTCCTCCGACGAGAATGAGCCGGAGAGCGAGGACGGACGGCGGGAGTGGGTGGGGATGGAGATGGGCTTGGAGTGCTTCACGTTGTTGTCAGACATTCTGGTAGATAGAGAAAGTAGTGGACGGGAGAGAGTGTACTTATAAGACAGCGTAAGAGGCGTATTTGCAGCGCTTTGGCAGAACAGCCATCGAGATCTCCATTCATCGGCTCAGTCCGGCTCTGAGGTCATCTGATGTCCCTGCACCATTGTCTAATATTACCCCGCACTTTATGTCCAAATGGGGAAGGTAGACCTCTTTATTTGGGGGTAAACGAACGAACGCTCCGTCGTTTTGGGTCAGACGCAGTCATCGAGCTCGTCAAACAGTCTTCTCGCCTCGTCTGTCTGCACCACATCCGAGCTGTATCTACGGAAACAAACTGTTTTTGAGGTTCCGTGCAGATTCCTTCTCACAGACGCCCATTGCGAAGGGTTTAGAGCGGCTTCCATCATCTTCCCTCCCCACCCATACCTGCTCTCTCAACTAGGCATAACTCGTGCTTATCCTTACAAACTCAGCTCCCCCCCAAGGTAAACACAATGACAAACCGGGTTTCAGACGCGACTTGGCACGCTCAGTTTAGCTGTCTTCTTGACGACGCCGTCCGCTAATCCTCCTCTACGGCCGCGGTGCTTTCGTCCGTCTCTCCCACGCGCACTACACAACTCCGTTAACGGCACCCACTACACCCGCGTATTCGTTCACCCAACGCATCTTCGAAACGCTGGCATCTGGCACAGTCGGATGGCGACATCGTGTGTTCTTTCTCAGCTTCTTTACATGCCGTAGTCGCAATGCGTCAATGAAACGCAATCCATAGATCTCTCTAGAAACATCCCCGCCGTAATCATCTTGAATGCAGTGTCGTCACCTCGATCTCGGACCTGACGTGCGGGTCCAACACGAGCAATGGCATACCCTTCCAGTCGAACTCTACCTGTTGGTTCTTCGAACAATACTGTGGTGCAACTATGCACATGTACATCCCGACTCTGGCATGGACCCGTCCGTCTCATTCGAGATGGTGATCACTGGCGTGTCGCCTCGACATCATACTGTGCACCATACTGTACATGGTCAGCTGGCGCTCGCATACATAGTACAATACATACAGTGTACATGTACACCGCAATCTCAGCCTAGTCAATATCTCGGACCCACTTAGTAACCCCTTTGCCAGTGGTTCCGCATGCCGATCGACCACTCTGTCCCCGCAGCAATTCAAAGCCAATCACTCCACCTTGAACGTGTTTTCCCTGCTCAGGGCTAGGTGAACCTCGAGATCAGTTACAAACTCGGTGGCAATTCCAGTGTATGTACAGTACTTCATAGTAATGATACGATGCCACGATGAAGAACTGCACAAGCTCGAGATGCACACTGCCAGTTGCGTATGCCACGTTTTACTTTGAACTTGCAAAAGCAGGTCCTTGGGGCGTTGTCGAAGATTAATTATCTTGATAGCGCTAATGCTTATTTAACTTCCGTAGCGCTGCAGTAATGCTACAGTAGTGGGGTGGAGCTGGTTAATTAAGATTCAATTATTCATATGTACATGGTAGCTACTGTCTAAATATAAGATCTTAAAGAGTAAGACGGAGAGGATTGACGCTGCGAACGTTCTGGGCTTTCAAGTGGGTATCCATTCTCGCTTCTCACTTCTCAATTCATAGGAGAATAGAATGGAATGTGGGCGTTGCTACTCATGCTCATGAATAGCATAGCGCATTGCATTACCCCTGGTGCAGATGCACGCATACATATATACATACATGTACATATGTATGCAGCTGCAGATCCTGGCGCAACGGCATCATGATACCCACACCGACTGTATGCGCAATGGAAGCATTTGCTGCCCGGCTACCGTGACGAGGAGGCCCAGAAGCTTGCGTTCTGGGCTTCCTTAGACTTCCTTAGACTTCTTCCCAAGAATTGATGATGGAATCGCGAATCTGCGATGAGGGCCCAGACGCTCGCATGAGTGCTTCGCCTCAGTTGCACGAGAATACATGTATGTGGCGATGAACGACCGTGAGTGAGTGCAATACTCGGGACCCACACCGCGAGTCGAGTGTCGGACTGTCATGATCAAGATCATGATGCAGCGCACCCGAAGGCAGGCTAACGAACGAGTTCCGTGTATCTACAGGATGTCACGGCACCGCGGCGGGCTTTTCTCCCTTCAGTGTCTAGAACTTCGCGTATGAAGGTGCATACAACAATACCTTCCTGGTTACTAGATAAGAAGACGCGATGTCCGTTAGACTCCGACCCTCTTCCCTCTTGGTAAAGCACATCCAAGAACAACTAAGCGGGTGTCTTTGCCGCCCTCACGCTTCGGATGTGGGTTGATACAACGGCCGCAGCGCAGCGTAGATAGTATCGCTGCCGAAATGCAGCACACATGGCTTGCATGAGACTCCCGCCTCGGTCCTCGGTCCTGGTAGTGCAAAGAAGCAATAGGAGAGAGCCCTGTTTCGAACGCAAGTAGGAGTCCCTAGTGATCGAGATCCGGATCGGAGATTAAGATTTCGTCTTTACGATGTCTTTCCTTTTACTGAGACCGAGGGGTACTTGGATCTTATCTGAATCATTCTGTGCATAGTTTCGTCAACGGTACCCGTTCACAGACATAAGTGCACATACACACACATACACACACCTTCTCAATATTCTGCGATCCTACATGCTCGCTTGACGCTGTTGCTGCGGCTGCTGCTGCTATCTCGGATCCTTCCCATACAGAAGCGGTCGTCCGAGAGGACTATGACGGGGGGCACGGGAGTCCGGGACGTACAGCATAGGGATCGGCGATCCCAGAATCCCAGAATCTAAGGCATGCGGCGAAGTTGCACGTTTGGATCTGGAGGTACTACTATTAAGACCTCCTTGACTGTAATATAGCGTTAGTGCGGGTTGGGGGAGGGAGGGTGTCGTAGAAGCGCACCATGAACAGGTGCCAATTTCCTAAGTAGCCCTCCATCTTCTTTTCCATATTGACAGACTTGGCGAAGGTGAGGTGACGCGTCCGAGTCACCAGAGTTGAGGGTGCATTGAATGCTCCATGATTTTTTCCCCGGACACAGTTGTCTTCCCCAAGGTCTTTGTAAAGGTTATTAGAGGTTTTACAGAACGCCCGGATACCCTTCGAATCTCTCATTCCTGAATACAGTAGCCCCCCGGAACGCAAGAAGTATACTGAGAAACACAGTTCAGGACCTCTTAAGTACCATCGCGCGCGATCACAGAGTATAGCTCTCCGACATGGACCCCCTCGCCGACAATGGTGAACGTATCACTGGATGGGATCAGAAAGGACAGGAGAGGAGAGAAGAGAAAGTGCCTAGGCGCAGTCTGGGCGGCATCATCGCGAAGGTTGATGTAGTCGGCGGATGTTTATTATGATGTGGATGAAAGACCCTCGTCTAATCATACACGTGAAAGTAGCGCATGGTGGTGGGTTGATTAGTCCGCGTCGGACTAGACGTTCATGGTCGAGTAAAGACTCAGATAGCCTATACTCGAGCCAATTACAGAATGCATCTATCATGGTGTATGGGGTGCACCCGATGGGCATCAAGGGATGATCGGGGCGATTCGAGTGAAAACGCTCACCGACACCTTCGTCACTAAACCAATCTTCCCTTTTGAAATTTGAAGTGCGATCAGCGCGTGCGCTAGCAAGTTACCAAGAGTACCAAGTCGGACTTACAGTCGATCCTCTGTCACCAGGTTCACGGTCGATAGCGCATAGCGTAAACACTTCTCCAGAATCCCGTAGTCTCACCAGTAGTGTTTATGTGTTTAAAGCCAAGAGATTTAGGGTAGTGTAACGGGTCCCATCATCCATGTAGATATATCCGTACAATCGAGTGTCGATTGAAGATATTGCTGATGGAAGGATCAGGCAACAGACTTGAGAAGAAGACTTTTGTGTCCACAATGCGTAAGCTTTGATAGTATCGTGCCGGTGAAGATTATGCGTGCGGCAAATTTGTTGTCATTGGCATAGAAATCCCTTGCAGAAAGGTTGCTAGGCTTCTACGGGCGCACTGGCATTCACGCGTTATTCGGTCAAGTTAATTGTCCCTGTAACCCAGCGACGGTTGATGGAGCCGGCGGGGGTGCGTATGATAGTGTGTTTGGCAAGCGCACCCTCGTCTAGACGCATGCATGGAAGGAGAGCTAAGCAGCGGATTGATTGTAGCCTGTGAATGAGTTAATTCTAGAATTGAGCTTCTGAGGGCGAACGGAATAGCCCAAACAAAAGTATTCACCTTTGTTTCTTGGGACCCGCTTGCTGATCTGTCGATTAGCACGTGCACTAGCATTCGTGTCGAAAGCATATAGCGAGTTGGACTCCGAAGCCAGAATCACAGTCGGCGGCGGCGCATTGAGCCACCTCCAGTGCCCTCAGAGTCTCAGAAATGGAAAACACAAATCTTGAAGGCCGGGGCGTAAACATACCGGTGTATCCAGCATAACGCTTCTTAGAGCTCCTGCCGCTTCTTTCTCGTCACAAAAAGCGGCCGTTCGAGACATATAGGTGAGCTGACGTATAGGGTTTGGAGATCCCGGATCCAATATGTGCGTCTGAAACTGGAGTTTCTTAGTGTAGATACGTATTTGATTTCACGGTGCTGATGTGAGTACAAGAAGGAGAAGGAGCTGAGAAGAGCTGCGTCTGGTGCGCCCTCGTCCGCATATGAATACGAGTTTGCGTAGTTTTAGCAACAGCGATAAACAAGAGCCTGAGTAAGACGAAGGCAGTCTTCGACTTGGAATATCTTTTGATATCTTGCAGAGTTTCAAGAGTGGTACTTCAGAAGGTTAAGCAAGGATAGGAGAACAGAAAAGCTCGATTGTCTCTAGAGAAATCGGGAGTGAATTTGAGTATTTCAAAACTGTATGCCGTTGTACAAGACGAGATACTAACCTATGGTCGGATACTAGCATTTCTATTCATAATCAGAGAGAGTGGTCAAGACAGCAGAGTAAGAAAGGAAGAGAGCAAGGCGATAAATCTCAGGTTTCGCACGACCTGAATCTCAGTTCGGACGAACCCGGCAAAGTTGCAAACAATTGCCAACACCTTTCCAGACGTCAACGTCGAGCTCAATCGCTCGACTACGAGCACCATGTATCGCGCTCTGCCTGTCCCCAGGCGGGCTATAAAAGGCCCTTCTGGCCTTGCGCGCTCTTCTCGACGTCGTGGAACCAGAGTGAGTCTGCTTAAAGCAGCAAAAATAACAAAATACTGAACATGTTTATCCCCTACAGACATTCTCCAGTTCTTTACCGCTAGCCAACGAGGCGGCCTCATCATCCACTTCAACCCCACCTCCAAAGAAGCGAGGCTTCTTCAGAACCTTGACTCTGTATTCAACGGGATTCTTGGTCTTATTCTATGCTACGAGTCCAGTCGCCGCGTTCAATAACGAGCGATATCACGCATTTTTCGTCGAAAGTGTCCCCTTTGGAGAGCGTATAATTAATCTTGCGGAGGACAATGGCTTGGACGAGAAGCTTCGTATACCTATTCCTGACTTTGGTAAGGATGCTATGAAGAAGATCTACGACTCGGTGTCGAAGAGTGCAGCATCATCCACGGAGGAGAAGCCGAAAGAGACCGTGCAGGAAAAGGTCGCCGCTGTCAAAAAAGCTACCTCAGAGAAAGTGGAGAAAGCGAAGGAAAAGGTGAAGGAGTCCAAGGAGCGGGCTAAGGAAGCCGCAGCATCGTTGAAGACTACGGCGGAGAAGACGGTATCGGGAGCTGCCCAGGCTACTGCGGGTGTAGTCAGTTCAGCATCAGCAAAGTCGACGAAAGATTCTAAGCCGACGGAGAAGGAGGTAGAGAAGAAATCAGAGGGCTTCGTCCGCCCTGTGTCTTTCTCTGAAGGTGTCGAAGAACTCGTGAAGCAGGTAGAGGTCGCGTTGAGCGGAAAGCATGTTGATCAGTTACCAGAAGCACCAGCCGCTCCAGCGCAGTTAGCTGTTTCCCCTGACATTCAGACACCCGAATCAGCTCATACCTCACAGGACAAGAACGTGTATCTTGATCTTCCCATAGGCTTCGAGCCCCCTCCCGGATTCTCTCGTCCAAAAGTCCAAGGGCCGACTCCTGCCCCTTCAAAATCGAAAGACTCTGCGCAGGTGGACAATGCACTTCCTAACGTTGCGGCAGCAGTAGCAGATGTTGCTTCCTCTGAACCCGTGATTGCCGAACTCGCGTCTACAATCGACTCGCTCGCGGCTTTCCTGAAGGAGAACCCCACTGCTGCGAGCTCTGCTAAGCCGATACTTGATACTGCGCAAACCGACCTGAAGGAGCTAGCTGCACGCATTGAGCAAGTGCGTCGGGAGGAGCATGATAAACTTGAGGCCCAGATAGATCAGCAGGCGCGAGAGTACTCGATGAAGCTCCTGGAGACCGAACTAACCGCTCAAGATAAATTGGATGAGCAGGAATTGGAGTTCAAGCAGTTTTTCGAGGAAGAGCAGAGAAATGCGATTAGGGCTTACCGGGAGAAGCTTGATGAGGAACTTCGGGTCCAGAGCGAAATCATCAATGAAAGGTAATACCTAGATCATCGTCTAATGTATTGTCATTCTAATGGCAATTTATGTAGGCTCAAGCAAGAGGTGGTTGCGCAAGGGATTGAAATGCAGCGTCGCTGGATCCGTGAGATCAAAGTACGCGTTGAGCAGGAGCGGGGTGGTCGTCTAGGTCGTCTGGACGAGCTGGCTGCGAATCTCAAGAAGCTGGAGCGCGTTACTCTCGACAACGCAGAGTATCTGGATGCAAACCTCCGACTGCATGCAATGTGGGCGGCCATCCGCGCCGTCACAGCTGTGTCTGTCGAGAGTCCGGAACGACGACCTTTCCGTGACGAGCTCCGTGTGCTCCGACACGCGTCTGCTGCACAAGAGGATGAGCTTGTGAGTACTGTCCTCGATGCACTGGAGAAAACAGACGTCCCGGACGTCGGCGTGGAGCCCCTTGCGGATTTGACGACCTGGTTTACGACGAGCGTAGCGCCGCAGGTCGCGCGTGTTGCGCTCGTACCTGAGCAGGACGCAGGCGTGCTTTCGTATCTGACATCGCACTTGATCTCGAGCTTCCGATTTGCCCGTCACGGACTTGTCGAGGGCAACGACGTGCTGAGCGTTCTCGCTCGAGCAGAACATTTTTTGAATGAGAAGGACCTCGACAGTGCGGCTCGTGAACTCAACCAACTCAAAGGTGCTCCGAAGGTCTTGCTGGATGACTGGCTTGAAGCAGCGAGAAAACGCTTAGAGGTGCTTCAAGCATTAGAGGTATTTTCTTTCACACATTTGCGGTTTGACGAAGCTTACTTATTATTCTAATCCAGGTTATCCAAGCCGAAGCAACCAGAGCCTCGCTCCTCGTAGTGTAGTTCATATGGACTAAAATAATAGATCCAAAAACATATATTAAAACATAGTAACGCGACAGAAAGAGACTTCATGACATCTTGTGTGCGAGTGGTATCTCTACATTTGCGCATATCCATTACCATTCATCTGAGGTAACATTCCTGGATCTACACCATAATCCATCTGTACGGGCCTTGGGGCTAGTGCACACTCGCAAATGACCTGTGCTCGCCGTACAACGGTTTGAATCATCTCCGGTGTCTTGCCGTCCGGTCCTACAGCACCTTTGCTGACCTTGACTAAGCCAGGGAACACCGTCGCTCCTACGCGGTCTGCGATGTTGTTCTCGCTCTTTAAGCATCGCTTGATGAGCTCGACCTGGCGCGGATAGAGTGTGCTGCCCAGCTCAGGCACGAATGCACGGTAGAACGTGTCCGTAACACCGCCTGAAGTTGAGTTTGAGCCGTGAAGCATGCGCGAGAAGCCGTAGGCGGCGTCGAGAATGGCGATCACAGGTTCATTCATGCACTGGTCGCCGCTCGTCAGGCCTAGGACCTGTGCAAGCGCAGGCATGTGTTCCTCGAGGATCTGCTGTGACATCTCGGGCGAACACGAGTCCACTGCAGCCGAGAACGTCTGTCGCCGCCAGACACAGGCGACCGTCGGGTCGCGCGCGAAGAGATGCTCGTGGATGCGCGTCAGCTGGATGTTCGCCTCGCTCGAGCTTGTGACGATGAGGCAGTTGATGACCCCCTCTGAGATGGCCTCCGCCATCGCGTGCCTGAGGATATTTTGCACCAAGATCGGAGACGCCTCGCCCTCCTCTGGCTCGTAGCCACCCTGTACGTCTGAGATGGCGGCATCTCGTATTTCGTTGAGCGGTGCTGGGGGTGTTCGAACGATATCTGCAGCCCACCGGTTTATGAGTTTCTCGAGCTTCGATGCGGTGTTCTGTCGAGAGAGAAAGTGAGGTTATAAACCAGCATACATAGTTAGACGAAAGAGAAGTAGGCAGGCTCACCTTTATCGACCAGTCATCTACCGATGTTCCGCCTGCCTTTTGACCTAATCGTTGCCCAGCATTGGTATCCTCCCTGCCTTCAAGTGTTGATATCCGACTTCGCAAAGTCGCAATTTGATTTTCCTGCTCCCCCAGTTGCACCCGCTGCCGCTCGACCGTTTCGTGGGCTAAACGCTATTGAACGAAGTAGAAAAGCTAGTTCATGATCTGCGGAATGCGTTTGATATGCGAATGAGAGTACTGACGAAGTTAGTTAGCACGTTGCGGTGCTGGTCCAAGCTAACGTAGTCTCCCTGGTACGCCATCGCTCAAAGATTCGATGTCAAGAGTGCAGCTCGAGCCAGATGAAGGGAAGTGTTGTACACAGGGTATATTTCATGTCGAGTTATATGCCGCAACACACCGCCTTCGCCATGACAGTCTGTCTCATCTGGCGGCGCGGCAACACGGGCGCGTTCCTGCTCCTCATTGGGCTTCGGGCCTCATGTGCAGTAGGCGATGCTTCTCAGCCATCAAGAATCTGATCTTTTAAGGCGATGCAATGATCGACATCCAGTATGACGAAATGATGAAGGCTAAGAAATGCTTGCATGCATTGTTACGAAACGAAGAAAAACAACATGAAGTGCTTGTGGAAATAGACAAATGTGAATATAATCGCAGGGAGATACAGAAATGTTACAATGCGCGAACGTGAAAAAGAAGTTATCCAACAATATATGGCTCTACGACTTCAATGCTTTCTTTAATGTCTGCAAAGATGTCATTGTTAGCGCGACACGAGTTTTGATACGGATTGATACATACGTCTTCCATCACATCCACATCATTCGTCTCAACACGAAGAATTGGTTTACCAAGAGCTTCTTCGATCATCTGCATGTCCTTCCACGTCTTCTCATTATGCACGAAGTTAATCGAGACACCTTTCCGCCCGAATCGTCCCGTTCGCCCTGGAAGTTCAACAGTTCATCAGTATCCCCAATCACTGATGTCTACAAGATATCAAGATCAGACTCACCGATACGATGAAGATACGTCTCTATGTCCGGAATTTCATAGCGGGGATCATAGTTCGCTGACTCTGCTTTATCTGACATCATCGGAAGATCGTAGTTCACTACCACATTCACTTGAAGGATGTCTATACCACGAGCAATCACATTCGTGGTGATTAGCACTTTTTCGTGGCCTTCACGGAAACTATCAATGATCTTATCTCGCTCCGCGCCGTCCTTTGCACCGTGTAGAGAAGCGACCTTATGCCCCTCGGCAGACATGCGCTTAGCAATTCGGTCGGCAGTTGAGCGATGCTAGACCATTGTAACGATGTGTAAGTGCTAGGTATTATCTGGTAAAAGATAACACATTTTTACCTTTGTGAAGATGATACTTTGCCCGACAGTCAGCAAGTTGTATATCTGCACGAGAATATCATATTTCGATTCCTCGTCCTTGCAATCCATATAGAACTGCTTGATCCCCTCGACCGAAAGTTCCTCCTTCTTGAGCTCAATCTTGTTCGCCTTAGGAGCGAACTTACTTGCGAAATTCCGGACACGATCGGGGAAAGTTGCAGAAAATAAGACGATCTGTGGGGTATTTTCTTTCGACAAGAAGCTAATATGTACAACAAATCAGTTATCTGATACATAGCATGATAAGGACGACTGATCTTCAATACTCACTTTTTAATCTTTAGACATTGTTCGCTCAAATTCTCCTGGTCAAGCATACTATCCGCCTCATCAAGCACCAGCGCCTTCACTGTTGCAGGGTCTATTATTCGCCGTTTGATGTAGTCCGCCATTGTACCAGGCGTCCCTACGACAACGTGCGCAGAGATGGGCTCCGTGACACGCGATTCAGTTTTAATTGCATAGTCAGTCTTAACCGGTGTGTATTTGCCCATCGCATTCACAACAGCCATGATCTGGCGCGCAAGCTCGCGTGTTGGAGCCACACAGAGTGCCTATTAGGGATCGTCACAGATATTAGTTCAACAAATCAATGAATAGGCGTACTAAATCGTACATACCTGAGGCTTTGCCAAGGTAAAGTCTACTCGACTTAGCATCGTAAGTACGAAGGCAGCAGTCTTTCCGGTTCCCGATTGTGATTGCCCAATGAGATTTTGCGGACTTCGCAAAGAGACAAACAGCAGATAAGCTCTTGGATACATCATGTAGAGAGAACCTATAGCACATACGGGTTTCTTAAGAGAAGAGGGAGAGCGCGTTCTTGGATCTTGGATGGCTTCGAAAAGTTCATGTCGAAAATGCCGCGCAGAAGGTCAGCATGTCTGTAAAACTATTATGAGGAGAAGTGCATAGCATGAAGACAAGGTATACGTACAGACCGAGTTCTTCGAAGCTCTTGACGCTAAAAAGTGGCGAATTGGGGTCTGCCTGTTGGTCTGCGAGCGTAACCTATTTTCGAGAGTCGATCAGCTAAGCGCATAGATGCAGAGCCTCCAGAACTTACCTGGACATCGAATGTCGACTTGATCAAGTCCGTTGCTTTGCATTCAAGCCTTTTAGTTCAAGTTATATCCAGATGTCCCAAAGGTAAACACAAACCAGGCGTGTCCTCCTTCGGTGTTTCCGCCTTCTCAACCTCAGCAGGTGTTTTCGCTGTTGCGGTGCACGTCAAAAACTCATTGAACGTTAAGCCAGAAGCACCCATCTAATTGCTTACAGGGAACTACAGTGATAAAGCCATCTTCGTCTTTCTGCATTGCGATGAAAAATCAATGTAACTGAAGAATTGATATAGGTAGGATCGAGGAGGAGGAGTGTAAAGGAAGCAAAGGGTTATCCCCAGCCTGGTTCAGGTGTTTTACGTAATAACACGATCGCGCCTAGATGAAGGAAGGATAACCTTGCAGAAGTTCCAACCATCTCCAAACTCACTGCCCAATATAAACAATGTCATTCGGCTCAAACCTCAAGGTGGACGGATTGAACATCCAGCTCGAAGACTTCAGTTGTTCAGTGTCCTTCCCGACATCCACCGATGCTTTATTTGCATCATTTATCCTGAAATATCAAGCTATCCCTTTGCAAGTCTTCGATGATCTCCTTTCTATACTTCACCTCGATGGCTTCAACAACAAGGAGCTAACCTTCAACAAATCATTAGATGTTTACATGGATATCGCAGACCGGAGAAGAAAAATAGCAGTACGCCGTGAACATCGTTTGGTCCCTCCAGATATTGTCTCGGGAGACGGGCAACGAGTACCGAAACTAGTCGTAGAACTAGTCGCTGATCAACTCGAACAGGAGCGCGCGTCGTGTATGGATATGCAACTGTCACAATCCCTATCACGTCTGCCCTTTGTCTACAATGTAGATGATTTACTTCGGAAAATGGCTCTCGTTCATCGTTCGTGGACTGGTGTCGCGCAACAGAAGCTCCGCAAAAGTATCCGCGTTCTTCCTACCGATAAGAACCTACGCTTACGTTTGCTGGATCCTCATATTGGACCATGGGTCCAGGAAGTCTGGTTTGGTGGCTATTCGTTTAGCGGATGGGGAACGGCGGAAGCAAATAACGAGGACGAAATGATGCTCCTACGTGTCATCCTGCAGCGTTGTCCAAATATCAGGTTTCTCCTATTTGGAACGTGCTCCTGGAGTTCCAATGGCCCGTCTCAAGGGATGAGCAGTGGTGCCATGCATCAGTTGCGTACTCTAAGCTCTTTGGAGCACGTATGGATATTCCGCGGGGTCAGCGAGCAGGATTTCTCCGAACTTTGTACATCTGTCATACCTGAACTTCATTCTCTGAAAGGCCTCTACTTATCTGACTATAGCTGCTGGGCAGGCCCTCAGCAAACATTTTCGCAAAGCCCTGGACATCTACTGGGGACGAGTCCCAGTGCATCGCTTCAACGCTTGTCATTAAACACCCAATCTGAACCTACTCGGTCTTCATGGCTTTCCGCATCATCATGGCTTTCCGCATGCTCGAAATATCTATCGTGGCTTTTTATGCCCCGAGATGGATATAACCCAAATGAACTGGAGTTGAACGCCAGTGATGTTTTACATTCATCGGAAGACGTTGCCAGATTCATCGAGGTCCTCGTGCCCTTGATGCCATCGATAGAGAGCCTACATCTTCGCCATTACAATGGCTATACCAGAACGACAAACGTACTTGAGCGGTTCACATCACTCCGGCGCATTTACTTGTACGTCGATCACAATCTTCCAAAAACTCCCTTGGCCCTTCCAAACACGATTCGTGAATTTCACATACAATTCATGGCAGTGTACGGTATACCAGCTGGCTCAAGCTGGACAAACGCAGCGCATGACTATTCAGTGCAGGATACCTGTATTGCTTCTCAGCTCCAAAAGTTGCCGACTCTGGAAAAGGTGTTAATCTCAATTGCATCCTTTGGTGATGTGGCAGACACTTCATATGCATTATCTAGTACGATGTTTCCTGCAACTACTGCGCTCTGCGCCACCAAATCCATCGGGTTTGTTGTCGAAACACATTAGTTTCTATATGTACTTTGTGAAACCATGCTGTCTGTTTGCCTCTATAATGATATTTCCACTAAGTCACAGATACTTTAATATTGGTCTGTAGTTGGACACAAGAACATTACCGAAATTAGGCGATTGAAATGATCGAACAAGACGGCTTCTTTATATGCGTCCGTATGTCAATACATAGTGGAAACTTCAATATTAGAGCTACCGGCGTTGACATTGATACCAATACGAAGAAGACTGGTCCACCGTCAGCTAAACTATACTTCAAGGGGGACTCAGACGATTCAGTACCCACAACATATTCAGCAACCGTTAAGATTTAGTTTTCGAGTTCGTATCGGAAGAGTGGTTCGCCATATCGATAACAGGCATAGGTCGTTTCGAAAACAATATCTTCCTCTTTACTACAGCGACAATGTCATACTCGCAGGCCGTGCTTTCATCACTAGATGTTCGACGGCCCATATCCATTCCTTCGTCTCCAAGCATCCGCTCATCTTTGCTCACTACAGCAACCTTTTTCTCCAGTAACGCAAGTGGCTTGGAAAGATTGACGATTTTCCCTTCGAGAA